>OX336888.1:7909874-10309874 GCA_946959425.1 Argyrosomus regius | reverse complement strand
TCTTTGGTCCACAGCTTTTAAATTATAGAGCTTTGATAAGTTATGTTCAGAGGATGGTTGTTGTTTTTTTTTTTTCCACATGCGTTCTATTTAAAAATAGATTTGATTTGCTCTGACGTTCTTAACTTCTGCTCCGACAAAACAAGTGAGACCCTGCAGTAATTATCTTTGTACCTGTCCTCAGGTGTCCTTTTGAGTGTTTCCAGTACAGCTCTGTTGTTGTGCAATTAGTTGTGAATTTTTAAATTTTACCGAGGAAATTGGCAAGCAAACAGTCTAATTTCTCCTTTGATATTATTCTGACGATGTGTGCGAATCACAACAGCTGCAGGGTTTTTTGTTTTTTTTTATCAGTGAAAACGTAAGCATCTTCCCTTCAAAAGTACACGTGAAGTACATTTCTGTCACAAACTGTACAGAGAGGAGAAGTTCAGAAAATATCAGCTCTGATTGCCTCTCGTTTTGTCACACTTACTCATACAGTCAGATTGTTACATGTTTTTGTTGTTTCTAAAAATGAGACTTCTGCTTTGGCACTTTTGGAAAAATGTGAAATCACTGGAGCTGTACCACTCGGTCTTGACACGTTACACAATCAGAGTGTCAGTCTAGTGTGGGTTAGTCAATCCTTTATGGATCTTTTCATGTTTTAATGAGATTCATGTGATGGGTGTCCATATCCAGGATGTTGAGCCATGCATAATTACTGATTGTTCGCCCTGTTTTCTGACCCAGCGGGGACATGATCTTTGACAGCACAGACTAAACTAAACTTTGAACTAAAGCACTAGATTTTTTTTTTTTTCTTTATCCTCGGTGCTGATGAGCACCTCCCAGCTGATGATTATCCATCTGATCAGTCCTGCAGTTGGACTTGAATGTTGAGTCCTTGTTTAAATGTCAGTCTTGTTAATGCTAGGCCGCGTTATTACATGCTCACTGCGGAGGTGTCTGTCTTTGACCTTGGGCATTGCCAGTGTCACTGTCAAGTTGACTTCATAGCAGTAAATGAGTTATTTTTTTCCCTCGTTGTCCTCCACTCTGCAGTGAAAATGCACATGGGCCCACGCTGTTAATAAGGAGAGAAAGGTCAGTCACTGTTGAGTTATAGCAGATGTGTCAAATCCCTACTGGGAGACCTTTAACTTCCAGCTATGTTTGGCATTTCTCGTTTCTAATCACTACTGTGACAAATGGAGCTTTCAGAGCAAAGAGGCAGTGGGGATTTTCTCTGCTCGTCTTACTCCCCACTTTTGACTCGTTGCTCAGTCTTGCTATTCAGACTTCGACATCACTGTTAACCTCTCAAGGTTTTTAGTGTTTTTTTAAGAGCTTTGCAAGCTCTCTTCCTGCCTCTGAATATCCTGCCTGGTCAAGGTTTCTTTTTCTAAGATGGGTAACAGATGATGATGTGTTTGATGTAGCAAAACAAAATCTACATTGTGGGATTCATCATTAGCTTTGCTGTTGACATGGTCTTATTTTTCTGTTGATTTTTTTTTTTAGTCTGCCAGGGCCAACCTGGAGAAGGCCCAGTCTGACTTGGCCAGCACATCTGACGAGGCAGCAAGGGCAGAAGTTCAGATCAGCATAGAAGCCAACGAAGCCATCGTCAAGGCTCTGGAGTAGACCTGTGGTACGACATCTCAGCTGCCGCTTTGTGATCTGATTATTAGAGAGACGTCCTGTTAATTAGTTTGATCCGACAGGACAGTGATGCAGAACTACTTACAGTTGTTATTCGAAAACAGAAATTGCAAGACATTACACATCACGTTCATTGAATGTATTGTGTTCTGAGTCACTGCGTTTTCTTTTCTCTCTTTTAGGTAACCTTTTCTGTTTCTTTGATGGAAATCAATGGTCTATCTGTTTTTCCAGCTCAGTCACGTCAGTGTCCAGAAGATTCCATGCTTGCTTTGTACAGTGGATGAATTACAAAATAAATTTATTTGGAATTACCTGATTGAGTTGAGTTTGTTTTCTTTACATCTGGCCCCCTCTTTCTGACTTAATGATGATCATATGTCGTCTTTTTTTGATGCACCTAAACAATTGAATGCGAGTCAACAGATTTGTATAATTCATCTCCTGTAAACAGAACAGGCCTGGGTTGCACAAAAGTGAAGCTAATCAGCATGATCACACACACACACACACACACACACACGGTGTCTTCTGGAAATGCTTTTCTCATTAACTTGCCATGTTGCGTGGAAGTCAACTTTGCCTCTTCGGCAGTTTGTTTGCCATGTAGCGAGTGATTCTGCCTCTTGGTGGCAGCAGACATCAACTGTTTGCACTAAAGCATTTCAGATGACTACAGTTTTATTCTACTTCTCGTCAAACCACAGTTTCAGGGAAGGAACAGTCATTGCGTTTGTCATGTAACCACTGCTGGATCTGATGACTCTTTAAAAGGAGGATCCTCATTTTGAATTAGACTGCTTCTGTATCTGGTGGAAGCTTAGTCACTTTTACTGGTGCAGGCCCACTTGTGGGTTTGGAGTAATTTGGTACCCTCAGTAACTGCTGCGTGCCTTGATTTAAATGTGTTGGCAGAGCTTGTTTGTTATGAGTGATGACCTCAGTCTTCTGTGACAAAGCCAGGAAAAGTTCACTGCCCATCCTGTGGAAAACTGGGCTTTTCTCTCGTTTCATAACCACAGATTTAAGCTCAGACTCACTCCAGGAGGCGCTGACCTCATTCACGTGCCGTTGTGAGGCTTTCAGAGCTGAAAACCGCAACCAGTTTATTTTGAATGTCAAAACTCTGGAGGGCCTATAACAAGTGTAAGTACACTGGAAGTACCAGTGTTTATACAGAAATGCTCGCATGACTGTGCTAATGTCCTTGGTGAAACTGCTGCTCGTATGTTTTTAAGGCAGTATTATCTGCATAAAACAGGAAGTGTTTTTTTTTTTTTCCCCCGCTGAAGACAATATGTTTTAACTGTCAAGTGTTGAAATATCTTTTTCCACTGATTAAGCACGTGCTGTGTAGACTTGCAGACTGTGACTCAGGTCAGCATCCATTAATAAAAAATAAAAAAAACTACTTGTCAACACCTCTCACACATCCTGCTCTCTGTTCTCCTTTTCAATCAGTTTGTCTCTTTCATCAAAACCTTCTCGTCCCAGCTGCACTCACACACACACACACGCTCGTAAACAATACACACTCACACTCAGTCATCCGTCAGCCTCGGGGGGCCTGCGAGTAACACTTCAGACAGACGAGATGAAACAGTCGTGTCAAAAACCACCACTTCTTTAATCCAGATTTATGATGGGGGATGTTGAAACCAAGCTCTATTCCTTCTGTTTTTTTTGTTTTTTCCCTGCTCGCCACTCTTATCGAAACGCAAAGCACAAAATGACCATGTGCTTTCCATGTGCACCCTCTGTTCTCTTAGTTTGTGTACAGTCGTGTAACTACAACCAAGAGTGCAGGACGTTCCAGCTTTGGAAAAGAAGATACTGTAATTGAGTAACCTGTTTTTTCAAGGTTCATAGCGTGTCAAAATTTTGTTTTTGTTGCACTTAAACTGACGTGTGCTCTTTTTTTTGAGTGACGAGTGATTCAGAGCTGGAATCATCGAATTCATCTCATCATTGTTTTGCCTTGTCCGTAAAGAACTGTCACCCACACAGCCTAACGAAGTAAACGTCTCATAAACAACCTGTCTGACCTGTGCACTGAAGTGCTGTACATTGATATAGAAGCGGTGAAGTGCTGTACATTGATGAAGTACCATGAGTATCCAATGAGAGCCCTCACTGAAGAGCCACTCTTGTGTTTCCAGGCTGATGAGGCATGCCATAATAAGTCACTGTCTATCTCCCATGGATAGCCATGTACTGTAATAAAAAGATTGCACCGTCTGCACCCGGGGAGAGAATAACATGATGCATGCGATGACAATCCATGGTGTCATCTCTGAGTGGTACTCTAACACAGTGATGCTCCCAGCTTTGCGAGAGCTCACGGGGCTGTATTTAGTTAGTCGACCGTTGTGGGAATAAAGGAGACCAGCCCATATGAATCATCATATTTAGGATGTTCTTAAATGATAGTCCAGCAGTGTATTCTTCAGTGAGATTTCAGCTTTAAAAGAAGTCACGCCTATGAATGTGTTTGATGACACCCGACAGCAGATTATTCATAGTTTGAAAGATATTTTAAATATGTGAAGAGTTCATCGATTTAACGCCAAATGAATCATCAGTTATGATTATGTTTTACTATTCAAGCAAGAAGTACGTGAGGTTGCTTCTCGTCACTGTTTGAAGAGACCATGAGTCTCTCGTGTACTCATATTTGAGAGGCTTGAATCAGTCAATGTTTTTAGCCAGATTTGTCCCACAGGATGAATTGTAATCAATTTGATGTCCCTTAACTTTTAATCTAGCGCCATCATCGAGTCAAAAATGTAATTTATCGTATATTTGGTTTATGGCTAAATACCTACATCAGCCTCAGCTGTACTTGTGCTTTGTTCTGCGCTAATTACATGCTAAGCTAGGATGGTAAACGTGGTAAACCTGCTGGACAAAATGGTAATTGATAGTGAGAACGGCAACCGTGAAGTAATTTCTAATGAAAATGAGACAAAATTTGAAGTCATGGAAACAGATTTGAGCTTGTCCTTTTATAAAGTTAGGCGTTTCCCCAGGCATCTGTCACCGTAATGGTAGAAGCTCACAGTCAAGTAGTGGGCAATAAAATGAATCATAAAGCCAATGGAAAGAATCGAGGCACAGGATTTTCTTTATGTACTGGCAGAGGCTTCAACATGACGCACACTGGCTGTGATATTTTCCCTGTATGCTGTATGACCGCCCTGCCTTCAAAGCGTCTTGATACAGGCTTAGTCACCGGCTGTATGGATTGGGAGATGGAGTCACTCTAACCTCATGAGATTCGAAACACGGATGAGAGTCTTTTAACGGATGCTCAAACCAAAATCCTCTTCATCTCTTTTTATGTCAATGCTCTTATTAGCCTCATGAAATCATGGGACACACTTCACATGCACCCCCCCCACCCCCCACCCTCAATTGACATTTCACTCCTCATGTCAACGATAATTCATGCAGCTGACTGCGCTGGGAGACCTGTTAATTTATCAAACGCGATTATGACAAAATAAAACAGCGTAATAGGTGAATAATGAGGGAGTTATGCATCAAACGGGGGAGTGACAGATGACACATTATGAGAGAGTAATCTGATTTTTAAGCATGTGCGCCGAGGTGACTCGGAGGTCCTCGTACCTTAGATTTAAACAAAAGATATGACCTCACACATTGGATGACTCACGTACAGGAAGTCATTTTATGTTTTGATTCAATTTATCAGCAGGACAAACAAAGAGAAATGGTCCGAAACATTTGCTTGTCTTGTTTGTCCTGTTTTGTTTGTCTTATCTGTGCTGTGCAGACACTTGTCTGGTCTTGTTGTGTTAAGTAATATTTTAATTGCAATTTTCACTCATCTGCAGAGAAAATATTTTCCTGTGGCGGGTGGCAGGCTACAGGATATTGAGAGCGCCTAATGTGTAAAGGCAAATTAGAGACCTGAGAAGGAACTGAGAGGAAATTAAAGGTCCGGAAAATTTAAACGCTTACAGCAATGAGTCAGCTATGACTGGGGATGGCAATTTTCCACACACCAAAGTGCACCAAAATTACACATATCATGCAGCGTGCATAATCACACTTTAATATACTGTGGATGTCACGCGGCACAGATGCTTAGAAGCAGTTTGGGGCTGCTTTCTTGTGTGTGAAAACTACATTTATACCTGCAAGATATGGTCAAGCACGGCTAAGTGTGCATCAAGGGGAGCGAATTGAGGTTCTGCAGCCGTAAAAGAGAAAGAGAGGCATCCAGAGAGCGGAGCTGATTGAAGTGCTGACCTTTTGGTGGGACTGTGTAAAGAGAGGGCCTGCAGACTCTCAGTCAGCTGTCAGATACTGCATCCAGCCTGGTAGTAGGAGTAGGGCCCTGACACCAGCCTCCCACCACTCTGCCCTGTTTGTGTCATCCATCGCTCCATTCTTACAGCCTTCCATTCCACACAAACACCCACCCACCCACCAAACACACACACACACACACACACACAAGCAAGCACCGCCACAAACACTCACCCAGACGCAAACATCCACACAAACACAAACATATTTCAGCTTGTGCCAGCTAGGTAACATTTCTACAAATAGCAGTGTGGGCATTTGGGAGAAAATCGCAAAGCCGCAAACACAGCCTGCTGTAGGGGTGAGATAATCAGCTTTGTGGTAACAGCAAATGGCCCCTGAGTGGCAAGGCAGGTAATCATTGCACCGAGTGTTTTTGTGGGAGAGGAGGGGAGGGAGTGCTTTTCCGTTCCGTGTGTGTCTATGCATATTCACAAGTGAGCATCCAATCCAAAGACACGCAGGTATAAAAAGTACCATTATACTCACCTTTAAGCTTAATTACCATGTATATGCATATGGATGGTGTGGTTACTGCATCTACCACCTACACTGTTGCTACACCAAAATAACGATACAAAAAAAAAAAAAAAAAAAAAACATCTCAAAATAATTTATGCAGCCATGAAACATGAAGCTGTTCATGTATATGATACCTACATAACACTAAAGAAACACAAAAAGGTCTCTGTTACGTTCAAAGCTGCTCTACCAGTTCTCAGATTTACATTAAAAGAGCAGCAAATCATGCTTGGAGTGATTCCATATCCCCGGTCTGTTTTCAGTTTTGCAGTGCTTTGATGATCTTCACTCAATTACACATTACCAAAGAAAAACATCCACTCTTTTTTTTTTTATTGTAATTCAAGGCTCTAATTAGCAGATTTGAGTGGTTTCATGCACATTTTTTTACGACAGTATGCATAAATGAAAACTAAAGGAAGCAATAGCTGTCGACAAAAGGCAAAGCAAGAGGAATTAAATCTTCCCTTGAAGAAAGATTAAATAAAAAAAAAATGAATGAAGGTTGTTGAGTGTGTGTGTGTGTGTGTGTGTGTGTGTGTGTGTTTGTGTATGAGAGAATATGAGGCTGACGCTGGCCAGAACAGATGTGTAAAATATCTGTTTTTCCCTGTAGCTGATGACAATGGGGATTGTGGCTGTTTGGAATTCCAACTAGAGGTGTCACATGCTAGAGGGTTCAGACGAGTGCATTGGCAGGGTGGGACCCAATCTGCATGTACAGATCAACGTGAGTAGGCGTGTATGCCTATTTTAAAGGATGCAAGCAATGTGCTAGAGGCGAAAACGGTTCATATAGAAAGGGGGAGATTTGTCATTGTATACAAGGTAAGACCAGGTCAAGTCATACACATATGCATACTCATGCTGTTCAAGAGCGATTAGAGCAGCTTGGCCTTTCATGCCCCTGCAGACAGTATGCACAGATCTATGTTTAGTCATGGGGCCATTGAAAAGGCTCACTTCAGCCCGGGTTTACATTTCTCACACATTTCTCAGGTTTCTACTTAAAGTACCAACAAAACATTGAATTGAAATAGTTAGCTAAAAGTAATGCATGAAGGGTAACGGTCCAGTGTGAAAGATTTGGTGGGATTTATTAGCAGAATATGGCAGAAATTGAAAATATATGAAATAATATATGAACTGTCCGACATGTTGCACCACCACAGTAGCCAGACAAACTAAGTGTAATGGTTAAACAGTTTAAATAATTAGCCTTAAGTCCGTGTAAAGTAAGAACAAATATGTGTTCTGAGTTTGTCAGACCAAAGACAAAAGTGTTTTTAACCAGTGTTTAAACCACCAAGTTTATGAAATTAGGTGTCAGAATCAGTTAAAAAATGATGTGAAACTGCAATTTTGAAGCGACTGAAACGTGTCAGATGAGTTTAGAAAATGACATGACTAACTCTGAAACACTGAGCGAGATGAATTCATCTCTATCTCTCTGCTCGGGGTGCAGGGGTACGCTCAGGGTGGCCTCAGTGTGTCATCAAGCCACCCTTTAGTACCGCCAAAAAAACCCTGGACTGAAAACTGGTGAAAAACTGTTTTAACCCCGAACTCCACATTTCAGTAATATATCATTCAAAGTCTTTTAACATGTTTTCAGCAACTATTTTCCAACATATTTAATGTATTTTGAAAGAAATCTCAGAATTGCCTTTACACTGACTTTAAAGTAAGGATAAACAGTTGAAATAAATGGTGATGTTGATGAAGACAGGGCTGTGGGTGTGGGTCTACATCTGAAGGTTGGGTGGGCAATACTGCTGTACATGATCTGGTAACCTAATCATCACAAAGTGATTGATTACCATGACAGACAGGTGGTAAACTTTTCACATGTGTAACAGTTCATGTTATACTCATGATACACCCCACGGCCCCTTGTCGGGGTGGGTGGAGGGAGGTGGGAGTACTTCAGCTGACAGCTGTGAACCAAAGCTAACAGTAGCACCAGCTGAATGCCAATAATCCTGGCGCAGACACTTGACTCTTCCCAAACAAGGGACCAAGCGCATATCCCTCAGCGCAGATGACGTCTGATTGCTCCACTGTCCTTTTGCGGGGGGTTAGTCATCTGGGATGATCGCAATTTTCCTGTCCTACAGATTGTGCAGTCTTTCCTCTCTCCTCCTGTGTTCAGATCACTCAGTCTCATGTGATCTGTTCATCAGGCCCAGGGTGTGTTTTTTTCTGTCTCCTGAGACTCTTTCACACACATTTTCCTGTAGACTGTCTTTAGCTGGGTTAAGCTGCTCTGCCCCCTGTTTCCAAAACATCTACTGGATATGTCTGGGCACGTGAGGACGCATTCACACTTGAGAGCACATGAACACACACACACTCATCAAGAAAGTGCAGTCAGTTATTTGTTGCTCTTTTAATTGCATGGTTATCACAGGTGAGGGCCTTGTTTCGTGTGTGCGCGTGAGCTTAACCGCAACGCGTCAAAAGAGGAATTGAGACAAAGTGTAAATATCAGCAGAGGACTACCTCTGGGTTGCCTTTCCTTCCTCTTGAGCTGTGCCGAAACATTCGTGTCATCATATCTGTTCTGCCACCTGTGCTGTTCTTAAACTTTCCAACTGACACAGAAATCTCTTGAAATCTCAGTGATGATGTCACATTTCCTGAGAGCTGATGTAATGAGAAAATAACTGCATCCATTATTATGTCACTTTAGCTAAATGTATTTCACTTAATCCGTATGCAGCACAGGGAAGTCCGATTGTGGCATTATATAGAAAAGGGCGCTCTGCTGAGTCATAAAGGGATTGGGTGGCACACTGTAAGCATAGTTGAATACTGTAAATGGATTATGTAATGAGAAATTCACCACAACTCATTTGCATGCAGTATGAAAAACAGCTTCCTCAGAAATGTCCATGCTAGATTATTCGTAACGGTAAGTAAAGCCCATACCATGTAAAATCAAATGTGGCCAAATTATGTGCTTTCTTTTCATTGTATTATATTAACTGCCATGCAAAAGAAGAAATTTGGGAAGCCAAAAAAGCACAACCGAAACCATGTTGTCGTGTCATGCATGTTCATATTTATGCAAGGACATCTCAAACAGTTTAAGTTTAGGGATGACACAGTCAACGTTGAAACCAGAAACACAGATACCGAATTTAATGTGGCACACTTTGAGAAAATGACTCATGTAAATCTTCTCTTCTCTTTAACCTTCACCATTCCAGCTAATCCCTCTGTGCTGGGTGACGCTCGCTTCTGCCCCCAGAGTGACTGACAACAACTCATTGTGGCTTCATAGTCACAAGCCTCTTTACTGAGGCACACTAGGAAAATATGCCAACAAGCTTGTTTCCACCTAGGACACCTCAAGCAGGCAGAAATAACTCCCTTAACACGCACAGACCCGCTCTGATAGACAGGGCTTGGATTCCAAGCCTGGGGCCTCATGTTGGTGGCCCTCAACAGCACCCATGGGTGGGGTAGGGCACAACAACAAGAGCTTATAGTAGCCAACAAATGATAGTAGAGTACATATAATGTACATGAAATATATTTTAAAGCAAAATTTTGTAACCTGTCTACCTTAAAATTACAGCTTCACTCTCATTTTAATGCTACACTGACTTTTAATTGGGTGAAGGGTGTCTCTGTCATTCCTGCTCTGCACCCTGTAAGAAAATGCTATGCTTTTTATCTCAGTCCATGCTGCCTGGACTTGGAACTCAAAGCACCAGGGGAGTGCTGCTATTTACACTGCTTGCAAAGAAGCTTTGGACTACTAGGTGGAGGAGGTTTTTAGGCCCAGGGCGAAGGGGAGACAGTAGGGAATGGTGACAGGGAGCTGTGCCGGTGTTGTGCCAGAACTGGAGCCAGTCAAGTGGCCAGCTTAGCAGCCTATGCGGACATGGCAGAGGTTAACAGAGCCATGAGGACGTTGTGGAGGAAGCGAAGACGAGAAAAAGGAGAGAGTGACCAAGCAAGAGAAATGCCAGGAAAGAGTAAATCTTGGATTGGCTTTCAGTTGTTGGCAACAGCTTTGTAAAATAAAAGGCTGAAAAACAGACGCCGAGCTGAGTTTTGACAAAATAATATATGGGAGATGAAATGCTGCATGAGGAAATGCCCATGGAGATTCCCTTGCTAGATTCCCCTTTTTGCTTCACCTTCCTCTATCATCTCATCCCATAATCCCTGTATGGTTATTGGTTTTTCCTGTGTCATTCCACCAGGGATAACACAGCCATGACACAGACCACAAACCAACTATCCACAGTATAACATTACACACAGGGCTGAGATAAACATTAGTAACTAAGGAAATGGTCATACTCTGTAGACACTACATTCCAAACTTTTGTCAATCCCTAACAATCATAGGTCACCCTGTAGATTAGTTGTTTTAAATACTTAAAGCTAGATATAGTCACCTTAATTTTGTAAATAACACAGATTATGATTTAAAAAGGCCTTGGGAAGTTTAAGGACTTTGGGTTGAGACAGTAAATGGTGTACATGAATGTGGTGGAAAGCATCTTATCTTGATCATGATGGCATTGCCTATTGTAAAGAGAAACTGATATGGGCAGCTAAATCACAGGGAAAACACAGCAGGAATGTACTGAATACAGACAAGAAACCTCTTCATAACAAGTCATCATCCCATCCATTGTACCCACAGTTTGAACTTGTTCCCTCAGCCAGAGGTACCAGAAATATCTACAAGAAATAATTTGTCCCAATTAAATTGTTAAATTATCAAATACATAATCAGTTGTACGGCACCACTCCCTTACCTCACTCACTCCTCACTGAATTTGTACATTTGTCTTGTGTTTGCAGAATTTAGCATGTTGTACTTCTTGTAATAGTCTTTTTAACTGTATTTGAATTGCCTATTGAACTCCAAGCTCTCACAATTTACTCTTTATGGTATATTGTTATAATATGTAATCCATGTTTATTGTGGTGAAGCCACAGAGACTTTTTTCCACATTGTGAACAGCAAAGTTAAATAATCATCTAACCGTCATTTACAAACCAGAAGACCAACACTCAACTTTACCCTCTTTCACCAATCACCTATGTAACCCTGCTCTTGACTGCTGTGTTGTAACATGCAGAGACCATGTCGCAAACAGCTCTTACTGCATGAGTTCAGTCTAGGTCAGACATCCTCTGAATGCAGCTACAGACTGATTCCACACATGGAGGATTGGGAGGTGGGGTTGTTCCATGACTCCAAATAGAAAGTCAAAGTTCTTTTTGAACAGCTCTGAAAAGGTCAGATGGATGGGTTCCAGTATAGAAGAAGAACCTCTACATACATTAACTATTTATGGTTATAAGCCATTCAACAAATACCCCAATTTGATTTGTCACAGATTTACAAATATGTTATGATACATTTTTGGAAACTTATTGGCCCTCTTGCTGAAAGGTACATGAGAAGATTGATACCGTCTTGGCTTAGCTTAGCACAATTACTGGAAACAAGGGGAAACAGCTAGCCTGGCTCTGTCCAAAGGTTACAGAATCAATCCAACATTATGTTTCATTTGTTTAATCCACACAAAATGTCTAAGTGTAACATGGCAGTATAACAGTTGTAGATTTACAGGGGTTTATGTTGCCTGGCCTCACAGTGAAGATAAAATTTCAGGAAGTCCCTGCACCCAGCCAAGAAATAACACCTAAACCCTTGTAAAACAACAGCATGCCATTGTTCTGTTATAGTTCAGTTTTTCTAATGATTGAACAAATAATATATAACACGCTAATTAGTGAACTTTAGAGGTGCTGGTAGGTGTATTTTGTTACCTTTGGACAGAGCCAGGCTAGCTGTTTCCCCCTGTTTCCAGTCTTTGGGCTAAGCTAAGCTAACTAGCTTCTTGCAGTAGATATGATATTTACTGGACATTCATCAATCACAGCTTGTCAAACTATTCCTTTCAGAGTGAAATATTCATTCCAGGTTAGTGGTACCCAATCATTTTCAAATGCAGTTACTTTAATAATATTATGCTACATGAACACACAGACAATCTTTAACTCAAACATCAGTAACTACTGACTGATAATAGCACATGTTTTTACTGCAGCCGAATGCCCAGAAATGTGAACAAACAAACATGTCTGAATACATGCCATTCAATATATCAATGTTACAATACATGACTAACCATCTAGTTAATCAGTATACTGTCTGCTAACAATTCAGGGGTCAAAAATCATATTGATTTGTGCTGACATCACAGTGAACATTAACAGTAAAAGTGTCAGGCAGTTGAAGGGAAGCAAGGCACTAAATGTGTTTGTATTGTCAGTGGTAGAGAGGCAAAACGGGAAATGAGAATGATCTTAGTCATTATCTCAACAAAGATCATAAAGTTCCTTTTTAAAGAGCCATGATTATATTGATTACCTTTCATATCCGGATTGAGATTTAATTCATAATTAACAACATAATTATAATTACTTTTGACCGCACACTGAACAGTTAAAGTGGAAATATCTTACAATACTGTACATGGACTGTGACACATGACAGACATTTCCCATTTACAAAGACCAGAGATTGAATTACAACCTGATCTGCTGACGACATTGCCTGACAAAACATTTTATTTTATGATGACACACTATGTACCAGTGAATTACTGCCTCCACCCCCGTTTGTAGTCTCAAATTACCCTAACTGCCACTGAACTTGGCACATCGCAACCAGCCCACCAAAAAATGTGTCTGATTATATAAAATTTTCAGCCACATTCTTGCCTTTGTGCCACAAACACTGCTGAATGCTCGATAAACACATCCCTAACAAGTAGTCAACACCAGACACGTCAGCTGGTACAGTATAAATAGACACAACTGACTAATTTACCGTGAACTCATAGTTGGCTGACTGGCTGTATCAAGTAACAACAAACAGAAAGAATAGATATGAATAAACATAGACAAGGCCAAAGCCTGTTGGTAGGTTAGTTATCATCTGGTTTATACTTTAGCACTTCAGGCATGTTGATGACGGTTAAGACAAGCATGCTGGTGAGAGACAGGTCAGGGAGAACAAATAACTGGAGTCAGTTGAATATGAGCCGATGATTTCTGTCTGTTGTCGTGACTATTTTGGTGGTGAACAGCTATTTTTAAAGGCCTCTGGTTCCTGATGCACCATAGTGTGCCAGAGCTAATATAGAAGGAAGTGTGAATACAGCAAATAAAGGAGTGACGATGACTTAGTGTCTGTTTGTTAAGGTAATCCTTAGCCCTGTAATCATTTGACCCATTGTTGCTTTACGTGCTATTAATGATTGCTTTGATAAGCCTAATATTTGCATATTTATTTTATCACACCATTGTGTGTGTGTGTGTGTGTGTGTGTGTGTGTGTGTGTGTGTGTTTTTACACATGCTTAAACTACTAAGTTTATGTTCTAACAAGATTAAGAGTGTACAGCCATGCTAATGGCTTTCCGCGGCTACATGTTGAGCTAAATGCTACGCTTTCAATTAGCAAGTATTAGCAAGTATTTATCATGTTTGCCCACTTAGTTTAACATGCTATTATTTGCTAATTAAGTTCTGACTCTATAATGGCACAACATCAAGAGTTAAGGGGTCAACAAAGTTGTTACAATTCACAAATTTCATATCAATTAATCCATTTAATTGTTATTTTGAGACAATGTACCCTGGGCCAAGGTGGTTGACCAACTGATCAACACTGTTTTTCCTAGAGCCACACTGCTGGCGAAGCTAAAAACAACGAGTCCACACATGAATTTAAGAACAATATAGCTGTATAGGAAGTAGCAATGTGAAAATATGAAGAATGTGTGTTGGAAATATGTGTCAGAGCACCAAGTATTTAATTGCTTGTTGATTATGTCAATGGCATTTTGAAATGAACGATTATAAATGAGCATGTGGTCTTGCCTCACAGCAAGAAGGTTTCCTGGGGCCTGCGTCTCCGGCGTGAGGTGGCGACTTGTCCAGGGTGTACCCTGCCTCTCGAACCTAAGTCAGCTGGGATAGGCTCCATCCCCATTGTGACCCTGATGAGGATAAGCGGTTACAGAAAATGAATGGATGATGACTCAGTTGTTTTGAAATGGCTGGCCTCCAGGGGAAGGAAAGAAGAAAACACAAAATAATAATAGCAAAATTAGCCAATCATGAGAGCTAAAAGTTATTGTTTATGATCCTGGAACGTGGACTTAAATGTACATACAGTACATATGAGAGCAACAGTGGGCAGTGGAGTGGTCAGAGCAGAACAAAATGCTGCTTTGTTTGTGGACAGGGTGAAATTGATGCCTTGCCTTTGATCATTAGTTACATAGACACAGAGGGTCAGCACAGTGCCGTCTTCCCTGTGTGACTCACTTTTGCTTCAGAGAATTCCTCCCATAGAGTCAATATTTAACTACATGTAATTGGTGGCATTCTGTTTTAGGTATCCAGATGCGCCGCTTCTCTGTAATGACGATGGCATCTCGATGTTTGAATTTTTTACAAGTGCTGGGAAAGTGGCAGGCCACAATCATTTGCATGGTACTGTTATCGTTTTTCAGAAGAAACCGTGAATGGTTTCGTGGTTTAAACGGTTACGTCTTAAATTTCAGGCCCACAGTAAGAGATAGCCGTCTGTTCGAGAGCAATCAGCCTGAAGTACAATGAACCCTCTTTTATGGAATTACTGCTGTTATCAAGAAGCACAAACAGATAGATGGCAAAGAGGAAGAAAAAGAGAGAGAAAGGGCAGCCAGCAAAGCCCGGAAAGTTAGGGAAGGAGGAGGAGGAGGAGGAGGAGGAGGGGGTGGAAAAATAGAGAGCAAAAGGGGGAGAGTGGGGAAAAGAGGGAGTGAGATAGCAAGAGAGGAAAGGGGGCAGCAGAGCCAGAGGGTGGAATGGATGACGTTGTCAGTGGGGACGGAGGTCTATTTTAAGAATGTGATAGAGAGAAGGCCGCTGTGCACTCACTCCTCTGTGCTGACGTCACAGATGAGATCAACTCTATGTACAACCTACCAGCCCAATTATGTGACCCGTAACGACCTTCGCTATCAGTGATTAGATTACTGCACGTCAACTGCAGAGCAGAGTCCTGCAGTGGGGAGCAAATACGCTGCTGCAAAGAAAACAGCAGGAGAAAGTAAAACAAAGTAAAAATAGAACCAAGAGAGCGTTTGCTTGAGACGTGTAGTGCGGGGTAAAAGCAGATGGAGAGATAGGAAAAAACTAATTAGGCAAGAGTTTGAGTGCAAAGACCAAGGGTGGAGAAGAGAAAGACAACAGGAGAGATATAAAACAACGGAGCAACAGCCAGCATTGAATTAGCCTGCAGCTTCGGCCACCCCTAAACCGAGGATGGAGGAGGATTAGTGGGCAGGGATTCTAGAGTGTGTGTGTGGGTGTGTGTGGAAGTATTCAACCGTGTGGGAGGAGAGCAAGGCGATATGGCAAGTTCTGAACTTGCTTGCACCAACAAAGGAAATGCCTGCATCTGGTATTCATCACTGTGTACTGTACACACACACACACACGTTTTCCTTGCTATTATCTCCTATCTGTTTTCTTTCAGTGTAAAAGTGCTGGGAGTACTAGTGCACATCACAACATGTTGCTCTTAAAATGATTTGGTGTCCCCTCTACAAACGCTGACCTCAAAGAGCAAAATTTTTACAACTGATACTACTCAGTGAATGGGCAGAGCTGTTGCAAAACTCATATCTTTGTTTTACCAGAAGTAATACGCAAGAAGTCCATTCTGCATTGCCAAAACCACCTACCCAGCCACCCACACTTCCTGCCCTGAGCCTCTCTCTCTCCTCCACTCTCTCTCACTCCTATTTTCTCCGCTCTCTCTCTCTCTCTCTCTTTCTCGCACTCGCTCTGCTCTGTTCTATTTTATACACTCCACACTGACACCTAACCTTTGTCGGACCACCAGTCCCTCTGGCGCTACGCCGTGGGCTGTCAAACAGACAAATAAACAAACAGATAGAGCTAACACCCTCCCAGCTTGGCCGAGTTTCACAGCTATAAAGGTTCTTATCGTGCCCGGCTTGTGTCCTGTGGGTGGATTTCATTAGCTTATTTAGCACATTCAGCCCAGTTCCAGGCTGAGTCCTATTGTGGGCCTTTTAGTGTGAGCAGACCGGCTCTGTAAAAGGCAGCAATTATCAGGTCCACTTTGTGGGGGTGTTGAATTTACACCATTTGGATTTGGCTGTGCAGTAAATGGCTTGATGGTGCTGGATCTGGTGTATGGGAGAACAGTACAACAATACTTGCGTCCTGTGAGTTGTGCAGCGTCACGACACAAGAAAGACTGTGAACGAGACAAATGGTTTGAACGGAATATTGAGAGTAGTGTGAAGTATTCTGTTACAAACGTGATAGGCTAAGCCATAACAGTACATCATATTCTCACAGGATTCGTGTGGAGGCTCAAATCACAATGGTGTGCTGATTCACATTACTTTGCTACTACAAGGCGATGGTTGTAATTATAAATATTGCATTGGGGAACAGTTTGACATTTCGGGGAATGCACTAATTTGCTTGCCAAGCGTTGGATGAGAACACTGATATCGCTCTCTGTATTGTATGTGTTTGTCTGCTAAATATGAACAGCTACAGCAGTTAGCTTAGCTTAGCATACAGAGTGGAAACAAGGGGGATACAGTTAGCTCACAAAAGGTACAAACTTCCAGCACCTCTAAAACTCACAATTTAACATAAAACTGCAAATATCCATGAAATAATAACCCCACATAATATCACAACTTCGGTTTTTGTATGTTTTCTTTAAATAAATAAGATAAAATGTATAAATTTGTGAGCTTTAGAGGTGCTAGTAGGTATATTTTTTCAATTTCAGGTCGAGTCAGGCTAGCTGTCTCCCCCTGCTTCCACTCTTTATGCTAAGCAAAGCTAGCTGTCTCCTCTGACTATAGCTTCACGCTTAATGGACTTGAGGGGGAGAGTATTGATCCTCTTGTCTAACTCTTGGCAAGATGTATGGCTGTGTATTTTTGAAATGTTCAAACTTTCCCTTTAACCAGACAAATACGTTTGCATGTGAATAAACTGTATAATCTGAGGCAAAACTATGCTACAGTAAAAAGTCAGGCAATTATTACTAACGTCTATAACAGATGATTAAAAGATACGACTCACATTCATGAACTCACAAGTAGTATGACAACCCATGACTCATGCTAAGGTATGTGGATACTGTTGTGATTATACAAGTTGTACACAAAGCATGTCTCAAAAATGTAATGTGTTGTACTTGTGCAAGTGCTGACTAAGGATGGAGTGACTAACATGATCTAAATGTTATAGAGAAATCAAAGATAAAGTACATAATGTTACATATCTTTGTGCCCACACATAAACTCTATCTATATGATGAATGTGCCAGCTGGAGAGAGTGAATACAGCAAGCTTTATTGTGAAATGCTTGGATTGTATCCAACGTGCCTTTGGGCACTGTTCAATCTACAGAGGCTTTTGCGTTTAGTCATCACTCACTCAGCAACAGGGAAACATAAACTTTACAGTATGTCCCTGAGTTGATTCATTTATCAGTCACTAACCACTATATATCTGTGAGATGAAGCATCCGGTTCACAAAAAGTTTCAATCAAAAGTTCTCAGGACAAAAGTCACGGGAATGTCGTGACTCGACTGATACTGGAAACGGTGGTCTGGTTGAAATGTCCGTGGCTTGGATGTTCAGAAGTTACTGTAAGCTGTGATTGTGACTAAGTCATAGTCTAATGTGACACTTTCTTTTCTTGTTCCTTGTCATTGCACGTTTTGCACATTTTTTTCTCTCTCTCTCTTTCTTTCTCAGGCCGGGGTTCTGACACTCTCTCTAGCACATCGTCTGCTTTGGTGTGTAAAGCCGTTGAGCTCGAGTTGTGTCATCAATCATCTGTGCTGTGAGCCGGGAGGCTGAGCCAGCAGCACTTTCAACAGTGCTCCTCCTGCAGGTGTGGGATCGGAGACCTTGTACAGGCTGAAACCCTTCCCACTCCCACTCAACTCCTCACCCCTCGGCTCTCTGATGACTCCTCTTTTTTTTTTTTACCCTACGCTGTATCTTGGGTCCTTTTGAACTCCTTCCCAAAAATGTAACACTGATCCCACTCCACATTTACTATAACTATGACCAGATTTCCTCAAAGCCATGGAGGTAGCTAAATCTGAGTAGCAAAATATACAAAGAATTTTGCTTTTCCATTGACAAATCCTTTAGCGTAGTGTGTTTTGTTTTAAATCACTAATGTATTTCTCTCAGGACAAAACAGCATTTTAGAGGTACACCAGATTCAAGGTTACATAGTTCTTGTATTTGTACTTTTGAATGCAGATCATAGGTTACGTTTAATGTATGTTTACCATAGTAGAGGTTAATTTTAATGCATGCTTACTGTGTGTTTACTGTGTCTCATGCTGCTACTGGGTGCTTGAATTTCCCTCAGGATCAATGAAGTATCTATCTATCTTGAATTTTTTAATAATAATATTCTCTATGCATACGTGACAGAGCACACATTCACACACTGAACTGCACACAGACAGACCATGTCTGTGACTTCACACGTTTACATGAATACATTAAATCCATGGCGGTATCTGACGCAAAGCTGTGTGTTTGTAAATTTCACACTCAGAATGGACGTATGTTATATCCTCACGTGTGTCATACATGATCGCGTCATACCTGCGGTGTGTGTAATCTGTGACTTTCTCTGTCATTCAGACCAAAAGCAGCTGATTACAGAACTATCTCTGCCCTGTTTGCTAAGACTTTGTTATGAAAAGTGGTATTATGAAATGAAACTGTCATTTGGAAAACCAGTATTATGAAATGAGAAGATACTTGTATTTCAAAATACAAAAAAAAGGTCATTTCAATGAATTATGCGTCACAGTTCTGACAAAATCCTCCTGCGTTAAAGGCGTTAGTCCGAATTTCTTATCTTGGTGTAATTTTCACTATATCCTTCCTAAGCCACACGCACTTACTCACTAAGCTGTCACGTGTCTTGCCACATGACCTAGTGTCCCCTTATCACTCACTAGCAGTAACATCATCCCATCATATGTTTCTGAATCTACTTTAATGTCTCTTAGTTCGAAAAGGACTCCATAATCACAATCCAATCTCATTCACCGGTCTGCCTGTACAGACCAGTCAAATGGCTGAACATCCACATAATACAGAAACTTTATCCACTTACAGTAAGAGGCACTTAGGCTGTAGTCAATACCATCTCAATGATAATGTGAATTAAATTAGAGTGTTTAGTCAAAACCGGGATAGGAGCAGGTCAGTCCAAATCAATGCCAACACCCCAAGAAGAATGGGCAATACATCTTTAGATATTTGCATCGTTTACATCAAAATAAGATGCACCAAGCAACAAAAACATAGAGGAAGTTAAAGTGCGTTTTTCAAAGTTTCAAGTTAACAAGATAAACGTGTTTTTACAGGATGAAATGATGATGTATCTTACATCAGACAGTGAACTTGAAGCCTTTCCTGCACAGAAGCAGTGTGAATACATAAGAGGCACCCTCCCAGCTCTCAGGAAGAGAGACACTCCTTGTATGATCAGTTTTACAGGAATTAAATCACATTGTTTGTATCAGCATGAGAGGCACTCAGGCATCTTTGTGTGTCAGCTTCCTGTGGTAGCCTTGTATAGGTAGCACGGCGATGGCTGGTGAGGTGTGTCCGTCCCACTCACAGCCACTCAGGGTGAATCAGGAGGAAACGGTGACAGGAGAACAACAGCAGCAGGCAACGAGTGCGTCGGGCATAGTTCATTTTTCTCCCGAGGCAGAGGGCGGCCCACTGGTGACTTTGATGGATAGGAATGCTGCTCACCCACACACACACACACGCCCACACATGTCCCACACACTCAGTCTCTCACACACCAACTCACACGTTATTGCTCGCACATGGACGCGCAAATACACAATCTCGTAGACGAGTACACACACACACACACACACACACACACGCACACACACACACACACACACAGGCTGCTCTGTCCCAGCAGATCTGATATCCAACGTGAAATGTTTACGACCCGCCCACACGGCCTTCCTCCCTTGTCAATAAACTCTTCCCAGAAGTGTGTGTGATGCATTATCATGTAGCTGCATAAGGGGGGGGGGGTTGCTCTTGTATCCTCCATCACAGACTTACCCATGTGCATCCTACTGCACCATGCAGCACACTGTGAAAAACATTTGGCTGCATGATGATACATTTGCGCATTAACGCAATACTACTACGTGATCGCAATGTGATTTGTCACATTAGCACAGATAGAATGAGGGGACATACCGTACTGGCTATTTAGGATTAAAATAAATCACGCACTGAAGCCAAAATCATTTCAAAAAAACAAAAACACAGACAATGTCAAGATCAATATTACATGAGAGTTTGTCAGGAAACATATCGGATTGTCAGTTCCAGGTCTAATTGGGGCAAACGAGGTCGGAGTGTTCTGCATGACCTAAGTTGTGTTGACAGCCAGACTTGCTGACGAACACGGCCAAGCCGAAAGGAGAACTTGACTCTCAGGCGTTCAGAGAGACGATGCTTCCGCTCTTGCACTAAAAATCTCGTCCGAGTACCTGCCAGCATGACAAGCGTCAAAACAAGCCAATTCAAACATAAAGAAGGCGCAGCGACTCGAACAAAGGCTTGTGTTCCGAGTATGGGAGGGAGTTTAACCATCTCCTTTCACTTTGTTCCACTGAGTCAGCATCTCTCAGGGAGACAGAGAGAGATTGGAGACAGATAAAGAGAGAGAGAGAGAGAGAGAGACAGAGAGAGAGAGAGAGAGAGAGAGAGAGAGAGAGAGCAGTTGGGGCTGGGCAAAGACAGGCACCTTTGTCTGCGCGTGGAGCCTCTGTGTGATGTTTCTTTTGAACACACTCTCTGTGTCACACACACACACACACACACACACACACACACACACACACACACACACACACAAACACACACGAGGATGATTCACTTCTCAGACAGTGTGATAATATGCTGGTGGGGCACAGCGTCCCCTGCACAGTGGGGAGGAGTGTGTCTCTGTAATCAGACAGACAGTCTGTACTGCTGCTGGTCCTGAGGCTGAAATGAAGGACAGAGTTCTTGGCTGGTGCCTGTTTGAATCCTCTGAGGCAGAGTCAGGTCTTTTTTTTTTCTTCTTCTTCTTTTTTTCTTCTTCTTCTTCTTTTTTTTTTTGCCCTTTCTCACTGACACTTTGCACAACATCTCTCTCGTCATTGAAGTGATGATTATCACATATCTGCGTACGGATGTAATCACTGCACAGGCAATTGGCAAAATACAGTGCAGTACATTTACTCAAGTAATTCACCAAATTTCAGGAGAATTAAAAAAAACAGCATTTGTAACACCACTACATTTATTTGACAGCGATAGTTTCTAGTTATTATTTGGGATTTAAATTTATGTATGATAAACATAAAAATATGGTGCATTTTTATAGATTAAACTATGGAAAAAGCTACTATGGGAAGCCAAATGCAACATTTAATTGCTGCTTACACGTTATTACAAATCACTAATAAAAAAATATATACAATATACCTGCTAATAGAGCATTTAGAACAGGGCCTGTTTGTGTACTTTTACTCTTACTCTTACAACTTGTAACAACTTGAATGACTATTTTAAGTTGTAATAAAGTATTTTTATTATGGTAAATAAAAATACGTCTTCCACTGGTGTGTACATTTGATTAAGGCGAAAGAGCAAAATAATAGTGACAAAGTGTCAAATAGTCATAAAATTCTCAAGCATGGTGGTTACCAGAGGTGTATTTGCTTACAAACACAGGAGTGAATCCTGCCGGTAAATGTGTTTGTTTATCGGTGTACGTGCTCTGTTGCCACTGGGCAACGAAGCAGGTAAACAGGCTTACCTGCCCCGTTGCCCAGTGACATTTTTCTGTGTCGTCAAAGACTGGCAACACCCCTGCTATCGCCAAAGCATTCATTTCATTAACTTTTTGTTAAGGTGGTAAATCACAGGCCGGCGGTGTCTTGTTTCTTTTTACGTATCTACCACCGTTAAAAGCACGTCCTGTCGCACAGAGAGCCTCGGCATTGACACAGTTGTGTATCTTTATCTGTTGTTGCTCTGGCGTGGGCACATTCTTTCCCACAGGCGAGAACACGTTGGACATAGAGGCGGATACAGCGACGGCAAGGCCACCTTAAAATCACATGCTGACATAACAAGAACGCTGCTCTCCACCCATATCCGAGAAGAGTCTGTTAAAGAGGTGTCTCACCTTCCCGTGTACGCTCTTATTACCAAGAAAGACGCCGGTGTGCTAACATCACGTCTTAGGACATAACTGCAGCTCCTTATTGGTCAGAGGAGTCTCGAGGTCTTGTGCGTAACGTCGCGCGCTGCTGGACACGCACGGGCCTGCCGGAGAATTCACAGAGAGACACAAAAAAAAAAGAAAAAAGAAGAAAGAAACCTTGTGGATATTGAAGTGTTTGGATTTATTTATCACTATCTGGGTCTATTTTACATGCCAAAGCTGGGGGAACAGACTGGAACACAACAGACCTCAGCGCGAAGCTTTACAGTTTTCGCTACAATAATTGGTAAGTAGCTCAAACTTTAATATCAAATCAAAATTTAAAGCATGTTAGCTGTGACGCCTCGGACAAGTTTGACTATATGTTGGTGTTGGTGGGTTAGAAATTGATTGGAGACAAGTAGTCAATCGCCGGTCGATAAAAGCATGTTGTGTAGTGATTGGATGAGCCACCTAACATGTAAATTCAGCGGACATGATGAACTTAATAAGGCCGGTATCGACGACAGGAGAATGCCACTGTTACTGTAATTTATAATTAGTAGTTGACAGTAAGTCGTTGCTGTTATTATACGCGTAGGAGCACGATAACGACCTTGTTAAATGATACTACAGAGGTGACAACAATGATATGAGTATAAAGGCGCGTTTTATGATTAGCCTGAAGTTATTTTTTTGCTGTAACGTCCGAACTAAATGACCTGCCATTGTTAGATCCAAGTAAACTATGAATCACTTGCAAGTTTTGGTTGTTACGCTTCTCTTTCTTGGCCACTGGGTGGCGACCGAGTATCTCCTTTTTTATGTTAAAGCCCCTGTTTGTACTGTAGAGGTGAAGTCACTGTGGCAGTGAAGATACCTGCATGGTGTTTTAAAAAATCCCAATCAGTCTTTCTTCTCTCTGTCAGTGATCAAACATGTACTTGGTCACCTCAGACCTTCAGGAGAACATGAACTTGTGCAGCACCACTACTCCATGTAGGCACATTACATCAAATCCTACTTCATATGTAGCATATCGTTTATTTTTACGTATCTGTTACCGGCATGTGCAGTGCGTTTTTTTGTTTTGTTTTTTTGAGAATTCAACCAGCATCCTTCTTCCTGAAGAGAATACCCCGTCCAACGTGTAATTTGCATATTATTCGCGATCCCTTTAATGGTTTCTGCATGCTGCTGAGGTCAGGGGAAAGAGGATGGCGTCAGCACTATTAATGTCATTACAGCCCATCTGATAACTTAGATTTACCGGTGTAGAGTGAAACCAATGGTCTTTACACCAAGCCTTTTAAAATAGTGTTGTTGATCACTGGGCTTAAAGATGAAGCCTGATTAAAACACCGATACTCTCTCTGGTTTTATCTAGCCTGTAACACAAAAGTCAAACATTATGCTTATGTTTACATGTCGAGCTCCATGTTTGTTTGTTTTTTTAGCTGTATTTATGTTTATATCTGTGTATGTACATTGAGGGAAAGTGAAACTGGAGTCAGATTCCTTGTATAAAAAAAGTTATTCTGAAACTTTGATTAATTGTTATGAATCATTTGAACCCACTCATCTAAATTTAGCCTATGAGCTTCCTGATATTTCTTTTGAACATCCAGAGGCATTTTTTCTTTTTCTTTTTGCAGTTTTAGCTGTTTTATTTTGAACCTGTTGCACATTTCACACACAAAAACACATTTTATACTTAGAGATGTGACCTGGCACAGATTAAAACTGTCTCTTTGTGTGTAGAGAAACCAACCTTAGCTAAAATAAAACACTAGTTGGTTAGTTAATGCTCATCATAGTAAAAATAAATAATTAGTGATAGCAAACAAAAGTAAACAACCCGTCATCATTGTAGCTCAAACCCTCAGGTGACTTCTAAAGGTCCACGAACCTCAGTTTAAGAACCTTTGCTTTATGCTACTGTGGTATGGGCTCATATTTTGTTCTATGCTGTAATTTATTATGAATGGTCTAAACTCGCTTGCCCTCCACGTGGGTGTGGATCTCTTCCTCCTATTGGCTGAGATCAGCAGCGTCCTGAAGGAGCTCTCCTCTGATTGGTCGGGCTTGCCTCGGCTCTGTGGGCGATGGTGGAAGTGGGATACTTTGTGACACTGTTCATTGTCGATATTTCACTGGAGCTGCCGTGGGTATGAGTGCGCAGCGGAGAGCCTCTCACTACTAGCCGTATGAGGCTTTGCAGCTTACGGACCGTGTGTTTTCTAATCTAAAGCTTGCAGAAGCTTACAAAACACCGAGAGGAATTTCTATTCTTTTTTTTTTATAACATTAGAACTCAAAGCTTTTGTTTTAAAGGTCTGCGTAAATGAGCGTCCATGGCATTTTCTGCTGACATACTTGCGTTTCTGCCTGGCATTTGCCCATCTATGTAGCATTTAGGGAGACTTCTGTTTGCACGCTGTAAAGGGCAACAAAGACACAGATCAAACAAAGACAAAAGCGAGCCTTATGTAGTTGACTTTCCTTGGGGGAATATTCTCATGATATCGACCGGAGAGAAGACGGACTGGGTTTTATTCTAGGAGAGCGAGAGAAAAGGAGGCACCGAGAGCTAGCGAGAGAAAAAGAGAGAAAGCTCTCTGAATGCTGCCTTTGATTTGCAAGCAGAACACGGGACGGTAGCCGAAGCGTCGGATCATCCTGCTCACCCTCCTCATCGCCGGCTCTGCTCGTCTCCCTCCCTTCCCTCTCTGACTACAGGTTATCGGATGGACCAGCATCCCAGCGCCCGGAGCTGCACCAGTCGCGGGGCTTCGTCCTGTGAGGCCGTCCCGACTGAGCCCTCCATGAATCTGTACATCCACTCCACCACCGGCACACGCTTCGAGCTCTCCTTGCCCCTGGAGGAGACCGTGGAGGGACTGAAGAGGAGGCTGTCGCAGAAACTCAAAGTACCAAAAGAGAGACTCGCTCTGCTGCACAAAGAAACGTGAGTAAACCTCTTTTATATATATAATCCCGATTGGATTGTGTTGACCAAACGCGTTGTAGCCTTTTTATAAACACTGAAAAGAATAGTACCAACAATCATCTGCGCTTTTGTCCTAAAAACCAGCCTGTATCTGTACTATACACTGACATCGTGAGCCGTAATGTCTAGGCTACTCCGCACTTTAAAAACGTGAATAAATCGAGTTTAGGTGCACTGCAGTGATGTGTTTTAATCTATATTTTGGATTTATGCATGGCTGAGCTCTCAGGAGCTTCAGAGACAACCTTGGCTGCTCTGGTCGTCAATACATTCAAGGAAACTACTGACCACCAGGACGCACGGTATTGGAATTACGCATAGGGGACGCACCGGTCACTGGAACAGTATTGACGGGGCGATCTGCAGACTTGCATTGATCCATGCCTCCTTCATTATAAATACCGAAGCCTGACTGAATTACTAATGCTGTGGGAATCAAACATGTTAAACATTGATGAGTAAAGTCACACGGACTTGGTAGCCTGTAATTTATTTACTCTGCTGCTGCACAGGCATATTTACTGTTAATCTTTGACATGCTACCATATAATACAATGTGGATGTGTGTCCTGCAGTTGTATGAGGCTGTAAGTGTGATTTCCTGTAGTACATGGTAATAGCCAGTAACCTTGAAAGTATAATAACTCCTTAATGGTTTCAGTGGATTTCTTGGTGTGAGGTATCGGCTGGTCAGTTTCTCCAACGCTTAGAAAATACCACATTAAGGCAGCACCACATGGGCGAGGAAATAGTTAAAAACCTTTTATTATTTAAAACTAACCGCAGCCTACAGTATTAGGCGGTTCCCAAATGAATCAGACCCAGGTTCAATGAGCTAACAATAGTGCAGGTGGTGTTATGCAAAAGCGAGTAGGGAGGTTTTAGTACATGCAAACAGTCAGCATTGTTTTTCTGGCCCTCACCCCCTCCCACCCATTGTAATCACCCAATAAATCACATCATCCTTTAAAACCTGAACCCCCCCCCTTTTTAATCCCCTCCTGTTCCTCAAACTGTAGACCTACAGCAAGTCAGTGCTGAGGGCCTTTGTTCAGCTGCATGGGGTGAGATTTGGGTCATGCCTGTACAGCAGGCTGTCCTAAACATCCTTCACTAAACTAGAAGAGGCAGGAGAGTCAGATGCTTGTCTGTGACTGCTTTTAATGCATCGTGACTCGCAAGAAAAGACTATTCCCTCATTGTGGTGGAACAGACACTCCTGCTCTGCATCAGACACTGAATACTAAAGTTCTGGAAATGTGTTTACATATCACATGGTTTCTTCAGACAGCTGCCATTATTTTCTACTGTTCAATGTCAGTAATAGCTGCTTGTCATGCTGTTTATCTTTCCGTGTAACTATTGTGGTTTTGAATTCAGCTTGGAGTTTCTGCTTCTCATTTGTACAACTCAAAATGCCAAAAGAAAATACTTACCTCCACTTAGGCAAGTGGCAGTGGTGCCAGATATCCACTGCGAGCAGTTGTCAAGCTTCACTATACTCGAAATTGAAATATGACAGCCCAATCAATACTTCTCTTTCATGGAGCTTTTCACCCACGGCTCTTTTCCAAACTAGTTTTGAAGTCTGCCCCCCCCGCCCCGATGAAGGGTGTTTGTGTGCCTGAAGAGAGAAGATACTGTCAGCACAGTCTAATTATCTTGTTCTCTCCAACCCTGCAGGCGACTAAGTTCAGGCAAACTCCAGGATCTAGGCATCTCGGATGGGAGCAAGTTAACACTTGTACCAACAGTCGAAGCAGGATTAATGGTAAGTCTCAACCTTTCTGAATTTTCTTTTAGTTTGTAGTCTGAATATAAACAACAAATACTGTATATTAGCATTAAAAACATGATGTTTGCTCTCTTTACCATTTACATTTTTAATATCTTTGTTTCTTTCTGTGCAGTCTCAAGCGTCAAGACCAGAACAGTCCGTAATGCAAGCGTTGGAGAGTTTAACAGAAACTCAGGTAAGAGACAGATTGTCTGTAAATGTATTTTGCAACCTCAACTGAGCTTTGGGCCTTTTGTGTGTGTGTGTGTGTGTGTGTGTGTGTGTGTTTCTATGTGTGCATAGGGGGTTATGGAAGGTTGGAGCTTTGGTTAAGTACAGAGCAACACCCAGATATGACAAATACAGAGAGAAAGAGATGAGATGAGATGAGCAGGCTGCGCAAGCACAAGCCTCTTTGCTTGTCTAATCTCAGCCTCTTAAACAAGCCAAGCCAAGCTAGGCGTCCAGTGTGAGCTGTTAGGATATAATAAGCAGCAACACCCTCCTGTATCCTAGTAACATCTGTGATAGCGCATGTGTGTATGCACTTGCATGTCACTGCAGGAAGCCGGGTGTACGCCACACAAGAAAGGCTTCCTTGTGAGCTACTGAGAGGACCAGCACATAACACTCGATTCCACCTTTCGTTTTCTACCTTTATCTGTGATCTCTCTCCACTCCTTCTGTATTTCATGCTCTAACACACACTCACACACACACACACACACACAGACAAGTTTCCAGGAAGTGTGCCGTGGCTGCATGGAGATTGAGTGTAGTCTCGCTCACTCATAAATAGAGTGCTGGATCATCAGATGGCGGCCTTCTCACGGTATTAGCATAAGGTTCCTGGAAGCCTTGAATGCATACACAGCCGGAGTGGGGCCTACGCCCCGTACTTACAGTGAAAATGTCCGCGTAAGGCTTGTTGAAATACAGTATGCTTTGAGTCACTGTGGCATGACTCACCAAAATGATCAATAGTGAGAGTAAAGCGTAAAAGGCAAAGAGCTCTCCGCGCTGGCCGCAGAGCAGGCGAGAAGAGAGGCGATAAGGCTGAATGCACAGAGACAACAGTGTGACGTATGAAACACTCTGCAGCTGACTGACTGACTCAGATCAACTTCCTTTTGTAGAATTGGGTAACACTGAGATGTACGTAAGTGCATCAGTGATGCGCTGCTGACTGATGTCAAAACAGTACAAGATGGTGAAACTGGACGCTGATGTAAGAAGTTAAGTGTGTCAATCATGCAGCGGTTTACATCCTGGCGAATTTGTCCAAAGAACGATGCTGTACAGTGAGTCATATTTTTTTTATCAGAGGATGTAGGCTGTTCAGAGATAGTGGAGTGTAGTTTGGTATGGCTTCATTCCCCCGCTGATAATTTTATGGTGGAAATCCTGGCCTCGTCGCGTGTGTGAACTCAGCATGCGTCTCGTAGCACTGACAGCAGATGACTGCGTGTGTGTAGGTGTGTGTAAGTGAACGTGTGCGCGTCTGTTACTGGATGTGTGTGTATGTCAGAGTGGTAGTGGGCTGGAAGCAAGCCTTGCCCATCATGTGGTACGCCCTCGCTGGGCAGCCATGAATGACTGTCATTTTCACCAGAGGCAGATGATAATTCGACAGCAAAGCCAGAAGAGCAGATTTCACACTCTCCTTCCTGTGTTTCTATTACTTTTAGACTCATTATGAGTCAGGCTTTCAGTAAATTACTGTCGCGTTCTTGTTTATTGTGACAGAGTTATGATCCTGCAGTGGGGTTAGAAGGAAAAAAAAAGGGCATGGTGAGAATGATAGCAGGGTAAAAGGTTAAAAAAAAGGCATAAAGCTGCTTTAGTGTGTTTTTATCCAGAGAAATTGATTCCACTTTATAATTCATGAAGCGGAATGGAATGATATAGATTGCAGAGAGATTAAGGATCTGAGTAAGATTAGAAAATAGGAACACAAAAGCTTTCCCTCATTTCCTCCCCCCCCCCCAACTCTGGGGCTATCAAAAATCAATCAATGCACTTAGCTCTTAAAAGTGTCTGACATGATAACTGATATGCCCATACACCCAAAAATAGCCTTGGGGAGATGTGGGGTGGATGTTAGCCGTGATAGCTGTAGAAGAAGCGGGTATGAACCCCTGGACCTCTTATAACCCCTCCGCCCACCTGTATTTTGGTCATGGGAGGTTTCATTTCCAGATTGAGTGTTTTTCCAGGAAGTGTGTGTATTCATGGTAGACAGGACGGAGCGGATCATCTTATGGCTTCTCCTTTATCAGGATTCTGGGGGAGTTCACAGCTAGCAGCTAGCTAGCTGGCCAGCCAGTCAACCGAGCAGAACATGACAGCTTCCAGGGCTGTTTCAGACTTTTGTGGAGCAAGTTAGATAGAAAATGTTTTATGGAAATGGAGCCCCGGCAATTATCGAAATGGGTTTTCTTTTTCCTTCGCTCCGTCTCCCCCCTTTTCCTTCTTCTCCCTCTCGTGTTTCTGCTTAACAGCTCTCCCAGGGCCCTATAATTTAAATGTGCTGTGGTTTGCAAGTCCAGCTTGCTGCCTCAGTTTGACCGTGATGGCTGGCTTCTTCAGCAAGGACAATCCTGGCTACCCTAATTCCTCCTCTGGCATCTCACTAGACTTTTTGCATGACATCTAAGCTGTATTAAGCCACTGCCTCCCGACAGCCCATCAAAATACAGTCGCCTGCGCTACTCTCTTCTCATTCTGTCTGCTAAATAGAGGTTGTGTGTACAGCTTATATATGCAGTCATGCACAAGCACACACACACACACACACACACAAACTAGAACTGAAAGGATATATTTAAGAGGATTTCTGATCCTGCTCAGAGAATGAGAAAATGTCTGATCCTAGTAGTAAAATGAATGTATACTTACAAGACGGGCAGTGAAAGGGAAATGAAAGCAATATTCAGTATTTCTTGACGTATGAAAGCAGTGACATCAGCTCTCCATCTATTGATCTTGGTATTTGACAAAAAGAGAAGGCTTATATGTCCCTCTCAGCACACAGGGACTATTTGCTCATTGATGCACATTGATGTTAGAATAAAAGCCAACCAGGCAGGCAGGCATCACCCTTACCATCCCCCCATTGCCCTTCCCCCATGCAGCCACCTCTTTGTTCCTGTCTTAAAGCATGAGCACCAAACCTGCCCAGCTGACAGGCCCTCGAACACACAACAATGATTGAGGGTCACTCTTTAAGTTTGGCTCTCCCCCACGACCTCCTTTCATCCTCCATACATCCATAGACATCAGCAATACCCAATAGAGTGCAGCTACAGTGGTGCATACTGGTTTCAAAATCAATGCACGGCCCAGCTGGAGCGAGGCTCAGCAGGCTGCAGATTGACAAATTTTGTCTTGAACACTAACACAGATTGCTCTGGGAGGAGGCTGTGTGTTGCCATTCCATATGTCCCAGCGGAATACGCTGTTACGTATCTGCTCTACTTTTCTCTGCTCCCGCCGACAAGCACCTCCCGTCCTCACCCACTCCCCTCCTCCTCTTCCTCTAGGAACTATATGGCACAGTTTTGTCATTGTGTCTAGAAGCGGACAGATGCAAACTCGTAGGATCTAACAATCTGTGGGGAGTCACCTCTGGGTCACCCTCACCTCATTTCCGCTCCGACTCCCTCAGGGGGTGCCGCGTTGGGCCAGACAGGTGGAGGAGAAAAGAAAGGGAGAGCTTTGCTCTGCACAAGTCATTCTGGAACATGTCAAGTCGATGTGTGTGTGTGCAAGTAGGTTTGAGGTAATGGGGAGGGTAATCACATATGCTTGGGTGAATCACAGATGATGAAATGCAGGGGAGAACCTAATGAAAGTAAGGAAGTCACACCAAAATAGGACACTAGCAATGATCAACTTGTGCATGCCTGTGTGTCCGTACATGACTATGTGTAAAACAGCTCAATGCAGATGGTCAATATGTTTCTTTTTTCAGTCCTGCGCCTCGTACACCACCTTATCTAGATGCTAGTTAATCAGCAGGATTGACACTACTGGAAATCATTGGAGAGTAATTGTATTGAGGATTCGGGAGTGCAAGGAATTGAAAAATGAGTCAGTTTGTTGGTCAATATGAGAAGATCCTCCCTCTTTTTATAGCATGCGGCTCCCTCTGTCCTTCCCACTGCCATTGAAATGAAGGCTTTTTATATGCGTGCACTATAAGAGAGGGAGTCTTTGCTCTTTAGGAATGGTAATTTGCTTTTTTGTTACCTAAATGAAAGCTAAAGAAATTAATTTGTTGCTGGATGTCTGAATCAAATTGTGTATGGAATAAAAGACAATGCCGATCTAAAGGCCCATTCAGTCCCCGCTCATGTAAATCCTGGCCTTGAAAATGGCATTAATAAGCTGATCACGCAGTATTTTTGCACCTGTGTAATCCCCTTTGTGATGCTTAAATGCGCAGTGGGAGGGGGGTTGCTGGGATGGGTGGAGGGAATCAAGGTGTGTTGTGGGGCAATCAAGGGAGAGATAGATTTTGCAGGGAATACATTGTCCTATTGTGTATATGCATCTGCTCGCATGTGTGTGTGTGTGCATGTGCCAACATCCATTTTTAATGTCTGTGTCTTTGTGTGTTCCCTCATTCAGCGGCCAGGGGAGTCTTATTTCTCCATATCTGAGTCGTGACCGACATTGTTTGCCATTCCCTGGTGACACTGAGCTTTTGTGATTCAAGTAGCAGGCATCGTGACTAGTGGGGCTACTGTGTGGGAGGACGGAGGCCAGGAATGTCACGTCTGATAGCCACCACCAAGTCTAATGAAGTCAATTAGGCATATACTAGTGGTGAAACAGAGAGGCAGGGGTCAAAACATCCAGGTCGATCCGCTAAATCATACAACAACGTACTGAAGAAACGTTCTTTGCACCTTCACTGCAGCCATTGTTTACTGCCATTCTGCTTGCAGAGGACGTTTTTAAAAGTATCCACAGATTTGTCTTGCCGGGTACAGAAACGGCTTATCGTTAAGCCACGCTCTCACCAGTACAGGATCCTGATTGAATTGTATTAATCAGCAGGTATAAAAGGCATTCAGTGAAGTGAGAGGAGGAGTGTTAGCAACAGTTGGAGCTAACGCACGAGGCTTGTATGTGCATGTGAATCGGCTCAATCTAGCTGACCAGTTGTTGGCACAGTTGGAGTGTGAGGAGTGGCTTTAGCCGGAACCCGATCATCCTGAACTTTGCTATTCTGATCTCTCTTTTCACTCAGCCGATCAAATTCAGTGATGGCCAGCTGGTCCTCTCTTGCTCTCTCTCTTCTGTTTCTTATCAGGCGGTATTACAGACGCCTATCTTTCTAATGGGGCCTTTGAAGAGCCCCCCCCTCCAACCCTCGGCTGCTTTTAGGATTTGGGGCATGATGCAAGTCATTGATTTTTTTTTTTCTTCCCTTTTCTCTTTTGAGAGCTTGTTATTGCATCTTTAGCCAATGTGTGTCTGCACAGAGACTATCAATAGTGTCCTGGTGCGATCAAAATATCTAGGTCGATAGGCGGGTTAATAAGCAGGTTTTTGAACCATACCTTTCACCTAGCGCTTCGACAGGTGAGCTGCTGCGATGGAAACGGAACGGCTGGAGGAGAAGGCTTCCTCCTCTCAAGGCTTCCCTCTCTCCACCCTCCTGTCCCGCCCTCCAATCCTCTATCCTCTTTTCTCTGGCACAAAGCTGCTCAGTTGTTCATGAATGTCAGCTCAGTGCTGCCAGCACTCTCTATCTTTCCCTCCCTCTCAGCCTCTCTCTCTCTCTCTCTCTCTCTCTTCCTCCCTCACTCCTTATCTCCCTCCCTTAGTTCGCTTAGTGTGCAAAGGAAGAATGACTGCAAATGAGTTCCTTGAACCACAGGGACCCCAATAAATAAAACTGTCAGCCAGAGATGTCGAAAGAAAAAAAAAAAAGGAAGGAGCCAGAGGCACACTCTCACTGAATATTTCATCACCCACCACCACCACTCTGACACCCTACCCCCATCGCCCGCATCCCCATCCCCCCTCACCATCCTCACTCCCTCCTTCTCTCATGCCCCCCCCCCCTGTTTTTTTTCTCCAGCCCTCCTCCCATGGCTGCCCCTTATCATATTCTTATCATATTCTCCCCCCTCAATGCATAGCAATCAGAGCCTCCTCCTAAACAAAATACCACCTCCTGGACCCTGACAACTAAAACAAAATGGTTGATGGCGCTGGCTCTGGGGTCAGTTGTTAACGAGAGCGCTGATATTAAATGGAACAGCTCTTTATCAACACCTGTATGCCACTAAATAAACCCTGTCAGGACGTTGCCCGTGCGATTTCTGCGATCACCAGTGTGTGCGCGTGTTGTTTTCAGCAAACCCACACCTTGTCCTTCAGGCATGAGCTCCTCTTCTCTTTGCATACCACTCCTGCTGCATCAGAAAGAGAACAATGAATGGCTGGTTTCTCTCTCTGTCTGCCTTAACACAACAAAAGTGGGGCCCTCCACTCCCCTCGTCTTGCGTCTCTCATAACAAACCACTACAGACCAGCCATAAGAAAGCTTGCCTCTCTCGCAGGCTAATTTGATGCCTGCCATGTGGTATCGGGGAGCTCAGTAGGAGTACATGAATTTCATCTCGGTGGTTTTGAATAATCCACACTAGTCATTATAAGGGTAATCAAGCCTCCTCTCTGTTTCTCCTGCTGTCACTCTCCGTCTGCGTTTTTCTCTCACTTTCTCCCGCATGTGCGCGATAAAGCAAAGGCCCTGTTCAGCTGTGACATTAAATGGCATCCTGGATGATTCCTTCACAGGAAATGGATATAAATACGGCTATGACTGCTCTCAAAATGGACTCTTCTATAGCTATATGACTGAGCACAAATGCAGACGTTTAGGCAGCAGTTGCACAAAAGCAGACCAAATCAAACGTGAGCAGGGAAGGGAAATGTGATCACAAACCCTCACACGAGACAGATTTCTGCTGCCAGGTGTGAACTGTAACCTGTCTCAACTCGATGTTGACACAGTCTGGATATGTGTGGATATGGGAGAGGTCTGAACAGTACCATAGACAAACAGATACTCACTTCTCTCAGGGGTGTTTTCCCCATCTTCCTCCCTCCCTTTAACTAAACACTAGGTTGATGGTCTCCCTCGGGGGGGGGGGGGCCTCTGACTTTGTATGCATGTCTGTATGCGTGTGTGTTGTGGGCTGGCAAACTGCCGACTCATTTTCTTGACAGCTGTCAGTCACAGACACAGTCAGCACCTCCTCCCCCAGCTTTTCTCTTTTGTCCCCCACCCCACCCACTTTTTGGAATCTGCCTCCCCCTGAGGTCTCAAACAGACACATACACACACACACACACACACACACACACATCTTGTCGATCAGATGACCTTTTGTATATGGAGTTTCCTGGGGCCCTCTCAGGTAGCACCCTGCCCTGTTCTCCTTCTCACTTCACACCCCACCCTGCTGAGTTTATTGTCTTACCACAACGGGGTAATCATGGTGGGTGTGGACTTGACTATCAACAAGCATTAGTGGCTGAGTTTACACTCCGAAAATAGGCTGAGTTTCTGTTTACCCTGCAGCATCCTTTATGCTGATTTGTGCTGCTTTGAGCTGTTGATTATTTACATGTTGAAATGCAGCCATCAGATCATCCCAACCCCCTCGTCCTTTCACCTGCCTGTCTTCTCCCTCCATCCTCTTTTCCACACCATGTCAATACCAATGTGCAAAGGTCACCCTGGTAACAGAGAGGCAGCGGTCGATAGAGAAATAAATAAGCAGAAGAAAAGGGAGAGAAGTGATGGAGGGCAGTGCCTGGTGATTCACAGGGTTAACTACAGGCCAACATCTCACAAGCACACTCCAAAGGCTGTGGGGTCTGGGGAATGAGGCCTCTGCTCTCTTTTGCTGTCTTTGTATGTATGTTTCTATTACTTGTTTTCTCTGCTTTGTCATTATTCTCTTTCTCTCTCTCTCTCTCTCTCTCTCTCTCTCCATCTCCCGTCCTCTTTGTGCTCTCTCCTCTTCTTGTGTAGCTTATCGGTGCTGCTTCTGTCTTCCTGTTTCCCCCCTCCCTCCGCCCATCTCTGGGGACCGAAAGCACACAGACTGTAGGGGTTGTTGAAACCTTTTTGGACAGAGCCGTCACTTTGTATTTGCCAGCGCTTTTTGTTTCTGTTTGCTTCTATTTGCTTCTATTTGGGGGAGAACCTGAGATGTCATTACTGCTGAGTCTTCAAGACCCAAAGAAGCTTTTTGACCCCCGAATGACCAGAAAACACACACACGCACCTACACACATGCACAGTCTTGAGCAGCGAGTGGTGATACACAGCAACGGAGCCACAGGCATGCAGGACAGGGACAAGAGAACTTTTGTTGTTTAGTGTGAATCCTCCAGCCAAGTCGTGACAACTCCACTATCCAGTGTGTATTTGTGTGTGTCCATCCGGGCCACGGGTGGGTCAGTAAAGGCCTCCACACTTGGCTCTTGTTAGCTGTTGCCAGAGCTCCAAAAATGGGCAGCCTTTCCAGATCCGCCGCAGACCCGCGGACAATCGGCCATTCTGTGTTTGAGAGGCAGGCGGGGTGTATTTCCTGGACGTGGGACTGATTTTTCAGGCCCCGGGCCAGACAGAAGGGTGGCCTCTGTCTCTGAGCTGAATGACACTGCTGACTAAGAACGGACTGTGGGGCAGTGGGAGGCATGCGAGAGTGGGCTCTATTTGTGTGTGTTTTCCAATAGGTCTCCTCATCCACCCGCTCCCCAGCAGATGTAAATAGGCCAGTGTTACAGAATAGTGATTGATTGCATGATGGGCTAATGTGGTGTGTCTGTGTGTCTATGAGAGGGGGAGCTCAAAGCACTGTTGTGTGCATTTTAACTGCCATCCATGGTGCAGACTGTTCATTTAGAAAGGAGGAAGTCAATATGCACGGAGGAGTTTTCCTCTTTGTGAAACACTTTTGCGTAATCTTGGTGGAGTCTTGGAGTCTGCAAATACAACTGCATCAATAAATAATCTTGTTAAATTGTTTATTTTGTAGAAATTCATAAATGTAATCGCTCATATTCTCTTTTGTCTACCTGCAGGTCAGTGACTTCCTGTCCGGCCGATCCCCCCTCACCCTGGCACTGCGCGTCGGTGACCACATGATGTTTGTCCAGCTCCAGTTGGCGGCGCAGCAGTCTGGCGGTCCCCAGCTCCAGCACAGGCACCTCATCACCCGGGGCAACGCAGAGACTGCAATGGGACAGCCCACGGGGCAACCCCGTGTTCCCCACCCTCACCCACACTCCCACCACCACCCCCATCATCCACACAGTCACCCCAGCCCTCACTTGTCCCAGCCTCACCTGGTCCCTTCTTCCCCCTCTTCCCCGGGCTCCCCTTCCTTCCCCCTGCCCTCCACACACCACCAGCCGCTCCCTCCCATGTACCACCAGTCGCCCTCCCCCGCTCACTGTAGCCCCCCTACTCCTCCTCCTCCACCCCACTCCCCTCGCCCGTCCCACATCCCTGGAGGTCTTTTCCGCACTCCAGCCCATCACCATCATCACCACCACCACTACCACCAGCCTTCCTCAGGCCAACCCAGCCATGACGTCGGCCAGGCCAGCCCTGTAGCCCCGGTCCTCTGCCCTGAGGTAAGCTTCAAAAATGTTGTTTATGTTTTTGTATCTAAAATATTATCTTGTGGTAATATAAAGTGCTACGAATAAAGTGGTAGAAAAAATAGCTCTAGTTTTACATAACTGATGTCATCAAAGGCACTTAGCCTTCTCATGAATGACGATGGGTTATGACCGTTTGACCCGAGTGCCATGCACAACTAAATCAACCTTAATTAAATTGATTAGATTAGCGGGATATCCCAGCAGCATGAGGGCGAACCCGTGGTTTACTCAGGTCTGGAGAAGGTTTGCATGTGATGTGTATGTGTGCGCTTCCAAACCACAGTGCACTTAGTCATCACTGGAGTGCAGCCTGCTTTCCGAATTCATACAAACAGGCCAACACACACATAAACAAGGAGGGGCATGGCATCCATATGACCTCATCCTGCCCACTGAGACGAACGGAGAAAAAGGGGGGAGAAGATAAAGAGCTCGAGAGGAAAAGATTCAAAGGGAGGCAGATTTAATGAATTGGAAGTGGTTTTTCATGTGAAGACTGATCATTAACCTCAGCGTTGTCAGCCATTTATCATTAACCTTTAAAACCAACCCAACTTTGGATACCTCTAAGAACAGCTGCACACACATGCACGAACACGCTTACGTGTCTCCACCGACCAAATTTGCTGTTTATACTTTCTCTACCTCCCCGAGCTCCAGCCTATGGAAAGTGAATAAGAACCAGATGTCAGCGGGCTATGTGGGAGAGATGGTTCACAACAAGAAAAACAGAAAGACAGGCCAGTTTAGTAGTGAGAAAACGGAAATGGCTATTCCTCATCAGGCTTTCGCATGTGTAACACACAAACACAGACTTGCACACAAACACAGAGAGACCTTTGCCATGGTTTTGATTTCACTTTCAGATGTCAGTTGAATGATCCAAGTTAAGGTGAAGGTGAAGTAGTAGGGTTGCCAAGTTTGGTCTTTCTCAGGCTTGAGGTAACAAGATATCCTGGGTATTTTGGGGCTATAGTATAACAGAAAACTCAGGTTTCTTGAGTTTCTAATAACCACCAGCCTTCACCGCATAGTTACTTACACAGTGCAAATAGTATTTACAACACCTTAAAGTAAAGGTCACTTACAGAACCCAGGAGAGCTCACATTATATACTGTATATACGAGGGGTATAGGTCAGAGCATGCCTTCAACATGAGTGTCATTTGATGTGTATGTTAACACAGTATGGGATGTAAACTTTGCTGCATACAGATTGTGTACAGATGTGTTCTTTTCACACTGCTTTTCCACGCCACAAAGCCTCACTTTATGCTTTTTTATTTTATTTTTTTCCCCCCTCCAGGCTAACTGCAGCACCAACAGCCCCAACAGTGGCACCAGTCCCTCAACACGCTCCCGTAAACCCGGCGCCATCATTGAGAGCTTTGTCAACCACGCTCCCGGAGTCTTCTCAGGGACCTTTTCAGGTGAGAGGACACTGAGCTGCCATTAGAATTTATTGCTGCTCCAAGCAATACACATGCACACAGTGAGATCCAGCTGAAAGCCTCTTTTATGAGAATTTGCATACTTCAGAAAAACATGCAGAAAATTAAACACAGGCTCCTCTGTCTGGTCTCGGGGGCTGTTGTGGGCATGTGTGCGTATGAATGACCTTAAATGCTTTTCTGCTTTTTATTGAAAACTCACTATACATCTTTTTTTAATCTTCCTCAGGCACTTTGCACCCTAACTGCCAGGACAGCAATGGGCGTCCCAGACGAGATATTGGTACCATCCTGCAGATCCTCAACGATCTCCTGAGTGCCACACGCCACTACCAGGGCATGCCCCCCTCCCTTACCCAGCTTCGCTACCAGACCCAGTGTGGTTCACCCACCTCCCCATCTCCCTCACCGCCTCCTTCGCCCCCAGTTGCTGGCATGACGGGCCTATCTGCCAAAGCTACCTCTGTGCCCGCCAGCAGCCCCAGCAACCCTCCGCCGACTCTTCATCCGCTGGTGCAGTGCCAGAGCCAGATCCGCATGTGCAAACCCCCTGGTGAGTGACTATACACTGCATTCCCTCTACTCATGTAAGCATGTCAAGAACACAAACAAAAACACAGGCACACACATTAAGTTATTGTGCATCCATTGAGGCAGATGTTCCTGGAGTTGTCACAGCTTTGGAGGGGTGTGTGTTTGTGTGTGTGTGTGTGTGATTTTTGCAAGCTCTGCTCATACATTGCAACCTAGTAAAAAATTCATTCTCATTTTTGTCTTTTCTGTTTCTATTCTCATTGCACAGCTTGGTTAGCTAACAGTGACTTTGCGTCAGCCTTGTTCAAGCAGACATTTTCATCTTTAAAATACAGACAAAGCAAGAACAGGAAAGTCAGATTAAAGAACAAAAACAGTCGTGCATATGCGTCTCCTGGGTTTTGTGGCAGAGGAGAAGAGGAAGCGATGGGAGGAGGAGGGGAGGGTCTCCTTAGTAATGCAATACAAGCTTCTACAGACCTGTTCAGTCAGGCTTCACTTGTCAGGCAGCAGAGTTGGCTTTGTTTTTGTGCACCAAGGAGATAGGTTTACCCCTTCAAGCCTGGGCTGGGCTATGTTTAGATTAGATTAGGCTTTGGGTGGTTTAACCTCCCTCTTAAAGAAGAACTGCAGCTGGGGCATGTATGGGCTGGGGCAGGTGCTGGAGTTTAGATGATACTGTTTCGGGACTGGGGTTGAGTGTTTTAAAACCTCCTTTTCCGTGCAGAGACACAGGATGTTGAGTGTCAGACAGATGTCCAGAATAGATAACGTTCAGTCAGTGTTGTAAGGTTAGACTGGCTGTGCTGAGAGAAACAGCATTGTCCTCCGCTGCCTCCTTATCTCCCGTGGAGGAAATCGAGCTAGTCTTTGGTGAGCTGCTGGTAAATTTTGTTGAATAGTCTTCTAGGGAGGGTCCTGGAGTACAGTGATTAATGTTTAATGTTTTCTTTTGTCTGAAAAAGCAATAGCATACATTTCTATTGTCATACTCTGGCTTTGTCCCGTGTTTTAATGACCTTCTGTTGCAAGCAGAAGTGTTTCAGTTTGAGCAACTGAATACAGATTGACCGGGAATGTCCAGTATTCCTTTGCATCACCCTGGGTGCCCTTACAAGTGTTCAGTGAACAGTTGGAATAACACAGGTTTATTTTCCTAACTCAGGGAAGACCTTTCCTTCACTGCCCCCACCTACAACAACCCCCCCGCCCTTCCCCTCTTCTCCCACCATTGTCATCTCTCTCCCTTCGTCTGCACTCGACAGCCCACGCCGCCGTTTCCCCCATTTGCTGTCCAAAAACAGCCTTGTCTGTAAAATCCATCTCTCTGTCTCTTCCTCCCTCTCTTTCCATGCCTGTGTTGTGCATCAATACATTGTCTGTGTTCGTTTGGCCTTTAAATAGATAGATTTATTCCAAAAAGCAGCTCTGAAAAGAATTTGCTTTGTGAAATAGAGGGCAGTGAGAGGAGGAGGAGGAGGAGTAGGATGCGGAAGAGGGGGGTTGTTAAAACCACAACACTAAGCCTCCATTCATCATACGGGTGTTTATATCCTGTCCATCAGTCTACCAACTGCCCACTGATTAACCAAAGGCAAAGTGAAAAAAAGAATGGGTGAAAGAATAGCCTGTCTAATGTCCTTTTCCGACTTTCCTGTCGCCGTCCAACTTCCTGCTCACAATGTACACTTCCAGAAAGTGATGTGAATTGGTAACCGATTCCGACTAAGTACAGTTCACTGAGACAATGACCGCGCTGGTGTGTTTGCGTGGACGCAGGCTGCGTTCTTACTTGTACCCCGTTCCGCACGGTGTCCAAAGGAAGCTGATGAGTAAGCGCTCTCGGGCAGTCTTATCAGCCGACACCTGATGGAAGACTTACTGGACTTAACACCGCAGCTTAACACTGCTTCACAGAAACCTGCCTTCATTCAGCTACAGGAATAACCTGCACTTCCCATCTGCCAGAATGTGTTTGTGCAGTCACACTCTAGGTTGAAGCAGCCTCTCGAAAATGTCACATAGCTTGGCTGTCTCCGGAGAGCCTTTACCCTTTCCACTGCAAGTTCATGTATGAGGGGAAGAAGACAAGCGTAAATAAAAAGCTTGAACGTACACACATGCGCACACACTCGACCGCAAATGCCCGGTTAAAGACTCGGGCTTCTAGCTTGGTTTCAAGGCTTTGCTGTGCAGTATTGCTGAGTGTGGGGATATGTCAGCCCAAGACTTGTGTTGGGTTTGAACAGGAGGGCTTTGGGTTGGCCTGGCAGGCTGATTGTTAGCTAAATTCCTTTACTGAGTAGGGTGGACCTCCCCGGCACCCCCCTCCAGCCCTTCAGCCCCCTGCCCGGCCAAACCTATTGTGCAAGGGCCAGGGACAGGGGCTGCATACAGGGCACCAGGCTGAGCCATTGTGGGGCAGAGGAGGGGAGGGCTATGGGATTATAGGCCTGCCTTTTAGTCCAACTCTCACTGCAGCTGCCTTAGTTCAACACAGACCCACAGAGAGGGGCAAAACAGGGGCAAAGTTAACTCTGAAAGCTTCTCCAGCACCCCCTTCCTCTCTTGTGTGCCTTTCCGCATCCTTTCACCCCCCTCCCGTCCCCTTTCGATTTGTCAGGTCATGTTAGCTTCGTGTTGGCTGGGACTGGGAAAGCCAAAGGAGGGAGGCGGGAGACAGAGAGAGAGAGAGAGAGAGATCCTTCGCCCTTAACCCCATAAGAGTCCTGTATTTAAGCCCTGACCTGCTTGGTCGGGGCGCCACACATTATCCACATACACGTCATACACGTGGGGGGAGGTTTTGGTGCGACACACGTGTACCGGTAACTCGGCGAACGCCCCGGCCACGCAGTCTGCACAGCGCAGAGCTATCTAGCAAAGCCAGCCAAGCACATCAGGTGCCCTTTCATTGTCGACAAGGAGAGAGAGAGGGAGAGAGAGAGAGAGAGAGAGAGAATGCAAATGAAGTCTAAAAGTCATTGAAGAGCTCGTGTCCCTGCAGGGCTGTCAGTGCCCTTTCTCTGGCTGTCAAAATGCTCATATTAGCTCCGATTTGATTGGTTGCTTCTGTTTGTGACTGATCGGTTGGTCTATTTTTTTTTTTCTAGAAAGGCTTCCCATATTTATGGCTGACCTGTGCTCCAGAGTGCTTTCTCATAGAGATGTTTACCTGTTGACATTGAGCTAATGGCTCCTAAATGCTTGACCTTGATGGGTCAGAGAGATATGAAGTGTTTGCTCTGTTTATTGATCTTTTACCCATGAATTTCTGCCTTCTAATAATCACGACCTGCTTCATGTTGTGTAGTAGTTCATTTCCTAATATGATGGGGGAATTTTGAACTTGTAGCTACTGTCACATGAAGATAATACTGTGGGGTATTAATTTAATATTAACCTATAGAATGGAGAAATAATAATACTAGAGGAAACCAAGGCTGACTTTGCTGCAATGTGATTTTCTTTCCCTCTTCTTCTTCTCTTTCTTTCTCTCTGTCCACCCCTCCCTCTTCCCCCTGGTTCCCTGGGTGCTGAGCAAACACAATGTTCTCTCTGCAAGATCACAAGACTTATCAAGGCAAACAAACAAACAACAGCACTAAGACAACTGCAAATGAAGGCCAATCTTTATACAATCAATAAAAGGAGAAGCTCCTTTAATCTCCCTGTGCGTCCTGCACACTGCAGCCCTCCTCCCCTTTTTCTCTACCTCCATCCTCTGCCTCTCCTCCTCCTCCTCCTCCTCTTCCACCCACCCTCCCCGTGTGCTCCCTATCTCAGTCCTTGCCGTGTTGCTGGGCTGGGCTGAAAGGCAAGGAAAACTGACTGACGCATCGATTATTCATAGATCACCCCTTCTTTCTCTCTCCCCTCCGTCTGTTTTTCTCTGGCTCTCTCTGCAGTGCTCCGTGTATTTACAGGGCCTGTGTCAAAGTCTTGAGAGAGGAGAGTTTTGGGGATGGAAAAATGTGCTGCTCGGGATTGAGTTTTGGTATGATTGGCAGGCATGGGAGTGGTTAAAAAAGAGAGCAGGAAAATGAGTCTAGCGTTAACTTTCTCTCTGCGCCCTTGACCCGTCTTCTCTTCGATATCTTTCTAAGAAAAGAGCTGTTGGTTGCTTCATCCGTCTTTTCTGTGTCACGCAGGGTTGTATATGAACACGCTCTCTCTCATTCATTCCCTACGTCTCTTGCCCACCTCTCTCTGGGTCCTCCAAGGTTATTGTGCTCACGTCAAACCCCAGTCTCTGCATCCAGGCTTCAGGCCAGCCTGTGTGTGTTTGTGTGTGTGTGTGTGTGTATAGTCTGTCCTTCTTAGCCAGCCCTAATAATAGCTCTACTGTCATAAACATAGTCTGGAGATCCTTGCGGCCAGCTGTGTCCGGCCCAGCCGCCCAGGGCTCCGGTAGTGACGCTGATGAATGGCCACACACACACACACACATATACACACAAGTTTGGGGTAGCTCCAAGCACATTCTCAGAGCCCTTGCCAAGCCAAAGGCCAAGACCTACAGCACCACCACAACTGCTCTTTAAACTGTGTTATATATTGTTGAGTCTTCTTAATGTAGAAAAAAGATCATCATTTAGTGGACTACCCTGGAAAAATAAATAAAGAATTTAAACTGAGACACTGAGAAATCATACCAGACAAACAGATTTTGTAAGTAGGCATGTGTTGGCTTCGTGCCGTTTCATTGTGTACAGCCATATTTCGACACAGCCGAGGGGCGGTTTCACTGTTGGCTAGTAAGGGAATAAGGGGAAGAGGGAGGACTGGAGGGGGAACAAAGCCTTGCGGCAGCGTATATGAGTGTCACATGGAGCAGAGGCAGTGGAACAATGGCTCTAATGTAGGAGAAACCCCCCCTTTGGTATACCCCCTGTTCTCTAGAGATGACATGCTGCCCTCACACAGCATCTGGATGCGCACACATAACGTTGAGTGCTGTGTGAAAAAGTATTCTTCTCTGTTAACTCCGTGCCACTGTTCACATCCTTTCTGCCCTCTCAAAAAGCAGCATTGAGGCTGCTCGACGGCAGTTTAGTTCTTTAGTATGCACTGCCAGACTGTGGTGAATATTTATAGCTGTAAAAAAAAAAAAAAGGGGCTCTGCACTGCTCGATCCGATAAGCAAATGAGGGAAAAAGGTAAATTAAGCCCACACAGAGTCCGGAATTCATTCCGATGGGGGGGAAGAGCAAAGGAGGGCACAATCGATTGGGAAAACTGCCACATACGGCTGATCCTTTACCCTCCACCCTCTTCCTCCGTCCTTTTTTTTTTTTCCTATCCCCCCTCGCCCCTGGGGGAGGAATTCCTTAACCCACATCGCCAACCCCCCCTCCTCCCTCCCTTCTCCTCTCCTCTCGCCTCCTGCTTCCCCTTCTTCACACTGCCCCACCTAGCTGTCTCTTGGGAGACATGGGGCAAGAGCTGGAGGAGGAAGAGGAGGAGGGGGTGCCCTCTGTGTATATGTGTGTGTGTGTGAGGGGTGAAAGGGGGGGGGGGAGAAGAGAGAAGAGGAGGGGGAGCCAGGGTGGGTCAATGAGCTGAGAGTGGGAAGCTACAGCCATAATAAAGAAAAAAAAAAATAGCAGAAAAAACCCAATCTCTCCCTGTCTCTCTCTCTCTGCTTACAATTTCCATTCGCTTGCATTTTCTATTGAAAGCCAATAGCGTTGTCCTGGGCCCGAGATGGATGGCTGCACTAGAGCTAAGGTTTAATCAATAGGTCTTTTTAATTTGCCATCGATCCACGTTAAAAGCTACTGCGGCTGTTGCTGCTGTTTCTGAGAGTGTGTGTGTGTGTGTGTGTACGTGCATGCACCCGTGAGTGTGTGTATATACGTATATACGTGCCTGACTCCACACGTTGTGTATGTGTTTCTGTGTGAATACATGATGTACCCGAATGCGGATTTGAGTGTGTGTGTGTGTGTGTGTGTGTGTGTGTGTGTGTTTCGGTGTGCAGCAGAGGCAGAGATGGCCGCTGTGCTTCGGTTTATTGACATTCTAGCCCATTATTTAATTATTTAATTCCCAGACAGATACTAATGGAGCTGGCTAATAGATTGCGGTTGCTTTCCTTTCCTTCCAAGCTCCTGAATATACGCATAAATTGAATTAGGCTTGACTCGGCCACTGTAGGAAAGCATTCACAGTGCCTCTCCCTCGGGACTGTATTCTCCTATAGGCACATCAACAGCTAGAAATGCACTTAGTAGCACACCCAGTCACTGAGGCATGTCATCTGCAGTTATGTGTGTGGATATCACAGGCTGCTATCAGAATGTGTCGTCTCTGGCTTGTGTTGGTATGTTGTTGGCCTTGCTGTTGGTTCTCAAGGAGATTCAGGTCTAAGAAGGTCTCAGGCACACACACAGAAGCACACAGACATGTATTGACGTTCTTCTCCAAGCTGATTTTTCTAGCTTCTGTTCTGTGTAAATACCTGACTGACCACCTTTCCTCTCTTTTCTTTTTTTTTTTCTTTTGTCCAGGTGACCGTATTCGTCAGACCGAGAACCGTGCAACCCGCTGTAAGGTGGAACGCCTGCAGCTGTTGATGCAGCAGAAGCGCCTGCGCAGGAAGGCCAGGCGGGACCAGCGCGCTCCCTATCAGTGGCTGCCCAACCGGAAGGCCGGACGCAGCAACAGCAACAGCAGCATGTCCAGCGAGGGCTCCCTGGACCTGGACTTTGACGATTCAGTGTGGAAGCCCGACGTCAAGGCTGACTTGAAGTCTGAGTTCGTGATGGCCTGAACCGTCTGAATCCACACGCTGGGGGATGGATTCAAAGACGTGCAAAGCATTGCTTGGGATTTACTTCGAGATATATTTTGAGGGAGTGGATTGGCAGGAGGTGACAAAGAACTGTGCAAAGAGGAAATCAAGGTTGTCCTTGTGACTGGCGTCTGTCACATGAAAAAAAAAAAAAAAAAGGCTCCCTGCAGACTTTAATCCCATTCTGTCATTCACAGTTGACCTTGTGAAAAACAGCAACAATAGCAACAGAACTTTCTTTTTGATGCTTGGATTTGGACAGGCAACAACCGGACTCAACAGTGTACAAGACTTTTCACGGTATGATTACAGAGACTGTATCTGAACTTGAGCATAGCAGAATTCAGTGGGTGGTGGTGGTGGTATTTTCAGATTTTGTTTTCTAAGATTTGTTTTTTTTAAGCGCACTCTGGACAGCAATGAAGAGATCCACACTGGACTTATTAACAGGACAGGAGCACCCGAGGCCTCAGTGTTTCCTAATCACAAGAATGGCAGAACTGCCGAACTATGGATTATTATTCCAACGGGCATTCTTATCGATCTCAAAACTCACCAACCAGAGTCTAGTTTTTACCTGTTACGGGGTGGTTAAACTTTTTTTTTTTTTTCCATTTTGAAACATATTATATTTTATAAACAAAAAATATGTAGCATTGTTCACAAAGCATTCAGGTTTTCATATAACAGTTCAAAGTAGTTGTTGATTTGCACATTTTCTTGATTTATAACAGCTGGTCAAAGTGTGCAAGAAGGAGGAGGTGGGGCCTGATATAGAATTAAAAAAAAAAAAATGAATATGGAAGTATTGATATCAACCTCAGTGACATAGGGTATCGATAGGAATGATTAATGAATAAACAAAATGAACTAATATTAACAGAAAGTGCTTTAGAGGATTTTAAAATCTTAAAAATGTATATGAAAAAAATCTATTTTTTATTTCTCTTCCTATCTGCTGTTTTCAAAAAACAGCAGCCCTCTGTGGCTTTAGTCAAGTCGTTGACTACCAACAAATACGTACATCCATTCAATCATTCATTAGCTCATTCATGAATTATAATAGTCGTCTAGCCACAACAAATGATACTGAAAGATAAATTTCATCTAGCCCACCTTCATGTCTTACAGACCTGAATGAACTTGTGGAGGGTTTGTATTAGTTTGTGTACATAAATGTGACAACTGGCAAAGGTTTATGAGGGTGTGTGTATGTTTGACTTTAGTGTAAAATGATTTAGAATATCCCATGTTTTTTTTTGTCCGAGGTTGTCTTCTCCCAAATAACCCCCTTAGTTTCTCAAAATCCTGAAGATCATCTGCAGTGAATGCATGGGTCACTACTTTATATCACAACAGGATCAAACGTCAAATTCTTAGTTGGTTCCCAGTTTGAGGCCCATTTAATGTGTACCTTTTACTACAAGTCCTCATAATAATGACTCTATTTTTTTATTGGCAAAGAGGGAGAAGAAGTGGTATCCAGCATCATTATCTAGTGCCTCCACCAGTACATCCATTGACATATCAGGTTAGGCCTTTCACAGTTCCGCTGCTACACACGGGGACGATTAAGATGAAAAAAAAAAAAAAAAGAGAGGGGAAAAAGTGACTTTTCTTTGCATGCAGAAGTGTGAATTACACTGATCTTTTTTCTATTGATGGAAGAAAAAAAAAAAAAAACTGGTGCTGTGGGAATGAAGGTTAACAACATGCATGAATTTGTGAAGAAAATAATCAATGCTGCTTTTGTTGGTTAGGTTTTTTTGTAATCTTTATTTTTCAATGTTAGAACAACAGTGTCCTGCTCAAGTATTATGACGCAAAACCAAAACAGATGAAGTTAAGTGTGGACTCGCGTCTTGCTCAGCACTGAACATTCCTGTTGTGTGACAATGAAGATGATGAGCAAAGAGCAATTGACTCTCTCTCTCTCTCTACTCCCCGAACACTGGTTTTACCCCCCATGACTCTCAAGGACCCAGACGGCCTACGAACTGTTTAGCCACCTCCCCTCCTCCCCAGCCTGAACGCCAACCGAGGCTCGCATGGACACGTACTCTCGCAGGGAACCAGCGGACTTACAGTACTGTCCGTCAAAACCTACCCCGAGAGAAGCATCCGGTCTGTCTCTTTGTCTGTCTGTCTGATCGATCGACCACCCTACCACAATTGCACTCCCAGAGATTGCAGTGAGAGATTACCTTTTTGGTGAACCTCATCTTTTTTTTAAGTGGCCTTACCTTTCACTAAAAAAATGAGACACTTGGGGACAATGGGGGCGGGAATGTTTTTTTTTTTTTTTTTTTTTTTTTTTAAACTTTCCGTGTGCATCGTTGTCGGACTTGTTGTCATCAAGGCGCCATTTTTGTCACTGAGGACACTGGGCATCTGTCGTTTAGTGCTTTTAGCTGGTGGAGTCTCTATTATGTCAAGGCTTCTGTGCCTTAAAAATGTTGCCCTTGCTGTGTCAGTGTCAGACTTAAGCTTGTTTTCATTGGTTGATACACAGGACTGTAGTGTTCGCAGCCATGAGAGTCGTAGATTTTAGGGGTAAAGCTTGTTTGAGTGAATCAAATACTATTCAAAAGTTGGTGTTGTTCCTCAAACGCAGTCTTTGTCCCATTTCGTCATTGTGTTGCCATGCTTGTTGGTCTCCGTTGTCCGAACCTCACATCCCTTTTTAACTCAGTTCACCCACCAACAAGCTGCAAAAAGCTACAAATCTGTGTAACTTATGTTAACTGACAAAGTTTACACCACAGTACTTAGATGGCAAAAAAAAAAGAAAACAGCCCTGATTCAGAATAAGAAAGGTCCTCTGAGGACTCCAGACTACATGCACTTCTGTTTCCTTGGATCCAAATTTTTTAAAAGGACAATTTATCCCCTGCCCCTCCCAAATTTTATTTAATTTTTCTTTTGTATATGTATGAACTATACTCTGTGTGTGCCTCACTTCTGTGTGAAACTCAAAAAGATGAAACAAAACAAAAAAGATGACAAAAGCATTACAGAGAGGATAAAAAACAGTATGTTGGTGGAATTCTGATCACGTCATTTAAGTTGCCTGTTCTTTCTTGTAGCCAACTATTGAAAATAACAGGATTCAAGAATACAATTTACAATGTTCTAGCTCTAGACCGGTGTAGCACATGTGTGACTGTATTAATTTATGAAACCAAAATGGTAACTGTGAATTATGTATTTCTTTGTGCATTTTTTTTTAAAAAGCGGGGGAGAAGGTTGTCGGGACATGGCAGCAGCTGATACTCGTGTCCGGGAAAAAAAAAAAAACGTTTTTGTTTTTGGTGGAATATAATGGAAACGAAACATGTTTCCGAAAATGGAAAAAAATGAAAAAAATGACCAAAAAAATGAAAAAAATTGAAAAAATATATGAATATATTTTTTTTCTTAAGCAATACATTTCAGTGTGACTTGTGATAGAACATTTTCTTTTTTTAGGTAATAAATAAATAAAAAAACAAAATGAGTACGTCAGGTTGTCTCCGTGAGTATTCATTACTAACCCATTCAATAACATTGAGTGAAAGCTGCTATTCTGTCTAATATTTCATGTGAGAATCTATTTCATAAGGTTACATGATATGAGTGGCATATGAATAACTAGAGAAGCTTGGAATTGCATTGATAAAATATTGCCTTTCACTATATCAAAAGCTAATGTAATTGATAATTGGACTGAACCATCTCAGCTGACAGAGGGGTGGACAAGGTCTATAAATGGATTACCATGGGCGTACAGTGGACCCCTTGTGTCTAGCCTCAATATGAAGTTATTACTTTTTTTACTCTTATAAATGATTCTGATTATGTTAAATCCAACCAAATGTTTTCATCTTATTTTTCCAACATAACACATCTGTGAAGAATACCAAAGTTCCTGTGCTGTTTTCAACCAACAACAGTAGTTAAGACTCTTGGTTAACCTGCAAAATATTCCCGAAAAGACCCAGGGATCAAGGGTTTGTGTGTGTGTGTGTGTGTGTGTGTGTGTGTATGTGTGTGGGTGGAAAGAGGTTGAAAAAGGAGGGGTTGTCTTCAGTGCGAGAGCCAACAGAAATGTTCTCCACATCTGTGAGTGCATCCCGGCTCAAGATGAGACAGAATATAGAAGTGGAGTGACAGATTGGAGAAGGGAGAAAGAGCCGTGCCTCATGTGAAGCCCGCTTCCTGACACATGTACTCACAGCAAAAGGTGTTTTGAAGCAGCACTTGCAGGGCCCTGCTTTTGTAACCAACGAGGCTGAAAGCAGAGCTTGACTTGGAGCATCAAGAAATAGCTGAAAGAGGACTGAACATGAAAGGGCAAACATACTGTATGTCAAAGCATGGATCAGGCGGGGTGCCAATAACACGGCATAGACACTGTGAGAAGCTGCAACATAGCGTGACGACATGCTGCTGTACTTATGGTCTATATAGATAGACATATTACACATCTCTTGAGATTGCAAAAGGGATCTTGAGGTTTCAGTTCAGACACATTTTGTTTGCTGGAAAAAGATGTGATCTTAGGCAAGCTGCAACAAAAGAAACTTGTGTATGTGAAACCATTTAGCGAAGAGCCTTGAATGACTTTTATCTCTGAGATTTAACACACAATTTGTTGATAATTCTATATTAGAAAGGCATGTGTGGCCAGATGCCTCGTGTTGTTTACACCTTCATTCTGATAATGGCCAAGGACTAAAAATTTGTCCCTTGGCCTTCTCTCATGCCTGGCCTCTCTTCCTCTTCTGCAGAAATGATTCTGGTAATGAAAGCCTCCTACACAGTGGCCTTCTGCACATAAGCAAACACACCTCCACGGTGTCCGTGGCCTGTGGTGAGCACAGGGCCAGCAAAGTTTGATAAGGGAAGCGTGATGAAAGGGGGAATATTGATGAGAGCTCATTCATTGATCAGCCAATGGTCATGCATTTCCCTGAAACCACAGGGATAGATAGAGGAGAAGGCTAAATATGGAGCAAAGTAATCTATTTTATCAGCTTCCATCCCGGTAAGATAAACCCAAACTCTCTCAGGTTAATTCAACATCTGTCACTGTTATTCAACCTGGTATAATGTTGGATTGCAGCTTCTGTTCACAGTCGCCGCAATTATTTTTAACACTGAAAGCTTTTTTGGCATTGAGCTACACAGAAGCATATCTGAAGTGGAATCTCAACACAGATACCGACTGAAATGTGAAGTTTACATGTAAATAATCGAAAGAGCACTTGTGAAATTTTTTCATTATGCAAAAAGAACAACTATTTCTGACTTCTCTACCCTGTCTGTTGCTCTCACCTGCAAGCTCATTTCTTTTTACCAAAGATCTTAACCCTAACCCAGACAACTAACAAATATACAGTACGTTTCATTTTTTTCATTTTAAAAGAGGCTCAGTTGTTTCCTAAGATAACCAGGCACTGGAGTTTTCAGCAAACATTACTCAAACAAGAGTTACTAGTGCATTTTGTTGGGGACTACTTTCATCTGTGGATTAATACACATTTGGCATTTTAACCACTAAGAATTCTCGATTCTGTATATTAACTTTTAAAGACGATACAATATATGCTGATATGTATGACTTCTGTGTTTGCAGCAGTTCTAAATTATTGCATTATCAAACTGATGGTAAGAACTTGCAGCGTGCATTATTTGTAACCATCAACAAAGACAAATGATAAAGCTTTACGTCAGGGTTTTTTTTTTTCTTTTTACCTCCGTAGTGAAGGCTGTCAACAATAACAAGTTGTTGACAGCCTTCACTACTTCACTATGTCAAGCCTTATCCTTTAATCATAGATGTGTTTCTGTGTTTCTTCGTGTCTTGAGATTTATAAAATGGTTTAAACAGAGAAAGAACTTGCCAGAAATGCTTGATGAGAAAACGTTTTCTCCATTTGTCAGTTAGGTAACAAGACAAACCACAAGTGAGAATGTTGACACATATTTACAATGAAAACTGCAGGTGTACATACGATAACTCCTCCTTATGCTGATTGTGATTGGGTGTTTTGACTGTTTACAGCTTTACATTTTACTGGAGATATATCATAAGCAATAGGTGCAGCCTCACACTGATAAATTCTCAAAGCTTCCAGTCATACTGCAACTATGAAGAGCCTCTTCTGAGAAGTCACTGCCTATTTCTGACTGCATCTGACTGTCAGTCTCAGCCTCCACACTTATCGCTGCTTTCTGCAAGCTTGCTGTCTGTGGATGTAACTGTCTTTAGAGAAATGAACAGAGAGAGAGAGAGAGAGACAGAGGCAGGCAGACAGAAGAGAGAGAGAGAGAGGAGAGAGAGGCTCAGCTGCCACCGCAAACTGAAACCCTGTGGCTCTGGGATCGAGAGGAGTTCCGCAGAGTTGGGGTTTCACACGTCGTTGTGTGATCTAAGATAAGACACTCTCAGCTGTATCCTCCCATCACTTAAAAAAAACACACACATACACACAAGCATAACGGAAAATATTCCAGTATGTCACGTTGCACTAAAGCGAGTATCATAAACTCTCTGTAATAGTGAAAGTTCATTGCATGTTTACAGCTCTGGATCTGTGTGTGTACGAGCTGCTGTGTCGTGTGAATGTACTTGAATACGTTGACTTAAAACCACTGAAAGATAATCAAGAAAGAAGTAGAAAAAGAAAATAGATGGATGTATTTACTGTAAACGTGTGCTTTCCCCTCATATCTGAAAATCACAGAGACAGATTACCTTTTAAAGGTGCATGATTTTACCATTTGCTAATTAAATGAAACACTTGAGGAGGTTAAAGAAAGAGCAATACCCCTCCGTAAGCTAAACATGATGGTTAGCTTAGTTAAGCACAAAGACTGGAAAAGAGCCAGCCGTGCTCTGTCCAAAGGGAACTCTGTCCTAATTAACACATTTATTTGATCCAAAAATTAAGAATACAAACTAAGTTGCTGGTACTAGGCTAGCTTCTGTCAATCATCTTATCAAATTCCCAGCATGAATTCCCAAAATGCTTGACTTATGTTAAGGTTTTGTTGCATTACAATGTGTGTAAGATACATTTAGTTAGTTATATGCCAAGCAACAGTAGACAGTGATTATATGGGGAAAACTAAGGATAAAAACTTGATTTTCATATCTTCAGTTCTTTTAAAAAACCTCCCTTTCTTTTCTTTCTACATTTTGTTTTCATGGATTTTGGTCTCTTATCGGTGCTTTTATTGTTTTGCATAAGAACAACAAACCAGCTCTTTGCTCTAATGAAAGCCCCATCTGCACAAGGGCGTAATGAAGCGAGCACACTGAAGATGCATTTTCTTCAGATCAGGGCATAAACATCAGAGCTCGGCCTCACAGCCTCCTCCTCTGTAAGACCCAGGGCTGTTCGCATGGTCAGCAGGGACCTTGTTGTCTTTTGTCTATTTTTGTTTGTTCCCTGCACAGTTGAAAGAGAAGAATGGCTTTCTGTTTGAAACATTACCTGATGGATATTTATGCAGCTGTGAGGCTGTGAAGAGAAGCTTTGATATCTTTTTCAGGCTCCACACACGCACACGCACACGCACACACACACACACACACACACACACACACACACACACACACACACACAATTCCTCTGTGAAACCCTGAACAAGCCATCGTTAGGCCACTGCAAGACAAGTGAACACACACATGCACACATTTACACTCAAAGGTGTTCAGCTGTCTATCCCCATCAGTGTGGAGCTGACCGGAGAGCTTGACCCTGTGACCTGGGGGGAATGGGGCACTGAGGTCATGGTTAAAATAAACCTCGGAAACTAGGTAAACAGGATGTGTACACCCACCCAGACATATGGCACTCACTAATCAAACACCACCGAGCTGGGAGAAAAAGAAGTGGAAATCATCTCTGTGGAGGCTACAAGCACACTGCACGAGTACAAACCTACTGTACTGTAATATAAATGGATCAAGGTGCTTAGCAACAAAACCAACTGCTGGATCTCAGAGAGTGTTCTCTCATCGAATGTACAGTAATTTATTTTAAGACTAAGACAAATACTTCTGAGCAGGAATAGTAAATGTCAAGGCATCACATGCAGAGAGTGGAGTTCCCTGTCACCAATCACAGACAACCATGATGCACTGATAATAAATATATACCTACAGTGTGCTGTGCCCTACATCTATTCATGTTAGTGACAGTGTCTGCATATTTCTAACATTACAGGTTGGATGCTTCAGGCATAATCTTTAATAGTTTTGGTTTCAGTCTTAGACGCTGGAAGTGTACTACCATCTGATGCAATAAATGATTTTATCTTGTGACGTGAGTAAAGGTTAGCTTGATAAACACACCAAAAGTGTCACTTTGGTTAATTTCATTCATGCGTCCTGACGTTGTGTTCATGGTAACTGATATCTTATATATTCTGGGCATTTCTTTTTTTTTGGGGGGGGTGGTGGTTGGTTTAGTTTTTTACAATCCTATCAGAGGCGGATGATGTGTCCTTCCTGCCGACGTCATTGTCAGTTCACATGAATGCTGTGGCAGCGGTTCCTACGAGCTGTAAACCATATCCACGATCAAAAAAAACCAACAAAAAAACCAACAACATGCAGTATCATCATGTACAGCTGCATCAGTTTCAACACTTGGTAATTTCTGTGACTTTTTCTCAGGGACAAGTTGAGTTTAATTGTCACAGATAATCATTCAGGTACAATCATAGTGAAATGTCAACATTTTCCATCGATGTCGCTAGCTATGTAGGAAGATGACACCCTTTCTTCAACGGGCTTACGAGCATCCATAGACACAACACCAGACAGATTTAAACCGATTAGGGAAGTAAAAGTCAGGTTTGTCTTTAAATGTCTGACTGTGTCTAGAGAAATCTATGCTGAGTTTTTAAGCTCCAACGTTTATTCTTGACCTTGGAAACAGAAAGGGGACAAAGTAATGTAGGTCTAGGTCTATTTGATGACTGTTCTGGAGCTTTTGTTCACATGACATGACCTGCTTCAGCAGATGAATTTGGCTTGTCGTGGTGTAGTTTGGAGCAGATATTGGACCTTGATGTTTATTCGGTTAATTTTATTTTTCATATTTTGTTCTTGTAAATAATAAAACCCTTATCATCTGGGATAAAACTAAATAACAGGTTACTTTCATTTGTCCCTTTACTTCTCATTATAATCATGGATCTCTTGTATTATTGTTATACATGAGGGGTGCTCTCAAACGTTCTACTGTGTGCTAGGTGTTCACACGCAGACCTCTGCACTTTGAGTGTTGCTGTTACAGATTTAGCGCTTAGGAGGTTTCTGGCAACTGTCATATGTCAAATGCTCTTTTTTTTGGTGTCGTCCACCTCCCGTCCTCCCCCCCTCTCTTTCTTTCTCTCTCTCTGTCTTTCCTTCTGAGAAGAAGATCGGGTACCTTTCAGCAGTTGCTCCAGTGACCTTTAGCAGCTGTGGGGGTGAAATTGGCTGAGCTTCCTTCACCTCATCCTCATAGTTCTCTCGCGCTTTCAGTATCTTCTCTCTCCTTGTCTCATGTTTGAATGCCCTGCCCTGACTTGCAGAGCTGCCGTATCAAAAATGCACAATCTTTGGCACTGGGTTTTGTTTTACAACCATGGAGCTTTGCATGGAAGCCTGAATAACGTTGAAGCAATGCAGTCAGAAGTGACCTATGTCCCATAAGGCATTAACATGTGTTATTTTATGTTAATCTTCCCTTACCGCCTCTGTAGCAACATGACACAGCATATCTCAGCACAAAAGAGCACTGACAATACAAACATCACTCCTGTACAGTATATAATTACACAGCACAGCCTGATATGGCAGCAAACAGCAACCCAGGGCTGTTAATGTTGAACTGGCCTGGACAGTCCAACATTAACAAAGCACAAAGCTGGTCTTATCTATAACATGGCAGAGTTTGGGGTCTCCAGAGGCTTACCTACAGTACAGACTCAGGCCTGATGCCTAATTAGGCCTGCGTCTGAGTTAATTGTAAGAGGTGTAGTGCTGCTTCTCCATGCTGACCATGCTTCCTGTACAAACGATGTGATTTCTCGTGCTAAGCACTCAGTGAAAAGGGCAGGCCGGCGGTTTGGATGCCCTCCAACAGGTATTCACAGCAGCCAGTGCAGGCAGGGCACGAAGGAGAGACTAGGATGAAAGAATGAGTGCAAGGCAGATAAATGAACATTTTGGATATTCCACCCTGCCACCCCCGCTCACCTCCTCGATCCCTCTCGCCCCACTTCCCCATAAGCTACCCTTCCAGCCATCCACCCTTGGACCCCCCCCCCCCCACCACCACCCATTAGTGAATGTGGTGCTATGAGTTATGGAATGGCTTTACAGTGTGCTGAAACAGCTGAGGTCATGGATACAGACAGGGTGCACACAGCCTCGTGTGCTGAATGTAAATGAGTTGGCCTTTCTGCAGCCAGGAGTTGAGTCGAGCCGTGCGTGATCGTGTCTGCTCCTCCCTCTGAGACGCCAAGCAGGGCAGGGATCCTGTTAATCAGCCAAAAGTATGTGGGACAGAAGTCAGTGTTTAGAAAAGGGCAGATATCCTTTTTTTGAGGGAGCCTCTTTATACACAAAAACAAGAACACTTTTTGACAGACGTCTCTCTCTCTCTCTGCCTCCCTCTCTCCCGCTCTTGTCAGTCTTAGGGCTTTCTCAGTCTTTCCCCCCCTTTCTTGTAGTCTTGCAGAGCATGTAGCGAGGAAACACCGGTTGTATGCGTGGGCTTAACATAGTTTCCACTGAGAAAAGGTAAATTTCAAACCTCCTCCTCCAAAAAAAAAGAGACACAACTCAACTGCAACAAGGAACAGAAAAAAACAGCGAGAGAAGGAACAAGGCTCTGAAAACGGCTGTTTGTTGAGTGCTAACTTGTTAGCGACATAAAAATAGGTTGCTCTCATGCTGTGTTGTGCGTTGTATAAAAGCCCCAGCATAATTGACATTAAGTTTAAATAACAGACGCCAACCTAACCTGCTTTACACTTTATCCTTTGTTCCACAGTCCCTTGAAATCCCCTGTCAAGTAGCATATGTTTTCCTTCCATTTAACTGCAAGTGGAGATAATTGTGTGCAAATGGGTGAAGTTTGGAATGCCTGATAAGGAGCATGGCAGAGGGCTGTGTGTGAGTGTGTGTGTGTGAGTGTGTGTGTGTTAGGGCTTGTACATGCACATGTGTACCAACCGTGCACGTGTGTGTGTGTGTGTGTGTGTGTGTTGACTCCGTTAATGGTGTTTATTTGACTTTGGGGGAAGCCCTGTACCCATTGTTCATAAAACCCCATATATGGTAATGTAAACACAGCGCTTCGTAACTCCTCTGGAGCGTGCACACAAAAATGAATGAACACAGGAAGACCCACTCTGGCAGGAAGTGGCAGCTGCTGCCATGGTAACAAACTGAAACCCGAAGCAGCAAGGGAGAGAGACTCGCCTTTCTCGCTGTCTTGACGTCATTTCTAGTACGCTACGACTGAAAGGCAGCAGCTGCAGACACACAGAGCAAACAAAGATACAGGGAACTTTCGAACGTTTACAGAAAAGTGTCGAGAGACACAGTAAGTATTTTTGCTAGTGTTGTCCTTTCAAGAAAATCTTTGTGCTGGAAAATCCCCATATGTTCACCACTATCAAGGACAATGATTTAAAAGCAGCAGTGACAGAATTAACAGTCATAACAGCATATTATCAAAAGTGTGACTGATGAATATGCAAATGTTCTCCGTGTTAATGCCAAATTAGCAATATGGTCGCGGCACATTTTTTAAACTCTAGCATTATCGCTTTTACAGCTTAGTGGCGTGTGAAACGAGCGCAGTTTTATTGTTTACACAACCACTGGTTTGGTAAATCTGTGCCTCTCACTTTTGGCTGAGAACGCAAACCGGTACGATGCCAACAGGACTTTACCAAAAAAAAAAAAAAGCGAATGTGGGAGCAATCAGATCATTTTTGTGAAATTTTGCCGTGCGGCTTTCGGAGGATGAAATTCGATGAAACAAAGCAATTATCACCACCAGCTGGAAGGGTGTTGAAGATGGTGCAAACTGGGAAATGGAGGAGGGCTGCAAAAAGAAAAAAAAAAAAAAAAAAAAAATGCCAGAAGCACGCATGTCATGCTGTCAGATTTTTAGGTCATGACTCAAATAGAGTATGTCATAGCCCATGATACCTCCAGAGCTAAAGTAGTTAACTTATTACTTTAACTCTTTTGAAGAGCTACCTACAAAGTATCTTTTCTTCCCTTGACTAAATATGTTTTTCTTCTATTAGTCCCTCTGCTGACCCATACAGGTTGTCATTGCTCCTATATAAGTATAAAACATCATCCAATTCAATAAAAGCAAAACAGGAACATTTCAAGCCAAACAAAGGTGAAAAGTGTCTAAACTACTCCCTCATGACCTGGCTCATCTTTCCCTCGCCTTTCTCCCCCTTGCCATCTAATTAAAAACTCTGCATCCGTACAGATTTATCCAGCTTCATATCTACAACAACCCCTCACTCATTAGCCGCAGCCTTATCCTTTGTAATTAGCTGTTGCTTCTTAATACCGCTGCTGTATATTAGAATTGAGGGGTTTAAAGAAAGGGGGTCAGATTTCGTTTGGCCCTCAAGGCTAAATCCATAGACAACAAACCTCTTTTAAAAAGAGGAGAGGGGAGGGAATACAAGTGTGCATCTGTGTGTGTGTTGATGTGGGGGGTGCTTAATGAATAAGGCACGCGCAAGAGGATGGGGGGGGGCGGGGGGCTTAAGGAGGAGGTGTGTATGCATGCAGATAGGCAACGGCTGGGATAAACCCTGAGCCCAACACCACCCCACAGTGAGCCTGTGTGGTTTGTATGACGAGACGCTTGGCCTCAGTTATTCACACCTATGAACAAACATCAGATTTTTTTTTTTTGTCTTCCCCCCTGAGCAGCCCTCTTTTCCTGTAATACTCTGAGTGGCGGGGGACAGGTGCTGGTGCCTCATGGGTTTTAAGCTCCCCAGAAATTGTATTCCACTCATTAGCCCCTTGCACAGCCCACAAACACACACACACACACACACACACACACAAACGTTGGAAACTCAGGATTGTTATTCCATGTCTGTCAGTGGTTATGATTTATGATCTTAAATCTCTCAGAAGAGCCATACGTTGAAACATCTGTGTCTGTGGCAGTAAGTAAGGATTCTGGGGTGTCAGCAGTTATGTTGCCAAATCGTGCTTTTGTTGGAACCATTTTACTCAATCTGTTAGGTCAGTAGTAGTCAAAAGGAACATTTATGTTGCATATGTGTGTATACATGTAAATATTATGTATATGTTTAAATGTCAGGGTCAGGATTGAAGCTATCGCTGAGGTCCTGAGTATTGTTTCTAGGATTTTAACAGTGTTAGAAGTTTGTATTTAACAACTGCATTCAAATCACATCTGTTGTTTTTATTTAAGTCTCACTCCTTTATTGTTTAGGTCAAATATCTTTAACTGTGACTCTTCATAGGCGGAATGTGTTAAATAAAAGTAACAGTGTTCCTGGCCATGTGGTTTATTCTTAGAAATGTCATTTAGACCACCATGTAAGGAGACAGAAACTAAACCTGAACAGCTGAATGAATAAAAAAAAAACATTTGCCAAATCTGATCTATTATTAAGGTATAGATATATTTATAATAAGGGATTAGAAACCTGCCGAACAGCTAAAAATAACAAATTCAATGGCGTGGTGTCAAGTGACGTTGTCTATATTCAGTGATCTAATGCAGTGCATCAGCTACCATATCTCCCACAAAATATGATTACGTACGGCTCATTTCCTTCCAAAATATGTTTTGGAGGAAATGTAATTGCTGTCTAGATTACATTCAATTGCAATGTTTTTTCCCATCTAGGAAATATGAGTTATACTGAGAAAGGGTAGGCTGGTGTGTAAATCTTTTTATTTTTAATATTAAATGGTTATGAAATCGATTACTAGTTTTATACTACTATCTTTTCCAACACTTTAACCAAACAACATGCAGAAAAAGTAGATTCCCACACCCCAGACTCCGGTCTCAACCATGATCATGATCTTTCATGACCTTAACCAAGAGCTTTGTTGCCTAAATATAGCAATAACAACATTAGTAATGATTGGTTAGGAAGTTGAAAAAAGTGAAATACACTGCACAGGCAGTGAACAGATTTATACATATAAAGGTTTTCTTGTAATTTTGTTTAAAAAAAGACACATGTTCTTTGTCTTGTTGTGTATGAAGTCATTTTAAGGAGGCAGGGCTGTGAGAGCTATTACAGTTTTTAAAAATCAATATTTTTTATAGCCATTGTCATCTTTATTTCTAACATTAATGATGTATTGTATGTGTCAGGATGTCCAGTAACAAAGGAGCTGTGAGTGACACATCACCAGCCCTCCAGTAGATACCACTGAGTGTGATCCAATTGTCCATGGTGGGATCAGTGGATCATCCGGGACCCTCCTGCTATGCTGCCCTCCCTCCCCCTGCCTCCAAAACAGTGTGGGGCCTCTGGTTCAGTGGGGGGGCAATGATCAATAGGGATTTTGTGTGTTTGATTGTCTGTGTGTATATGTGTGTGTGTCTGCGGTTTGGTGTCTGTTTCCCAGTCTATATGTGTGTATGTGTGTTTTTTCCATCTGTGTGTGTGTGTGTTTAAGTGATGTGAGGAGGGGGTTGGAGGGGAAGAGGTGTCTTTTAGTTCAGTGCTATGGTTGTGACTGATAGGGTGGCGGGCCCCAGCGTGTGGGGGCCCAGGGGAATGGCTCTGTATTGGCGGACTTTGTAGAGAGGTTTTCTGTTCCCCCATCGATCCCAACATGTCAATTAGACAGATTCAAATAAATGTGCCCTCAACCTCAGCAGGCTGCCCGTATGCAGAGTCTCCCGTGTAAGCGACACCCACGCATCAGCCCCCGTGTCACCGGAGCCGGGGCGATACCAAAGGGCATTCTGGGTTAGAATTGACCGAGAGCTTTTCCGCTGCACAGATTGTTTTTCACTTTGACCCCGGGCCTTTGCTTTTGAGCAACGTGTGTGACACTGCAGACATCATGTAGGTGATTTACCTTTCATGGCTCTGACTTTCTTTTTTGGTTTCTCTGAAAACCAACCGCTCTTCATGAAAATAAAAACTTGTTTTTGTTTTGAGAGAAAAAAAAAAGAAGATTTGCTGAATAATAGCGTGACAACGAGATGGTTTGGGTTGGTGAAAACAACCACAGAGAAGAAGTGCACAGGTGAGTTTCTGTTGAAAGAGGGGTTATTTTAACCATTTTACATGCAAATTAAACATTATCGCAAAGGAGAAAAAACTTTTATGAGAATAGTTTTTCATGCTTGATTAGTTGGTGTTCATGGAACACAAATGAATTATTCACATTGATATATATATATATATACTAAAATAGTAATATAATCATGAAGCAAAATATATCACACACACATGGGCTTGTGCATTGCACTGTTCACATTAAAAGCTATAGTTTGACATATTTAGAATTATTTGCTCTTTGGTGGAAAAGATCAATACCACTCACGTCTGTACACTTTATATGTATGTACAACCACCAGCCAGTTAGCTTAGCTTAGCACAAAGACTGGAAACAGGAGGAAACTGCTAGCCCAGCTCTGTCTGAAAGTAACAAAATTCATCTATCATCTATCTATCTATCCCCTCTGGTACTGTCACAGTACTTATTGCTGCACTAACAGGTCCTAGTCGCACTGAACCTTGATTGTTTCTCTTTTTTGGAAGTCGCTTTGAATAAAACGACCTACAGTCATTTAGCAGGCTTTAGCGTCTGCTAAATGACTAAGTGTAAATGTAAATGTAAAAAACTCAGAGCACAAAGACAACAATTTGGAGCTTTACAGGCAGAGTATTTCTTGACTGCGACCAGTAACCACCTGGAGCATAAAATTAGTAACATAATAGAGCAAGTAATGTGCATATAACATGTAAATTGATGAGCTTTAGAGGTGCTCATAGGTGGACTCTGTTAGCCAGGCTAATTGCTTCCCTTGGTGTGCTAAGCTACACTAACTAGCTGTTGGCTGTAGCCTTATATTTAAGAGACAAGCATTAAAGTGGTATCAATCTTCTCCTCTGACTTTCTACTATAAACCTTATTTGCCAAAATCGTTGAACTTTTGCTATAAAACTAGCATGAAATACACGACTATTGCTCCATTGAATCTGAGCACACATGCACGGGCACGCGTAGACACAAATAGACATTTGAAGAGCCCAGATGAGACTATAAAATTGACTGTGTCCAAACAAGCCCACCATTATAGAGACAGATTGGGGGTGAAGCCTCTTGAAGATAATGACAGGGAGAACAGAGTGACCCCCTGACTGGAGGTGATAAACCTCTACCTCCCTTTCTTCCCCTCACTCCATCACCCCTCCTGCTCCATATTCACTCCTCTCCATCACCCCCTCTCTAAACCAAACTCTTCACGCCTCCTTCCCCTGAGCAGACACCCCTGTGAGAGGACGCCCCCCACCCTCCTTCGACCCCCTCCTCTCTGCCCTTCGTACTGATCAGTAGGATTTACTGTGCACTCGTCCACAGTTCTCAGCCGGTCACACACACCCTCTGGGTCGATCCAGGTCGAATTCAATTTGTAAGATATTATGTATTGATCCCTATGCTCCACGCCCCCCACCCCACCTCTGTGCAGCCCTGGCAGGCGCTCATTGACCCACATGCACGATTCCTTGGATCATCATCATCATCATAGAAGTGTGGCAGTCTGAGCCAGTATTAGGGTCGGCAGCCTTAGGCCTTTAGTGGCGACCCTCTGTTACATCTGCTGCTTCTACACAACACCTACAGTAAAGAAGTGAACCTCTGATGAAGGTCCTGCTTGGGTTGAAAAAATCTAAACCAAAATCTGTTGACAGCTTTGTCAATGCAAGAGCGCTCTTGAAATGTTTGCTTGAATTAATATAGTTTTCTTGGCATTTGGTAAAAGTTTATGTTGATGCATTTTGCCTCTGTTCTACCTATTTATATAAACTTCTCTTTGCATATTTTTTTAATGAAGAATTGATAATCAGACCCCCCAACGCTTCCACTAACCATCACATGCTGCCATTTAGCTTAGCCAACAGGCTCTAAATCTTTCCGATCAATAGTTGTTCCCCAGTCTCTCCATCAAACCCACAAGTAAATAATTCAAATGAGATAGTTAAGCCCCTTGGAATATAAATTGTGGGGGGAGAAAAAAATCCTCATTGTGATTTGGACGTGCGATTTACGGGCATAACATTCAGTGTGGTGAACTGGGGGGGGGGCAGGAAGGGTCCGTCTATAAATTTGCAGGTTAAATCAATGACCGCTTTGACTGGATAAATTGAGATCTGAAAAGCTTTTATGACTTTCCTATTACATTAACATCAAATATTCAGGAGGTTCCATATCACTTTCCCATTAGGCAGATTGTGGTATTACGCTGTTGTCAAAACAAGACGGCAGCCGCACGTTCGACGCAGCGCCTAAACATACACGCGTCAGCACGGCCTCAGACCCAGATTCCACCAAACATATTTTTGTGCACCGCAAATGACTGACGAGCAGAGGTCCTGCATGGCTGACACAGATAAGGGAAATAAGGTCACATGCTAACAGGGGAGAAAGCGCTACGCCAAGGTGAGCAATGGCTATGACATTTCACAAACTAGGCTAATTCCCCTGAAAATTTAGAAAGGGCACGTTGCACATTATTGCATCACGATGGTGATCATGTTCAAAGCATATCAGAGTCACTCGTTTTTTCTGCCGCAGCTCTTTTTTTTTTGTTGTTTTCCAGTGCACTGTTAATATTCTTTGTCAAGGAGATATAAGCCATCACCAGAGCACATACATAAATTACCACACTTCATGCTGTGCATTCTAAAACAAAGCTCGGAAAGTGGATATCAGCAGAAGTTACTGAATGGAACAAAGCAAAAAATCTTTAAAGAACAAATGCAATTTAAATTGTTATCTCTGCCAGACACTTTAAAGAAATCCATTGTCCCAAACTGAGGACATGAGGGACTCTGTGCATGCACATGTGTACTTAAGTGGGTAGCAATGCAGCCATGCGTGCATGTGTGTGTATATGGCGGAGAGAGAGAGACAGGAGGTAGTCTCAAGAGTCCCTGCGGGGTGAGTGTAGGACGACACTGTGGAGTTTCCTCGTCAGCATGTGGGATTCCCTCTGTTTACCCCTCCACTTCCTGTCCCAGCAAGGAAGCATGAAACACTCACTGACTCCCCTGGCAGGAAACACGAGCCCACTCTGCTTTGTGACTCACATCATAACCTTCAGCCAAACCCTGATCACATGACAGTTTTAGAAGAGCCCAGGGGGAAATTTAAATACTCTAAGAATACAAACGTGCATGACAGTGAATTTGTCTCTTTCAGTGTACGGTGTGTCTTTTTTCCAAGAACCTTTAACAATAACATATTACTCTGGGGTTAACTTAGCCACTGCAAATATCGCTAACACGAATCTCACATAGCCACAGGAAATGTGGGTAAACACAACCTTTCTGGGGCTGAAGGTAGTAAGTTTCCACTCAGTTTATCTACAGTACCAGACTCCATCAGATTGTTTTTTTTTTTTTTTTACCAGCTTCTTAGAACTTAGATAATATTTTATTTAAGAATTGAGACTTTGAGTATGCAGATTTCTTTAAACCCATCGCTCAACATAATGGGTGCTGTGGTTCCACTGAGCCATATAGCAGCTAGTTTATGCTACTATGCAACAGTGCAGAACTGAGTACCATTGCACTAGTGTGGCTTATTCGTATTTAGTGAAATATGAATGATGGCAACAGCCACTACTTTTTTTTTTCCATCCTTTTATTTTTCCTTCCACCACTGGGAATATGCAAGATTTCTGCATGTCTCTGAAGCTGTTACAGAGCAAATTTAACACGCTCATTCAAGCTGTGAGCATATCGACAAGTGACAATATAACAATTCAAATTCATCAGTGTCTTATCAACAGCTCAGTGCGACATAATTACTTCACTTACAGCACATTATACTGTTACTCATTGGTAAAAGAAGTATTATGATCAAAAGCCAAAAATACTAATGCATAGGTCAAAATCTTGCATTCAAAAATGTACTACAAGAAAAAGGTCAAACAGATGCTGCTAGAAGACATCTCAAAATAAGTGAACATTCATTTCAGTCACACTGTAAAATCTATGTAGATGCATACAGAAAATATTCTTTTACTGATTCTTGTACTTTGATGTGGCGTGATGTGATCGCATCACATCTTCTGATCCTGACGCAGAATGGTTGACTCCATGGACTCCAGGGACCATGAAAGAAAGCTGAGCTAACCACCCGTTTGTCGTAGTTTCATATTTACCAAAGTGATATGCGTTTGATATCAATCTCTTCATCTAGTTCCTGGCAAGAAAGCTAGCGCGTTTCTCAAAATGTGTAACTATGATTTTTATCTTGCCCACAATCGTAGCTGATATCATGACAGTCAAGTTTTTTCCCATGTGTTTAATATTGTCATCTTTAATTACCAACAGCTCTGAAAAATTTGCTCATTTTCAGCTGGAGCTCCTCCAGCCCCTGACAATTACCCCACCTTAATCAGCTCCACCTACTTCAGTGAACAGCTGTGTAAAGTATTGTGGTGCAGCCTGAAAAACTCATCTCTACTTCCAAAAATGCATGTGGTAAAAGCAAAAAAAGACAACAGGCGAAGAACTTAAGCTAGGGATGAATCAGTTGTCATGTCGGGATCTGCTCCAAACATCATCCACCATTATATATCCATGTTTTAGCCACAGATCCAAATTAAAAATACGTGTTTCAATAATAGTAAACGAGCAAATCTAAAATTAATCTAAAAAAAATAATTTCCACGAGCGATTTGAATTTCAGAAAATTGTGAATAAAGTTCACTAAAACGTTTACTGAGTAACACATTGAGAGGGAGCAGTGACTTACTTATAAAGGTTACCGCTACAGGCAACTCTAATGACATATGCAGCTCTTTAAGTACCTAATGAAAAACTTAGCTTCTGTCTGATATCAGCATAATGTAGATTCTCAAGCCTTTGGCAAGCATTAAAAAACAATTTAATACTAATTTCTTCTTACTCATTTAAAAAATATATATTATTACTCCTAGGGAGTGGTAATTTGTTACACTTCTTGTAATATTACTTTTCTATACTGCCCCAGATCATGGCAATTTAATGCTCATTAGGCCTTCATTAAACACTGGGGTAATTCCATGGCTTCATTGCTGTCTGATCAGTGTTGCAAAAATGGCAGCGATGATCTCATATTGCCAAAGCAATGGCAATATGCCTACTCAAAGGTAGCATGTGTGGTACAAAACAGTTTTTGAACTGCTCAACCTTATTTTAATATTTGGAAAAGGTTGTTACAAAATTACTCACAAATATTTAGATTGTAATTTTTGACCTTGCTGTGAAAATACAATTGATATAACACCTTTAATTACTCCAGCATTGATACACTACCTATAATATCACTGCCCAATAATGCTAGGAGGATTGTCAATGTCAATGCCAGTACGCTAATGGGAATGTCATTGGTTTTGCATCCAAAGTACTGGGCATGCATCAATGGTGCAACATGAAAAGGACCACCAAAGTTACAATTCATGTTGAAGGGAACATTCATCCGTGTCATTGTTGCGAAATTGAGCTCAAAGACACAAACATCTACAGCAAAAGACAAAAGACATGGGATCAACAAAGTCATAGGATTCATCCTCTGGGAATCATGAATGTCTGTTATCAAACCTTGCGCCAGTTCATGTATTAGATGTTGAAATATTGAAAGGAAGAGTCAAGGGATCACCCAAGTCAGAAGAATTCATTGTCTGTGAATGTGTACCAGATTTCATGGCTATCCATCCAAGAGTTACGTAGATGTTCCAGTCTGGATCAAATTTGCCATTAGCTATCCCTAGAGCCGTTCCGCTAGCATGGCTAAAAAGCAAAAAAAAAGAAGATGTTTTCTGTTCATTTCTATTTTTGGAAATGGCTAAGGCGTCACATTTATTTCCATTTTATCTTTATTCTGCTTTTCTTCTTTCCGTCCAAAACAACTCAGCAAAACCCTTGAACTATGTCACAATGTATAAGCAATGACTGAGTGATGACTGGATGTTGTTTTTTTTTTTTTTCTTTCTGAGCCGTCTGTCTTGGAAGTGTGCTTCCTTCCTTCCTCCCCTCCAGATTTCAGCTCTGTCTGAGTTTGGTGTCATGGGCCAACAGTCAGAGACAGGGCCCGGCGGTGAGCCTGGACTACATCAAATGCACACCAGACGCTGCAGCCGGAAGACAGGCAGGAACCGTGAAGCTCTGCTCGGCTCTGTCACTGTCTATCATCAAAAAAAACTGACCTAGAACGAGTGGTGCTGCGTAGATGGGGGGGTGTCAGGCAGGTGGGGAGGGACGTAAGCCAACAATCAGTCTGCTTTCTGTCAGCGTGTTCTCCTGTTCAGCCTTGTCTGAACTTCGTGTTCAGAGAAAATGAGAATATCAGAGTTGATGTCAAGTGGCAACTGTATCCTCATTCATCTGCAATCCTTTCTCTTGGTGCAGGGCAATTACAAAATACAGCACATGCCAATTTTTCTGAGGGAAAAGGTTATTTTCAGAGGATGAAGATAGACTTTCCACTTGACCTGTGTATAATCAAAGAGCATAAGAATGAAACCAGGTTCTCTCTGTGGTTTCCCCCCTGCAGGTTTCTGACATTTAGCAGAGCTGTCTTCTGACTTAATGACTTGTGAATGAAGAAAGAGAAAAGGTAACGTGTGTGACTGTTGTTGCATTCATCTAATCCGTGCAGCCATCAATCATTCTGTTGCTGATTTCTCTTTAGAACAGACACATGAAGAATAAATGAATGGCTTTTGTCCAAAATAAAGTTCTTTTTAATGTTAATGCACGAAAAAAAAAAAATCTTAAGATGTGTTCCTTCAGACGTCAGTTCTTTTTGAAATATTGATTGATGAATTGGAAACTGCATTCGTTCACAAACTGTATAACATTTCAAGCTGAAATCCTAACATGTCAGACCTGAACAAGACCAGACAGGACTTAAACCAAACCAAGCTAAACTAAGCCCATCCATGACCAGAGGAAGACTGGACCAGCCGTCAGATGTCCATCAGTCTGCACAGATCGTCTCAGCCAGTCTGGAAGTATTGATCTCTCTGATTGATCTAAGGCTCTGTCCATCTGCCCGATCCAGACCTTAATGCCACAGAGTACACAGGACGAAGAGGTGGGGAGGGTGGAAGAGGAGAGCGAAGCGAAGATAAACAGATAAGAACGCAGATAGGATGGTACACCAGGAACTGTAGGTGGAGTAGGAGGGGATGGAGAGAGTCTAGCCAGTCTAGTCTGGACAGCTGGTGTTGATAACTAATCTGCCATTGCTGGCGCTTTTTGTAAAACATGAAACCCGGCAACCTGATAGCATGAATTAATAAATGAACAATTTCTTCTACAACAGGGCCCCCTGTTCCATGGGGGTTTCTTTACACCGACACAATAGACGCTTAGAGGGGCCCACAGGGGTGTTCATTCCCTCAAGTACTAACTACACAAACCACTGCATGACTGAGAACCACTTGATCAAATAATGACACCAAGAGCTGATATCCTCGCTCATGTAGCCGTCGGAGTAATATGCAGTGTGGGATCTGTGAATAGCATTTAGGAGGGAACCGACTGCCGCTTCTCTGTTTCTTTTTTCGGTTATTTAGAGCAGGCCTAATAAGCAGTGTGGGTGGTGAATGAGGAACCATTAGCTCAATAGCTGAATTAAGCGAAGCTCAGCCTCCACTTGCTTCTTTGCTTTTCACCCTCGGCAATGAGAACACCTGCACCGAGACACAGGCATGGTGGGATGGGTGGAGGGGTAGAGGGAAAAACAAATGTCAAGGTTAAGAAGTGGAAAGGCTTAGGTGAGGGGAGAGGTGGGGTTGAGAATGAAAGCAAGAAAGATAATTATAGCTTTCTTGGTTTCTTCAGTTAGATCATATTTTCCCTTAAATATAAATCTACTATTAGCAGGCTGGTTGTCTTAGCTTAGCATAAAGAGTGGAAATGGGAAAACAGCTTGTATGGATCTGACCAAAAGTCGTAAAATCAGACTACCAGCACCCCAAAGATTACTGATTAATATGCTATATCTTGTGCATTTATTTAATTCAGTGGTTTTATAGGTGTTATGTAACGGTGTAGTAAGACTAAAAAAAGGCAAACCTGAGCTGACTAATAATTGACATGTTATATCTTGTTTGTTTAATCTGCACGGATTAAATGAATGACATTAATAAGAGTTTTTAGAGGTGCCGAGGCCCTGTATTTATGCTAAGCTAAGCTAACCAACTGCTGGCTGTAGCCTCATGTTCAAGAGACAAGTATAAGTGGCGATCTTCGTATCCGCCTCTCTGCAAGATAGCACGTAAGCGTACTTTCCAAGATGTCAAACTATTTCTTTAAGTGCGCATCACTTGTTTGCTCAGTTCCTGGAAAGAACACTGTCTGTTTTGCAATTGACAGCTGCAATTGATGAAACTGATGACGGAAGGTGAAAAGAATGAGACCAAGGCATTGAGGGTGCTGAGTGAGCCTGTCAGAAGGCTGATGTATGGCAGGGCAGATGCAGTGAGGGAGGGGGGTGGGGGGGGGGGTGAGGGGCTGGTTATAGGCTTGGCTGAGGTAAGCTGGCAGGCGGGGCACAAAGGAGAGGAGAAAGAACAGAGAGAGAGAGAAGAGGAGCAGGCATGCAAGCTATGTGATGATTATCAGAAAACACAGGGGCCGTCTGTTCTCCACCCTGCCCAAGCTGGGAGGCACAGGGCTGGGTCTCTGAGCAGGTGTGCAGGACGGGGGGAAACATAGGAAAGAAAGGGAGGAGGGGTAGAGAGACAGCCAAGGAGATGGAAACTATATTAGGAGTGAGAAAGGAAAGAAAAGACACATTTGGAGAAAGACAAAGGTCAGTATTGATAAAAAGACTGAAAGACAGACACGAGGTCTTGATGACATCGTGGCTGCGAGGCGATCGTACGCGAGATGAGAACAGAGGTCAAAATAGGTGGAGGAGAATGGCATGCAGGCTTGCTGGAAGCCATCCTGGTCATTAGCGTCTCTCGCATGGCTCAATAAAGAGCTCAGACACTGGAAGACTGTATGCCTTCCAGCATTCGTCTGCATGGTTAGATGTCAATATAGAAACAGCAGTGTATCAGAGGAATCAGAGGGATCAATGGAGAGGAAAGGTGAGTGTAACTGGATCACTGTGACCCTCCTGTGACCCTTCATCACTAGGACACACACACTTTGTCACCTGTCCCCCAGAAGCACACTTGCGCCTCTCTTGCTCCTTCACAAATACACATGCAGACACACACAGCTGACCTTTCACCTCATCGGTTTATTGTCAGATCAGCTCAAAACACTTTTTTTTAACTTTGTTTCATATTTCTTTAATTCACCTGGGGCATATTGTGCTGATGTGCATACACTAGAAGTGAAAGATATTTGTGCCTCGATAGAAATTCAGTGGAAGTTGGTATTTTGGATTCACTCTTGATAAGAATTGAACCTTTTTTTTTTAGTACTCATGACACATTTGTGGTCATATATTATGCAAAAAATATGCCTACTCTTTCTGAGTATGTTCTGAAGCTTTGAAAGGGCGAATAATTGCCTTGTGACTCCACAGTGCAACATAATTAAGCACAGATAAACCAGCAGAGACCCCGTGTAGGCCCTGCTTGTGTACACACACACACACACACACATACACAGCCACTGTTGCCTTGTCAGCTGCTGCTGCTTCTGGTAAAGAGCGTAGACTGTGGGAGTGCAGGGACATTTCTCGCTAAGGGAAGTGGTGGGTTTTTGTGGTCTCGTTTTAGACCTGTGTGTTGAGAAATGGCCAAACGCTTCTTTCATTTTGAGCCGAGAGGCTAGCAATTACACTCGGCGCATCACGTGACTGAGATGCATGGCTTTTTATTGCACCGCCGAGGCCCTCCAAGGCTGATATGCCAAGAATGAAAAATAAAGAGTCAGCCCCTCCCCCCTCCAACACTCTGACCTTCCCCTTGCACACACTCAAATAAACACACGTACATACACACACACACACACACACACACACACAGTCGGTATCTTGCCCTCTGAATGGCTTCCAGCCCCATATGTGTATGCAGCTCATCTTTGCATTTATCAGTCTCACAGTATAATGAATACCTCACGCTGGAATGAATGGATTCGCCAATAACGCTCCAAATGTTCCCGGGCTAACATGGCTTCAGCCCGTAATGCTCTTATTGTTCTCTGTTGTATTTGCTCCATTGAAATAAAGATCAATATCCAGAGACAATAGATGACCAGCAGCATCAGATGAAAACAACAAACACTCATTTAATTGGTGGAGAGTTGTCATTAATCTACACTAGTGTGTGTGTTTCTTTTGCATGTATGTGTGTGCCTCCCATTGTCTGTACTTTGTGCTAAAGCTTTTTCTTCTTCCTCTCCCAACGAGAGCCAGCGCATCTTTTTCTGGTCAAGGAGGACATTGATGAATTGCTGCGAGGCGAGCCGGAGAGGCACAATTAAGATTCCATCAGGATAAAGGTAAAGGTAAATTATTTACATTAACAAGAAGGCTCAGCTCACCCAAACATTCCTCTACAAATGGTGAGGGGGAAAAAAAGACCCCTACCTCTGGAAGCTGAAGAAGCCGGCTTCTATAAATTGTTTGTGCTTTTAATTAATGAGCTAGGCAAATGTTTGCGTATGTATGTGTGTGTGTGTGTGTGTGTGTGTGTGATTGCGTTTTAGGTGTGTTAGGGTGGGGCGTGGTAAAGAAGAATGATGTGGTGGGGGGTAGAAGAAGGACCTCTCACTGGCTCATTAAAATGGCCAGTGAGGCACAGATTAGATTTAAGGTGTTTCCTATTTTGATGCAGAATCAATGACATGATTAATAAAAGAGTATGCTAGCTTTCCAAAGTATAGGTCACCAATCTTTATTATATATTCTATTATACGTTTAATGAAGAGTTCGTAAACATTCAAATGTTCTGCTTTTCTGTCAGCAGTTATTTTGTAAGAATATTATTTTAAGTAGGATTGAAGAACTCACCTATTATGCATAATTACAAAAATACCATAATGTACATTTCAGATGGATTTAAATGCTTTGTGAACAGATTTCTTGGCCGCTTTGGGGCAGTGGAAACGGGCTCTAAACACAATAAAGTTACGTTGATATAACGCAGTCATTTTCAGCAAACTGCTGCCTATATAGACATCCAGAAGTTAGGCCGTATTCAGACTAAATCTGGTGCTGCAGCGAAAACCTGCAGAGAAGTTGAACCAGATTCAGTTTTTGGAGAAATGCAACACAACGCCACTCTGCAGAGGCCCATCAGACAATTAGACCGGTCAAACTGCACCACAGTCAGCCTGAAATGTCACTGAATGTCACTGAAACTGAATGTATTGGTTAATTTCATGCACGCAGATTCTATGTCTGTGTCAGAGACAAAAGGGAAGGAGGTTGCCTTTGGTTTTTGTCCAGTGGTTTCACACTTCTTTTTTCAGCTTTGTTTTTAGCTTAGTCACGATTCCTGAGGGAAACACATGTGCCTCTTTAGCTGCTAAATACTCGACTAAGTTCACCAGCTAGTTGCCGCCACAGTTGTTTTTTTTAATTCGGAGCTTTTTCGAACATAAATGTCACTGATAGGTTCAGTGAGATGGAACCAAAACAGTAAATTTGCAGTCTGTAAAACCAAAACAACAAGCTCATAATCGCTATAAATCTCTGCTGAGGGGGAGCTGCAGAGTCGAGTGATAATTCCCTGTGGATTCATCACTATGAGCGACCTCTTTCACAAACAAGTCGTCATGTGATCCTCCATTGTTAATAAAAAAAAAAATGGTCTTGGCTCCTTTAAGTTAATTTACTGGCCGCAAGTCATTGAGAATGTTGAGGAAATAGTTATTGTTAGTTTTCCAACTTATGCAGGCACAAAAACAATAAAACACAGAGACAGGGACACAAGAGAGAAACTAATATGGAAGGAATCAGAAACATAAACACATCTATGTGAAAAAAAAGAGTCACAGTGGAAAATGGTCTGAATATGAAACATTGATTTTGGACTACATTTGTTTGACAGTTTTCCAAAACAAACTTTCCCCCCCATGTGACATTTAGATAACATTTCTAAATTGACAACCCACGTTACAATTAGGTTTGTCTGGAACATATACATGCAAACATTTATGTGCCTCCTCAAATTTCTAGCGTTGGCCCGTCTCCTTTTGTTTGCGTTAGTAAACGCTTGAGTGTATTTTGGCAGCACGCAGCACTTCAGCTCCACTTTTTATAGCTTACAAAAAAAAGAGGTATCCAGGCAAAGGGGCAAATTGCACATCGAGAAATTCAGTTTGATAGCATGTCACTCAGCTCAATCATCTCCGAAAATGTGTACAGTCGCTCTCCCTCTCCCCGTTTGCCTAATGTTGTGGAACAAGCAAATTGAATTTTTGTCCAAACTGCAGCAATTACTTACTAATGAGTAATAACCTACATGTATCTGATACTTCACATAAAACAGAGGGTGCGGGATCGGAGAAAAGAAAAATGAATGCAAATTTGTGCAGCAGAGTTTCGTTTTTTGTCTGAGTTTCTACTCAATTAATCATCTCATGACCCTTCAAATATATCCTGTGAACCCTCGGAGGGAGCTTGACCCATAGTGTGGGAACCACTATATTTAAAACCAGCACACTGCAAAAGAAATTAGTCACAACTTGATCAGCTACAACAGTAAAATGCTACTTGTGCATGAATGCATCACTAATATTGAGCTAATAATGTAGTGTGTAATAGAATAACACTCACAGGGAACATGTTTTAATAATTAAATCATTATACATCATTTTGAATGGAGAACTGTTACCTAACCTTACCTTTAATGGATGTTCACACTGTAGTATTACTTAAGTAAAGAATACGAGTACTTCCAACACCGCTACACCCTGCAGCAGGTGCAGCTATGTCATAGATTTTGCATCATAAAGCTTCCATAATGTCTTCTAGATGTAAACAGACCTCAGTTTAGCTTGTGCCCTCTTATCCTCCATCACTGATGCTTGATTTGCTGTCAGAATGAAGCTGAATGCCACATGACTCCTCACAAACAGAGACACCCTTGGCTTGATGGGATCAATCAGAGAAAATGTCTCAGAATGCATGTCCCGCACGTGTCTGTGTGTGTGTGTGCGTGTGTGTGTGTTACACATTTCCTCTAAGTGTGTATTTGCATATTTGCACAGCTGTGTATGTTTATACACACCAATGTATGTGTATGCCCACACATGCTCAACATGAAAGTTAAAATGCGTGTGTGTGTGCGCACGAGGGAGATCTTGTGCTTGTGTGTGTGTGTGAGTGGGTGACAGAGCCGAAGAGAGAGAGAGAGAGAGAGAGAGAGAGAGAGAGAGAGAGAGAGAGAGAGAGAGAGAGAGTGTGTGGGTGGGATCCGTTTTGACAAAGTTCCCCATTTTTCAGAAATAATCACTTGTTCCCGTTACAGAGACAGAGTCGTGTGACTCCGGGGCTGCTGAGAAGGCAAAGCCAGAAAAAAACTCTCTGGTTCTCTCTCTCTCTTTCTCTCTCTCCTCTCTCCTTCTGCCTCCCTCCCTTCTTCTTGCTCCTGGTGCATCCGACCCTTGTCCTTGTGGCTGCTAACGAGGGGGTGTGGCTGTCACTGGAGGCGTTGGGGCTAAATTACCATATTAATTAGCTCATCCTTTGACCGACAAACACAGAACTGAAATGTCACCACACTCACATTGGCCATAGGAAACACAATTAGTGGAAGTCATTATTGTTTTAGCAATGCCCTGTGTTTCTCACTCCATTTCCTGTGTCCTCCCACTCCTCAGCTCCGTCTCCTACTGTCTCAGACTTGTTGGTGTTTCGGCCCTTACAAGCTCAGTGTCTTGTTTGCATTGCAAAGCTCAAATAGGAGGCATCTAGGATGAAGTTAGTTAAGTGTTCATATCTGACGTGAACCCCTTACTCTGGCCGGCATGCTGAGCTGAAGTAGTAGCCTTCACTCACAAGGCGCAGGAACAGCAGTGAGGTTTCACTTCCCCATACTAATGATGTCACGCTGAGCAAAACTGCAGGGATTTCTATTTTGACAGGCGTGGTGTGCTGTCGGTGAACCAGGCAGTGTGTTTTCATCGTGACCTCTCCCCTGAGCATCCCCATTTCTCCCTGCATCAGCCTGCTACCCTGCATACATACATGCACACTCACACAGCACGCCACGTTTCCTACCAATAGGACTAATTACACTTGGGTAGTTTTGCTGTTATCATTGCATCTCGATAGTTTTCAAGGCAACAAATGCACATGATATTTATAGCAGTGAATTACGAATTAACGAGAAATACTGAATGACAGCAGCTTGTGACCCTGAAACTAAAAACAGGAAGTCTGCACTCAGCCATCAAAGCATAGCAGCTAATAATTAAATTAACTTGTTTTAGCGCTGTCTGCACAGGTCTTGCCTCTATGCCGAGCAAGGAGACGTTCTGGACGGACTGTGAGAGTTAACAGATCTTGATTAGGCCATTTCTAACTTTGTTTGTTTCAGTACCTCTTAAACTCTAAGGAACTAACAGTTAGCTAGGGATTTCCTAATTGGATTGCACCATTAAAACTTAAGAAACGTCTTCGTTAGTTAAGACTTTAGAAATGTGTAAATTAGTTGCTAGGAAACAGTTGTACAAAAATACAGGTAGTCGGTGTAGCATCACAATAACTTTAAAAATAACAGTTTAAGGTTGACAAATTATATATTAAATGTAACTTGTTGCCAATTCTCCATGAATGTATGCTCTGTTTGATTTACATGTGCATACGTGAGGAAATGTGTGTTTCTGATTACGCTAACATTATTATTTATTTAGTCATGTCAGACGTCAGACGTTCTCATCACTGTTATAGCACGATGTTTTATAATTTGAGGCATATTGTGTGATTTCTGTTAAATGCAGTAAATGTCAGATCAGATATGTGTGATATTGCTTTTCACTTTGAACAGATCGTGTAGCTAAGCTAAGCTAAGCTAAGCTAACTACGGTTTTGTCAGCTAGGTTCGGTTAGCTAAGCAAATGTCACGCCTGGCAGTTTATGGGTGTAAATATTTAATATGTTTACTTTAGCGATAATGATGATAATAAATCTCAACTTATAGCAGTGAACACTTATATTATAACCAGGCTAAGTGTGTACCAGTTTTCATTATGCAATATTTGGACAAAAGCAGTCACAGCTGATATTTTAAAATCAGTTTTGAAATTGGTAGAAAACAAAATCTTAAGCTGTCTGTCAGCCATTGAGAGAATAACTTGTGTGTGACAATGCCTTGTACGTATATGCGTATATATGTATATTTCTTTTGATCTAGAACTCTACAGTGTTCTGCAGCACACCCCCTCACAGCAACATTCCTCTTTTGAATCACTATCCATGTCTTTGTGTATTCCTGGCGCAGGCATCTGATGAATAAGTTAAACCAGAGGCGACTGTAAGGCTTAGATATTCTCCTGTGTGGATCTGACCCTGAACCACTACCTTTGTGTTCTTCTATGCTCTCAGAATGCTCTCATCATTTTGACATCAAAGATGCTGTCCAGATATCAGTCTCTTCACGTGGATGGTAGCTGGAGGTAACCTTGGCGCTTCCTCTGCATGCCTGCAGGTCATGCTGCATATGTGTGTTTGTGCATTTATATGGCGTGCTGACATCCCTTTGGTCTTTGTATAGGTGTAGGAGATCATGTGATCAACCAGGTGACTAGTGCAATATGATACAGGACTGGTTAGAGAAGGGGGACACATTACGTATACATGTTTTTATCTGGGTTTTCTCCAGCTCGGAGTGTGGTGGCTCTGGCTGCTGCCATCATGGCAGTCCTGCCTCTGTCTGCCGGGCTAATCTAAAAATCTGCAAAGTCGTGGATCATCCGTGGACCTCAGACAGACTGAATGACGCCTGGGAGCTTAAACAAGCCACCTGTAACGGCACCCACCTGTCAATCAAAGCAGCCACGCTGTTAATTATGCACAACTTTAAGCCTTAATATAATGAACAGGTGAGTTCTATAAAAAAAAAATCACCCTCAGTACAGTTGAATGAGTTGTGATGCGTGATGCATGTGTAATCACATTAATTATCTAACATTACTTCAGTGTTGCAGTTGGCAAATGTAAGGGCTGATTTCCACTATTGTATGCACTTTTGGGTATCTTACTGTAATCTATAATAATAATACATCATAATTTATTAGTTTTGTGTGAATAATTTGAATCTACAAACTAATTAAGTTTCAAATAAATGCAGCACAAGTACAAGTAACTCAAAATTAAGTACAGTATTCAAATAAATATACTTCAAACATTACATCACTTTCATGTAATCATTACTGAAATGACAATAATTGAAGTTCTAATAAACCTGAATTATTCTTTAAGCCGACTTCTGATTTTATTTGTGTGGAAGTGCACGTGTGTGTTTATACGTAGGGTTAAATCCGTGTCAACTGTTTCCAGCTCCTGTGATTTGTATGTTCCAGAGGAGCTGCAGATGCTACGCTCCATCGATAGAATCATTAGATACCAATAATGTAATGTTTTATTCATCAGCGTATGTGATCATGCGTATGCGGTCATGTATAATGTGATGTGTTTGTGTGCATATGTGCGCTCTCCTGGGGGCCTTCACTTGGGCCCACCAGTGTAAGAAGTGGGTCAATCCCACTGTGCTGTGTGAGAGTCAAGCAGTGACAGGTCTATGAGAAGCAGAGAGACGGAGGAGGAGGCGGCGCAGAGGCCTCTGTGAATCAGAGAGAGCAGTATTGCATGTAGCAGTCAAAGCATCAGCTAGGAAACATACAGCATGTGCGCGGCGTACACTGCATGCTGCCTACGTGGGTGGACAGAGCAGCGAGCTAATCAGATGTGTTGTCTGTATGGGGTGAAAGTGAGGCTGCTCACGGAATATGTGAGAAATCAGTCTTTGACCTTGAATCTCACTTTCATGCTGCTGCACTTGACGACTTCTCACATGCGGTCTGATTTATATGCGTTTTGAAGGACAAGTCAAGGGGGCTGAGGGAGATTAACCCATGAGAACAGGGAGTGATGTATCAAATAGAAATATTTTATGACTCAATAAAAGGTCGTTTAGCTGCTTTGCCACTTCATATGGAATCTAAATACCCCCACAATTAGATGATATTACAGCATTCACTCATTTACAGTATTGCCTGACTTTTCTTTCTTTTTTTAAACTTACTGGATTTATGTGAGTTTCACATACAGTAGACTAAACACTAAACAAATCTGACACTAAAGTGCTGTTAAGTTATGAGTTATGAGTTATGGTTTGATTTTGTTTGCACAGTGGGGGTGTTCCTCTTTTTTCTTCTCTTCTTTCCTCTCCATCCCTAATAGAAGATGCTGTTAGAAGTTTTTCTCCCATGGGAAGAATGCGACAGATCCCACATTGTTCATTGTTGTTTGTCTCTCCTTGAACAGAAAGGCAGAAAAAAAAAAAGAAAGAAAGTTGGAATTACAAAGATCACATTTTCATCCTCTTTGATCTGAGGTATTAAGAGAGGGTTTTGGTGAGTTGGTGTGTGTGTGTGTGTGTGTGTGGGGGGGGGGGGCTGACAGTGTTTGCATGAGTGTGTCATGGCAAAGAGTGGGGGGAAGAAGAAAGTATGTGAGAGAACGGGACAATGAAAGCGAGAACTGTACGGAGGAGGGGGGGATACAATGATGAGAAACTGTCCTTGAGGGTTTGAGATGCATAAAGGGAGGAGATGCTCCATGCAGGGAGAGTGGGCTGTTTATTTACTGCAAAGAAGCTGTCTCCCTCCAGGGCTTTTCCAGGGGAGCTTGTCCCCATCACTACCTCAGCTCCTACACCTGCCCTCCGGCTAAACCCCCAGTTTTAAGCTCCACCCGGTTATGGAAGATGGCAGACAGAGAGAGAGAAACAGAGACAGACTCTCCTCTTGTAGCCCTTAGTCGTGTTCTCTTCTTCCCCCATCTGGAGTTAAAAAGGGGGGGGAAACCACGCAGCGCCTCTGCCTCGGCAACAAGGAAAACAAGCAGACTCCTAATGCCAAAGAAGTGCTTATTAAATCCCAGACAGCCTTGCAATTGCGCTGTGCAGCCAGTCAAAATAAGAAATTGTTTGTTGTTGGTTTATTCAGCCTGCCTCCCTCTTATTCCACATGCTTTCTTAACCTCCTCCGAATCTGCCCGGACTTTCTGTTTTCTCTGTTTAATTCTCCCCCTCCCTCCTCATCTTTCTGTTTGTGAGAAATGATGTGTGGCTGAGGCAAAAACATGGGACATGACAGGCAAGCAGCTAAAACATGCAGATGTGACAGTATGAGAGGGCCACTGGAGGGCAGAAAGAAGGAGGGAGTATTAGGGAGAGAAAATGACAGGCACAAACAGAAAATCTGATAGAACTGAGACGAGACATCGCGAAAAAAAATATATTGTGCAGGAGGGAAAGACAGAGAGCCTGAGGGATGAAATATTTGAAATAGTGAAGGAGATTGTTAGTGTGGAGAGGGAGTGAGAGAGAGAGAGAGAGAGAGAGGGAGGGAAGGAGGGAGAGGGTTGGGGTACACTGTGAACAGCAGATTGTGGGGGCGCATGTTGTCGAGGTGGCCCAGGTCCCTGGTGCCCTCCTGTTTCATGGCTCTCACAGCCTGTCAGTGAAAACAGCCCAGCCATGTAGACAGCTGTGCTCAGGAGGCTGCGGGGGCGAGAGGAGAGGAGAGGAGAGAGGAAAGAGGAGAGAGGAAAGAGGAGAGAGGAGAGGACCTTTGTTTTCCATTTTGCTCCTCATCTCCATCAATGTCCTCATTTTTTCTTCAGTCTCGCTGTACATTCGTTCCTCCCAAATTTCTGGGCTCTGCCGTGATTGTTCTATTCATCTGCACGAAAGAAACAAAAGTCCCGGTTAGCATTTAACAACCTTGACAATAATTTTACATGTCTGTTTGTTTAGTGTGTGCTTGTTTTTGTCAGGCAAGTCAAACCATGTCGTCTGAAATGTCCTCTTTCTTTGTCTGTGCCCCATATTAACCCACTCCCTTGAGGCTACAGTGCATTTTGGAGAGATGGATGTGTGTGTATACGTGTGTGCTGGCATATTAGAGAAGGAAGAAATATTAAATGGAAGCGTCGAATTGAGCAACAGACGCGCAGAACTACCGCGCTGCCATTTCCACTAGCTTGAAATCAATCACAGGTTTGTTCAAGCGATTTTTATTGGCCCTAAAAAGTCCTAGCCAAGGGCTAATGGGATAGATTCATCTTTACTCCCACAAACAATACATCGCCCAACGTGGAGACTTAAAAGAATATGACAGCCTGTCATCCAGAGCGTCTCCATTCTTTAGTTCCTCTTTGTGTTCACATCCTCGACATCAGAGGGATCACACAGATCAATGCTCGCCCCTCTTTCCTTTGAAGGGACAAGTGCTGTCCCTGAAGTGCCCCCCTACCTCCATACCGACCCTCTCCAACCCGCATGAAGGCCTCCGATTACATTCCCATTTCCCTCCACCTCCTACCCGGCTCCCACTGCCCTTCCTGCCATCACGGCCTTGTTTACGAGCCTCTCCCCTGGAAGGACAGGTTAATAGAGGACCTGGCCCAGCTCAGGCCCGCCTGGTTCCCATTCCCTCCCTAATAAGACATTTCATCTCCTGCCTTACTGCCTGCTCGCCAGCGGCTAAAGCTCTCCCCAAAAGCACTCAGTACCAGTATATGTGCGTGTGTGTGTGTGTGTGTGTGTGTGTGTGTGTGTGTGTGTGTGTGTGTGTGTGCACTCTGGTCTCAGCTGTATGGTGGCCTTGAGGTGCAAAACAAAACCATATTTACTAAATCGAATATACAAGGCTTAAAGAAATCACATTTTAGAAAACACAATTATATTCCAGACACACAATGTTTCCAGAAACACAGTAACACATTTAGTGTCAGACTGTTTGCTGCAATCAAGATGCAGTTTTTGGTTTTTCTGTTAGTACATACTCATGAACAGGATGACCTTGCCCATCGAACACTGGAATAATATCCTAGCTCTGGCTCACACCAACTCAAAACTTAAAACTCACCCGGCAGTGTAATGAGGGAATGTTGAAAAAAATTCAACCAACCAATCATTTTTATTCTCTCAGGAAAAAAGAAGTTATTTTTGCCCCAACACAACTATATAAAAGTGGAAGAAAAGCTAATTGTGTCTGTAAAAAAACTCCTGATTCTTTATGATCTAGTTAAAAAAATCTACCACCAGACAACAGACAAGGATGTTGATATCCCCAGATTCAACATAACCCTAGATTACATAAAATACCTTGGGTCAGTTACCTACAACACATCGACACTGCAATCGCCTCTTGCTTCAGAGACGTTATCGCACTCAGTTACTCAAAATAAAACTTGCTCAGCTAAACACAATAAAAGGTTGTTTTATGACCGCATGATCGGACTAAAAAAGAACATTAAAACCCTAAACAGTTCCAGTGGTTACATTTGTAAGTCATCATTACGTCATCAGCGTGCAAAGTCCAGTCTCCTGCAGTTGCCACACGCCCGTCCACCACCTTGACCTTGACAGTCTTACCTTTTGCCCTCACCACATAAGTGGCTTGCTACTTCTCTCTCACATTGCAGCTGAATGGTGGCGTAGCGCGTAAATCGTGAGGTGTGAAATGATCCAATATGGATGTGATCCCAAAGGGATGATTGCTCTTTACACCCGCTCTTGTCATCATAAACATCCCTTCATAAGCACCTACCAGAGATGCTCCCAAGTCATTTCTTGCAAGTCTTATGGTTGTAATGAGCATTCAATGATCTGTTGCCGTATACAAGTGTTGTATAATTATACTGTGACATCCAGTGTAATCGTAAACTGCTAAACATGTAATGTTAAGTGGCAACCTGTAACCTGCTAGTAGCCCCTAAAAAGAATTAACGTTAGCGTGGTCTTTCTCTCAGTTTAACGTTAGCCAGAAGATGATGGCAGCAGAACCTGGATGATTTTTATCATCCAGCTGAAACTCCCCTAGCTACACAGCTAGGAGCAAGGCAACATTAGATAACTGATGCTGAGCTAAATATGCTGGCTAACATCCAGGTGACTCACCTATCCAGGTGCATTTTCAGGTGCCTGATAAAGTTCAGTGTGGTCCATCCAGCATTCTTTGATATTACAGCTGCATTTAGCGATTCTTTTGTTCGGCCCTCGTGTGAAGTAATTATAGCCAAAGGTTATGACAAATAGCAGGTGTGCTCATCATGCAGATTAATGTTGCAGTCATGTGTGGCCTGCATGCCAGATGTGTAAAGGAGGGACTCTCATCGGACATTTGACAATGGTACTGCACCAAAAAGGTCCCGAATCTTGAACCCGAGTTGAGTCTCAAGTTACCATGAATGCAACTTAAGTGTGACTCCAGTCTCTGGTACCTGCCTCTCCTGGTTGCTTATAATATAATCTTTTGTGTGTGACATGTTGTTTTACTTTCTCTGTGTTTTCTGAAATGTTGTGTTTTGCACTTCAAGGCTGCCATACTACTGCCCACAATTAAAGACAGAAGAACAAACCAATGAAAGTAGCCCCCAGCACACAAGGTTACCCTGTAAATCAGCTACCAAGGACACAATAACAACCTCCTGAAAACACTGAAACGCAAGGACTGTGATCTTTTTACTGGGGGACGAATGAAAGACAGGAACTGGAGGAATGGGGAGCCAGGCCTGGTCTGTAATGCCTGGGCTTTAGGTGGTTTAAATCAACTTGACTAGCCGAGCTCTAAAAGCAAGCCAACTCCCTCCTGTCCAGAGGGAGCCCAGGGAGACTTGGTGTCCAGTAAACAATGTCCGCCTCGCCCTCTGGAACCCTGGGAGGGAGAGGAAACGGCTTGTCCTTGGGGCTTCAACTTTGCCCCCCCCCCCACCCTCACTGATGAAATATGGGCCCTGCCCTGTGGTGTAGACTTGTTTGAACTCGAGTCCCTAATGGGCAAGGGTGTGTGTGTGTGTGTGTGTGTGTGTACATTTTTCATCGTGCCTTTGTGTTTGAGCGCCTTTTTTTGTGAGTTTGTGCTTTTGCAACATTGGGGAGTTATAGAATATAATTACGTGATTGCAGATAACTTGAAAAATAATGACCGGCTGGTATACTGAGAAGAATGTTTGGAAAGAAAAAGACATTTTGATTTTGGTTCTGCACCATTTGAAATAATAGCCTAAGCATGGTGTAGGCTACAAATTCATTCTGTGAATGAGAATAAATTGTTAACTTCCTACTTTATTGGTTTTGGAAGCAAAGAAATCAAACTGCATTTCAGAGAACTCATGTTACTTTTCTTGTTCTTTGTTGTGTTAATTATGAATCTATGTAATTATGAGTCTACGAGAAGAGCATTACAGTTTTATTATTTGTTGTGCTTCCTATGAAATCTTCCCAGCTTTGTGTTTTTGCAGAGGGAGTGAGTGAGTGAGAGGAGTTACGAGAAATGTTTACACAGGCCGAACTGATGCCCTGATAAATGTGCGAGGAAATGACCTATGTGTAATACCAGTTGCTCTCTTCATTCATATTCGATATGATACTTGGCACATGATCCATCAGCAAAGCACAATGACCTTTACCATACTGATGCGCAGCTTTTCACTCAGTCTTTCAGATAAGGGAGGATTTATGCCATCAGCTGTATGCCAGCAGCTGTAGCTATATGGAGTTGAACTGAGACATTGGGTGAGGATCTAAGGGCTATTTTGCCCCACAAAAGTCAGGTGTATAAGTCAGTCCTTTCCCTGAGGTACTGTAAAACAGGTCACCACTTTGTCCCAAAAGCATGACCAAGCACAAGATGGATACATGAAGCGTTTATATGATTTTACTTCAAGGTTTTTTAAGCAACTGTTTCCTCCACCAGCATCACCTGGTGTTACAAAATGATTTAATGTCATAGTACATTTGATGTTGCCTCAGTGATGGATTACGAGTCGAAATTGGCATTGGTATTCATTATAAATAACAGATACACGTGAACAAACAAGCAGGATTTGAAATTTTCCACTTCCCTTCAAGTCCTCCCGCTGTGGCTGTTCGGTGAGGTAATTAAGAGTCATCTCTGTTTCCATGGTACATCTGAAATACAAGCCGTCTTTGTACAAATTGATCTGTAGGATGTCCCTCATACTGTGCCTGGTGTTCCCCTAATTGACAATGCATGTGTTTCCATTTCTGCTCTTTTAAATTTCAAATGATGGATGAAAAAGAAGGCTGCCTTTTGCAGATGCAAAAAGCACCTTCAGACTGTGGATGGCAGCCACAAGTGTCGTAACCTAGCAACCAGGGAGTCGCTGTGTGTGTGTGTGTGTGAGAGAGAGAGAGAGAAGAGGGGCTTCCTCTTGAAAAAACACACACACACATTCTAGTTTATTCATGCCTTTGTTTGACCAGCTATTTTAGGACCTTTGAGTATTTCTCTCTCACCCAAGGATACATTTATTTTTAGCCTCATCTCATGCTTCCTGCTTTTCCTTTCTGCTTGCTTCATGGGTGAACACTGCTTAACCCTTTTATATTTCTACTGTTCTGCCTGCATCTGTTCCACAGAACCACTTGGGAGGATGGATTTGCGGGGAAAAGGGGAAAGGGAGGACGTGGTGGTGGTGGTGGTGGTGGTGGTGGTGTGTGTGTGTGTGTGTGTGTGTGAGAGGGCTTAGGAAGAAGGGAGGAGAGATGGGAGGAAAGAGGATGTGGGAGGAGAAGAGACAGAAGGAGTGTTTTCCATCTGCCTTTTGGCTGAATGTATTCTTTTTGTTTGAGGCCATCATGCTGGGCAACATGTTTGTTTTTGAATATGGTTGTTTCACCATCTGGACTATTACCTATTACAGAACGTTGCCTTTGTCCTTGTTTACACTACATTTGTGCTTAGATGTGCGCACACACTCACGTAAGACGTAGTCCTCTGTTGTTCATGACAACGCTGCAGAGACACGGACTGATCTTGTGTCATTTGTATTAATGTTACCTCGCTGCTGCTATCTTGATGAAAGCCAAAGCTGGAGAATGTCAACCGATCCCATGAAAAGACCAAAATCAACAATGCATTAGTCTGTCTCTCAGTACTTTCTTGCCCCTTGCTTGTGTGCTTGCTCTGTGGCACTCCCAAGCCCATTTGCTCCTAATGGCCATTTCAGACACAACGTGGCAACGGCAGCACTGTGCTCTGAAACACATTATTTTGCTCATTGCACCAAAACTAGTGTGCCACGGAGTACGCTGAACCCAGTGCTCAGCGCACCACAAACTGCATTGTGCTGAAAGGGCCATAAAACCAAATATGTTGCACTCCTAGAACTCCTAGAACGGTTGACACTTTTTCAAAGACCATCAAAATCGATGCAGCAGAGATATTTGGGTTGGACGTTCAGGTGTGTTGTGCCATTAGTGGCAAATGTAGCCTTTAGTCGTTAGCCTAAAGCAGAAATGAGATTAATCTTCAAATCCAGCCGACACTGACTCAAGTGACATCACCTAAGGGAATTTATCAGACTTAATGCAGCTCCCTCTGGCACTACAAAAGGTTTCAAACAACTTATTTCACATGAAAAAATGTGAAATGACGTACTCTCCAAGACATGTAAATAGACTGAGATGTGCAATGGTAATAGTTCCCTTTAAAAACAGGTCACACATGTGTACTTAAATTGAAACAACAAATATCAAATCAGCTAATAAAGCTGCTGGACACTGTAGTTTACAGGAAATTTTAATCAAACGGGATTTGTTGGGAACTATTTTCAGCAGAGCATTTGGAATGCTACCAATTTTTTTTAAAGGCACCAGGACTGTGAATGTTGGATCAGCTCAAACTAGAGTGCCCATGTTGATGGTAATGATGTTACAATAATGTGACTCACTGATACATACATATATATATATTTGTATTATTATTATTTGTTTTGAGAAATCAGCTGTCAGACGTTGGTTTTGTTTGGATGTTGGTACTTGTTAGTAGATTCAATCCATTGTTGGTTTGTGCGTATCATTTAATCTTGACTGCAAGACATGTTTAAAATGTATTTAAATACAATAATTAAATGATTTGTCGTAATCTGAGATGCATCAAGGTTTTTCATCAAGGATATATCTGTTTGCGTTTGAATTATTAGTTGTCACGTGTGCCTCTCTGTTGTGTATAAAGCATCAGCGTACACATGGGCGATACTCGACCCTGAATGTGAACTGAAATCTTCTCTTAATCGCCCTCCTCTTCGCACTGCGTCTCATTCTCTCAGCCGCTGATTTTGCATAGTCAAAGCAGTGATGATTTACATGATGGCATAGGTACAATTCATTACAGTCTGAAGTCTCTCCCTCCCCCTGCGTGAAGCACTGCAGTCTGTGTGTCTGTGGGGAACGATAGGGAAAAAATAAATGAGGAAATCATATAGGGCTGCTCAGTAGCTGATGTGTAGCTCTCTTGTGGCAACGTGATTTTACTGTCATTGGCTGGAGAAAGGTCAAAGCAAAGGCGCATTGAAATGGGGGAATAAATAGGCAAGCATACTGCAGTGCATAGGGAGAGTGGGCCTGCCAATGAAGTCCCAATCTATTCCCCTCACGCTCCCTGTTCACTCCCATTACAGACCTCATCAGCATCAAATCCCCACTAGCAGCAAGCAGCATTCCCTCCCCCACATACAGTATGCTCCCTCTTTCTCACTGACACACAAACACACACACACACACACACCTCATTTGCAGGCCTTGCAAAAAGGAGGCTATTTCTTTAAATCTTCTGGGCAGTCTTCGGCATTTTTGTGTGCATGTCGACTATTGTCCCTAACTCTCACCTACAAATAACAGCATCCATTCAGGCTGTCACCTCAGCTTTCATGGCGGTCATTATCTACAAGCTCTAACCAACAATCTGACCTGACAAGAAAGCCTTCATTTAACTTGACATGAACCTTTATTATGTAAATATGCAAAAATGAGTTCAAACTGATGTCGTTTAAAGGATACAGGCTTTAAAAATAATAGGACAGGAAGAAACACATGATCCCTTTATGAAAATGTAATTGTTGTTATTTGCCTTATGATGATGAGCTGGCTGGAGGTCATAGTTTATATTAACCGCTACATCACTGCCCTCTCTGCCCAACTCCACTGTCCTCTCTACCTCCTCCCTCGCTCTCTCCCTCTCCTGCCTCCCAAACCTCCCCGTCCCACCGCCCGAGGCAGTGGACCGATACCGTTGCCACATCCAGACAGACACACCACCACCTCCACCTCGCAGTCCTACACCCCTCTCTGTCCACCTCAGCTCAGTTCAGCTCAGCTAACATGACAGGCTGGGCAGATGATGATAAATGCAGAGGAGGAAAAGCAATTACTGGATCAGTTAGGTGTAGTAGGGAGCGCTCAGGGCACTCATTACCAACAGACTGTAGAGTTCGGGATGCGCACACATACACACACAGACACACACAGACACACACATGCACAAATTGCTCACACAAACACACACACATGTGCATGTTCACTGGGTTAGACGCATCAACAACAAGCGTTACTCTCGGAGTTACGTCTGACAAAGTTGTTTTTTGTTTCATACTTCCAGTCATCTGTTCAGGTTGAACCAACGAATCTATCATTATCCATTTAATGCTGCAGCATGCAAACATACAAAGCTCGTACTAATGGCAACAAAAATAAGATCAAAAGTGGCAAGCAGATGACAAGTACACTGTCACAGCTGCATGACATGAAAAGGTTAATATCAGCGCGGCAGTAGTGTGGCGTGCATTTGTTGATGTGAGCTATACAGTTGTGTGACGCGCCATCTGCACACCTGTCAAAGCCGAGGAGGCCACATATATAGAATGTAAGCCAAGGAGGAAAAGGCAGTGTTGGTGATTGACAGTAGCACTGAGGTTGTCATAGGGACAGATGCAGTCCTCGCTGTCCCCTGAGGAGGATGTAGAAACACTAATGATAAGGGAGAGACACATACACACAGAGAGGGAAAAAGAGAGATTGAGGAAAAAGGAAGGATGATTTGTATTTACCCTGCAAATGCACACACACACACACACACACACACACACACATAAGCACACACTCTTTCTTGCAGGCTAAAACAGAGGCAGTTGCCCGGGCTGTGTGTCTATGTGAGTGGTGGGCGGTGAGATCGCAGGTCAGGCCCACGCAGTCCCCATTCAGCCGTACAGTGTGCAGCACACACCGGCTACACAGGGGCCAGAATGGCAGACGGAACAAAGAAGAGCTTGCATGCAAAAAAAAACAGGCACACATATTTAAATATATACACACACACACACACACAAAACACGTTTCCTCCCCTTGCCAAAAATCCACCGCGGTGCCCTCTTTGCCTCTGCATTGCTGCCCCCTTTCAGTAGAAGACGTGATGATTATTGTTTTAACCTGTTTAAAGTCAAAAAGGACACACATCATGATACATGTGCATGATAGAAAAGACTTGAGTTCACACCGCAGTACCAAAAGGTTTACTTGATAAGTAGTGTTTAAAGACGTGTGCTTTTTTATGCCCTAAATAACTTTCATTTTTCTCTGACAGACTGTCCAGCCACAATTACCTAAGAGTCCACGGGTCTTAATTGTGGGTTTGCTTTACCACTACACACAGTAAACATGTGATTACAAAAACAGCTTGATTCTGTTGGACATCTAATCACTGGTTGCATTGCGGTTCACCGTGATATCACTTTCCTTAACCTTAACTGTCAGAGGAGGTGTCTGTTTGACTTTGATAATGGGTATGTTTGGTTATTTTGCTCTCAGGGGCATTTTGTCACATGTCTGACCACATTTGGACTGGACAGGATGTTCTAAACAAGTTCATGCTTGAGCGCCGCTGGGAGACGATGATGATGTAGTGGCACTGTAGGTGGCGGAGATACACAAAGTCTCAAAGTGTGTTTGTGTGTGCATTTATTTATGTGTCTGCGTGCGTGTGTGTGTGTGTGTGCGTCAGCGCCAGAGTGAATGTTTGTGTATATGGGCGAGTGGGGGTGGCAGGGCTATAATCTGCTCCAAACTGCTTGCGGGCAGAGGCGAGGTGGGCGAGACAGTGATACAGAAAGAGAGCAAGGGATGGTGAGCGGAGGGAGGGAGGAGAGAGGAGGGGAGGGGGAGGAGGGTGAGGACAAGTAAGGAAGAAATGAGTTGGCAAGAGAGAAGAAATACAGACAGAAAGGAAAAACAAGGCGAGAGGGAGGGAGAAGTAGAGGTGAGTTGAGAGCAGAGTGGATTCGTACGGCTTACGAATGCTCTACAGCTACTGTACCCACTGTCCTCTCTTCTCTCCCACCCATTGTCATCCCGGGCTCCGTGGGCGCCAGCAAGGCAGCTAATTCCTCTGACATTTACGCTGCTTTCTCAGTCCTTCAGTGACGCAAGCCTGGCCACAGCCTCTGTCAGCACCCACAATGGCCTCAGGTGGATGAGAGATGGTGGATGGATGGTGCAAACCATGGACTACTCAACCCTAACTGGGGCCTAGCCAATGAGGAGGCCCTTAGAAACACTCTCAGAGCCAAGGTCCTGCATATTGTGTTATATTATACAGTATGTCTTGAATAAAATAGGATTAGTGTGGGTGGAAGAATAAGACAAGAAAAAAACAGCGTGGAGGAAAAGAGTGAAGGAACTGAAGGAGAGGAAGAGGAGAGGGAGGGAAAAATATGGGAAATTGATAGTGCGAGGAATTTACAAATTTTTCATTCTTCCATGCCAAAGTATGCACTTGGGTTTTAAAGTACGGATTTCATGAATTCACTTAACAATATCAAGCAATACTTACAAAAAGACTACAGCAACTTTTTCAGAGTTTGGCTTGTTGATCACCTTATCTGACATCTCAACACATCCCATAATCCCTTCCTGCTTCTGTGTAACCTTCACACTGCAGTGCTTCACTTCTACTAGTTTACTTTTTTTGTACATATGTAATCAAATACATGTCAACTGCTGATCATTTTCAGAAAATAAGAATAAAAACACTACATATTTTGCTTGTAGTTTACCGTTCTGATTTCATTAGCGTGTCTTCATTTTGATCTTGTTGCTGAAAGTTACTGTCAATGTCAAGATCAAACAGATAATCTGCATACAAAGATTTTGGCACTGGAAGCACCCTTTCATTTGTACTCCAAGAAGTTCTGAGGAGTCATGTTTGAGCGGGCTTTTGTTGAAACAGTCTGCACGGAGAGCAAAACTTGCAGAACACACTGGCTGACATGCGAACCCATTGGCTGTCATCTGATGACGATTTAGCTTTTTATTAGCTTTTAAATAGAAATACCTGTGTTCATATTTAGGTGTCTATCTATAGAGATTAGCAGAAATGTGTCTTTCTTGCCATTCTCACTATCAGGTTGCGGAATCGGACAGCAGAGGAAGTCTTATCCGTTTCATCCAAGGCTAAATTGTCATCAGACGATAGCCGATGGGTGCCAAGATTGTACTAAGATTGCAAAAACAGAAATGCATATTATTAGGCCTCATATTGTGAGTATAAAGGCGTAGGGAAATACAGTACAGTAGCCCTTTGGACAGATCATCCATCCATCCAGCCTATCCCAGCTGACTTATGGCGAGAGGCGGGGCACACTCTGCACAAGTTGCAAAAAACTCACTTTCCCACTTACGGGCAATTTAGAGTCAACCTATAAAGTCCATGCCTTTGGACTGTGGTAAGAAGCCGGGCGGAGAACATGTAATCATAATAAAACTGAAAGCAGTTTTTTACTGGTTATGAAACCTTCTCCATTTGATGGTGGTGACTCTACATGAGCTGCATAAACAAACAAGACCATCAGAGAAAGAAATATTTCTATAGTCTTAAATTGCCTGTCATCAGGTCCAATTCCCAGTGGAAACAGACAAAAGAATTGACGGAAGAACAAAGGAAAGTTAAAAGAGACAGTGACAGCGTACATGTGAAAACACAAATGAACCTCAGTTGTTCAACAGATGGAAGGAACTGCAGGATATGTAAGGATTCGAAGCCGATCCTGAATTGGCCCTCTTCTTCCTAGACATGGTATGTAATATGTCTATAATAGATACACTTCCTCATTTCTATGCATTCTGTTAACAGCTGTTTAAAAAAGAAAAATAGAATGAATTATTAATGTCTTTCTTTCACTCGCTTCGAAAACAAACACATATGCTAGCCAGATCAAAATCTTCACTACACGAGGCAGTGGAGCTTATGGGAAATTCGTCATTCCAGGAAACACTGCAGCATTTGTCCACAAAATCAACAAATGAAAGTTCCTTGTAGTTGCTTTAATAAAACTTAGCCTTGGTGTATCACAGTAAAGTCTGTATGTGATAAAAGAACATCAGTCAGACAGCCATTACCGTGAACATTTCACATTTACACCAGAGTTTTAACCAGAACAAAGAAATCAGAGCATATCACCCCAGTTCTCAAGTCTTTACATTGGCTCCCAGTCAGCTACAGAATAGATTTTAAAGTTCTGCTACTGGTTTACAAATCACTGAATGGTTTAGGTCCAGAATACATGAATGACATGTTAGCAGTGTATAAACCCAGTCGAGCTCTGAGATCTACTGACTCAGGTCAGATAGTTGAGCACAGAGTTCAAACCAGACACGGTGAAGCAGCATTTAGCTGTTACGCTGCACACAACTGGAACAAACTACCAGCAGAACTCAAATCAGCCCCAACTGTAAGCACTTTTAAATCCAGGTTAAAAACATTTCTCTTTTCATGTGCTTATGGCTGAGCCCTTTTAATCTATATCTTGGATTTGCACTGTAAGTCCTCTAAATTGTTTTAATATATATAATATACTTTTCTTTTTAATTTTTCTTTTTCTTTGTTCTTGCTTTTAACTGTTTGTTTTAATTTGTTCTTTTTAAATGCTCTGTTAGTATGTAAAGCACATTGAGTTGCCTCTTGGTATGAAATGCGCTATATAAATAAAACTGCCTTGCCTTGCCTTACACTAAAAGTGAAAGCACAACTCTAAAAGTCATTCCCGGATTTGCTCTTGTCCTGCTGGTTTTTCTCGGTCACTCTCTCCTTTTCTCTTCTTAGCTTCCTCCTCAACCTCACCATCAGTCTTTTCTCCTCTGTCATTATGTCCATGGAGGCTGTTAAGCTAAGTTACATTGTTACCAGCTCCGCTCCCCGCTTACTGCAAAGCGTTACGTACTTCTTGCAGATGATTGGATATACCATTCACCTGATTACACATCAGTGTAGCAACAAAATGAATTTTAAATGTTATTTTATGGTCAAAAAGTTACACAATGTTGCTTTAAATATGATTTTATTGCAGCATTTTTGCCTTTTGTTGTGTTAACATCATTATTATTCCATACCTGAGTTTTTTTTTTTTTTTTTTGGCTCAGTCTCCAGGCTAGAAACTACAGGTTTAAAGCGTCAACACATAAACCATGTCATCATCTGTCTTCCTCTAAAATGTGGGAGGAACTTAATGCCAGGTACACGTTAACTGTCAAACTGGTTGTGTGTGCACTCTCACAGTCACATAACATGCAGGTTCCTGTCTGTTTATAGGACAGCCTGGGGGCACATACTGTTCACTCTTTCGACAGTATCTCATCTTCACCTTCATTTACTTTATTTTTCTCTCCCCTCACGTCTGAGACTCTTCCCTTCCGTCTCTCCTTGTACTCTTCAGGATGCACTAATAGTTGAATATAGTTGTCAGGACACTCACAGAGCCTGAGGGAACAAAGTAGCACGCACGCTCACAGACGTGTCCATTATTACCTTACATAACTGTCTAACGTGTACTTTAAGTTTAGATGGAAGTGGAACGCACAATCAGACAAGACACCAGTCTAATGATGAGACGGCCCTGAGAAACATCTTGAAGCTTTTTTTTTTTGACAATGGACAGGAGGCATCCGTCTTTCAAAGCAGACACACTTATCGTTCCTGAATTGCCTTTGCAAATGACCGTAAAGAGAATGCAAATATCTCTTTGTGGGTTTTAACGCTCCAAGCTTAAACATGCAAATGATAGATAGAATCCATTCTCTTGCTGAGGGTTGCTTTGTTGTCTTTTCCACTCACTATCTGTACAGTGACTCTTCCTCTTCTCTTTTATGAAATGTCTCCAATGCATCAGCACCACAGTATTTGTCTGGAGATTGCATGCGGGTCATTTTCTGTTGATCCTTGTCTCTCTTTAGTCATTCTGGCCAACCTTGAACTTACCTACCGAAGATACCTACGAATGAAAATCTCTTTTCTCTTTTATTTTCGTTCTCTTTCATGTCATGTCTTTGTTTGTGGCAAGGCATGGGTTCAAATGGAGTTCACAGCTGAAATGGAAGCGAACTGGTGGGGTGTTCTCTTAGGTGGGATGGTAGGAGTGGCACATGCCCTTATAGGAGATGAAATGATGAGATGAGGATTGTAAGATTGATTTGACCCCCCTTTAGTCGTCATAAAAACCTGACGACTGAAAATGAACAATAGATCCATTAAAACCATTCAAACTCGCAAAAAAGTTGAAGCACCAACAACTCCAAACATATTTGTCATGTGTATTTTGTTGTTTTATATTCATATGAAATTAAAGACCATTTTTTCCGCCTGCTCTCTTTGTCCCTCGCCCACATATACGTACACACCAACATGGATACATGGCCTCGACATCAAAGAAGTGAAGATTGAAGACAAAGTCATTATGATTGAGCTGCAATCTGTGACCCCCCTCCTCGCTGCCTCCAGTGCTCACCCGGACAGATCTAAATGATATTGACAGTTGAATAAATTTTCTGCATGAAATCATGTCAGCTCGAGCATGCCACCCCAACCCCCTACCCCCCACCTCTATGGCCCACTGAAGTGCTAAATAATTACATTAGTTTCCAGAGGCTAATTTGACTGAGAGCAATAATTCTAGTCCCATACCACCAGAGCTGTTTTCATATATTTAATATCGATATTGGTAAATGAAAATGAACCATAGGTTAGCAGCACAATATGCATGTGCATGTTGTGGGGTGATAATCATAGCTTTGGAGTGTGGTGTAGCTACAGGTGATGTCTGTCATCAGAAGGAATTAAGGTTATTTTTCTAGGTATAAATGGTAAATGCACTGTACTTATATGTCACCTTTCAAGTCTTCCAACCACTCAAGGCGCTTTTGCACTACACATCCCATTCACCCATTCATACATGCATTCATAGACTGACAGCAGAGGTGCTAACTGCTCATCAGAAAGGAACTAATCACATTCACACACAAGGACACTTCCACATGCAGACAGGAGGAGCCGGGGATCGAACCGCTGATCTTGTGATAAGTGGACGACCTGCTCTACCGCAGAAATTGTGGTATTCCACTGTAAAAACTGTCATGGCAACCAAATTGAACCATTAGCAAACCCTCAAAAACACCTGCAGCGTAATATGAGCGTGTAAACAGAGAGAAAAAGGGCCCCGTGCAATGCAAAACCTAGAGCAAACTGTGCAACTGTGCTTTTACAGTACATGCAAGTACACATGGGAAATGCAGTTCAAAATTGTAGTTCTCTTAGTCCAAAAACATAAATACAACATGTCACAAAAACACCATAAATCAATACACAAAGCAATTAGAAAGAAATTTGACTTATGAGGCTTAAACAGCTTTTATACCTGTTTAATGACATGTTTAGTCTTTATTAGTCACTATTATGTTTATTCCCCCAGACCTGCTACCCATAGATCTGCAATAACATAATTTATGACTTTGTCAGTTGTTTTATGTCTGTTTAATGACACTGCAATTACAAAAATAACACAGCGTTAACATATTTTGACCTTTACATGTTTGCAGGCTAGAGTACTATGAAACTGCAGTTTCCTGTGATGGTTTTATGTGTTCTTGTTATCTGTGAGTGATGTTATATAAGTGTGTTGGGTCTGACTGGTCTTTCCACTGCTGGAGTTTCAGCCCCGTGGTATTTGGAACAGTTAACGTCCAACTGCTATGACTACAAGACTGCATTCTCTTTATTGTGTGTGTGCATGTCTGTGTGTGTGTGTGTGTGTGTGGAGGGGGTTGATCTAACTGCATAATAAAGAGCAGTTACATCATCTAAGAAAAAGACAGAATTTTCCCTTTGCTTACAGCCTTTCAGTCAAAACAAGGCCGTATTGGACTACCCTGCTGTGTCTAAGACTCAATGTGTTTTCTATTAAAAGAGTGCTCGCAGTGTGTTTTCACTGTGAGGCCTTTGTCACATGAAGTTTCTGCTATATTGTCATATCTTCTGGGAAGAGTAGTGTTGTGTGAAACAGGAAGTACAAAGATTGGAGAACAGACAAAGGTCGTTGGCTGCAGGGTTAAGGCAACACGGGTTAAGTAGCGTTAAAGCTTCCTCTCACTGAAAAGCTCTTTAATCCTGATGAGGACAAACAACTCTCGGACACACACACATGCAGAAACACACAAACACAGAGTTTGCTGATGAGAGAGCCAGGGGTCACCCTGAAGGATAAATGCTGATAATGATAAAAACAGTCCTTCCTCACCACAACTCCAGATAAACACAAACACAGACATATGTACGCTGCACATATAAACAAAGTTTTGGCCTTTGTGTTTTTAGGAACCAAAATCATGTTCTGAGAGTCAAATGTCTTCCCCAGTTTGAAACACACATGTTCACTTCCCCTCACCGCTCATCATCATTCCAATTGTCGTTACCCCTGACCCCGACGTTCAAAGTGGTTTGACGAAATTTCCCTGTCTCCCTCGTCTCATCTCTGCTCCCTTGGCAGCTGTGTCAACACCCACAGGCATCTAGCCTTAAACAAACCATCCACACAGCCATTGTACACCATGCCACTCCCCTACAGGAAGGCTGCACTGACAACTCTATAAATGCTGGCAGTCAGTCCCTGAACAACATTGATTTTGTTCCAATCAATCCAGAGAGATTGCAACGCATGGTAAATGACACAGCCTGTGCGCCATAGCATACATTTCAGCATTAATTGTTGCTGGGCAGACTTGGCCCAGGCCAAATGGTGGGTTGGTCCCGTGAGTGTTACGACAGCGGGAAACATCAGTGTGCTGTCTGTTCACTGGAGCGCTGTGGGAGGCCCAGCTGTCACCCATATCTCAACCCTGAGTGGACGAACTTGATCCACGTCCAACGAAAATGGCCTTCACCATTATTCCAAACGCTCCATTCAGCAGTAATTCAGCATGAAACATCAAAAATACTTACTTTTACTTAATTAAGGTGATAATTCAACTTTATTTAACTGTATTTATCTATTTTATTTCAGTTTAATTTAAAGAAACAGTACTATATCTGTCTGTTAAAGCTATAAAACCACAAGCTAGGAGGGTGTGGCCAGCTACCTAGCTAAATTTAGCATAAAAATTGGAAATGGGGGCAAATAGTTGGCCTGGCTCTGTCCAAAGTTAACAAAAACCATCTACCAGCACCTCTAGAGCTCATTGATTAACATACAATGTTTGCTTAATGCATACAAAGAGTGTGGATTTTGTTTCCAGGCTAGCTGTTTCAAGTCTTTTCACCATGCTCCTGGCTGTAGACTCTTAACGAACAGATGAGTGCTATCAATCTCCTCATCTAACCTCCAGCGAGATAGCTAATAAGCATATCTCCTAAAGTGTTAAACCGTTCCTCTAATTATTCTTTGGTCTTTTGTCAGGAAGCACAATTTCCTTCTCCACCTATGAGCTTTTGATTGCTAACATAAATTGATATTGCAGGCTCTTGCCGGAGGAGCGCATGTACGGTCAAGGAACTGCTGTGGATGTTATTCTAGCTGTCAGGCTTTGTTTACCTTTCATTTGAACATTTTCCTGTCTCTCATTCCTAAGTTTTGTATGTTTTCTCTTCACCCCGCCTGTTGTTTTGTGTCATAACAAAGTGAGTTATATTCCCTCCTCCGATAGTTTTCTCATCCCCTCTCCTTAAGGTTGATTTTGCTGTTTATGTTTCCACTCCATCATTCGCCTTCCCCTCGGACAGAGTGGAGATGGGAAAAGGGCTGCTATTCTACTTTGTGTTATGTGGGTTTGGGTGTGTATGTGCGTGGTTTTGGCACAGGACATGCACAGGAGGTGTGAGCTAGCTGCGTGACGTCAGTGACATAGCTCTGCTGATGCAGATCTAGTGAGTTTGCATCTCATACAAGCTACATTTTTATCTGCCTTCATCTTTATGGACACAGATTGTTAGAGAAAGGGGGTGAGTCCCTGTGCTGACAGCCAACCTGCTGCCTCCTGACTGAAGAAAAATACTAATGTACCAGTGAGCAGGAACGCTGCCAGCACTCTTTTTCTCTCTGTGTCAGTCCATGTCTGATAGCTGGAAAAGACTTCTAGAGTTTTATGAGTTTTGCTGCCGGACCTGCCGCAGGCTTGGCTTAAGGCCCTGACGGGGATCAGAGTGGCATAGCAGCACTCACACTGGGACACACACACACGCACACACGCCAACAGGAGTGGACACACACACACACAGTAGAGTAAATGTGCCTGGTAACAAATGTGAATCATGTGTAAGTTTGCCCTCGTCCTCCTGGGATAATGTGGGAATTCTCAGTGATTGAGGTGGCAATGTGTATTGCCATTGGCGTTACAGGATGCTGGACACTGGCCACAACATTCACACACACACACACACATTTAGACTGATTACAGACAACCTGCAGACAACCTGAACAGCCTTGGGCTAGCAGACCAGGGATTACGCCACACATGAGTGGCTGCCTAGCGAGGCAAAGGGCGATTGGAGCAGATGTGACGTACTTTTGGGAATCCAGTACGTAATCACATACGACAGAGAAGCTGATCAGGGATAGTAAAGATAAACATTTGCTCTTCAGGTTATTTCCTGAGTCTTGTGCTAAATTTGGATGTGGTGACAGCTAAGCGGCGTCTCACCTAACCTGGCCAACCTGTGGCTCAGGGCCATTTCCTGTTAGCTCTGACCTTTTCTCTCCTATACTCTGCCACGCTCTCTCTCTCTAACAGATATGATAATCTACAGTACACAGGCTTTATGCTGACACATACCAGGAGAAAGCAAAAGAGAGAAAGTCAGAGAATGAGACTTTATTAATCACCCATCAATGAGTGCACATGAAAGAGCAAACAGTCTAAAGTAGTAACAGATTAAGAGTGAAAACAGCAGCAGAGAGGAGAGCGAGAGTCGACCTGAACAATGCTCTTTTGAGGTGACGGTTGTGTTGTAAAAGCAGCAGCGCAGAAAGAAAAGAGAGGTACTGTCCCCGTTTGTAAAGAGTGCTCACTGCCCTTTGTGTTTGGTTTAGAAGAGGAGGAGTAACTGCTGACCACATCAACCACAGGCCTTTAACTCACGGCGCAAGCACTTTCTGCATGACCTTCACATTCGAGTGGCTTTAAAACTGATGTCTGGAGTTCAGTTCAAAAAAAAGAAAAAAGAAAAAGGTAGACTAGATTTGAACTATTCTGTATAAAGCCTGATACGGGGGCAGTACCCTATTAAAGTACAATTCAGTTTTCTTGTTGTTTCTACCTCTTCCATTTGTACTTTCACAAGGACAATGATGTACCACAAGCAATCAAAATGTACCCAACTATTAGGGAATGTTAAGAAAACTTGCTGCCATTTCTATTTTGCACTGCCTTCCCACCCAGCAGTACTGCCTATGGGGTTAAGCCAGAAGCGTTGCAGCAACAGCAGTTCAACAATTCAGGAGATATGTTTATTAGCTTTTCTTACAGGTAGTTGCACAGCAAATATGTAGCACTGAAAATGTGGAAAACAGCTAGCCTGAGGGTTATGTGCTTTCCTATTTCCTTGCCAAATATAGGCAACTTGCAGAAACTCCAGTTAGTAAGCAAAGAAAGAGTCTGGCACGGTGACCAAACATTCCAGTTTGTCCTGACTGGTGTCCTGGGTCCAGGTAAATATCTGTAAAACACCACAATTAAATTAATAATCAGAATATTATACTTGTTTGCAGAGCTAACACAGATGTTTATCACACTCTGACCCGTTCATTATTACCCAATCTCAGAACCCATCAGCTACCGATGACAATTTAACCAGTGAGGGCAACAACCAATGTTTGTGGGTATGGCCAGCATATACCCACAAAATGGATAATGGATATCTGGGCCAAAATCTTAGCCCCTCTCCTACAGATTCTGTATTCATGTTAGCATTGTAGTACCTGGCAGCACAAATGCTGCATTTGTGGCATCCATAGTGTTGAATACACTTAGGTGTGCTTAGTGCTCCTATGGTGCATGTGTGGCACATTTTAGGGTCCTGGTTTGGGAGTTTGTTTGGTTTGTTCTGGTTTAACAAACAAGATAATATGTGTTACATCGTTTGCTCCAGAGATACTGGTAGGTGGATTTTGTTACCTTTAGACAGAGTCAGCCTGTTTTACAATTTCCAGTCTTTATGCTACAGTAAGCTAACTGGCTTTTTGTGGTATAAGCATATTTTCCAAGTTGTTTCTTTATCTGAGGCGTTAACTCAGTAACTGTAAGTTCAGTTCACTACAAATTTATATCCTAAACATCAAAACTCATTCTGTACCTGTAGTACTGTACCAGATCTACCATGGTGGAGAACAGTAAGTACAGAGTGGGCAGCTTGTACTTTTTTTTTTTTTTTTTCTCTAAGCCATTTTCTTCTATTCTTTCTCTGCTGCTCTCACTGTCTGTCATTTGCTCCAGATCTCCAGCTCTCTGCCTCCCCGTCTTCGTTTCGTGTCCCTCTCTGTGCACTTGCTTTCATGATAAATCTGTAAAATGCACACGTTTAACTACCTCTTAATTGGAGAGTGTGCACATTAAGTCATTGCTGTCACCTATTCATCACCACAGGCTGATATATCTGTGACTGACCACAGAAATGCAAAGTATTGGTTTCCAATCTTGCCACTTGTCTAACAGAAATAGACCAAAATTAACGAATCCACTGAAAATGCTTTTAGATGTTATTCTCTTATCGGGTTCACTCAACAGGATTTTTGTGAATTCAGTTCCAGGGGCAGGTAAATCTGAACACACTAGTTCACTTTAAAATATCTCATGCTGCCTGGTCTCAGCACTGCACCGTGTCCTTCTGTCGAGGTTTAACGTGGCTTTGACAGAGCTGCCTCTTCTCACCACTGACTGTGTGCATTTACTAAACACTGGCCTGGGACTGATTACCTCCCCTCCATTCTCTCTGGCTGTCTCTGTATATGTCTGCCGATGTTGTTTGGAGCAGTACAGACCACTTCAAATTGTCCTCAGTGTGGAATGGAATGGAAACGCAGACAGTCAGGGGGAGTGCTGCAGCGCATTCTTACATGTCACTTTTTAGCAAAACACACAAGCAGAGCTCTTATTCTCTGTCTCAGCATAGAGTTTGCAGTGTGGGCAGAGGGTGATGAATACAATGGAGAGAAAATAGAGGAGAGGAGCGAGGGGGAGTGGGGATGGAGGAGAGTGCGTGGGTGAGCAGATAGGACTGGAGATGAGGGGGAGGGGGGGAGGTTAAGTTGGTGCCTACACAGGGCTCTGTCCCACAGGCTCTCTCCTGTCTCCCACGCCTGGCCCCACTAACCTGGCCTAGCTTCTGTTTAATGTCTGGCTCTGTCACACCTCGGCCCACTCCCTAGAGATCTGCACGTCTGTGGAGTAAAGTACATTTCAAACTAGTTCTCCAAAGGAGAAAAACACACTAGAGAAGCCTTCAGTGTGGATTTTTTTGGGCCTTTCATCTCTCAAGCAGCTTCTGTGCAGCTCTATCTTTGGCTCTGTTCCTCTTGTTGATCTTAAACTCTTTACTTTTTTCACTTTGGTGTTATCATTTTGGCTCAGCTCATTTAATCATCCATCTATCTCGAGCGTGTTCAAATCATGAAAAAATGTTCACAATTATTCACAGAATCGATATTTTAATTGGCTTTAACTGATTTTAATCAAATGTAAAGTTATATTTACGGTGGTGGGAAGGTTCATCTTGTTTCATTACTGAATATGGGCCTACTCACTGTCATAGACAGCAGGGGTCTTGGCAAGAAGAAGGTTTGTAGGTGAAATGGCTTTGCTAGTTGTGTGATAGTGAAATTGAGTTTATGAACCCTTCTTCACTTCCTCCATGTTGTATTCACTTCCAGCTCTCTCTTCTCTTGGAAAAGGAAATACAAAAGGGATTCAATCAGTATACTGTTCCTATAAACTGAGTCAGAAACATTGGAGCCTCTTTGTAGTTCGTAGTCGCGTTTCATACATCCACGTCCTCTCAATATAGGTCATATTTAACCATTTGGGGCCTGTTGAGTCTGCGTCACTGAGCTCTGTATCCTTGCTGCTACACTGCTGCCTTTTGATGTTCATTTAAAGTTGTGTGTGTCATAGGCTCCGATTTGAAGGGGGGTGTTTGAGAGCTCAGGGGCAGTCCGTGTCATGCTTTCTCAGATTTGTTCCAGAGGATCACATGAGGAGAGCCGCACTGCCAAAATAAAATGCACATTGTTGCCAAACCTTGACGTAAGTGTCCTGACTGACTGAAATAGAAAACTGGGTTATAAAGTTAGACATGACAGAAAAAGCTCTTAAAAAAATCTGAGCACTGATGATCCTGCTGAGTTTACTGAACTCCACATATGTGAACTTATCATCTTAGTTATACAACCTGCTAGATTATGATTGGATGTTACTAATCAGTTGGTACCCAAACAGCTAATGAATGAGCCACTGACTATGAAGCATGAATGATTCAGCTGATACTAGTCAGCTAATACAAGCGTATCTTTGTTCCTCTGCCTGAACTGACACGTTACCCATGTTGCTCAAGTTGTTTACAATGCAGAATTAATGTCCCAATGGCTCATATAAAGTATAAGTATAGCGAATATAGAAACTAGAGGGTAAAGTATGGAAGCGGTTGCTATCCTAGACTTTTCACTTTTTCACGACAGCTACAACCTTCATGCTCGTGAGGTCAGTCAGGTGTTTGCATTGCACTTCTAATAATCAGAGCCTTGTTCTAATATCTCTCATGCATGTGAACACACTCAATGTCTCGCTGTCGAATACTTCCTCGTGGCGAACGCTTGCCAACGCAGGAGCCTGAACAGGATTTTCTGTCTGAATGGTGGTTTCCCTCCTCGCTGCTCATCATTTGCTTGTGTTGGCCAGGAAACAGGTAATACTTTATCAACTGCTGGTCTACATAATCACTGAGATATTCAAATCCACATGAGGGCTGGATGAGCAGATTAATAGTATTGACAAATCCTAATTAGCGTCATGCTGAATCAAATGATTAATGTGAACAGTTGTTAAGGAGGCAGTGTGTGTCTAAATAGACCCAGAGGCTAGATAATACAGTAATAGCCTATGACTCATACTAGCACTGTTTTAATGAGAAATAGACAGAAAAAGACTGAGAGAGAAAAAGAGAAAGAAAGAAAATGAGGGGAAAAGAGAGAACGCGAGTGAAATGACAGAGATGTTTTGTATTGCTACTGCTGCCTTCTTGCCTTTCTGCCTGGCTCCCCCCAGTGTTTTTACACCTCGAGTTTATGGCAACGATGGGATTAGTTTGTAGGATTGTTGGCTTGCATTGTGTGCTGAGAGGATAGGCAGTGAAATCCCTTTTTCAGCCACCACTACTTATCCTTGTCCCTGTGTTGTCTCTTTCAAACAGAAGCGCCTTGCTCTACATGCATGTAATCTAGGTGACAAGAAAGAAAGAAAAGAGAATTGAATGTGTATGAAAGGAGTGAAAATGGGACGGCTGACAGGGAGAAAAATGCACAGAGGATAGAGGAATCGAGGCGGCAGGAAAGAGGGTGGGAGTGTGGCTTGAATGTGAGCTGACTTTATGGTACCCAGGTAGCACCTTGGTACATTTAAAAGTGGGTACAGGCCCACAACATGAGCACAGTGCATTTATGTCTGACATCAGCATGTGAATAATTCATTCTCAACTTCATGCCTGAATTATTGATGTCTTAAAGAATACAGAACCAGGCAGCAGAAAACAGCAGAGGGAGTGAGCATGATGCAAGATGGAGAAAAGAATTATGATTTCATCATTATTTACAGTTTCATTCCAAAATGAGTTATTTGCCAAATGAAAAAATGTGACATTTAATCAGATAAAAAAAAAAAAAATTACTGCCATGAAAATAAAACTTGTGATTTAATTTATTTTATTATTAGCTGGCTCTGATTTACAAAACAATAACATTTTAGACAATAAAAACACAAATATGTGGCTCTCACTGGAAAAGCTTGTGTGTTTGAAAGAAAGCAGAATGCTATGTTTGTGCAGCATGATGCATATTAATAGTATGCAGTATTTTATACTCACTGTGGTAGTATTCTGCTTTCAGCCATGTTAGCAGGATAGCTGAGGGATGGTAATGCCAGTCCATAGGTCGGCCCACCACTTTAGTCCACACTGAAATATCCCAACAACTATTTGATGGATTGCCATGAAACTTTGAACAGACGTGCACGATCCCCAGATGACAAATCCTAATGACTTTGCTGATCCCATAACCTGTTCTTAAGTGCCATCATGAGGTTGACGTTTGGAGTAAAATGAACAAGTGGGTGGTGTGGTTGATTTCATACATTAATGTTTCCCTCAAGATGCATCGTAACAACATTATTCCCTTAACATTTCAAGTAGCACCATCAGCAAGGCATTTGGCTTTGGTTTAAGACCAAACATCAAATATACCACCATTACTTTTAGCAAATTATTTCAACCATTTTTTCGTTTACTTTAAGCTAATTATTCAACTCTATTAAACCCTGTTATTTATTAACTAACAGACTATTGGCATTGCCATCACCCTCATATTGGTTTGCTGCTAATTAGCAAGTGCTAGCATGCCACTGCGCTAAACTAAGTGAGGTGAACATGGAAAATGCTATAACGACTATACATCAGGTAGCTAGCATTTTAGCATGCTGACATTAGCTCAAAGCACTGCTGTGCACAGGTAGACTGTTAGCCGTGTTCCAGTTAGAACATGCATGGTGCAATGTAAACTAAACAAAGAGAAAGCAAAGTGTTCTGAAATAATGAAACAGTTAATACTTTATTTGTGTTTTTAGACATGTTCCTGGAGCTTTCACGTCGCCATTGTCAACATATATATTTGATATTTCTCCTGTTGTGTTAGTGAATTAGAATTGTGGATAGCATGCTCAAAAATAAACCTGTAAAAATAAATAAATACTATTTAGCATGATCTCTCTTTTAAATACTTAATTGTGCCGCTCTTCAAGCATGAGCTCATTACATACTTAAACCTGCTTTGTATGAAGTATGGAACTGGGACACATCAGGAGAAAATAAAAAATATCTCTGCTGGCTGGATGGATGGTTAACAAGTGAATTGATAATAATAAACGACTGATCCACTAAAAAAATGGTAATTCATATTACAGAATGAAATGAAAGAGACCTCCTATTTCTCGCTGTGTTTTGTTAACTTTGTTATCCCCAAAATGATACTTGTGTGTGCTTACGTACATCTTTTATGTGGGTGTAACTGTGCGTACGTGTGTGTGTGTGTGTGTATGTGGTGGCTGTGCTGCCTGCTCAGGGAGGCACGGGGCCCAGACACTTGGAATCATTTAGTGCGAATTTCAAGTGTGGGAGGAGAGGAATGTGCGCCCAGATAAAAGAAAGAAAAGTGAAAGAAAAATATAGCAAAGAGAGGGGGTGGAGAGTGCGAGAGATAGACGCAGATATAGACAGAGAGAGGCCAGAGAGAGGGAGAGTGTGGCAGGTGAGGAAGAGGTGGTGGGAAGATAGGGAGGAGGGGGGGGGGGGGGGAGAGGGATGTGCCACCTGAGAGAGAAACATTTGGAGTGGAGGAAGACAAGCTCAAGTCGAAGACGGGGGTGAGAAGAAGGGCACGGAGAGGGAAACAAAACGGAGAATGGGAGGCAGAGAGCAGGAGACAGAGATCTGGTGCAAATGACAGACAGTGGGAGCAGCAGAGAAAGAATAGAAGAAAAAGGCTCAGGAAAAAAAAAAAAAAAAAAAAAGTACAAGCTGCCCACTCCTTACCTACTGTTCTCCATTAAGCTGATTTTTTCAAATGGCTCTTGCAGGTCTCGCTTAGGGGGAACATCTATTCCTATCACAATGCTGCCTACACACACCGCACAGTGACAGGCAGAGCGGGAGAGAAAGAAAAGAGGGGGGCCACAAGTATAAATGAACGATGATTTTTTTAAAAAAAAGAAGAATGGAGAAGGAAAGGAGGGGGAATGTCCGCAGCAGTATGTGTGACTGAAGGTACGAGCCGAAAGTACAACATGTTATGTTGCTTTTTTATTAATAATATAGAAGGAAATATATGCTGGAAGCTTGTTTTCATACTGCAGTGCTGTCTTCAGTGACTCAATAGTGCAAAAAAAAAATCCCAAAACAATTACCATAAACACTTTCCCCTTCTGGTTTCTATCTTCTTTTTTATCCAGCGTGTTCTTTTTTTGAATATCTGTGTATACAAACTGTTGTAACCTCTTTTCTGTAGATCTGTCGCTGTTCACAAATATATCCTCCCACATTCCCTCCTCGCGCTTCCGGTCTCTCTTCCCTTCCCTGGTCTGTGCCAAAGCTAACAGCCTTGTGTGAGCATCCCTAACTGTTGTGTCTATGTGCGTGTGTGTTAGAGGGAGAGAGTGTGTGTGTGTGTATCCGTAGGTGTGTGTTTGGGTGTGCGCACATGTGTGTCTGCAGGACAGCCGGAGAACTCCCATGGAATTCGAATGACTTCCCGGCCTTCCTGAGGAAGTTTGAGCTGCATGTGACGGTCTGGAGAATGGATGCCAATATTTTTTTGCTCTAAATCAACAACTGATCAGAGTTTAGCTTAAATTATAGAAACTTGAAGTGTCCAACCAAAGCCACATTCTGGATTCAGACCTGCTGATATTATTTATTTTAACAAAGATAAGAAGAAAAAAAAAGCCTAGCTGTGAAAGACGGATTTCATTGAGAGCTGCCTTTGATGCAGGTTGAAAAGGCAAAGGATTTGCTGGAAAATGTCTATCCATGCAAATCTGCAATTGGCCCCGTGACCCAGCTGATGAGCTATGTAGTTTAAAAGGAAGGAGTATACACTGAAAACAACAGCAAATCAGCAAGTATTGTTCACTATTGACAGGCACCAATCCCTTGCTAGCCCTCTGCCTGCAGGTCAAGATGATTTCCATCCAAAATCAATCCCAGGGAGTAACATGTGCATCTGTACTGCCATTCCTCTATCTTCAAGGGAATAATATGCGCAGGCTACGAATTAAAAAATTTAATGACGAATCAGACTTCTATAGATGTAGGCGAGGCACTATTGACCAGCCGGGGTCACGGAATGAACTGGGCCGAGCTGACCTTCATGGCTCCTGGCAACAAGGCGGGCACATTCAATCTCACTTGACCCACTCAGCTTTGACCTTTGACCCCTGGCAATGCTGCCTCTGTGTGAACTCCCACCTCCGGGGATCAATAGCTCTTGACCATCGCCTCAGGCGTTTGGCCAGAGCGCTGAAGACGATGGAGGGAAGTCACCGGATGGTGGAAATGGGGTGCAGGCTTGTGGAGGTAGCTGACCTCAAAGGGCAGGGCCACTGACCAATGATGATGTGGGAGATTTGTACTGAAATTGGATCTGATGAGGGGAGAGGGACTTGGGACGTAGATGGATATGTAAATTTAGAATACATCAAAGCACAGCAATTTAATCCTTTTCTAAAAAAGAAAACAGTAACGTTGAAATTTAGACTGCAGACTTCAAAGCTCCAAACTAAAAACTTGAACTCAACAGGAGAAATCTTTTCAAGCTCCCCCCCAATCTATTTATGTCATACATGGATACCTCTCTCCACACTTCAAACTAGGTTTCCACATTTTGATCCTTAGTTATTGTGGTTTTGTTGTGCAGTTTAACAAGTCAGATCACTAATCCTCTTATGGTAGAATGGTGTAACAGCGCTGCATCTGAAAGCTGAGCTGCCCTGCATCCTAATCAGCAAGGTAAAAGTTCTTTGATCTCGAGCTGGAAAAGCTTCCTCAGTTTCTACTTTAGAGATACTGCGCGTGGTAGCGGCTTTACGGTCTAAAACCCTTCCAGCGTTTGCTTTGCCATTGCCTCAGACTCTCATATTAGGCTACTTACAAAAACAGCCATTTCAATCCGTATTCCCATGTGACAATTTCCAGCCTCGTTCTAACGTTAGGCTTGAACCCCGGGATTTCAACACGCACAGGATCACAGTGACAAAACGCACACACTGACAGATACATAGTGGGTCTCAGTGGGTGTCAAAGAGATATACTGAGGGTGTTATAACAGCAATGACTCATCAGCAGCATAACACAACATAACGCTGCATGCATTCTAGTCTCTGAATAGCTTGTGACCATAAATGTGTGCTAGACAATATTGAAAAAAGGCATATGAACTCATCAAACTTACTGCAAGTGATGTACTGTTAAAGTGAGATGATAAGGGCTCAGTGAAGAACCCAAAAGAGTCTGAGACCAGGCCGGAAGAATGCAATAAAAAAGTGATACACTCCAATGCTCTAAGATGAGCTGTTTGCCATTTATTTAGTAGCATGTGCCCTACTAGCAGCTACAGAAGAAAGAAAGTAAGTTACACGATAGAGGTTCCTGGGTGGACGATAAAAACTGATAAACATGCAGGTAATTAGTGAAAGGCTAATGTTACATGCAGCCATGATGATTCATATATCAGCAGTATATGAATCATGCAATCCGAATGTTTGAACTAAAATAAACATTGTTGGCTTTTGGCATGAGCGGTCGATGCATCATCAGTTTTTTAGTGTTCAATGTTTAGTTTATTAACTTGTGATTTTGCACACTTTGTACTTGCAAATGTGTTTCTTCACTTACTTGTTTTTTTTATATTTATATTGAGTGTTTTTTTTAATGCTTTCTATCTGTTGTGAAAATGAAAAGGTGTTCTTCTTTGTTTGCTTCTGCTTTGTCTCTCCGCATGTGTTTTTCTTAAGGCCACTGTACTCTTTCTCTACTAGTGCTACTCTTATATTAATGTATTTATTATTTATCATTATCACATACCATTAAGTGTCCAGTATGGCCACAGTGGCTACTGAAAGAAAAAGAAAAACAGGAAGTAGAAAAAAAAAGGTGATGATTTTCTTTAATCTTATCAAGATTGAAAAGATCCTGATATTTTCCAGAGCACTTAGTAGTTGTGAAAAGTAAACTTGTGTCCCACAAAGTCTTAGCTAACGTTCATTGTGAGAGACAGGTGCTCCAGTCTCGCTCTAAGCTTATTCATCCCAGAATGTTCCTGATACAAGAATATAACCCTCTGTGTGTGTGTGTGTGTGTGTGTGTGTGTGTGGGTGAGTGTTTGTGTGCAAGTGAACGTGTGTGTCTGTTTGTTCTCTCATTTCCCATTTCTCATATCTCATGTCTGTGGTTTCACAGACAGCAGGGCCCATCTCACGAGAGCTGAAGCATGACTCAGACCTACGCAGACTTGTGGCTGGCGGCTGTGACTCAGAAAGGAAGGGAAAGGGAGGGGAGAGGGAAGAGAAGGGAAGGGAAGGTTGTTAATGGGGGGGGGGGGAGTAGAAACAGAGAGAAGTGGAGGGTGTCATAGTTGGGATGCCGCTTCCCCACTCACCCAGGGCAGCAGAGATGAGCAGCTGGCCATGAATACATGTGTGACAGCATCGCTCAACACACGCAGTGCACACACATGCATACACAGAGGCGGATAACACACATGCAGACGCACAGGAGCAGCTGAAAATAGCAAAACAGAGGCCTTCCACAACATCTGCCAATTATCTGGCAGAAAGCAGGCCTGGGTCCAGGATCAGAGTAGTCCCAGCTGTGGGCCTGGACTGGAGGATGGCACTGATAGAAATAGAGAGTGAAAGGAAAGAGAGAGAGAGAGCTTGGTGAGAAAAATTGTCAATAACAGACAAAGGGTTTTACAACAAGCAAACTGGCTCCCATTGCGACAGCCGCATAGATCAGTCTGTCATAAACACATAGATTTATTTTATCCATATGTGCCGGAGAGAAACAACCAGGGCCCCAGCCTTCCAACAGCATTGGCAGGAATCACAATATCCTTGACAGTCAGTCAGTTTCCCTACCTTCCCTCCATCTCCATCCCTCTCGCCCTCCCTTTGGTCTCCTCTGCGCTCAGAAAAAGAAAGACAAACTCATTTCCATACAAATGGAGTGAGAGCCTGCAGCCCAGGGACCCAGTGGAATTGCAAATATTTCATCTTTGCCTGGGAGCCTTGCGCTATTACTCCTTGGCCATTATCCCCTCTCTTTCATTCTCTCTCCTCTTTTTACTTTATTTCTCTTCTATGCTCTCATACCTACTCACCTCCGCTATCCACCCGTGCTCACGCTGACCCTCTGCACCTCCGTCTATCATTTGGTCTTCCAAATCACCCGTCTAACAGAAAAACATCCTCCCACAATTTTTACAGCATTACAGACTTTCACTATTTGTTCTGTACAGTCAAAGATAACTTTACTACAAAGCTAGACTCAATTGAGGCTCCCGATCCAGGATCTACATTGAAGTTAGTAGTTTCCGAGCAACTTTAGGGGCAAAAACTGTCATGACTTTCAAGTGCTGCAGCTCAGCCAGAAATCAACTGATGCTGTTTCTGTTTCAACGTCTACTTCTGTCTTACTTTTCCTGCAACATCTCTCCTCGCCTCCTTCGTAGCATCTGCCCAGTGCCCACATTCTTGGACACACATGGTGTCCGGCAGCTGCCAGGTCAGCATAGGTGGTGAAGCACAGATTGCCTGGCGCTGGCCTCCTACCCAGGCGAGCTGCCAGTTGTGGACACAGAGACAGCAGGGAGGGCGCTGCAGAGGGTACAGGATTTAACAGATTTTATACAGTGCAGTGTGCTGGCTTCTTCCATTACTGATCACAAGTAAGGAAAAGCATGTGGAGATGAATAGCCACATATTAATCTATACATGGATGGTAATTGCCAAATGAGTATCAGATTGCCAGATTGGAATCATTCAATTAACACTAAAATTGAAATTTGACATTTTAGCTACCGTGGAGATATTGATGGGGGCACTGAACCTGCAAATCTCAAACGCATTTAGTATTCCCTTTCTATTCGAGCTTGCTAAATTTCCATCCAGCACACACAACCTCTCCTTACGGCCTATTATTTTCTGCTTGCTCCACATTTTATCCTCAAGAGGAAGGCCCTGGCCAGGAGATAGGGAGTCCTTTACATGCCTGATTTTACTAGTATACAAAGAAGAGCAGAGGGAGGACAGGCTAGGCCCCAGATGGACAGTGTGTAATGTTGTTAGCTATAGTTAGCCAATTTAGTCACACTGCCAGCAGCTCTCATTACATGATCTAATTCTCCATCTCTATCTCTCTTCCCCTCCTATTTCTACAGCACAGACACACAGACACACACACACACTCCCACACAAGCCAGAGAGGATGGAGGGAGTGCCAGGAGGTGAAAGACAGACAGACGTGTGTGTGTGTGTGTGTGTGTGTGTGTGTGTGGATGCGGGCGGAGGTGGTGGAGCTGCACACAGCACCAGTATGTGTTCAGGAGGTTATGCAGGGCCTCCTCACTCAGGAACTTCTAGTTTTCCAACAAGAGAAAGGCATCAAAATTGAATGAAGATATTAATAATTCAGCGTCAGATTTCTCCAAGAAAACAGGTTTTCTGAAACGATAAAGAAAAAAATCAATGCAGCTTCTCCTCTCTCTCTCTCTCTCTCTCTCTCTCTCTCTCTCTCTCTCCTCTTTCACTCCCCATCTCTTCATGCATGCGTGGAGGAGAAAGGAAGAGGGGGTGGAGAGGATCAGCGTATGTGGCTGTATGCCTCTTTGTTTGGGCCCCATGTGTGGGAGCTTCTGTTGGTCTGCTTCTGTCTGTGTTCTAGCAGGGTGGACATCAGCTTCGTGCCCAGCAGCCTGTGCTGTTACTCAGTGAATCCCCTGGAGGCAGAAGCGCTGCTTCAGCCTCGCCACCTCCAGACTGGGTCAGAGGAGAGGAGACACCACGCGGAGGGAGGTGCAAACCACAGTGGGGCTTTAGGAAAAACAGCCCCACATGCATGCACGCACCCATCTGAGCACACACTTTTTTTTTTTTTTTTTGAAAAAAAAAGCCCTAGCTGTGAGACAAACAGGCTGCTCATGCTTTTGAACATTGATGTGTTGGGTCAACCAGCATACAGCATGAGCTAATTATCACCTCTCTATGAAGCTGTCTGGAGAGGAGCGCAGGTACACACCCGGCGCATGCATGAGCGTGTGTGTTTGTGTCAGAATGTCAGACGCACCACTGTGTCTCTGCTTGGTGTTGTCTCTCCTTATATATCTCAGAAATATCAACCTTTCTTACTACGCTGCCTATCCCACTTAACCCACAGAGACCCAAATGTAAAAAAAAAATGATGCTAAAACCTACCATCTCTCTCTCTCCATCTTTGCTCAGTGGCTTGTCAGATTTTTCTCCACAGCAATTTTAAGTGGGGGAGTTTGCAGCAAGACTGTGTGGGCAGGGTAGTTTACTAATGTTTTTAGAAACACTTGACTCGCAGGGTTAGTTGGTTGGGACATTTTTGGCTCTGATGTGATGAGGAGGTGGAAATGTAAATCAGAGACACAAATTGGAGGAGGATGGTTTGTTAAAAAGCTTCCTATTTCTTTTGAGAAATACTGAGACTGGACACAACCATCATGTAAAACATATTGCGTTATTATAATGGACATGCAGTGAATCCAGTACATTTATTGTGAAGATTATGATACATTTTTACCTGGTTCCCACCTGTATGAAGTAAAATCGGAAGAGGCTTTGAATGAAAAAAGTGAGTGTGCGCAAAAAGAATGAAAGATATGAAAAGACGAGATCCCAGATCCCATCGTGACATCATTGGTGATTGATTAGTATAGGAAACTCCCTGACGGAGTCTAGACACGACACTGGTGGTGTCTAAAGGCATAAAGAGAATGCTGAAGATCTTGATGGGATGAAGAGTGGACTTCTGATCAGCTCAACCTGGGCACTGGATATGATGAAGAGGCGGAAGAGGGTTGCAGCATTTTTTTTTACTGAAATGACACCTAACAGCAGCAGAGTGGAGAACAGTTTGACAGCAACGACATGTTTAGCTGATAGAGTTTGTGGTTTAACTGAAAGTGTGACTGGCGATAGTCAGCTCATTTATAAGAAACAGAGAGAGAGAGAGAGAGTTAGTTGTCCTGACTGAATTTGCACAGAGCTTCAGTAATGTGTTTAGCAAAGGAAGACGGTGTCAGTCAGAAAAAAAATATTGTTTGTGTCTGGTAAAAATGCATATTTTGCTTTGTAAAGTAGTAAAGTACTGCTATTTGAAAGTGATCGTGGACATTTTTGTGATATACATATTGTATTTTTTCATAGAATTTCTTTCTTTTTTTTTTTTTTTGGTTACGTTGAGAAGTGGGAGGAGTTATTTTGGGCTACCGTGGCTGGAAGTAGAAGTCCCATTCATTTTTCTCTAAAGACAATGTTAGGTGACTCACAGTTAAGGCACTTCTACAATTTAGACAGCCTGAAATGATGAAACTCTTCCGGTTGAATCAATCGGTGCAAAAGAAGAACAAATGTGTTAGAAAATGTCTGCTTCCATCACAAAGAGCTTGTGTGCAAGCTTGTACCATCGTCATATGACGTGTTTTGTTCATAATTTCAAAGATGAGGCATTTTAAATTCACTACCAGACCGATTCACACCTCTGATAATAGTAGTGTAGATAACAGTGCTGTAACATTGAGTATATCATTCAAAGAAAAATCTGACAACAGGAATACCTGGGAAAAACACCACTGTCGCCTCTATCTTAGCAACTCCACTGTTTTTCAGATGAAAAACGTTTCTTTATATTAAGAACAATGAAGAAGAAAGGCGTTTGATGCTACAAACAACTACAGTGACAGATGAAGGTTGTTGTTTTTTTGTTTTTTTTATTTGCCCGACAGGGCGGCGAGTGTCCCCATTTGGTGGAACACATCCTCCATGGGGAGATTAGAACAACACAGAGTAACTTCCTGTGATTGTTGAGGACAAACGATGAGGCCTTGTGTCTTTATGTGTGGGTGGCACATCTGGCACTGGAAGCTAATAATCTGTGTGTGTATATATATGTGTGTGTGTGTGTGTGTGTGTCTGCCTTTTTCTGTGTGCCCGTAGGGAAACGCATCTACTTCTGTGCATCTAAATATGTGTATGTGCACTGTATGCTTTTATATTAGTACCCTGTGATGTATGTGTGAATGTTCCTACGCATGCACAATCCCTGAAAGTTTGTACATGTGTGTACATTCGTTCCAAGTGTATGTTTGGCGTGTTGTGAGAGATGGAGGAGGTTCTGCTCCTCTGACACAGCCACTGTGTCATGCAGACATATCCAGAGTAGAAGAAATCATTACACTATGTTCTCCGTAATAAATTAGTGGGTTGAGGTAACCCAAGGCAAGGTAATACAAGGTTAATAATGCACTGTTATTCCCCACTGGCAGAAATAAACAATCTCCTCTGTTTATTTGCCTTCGCTACACTCCCACGAGAAGCTAGAAACAGCAGGACAGAGGCGTGGAAAGAGGGAAACGGTGGAAAAAAAAGATAGCGGGATGAGAGTGAGAAAGATAGATGACAAATAGATGATGCTCCATTCCCACTCTGACACCCACCTACCCCTCCTGCCGTGTCCTTCGTCTCACTGCCGAGAAAAATTAAAACAGGTCAACCCACATTTTTTTTTCCGTTTTTCTCTCGTCCCTTTTTTCCTTCCTCCACATCGGGCCATCGCTCTCTGTTTTTCTGTCTTCCTTTCTCTCTCTTCCTCCCACTCTTCTGGTCATTGCTTGGGTCAGGATGGGAGTCACGACAGGCTCCGGGATGAACCCCCCACTATCCGTCATTCATCACATCCCACAAATGACAGCTGCCTCTACCCACTCACACTTTCACCTCTGCATTTCTCATGGAAGACAATGTGTTGCATGTAGCGGTGATACATCAGTGCGCCTATTCGTTAAAGACCATTTAAATAACTCCTCGTTTTATTAAACATTGTGTTTGTGCATGAATAATATTCTACCCTGATGGAAACCACGGCCAATTTGTCAGTGATACTATGCAGCTATGCAGGATACATCATCAAGCAAGTATGTAAAATAAAACGTATAGGTGTGAGGAGCTGATTAAGGGGAACCAAAAAAGCTTTAATTAGAGTACAATATATTTATTTTGCTCATTTATCTCATGCCTGTTTGTGATAAAGCACTTGTAAGAACAGGTAATTGTGTCTGTTAGTTGATCTCCTTGGCAACTGTGTGGAGCTGAAATATATCTTGACCACAACACCTGTGTATATAGATTTGGGTGAGTGTGTGTAAGTGCATGTGTGTGAGGAGAGAAGTAGAAAGAGCCCTTACCATTATTCAACATACTGTATAGTCCTTAATTAGCAGCCTCACTATTGTTAATTGCATCCAACAGGAGGGCATGGAGGGTGTGCTGAGATAGCACATGTTTTCTATCTGCTTTATGTGTAAAGAAAGAAAGAAAGTGTGCATCTGTGAAGATGCACAGGGTTTCGTGACTTCTGTGAGAACGCTGTGTCTTCATGATCATGCAGCGACACAACAAGGGACAGAGCAGAGAGGAGAGATGGATAACAAACTTGTCACGTTTTATTGCAAGAGGTGGTGTTCCTTCTTCGTGACAGTTCTCCCCACGGTGACATTCAGGCCCCCACAACCGTCATCCGATGATCTCATTGGTGACACTCACACAGAGAGACAAACACACACACACACACACACACATACACACACATACGCACTCACCTGCCCTGTTGTGACCTCAATGCTCTTCCTGAATAGACAATTCTTAGAATCACGCTTACCTTAAGCAGAAACCTGGTATGCATGAGGAGCCCACACACATGTACCCACACACACGCAAAAGCTAAATCTGTAAGGTGAACCACGCTGATCATTGCATATGCAGTTCCTATCACCTGCACGGTGAAACAGGACAGATAATGCAGGAGTGGGACATACTGCAGAGGCCAGAGATACTCAGCGAAGTGAGCAGCAGAGTGAGAGTCAAATAGGAAGTGAAGAAGCTAAAAACAGAGCTCACATGTGAGGCGAGCCTGTCAGAAGAACTACTAAAACCCACCACAGGGACTTACTAACTAGGTCACCCAGGACCTTTGGGTGTCTGGGTGCAGAGCTGCACTTTTCAAAGAGAGGCCAACTTCTCTCCATTAAAGTAGAATAGAGGAATGTGGGATCTATCATGTCCACCTTAATCTTCACCAGGGGAATGCTCATTATGCCCTATCTACCACCATGATCATTTTTTTAGCATTTCTATTTCCCTAGGTAAACACTTATTTTCACCTCAGGCCGGTCTTTTGTGCTGCGTGTGCATCACTAAAATGAGGTCGACGGATCCCTATTGATTCCTTTCAAAGGAGTACTTCTCTGTAAAATTCATTAGATCGCTTCTCCTAAGTAGTGTTTAAGCTGAAGTAATTTTTATCAGTCAAAATATACATTAAGCCGTCAATCACACAATAACAATACATGTTCTCGTGCAACAATGTAGCAATTCATATTTAACAGGTTTTGCTTTGAGCAAATGGATAATCCGTCATATCAAAGATTTAAAATTGTATTCTACATCCCAAAATAGATCGCTCTACCAGCCTCCCCTTCAGCATCTTAATGATCAATGCATTGTAATGATGCTTTTCTTGCTAACCCGACATTTAGGTGTTTTATTAATAACAAAATTGATTTTATTCTCACCATTACTGACCACAAGTAGGGAGACATACCGGTACTCTGAAAATCTTATCTGAGAGAAATGAGAGATAAGAGAAAGAGAAATCTCTTATACTCATCTTAGAAATAACTTTAATTGTTGCTCGTATCAACCCAATACTGTGCTTTTATACAGGCACTTTAATCAGCTTCCTAAATGCTAGTTATTTATACAACTACTATTATATTACTACTACTTTCTTGCATTTGTAGCTCAACTAAAAAAGGGAATATCAATAATGGTTATTAATATCAATCATATCCTTCAACCAAACTGGATATATTGAGAAACATCAGTCTTTTCAACATTTAAAGGGTGTTTGATTTAATTTATTCTTTTTCATTTAAATCTCCAATGCCAGAGATTATGTTTTAGATTATGACACAGGGTAAAAAGAGAGGGTAGAGATGAAACATCTTTGGTTGTAGTGAAAAATGTGTGTTTTGGATTTATTTTTGCATCACTATATGCAGATGACTCTGTTTTGTTTAGAAGAATCCATATCATTTAGCAAAACTAGGGGCGCCGTTAAAATGTGAAATATGAATGTCTCCCTTTTTTTTTTTTTTCTCAAAGAAGTAGACAAAGATTCAATTTCAGGATTTGGATTCTCTTTGCATGTGTGTGTGTATGTTTTTGTTTTTTTTCTGGGTTGCTAATTCGATATATTTGGGCACAAAATAAAATTTTACTTTTTTGTAAAAAAAAAAAAAACGTTTACATTTGGAGTTACAAGTTAACATGTAGGTCTTGAGAGGACACATGTGGTTAACTCCATTGTGGCTGGAAGTGCAATTTCATCAATCCGTCCATTTTCCGTAACCGCTTATCCTTATTAGGGTCGCGGGGGGCTGGAGCCGATCCCAGCTGACACTGAGCGAGAGTCTGGGTGCATATTGCATAAATAAGATTTTATATTCAGTAGAAACATCTGCATTTAAAGGAGAATTAAGCACTGAAACCTCTGTGGCAATCATAATACAACATTTCAAGGATTCTTCAGATTTTTGTACAGCAGTGTGCAATTCAGATTCAACCTAACAGTCGTAAATAAGAAATAATTCACCATAGCAAGGAGCCGTGATACATAACGTTCTTGGCATTTTCTGTAGTTTATATGAAGACAGGGACAAGCTGCGTTGACACTGTGGCTGGAAAGTAACATCAGTGTTATCAGTGTTGTTAATTGAACATGTCTGAGCATGTTTGTAGTTACCTGTTGTACCTGTGAGAATGCAATCACCATCACAGATGGGGAGGAAAGTGTCTGCGCATACACACGTGTGTGATCATATTAATTATTCTTCTCATATCTGTGTGTACACATCTGCTGACAGAAGTGCTTAAAGTTCCTGGCAGAAAATTCTATAATCAAACCAACACCCAAAGCCCACACAGAGCAGAGGGGCCAGCAGCCCACACTCACTCGCACACTCACGCACACATGATTTCACACATCTTCACACAGAAACTCTATACAAACACTCTTTCTCACTTGCTCATACAGGCACGCCTACAATCTCACATAGCTCTAAGCAGTTACCTGCAGCTTTTAATTGCACTTCCTGTGTTCTTATTCAACAAAACTCCTGACACCCACAGCCTTTCTGCTGCCTACCTTGTTGATAATCCTTTTTTTTTTTGCCCCCCCTCCTTAAAGACACCATGTAGCCGATTTTCCTATGACTACGCCTGTGAGTCAACTCATTACATCTCCTTTTGTCTTGGTTGTCTTGGTCACAGTGAGCCCAATCTCCATCCTGTTTACATACACACAATGTTCGGTCAGTTTCATATGGGCAGTCAGGCAATGATGTGAATGAGATCCAAGCATTTCTGTATGATTAATACAGGATGACTCATTCCCCATGGCTTCCCGTTATGCACACACACACACACACACACACACTCGCGCATAGGTGTGCACGCACATTATTAAACACATAAAAGGAATATATGAATGCATTCACTCTACACCCCCACACACATTTCAGTACTCACAGAGTTCTTGCCAGATGTCAAATGCTTTTTTTTTGTACATTTAATAAGTAGGCTGTGGCTATTGATGTTCTCATTCAATGTGACTTGGACTCTGCAGTTGACATTCCGTCCATTCAAAGGCTAGCACTGGGAGCCGAAGCTTCGTCACAAGAGTGTCTCCTTTCACAGAGCCTATTCGTATTTTACGGTTTTCTCTCATTTTGGGTGGTTCGGAGCCAGTACAGTAATTCCATATGTGTCAGCAAAGAAGGAATTCAGTGTGGGTGATTGTAAAACATAATTGCTTGAACATAAAACCTCAACTTTTCCTGAATGTGAATAGTGTGTTACTGGATGATCTGAAATGTGACATGCCCCTCCCTTCTCCCCCTCATGTCAATTAGACTTTGTTAGGATGGAGAGGCATCTGTTTTGATCATTTCGATCCCTGTACAGAAGCCAAATTACGGCCTAAGACACACCCAGACGCTTCTTTTCATGGAGGCACAAATGTAATACTTATTGATATGTAGGCCTTGTTGTAGATCAAGAAAGAACTGACAACATGCACATTGCATTATTAACAAAAGACCCCATTTCCTTTGAGAGGGAAAACATCTGTTTATGTTAATATGTATGATCCTGTGCATTTTTTAATGTTAATAAGAGCATGCATGCATTTGTATAAGACAAATCTGTGTGTATATATACTGTAGGCTGTACTGGTGGCTGCAGAATTGGGTTTACTCTTAATTTAAACGTCCTGTGTTATAAACAGTGACATGTAAAACTACTCTTGCATATTTAGCTGACCTGAAAATGGGCCGGTAGTATTCGCCAATGTCACTTAACTTCTGCTGCTCTATAGTCGGGCGAGACAACTATATAATTATGCATTTTGAGTGACGTATTCCTTATTTCTTACTCCATGCTTGCAGAACAAATGGGATTTACAAGTGGGGATACCCAATTCAGACTAAAAAATAAGTATGCATACTTGTGTATACTCTGCACCACACCCCTGACTGTAGGCTACTTAAAGTATTGTGTCCTGTCATGTGCGTGTTCGAGTCGAGTCGAGTATCCAGTCCCCTGCACTTTGTCACTCACAGCTCCTCTGGTTACTACCTCGCCCCTCTTGGGGGCCTCCGGGGCCCGCTGGCTAAATTAGTTTCAGCAGCACCAGGAACCGGAGTTTCAGGCCTCTAACCTCTCTTTGGATTACAGAACTCTAACCCCTCTCTCTGTCAAGGCCTCCCAAGGCCTTTGAAGTCACTCATGGCTTTTCCTTCCTCACGCCACCCGACTCTGAATGAATGATCTACAACCACCTCTGCCCTTCACCGACCCTCCCTCGTACTCTCGTTCCTTTTTTTTTTGTCTTCTATCTTACCACTCCTCCTTCTCCTCCTCCTCTCTCTTTCCATCTTTCCATGAGGTCCCCCTCCTGTTTTGCTCCCTCCTTCAACTCCCTCCTACTCTTCTGGCCTCTATCCCTCTCTGTCTTACTTTGGTCCTCATACCTCCTTTCTTTGTCTCTCCACCCCCTAAAAGCTGTGCGGTTGTCTCCTCCTTGTGTCTCTATCTTCTATGTGTTAGTCCACCAGTCCTCTTTCGTCTTCTCCTTTAGCATTTTCACATCCTCCTCTTTTCTCCTCAAAATCTGTTTCCTCTCCCACTCCTTTTCTCAACTTCTCACACCATCTTGTATTTCCTTCTTCTGCTCTTCCTCACCTAATTTTCGTTTTACCCACCCTCGTTCTCTGTTCCTGCTTTCCTCCCCTTTCCTCCTTCCTTTCTTCACCCCCTCCCTTCCTCCTTTGGACTTTGTCCCCAGGGCTTTTTGCGTGCCTCACACATTCCTTTGCGCTGACTGACTGTGTTTACATTGACATCCTCTCTTCTCTGTGTCGACCGCACCGCCGCAAACCCAACAGCACAGAAGCACACACAGATGCACAAAAACCAAGTTCATCAACCACCTACTCTCTCTCCCTCTTTCTCTTTCCAAAGAAAATAAATTAGAGTAAGTGTAAATAACATAATGAAATAAATGGAAAGTTTAGAAATAGAAAGTAATGCATCATTTTAACTATCACGCAACACAAATGTGCCATGGTTTATGTCTTTACATTCTAGGACCCCTTGACTTTTTCTCCACTAATTACACTTGCACATGCTCTCTAAAGGTGGACATTTTTCATCAACATACTAGGGATGGCAGGATAGTTGGAAGTTCAAATGGAACTCAAACACATTAGAGTACATTATGCCAGCAGAGGTTACGGAGTAAAGTCAAGAGCTGCCTAACTGTAATTGCACCCTTAATCATATACCACCTGATCCTGCAAAGTGAAAGCAGGGAAGGCACAGCCCAGATTCATTGAAAAAATAAATGCAGCCAAGTAGATCTTTTTATAGCTCCGGCAGCCAGAGGACAATATGTAGCCATGTGAGCTATGTTTATTTTATTAAACAGTGTAAGAGAAGCGAACAAGGTAGCGTGGGTGGGGGGTGGGGTAGAACAAGACAAAGGACAGCGACAGGGCTGGAGAGTGAGGGAGAAGTAAATAGGGCGAGAACAGGAGGGAGTATTAACAGTTGATCTATCATAAGGTCATCTTTTTCCGCCGCATACACGTCACCTGAGCGTTGCCTACCAAAGGACAGTCAGCACATTCAAATGTCACTGTCTACCACTTGTATTGTGTAACGCCACGCTCGCACAATCACACACACGCACACATGTTTGCGTGTGTCATATAAAAACAGAAGTGTGTAGTGATTGCATGTACCTTCCGAGCCCTACCCAGTCCGTTCCAGGTGCTGTGTTGTGCAAGATGCTTCCACCCCATCCACCTCCTCACCTTAACCCATCCATATTAGGATCTCCTCCATGACAATACAGCAGTATTGTATGTGTGTCATCGTTTCCTGTCTTGAGCTGTTCTCATATTCACCTTTCAATCTGGCTTAATGAGTCTTTTTATTTGCTGAAATAACGCTCTATTGTTTACAAGCCTTAGATATTAAATGGGATGACACAGTAACAATTGGCTTTATCTCTAATATGCTATTGTTTTTAATGCTTATATAATCGACATTCATGATTTAGTGACTAAACCCAGTGTTTATGGGTTAAACACAGGCGTGACCAATCCAAGGCTCCTCCTCAGTCTACCCTGTTTCATCTTCTGTTGTTCCTTCCCTCACTGATTGATCCTGTGTGTGTGTGTGTGTGTGTGTGTGTGTGTGTGTGTGCTGACACGTCCATCCTGCCAGGTTCACAGTTAATTGCCAGGTGGATTATGTGGTGTTGCAAATGGATAAAAAACATTTGTGCAGTGAATCATTTCGTCTTTACCGGCAAAACACGTCTTATGCTTCCAGTAAGGATTCATAGCAGCACGCCTGCCTCTTCCCAGAGCTTCTATGAAAATCGACATTGATGCCAATGGCTCTGAAACTGCCCAACAAGGAGTTAACACCTCAGATGGAGAGACATGGTGGGGGGTGGGGGGGGGGGGGGGGGGGGGAGGAGAAGGAAGAGGATGGTGTGAAGGAGAGAAGGAGGGGCTGGTGGCAGGCGCAAAGGTGGTGAGCTCAGGGCTGTGGAATCAGGAACTCTTTGCTCTTTACTCTGCTACGCCCCTGCACTACCGCCACCGCAACACCCACACCTCCACACATGCTCTCTACCAGTACGACCTCTGCTCCGCTCTGGTCTAGCTGGAATGCTGACTTTCACCCGCACCCACCCCCGATTACATTTCTCACCCCTCCTTCTCTTGCAAAATAGGGAGAAAATAAAGGGGAAGCAGCATCCCCTGATACAAAGTGCGGCTTTGTGTGATCAGAAGTCTGCATGTGAATGTGAATCATGCTCGGATTAAAAGTCAAAGAAAAAAAACTTCAAAAATCAGAGAAATTTACATTCTGTGATGTCTTGGTGTAGTTGTGCAAAAGTGCCACTGTCTGACTAAAAATATCTCTCTAAGCTGCAGAAGGAAAGTCTGATTCCACACGAGGCTTTATTAAAACACACAGATTCAGCAGTGCAGACCTCAGGCTCATTCCAGTGAGGATCATTCCTGCCTCTAGAGCTGAAGTTTGTACTGATTGAGACCAGGAAAAATATTCACACACAGAGTCCCAGCTGAAACAGATTCCAGTAAAAGCAATTTGCGTAAATTTGTGTCCAGGGAAAATGGCTGCAGAGTAGGCGTTCCTCAAATCAACAAGCGATGTTATGGCTCGTACATGAATACATGGTTGTTTTGTTTTAATATCTCTGAGTCACACAGGAGGTGTCCTCTATATGGTTCAGGAAAGAATGATAATGCATCCTTCATCTGCCTGCTGCTTTTAGCACCTCGACCTCTTACGCTACATGAGCCAGGTCAAGTTAAGCGCTCAGACACTCCCGGCATGGCTGGCATGAAGTATTCATCAACGTATTTGTCACTATCTATCTTTTGCTGTAACGGACCGTAGACTGCTGTCTGTCTCCTGTTCCACAATATGACTCACCACACCATATTGTATGAATAAAAGCCTTGTGTTTCTTGATAGCTGAACAATTCCAGCTGGCTTTTTAAAGTGTTAGGTGGCCAATGTTTCTGATAAAAAAAAAAAGAAAAAATGAAGATTGGGATGTTTATCTGATGGTGTAGCTTATTAAACAAATAAACCTTTTCTTTTGAAATGAGTTCAAGACTGTTTGCCGTAGCTAGGTCAACAGCAAGGAATGGTTGGTGGTTTAGAAGGAGAAGGAAAAAGGGCGGTAGTTGGAATATCTGTCATCCATTTAGGGTGGGAAAGGAAAGAATGGCTTTCTGCTTACCTGTGCACCGTCAGCCCAGGAGGGGTGGCGAGGACATTTGTCAAGGAGCCGGGGAGTAAATAGTGAGGAAACAAACCGCCATCTGTCTGGGCCCATTGATTTTCACATGAAAAGCAAATACATCCATTCTGTTTGCGCTGCCTCCCAGTCCTGTCTGCCTGTTGGGCGGGCGCAGAGTTGAAGTTTACCTTTCGACATCATGTTCCTTTGATAATCCTTATATATGACTGAACCTCTAGCCTGATGACTCCCTTTTGTGGGGTGCCACTGGCTGAAAAGAGCAACAAACATGGAGTGCTTGAGCCCTGGTGTGACTCAGATAAGATACTGAGAGTTGGTGTTTCCAGAAGGGCGGCAGGTTGGCGAGGTAAGCAGATAGCATGTCTGAGGAGACGTAGTGATGTATAGATGGCTGACCTGAACACAGGGCAATGACAATGAAGGTCAGTGATCCTGCCTCTCACATCCTGCACTTTTGCAACACCTATGAAAATACAACATTTCCCTTCTGTCTCCTGCGGCTTACACCTCAAAGCCAAGATGTCCATTCACATCTGCGACATCTCACAAAGAAAAAGAGAAGAAAAGACAGAAAGAGCCAGATGCAGACACTGAGAAAGAGAAAGAGAGAGAGCTTTAATGTCTTGTGTCACCACCACCTGCCTCCTCTTATGAAATCTCTTCATGTTCCACCCACTGAGTTTCCAATCCTCCATTCTGCCCTTGAACAGACACTAATTCAACCACCGAATCTAATCCCTAATGTAAAGGACCTGATAAATTCCTTTCACTGACACCATGTAAATGTTTATCATTAAATGGGGGGTATTCACAGAATTATCACTGAGGGGCGTAATGACTTTTTATGAGGTCTGACTAAGGTTTGTGGGTAGATAACCTAACAAAGAGCGCCTAGGTGCTCTCTGTGTGTATTATCCTCCCTATTTGGCTTTGATCGTTTTGGCATTTTGCTGCAGACACTTTAGATATACAGCTGATGCAACCAAAATGTCATCCCTCTTTTTCTACAACCGCTGGAGAGAGGGCCTTTTCATTTAGGGGGAGAATTTGAAACAGCTCTAACCTTTCATCAACAATGCTGCCACTTTACGCTGTGGAATTCCTAATTCAATGAGAGGCGTGCCAGGGCACCTGCTTTCATCAGCGCTAAGGTCCTTTGAGAAAGTCTGGGGGAAAAGGGAAAAGCGATAGAGAGTGGCATTAGCAACTTGTTGACAAGACTCCCGTGGCAAAAACAAAATGAAACAAGCACCTGAGGGCTCATGATGTCATGTGGCACAAACAGGTTTTTTACTGTTGGGACAATAACAAAACATATCTCTCTCTCTCACACACACACACACAGACACGCGCTCAAACACAATAACAAATTGTATGACAGAGACTCTGACACATCACGCCTCGTCATTAGATAATTATATACTGTAGGTTTGTTCATTTTTGCGTGTATATGCATGTACAGTTTGTGCGCACATGTGTGTCTGTCATTGCTTTGTTCCCATGCCCTTTCTTGTCCATGTCAATCCTCACCTGTTCAGTAAAAGACGGAAAACCCTCAACTATGAGGTCCCCCTTCGAACGGCCTCTTCTTGCAATCGTGGACCCGCATGATGTGTCATCGCTGGCTTTGTCATTGCATTCCTGTCCCTGTTCTCACATTATCTAATTACCACACAAACAGTCTGATGAGAAGACAGAGTATTATCATGAGAGCCATTTATTATTACTGCATTTCAAAATTATTGTTGTGCTCAGTCTTTCCTCATCTTTTACTTCTTTTTTTTTTCTTTCTTCCCCCATCTCTGCCTCTTACAGCCCCCTCAGCCCCCCTCTCTTACCCTCCCTCTCTCCACATTCCTTGGTGAGTGGGTGGAAAGTTCAATGGGGATGTGGGATCCCAGAAGGGCAGGGGGTTTGCCTCTTACCACAGCGCAGTATGTGTGCAAATCAGGGGCTTCTTATCGGCCAGTCCAAACTGTCAGCAGTGGCGGGTGACTGCGTGGTGGTGTGTGGAGTCCCTTGAGAGGGGTGAAAGGTCTAAAATGTGTCCGGAATAATCATATTCAAAAGACTTTTTTTCCTCCACAGTTGAGTTGAAACTTTATTTATATTGCGGTCATGTTAGCATCAGTTCACTGTTGCCTTGTTAGAGCTGAAATACTGGACACACTGAATTGTTGTGGTTCACCTTCACCACCTATTCACTGCTGTTTCCCCACTTCAAGATAGTGGGACAGACACTGACAACACTTAATGAGAGAAGGACCTCTGCTGGGCTTTTTTTGATACTGCAGTCCTCCTTGTTATCTCTAAAGAGGAATACGTGTCAGCTTTGTTGACTGCAATCTCAGATTGACAGTAAAACTAGTTCAAAGTTGAATTGTCTTTTCTGTGAGTGTTGATATTGGATCTAGATGATAGGCTAGATCTGACAGACAGCTCATCATTTCACAAAGATGTTATCTTTGTATTTGTAACACTTGATTGCCTCACTTCAGACACTTGGCAGGTAGAAAATGTAAGGGTAGGGCAGTGTGGGCAAGTCATTTCCAGCAACTTGCATAACCTTCCTATGGTGACAAATCCATCACTACTTTGTTAGTGCCATTCCTCACCCTTTTTGTCAGCTTGTTTACCTTTGGTTCTTCCGAATCTCTGTCACACTGCAAGCAAACAAACTGGTTTTAGAAGCAGCTATGGTCCGTGGGCTGCGAATGTAGGAGACACGCAGGAAGTGGTGGGCGACCAGCAAACTGTATTTCCCCTTCCTGTCTATGTCCTCCCTCCCTGCCTGCCTGACTGCCTGCCTGCTTGCCTGCCCTTTGGCTATTAATGTAACTCTGAGCTACCCACCACACACCCACATGGCCACTGGGAGCTGGTGTGCACTAGAAATCACAGACACTTACATGGACACGCACATACATGCACAAACATGCATACAGGCCCAGCAGCAGATGCCAAGTGATATCAGTGTAAATAATTAGTGGCTAAATAAGCAGGAAGCATATTAGGTTGCACAAAAAGACACGCAAAGTGTTCAGTACAGTATGTGTGCCTTTATGGCTGGCTTAGCTCTTGTCTTTCCCTCCTACCTTGCTGGTACAGAGACAACAGACAGCAGGGTGCAATTAAGTAAGTGTCCATCACTCCATCACGATATCTATCACAGCCAATCAGGAGGTGGTGTAAAGTATGCATGCACAGTAGGAAAATACTAAGTAGTACAGCAGCCGCTGCACACAAACAGACACGTGAACAACACTCACAGGCACACACTTTTACAGCTGTACCATTGTAATTCACTGTGAAGGAAATTATTGTTCATTTCTATTTGCTATTTTTTCCTCCCTCCTTCAAGTAGGCCTGCTTTTTCTAAAAAAGTGGGCTCAAAAGTGGGCTGACAAATTTAGCACTTCAGCCGGGCACTTTCAATCTCTTCATCTCTTTCTCCCTTTGTTCAATTTACCACTTACACACGTGGCACAGCCTACACACACACACACACACACACACACACACACACACACACACACACATACATCCCCATGATCCATGTTCACATTGCAGTCCTTATCTCCTCCCCCCGGTCATCCAGCTCATCTGTGAGAACAGAGAGAACACACACTGGCATGAATCACAGTGAATCATGCAGCCCAAATAGCACAAAAGAGAGGTGTTGCATTTAACCAGGACACAGACTATTTATAATGGCCTGGGCGTGCACATTCTCATTATAGGCCACGGAGGATGCTGACAATGGACGGGCAGATGAGGGGGTAGTGACTCCTTTTAAATGTCACCAGCAATGTATCTTCTTATCTACAGGCTGTTGCCGTGGCAGTCAGTTTGAATACAATATTTAGGGCTGGGTGAATGAACTGGAATTGAGGGGGAGAGAAGATCTTTCATAAGACACAATGATTTGCAGATGAGGGGGCACAGACTCTTCATCACCACCTAAGAATATAGATTTTCTTTAGATTTAGTTGGTCCTGTAGTAAAGGGCTCTGACGTTTCACCCGCTTAGAGTCAACTCAGCTAATCTGATTAAGATCAACCACACTGATTTAAACACTGACTGTATATTGTATAAGCACATGTACAATTTTATCACCACTGATTTGATTTTAATCATAAAAAAAACATAAACATGACAATATCTCTCTCCCGTGCAGACCTCTGCCTAATAAGCTTGTTAAAGTCTAATTAGTGTAACAAGTAGCTGGAAAATAAATAAACATAATTATCATATCAATTACATTAGCTGTTTGGGGGATGATAGACTAATTTGACAAACACTTTGTTCTTCTCTTTTCTTTTGGCTTATTCTCTCTCCCAACATGCCAATCATGCTCAATGCATCACATCACGAGAGAGTTGGGAAGTGCAGGCTCATCAGTCCTTGGCAAACTAACACTCAAATTACACTGTCTGATCATGAATGCACTGAACCCAACCCCCAAAACTGCTAGCTCGCAGGGTGGGAACCATATTTCAGGTGAAACAGCTTTGAGAAGCAATCAGTGCATGAACAATCACCTCTAGTGAATTGATTACATATTGATTGAGGGTGGCCAAACACCTGACCATAATCCTGCAGATCCTCACATTACAAATCAACATAAGCCTGTACAACCCAACAAAGAAATCATGAAAACTAGGTACGTTGGTGGAGGATTCAAAACACTTGAACACTGTGACACTTGTCTTTCTTCGGTTCCAGTAGAAGAGGGAGAGGAGAGGGAAGGAGGGGCGATTTCATTATCAGCCAACATGTAGGCTCATGCCGCACGGCTTTACCCAACCAACCGTTGTCATGGTAGCAACTTGTCATGTCATCTGCGTCTCACCTTGAATGAATGGAGACCTGCGAGACATGTGCCCTCCCCCTGGGAGGGTACACAGAGGCCGTAGTGGAAGTGCGTCAGCCCTGCGAGCAGCTGGAGACACACCCACGGCAACCTGCCTTTCTGTTTATGTGCATGTGTGTGTGTGTGTGTGTGTGTGTTAATGTGTATGTGTCTGCTTTCCTAGGAGATGACAAGCAAAGCTGGCTTCCTCAGGACCACGTTGTCACCACAGGGACGACCACAACAGCAACAACAGCAGCAGCCGCAGCAGCAGGACCATTTCGACCAGCTGTTCCTCAGTCTGAAACTGCACTTAAGTAGCCATTTCAGTGCCTGGTTTAATGTAGTCATAAGCCATGGCCAAGAGGGTATTATCATTTTTAAATTAGTAGCTGGTATCAGTATATACAACATCCGAATGATATGCATTGCTAACCTGCGATATGACAGAAATGTATATTTCAATTGACAATTAGAAATAACCTGTGAAAAATGTCTGGCTGTCAAACAGTTGCTTTTTCTGTGGCGGTGTTACTGTGCAGTGACAGCGATCATGTCTCTAGTTTCTGGCCTGACAGCAACAACAACCGACAGGTAATTCAGACCAAAATCATCCTTACTTGAGTTGGAAAACTGATTTTCTCATCTGAACATCAGCATATATCAGAAACAATTTTCATGGCACACTGAAAAAAGGTCAAAAGTTATTTCTTGACCTGAGTAGTGTTCCATAATCTACTAGTGAATAAGCAGAGTTGTAGTGTTTTGCACTTTTTATAATGTCTTGTATCTCCCAGCTTGTTCCTCTGCATTTTTACTCAGAAAGTCTTCACAGGAAGACGTCTTCTTTCTGCCTCTTGAAGTTGTCCATGTCTCTTGAGTGTTTATAGAATAGATGCAAGACACCGTGTGTACGTGTGTGTGTGTGCGCGCGCGCGTGTGTCTACAAGTTTTAAGTGTGCTGAGGGGGTGATGAGGGGAGAGGTGGAAAGGCACGGCAGGTTTCCATGACAACAACTTTTTATTTGTGCTTCCTCAATGGCGTTGGTGGAAGGGATAGATAGATAGATAGATAGATGGATAGATAGATAGATAGATAGATAGATAGATAGATAGATAGATAGATAGATAGATAGATAGATAGATAGATAGATAGATAGATAGATAGATAGATAGATAGATAGAGAGACAGACAGACAGACAGACAGATAGATAGATAGATAGATAGATAGATAGAGAGACAGACAGACAGACAGACAGACAGACAGACAGACAGACAGACTCTGGCAGAGTTATTAGGAAGAGACAGGCTAGTGGGTTGGGTTGCATGGGCAGGCGGGGGTGGAAGAAGGCAGCAGAGTTGTATGCCTGCTTGCTTGCTTTGTCTAGAACAGAATGTCTTCTTTGTATACACTCCTCCCTTGATGGGTGACAACTAACCAACTTGCTTGCAGTCATCCAGAAATACCTTGCGAATATAGTGAGATCTGTGTCTGTACTATCTGATAAGAAAACAAACATTCCTCAAAAGTAAATGGAACAATGAGAAACTTGTTTGTGCTCAACATATACTGTGCGTGGGTGTGCTGATGCATGCACGTTTGTTGTTGATGTGTGTGTTTATGTGTGTACGTGTGTCTTTGCATGCTTCAGATCTAAAAGGTTTCTCAAAAAGAGGTCTCAACGTCAACAGACCGTTCTGGCAAGATAAAAGAGAGATAAAAATATGACTGAAACGTGATCTTGTTTCCGGATCAGGAGAACGGTAAAGGACCTCTTACTGAAACTTCTAGCTGCCCTCATTTAGTTTAGATGCTGAGACCACATGAATTTGACGCCCACCTGATGCAGCGGAGTAAGGCCCCCAAAAAAATACAGTTGTCATGCATCTGCAACATAAACAAATGAGCCAGTGTGAGTTTTGCACGTATGTGATTATTGAAAAGTGTGCAAACAGGCTATTTGAATGCATAATGTGATGCTATTTTATCTCTTTCAGTAAAGAGATCCGCTGTTTTTTTGTTTTGTTTTATTTTGAAAATATTGGTTAAATAAAAATATAGACGTAAAATCACTCACACGCAGAGAACATCAAATAATTGTTTTAGTCTACTGAAACTTTGCCCCTTTTTTTGTTTGATTCTTAGCCACATGAATCATACGCCCACCTCGGGAATTGTAGTCAGCTGGCCTAAAGACCATAGATACAGTCACTATTCATCTGCAGAATACACAGATCAACCAGAGATACGTACTGTAATCGGCACACAAAATCACAACAACCAAACAGAGATGCACAATGTATACAGTGGTATTCATTCTCTGTTGCTCACAGCACTATTTCATTCTCTCAACAACAGTTTGGGCAACATAGACATGCGCGCATACGCACACATACACACTGATAGACTGTCTATCTGTGTGGGGAATGACTCACCTCCTCCACCTGGAGTAGAGCCAAGCCTTTCTCGCCTCCTCCCCCTTCATCTGTGTGAGCCCTTCACTTCACTCACTCCAGCTCCACTATGGAAGCATTTCAATCATTCAAATTAGCTGTAATCACAGCCAAAGGCAAATAGTGGGAATGGCAGCACGTCACTCTGCATACTCGAGAACACTTAATACATTGATTTTATATTGAGCATGCTGTGTTTCAAAAAAGGGAGCTGGGAAGGAAATAAATAAGCTATCCAGGCCAAGCCGTTTCTGCCACGCATGCTTCCGAGACAAAGGATGGAAGCAGGGATGAGAGGCCGGCTTTATATAATGAGCAGCGCTATAAGACTCCTTTCAGTCTTCAGACCTGACATGTGAGAAGCAGTGCATCAGTGGCACCAGCTGCAGTCTTCACATAATGACACAAATTATTGGCTCGTTAATGGGCGGCTTAGCCTTGAGTGTTCATCCAGCAACACCATTCTGGAGAACAAGGGAACACAGGATCAATCTCTGCCCCCTTGGATGTGCTGTAAAACACGGGATGCATCCAAAGGACATCTTATCCACATTGCAGTGTCTCTCTCTCTCTCTCTCTCTTTCTCTTCCTCTCTTTCTAATCCATACTGGTCCCTGGAGACTCATATTAGGAGACTCCTACACACGCCCCTCCCACACCTTCTCTCTCCCCCTCACACCACCCTCAGAACCACTATCTGTCCACCTCCACAGTCGGCCTGTGGACAAACCCAGAATAACAATGTGATCTTGCCTCTTAAAGGCACATAGGCAACGCTTTGCATCATTATCTTTTTTAGTTCAGGACTGTGTTACTACATTTATGTGACCCTCATAACACTGAGTTTGAACAGAATGAATAAAAACTTCCACATTAATCTCATGTGAATACTTAATTGTTATTTCTGGAATATATCTGTCTGTATTCAAATGAGCACTGACTTGTGTTATGCGGTTAAACAAATAATCATAACTTAGTAATCATGTGAGATAAACAACAAAGCTGTCACAGTCAATCACTGAAGCATCAAATCCTCAAGCGCTCTGGAAAAGCAATCAACAGAGAGTCAAGTGCAGGACACAGCACTTATAGGCTGCAGTCAATGAACCTCTCAGAGGAGGTACTGGTCCAGACTCCAACTTGCATGAGAAAGCCAGCAATAGGTTTGCTTACAGTGCCCCCTTCTGTCATATACATTAAAATGACATAAATGACATGGCAAAATAACAAAAACAAAACACCCATGCTATAGTCTGGGACGTTTAAAGAAGACACAGTGCCTCACACAACATTCTATGATTCACATTATTCTACGACTAGGTGATTGCTCCATCATTACAGTTTTCTGCTTGTCAGGTCGATCGCCTGATTGGAAAAAATCTGGTACATTAAATCAACAGGTGTGCACCAGAACAACAATTAGGGCGTTATTTTTTCCACAATATGCATGAACACAATTCTTCAGTACATACATATTCTCTTTAAACGTCTCTACAAGAGCATTTTGCAGGTTCACACCTGACTAAAGCTGTCAGTGAGACTTGAACTAAGTCTACTGTACCACAATGGAAAACTGTGGTGTTGCACAGGAAGCCATGAGGTGCATTTGTGTGTGGGAGGTACTGAGGTAAAAGGGTAGTTCAGAAGTTAGAGTGCTTACTGCAGCAGTATCTACTTCTATTTTTAATCCGACTGTGGTCTTAACTTTCTAATCTCAATTGCCTACACCAAGCTCATCTAGGTTAGTGACAGTTTAGGATCACAGTTTAAACTGCTTATTGCAAGTATATCTGAAAACTAGCTTCCGTAATTGTAGTTAACAGTTAATGTTTATCATCTTTCTACCTTGTCTTAATCTTTTTAGAAGCTTTGACCTCTCATAATGATTATAACTGGATTCATAACATTTATTTTATGCATGTTCCTGCCATATTCTAGTGTTATGTCAAGTGTTATTTGTATTATAACCGTCGCTGCACCTGGATTAGGCACCACTAATTATGTGATGCGTCAGGTTTTCCTCAACCCTAAAATTAACTAAACTATGCAGCATATTGCATACAGCAGCAAAGGGTCCTGTGATGTATTTGGTCAAGATTGGGTGCTGCCAACTAGTGGATCATGGTGCAATAACACCAGTTTGTTCAAGCCTCTAGATGTACAGTTGGCCTTTTTTCTCCACGGCTTTGAAGATACAGATATTATATATACAGCAGCGTTCTCTTGCTGACACCAATCATCAAGTAGATGTAGCCTTTAGATTGTACAAGACAGCAGGAAACAAAATGGTGACTCTTTATTGGGAGACATTAAAGCACCTACATGGTTCTCACAGACATTTAAGGAACAGATACATTACATGGTGCATAAACAACCACTTAAATGCCCAGTTATGCCCAGTGGAACAAGTCTTTTTACTTCAGAAAAAGTAGCAATACCTCCTTATAAAAAGTACTCAGTTGAAAGCCCTGCATTTAAAAGCACAAGAATTAGGGTTATATTTATCACATTCTTTTTGGTTCATTATTATTATTATTATTATTATTATTGATAAATTATCAGCAGGATTTTAATTCCATCAAAGTGGAACTGCATTCAACACATTCGTCAGAAACTGCAGTATGGTCAGTAGACCTACGCTTCAAAATACGCTGTAGGTAACCCTCTAGTAAACTTCCCAAATGGGGTTTCAGCATTCAGCAGTTATTTTTGTAAATGTATACATAATGTGCACATACATGCTGCTCGTTTATGTGTTAATAATGCAGTTACTAACATGTTCATTTAAAAAATAGAAACTGCCAGATGGTGGTGCCAAAGACAAACTTATTCACTCCACTTTACACTTGTGAGTATTAATATGCACAAAGCACAATGCTACTTAAACCATCATTATATGAGATATACTGAACATCAAACTACAACTATGGACCCATATTATGTGTTTAATCATTATACCTTGATTATAATTAGGCCTGTAATGCAAAGCACATACAATATGAAATCTCATATTGTAGATATATACGTATATATAAACCAAAAACCCAAATAATAACTAAGGTTTGGAGCTCATAAATGAAAGGAAAGTTTCACCTCTGACTTCTAGAAGGGAACAGTGAACCTCTTCTTGCTTCATCATTACACATTACATTACACTTCTTCACGGAAGCAGTGTTATGAACAGAGGTACTGAGAGAACATGGTGAGAGAGCAACATTTTATTAAATCTGAGAGATGATGCATTAAGGAGTAATGTATTTCAATCATATATAAGAGCAAAATATATCTATTATCACATATATCAAACCTTTTAAACTGTGTTAAATCTGTACTTACATTTCTGATTTTAAGCCATATCTAATTTATGTGTAGCCTTCAAAATCTGCATGTACTTGATTAAAAGTAACCCATCACATCTTACTAAAATGGGACAGAGCCATCATTAATATTATTAGCTTCACCTGTGCCTTTGCTGCTGAGACACTTCAAAATGTCTGCTGTGAAAAAGGCCAACAAGCTAGCAAAATATAGCTAACAGCAAAGACAAAACAATACACATGTCGAAAGTAAACAGTTATATTTGCTTTTATATTAAATTCTTACATTAAACTAGTATAGCAGCTTTGTTTTCTGCTCTTCAGTGCTACTATGTCACTGTACACTGTAGCTGTACTACTCTTCATTAACCAAGGTGAAGGTCACAGCTGTCTTCAGTACAGCATTAGCTTGTTTAAAGGTATTGGTCTAATGTTTTTCTAATTAGTTCTTCTTTTACATATTTAAGTAGCCAGTTATGATATATTTGTTTAGCTAGCTAGCTAGATACTATTATACATTATTAAAGCCTAGGCCAACATTGTTTCGAGACTTAGACATTAGAACAAAAATTAAAATTAGTCTAGATCGATCCTTGTGTTAAATTGGGTTAACCAGTTCGCTGTATCTTCATTTGCATGATGTAGAGCCAAGTTAGCTAAACTTTTACCTCATTTATCAGTTAACATCAACATTGTAATGACAGAGGAATATTATCAGAGCTGTTTAAGATGTGTTTACCTAAAAAAAATCATAAATGTTGCAGGGTTATTGTGCAGGCTAATATATCTGCAATTATTTGTTTGTAGTCTGTGTTTAAAACTTACATTCAACATGAGCAGGTATTTAACAGGTGACATGGTATATACAAAACAATAAAACAAATCATCTTATACTCATATTTCTTTAAGGTGACTTGTTCCTTGTTTCTCCTGAGTTTCAGGAGTCAGAGATAATTCGGGGATCCACTACAGTCGGTTAGCTACTACTATATATAACAGCTATAGTGAGTATCACAGTGATGTAACTGAAGGAGGCTGTAATGTAGAGTTTCCACTGCTGAAATATAAAAAGTCCTTGTCTTGTTACGGCTGTTTCTGAAAACTCTAAAAGCACTTATGCTGCTTTATTAATATGATAACTGTTCAACATACCCTTAAATTCATCCATCTATCCCATTACAAAATAAAGTAGGATTAGGATTTGCACAGAAATTACCTTTAAGAGAGTCAGAAGGATGCTTGTGTTGTCCTTCAACGTAATGCTCAATTACTCAAATATAGAGAAAGTGATGTATGTGTGTCATGAAACATTTTGTATTGTTTCAAGATTAAAGCAACATTGTGTAATTGTTCCACCGTAAAATAGATAACATTAGAAACATTAGAACATGCCTTAGGATTGACCTATAACACAGTGACCATACGTTAAAAATGACTCGAGATAATCTAAATTTAAATATTGTACAAAGAAATTAAGCATTTGTAGCAAAATTAAACATTTGCAGAGAAATTAAACATCTGCACAGGATTTAAATATGTACAGAGTAATTAAAAATGTGCAGAGGAAAAGAAACTTATAATTAAACATTTGCATAGAAAACTGTGTTAAGTTAACCTGTGCTAAACATCTATACAAAAACTATATAAAAAAAATAGAAAGTAACTGTAGAAAATGTTATATACAAATAGAAAACTATATAAAAAAAATAGAAAGTGACTGTAGTAATAAAAATGTTTTATAAAAATATGAGTTAGAACTACAAATGGGGATAAAGGACTGTGTACGATTAAATTATGCTGTAAACAGGTGAATGAATGAATGAATGAATGAATGAATGAAAGTCACAGTCACCGCATGTAGCAGAGGTAGTCAGAAATGACAGTGACAGAGAGTCCAGGAAGTAGTGCAAAGTCTGTTTTTAACAGCTCATTTCACTGAGAGCAGTTGTACAGTCTGATGGCCAGGGGCACGAAAGAGTTCTTAAGTCTGTTGGTGGAGCAGGATTGAGACAGCAGTCTGCCACTGAACACGCTCCTCTGCCTGATGAAGGTGTTGTGCAGAGGGTGGTGGGCGTTGTCCAGTATGGGCAGCAGTTTGTCCAGAGTCCTTCTCTCTGCCTATATAACAGATTTTAAATCATTTTGATGCTACATTGACGTGTATTCAGATGAATGGTGTCTCTGTCATTCCCACTCTGCCTCTAAAGTGTTTACAGCAGAAAGCAGAGGAGCCAGCATCTTGTGGCCATGAGAAGAACTCTTGTATGATTGTATGATTGCATGATTGTAAATTGGCTTCCACATTGAGCCTCAGTGGTTGTCTCCTTGTCTGAATACATAAGTAAATTAGATATGTTTAATCAGTAAACTTCCCAAATGGGTTTCAGCATTCAGCAGTTATTTTTATAAATGTATACACAATGTGCACGTACATACTGCTCGTATAAATAATGCAGTCACTAACATGGTCATTTGAAAAATAGAAACTGCCAGATGGTGGTGCTAAAGACAAACTTATTCACTCACCAAATTCAAAAGTTTTTTACACTTGTGAGCATTAATATGCACAAAGCACAATGCTACTTAAACCATCATTATATGACATATACTGGACATCTAACTATAACTATGGACCCATATAATGTGTTTAATCATTATACCTTGTTTATAATTAGGCCTGCAATGCAAAGCACATACAATATTAAATCTCATTCTTTAGGTATATATATATATATGTATAAAAACCAAAAACTCCAATAATAACTAAGGTTTGGAGCTCATAAATGAAAGGAAAGTTTCACCTCTGACTTCTAGAAGAGAACAGTGAACCTCTTCTTGCTTCATCATTACATTACACTTCTTCACTGAAGCAGTGTTATGAACAGAGGTACTGAGAGAACATGGTGAGAGAGCAACATATGTTTATTGTTTGAAAAGATGGTACAAAACAAACTTAGAAGATCATGTGCTCTCATTTTATGAAATCTGAGAGATGATGCATGAAGGAGTAATGTATTTCAATGCATATAATATCATATATAAGAGCAGGACAACGTACACTCAAAAAAATATTTCGGGCACTTAAGCATTTCAATTACATAGAAAATTTCCACCCATTTTTTTTTTATATGGTTTTAATGTAAATAAACTAACAAACTTAATCTGAAGCAAGTAATAAGATTTATGTAATAGTACTAATAAACTTAAAATGACTGCATTCATTTTCGCTGTTGGGTTTTGGGCAAACAAATTGGCTTTATTAATATTGAATGCATAAACCTGGCTACTGCTGTGTAGTGGAAGCATATTGAGTTTATTAGTACTATTACATAAATCTTATTACTTGTTTCACATTAACTTTATTAGTTAATTTATATTAAACCCGTAATTCAAATAGATGGAAATTTTCTATGCAATTGAAATACATAAGTCCTGCATTTTGACCTTTTTTTTTTTTTTTTTAGTGTACAGTATCTATTATCACATATATCAAACCTATTAAACTGCGTTAAATCTATACTTACATTTTAAGCCATATCTAATTTATGTGTACACACACACACACCTAAAAAATCAAAACATGTCACTCTTTTCAAGCGACTTAACTTTCCAAAACAAGAATTCCACTTGTATCATCAAAGTAAAGATATTTTCATTAAAGCTGTGTAAAGCAAGCAAGCCTCATTGTCATACAAACAGTAAAATAACTGTTGCAATTAGATCAGTCATGATGATGCTCCATAGTTGACTTGATCCAGTCTGTGTATGCAGCAATCTTGGTGTAAATGTTGATTGTCTCGTTTCCGCCAGACACCACTCCATATGCCTTTCCATCTTCACAGACCAATGGACCACCGGAGTCTCCCTGGAAATACATAAACAGTGAATGCTTCAACAGTGAATTAATTATTATTGTTGACGTGCTATGTTACAAAAATGTACATACATGATACGGTCCAGTTTCTCCCTCAGAACAGTACAACTTTTCTTTCGGACAATGCTCATTGTCAGTGAGTGTAACATTGGCTTCCATGAGCACAGGAGAGAAAGAAGTTGTCTTGTTGTTCTTGACTGTATATCCCCAGCCGGCCACTGTACAGTGTACTGGTAGAGAGCCACTATCGTGGCTTGCGAACGTGATGGGTTTGACATTTTCAGTCAATTTCACCTTGGAGCTCAACTTAAGGAATGGAGAGAGACAAAAATAAGAAGTATAAATATCTGTGCAGTTTTTTAGTGCTCCTCGTGAATAATGCATTCAGTAGAGAATAGACAAAAATCCTTAAAAACCAAATACAATTGTTTTTTTTTTTTTTAGTATACCTTAAGAAGCATTATGTCATTCTTCAAACTCTTTTCATCGTAGTCTTTGTGTCGAAATGCCTGTTTCACTTGTATACGCTGCTTTTCGTTACTGTTATGGTAATCGTGAACTCCCAGTAAGACTGTGGTGGGTCTGAAATTACAAAATTAAGTCAGTTTCTTCTTCATAAAATAAAAATGTTAAAATAAGACTTCATGTCACAATTCATCTTTTCCAAATAGATATAAATTATTGGTGCGTTTAAAGTCTCAGTACATGATTCATCATCACTGTCCATAGACGAACATAAGGTGTGTTAAACTGACTTGCAGTGGGCTGCAGTCATCACAAAGTCCTCACTCAGAAGGAAACCACCACAGATTGTCATTGAACCATTAGGCCGAAACCTCTTCAAAATCGCCATGTATGGCCTACTATGTGGCGCAGCCACGTGGCCTCCAATGATCTCCCCTGTATGAACTGAGAACAAAAGTGCACACATCACACACATATAAACTAAAGTAAAAACTAAAATAAATTAAAAACTAATTAAATAAGCTAATCTTGAGAATGTTGAATGTTCAAATCACATGCTATAATAGCCTGTGTGAAACAGTACTGCATAAAATGCCATAAAAACTGAACTCACCTTGGCCATCAAGAGTCAGTGCAAGTATCAGTATTGTCAGTTCACAGCGGATAAACATGGTGAGATCACAGCACAGTTCAGCTACTGAAGATAAGTGACACACATCACTGATGATTTCTGTTTTTAAATGCTTCTATGTAGGACAGACAGACAAGGAAGTGTTTGTGTAGTTTGCATATGCAAATGATGTGGCTTTGTAACACACGCAGACGCACGCCATGCACATGTCTATATCACCCCAGACTTTCATCGTGCAAGTCTTCTTTAGACAGTGTCTAATTAAGTAGATAGAGTGTGGTGCTAGTGGTTTACAAGACTAGCACCAGAGGAAATGCACTTCTAGTACATTTTCTATACCACTGCTGCAGATGATTCCAAAGGTGGCTCTATAGAGGGCATAAAACCCTTGTCACCTTGTCAGTGACAAGGTCCTACTCACAGAGAGACAGCCAGTCTGTTCGCAAGCTACCAGTGAATTAAAGTGATTTTTTTCACATTACATGTAACCCCTTATATTAATATACTGTAGTACATAATATGATGAATGTATGAATACCCTGTTGAGGATAAGCGGTTACAGATAATGGATGGATATAATTTATTACAGTTTTTCTTAATTGCTAAAACACAATTTCTGAAACCTTGCTTCATTTTCTGAAAACATTAAACACAAAACCTCATCTTCAAGCACTATTTACAAAACCTCTGACTCCTCTTGCAAAATCAAACTTTCGCCTCAAAACAGACACTGCTCTCAAATCATAAACAAAGCGATCAAAATGATACATACTATCAAGCAGTCAGTAAGCAATACACACCAAAAAATAGAAAACACGGGGAGAGTTCTCAGGGAGAAGTCAATTTTTAATCTCAAAACAAATTTCATATTTTTCCGTCATTGTCTTTTGATGAACGAAAACATGTTCTATCATAGTAGCTCAAAATTGATCAGAAATTACTACTCTGCTTTGCTCTTTGCAATTCTTTTTGTTCTTCCTCCTCCTTGTACCCCTATTTTTACAGCACTGTACCCTGCATCTCACAAACTTGTCCTTTGTCTCTGTGATACTGTAATTCTTGTTCTTTGCTGATATGAACCTGCAACCAGTCAAAATCTATTGAGCAGTCAGTACTGTAAACAAATGGAAAGCACAATGTTCAGGGCCAGACAATTTGTTTATTGCAATTCCACAAAAAGTAGATGTGCAATTACAAAAAATATTCATGCAGTACAATACATACAGTGACGAACTTTACAAATGTCTATTGAAACAGCTGCATGTAGTGTAGTACAGTAAATTTGCAATTACAAAAATACAGTAGCATACTGTACCTGTTCTCTTCTCTGAATGTCCTTACTATGGTGGACACAGAAAATCATCTCAAATTGGGTTGCACTCTAAGTGGTCTATGATTGTTGCTTGAATTTCATCGGATATTTCCACTCTTTGTCTTGCTCTTCTTCTTTCTTGCCCTCCTCCTCTTCCTCCTCGTCCCCCACCTCGCATACGCACTCGTCCTCTCACATAGTTTCTTCTATCCATTCTCAGACTTTCTCATTCCCACCTTCAACAACCTGTTTGCTCTCTGAACTGGCTTATGTTGGTTGTGTCACATCATTTGAAACAAGTGAAATCAATTTTGAGTGGTTGTGTTTAATCAATGACATGTCTGCTCTATTTGTATTTACAAATTTGGATGACGTGTGCATTAGAGTGCAGAATGTGTTTTGAGAATGAGAATGTGTTAAGAGTTTTGCTGAAAAGTGAAAGTGAGATCTGCAAATTGTGTTTTACCATGTGACATGGTTTAAGGTATTGACAACAGACCACACAATTAGCTAAATGAGTTCAGGCAACTGAGAACTTTGTTCAGCCAATGGGTTTTAGTGTTTTAGCAATTAAGAAAAAATGTAATATACTATATTATATAGCTAATGACACGCTAAGATTTGCAGCTTACTTAGATTAGATAAACCAACAGTTCCTTATACTTTTGCCATCGTATTTTTGGTTTTGGAAAGATGATTTAAAAAAGAAATTACACTTAAGATACTGAGTATTGCTCTTATAAGAGCTCCATGCACACAGCTTCACCATTCAACCAATCCAAAGCTTGCCTTTGCTGCTGTAATTATGTTTTGTTAACATCGTTTAACTCACAAACTTTAATGCATCCCCTTTTCGACCTGCATCATGCACACACTTTCTTAATTCACTAATATTTGTATTTTTTGTATAGCAGTCTCCGGTTCACCCTGTGACTTGTGTTGGTTGGTGACATCCTTTCACATACGTAGGAAATAAGGTTTTACCGTTTATCTTAGAAAATAACAGGAAGTGGCTATAGATTGCTATCATAAACTCTTCCACCCTGGCTATATCTCCTTCTTTGAGATCTTATTTTTTAATTACATAAGACAGAGTGGATCCCATACTTTCTTTACCAACAAAGACCCTAACATTTATGCCACATATACAGATTAGTATATTGAAATGGTAAGACTGTGGTGAATTAATTAGACTAAATCCCACTAAAGTCTAAGCTATAGTTTCTGATGAACAGCTGTGTCATGGAGTTCTGCTGTTATCTGGGGATGTTAAAATTAAGAATACGTGCTGTTTTTTTGACCCCATTTGCATGTTTTTATTGGTGTAAATGTATTTCCTGTTGAAAGACAATCAAACTTCTCTTCACACTTCTCTTCACAGTTTAGAGCCTTTCCTCCTCTATATTATCCACATTAGTCTTTTTGGCATTGGCCCAGCTTTGCCCATGCATGGTTCACCTTGTATCTAACTGACAAGAAGTATACATTATTACATTATTAATTACGCCGGAGTTGTGTAGCAGCAGACAATTCTTGTTTGTCTCATTCTTTGGTGGGTTTTATTTATGGCACGTTTATGAGCCAGAAACATTGGACCCCACTCCTTTCAGTTTCTACTCTAGGAGTAATGAATTGGACAATCGCTGGACCTTAAGTCTTCCAGATTCTTGACTATGCTGTAATTCTAAGACAGTGAAGTAGTAATTTAGTTGAGCTTTATTGTGAGGAGCTACAGAGAATGCTCTTTCTGAGTCACTTTTATTTCTCTCAAAAACCAGATTGGCTGGGTGTCCAAGTAACTGTCAATGTAAGCTTGCAGGCTCCTGCTGCTTGTCTGTGTTTTTAGATGACATTTGCAGTTTTGTTTATCTTGCTGTCTCATCCGCAACAACATATGACTGCCATCATAACTACAACACATATTACATAATACATTTAACTTCAAATCAAATCAAATCAAATTTTATTTGTATAGCCCGAAGTCACAAAATACATTTGCCTCGGAGGGCTTTACAATCTGTACAGGGAGTGACACCCTCTGTCACTCGACCCTCGGGTCGAGTGAGGAAAAACTTGCCCACAAAAAACCCTTTTAACAGGGAAAAAAGGTGGAAGAAACCTCAGGAAGAGCCACAGAGGAGGGATGCCTCTCCCAGGACGGACAGACGTGCACTACGTGTACTACTCTTAAAAGTGTTGACCGTGTCTGCCTCCCAAACCCAAAATGGTAGTTTGTTTCACAGAAGAGGAGCTTGATAGCTGAAAGCTCTGGCTCCCAATCTACTTTTGGAAACTATAAGAACCACAAGGAACCCAGCATTCTGAGAGCGCAGTGTTCTAGAGGGGTAGTAAGGTACTATGAGAACTTAAACCTGCAAACTCTAGTAGTGTCTACTAGTGAAATAGGTGACAAGATACAAAACTAAGATCAAGTTGTGTGTTCTAGGGCTATTCTTCCTTACAAGACATTTAGTTATTTTGATACATAAATGAAGCCTTTTTGAGCATTTTGAGATTAGAATACAACGAGAAAACATCTTCAACGAGCCACCTTTGATGGCACCCACCTGTCAGTCAAAGCGGCCATGCTCTTAATCATGCATAACTTTAAGCCTTGAAAAAATTTCAACAGATGAGTATAAAAAATCGCCCCTAACAGGGGTGGCAGTAGGTCAGTCTGTAGGGATTTGGCTTGCGACCAGGAGGATGGCTAGTTCATGTCCAGTATGGAACAAAATATGGAAGGTGCACTGGTAGCTGGAGTGCCAATTCACCTGCTGGACACTGACAAGGTGCCCTTGAGCAAGGTACCCCTAACTGCTCCCAGTGCACTGTTCTGTGTGGCAGCCCATTGTGTGTGTGTGTGCGTGTATGTGCGTGCATGTGTGTGTCTGTGGTTGTATTTTGAGTAAAATGCATGCAAGGTGTACAATTACTAGTTTTTTATTATTAATTAGTACCAAAGGGGGCAAAAATGGCAGCAAATATACTGAGAATTTTTGACAGGAACACTTGACACAACTGCGTGTCACAAACTATATCTTGCATTTTGTTATAGTGGGGTTCATCACTGTCTTACCTGCCATTCCAATAAACTAATTAGCACACTTAAATGTCATGGTCTCTGTCAGTGTAGAAAGTATGTAAGTATGCAGTAAGGATGCATTCTAGTCTCTGAACATAACTAAAAATAAGAGCTCAATAAGACTGAGGTATAAAGTATACTGCTGTTTCACATCTCAGGAAAAAGAGTTTATGATAGTGATCTATAGCATATTTCCTGTTAATTACAAACAAGCTAAACGATGCAACACCATCTCTAAGGTGTGGAAGGATGTGGTCAACGAATAGCTTGATACACAAGCTTCTCAGAGAAAACTGGATTCATAGACAGCTATACATTTTATTCACAGTTAATTCAATGGAGGAGAGTTTGATTAACTAGTAACAAGAATGGAAAGTTTACACCTCATGCAGGCCAAAAAAGGGGATGCATTAAAAATTACATAACATAAAAGGATATTTAAGATGATTTAATAACAAACGCAGTAGAGCTAGACCTTCAGGGTAGTTTGTGTACACTGTATGTCAGAAAGGTTATTTGTCACAAAATATGTCAGCAAATGAATGAACACACTGTCACAACACACCATCCCTCAAACAGTGATATATTTTGCATTTTGCTCAAGTAGCCTGAACTAATTAATTCATCCCTGTCTTACCTGCCATTCCAGTATACTAATTCGCATACTTAAATGGCATGTTCTTTGTTAGTGAAGAAAGAAGTTTGGGATTCATAAATGTACAGTTTATAATTGAAAATAAGACCTCAAAGAATGAGAGGAACTGACAGGGGATTTACTGCTGTTTCACAACTCAGGAAAAGGGCTGATGGTATTCATTTATACTTCCTGTAACATTGATCATTAAACGATGCTTTGTCATAGACACAAGCACATTTTGTTATCAAACCAAAACTGACCAAAACCTTGCTTTGTTACTATGCCAAATGTAGACTAAATTTATTCCACATGATCAGGCAGCTAATTTATGTTATTTGATATCTCATCAAGTCACATCTTAGAAAAAAAAGTGTTCCTTAAAATCCCCATGAAGTGTGTTTTTTATGAATCTATCAACAACGTGTCATCTGTACACCAATGTCTGGCCAAACAATGATAAAAAAGCATCAGAACACTCACAACTCAACTTGAAGTGGAGAATCAAGGAAACATAGAGCCAATTACACTGGGAGATGATAAGGTGGCAGCCAGATTAGGAATTTTGCCAGGACACCCCCTAATCTTTGCAATAAATATGGGGCATATAATATGGGGCAATATAAGGGCAATATGTAAGATATTTACTGTCTTAAATACTCAAATTGCCATCCTATGTCATCAGAGATTAAGGTAACATGCTAAATTGAGGTCTGTTTGTCAAAGTCAAAGTCAAAGTCAGTTTTATTGTCAATTTCTGCAATACATACACAGACATATTCAGGAACTGAAATTTCTTGACTCTTGGTCTCCCTGACAACACAGAGTAACAGGGCAGGAGTTCAGTGATCAGTGTCCGGTGGGGTGGGGTGGGGTCGGGTCGTTGCAGGGGAAATGGGGGGGGGAGCAGGGAGGGAGTTGAGTGCCCTGACAGCCTGTTGGAAGAAGCTGTCCCTCAGTCGGCTGGTCCTGGCCCGGAGACTCCGCAGTCTCCTCCCTGATGTCACCAGGCTGAAGAGGCTGTGTGATGGGTGGGTGGGATCTCCTGCGATGCGGATGGCTTTGCGGGTGAGGCGGGTGTTGTACAACTCTTGGAGGGTGGGGAGAGAGGTGCCTGTGATCTTCTCCGCTGTTCTCACGAGGCGCTGAAGGGTCCTGCGGCATGATGCGGTGCAGACGCCATACCACACTGTGATGCAGCTTGACAGGACGCTCTCGATCGTACCCCTGTAGAACAGGGAGCTCTTCTTAGTTTGCGGAGGAAGTGGAGGCGTTGGTGAGCCTTCTTGGCCAGTGATGAGGTGTTGGTGGTCCAGGAGAGATCCTCTGAGACGTGGACACCCAGGAACTTGGTGCTGCTCACCCTCTCCACAGCAGCACCGTTGATGGTCAGAGGGAGGTGTTGGGTGTGCGCTCTCCTGAAGTCCACAACAATCTCTTTTGCCTTCTCCATCTCTTGTGTCCTGTGTAATCCTGCACACTGCCCATGTTGATGCTCCGAGTTGCCAGATATGAAACTAATTTGACACAAACATAAATAAACCATGCTGCATTTGTGTTGCACTCTTAAAAAATTCAGTTTCTTAAACCTGGCAACCAGCCTGAGCTTACATATATAGTGCAGTACACATTTTTAACCACTAGATGTCTGTGTTCTCCATAAAGTAACATACTGTTCTTTCAATGACCACAATAAGTTAGGGGGTGCGGTCCAATAGTCTCTTTTGCTTAGAAAGGTTCCTAACTGAGCAGAATGACAAGCCATGATGAGAGCTGTTCAAATTCTCTAAATGTTAAGGAAAGGTGCTTCATTGCTTTCTTTCTTCTCTGCTGTAGCATAGGCCCATCCTTTACCAAAGGAAAGGACATAGTGCCGTCTCACAATTCCTTGTGGCATCAATACAAAAGCGATGCACTCACAACAGACAACAACAAAAATCAGCAATTATTAAAAGAATGCGATGCAGACTGCAGCAGAGAAAAAAAAGCTCATGTGGACAAATGAAGTGTTGATCCTGAAGCCTGATGTTATTCTACAGTTCTCTAGTTTATAGGTACCCACTGGAGTCTGTTAACAGACAAACTGCCTGTGTCCTCCCTGCACTGCATTCTTAGAAACTCTGGTGAACTGGTCGTGGCTCATTCCTCATCATCTCCTGCAGTTCTCTGCATTAGCATTGTGTTGCTGACTGTGGAGCTGCTTTGACATTCAGAGGTGTTCAAGTTTGCTGACTGTTGCTCTCAAGTTGTTTAAATGTTGTTAATAACTAGATAGGCTATAATTTATCCTGGCAATTCAAAGTAATGTATACAACATGAATATTACATTTAGTGTGACAGTCAATACTGTCTCCTTTAACTGTGACAGATTTCCAGCATCCCTGCAGATCATCATAGATGTTACCGTTGCTTATTAAGCATCCATCTTTTGCAATAACTTGCTAATATATGGGAAGACTTCCCCCTCCTGGCCCACCTACACCTTCCAGCAGCAACAACAAGTACCAAACTGACACTTGCTTCAGCCATTATGGTTAATATGAGAGAAATATCAATATTTCCGAGATCACAACAAATTAGAAAATAGTCAAACCATATCTATACAAAGTGGGGATGAGAATAAGGAGTATACTCTCAGTCTGCTGGAAAGAAGTCCATCCATACATCAGTAAGTTATTTTTGCAAACGTATACACAATGGGCACGTACATACTGCTCGTATATGTGTTAATAATGCAGTCACTAACATGTTCATTTGAAAAATAGAAACTGCCAAATGGTGGTGCTAAAGACAAACTTATTCACTCACCAAACTCAAAAGTTTTTTACCCTTGTGGGCATTAATATGCACAAAGCACAATGTCTGTGTTTAAAACTAGTAATGTTTGGAAAGAGCCTTATCATTAATATGTTGTATTGACAGTGTCGGAGGTAAATAGAGTAGTCAAAATATTAAAAGCAGCTTTTTTATATTGTAATGCATTACAATCTATCAGAACTAAAAAATATACAGCCTACAAAATGGCCGTAAAATATAACAACATCTCACACCACATAAAAAGGCTTCATAAAATTTGGTTGAAATTTAAGCCATGCAGTGGATTGTATTACATTGAACATGAGCAGGTATTTAACAGGTAACTTAGTATATACAAAACAATAAAACAAATAATCTTATACTCATATTTCTTTAAGGTGACTTGTTCCTTGTTTCTCCTGAGTTTCAGGGGTCAGAGATAATTCAGGGATCCACTACTGTCAGCTAGATACTGTATAACAGCTATGAGTATCACAGTGATGTAACTAAAGGAGGCTGTAATGTAGAGTTTCCACTGTTAATGTGCAGCTATGCTGAAATATAAAAAGTCCTTGTCTTGTTACGGCTGTTTCTGAAAACTCTAAAAGCACTTATGCTGCTTTATTAATATGATAACTGTTCAACATATCCTTAAATTCATCCATCTATCCCATTACAAAATAAAGTAGGATTAGGATTTGCACAGAAATTACCTTTAAGAGAGTCAGAAGGATGCTTGTGTTGTCCTTCAACGTAATGCTCAATTATTCAAATATAGAGAAAGTGATGTATGTGTGTCATGAAACATTTTGTATTGTTTCAAGATTAAAGCAACATTGTGTAATTGTTCCACCATAAAATAACAGATTTTAAATCATTTTGATGCTACATTGACGTGTATTCAGATGAATGGTGTCTCTGTCATTCCCACTCTGCCTCTAAAGTGTTTACAGCAGAAAGCAGAGGAGCCAGCATCTTGTGGCCATGAGAAGAACTCTTGTATGATTGTATGATTGTATGATTGTAAATTGGCTTCCACATTGAGCCTCAGTGGTTGTCTCCTTGTCTGAATACATAAGTAAATTAGATATGTTTAATCAGTAAACTTCCCAAATGGGGTTTCAGCATTCAGCAGTTATTTTTATAAATGTATACACAATGTGCACATACATGCTGCTCGTATATGTGTTAATAATGCAGTCACTAACATGTTCATTTGAAAAATAGAAACTGCCAGATGGTGGTGCTAAAGACAAACTTATTCACTCACCAAATTCAAAAGTTTTTTACACTTGTGAGCATTAATATGCACAAAGCACAATGCTACTTAAACCATCATTATATGACATATACTGAACATCTAACTATAACTATGGACCCATATAATGTGTTTAATCATTATACCTTGATTAATAATAATAACTAAGGTTTGGAGCTCATAAATGAAAGGAAAGTTTCACCTCTGACTTCTAGAAGGGAACAGTGAACCTCTTCTTGCTTCATCATTACATTACACTTCTTCACTGAAGCAGTGTTATGAACAGAGGTACTGAGAGAACATGGTGAGAGAGCAACATATGTTTATTGTTTGAAAAGATGGTACAAAACAAACTTAGAAGATCATGTGCTCTCATTTTATGAAATCTGAGAGATGATGCATGAAGCAGTAATGTATTTCAATTCATATAATATCATATATAAGAGCAGGACAATGTATAGTATCTATTATCACATAACCTATTAAACTGCGTTAAATCTATACTTACATTTCTGATTTTAAGCCATATCTAATTTATGTGTACACACACACACACACATAAAAAATCAAAACATGTCACTCTTTTCAAGCGACTTAACTTTCCAAAACAAGAATTCCACTTGTATCATCAAAGTAAAGATATTTTCATTAAAGCTGTGTAAAGCAAGCAAGCCTCATTGTCATACAAACAGTAAAATAACTGTTGCAATTAGATCAGTCATGATGATCCTCCATAGTTGACTTGATCCAGTCTGTGTATGCAGCAATCTTGGTGTAAATGATGATCTTGCCATCTCCGCCAGACACCACTCCATATGCCTTTCCATCTTCACAGACCAATGGACCACCGGTGTCTCCCTGGAAGTACATAACAGTGATTGCTTCAACAGTGAATTCATTATTATTGTTGACGTGCTATGTTACAAAAATGTACATACACGATACGGTCCAGTTTCTCCCTCAGAACAGTACAACTTTTCCGTCCAATAATGCTCATTGTCAGTGAGTGTAACACTGGCTTCCATGAGTACAGGAGAGAAAATTGTCTTGTTCTTGACTGTATATCCCCAGCCGGCCACTGTACAACATACTGGTAGACAGCCACTATCGTGGCTTGCGAACGTGATGGGTTTCACATTTTCATTGAATTTCACCTTGGAGCTCAACTTAAGGAATGGAGAGAGACAAAAATAAGAAGTATAAATATCTGTGCAGTTTTTTAGTGCTCCTCGTGAATAATGCATTCAGTAGAAAATAGACAAAAATCCTTAAAAACCAAATACAATTGTTTTTTTTTTAGTATACCTTGAGAAGCATTATGTCATTCTTCAAACCATTTGCATCGTAGTCTTTGTGTTGAAATGCCTGTTTCACTTCTATGCGCTGAATTCCGTTACTGTTATGGTAATTGTGAACTCCCAGTAAGACTGTGGTGGGACTGAAATTACAAAATTAAGTCAGTTTCTTGTTCATAAAATAAAAATGTTAAAATAAGACTTCATGTCACAGTTCATCTTTTCCAAATAGATATAAAGTATTAGTGAGTTTAAAGTCTCAATACATGATTCATCATCACTGTCCATAGACAAACATAAGGTGTGTTAAACTGACTTGCAGTGGGCTGCAGTCATCACAAAGTCCTCACTCAGAAGGAAACCACCACAGATTGTCATTGAACCATTAGGCCATTTCCTCTCCAAAATCGCCATGTATGGCCTGCTATGTGGTGCAGCCAAGTGGCCACTGATCACTGTATGAACTGAGAACAAAAGTGCACACATCACACACATATAAACTAAAGTAAAAACTAAAATAAACTAAAACCTAATTAAATAAGCTAATCTACCCTTGTGCTATCTCATCATACTAAATGTTGAATGTTCAAATCACATGCTATAATAGCCTGTGTGAAACAGTACTGTATAAAATGCCATAAAAACTGAACTCACCTTGGCCATCAAGAGTCAGTGCAAGTATCAGTATTGTCAGTTCACAGCGGATAAACATGGTGAGATCACAGCACAGTTCAGCTACTGAAGATAAGTGACACACATCACTGATGATTTCTGTTTTTAAATGCTTCTATGCAGGACAGACAGACAAGGAAGTGTTTGTGTAGTTTGCATATGCAAATGATTTTCTTGGCTTTGAAACACACACAGACGCGCGCATGCGCACAAAGGTGGCTCTATAGAGAGCATAAAACCCTTGTCACCTTGTCAGTGACAAGGTCCTACTCACAGAGAGACAGCCAGTCTGTTCACAAGCTACCAGTGAATTAAAGTGATTGTTTTCACATTACATGTAACCCCTTGTATTAATATAGTACATAATATGATTTATTGGGTGTTTATTGGCTCGGTGGTGCAGTGTTTAGCACCGTCACCTCAGAGCAAGAAGATTCTGGTTCGACCTTCGGCTGGGGCCTTTCTGTGTGCAGTTTGCATGTTCTCCCCGTGTCTGTGTAGATTCTCTCCGGGTACCTTCCATCCATGGACCAAAGACATGCACTTTATAGGTTAATTGGTGACTCTAAATTGTACTCAGGTGTGAATGAGAGTGTGAATGGTTGTTTGTTTCTATGTGCCCTGTGATGAGCTGGCAACTTGTCCAGGGTGTACTCCGCGTCTCACCCAAAGTCAGCTGGGACAGGCTCCAACCACACCGTGACCCTGATGAGGACAAGCGGTTACAGATAATGGATGGATATAATTTATTAATATACTATATCATATAGCTAATGACACCCTAAGATTTGCAGCTTACTTAGATTAGATAAACCAACAGTTTGATCTATTCCTTACACTTTTGCCATCGTATTTTTGGTTTTGGAAAGATGATTTAAAAAAGAGATTACACTTTAGATACTGAGTATTGCTCTTATAAGAGCTCCATGCACACAGTTTCACCATTCAACCAATCCAAAGCTTGCCTTTGCTGCTGTAATTATGTTTTGTTAACATTGTTTAACTCACAAACTTTAATGCATCCCCTTTTCAACCTGCATAATGCACGGACTTTCATAATTCACTAATATTTGTATTTTTTGTATAGCAGTCTACCGGTTCACTCTGTGCCTTGTGTTGGTTGGTAACATCCTTTCACATACGTGGGAAATAATGTTTTATTGTTTATCTTAGTAAATCACAGGAAGTGGCTATAGATTGCTATCATAAACTCTTCCACTGTACAAATTAGTATATTGAAATGGTAAGACTGTGGTGAATTAATTAGACTAAATCCCACTAAAGTCTAAGCTATAGTTTCTGATAAAATATATATGGCTAGACCTTCAGGGTAGTTTGTGTATACTGTATGTCAGAAAGGTTATTTGTCACAAAATATGTCAGCAAATGAATGAACACACTGTCACAACACACCATCCCTCAAACAGTGATATATTTTGCATTTTGCTCGAGTAGCCTGAAATAATTAATTCATCACTGTCATACCATTCCAGTATACTAATTTGCATACTTAAATGGCATGTTCTTTGTTAGTGAAGAAAGTGAAGTTTGGGATTCATAAATGTATTCACAATGTGCACATACATGCTGCTCGTATATGTGTTAACAATGCAGTCACTAACATGTTCATTTGAAAAATAGAAACTGCCAGATGGTGGTGCTAAAGACAAACTTATTCACTCACCAAATTCAAAAGTTGTTTACACTTGAGCATTAATATACACAAAGCACAATGCTACTTAAACTATCATTATATGACATATGCTGAACATCTAACTATAACTATGGACCCATATAATGTGTTTAGTCATTATACCTTGATTATAATTAGGCCTGTAATGCAAAGCACATACAATATTAAATCTCATTCTGTAGGTATATATATATATGTATAAAAACCAAAAAGAGCAATAATAACTAAGGTTTGGAGCTCATAAATGAAAGGAAAGTTTCACCTCTGACTTCTAGAAGGGAACAGTGAACCTCTTCTTGCTTCATCATTACATTACACTTCTTCACTGAAGCAGTGTTATGAACAGAGGTACTGAGAGAACATGGTGAGAGAGCAACATATGTTTATTTTTTGAAAAGATGGTACAAAACAAACTTAGAAGATCATGTGCTCTCATTTTATGAAATCTGAGAGATGATGCATGAAGCAGTAATGTATTTCAATGCCTATAATATCATATATAAGAGCAGGACAATGTATAGTATCTATTATCACACACATTTATTGAACAGCGATAAATCTATACCTACATTTCTGATTTTAAGCCATATCTAATTTATGTGTACACACACACACGTAAAAAATCAAAACATGTCACTCTTTTCAAGTGACTTAACTTTCCAAAACAAGAATTCCACTTGTATCATCAAAGTAAAGATATTTTCATTAAAGCTGTGTAAAGCAAGCAAGCCTCATTGTCATACAAACAGTAAAATAACTGTTGCAATTGGATCAGTCATGATGATGCTCCATAGTTGACTTGATCCAGTCTGTGTATGCAGCAATCTTGGTGTAAATCGTGATTTTGCCAACTCCGCCAGACACCACTCCATATGCCTTTCCATCTTCACAGACCAATGGACCACCGGAGTCTCCCTGGAAATACATAAACAGTGATTGCTTCAACAGTGAATTAATTATTATTGTTGACGTGCTATGATACAAAAATGTACATACACGATTTGGTCCAGTTTCTCCCTCAGAACAGTACAACTTTTCCTTGGGACAATGCTCATTGTCAGTGAGTGTAACATCAGCTTCCATGAGCACAGGAGAGAACATCTTTTTGTTCTTGACTGTATATCCCCAGCCGGCCACTGTACAGTGTACTGGTAGAGAGCCACTGTCGTGGCTTGCGAACGTGATGGGTTTCACATTTTCAGTGAAATTCACCTTGGAGCTCAACTTAAGGAATGGAGAGAGACAAAAATAAGAAGTATAAATATCTGTGCAGTTTTTTAGTGCTCCTCGTGAATAATGCATTCAATATAGAATAGACAAAAATCCTTAAAAACCAAATACAATTGTTGTTTTTTTTAGTATACCTTGAGAAGCATTATGTCATTCTTCAAACCATTTGCATCGTAGTCTTTGTGTTGAAATGCCTGTTTCACTTCTATGCGCTGAATTCCGTTACTGTTATGGTAATTGTGAACTCCCAGTAAGACTGTGGTGGGACTGAAATTACAAAATTAATTCAGTTTCTTCATGAAATAAAAATGTTAATAAAAATACTTCATGTCACAATTCATCTTTTCCAAATAGATATAAAGTATTGGTGCGTTTAAAGTCTCAATACATGATTCATCATCACTGTCCATAGACAAACATAAGGTGTGTTAAACTGACTTGCAGTGGGCTGCAGTCATCACAAAGTCCTCACTCAGAAGGAAACCACCACAGATTGTCATTGAACCATTAGGCCATTTCCTCTCCAAAATCGCCATGTATGGCCTGCTATGTGGCGCAGCCACGTGGCCTCCAATGATCTCCCCTGTATGAACTGAGAACAAAAGTGCACACATCACACACATATAAACTAAAGTAAAAACTAAAATAAATTAAAAACTAATTAAATAAGCTAATCTTGAGAATGTTGAATGTTCAAATCACATGCTATAATAGCCTGTGTGAAACAGTTCTGTATAAAATGCCATAAAAACTGAACTCACCTTGGCCATCAAGAGTCAGTGCAAGTATCAGTATTGCCAGTTCACAGCGGATAAACATGGTGAGATCACAGCACAGTTCAGCTACTGAAGATAAGTGACACACATCACTGATGATTTCTGTTTTTAAATGCTTCTATGTAGGACATACAGACAAGGAAGTGTTTGTGTAGTTTCCAAATGCAAATGATGTGGCTTTGAAACATACACAGACGCGCGCACGCGCACACGCGCACACGCGCACACGTCTATATCACCCCAGACTTTCATCGTGCAGGTCTTCTTTAGACAGTGTCTAATTAAGTAGATAGAGTGTGGTGCAAGTGGTTTACAAGACTGGCACCAGAGGAAATGCACTTCTAGTACATTTTCTATACCACTGCTGCAGATGATTCCAAAGGTGGCTCTATAGAGGGCATAAAACCCTTGTCACCTCTCAGTGACAAGGTCCTACTCACAGAGAGACAGCCAGTCTGTTCACAAGCTACCAGTGAATTAAAGTGATTTTTTTCACATTACATGTAACCCCTTGTATTAGTATAGTACATAATATGATTTATTGGGTGTTTATTGGCTCGGTGGTGCAGTGTTTAGCACCGTCACCTCAGAGCAAGAAAGTTCTGGTTCGACCTTCGGCTGGGGCCTTTCTTTGTGGACTTTGCATGTTCTCCCCGTGTCTGCGTAGATTCTCTCTGGGTACCTTCCATCCACGGACCAAAGACATGCACTTTATAGGTTAATTGGTGACTCTAAATTGTACTCAGGTGTGAATGAGAGTGTGAATGGTTGTTTGTCTCTATGTGCCCTGTGATGAGCTGGCAACTTGTCCAGGGTGTACTCCGCGTCTCACCCAAAGTCAGCTGGGATAGGCTCCAACCACACCGTGACCCTGATGAGGACAAGCGGTTACAGATAATGGATGGATATAATTTATCAATATACTATATTCTATAGCTAATGACACGCTAAGATTTGCAGCTTACTTAGATTAGATAAACCAACAGTTTGATCTATTCCTTACACTTTTGCAATCGTATTTTTGGTTTTGGAAAGATGATTTTAAAAAGAAATTACACTTTAGATACTGAGTATTGCTCTTATGAGAGCTCCATGCACACAGTTTCACCATTCAACCAATCCAAAGCTTGCCTTTGCTGCTGTAATTATGTTTTGTTAACATTGTTTAACTCACAAACTTTAATGCATCCCCTTTTCAACCTGCATAATGCACACACTTTCTTAATTCACTAATATTTGTATTTTTTGTATAGCAGTCTCCGGTTCACTCTGTGGCTTGTGTTGGTTGGTGACATCCTTTCACATACGTGGGAAATAATGTTTTATTGTTTATCTTAGTAAATAACAGGAAGTGGCTATAGATCGCTATCATTACTGTCATTATTGCTACCATATCGCCATTACAGTTTATAGCTAGTTAATGATTTACTGCTGCTGTGCATCTGTGTCTCTCTATCTCTATCACAGGTTCCACTGCTACTTTAATCATTTTATCATTCATTGTAATTGTACAATATGTTTGTGTTGATTTGTTCTGTACATGTGACATCTATTGCACGTCTGTCCGTCCTGGGAGAGGGATCCCTCCTCTGTGGCTCTTCCTGAGGTTTCTTCCACCTTTTTTCCCTGTTAAAAGGGTTTTTTGTGGGCAAGTTTTTCCTCACTCGAACCGAGGGTCTAAGGACAGAGGGTGTCACTCCCTGTACAGATTGTAAAGCCCTCCGAGACAAATGTATTTTGTGACTCTGAGCTGTACAAATAAAATTTGATTTGATTTGATTTGATTTGATAAACTCTTCCACTGTGGCTATATCTCCTTCTTTGAGATCTTATTTTTTAATTACATAAGACAGAGTGGATCCCATACTACACTTTCTTTACTAACAAAGACCATAACATTTATGCCACATATACAGATTAGTATATTGAACTGCTTACTCTCTCGGGTCTTCGGTTTCTAGACTAGCAGTGACCATCTCTAGCAGCTTAGCAGCGTCAAGGCAGTGAGGGCAGTGAGGGCACGTCTACGTGGATCATGTGACCGACCGAGGGTAGATCTAAATTATTATTATTTTGTTGTATTTATTATTTTGGGCCACACAGACAGACTTACAGAAGACTTTGACAAAAGGGCACTTTGGGCATCAAGGGGCAAAGGGGCAGGCCAATGTGCAGGCTAACCGTTTAGTAGATGAAATAAAATAGAAATTTCTATTTTATTTCATAATTTTAGTTTATGTGATTTGAGTACGGGTTATTGCAGCACAACAGAAACATTTATTTTGTAGGGGAAAGAAACAGAAAAAGCTGTGTGTGGGTGCATGTGGAGCCTTTGCTTTATTATCTCACACCCAACCGAACTCACTCTTGGTGTTTTGCGTTGATCGGGTGGTGGTGGCCTGGGATGGTATCAAATTCCGGGCCTGAATTATTGTCCCAGTCCGCCCCTGTTGGTGTAAATGTGTTTCCTGTTGAAAGGCAATCACACTTCTCTTCACACTGGCATTGGCCCAGCTTTGCCCATGCATGGTTCACCTTGTTTCTAACTGACAAGAAGTATACATTATTATATTATTAATCATGCCGGAGTTGTGTAGCAGCAGACAATTCTTGTTTGTCTTATTCTTTGGTGGGTATTATTTATGGCACGTTTATGAGTCAGAAACATTGGACCCCACTCCTTTCAGTTTCTGCTCTAGGAGTAATGAATTGGACAATCGCTGGACCTTAAGTCTTCCAGATTCTTGACTATGCTGTAATTCTAAGAGCACAAACGTAGTCCACCAACACAGATGCTTGGAGGTAGGATTCATTTCACACATTGCATTCTTTGTTTCTCCTGAAAATCATAACGCATGCAAGAATCTTCACCGGGGTCTCGCTTTTGTGCCAGCTGGGCCAGGAGTTGTCATATGTAGACAGGGCCTAATGCTCCTTGCTCACACCCAAACTCCTCACGAGCTGAGTGAGAGAGAGGAGAATGACCGCGATTGTGTGTTATCTGTCATTACAACAAGACCTACCTTGCTGCCAATCCAGGCAAGCATCAGTGTCATTGGATTGTCCAGTCTGTAGTGTATCCAGCTCCTGTATATACAAACTTTTGGATTGTTTTTGCAGCCAGAGAATCACTCTAACCTAGTTTACCTGTACTTCTACTGAGAATATCACACCAAAGAAAATCGCTCGTAAACCAAAAACTTCACTACTGCACGTTAGAGCCTGACTCACAACAACACTGGCAATCAAGATTAAAGGTTGCCTAACAGGTACACACTGCCAGTGTCATTTACACCTCTCTGTCACGTAATGTTATATTAGTATTTACGCCTAAACCAAGTTTGTCTTTACGGGTACATTCATGAGAGGTGACCTACAGAGCCCAGTGAAGTAGTAAAGTAGTTAATCTTTATTGTGAGGAGCTACAGAGAATGCTCTTTCTGAGTCACTTTTATTTCTCTCAAAAACCAGATTGGCTGGGTGTCCAAGTAACTGTCAATGTAAGCTTGCAGGCTCCTGCTGCTTGTCTGTGTTTTTATGTGACATTTAGCAGAATTGTTTATCTTGTTGTCTCATCCGCAACAACATATGACTGCCATCATAACTAGAACACATATTACATAATACGTTTAACTTAAACCTGCAAACTCTAGGGTCTACTAGCGAAACAGGTGACAAGATACAATACTAAAACCAAGTTGTGTGTTATAGGGCTATTCTTCCCTACAAGACATTTAGTTATTTTGATACATAAATGAAGACTTTTTGAGCATTTTGAGATTAGAATACAACGAGAAAACATCTTCAACGAGCCACCTTTGATGGTACCCACCTGTCAATCAAAGCTCCTAAGTATTCTCCTGATTATGCATGTAAAAAATCGCCCCTAACAGGGGTGGCAGTAGCTCAGTCTGTAGAGATTTGGCTTGCGACCAGGAGGATGGCTAGTTCATGTCCAGTATGGACCAAAATATGGAAGGTGCACTGGTAGTTGGAGTGCCAATTCACCTGCTGGGCACTGCCAAGGTGCCCTTGAGCAAGGTACCCCTAACTACTCCCAGTGCACTGTTCTGTGTGGCAGCCCATTGTGTGTGTGTGTGTGTGTGTGTGTGTGTGTGTGTGTGACTGCGTGTCACAAACTATATCTTGCATTTTGTTATAGTGGGGTTCATCACTGTCTTACCTGCCATTCCAATAAACTAATAAGCACACTTAAATGTCATGGTCTCTGTCAGTGTAGAAAGTATGTAAGTAGTAAGGATGCATTCTAGTCTCTGAACATAACTAAAAATAAGAGCTCAATAAGACTGAGGTATAAAGTATACTGCTGTTTCACATCTCAGGAAAAAGAGTTTATGATAGTGATCTATACCATATTTCCTGTTAATTACAAACTAGCTTAACAATGCAACACCATCTCAAATGTATGGAAGGATGTGGTCAATGAATAGCTTGATACACAAGCTTCTCAGAGAAAACTGGATTCATAGACAGCTATACATTTTATTGACAGTTAATTAAATGGAGGAGAGTTTGATTAACTAGTAACCAAGAATGGAAAGTTTACACCTCATGCAGGCCAAAAAGGGGGATGCATTAAAAATTACATAACATAAAAGGATATTTAAGATGATTTAATAACAAACGCAGTAGAGCTAGACCTTCAGGGTAGTTTGTGTATACTGTATGTCAGAAAGGTTATTTGTCACAAAATATGTCAGCAAATGAATGAACACACTGTCACAACACACCATCCCTCAAACAGTGATGTATTTTGCTCAAGTAGCCTGAAATAATTAATTCATCCCTGTCTTACCATTCCAGTATACTAATTTGCATACTTAAATGGCATGTTCTTTGTTAGTGAAGAAAGTGAAGTTTGGGATTCATAAATGTATACACAATGTGCACGTACATGCTGCTTGTATATGTGTTAATAATGCAGTCACTAACATGTTCATTTGAAAAATAGAAACTGCCAGATAGTGGTGCTAAAGACAAACTTATTCACTCACCAAATTCAAAAGTTGTTTACACTTGAGCATTAATATACACAAAGCACAATGCTACTATCATTATATGACATATACTGAACATCAAACTATAACTATGGACCCATATAATGTGTTTAATCATTATACCTTGATTAATAATAATAACTAAGGTTTGGAGCTCATAAATGAAAGGAAAGTTCACCTCTGACTTCTAGAAGGGAACAGTGAACCTCTTCTTGCTTCATCATTACATTACACTTCTTCACTGAAGCAGTGTTATGAACAGAGGTACTGAGAGAACATGGTGAGAGAGCAACATATGTTTATTGTTTGAAAAGATGGTACAAAACAAACTTAGAAGATCATGTGCTCTCATTTTATGAAATCTGAGAGATGATGCATGAAGCAGTAATGTATTTCAATGCCTATAATATCATATATAAGAGCAGGACAATGTATAGTATCTATTATCACACACATCTATTGAACTGCGATAAATCTATAGTTACATTTCTGATTTTAAGCCATATCTAATTTATGTGTACACACACACACGTAAAAAATAAAAACATGTCACTCTTTTCAAGCGACTTAACTTTCCAAAACAAGAATTTCACTTGTATCACCAAAGTAAAGATATTTTCATTAAAGCTGTGTAAAGCAAGCAAGCCTCATTGTCATACAAACAGTAAAATAACTGTTGCAATTAGATCAGTCATGATGATCCTCCATAGTTGACTTGATCCAGTCTGTGTATGCAGCAATCTTGGTGTAAATCGTGATTTTGCCAACTCCGCCAGACACCACTCCATATGCCTTTCCATCTTCACAGACCAATGGACCACCGGAGTCTCCCTGGAAATACATAAACAGTGATTGCTTCAACAGTGAATTAATTATTATTGTTGACGTGCTATGTTACAAAAATGTACATACATGATACGGTCCAGTTTCTCCCTCAGAACAGTACAACTTTTCCGTCGAATAATGCTCATTGTCAGTGAGTGTAACACTGGCTTCCATGAGTACATCAGAGAAAATTGTCTTGTTCTTGACTGTATATCCCCAGCCGGCCACTGTACAGTGTACTGGTAGAGAGCCACTATCGTGGCTTGCGAACGTGATGGATTTCACATTTTCAGTCAATTTCACCTTGGAGCTCAACTTAAGGAATGGAGAGAGACAAAAATAAGAAGTATAAATATCTGTGCAGTTTTTTAGTGCTCCTCGTAAATAATGCATTCAGTAGAAAATAGACAAAAATCCTTAAAAACCAAATACAATTGTTGTTTTTTTTAGTATACCTTGAGAAGCATTATGTCATTCTTCAAACCATTTGCATCGTAGTCTTTGTGTTGAAATGCCTGTTTCACTTCTATGCGCTGAATTCCATTACTGTTATGGTAATTGTGAACTCCCAGTAAGACTGTGGTGAGACTGAAATTACAAAATTAAGTCAGTTTCTTGTTCATAAAATAAAAATGTTAAAATAAGACTTCATGTCACAGTTCATCTTTTCCAAATAGATATAAAGTATTGGTGCGTTTAAAGTCTCAATACATGATTCATCATCACTGTCCATAGATAAACATAAGGTGTGTTAAACTGACTTGCAGTGGGCTGCAGTCATCACAAAGTCCTCACTCAGAAGGAAACCACCACAGATTGTCATTGAACCATTAGGCCATTTCCTCTCCAAAATCGCCATGTATGGCCTGCTATGTGGCGCAGCCTCGTGGCCTCCAATGATCTCCCCTGTATGAACTGAGAACAAAAGTGCACACATCACACACATATAAACTAAAGTAAAAACTAAAATAAATTAAAAACTAATTAAATAAGCTAATCTTGAGAATGTTGAATGTTCAAATCACATGCTATAATAGCCTGGGTGAAACAGTACTGTATAAAATGCCATAAAAACTGAACTCACCTTGGCCATCAAGAGTCAGTGCAAGTATCAGTATTGCCAGTTCACAGCGGATAAACATGGTGAGATCACAGCACAGTTCAGCTACTGAAGATAAGTGACACACATCACTGATGATTTCTGTTTTTAAATGCTTCTATGTAGGACAGACAGACAAGGAAGTGTTTGTGTAGTTTGCATATGCAAATGATGTGGCTTTGAAACACACACAGACGCGCGCACGCGCACATGTCCATATCACCCCAGACTTTCATCGTGCAAGTCTTCTTTAGACAGTGTCTAATTAAGTAGATAGAGTGTGGTGCAAGTGGTTTACAAGACTGGCACCAGAGGAAATGCACTTCTAGTACATTTTCTATACCACTGCTGCAGATGATTCCAAAGGTGGCTCTATAGAGGGCATAAAACCCTTGTCACCTCTCAGTGACAAGGTCCTACTCACAGAGAGACAGCCAGTCTGTTCACAAGCTACCAGTGAATTAAAGTGATTTTTTTCACATTACATGTAACCCCTTGTATTAGTATAGTACATAATATGATTTATTGGGTGTTTATTGGCTCGGTGGTGCAGTGTTTAGCACCGTCACCTCAGAGCAAGAAGGTTCTGGTTCGACCTTCGGCTGGGGCCTTTCTTTGTGGACTTTGCATGTTCTCCCCGTGTCTGCGTAGATTCTCTCTGGGTACCTTCCATCCACGGACCAAAGACATGCACTTTATAGGTTAATTGGTGACTCTAAATTGTACTTAGGTGTGAATGAGAGTGTGAATGGTTGTTTGTCTCTATGTGCCCTGTGATGAGCTGGCAACTTGTCCAGGGTGTACTCCGCGTCTCACCCAAAGTCAGCTGGGATAGGCTCCAACCACACCGTGACCCTGATGAGGACAAGCGGTTACAGATAATGGATGGATATAATTTATCAATATACTATATTCTATAGCTAATGACACGCTAAGATTTGCAGCTTACTTAGATTAGATAAACCAACAGTTTGATCTATTCCTTACACTTTTGCAATCGTATTTTTGGTTTTGGAAAGATGATTTTAAAAAGAAATTACACTTTAGATACTGAGTATTGCTCTTATGAGAGCTCCATGCACACAGTTTCACCATTCAACCAATCCAAAGCTTGCCTTTGCTGCTGTAATTATGTTTTGTTAACATTGTTTAACTCACAAACTTTAATGCATCCCCTTTTCGACCTGCATAATGCACACACTTTCATAATTCACTAATATTTGTATTTTCTGTATAGCGGTCTCCGGTTCACTCTGTGGCTTGTGTTGGTTGGTGACATCCTTTCACATACGTGGGAAATAATGTTTTATTGTTTATCTTAGTAAATAATAGGAAGTGGCTATAGATCGCTATCATTACTGTCATTATTGCTACCATATCGCCATTACAGTTTATAGCTAGTTAATGATTTACTGCTGCTGTGCATCTGTGTCTCTCTATCTCTATCACAGGTTCCACTGCTACTTTAATCATTTTATCATTCATTGTAATTGTACAATATATTTGTGTTGATTTGTTCTGTACATGTGACATCTATTGCACGTCTGTCCGTCCTGGGAGAGGGATCCCTCCTCTGTGGCTCTTCCTGAGGTTTCCTCCACCTTTTTTCCCTGTTAAAAGGGTTTTTTGTGGGCAAGTTTTTCCTCACTCGAACCGAGGGTCTAAGGACAGAGGGTGTCACTCCCTGTACAGATTGTAAAGCCCTCCGAGACAAATGTATTTTGTGACTCTGAGCTGTACAAATAAAATTTGATTTGATTTGATTTGATAAACTCTTCCACTGTGGCTATATCTCCTTCTTTGAGATCTTATTTTTTAATTACATAAGACAGAGTGGATCCCATACTACACTTTCTTCACTAACAAAGACTATAACATTTATGCCACATATACAGATTAGTATATTGAACTGCTTACTCTCTCGGGTCTTCGGTTTCTAGACTAGCAGTGACCATCTCTAGCAGCTTAGCAGCGTCAGGGCAGTGAGGGCAGTGAGGGCACGTCTACGTGGATCATGTGACCGACCGAGGGTAGATCTAAATTATTATTATTTTGTTGTATTTATTATTTTGGGCCACACAGACAGACTTACAGAAGACTTTGACAAAAGGGCACTTTGGGCATCAAGGGGCAAAGGGGCAGGCCAATGTGCAGGCTAACCGTTTAGTAGATGAAATAAAATAGAAATTTCTATTTTATTTTATAATTTTAGTTTATGTGATTTGAGTACGGGTTATTGCAGCACAACAGAAACATTTATTTTGTAGGGGAAAGAAACAGAAAAAGCTGTGTGTGGGTGCATGTGGAGCCTTTGTGTTACGGTTCACAGTGGGTCTGGACCCAGAAGCAGAGATCAGTAGGCGCCTTCGGAGCAAAACAAAGTTTATTTTAACCAAGAGCTTCACAAAAACAAAAGGACTGGTGGCCGGCACGGCAGCGGGGAAACTCCAGGGCGAAACAAAAACACTCAGGCACGGAGGCAGTCAACTTAGGTACGCAGGCGACGAGGCAGCAAGGTAAGAGAAACTGAAAAAGTACGAGGGAGAAAACACACGTCAAAAACACACTCGACAGGACACAAGGCAGTTCACTGGAGATAGTCAAAAGTTAGGTCAGCTCTACCGACGAGACGGAATTATCTGGCAGAGGAGTGGTGTGAAGACCAGATGCTTTATGGAGAGTAGTGATGAGATGAGTGTCTGCAGGTGTGCCTCGTCAGCCAGCCTGCCCAGCCCTGCAGGGGAGAAAAGAGGCGGAGAAAACAGACACACACCCACAACCCTCACAGTACCCCCCCTCAAGGGACGCCACCTGGCGGTCTACCAGGTTTCTCAGGGAACCGAGTGTAAAAGTCTCTTAACAAGCTAGGGTCCAGGATGAGCGAGCGCTTGATCCAGGAGCGCTCCTCTGGACCATACCCCTCCCAATCCACCAGGTACTGATAACCCCGGCCCCGCCTCCGCACATCCAGCAGCCGCCGGACAGTGAAGGCAGGGTGGTCATCGATGATCCGGGGGGCGGAGGGGCTTCGGCCGGGGGGGACAGAGGGCTGGTGGACACCGGCTTCAGAAGGGAAACATGGAAGGATGGGTGCACCTTCAGGGCAGGAGGAAGCCTCAGTCTCACCACTGTGGGATTGATGACCCGGTCAATCTCAAAAGGGCCGATGTACCTGGGAGCCAGTTTTCGGGATTCAGTCTGCAGGGGGAGATCCCGAGAGGACAACCAAACCCTCTGCCCGGGCTGGTAGTCAGGACCAGGAATGCGGTGCAGATCCGCCAACCTCTTGTTCCGAGCCGCCGTGCGTGAGAGGGCAGCCCGTGCCTCACGCCAAACCCGGCGGGCGCGCTGGAGATGACCCTGCACCGAGGGCACAGCAGAGTCCGACTCCTGCGAGGGGAAAAGCGGAGGCTGGAAACCATTAGAGGCCATGAAGGGAGACATACCTGTGGCGGAGCTGACCAGGGAGTTGTGGGCGTATTCGACCCAGGGGAGGTGGGTGGACCAGGAGGCTGGGTGGCGAGCAGTGACGCAACGAAGAGCCGTCTCCAAGTCCTGGTTGGCCCGCTCCGTCTGGCCGTTAGTTTGTGGGTGGTATCCCGAGGAGAGGCTGGCTGATGCCCCCTAGAGCCCGGCAAAAGGCTTGCCAAACCTGCGAAGAAAACTGAGGACCCCGGTCTGAAACAATGTCCTGAGGGATGCCATGCAGTCGGAACACATGTTGGATGAGCAGGGTGGCGGTCTCCAGGGCTGAGGGAAGCTTGGACAGGGGAATGAAGTGCACAGCCTTAGAGAATCGATCAACGACAGTTAAAATGGTGGTGTTACCCTCTGATGGAGGCAGGCCTGTGACGAAGTCCACCGCGATGTGAGACCAAGGCCTGTGAGGAATGGGAAGGGGGCGAAGGAAGCCAGCAGGGGGGCGGTGAGAGGCCTTACTGCGGGCGCAGACGGAGCAGGCGGCGACGAACTCCTTGGTGTCAGCAGACATCGTGGCCCACCAGAACCGCTGCTGCAAGAGGGCTAGGGTGCGGTGGAAACCAGGGTGGCAAGCTACCTTGGAGGCGTGTCCCCACTGAAGTACCGGAGACCTGGCTGGTGGTGGCACGAACAGCCGCCCGGGGGGCAGCCCTCTGGATCCGGATGGTCCCCTCGGGCCTCCTGGACCAACCTCTCGACCTCCCACCTGGCAGCTCCAACCACACATGATGGAGGTAAGATGGTCTCCCCACATGGCTCCTCCTCCAGAAAGTCGAACTGGCGAGACAAGGCATCCGGCTTGGTGTTCCTGGTGCCGGGCCGGTAGGTTAGGTGGAAGTCGAAACGGCCCAGGAACAGAGCCCACCGGGCCTGGCGAGAGTTCAGCCTGCGGGCAGAGCGGAGATAAGAAAGGTTCCTATGATCAGTCCAGACAATAAAAGGAAAGGTGGCTCCCTCCAGAAAATGCCTCCACTCCTGGAGAGCCAGCACGACCGCCAGAAGCTCACGGTTCCCCACATCATAATTTCTTTCCGCTGGCGTGAGTCGACGGGAGAAGAAGGCACAGGGATGTAGCTTTTGGTCGGAGGCAGAACGCTGCGAGAGGACAGCTCCCACTCCTGAGTCCGAGGCGTCGACCTCCACCACAAACTGAGCAGCGTGATCTGGGTGAGAAAGCACAGGTGCCGAGGAAAACTGGCGCTTCAACCTACAAAAAGCAGCATCTGCTGCAGGGGACCATAAAAAGGGAGTTTTAACAGAGGTTAGCTTGGTTAGTGGGGAGGCGACACAGCTGTAGTTCCTGATAAACCTTCGGTAGAAATTGGCAAATCCTAGAAACCTCTGTAACTGCTTACGGGTTGTAGGAGTGGGCCAGTCGGCCACTGCCTGAACCTTGGCAGGGTCGGTTCTGATCTGTCCCTTCTCCACCACAAAACCAAGAAACTGCACAGATGACACATGAAATTCACACTTCTCTGCTTTTACATATAGTCTGTTCTCAAGGAGCCGCTGCAAAACCAGCCTGACGTGCTGAACATGTTCTTCAAGGGACCGGGAAAAAATAAGGATGTCGTCGATGTACACAAACACAAACTTATTCAACATGTCTCGCAGGACATCATTAACAAGGGCTTGGAAAACAGCAGGTGCATTAGTTAGTCCAAATGGCATAACACAGTACTCGAAATGTCCCAGGGGTGTATTGAAAGCGGTCTTCCACTCGTCCCCCTCCCTGATACGTACCAAATGGTATGCATTCCTGAGGTCCAGTTTAGTGAAGACGGTGGCCTCATGAAGGGAGCTGAAAGCGGAGTCGATGAGGGGAAGAGGGTACTTGTTACGCACAGTTATGTCATTTAAACCCCTGTAATCAATACAGGGGCGAAGAGTCTTGTCCTTCTTATCTACAAAGAAGAAGCCTGCCCCCACAGGAGAGGACGAGGGACGAATGAAACCAGCTGCTAGCGAGTCTGTGATATAAGTCTCCATGGCCATCCTTTCTGGTTTGGAGAGGTTGTAGAGCTTGCTGGAGGGTAAGGGGGCGCCAGGGGAGTAAGTCTATGCCACAGTCATAGGGTCTGTGAGGTGGCAAGGATTGAGCACGGTCCTTATTGAAAACCTCCCGGAGGTCGTGATACTGAGCAGGTACGCCAGTGAGGTCAACCGGCCTGGGTGGAGGCGGCGTAGGTGAGACTGCGGCAGGAATAGCAGAGTGGAGGCAGTGGGAGTGACAAAAGAGGCTCCAGTTGGTGATGGCTGATGAGGACCAGTCGATGTGAGGATTATGCAGAACTAACCAGGGGAGACCTAAAACTAGGGGGGGTGGTAGGCGAGGAAATAATAAAAAAAGAAATGGATTCGTGGTGGTTACCAGATAGGAGCAGTGACAGGGGAGCAGTGCGGTGGGTGACGCGGCCTAGCAACCTCCCGTCGAGGGCAACAACGTCCTTAGCTGCAGGTAAGGGCTCTGAGGGAAGGTTAGACTGGGAGACAAGGCCAGAGTCAATAAAGTTGTCATCAGCACCAGAATCCACGAGTACTTGCAGAGGAATTGAAACTTGACACCAGGACACAGTACCCTTAAGCTGGAGACGGCTAGGAGAGGAGGAAGGGACAGAGGAACGGCTCACCAGTGCCCCTCCTGTGGCTGGTGAGCCTGCTCTTTTGGCAGGATTGGACACAGGGCGAGAAGGTGGCCAGCCTGACCACAGTAGCCGCACAGCCCAAGACGCCGTCGTCGAAGGCGTTCGACCTGGGAGAGCCTCGTCCTTCCTAGCTGCATGGGTTCCTCGGAGCAGGGGAGCGATGGCACCGTGGACGGAGAGCCACCGGGGACTGGTGGGTCAGGGAGAGGAGGAGAAGGTGCAGGTGGCCGAACAGACCAGGAACGAGAGGGGGGAGAAGGGGAATTAAGCCTGGCTGCTCTCTCCCTGCGTCTCTCACGGAGGCGGTTATCTAGGCGAGTGGCTAGGGAAATTAGCTCGTCTAGAGAAGATGTTTCGTCCCTAGCTGCTAACTCATCCTTGACCTGCTCACTCAAACCTCTACGGAAAGCTCCCTGCAGAGCTGTCTCATCCCACCCAGACTCAGCTGCGAGAATACGAAAGTCAACAGAGTAGTGGGAGACTGAGCTGGAACCCTGCTGTAAAGTAAGGAGTCGGCTACTAGCCTCCCTGTCCCTTAAAGGGTGATCGAAAATCTTCCTCATCTCAGCAGAAAATAAAGGAAAAGAATTACAAATGTTAGAGTTGCTGTCTGACACAGCCAAAGCCCAGGCAGAAGCCTTATCTGACAATAAACTCATAATGAAGGCTACCTTAGCTCTGTCAGTAGCGTAGGTTAAAGGCTGCTGCTCAAACACTAAGGAGCACTGGTGGAGAAACTGGCTACAGGTCCCTAAAACTCCTGAGTACCTGGCAGGTGTGGGGATGAAGGGCTCACGGGGATGGTTGGGTGGAGGAACTGGAGCGGAGTCCGGAGCTGGAGCGGGAGCCACAACCGGAGCTGGAACGGGAGCGGTGAGGAGGTGAGTGGCCATCTGGTCCAAACGAGCCTCAAGCTGGGTGAAACCTGAAGAAAGGCGTTTAAGTGTGTCCGTGACCTGTCCGAGGGCCTCCTCGTGTTGCCCCATACGGGCTCCTTGACTCACCAGGGCTTGTCGGAGCGCCGGTGTCTCTGCGGGATCCATGGTGGCCAGATAATTCTGTTACGGTTCACAGTGGGTCTGGACCCAGAAGCAGAGATCAGTAGGCGCCTTCGGAGCAAAACAAAGTTTATTTTAACCAAGAGCTTCACAAAAACAAAAGGACTGGTGGCCGGCACGGCAGCGGGGAAACTCCAGGGCGAAACAAAAACACTCAGGCACGGAGGCAGTCAACTTAGGTACGCAGGCGACGAGGCAGCAAGGTAAGAGAAACTGAAAAAGTACGAGGGAGAAAACACACGTCAAAAACACACTCGACAGGACACAAGGCAGTTCACTGGAGATAGTCAAAAGTTAGGTCAGCTCTACCGACGAGACGGAATTATCTGGCAGAGGAGTGGTGTGAAGACCAGATGCTTTATGGAGAGTAGTGATGAGATGAGTGTCTGCAGGTGTGCCTCGTCAGCCAGCCTGCCCAGCCCTGCAGGGGAGAAAAGAGGCGGAGAAAACAGACACACACCCACAACCCTCACACTTTGCTTTATTATCTCACACCCAACCGAACTCACTCTTGGTGTTTTGCGTTGATCGGGTGGTGGTGGCCTGGGATGGTATCAAAGTCCGCCCCTGTTGGTGTAAATGTATTTCCTGTTGAAAGGCAATCACACTTCTCTTCACACTGGCATTGGCCCAGCTTTGCCCATGCATGGTTCACCTTGTTTCTAACTGACAAGAAGTATACATTATTATATTATTAATCATGCCGGAGTTGTGTAGCAGCAGACAATTCTTGTTTGTCTTATTCTTTGGTGGGTATTATTTATGGCACGTTTATGAGTCAGAAACATTGGACCCCACTCCTTTCAGTTTCTGCTCTAGGAGTAATGAATTGGACAATCGCTGGACCTTAAGTCTTCCAGATTCTTGACTATGCTGTAATTCTAAGAGCACAAACGTAGTCCACCAACACAGATGCTTGGAGGTAGGATTCATTTCACACATTGCATTCTTTGTTTCTCCTGGAAATCATAACGCATGCAAGAATCTTCACCGGGGTCTCGCTTTTGTGCCAGCTGGGCCAGGAGTTGTCATATGTAGACAGGGCCTAATGCTCCTTGCTCACACCCAAACTCCTCACGAGCTGAGTGAGAGAGAGGAGAATGACCGCGATTGTGTGTTATCTGTCATTACAACAAGACCTACCTTGCTGCCAATCCAGGCAAGCATCAGTGTCATTGGATTGTCCAGTCTGTAGTGTATCCAGCTCCTGTATATACAAACTTTTGGATTGTTTTTGCAGCCAGAGAATCACTCTAACCTAGTTTACCTGTACTTCTACTGAGAATATCACACCAAAGAAAATCGCTCGTAAACCAAAAACTTCACTACTGCACGTTAGAGCCTGACTCACAACAACACTGGCAATCAAGATTAAAGGTTGCCTAACAGGTACACACTGCCAGTGTCATTTACACCTCTCTGTCACGTAATGTTATATTAGTATTTACGCCTAAACCAAGTTTGTCTTTACGGGTACATTCATGAGAGGTGACCTACAGAGCCCAGTGAAGTAGTAAAGTAGTTAATCTTTATTGTGAGGAGCTACAGAGAATGCTCTTTCTGAGTCACTTTTATTTCTCTCAAAAACCAGATTGGCTGGGTGTCCAAGTAACTGTCAATGTAAGCTTGCAGGCTCCTGCTGCTTGTCTGTGTTTTTATGTGACATTTAGCAGAATTGTTTATCTTGTTGTCTCATCCGCAACAACATATGACTGCCATCATAACTAGAACACATATTACATAATACGTTTAACTTAAACCTGCAAACTCTAGGGTCTACTAGCGAAATAGGTGACAAGATACAAAACTAAAACCAAGTTGTGTGTTATAGGGCTATTCTTCCCTACAAGACATTTAGTTATTTTGATACATAAATGAAGACTTTTTGAGCATTTTGAGATTAGAATACAACGAGAAAACATCTTCAACGAGCCACCTTTGATGGTACCCACCTGTCAATCAAAGCTCCTAAGTATACTCCTAATTATGCATGTAAAAAATCGCCCCTAACAGGTGTGGCAGTAGCTCAGTCTGTAGAGATTTGGCTTGCGACCAGGAGGATGGCTAGTTCATGTCCAGTATGGACCAAAATATGGAAGGTGCACTGGTAGTTGGAGTGCCAATTCACCTGCTGGGCACTGCCAAGGTGCCCTTGAGCAAGGTACCCCTAACTACTCCCAGTGCACTGTTCTGTGTGGCAGCCCATTGTGTGTGTGTGTGTGTGTGTGTGTGTGTGTGTGACTGCGTGTCACAAACTATATCTTGCATTTTGTTATAGTGGGGTTCATCACTGTCTTACCTGCCATTCCAATAAACTAATTAGCACACTTAAATGTCATGGTCTCTGTCAGGGTAGAAAGTATGTAAGTAGTAAGGATGCATTCTAGTCTCTGAACATAACTAAAAATAAGAGCTCAATAAGACTGAGGTATAAAGTATACTGCTGTTTCACATCTCAGGAAAAAGAGTTTATGATAGTGATCTATACCATATTTCCTGTTAATTACAAACTAGCTTAACAATGCAACACCATCTCAAATGTATGGAAGGATGTGGTCAATGAATAGCTTGATACACAAGCTTCTCAGAGAAAACTGGATTCATAGACAGCTATACATTTTATTCACAGTTAATTAAATGGAGGAGAGTTTGATTAACTAGTACCAAGAATGGAAAGTTTACACCTCATGCAGGCCAAAAAAGGGGATGCATTAAAAATTACATAACATGAAAGGATATTTAAGATGATTTAATAACAAACGCAGTAGAGCTAGACCTTCAGGGTAGTTTGTGTATACTGTATGTCAGAAAGGTTATTTGTCACAAAATATGTCAGCAAATGAATGAACACACTGTCACAACACACCATCCCTCAAGCAGTGATGTATTTTGCTCAAGTAGCCTGAAATAATTAATTCATCCCTGTCTTACCATTCCAGTATACTAATTTGCATACTTAAATGGCATGTTCTTTGTTAGTGAAGAAAGTGAAGTTTGGGATTCATAAATGTATACACAATGTGCACGTACATGCTGCTTGTATATGTGTTAATAATGCAGTCACTAACATGTTCATTTGAAAAATAGAAACTGCCAGATAGTGGTGCTAAAGACAAACTTATTCACTCACCAAATTCAAAAGTTGTTTACACTTGAGCATTAATATACAAAAAGCACAATGCTACTATCATTATATGACATATGCTGAACATCAAACTATAACTATGGACCCATATAATGTGTTTAATCATTATACCTTGATTAATAATAATAACTAAGGTTTGGAGCTCATAAATGAAAGGAAAGTTTCACCTCTGACTTCTAGAAGGGAACAGTGAACCTCTTCTTGCTTCATCATTACATTACACTTCTTCACTGAAGCAGTGTTATGAACAGAGTTACTGAGAGAACATGGTGAGAGAGCAACATGTTTATTGTTTGAAAAGATGGTACAAAACAAACTTAGAAGATCATGTGCTCTCATTTTATGAAATCTGAGAGATGATGCATGAAGCAGTAATGTATTTCAATGCATATAATGTCATATATAAGAGCAGGACAATGTATAGTATCTATTATCACACACATCTATTGAACTGCGATAAATCTATAGTTACATTTCTGATTTTAAGCCATATCTAATTTATGTGTACACACACACACGTAAAAAATCAAAACATGTCACTCTTTTCAAGCGACTTAACTTTCCAAAACAAGAATTTCACTTGTATCATCAAAGTAAAGATATTTTCATTAAAGCTGTGTAAAGCAAGCAAGCCTCATTGTCATACAAACAGTAAAATAACTGTTGCAATTAGATCAGTCATGATGATGCTTCATAGTTGACTTGATCCAGTCTGTGTATGCAGCAATCTTGGTGTAAATCGTGATTTTGCCAACTCCGCCAGACACCACTCCATATGCCTTTCCATCTTCACAGACCAATGGACCACCGGAGTCTCCCTGGAAATACATAAACAGTGATTGCTTCAACAGTGAATTAATTATTATTCTTGACGTGCTATGTTACAAAAATGTACATACACGATACGGTCCAGTTTCTCCCTCAGAACAGTACAACTTTTCCGTCGAATAATGCTCATTGTCAGTGAGTGTAACACTGGCTTCCATGAGTACAGGAGAGAAAATTGTCTTGTTCTTGTCTGTAAATCCCCAGCCGGCCACTGTACAGTGTACTGGTAGAGAGCCACTATCGTGGCTTGCGAACGTGATGGATTTCACATTTGCAGTCAATTTCACCTTGGAGCTCAACTTAAGGAATGGAGAGAGACAAAAATAAGAAGTATAAATATCTGTGCAGTTTTTTAGTGCTCCTCGTGAATAATGCATTCAGTAGAAAATAGACAAAAATCCTTAAAAACCAAATACAATTGTTTTTTTTTTTAGTATACCTTGAGAAGCATTATGTCATTCTTCAAACCATTTGCATCGTAGTCTTTGTGTTGAAATGCCTGTTTCACTTCTATGCGCTGAATTCCATTACTGTTATGGTAATTGTGAACTCCCAGTAAGACTGTGGTGGGACTGAAATTACAAAATTAAGTCAGTTTCTTGTTCATAAAATAAAAATGTTAAAATAAGACTTCATGTCACAGTTCATCTTTTCCAAATAGATATAAAGTATTGGTGAGTTTAAAGTCTCAATACATGATTCATCATCACTGTCCATAGATAAACATAAGGTGTGTTAAACTGACTTGCAGTGGGCTGCAGTCATCACAAAGTCCTCACTCAGAAGGAAACCACCACAGATTGTCATTGAACCATTAGGCCATTTCCTCTCCAAAATCGCCATGTATGGCCTGCTATGTGGCGCAGCCTCGTGGCCTCCAATGATCTCCCCTGTATGAACTGAGAACAAAAGTGCACACATCACACACATATAAACTAAAGTAAAAACTAAAATAAATTAAAAACTAATTAAATAAGCTAATCTTGAGAATGTTGAATGTTCAAATCACATGCTATAATAGCCTGTGTGAAACAGTACTGTATAAAATGCCATAAAAACTGAACTCACCTTGGCCATCAAGAGTCAGTGCAAGTATCAGTATTGCCAGTTCACAGCGGATAAACATGGTGAGATCACAGCACAGTTCAGCTACTGAAGATAAGTGACACACATCACTGATGATTTCTGTTTTTAAATGCTTCTATGTAGGACAGACAGACAAGGAAGTGTTTGTGTAGTTTGCATATGCAAATGATGTGGCTTTGAAACATACACAGACGCGCGCACGCGCACATGTCCATATCACCCCAGACTTTCATCGTGCAGGTCTTCTTTAGACAGTGTCTAATTAAGTAGATAGAGTGTGGTGCAAGTGGTTTACAAGACTGGCACCAGAGGAAATGCACTTCTAGTACATTTTCTATACCACTGCTGCAGATGATTCCAAAGGTGGCTCTATAGAGGGCATAAAACCCTTGTCACCTCTCAGTGACAAGGTCCTACTCACAGAGAGACAGCCAGTCTGTTCACAAGCTACCAGTGAATTAAAGTGATTTTTTTCACATTACATGTAACCCCTTGTATTAATATAGTACATAATATGATTTATTGGGTGTTTATTGGCTCGGTGGTGCAGTGTTTAGCACCGTCACCTCAGAGCAAGAAAGTTCTGGTTCGACCTTCGGCTGGGGCCTTTCTGTGTGGAGTTTGCATGTTCTCCCCGTGTCTGTGTAGATTCTCTCCGGGTACCTTCCATCCACGGACCAAAGACATGCACTTTATAGGTTAATTGGTGACTCTAAATTGTACTCAGGTGTGAATGAGAGTGTGAATGGTTGTTTGTCTCTATGTGCCCTGTGATGAGCTGGCAACTTGTCCAGGGTGTACGCCGCGTCTCACCCAAAGTCAGCTGGGATAGGCTCCAACCACACCGTGACCCTGATGAGGACAAGCGGTTACAGATAATGGATGGATATAATTTATTAATATACTATATTATATAGCTAATGACACGTTAAGATTTGCAGCTTACTTATATTAGATAAACCAACAGTTTGATCTATTCCTTACACTTTTGCCATCGTATTTTTGGTTTTGGAAAGATGATTTAAAAAAGAAATTACACTTTAGATACTGAGTATTGCTCTTATGAGAGCTCCATGCACACAGTTTCACCATTCAACCAATCCAAAGCTTGCCTTTGCTGCTGTAATTATGTTTTGTTAACATTGTTTAACTCACAAACTTTAATGCATCCCCTTTTCGACCTGCATAATGCACACACTTTCTTAATTCACTAATATTTGTATTTTCTGTATAGCAGTCTCCGGTTCACTCCGTGGCTTGTGTTGGTTGGTGACATCCTTTCACATATACGTGGGAAATAATGTTTTATTGTTTATCTTAGTAAATAATAGGAAGTGGCTATAGATCGCTATCATTACTGTCATTATTGCTACCATATCTCCATTACAGTTTATAGCTAGTTAATGATTTACTGCTGCTGTGCATCTGTGTCTCTCTATCTCTATCACAGGTTCCACTGCTACTTTAATCATTTTATCATTCATTGTAATTGTACAATATGTTTGTGTTGATTTGTTCTGTACATGTGACATCTATTGCACGTCTGTCCGTCCTGGGAGAGGGATCCCTCCTCTGTGGCTCTTCCTGAGGTTTCTTCCACCTTTTTTCCCTGTTAAAAGGGTTTTTTGTGGGCAAGTTTTTCCTCACTCGAACCGAGGGTCTAAGGACAGAGGGTGTCACTCCCTGTACAGATTGTACAGCCCTCCGAGACAAATGTATTTTGTGACTCTGGGCTGTACAAATAAAATTTGATTTGATTTGATTTGATTTGATTTGATTTGATAAACTTTTGATAACTGTGGCTATATCTCCTTCTTTGAGATCTTATTTTTTAACTACATAAGACAGAGTGGATCCCATACTACACTTTCTTTACTAACAAAGACCATAACATTTATGCCACATATACAGATTAGTATATTGAACTGCTTACTCCCTCGGGTCTTCGGTTTCTAGACTAGCAGTGACCATCTCTAGCAGCTTAGCAGCGTCAGGGCAGTGAGGGCATGTGGATCTACGTGGTCTACGTGGATCATGTGACCGACCGAGGGTAGATCTAAATTATTATTATTTTGTTGTATTTATTATTTTGGGCAACACAGACAGACTTACAAAAGAAACAAACAAATAAAAAAAAACACTTTGACAAAAGGGCACTTTGGGCATCAAGGGGCAAAGGGGCAGGCCAATGTGCAGGCTAACCGTGTAGTAGTAGATGAAATAAAATAGAAATGTCTATTTTATTTCATAATTTTAGTTTATGTGATTTGAGTACAGGTTATTGCAGCACAACAGAAACATTTATTTTGTAGGGGAAAGAAACAGAAAAAGCTGTGTGTGGGCGCACGTGGAGCCTTTGCTTTATTATCTCACACCCAACCTAACTCACTCTTGGTGTTTTGCGTTAATCGGGTGGTGGTGGCCTGGGATGGTATCGAATTCCGGGCCTGAATTATTGTCCCAGTCTGCCCCTGTTGGTGTAAATGTATTTCCTGTTGAAAGGCAATCACACTTCTCTTCACATTGGCATTGGCCCATCTTTGCCCATGCATGGCCTTGTTTCTAACTGACAAGAAGTATACATTATTATATTATTAATCAAGTTGTGTAGCAGCAGACAATTCTTGTTTGTCTTATTCTTTGGTGGGTATTATTTATGGCACGTTTATGAGCCAGAAACATTGGATCCCACTCCTTTCAGTTTCTGCTCTAGGAGTAATGAATTGGACAATCGCTGGACCTTAAGTCTTCCAGATTCTTGACTATGCTGTAATTCTAAGAGCACAAACGTAGTCCACCAACACAGATGCTTGGAGGTAGGATTCATTTCACACATTGCATTCTTTGTTTCTCCTGGAAATCATAACGCATGCAAGAATCTTCACCGGGGTCTCGCTTTTGTGCCATTTGGGCCAGGAGTTGTCATATGTAGACAGGGCCTAATGCTCCTAGCTCACACCCAAACTCCTCACGAGCTGAGTGAGAGACAGGAGAATGACCGCGATTGTGTGTTATCTGTCATTACAACAAGACCTACCTTGCTGCCAATCCAGGCAAGCATCAGTGTCATTGGATTGTCCAGTCTGTAGTGTGTCCAGCTCCTGTCTATACAAACCAAATCTTTTGGATTGTTTTTGCAGCCAGAGAATCACTCTAACCTAGTTTACCTGTACTTCTACTGAGAATATCACACCAAAGAAAATCGCTCGTAAACCAAAAACTTCACTACTGCACGTTAGAGCCTGACTCACAACAACACTGGCAATCAAGATTAAAGGTTGCCTAACAGGTAAACACTGCCAGTGTCATTTACACCTCTCTGTCACGTAATGTTATATTAGTATTTATGCCTAAACCAAGTTTGTCTTTACGGGTACATTCATGAGAGGTGACCTACAGAGCCCAGTGAAGTAGTAAAGTAGTTGATCTTTATTGTGAGGAGCTACAGAGAATGCTCTTTCTGAGTCACTTTTATTTCTCTCAAAAACCAGATTGGCTGGGTGTCCAAGTAACTGTCAATGTAAGCTTGCAGGCTCCTGCTGCTTGTCTGTGTTTTTAGGTGACATTTAGCAGAATTGTTTATCTTGTTGTCTCATCCGCAACAACATATGACTGCCATCATAACTAGAACACATATTACATAATACATTTAACTTAAACCTGCAAACTCTAGGGTCTACTAGCGAAACAGGTGACAAGATACAATACTAAAACCAAGTTGTGTGTTCTAGGGCTATTCTTCCCTACAAGACATTTAGTTATTTTGATACATAAATGAAGACTTTTTGAGCATTTTGAGATTAGAATACAACGAGAAAACATCTTCAACGAGCCACCTTTGATGGTACCCACCTGTCAATCAAAGCTCCTAAGTATACTCCTGATTATGCATGTAAAAAATCGCCCCTAACAGGGGTGGCAGTAGCTCAGTCTGTAGAGATTTGGCCTGCGACCAGGAGGATGGCTAGTTCATGTCCAGTATGGACCAAAATATGGAAGGTACACTGGTAGTTGGAGTGCCAATTCACCTGCTGGGCACTGCCAAGGTGCCCTTGAGCAAGGTACCCCTAACTACTCCCAGTGCACTGTTCTGTGTGGCAGCCCATTGTGTGTGTGTGTGTGTGTGACTGCGTGTCACAAACTATATCTTGCATTTTGTTATAGTGGGGTTCATCACTGTCTTACCTGCCATTCCAATAAACTAATTAGCACACTTAAATGGCATGGTCTCTGTCAGTGTAGAAAGTATGTAAGTAGTAAGGATGCATTCTAGTCTCTGAACATAACTAAAAATAAGAGCTCAATAAGACTGAGGTATAAAGTATACTGCTGTTTCACATCTCAGGAAAAAGAGTTTATGATAGTGATCTATACCATATTTCCTGTTAATTACAAACTAGCTTAACAATGCAACACCATCTCAAATGTATGGAAGGATGTGGTCAATGAATAGCTTGATACACAAGCTTCTCAGAGAAAACTGGATTCATAGACAGCTATACATTTTATTCACAGTTAATTAAATGGAGGAGAGTTTGATTAACTAGTACCAAGAATGGAAAGTTTACACCTCATGCAGGCCAAAAAAGGGGATGCATTAAAAATTACACAACATAAAAGGATATTTAAGATGATTTAATAACAAACGATGTAGAGCTAGACCTTCAGGGTAGTTTGTGTGTACTGTATGTCAGAAAGGTTATTTGTCACAAAATATGTCAGCAAATGAATGAACACACTGTCACAACACACCATCCCTCAAACAGTGATGTATTTTGCATTTTGCTCAAGTAGCCTGAAATAATTAATTCATCCCTGTCTTACCATTCCAGTATACTAATTTGCATACTTAAATGGCATGTTCTTTGTTAGTGAAGAAAGTGAAGTTTGGGATTCATAAATGTATACACAATGTGCATGACATGCTGCTCGTATATGTGTTAATAATGCAGTCACTAACATGTTCATTTGAAAAATAGAAACTGCCAGATGGTGGTGCTAAAGACAAACTTATTCACTCCGCAAATTCAAAAGTTTTTTACACTTGAGCATTAATATACACAAAGCACAATGCTACTATCATTATATGACATATACTGAACATCAAACTATAACTATGGACCCAAATAATGTGTTTAATCATTATACCTTGATTAATAATAATAACTAAGGTTTGGAGCTCATAAATGAAAGGAAAGTTTCACCTCTGACTTCTAGAAGGGAACAGTGAACCTCTTCTTGCTTCATCATTACATTACACTTCTTCACTGAAGCAATGTTATGAACAGAGGTACTGAGAGAACATGGTGAGAGAGCAACATATGTTTATTGTTTGAAAAGATGGTACAAAACAAACTTAGAAGATCATGTGCTCTCATTTTATGAAATCTGAGAAATGATGCATGAAGCAGTAATGTATTTCAATGCCTATAATGTCATATATAAGAGCAGGACGATGTATAGTATCTATTATCACACACATCTATTGAACTGCGATAAATCTATACTTACATTTCTGATTTTAAGCCATATCTAATTTATGTGTACACACACACACACGTAAAAAATCAAAACATGTCACTCTTTTCAAGCGACTTAACTTTCCAAAACAAGAATTTCACTTGTATCACCAAAGTAAAGATATTTTCATTAAAGCTGTGTAAAGCAAGCAAGCCTCATTGTCATACAAACAGTAAAATAACTGTTGCAATTAGATCAGTCATGATGATGCTTCATAGTTGACTTGATCCAGTCTGTGTATGCAGCAATCTTGGTGTAAATGATGATCTTGCCATCTCCGCCAGACACCACTCCATATGCCTTTCCATCTTCACAGACCAATGGACCACCGGAGTCTCCCTGGAAATACATAAACAGTGATTGCTTCAACAGTGAATTAATTATTATTGTTGACGTGCTATGTTACAAAAATGTACATACACGATACGGTCCAGTTTCTCCCTCAGAACAGTACAACTTTTCCGTCGAATAATGCTCATTGTCAGTGAGTGTAACACTGGCTTCCATGAGTACATCAGAGAAAATTGTCTTGTTCTTGTCTGTAAATCCCCAGCCGGCCACTGTACATGATTCTGGTAGAGAGCCACTATCGTGGCTTGCGAACGTGATGGATTTCACATTTTCAGTCAATTTCACCTTGGAGCTCAACTTAAGGAATGGAGAGAGACAAAAATAAGAAGTATAAATATCTGTGCAGTTTTTTAGTGCTCCTCGTGAATAATGCATTCAGTAGAAAATAGATAAAAATCCTTAAAAACCAAATACAATTTTTTTTAGTATACCTTAAGAAGCATTATGTCATTCTTCAAACCATTTGCATCGTAGTCTTTGTGTCGAAATGCCTGTTTCACTTCTATGCGCTGAATTCCATTACTGTTATGGTAATTGTGAACTCCCAGTAAGACTGTGGTGGGACTGAAATTACAAAATTAAGTCAGTTTCTTGTTCATAAAATAAAAATGTTAAAACAAGACTTCATGTCACAATTCATCTTTTCCAAATAGATATAAAGTATTGGTGCGTTTAAAGTCTCAATACATGATTCATCATCACTGTCCATAGACAAACATAAGGTGTGTTAAACTGACTTGCAGTGGGCTGCAGTCATCACAAAGTCCTCACTCAGAAGGAAACCACCACAGATTGTCATTGAACCATTAGGCCATTTCCTCTCCAAAATCGCCATGTATGGCCTGCTATGTGGCGCAGCCACGTGGCCTCCAATGATCTCCCCTGTATGAACTGAGAACAAAAGTGCACACATCACACACATATAAACTAAAGTAAAAACTAAAATAAATTAAAAACTAATTAAATAAGCTAATCTTGAGAATGTTGAATGTTCAAATCACATGCTATAATAGCCTGTGTGAAACAGTACTGTATAAAATGCCATAAAAACTGAACTCACCTTGGCCATCAAGAGTCAGTGCAAGTATCAGTATTGCCAGTTCACAGCGGATAAACATGGTGAGATCTCAGCACAGTTTAGCTACTGGAGATAAGTGACACACATCACTGATGATTTCTGTTTTTAAATGCTTCTATGTAGGACAGACAGACAAGGAAGTGTTTGTGTAGTTTGCATATGCAAATGATGTGGCTTTGAAACATACACAGACGTGCGCATGCGCACATGTCCATATCACCCCAGACTTTCATTGTGCAGGTCTTCTTTAGACAGTGTCTAATTAAGTAGATAGAGTGTGGTGCAAGTGGTTTACAAGACTAGCACCAGAGGAAATGCACTTCTAGTACATTTTCTATACCACTGCTGCAGATGATTCCAAAGGTGGCTCTATAGAGGGCGTAAAACCCTTGTCACCTTGTCAGTGACAAGGTCCTACTCACAGAGAGACAGCCAGTCTGTTCACAAGCTACCAGTGAATTAAAGTGATTTTTTTCACATTACATGTAACCCCTTGTATTAATATAGTACATAATATGATTTATTGGGTGTTTATTGGCTCGGTGGTGCAGTGTTTAGCACCGTCACCTCAGAGCAAGAAAGTTCTGGTTCGACCTTCGGTTGGGGCCTTTCTGTGTGCAGTTTGCATGTTCTCCCCGTGTCTGCGTAGATTCTCTCTGGGTACCTTCCATCCACGGACCAAAGAAATGCACTTTATAGGTTAATTGGTGACTCTAAATTGTGCTTAGGTGTGAATGAGAGTGTGAATGGTTGTTTGTCTCTATGTGCCCTGTGATGAGCTGGCAACTTGTCCAGGGTGTACTCCGCGTCTCACCCAAAGTCAGCTGGGATAGGCTCCAACCACACCGTGACCCTGATGAGGACAAGCGGTTACAGATAATGGATGGATATAATTTATTAATTTACTATATTATATAGCTAATGACACCCTAAGATTTGCAGCTTACTTAGATTAGATAAACCAACAGTTTGATCTATTCCTTACACTTTTGCCATCGTATTTTTGGTTTTGGAAAGATGATTTAAAAAAGAAATTACACTTTAGACACTGAGTATTGCTCTTATGAGAGCTCCATGCACACAGTTTCACCATTCAGCCAATCCAAAGCTTGCCTTTGCTGCTGTAATTATGTTTTGTTAACATTGTTTAACTCACAAACTTTAATGCATCCCCTTTTCGACCTGCATAATGCACACACTTTCATAATTCACTAATATTTGTATTTTCTGTATAGCAGTCTCTGGTTCACTCTGTGACTTGTGTTGGTTGGTGACATTCTTTCACATACGTGGGAAATAATGTTTTATTGTTTATCTTAGTAAATAACAGGAAGTGGCTATAGATTGCTATCATTACTGTCATTATTGCTACCATATCTCCATTACAGTTTATAGCTAGTTAATGATTTACTGCTGCTGTGCATCTGTGTCTCTCTATCTCTATCACAGGTTCCACTGCTACTGTAATCATTTTATCATTCATTGTAATTGTACAATATGTTTGTGTTGATTTGTTCTGTACATGTGACATCTATTGCACGTCTGTCCGTCCTGGGAGAGGGATCCCTCCTCTGTGGCTCTTCCTGAGGTTTCTTCCACCTTTTTTCCCTGTTAAAAGGGTTTTTTGTGGGCAAGTTTTTCCTCACTCGAACCGAGGGTCTAAGGACAGAGGGTGTCACTCCCTGTACAGATTGTAAAGCCCTCCGAGGCAAATGTATTTTGTGACTTTGAGCTATAGAAATAAAATTTGATTTGATTTGATTTGGACTGGCCATCGGGAGCACCGGGACATTTCCCGGTGGCCTGGCCGCCGAACTGGCCCGCTCGGCGATTGCCGACGGTCGGGACCAAAGGCTCGGTTCGGGTCGCCCTTGATTTTTAAATAAACAACCCGTCGTGCGGCTCATTAGGGTATCTGCCTCGCTGAAGCTCACACAGACTGAGCAGCAACGTTGGGCACAAACACACCCCCTCCTCTCTTTTTGTGAGGCTCTCTGTCACAGCACTGCAGACACACACACACACACACACACCAAGTTGCGCTCTGTAAATATTAATGTTACAGAGAATCAGGGCCGTGCAGAGACCTTTGGAGGGGCAGGTGCTCAAAGCACAAACGAATACCGCTGTAATGTGCTTATAAAGGAAGTATGAGTGAAAAATCTACAATGCACTAAAGAATTTCAAAAACGAAAAGTAGATTTTTGTCTTTTACTCAAAATCACACCTCAAACAGTACTATAGTTTTTGAATGAAAATATTATTTTTCAATCCCTTTGCCTGACATACATATGCAGTTTTTCAACCAAATATGTGAAGAACAATAAAATAATGCCCTTTCAATACAAAAGGTCCCATACGTTTTTGCCTTATTTTCCTCAGACATGCCACTTAGCAAAGCAAAGACCCTCCAGAAAGTTGAGGGGAACCTGTCATAGACAGAAATAGTATTTATGAAGTTATTCTGTCACTCTGCAGTCACTTTGGGCCCTCTGTCACTCTGCTCTGTGTGCTCCCTGCCCCCTGCACTCTGTTCTACGCACACAGCTCTCTCTCTCTGTTGTCCCTCCCCCACAAGACCCCAGAGTCCTTTGATTGGCTAGTATACGTCATAGATACCCTCCACTGATTGGTTGAAAAAGAAACTAGTTTGCCTAGTAACGTTTGTCCACATTTTTCGATTGGTCTTTTACATGGTGGCATATAGAGATGTCAAACTCGGATCCTTTTATGGATTCGAATCTTTCTGAGTCAATCACTAAACAGATCCGGATCTTACGAGTCATTTGAGTCATTTGTCCATAAGCATATAAGCCCGCCTGTCTTAGACTACAAATAGGCTAAATAAATTCAAATTTGAGAGCTATTATACGAGGAGGGCAGTCTACTGTTTGTGCATTTGAAATTTTGATGCAGGAAATAAAACTTTGCATTTTTATCTTATTAAAGATTCTCTAACATTAATTATGAGGCTGTAAGTTCACAATGTTTTTATTTAGCTGAATTATATTCAACTGACACAAATACAGTATTATATTCTCATATCTCACAGTCAGCATCACTCATTCATCTGTAAATACAGTAAATGACATCATAGAAATGTGGCAAATATAACTCCATAATTACTGATGACAGATTATGCTAACACATAATGCTGCAAATAAAATTCTCCTCTCACAGTGTTTAGGCTGTATTAGCCTCTAAAGTTTATTAAGACTTTATTGTGTTAAATCAAGTGCAGCGAATAAGAACATCATTAATAACAACATATAATGCTGCAGTTAAAATTACGTTAATTTCGTTATATCCCTCTTACATTGTCTTTAGCCTCTGAGCTATATTAGCCTCAGCTCCATAAAACGAGTGTTTGTGTTTTAAATAAAGTTTCTATCATCTTGTTTATTGCTGTATTTATCTTCTTACATTTGACTGGAGGAAGTCTTTTTGACGACACAACTCCATGAAGTCCATCCGAGTCTGAATCTGCCTCGTTTCACGCTGTACGGAGGAAAAGATCCAGTCGACTCGGTTGAATCCGTGAATCTGGGTCCTTTGGCGAGCGATCCGCAGGTCTCCGGAGTCTTTTGAGTCTCCTGAGTCTTTTGGTTCTTTTGGTTCTGTTGATTCTCGGGTGTATCTGGCTCTGTACGGATTTACTCGATGCATCTGAATCTGAATCTGAATCCGGGTCTGTGCTGCTGAGTCTGAGTCTGCAGGAAGACACGCTGATCCGCTGAGTCATCTGAGTCTTTTGATTCTTTTGATTCTCGGATGTTTCCAGCTCTGTACAGATTTGATGGATCTGAATCTGAATCCGGGCCTGTGCTACTGAGTCTGAGTCTGCTCTGCAGGAAGTTACGATGTTCCCGAAGCTATTTTAGCGGCGGAAACAAGCTTATTGTTAACAATATTAGCGAGGCATGTTGTAATGAGATTGTATAGGTTAAAAGGAGAGGAGTGAATGGCGCATTTTATCATTTTAATTTGCATATGTGGCCGTGTTTAGGCCGCTGTTAGGCGGATATAGGACGGTAAAAGATCCGGGTTAATGGAGATTATGACTCGTGAATCCCGAGTCAGTTAGAGGATCCGGGTTAAAGATCCGGATGAATCCCGAATCATACACCACTAGTGGCATAGAACAACAAGGAAGTGTCGGACACAAACCGCACTTCTCCGTCTTCAGCGGAATCTCAGGAAATCTCTCTATCATAAACCGTTTCGGAGACATTCACAGATATGTAAAACTTCAGACTTTTGGGGCGGATCCACCCAGTCCGTCCCCGGAGGATTAAGTACTCCCTCGGGTCTTCGGTTTCTAGACTAGCAGTGACCGTCTCTAGCAGCTTAGCAGCGTTTAGCTGCAGGGCACGTCTACGTGGATCATGTGACCGACTGAGGGTAGATCTAAATTATTGTATTATTATTTTGTTGTATTTATTATTTTGGGCCACACAGACAGACTTACAAAAAAAACAAACAAACAAAAAAAAAAACACTTTGACAAAAGGGCACTTTGGGCATCAAGGGGCAAAGGGGCAGGTGCTCCAGCACCCAATGTGCAGGCTGCACATTTAACCGTGTAGCAGTAGATGAAATAAAATAGAAATTTATATTTTATTTCATAATTTTAGTTTTTGTGATTTGAGTACAGGTTATTGCAGCACAACAGAAACATTTATTTTGTAGGGGAAAGAAACATAAAAAGCTGTGTGTGGGTGCACGTGGAGCCTTTGCTTTATTATTTTACACTCTTACATCAGTAGGCACCCAACCGAACTCACTTTTGGTGTTTTGCATTGATCGGGTGGTGGTGGCCTGGGATGGTATCAAAGTCCGCCCCTGTTGGTGTAAATGTATTTCGTGTTGAAAGGCAATCACACTTCTCTTCACACTTGTCACAGTGGAGTTTAGAGCCTTTCCTCTATATTATCCACATTAGTCTTTTTGGCATTGGCCCATCTTTGCCCATGCATGGTTCACCTTGTTTCTAACTGACAAGAAGTATACATTATTATATTATTAATCACACCAGAGCAGCAGACAATTCTTGTTTGTCTCATTCTTTGGTGGGTTTTATTTATGGCACGTTTATGAGCCAGAAACATTGGATCCCACTCCTTTCAGTTTCTGCTCTAGGAGTAATGAATTGGACAATCGCTGGACCTTAAGTCTTCCAGATTCTTGACTATGCTGTAATTCTAAGAGCACAAACGTAGTCCACCAACACAGATGCTTGGAGGTAGGATTCATTTTACACATTGCATTCTTTGTTTCTCCTGGAAATCATAACGCATGCAAGAATGTTCACCGGGGTCTCGCCTTTGTGCCAGCTGGGCCAGGAGTTGCCCTGAGACAGGGCCTAATGCTCCTAGCTCACACCCAAACTCCTCACCTTTCAGTAACAATAATAGGGAGAGCTGAGTGAGAGAGAGGAGAATGACTGCGATTGTGCGTTATCTGTCATTACAACAAGACCTACCTTGCTGCCAATCCAGGCAAGCATCAGTGTCATTGGATTGTCCAGTCTGTAGTGTATCCAGCTCCTGTCTATACAAACCAAATCTTTTGGATTGTTTTTGCAGCCAGAGAATAACTCTAACCTAGTTTACCTGTACTTCTACTGAGAATATCACACCAAAAAAATCGTCCCTAAAAGGGGCGATTTTTTATATAACTCATCTGTTTAAATTTTTTTAAGGCTTAAAGTTATGCATAATTAAGAGCATGGCCACTTTGATTGACAGGTAGGTGCCATCAAAGGTGGCTCGTTGAAGATGTTTTCTCGTTGTATTCTAATCTCAAAATGCTCAAAAAGTCTTAATTTATGTATCAAAATAACTAAATGTCTTGTAGGGAAGAATAGCCCTATAACACACAACTTGGTTTTAGTTTTGTATCTTGTCACCTGTTTCGCTAGTAGACACTACTAGAGTTTGCAGGTTTAAGTTAAACGTATTATGTAATATGTGTTCTAGTTATGATGGCAGTCATATGTTGTTGCGGATGAGGCAGCAAGATAAACAAAACTGCTAAATGTCACCTAAAAACACAGACAAGCAGCAGGAGCCTGCAAGCTTACACTGACAGTTACTTGGACACCCAGCCAATCTGGTTTTTGAGAGAAATAAAAGTGACTCAGAAAGAGCATTCTCTGTAGCTCCTCACAATAAAGATCAACTACTTTACTACTTCACTGGGCTCTGTAGGTCACCTCTCATGAATGTACCCGTAAAGACAAACTTGGTTTAGGCATAAATACTAATATAACATTACGTGACAGAGAGGTGTAAATGACACTGGCAGTGTTTACCTGTTAGGCAACCTTTAATCTTGATTGCCAGTGTTGTTGTGAGTCAGGCTCTAACGTGCAGTAAAGTAGTGCAAAGTTTTTGGTTTACGAGCGATTTTTTTAGTGTGTGCACTGGAGTGCCAATTCACCTGCTGGACACTGCCAAGGTGCCCTTGAGCAAGGTACCCCTAACTACTCCCAGTGCACTGTTCTGTGTGGCAGCCCATTGTGTGTGTGTATATGTGCGTGCATGTGTGTCTGTGGTTGTATTTCAAGTAAAATGCATGCAAGGTGTACAATTACTCAACTGCGTGTCACAAACTATATCTTGCATTTTGTTATAGTGGGGTTCATCACTGTCTTACCTGCCATTCCAATAAACTAATTAGCACACTTAAATGTCATGGTCTCTGTCAGTGTAGAAAGTATGTAAGTATGCAGTAAGGATGCATTCTAGTCTCTGAACATAACTAAAAATAAGAGCTTAATAAGACTGAGGTATAAAGTATACTGCTGTTTCACCATTACTTTCCACAGGTAAACATAAGTTGTGTTATGCTGACTTGGCTTGGCAGGTGGCTGCAGTCATCACAAAATCTTCAGTCAGAATGAAAACATCACAGTATTTTATTGAACCATCACGCAATTGTCTCTCCAAAATCACCATGTAGGGCCTGCTATGTGGCTCAGCCTCGTTGCCTCCAAAGATCTGTCCTGTATGAACTGAGAACTAAATATTTACAGTATATATATAAAGTCACAAAACTGTAATACTTATAATATGAAAAAGTATACATAGCCTTATGTGCCTTATTAATTATTTGTAAGTCTTTACAAGACTTTCCCCTCCTGGCCCACCAACACTTCCAGCAGCAACAACAAGTACTGACCAAACTGACACCTGCTTCAGTCATTCAGTCCAACAGGACACATGATATTATGGTTAATATGAGAGAATATCAATATTTCCTATATCACAACAAACAATTTTATGTCTCTGTTTTATACATTAGAAAATAGTCAAACCATATCTATGCAGAGTGGGGATGAGAATAAGGAGTATACGCTCAGTCTGCTGGATAGAAGTCCATCCATACATCAGTAATTCCTGCAAAAACTGCTGTTATTTTTTCTGAAAGGTTAATAGATAATTTAGTTTTAAACAGATTTAATATAGTATAAAAATGTTATGTCTGCAACAAATGACTGTTACTAATACTGTATATTCAGAATGTAATTTTCATCATAGCATTAGGAATAATTAGTGTGATTAGTTCATTTTAATCAAATCAAATCAAATCAAACTTTGTTTATATGGCACCTTTCATACATGAAGTAGCACAAGGTGCCTCACAGAGATTAAGAACAACAATTACAGGAGAAAACAACATAGATTAAAATCAAGGAAAATTAAGAAAACCCAACCCACCCACCCCCACATACACTCAAACAACAATACATATACACTCATACAGACACTACCACACATATGCACATACACACACACCGACCCACACATACGAACGCTAGCTGTCACTAAGAGACATGGCCTGGCACTGCAACCTGAGGCGAGGAAAAAAGCCACCTTTGGGGGCCTGCCTCACAGAGAGGTCACGGTCCAAGACCACCGGGAGAACCACAGAGGCCACCCCTACCCGGGTAGACAGGAGGCCATGCACAAAGGTGCAGGGCCCCCTAGCCACCCAGGCCGGAGCAGCCTGCAAGGCAGCGCCCCCGATGGAGGACCAGAGACAGATCCCAGTGAGGCAGGCCCCCATGAGGAAACACTGGAGCTAAAAACTATGTAATTAAAACAGTAAAACAGGGTAAAGAACATAAAAGCTTAAAAACAGACAAAGAGATAGATAAATAATTAAATAGATAGATAGATAGATAGATAGATAAATAAATACAATAAAATAGATTAAAGGTTATAAGCACTAAGAACTAGAAGGCTAAAACAGCAGAATAAGATAGGAGATATATGAACTTAAAACTGAGGGTTTAAGATAGTAACTTCAAATAAAACGTATAAAATTAGAGTAAAAGGAATTAAAAGGGGAGTTAAAGGATCAATTAAAAAGATTAATTAAAAGCCTGACTAAAAAGATGGGTCTTGAGCCTCTTTTTAAAAACCTCAATACTCTCTGCGCCCCTGAGGCCCTCCGGCAGGCTGTTCCACAGACGGGGGCCATAGTAACTGAAAGCCGCCTCCCCGTGTCTTTTTGAATTAACTTGAGGTATGGTTAAAAGGCCAGCGCCGGAGGACCTCAGGGTCCGCGAGGGCTGATAGGGTAAAAGCAGGTCAGATAAGTAAGAAGGCCCAAGACCATTAAGACACTTAAAAACCAGTAAAAGAACCTTAAAATCAATCCTGAAACGCACAGGGAGCCAATGAAGCGATTTTAAAACTGGTGTAATGTGCTCCCGCCCTCTGGTCCTCGTCAGCACTCGTGCGGCTGAGTTCTGTAATAGTTGTAAATTTGAGATGCTCTTTTTGGAAAGACCAGAGAGCAGGGCATTACAATAATCTAAACGACAAGAGATAAAAGCATGCATCAGAACCTCCGTGCTGGCCTGAGAGAGAAACGGGCGGACTCTGGCTATATTCTTTAGATGATAAAAACCAATCTTTGTTATGTTTTTGATGTGAGGGATAAAACTAAGCTCAGAGTCAAAAATCACACCCAGATTTGTTACGGATTGAGATGTTTTAAAAACCTGTAACTTTGGTAAAAGTTTCTCTTTCTGGCCTTCAGGACCGATGACTAAAACCTCAGTTTTGTCCTGGTTGAGCTGTAGGAAATTTGCTGCCATCCATGACTTTATATCTAAAATGCAGTTAAAAACTAAACTATCAAATTACTGTTTATGAATGATGGTTATTAACAGTTTTAGTTCTGTCTTCTAGATGCGAACAGTGACCCTCTTCTTGTTTCATCATTATACTTTCTTCACAAGGAGGCAGTGTTGTCTTTACTGTTGATTTAACTCTGGCTCAGACAGGAATGAACAGAGGTACTGAGAAAACATGGCGAGAGAGCAACAGTTTATTGTTGAAAAGATGGTACAATACAAACTTAAAGAATCCCGTGTTCTCATTTTATCAAGTCTAGATGATGCACAAAACTGTAATGTATTAAATGTTTATAATGTTGCATTAAAGAGCAGAATAACATACGGTATCTAATATCACATATCAGATCTATTAAACAGCATTAAATGTACACTCATATTTCTTAAGCCAAATCTAATTTGCATGCAATGCTTGGTTTGTAAAAATAAAATTGTAATTAATTGTAATCTAAAGATTATTGACAAATGTGTAGTTGTCATGTTGTCAAGCAGCAGGAAAAAAACAGCAGTGCCATTACAAGCCAAAACATGTCATTTTCTGAAGTCAGTCAAATCAAGCTAACAAACCTCTCTTTAAGCAAGTAAATCCAGACTTTGGTCTGACAGTTTTACTGCTTTAAGATCAGTTCTCCAGTGTTATACTAATACAGTGAAAGACAGTAAAGTCAAATGTTGTGATTTGATTAATCAAATGTGACATGTACAAGAGCCTTTTCATGCATTTTTAATTGTCGAAAGAATCCAGCTCCTGTGGTCAGGGATCATAGTATAAAGATACAATGACAGGCCTGAGCCTTGGAAGTTGTTGGACACCACTCCGTATGCCTTCCCATCTTCACAGACCAACGGACCACCAGAGTCTCCCTGGAAGCACACACAACATATGCAGTGAATTAATTGTAATAGTGGATGAATGTTTGGTTATTTTTTTATGTTACAAACATGTACGTACCACACGTGGTCCAGCCTCTCCCTCAGAGCAGTACATGTCATTGCTTTTACAATACTCATTGTCAATGAGAGTTACATTGACTTCCAAGAGTACATGAGACATAAATTGACCAGGTTTATTTTCTTTGCTGTTTGCTCCCCAGCCAGAGACTATGCATGATTTTGGAGAGCCATCACTTTGGCCTGCGATGGGGATGGCTTTCACAGTTTTGCTGAAAGTCACCTTGGAGCTCAACTTGAGGAACAGGAAGAGATGAAAATATATTTAAAAGGTATAAATATCAATTGGATTAATCAATAGAGCATTTAAACAAAATGACAAACCAAAATAACAAAAATAGACATTAACACACATATTAACAGTGATTAACTGCTTCTTACCTTAAGAATCATCACGTCATTTATGTAATTAGATGAATTATAGTCTTTATGTGGAAATGCTTTTTCCACAACTATAGTCTGTATTTCATTTTTCTTAAAGAAATCGTGCACTCCTAGAAAGACTTTGTAGGACCTGAAATGACAGTGCCAAAAATATATATTATATATAAAAATATATTTATATTTAAGAATATAAGGATTGTGAGAACAAAGTATTCAACAAATGAAACTATTAAGGTAAAAATAATATTAAGAGAACTGAATTTATGTCATAATTTATGAAGCATATTGTTAAATTCAGAACAAAGTTCTATCAAGTTGTGTTATACTGACTTGGCTTGGCAGTGGGCTGCGGTCATCACAAAATCTTCAGTCAGAATGAAACCACCACAGTGTCTTAGTGAACCATTATGCAACTGTCTCTCCAAAATCACCATGTAGGGCCTGCTATGTGGCTCAGCCTCCTTGCCTCCAAAGATCTGTCCTGTATGAACTGAGAACAAAATATTTACAGCATATATTTAAAGTCACAAAACTGTAATACTTATAATATGAAAAAGTATACATAGCCTTAAAAATGCTACTTTACATACCTTGGCCATCAAGAGTCAGTGCAAGTATCAGTATTACCAGTTCACAGTGGATAAACATGGTGAGATCACAGCACAGGTCAGCTACTGAAGAGCAGTTGTACACATTAAGACAGTTTCAGTCTTTAAATACATCCCGATAAAGGGGAGGGAGGAAGTGTTTGTGTTGTTTGAATATGCAAATGATGTGGCTTTGAAACACGTTTACGAGAAGGACACCTCACTGAATGTGTAAACCTGTTAGTGAATCTTAATTATTATTTTACAGTTTGGAAACAAAATGCACTGATAAGACATTATAATATAATAACCATCATTAATAAACAGTGAATTGAGTTAAACTCAATAATTAATTAAGTAAATAATTAAACTTGAGTTAATAGTCTTTTTACTGCTGACCAACTTGTAATGCTTTAGGTTATTTTACCAATATAGCTAAATAGTTTCTTTAGGTTTGATACTTAAATCTGCTAAGGCATGTTTATGTTGTCAATCATGTCAAGTTTTTATAACAAAGACATCTCAAACAAAGTTAAATATTCTTTAAAAATGACACAATGAATGAGCTAATGACACTTCATGACAGAGCCGGCCAGTGGCATAAGCAGTATAGGCAAATGCTAAGGGTGCAGTCCATCCAGGGGGCGCCACAAATGGGGGAAGAAAAAAAAAAGAGAGGAACTTTCACTTTTCTTATACTAAAACTAGTTGGTACTATTATTTCTTGATATGGTCAGTTTTCTGACGTGACCTCTTTATTGACAATAATAATGTGAAAACGACCAAAACTATCCGGTGCCCGGGGAAGGAAGATGTAATAGTCAGTCAAAATGTTATTCATTTTCCACCCCTTCATATATTAGAGTTGTAAGGCTGGTTGTTTGTTGTGCTACAGTTCATATTGTCTAAAGTGTGTTTATAGTGTTAAACTTTACATCAGTGTTAAAGTGCACATCGTGAATGTTAATACTTCATAACTTATGTTATATTATACTGCAGTTTACTGCTTCTTTGCATTCTGCTAATCAGCAGTTCACTGCAGTGATATTAAAATTGAATGTAATCTAATTTGCATATCAGAAATAATTGCATTTTATATGATACATGTACAGAATAGGGGAAATCATGCCTCTCTTAGGTTTTTCATTTTTATTATTTCATTTCATTTTATTCTTGGTATCATCTTTTTTATTATTAGACTGTAACACACATCTCACATACTCCTCTTCTCTCTTCAGATGTGCTGTTGAGATATCTGAATCCCACCCTGCCAATCTTGAGCTATCTACAGTTATCTCCACTTCAGCAACATCAAGCATCAAACATCTCCTGTTGCCTCCACCTCTTGGTTACAGTTATTATTTTGTGGGTAGTTAAATCTTGTATTCTGTAATATATTCGGTATATTCGGTAATTATTAACACATTTAATATTTAAAATAAAAAAAGTGGACAGTGAACCTTGTCTTGCTACATCATATACTTTCTTCACAAGGAGGCAGTGTTGTCTTTATTGTTGGCTTAATACAGGCTCAGACAGGAATGAACAGATTACTGAGAAAACATGGTGAGAGAGCAACAGTTTATTGTTGAAAATATGGTACAAAACAAACTCGTGTGCTCTCATTTTATTAAATTGAAGAGATGATGCAAAAACCAATAACGTATTTCAATATTTATAATGTATCCAAGAGCAAGATGACATAACAGTAGCTAATATCACATTTATTAAACAGCAATAAATCTACAATTAAATTATAGATTTTAATCCACGCTTAATTTGTATGTAATTAATGACTTGTCTTTATTTTTTAAAGTCTAGCCTTAAGCAAGAAAGTCCAGACTTTGGTATGACAGTTTCAATACTTTGAAATCAGTTGTGATATTATGTATCAGCTCTCTAGTGTTATACTAATATAATACGATACTTCAGATCTGACATATACAGGAGCCTTTTCGTGCAGTTTGGATTTATTTAGTGTAGAACAAAACCAGCTTCTGCGTTCAAGAATCTTAGTATAACTACTAGATTTGCGAGCCAAATGAGTTCAGTATGAAGTCGGAGGGCACCACTCTTCCTTTCTATCTTCACAGATCAATGGATCACCAGAGTCACCCTTGAAGCACATACATAGTAAACAGTGAATTAATTATTATTGTTGTCCAATGTTTGTTATGTTATAAATATGTACGTTACCACACGTGGTCCAGACTCTGCCTCATAGCAGCACAGCCTTTCCTTTTCACAGTCCAGATTATACTGTACAGAATTTTGGTAGAGACCCATCACCCTGGCTTGCTTGGCTCACATTGTTGCTGAAATTCACCTTGGAGGAATGGAAAGAGTATGAATGTCAATCCGTGGAGTATTTTAGCACTCCTCCTGAACAGAAAGCGTATACATAGCCATAAAAATGCTGCTTAACTTAGCCACCAAGAGTCAGCACGAGTACCAGTATTAGTAGTTCACAGCACAATTTCAGTTTGAATATGCAAACAATGTGGCTTCGAAGCACATTCATGGGGAGGGTGGCTCTGTCAACTCTAGATCACAGTTTTAGTGCAAGTCTAAAGTTTTTATACAACGTGCAGTTGTAGATTTCCCTATGAATGCGTATATGACACAAAATGTAATATTATATTTAAACTGGTATGAGAATATGAATGGGATAAGAATCTGCAACCATGACACAAACACTAACTTGAGTACAGCTATCTTACTGATTGTTCAAGTCAAGACTGATGTTCCTCGTACTGGACTTAGACACTTAGCTTGTAATACAGTCAAATGATGCAAGCTTGAGAACAAATGAGACCAATGTAGCGACTTTCTCAAAGGAGCCTCTATGTCTGTCACACAGCCCCAAAGGTAACATTATTCTGATGTTATCACGTCATAAGACAGTGCATAAAAACAGGATTTTGTTTGAAAGTGTGGTTTATGGAACTTAAAGTGAAATGTGACCCCTGAGCTACCGGAGGAATGAAGAAATCATTAGGATTCTCTCTGAGGGTAAAAAGAGATCAGTCGACAGACTGCATTTTCATAAACCAGCATTATAAAGTTGTAAAAGAATATTTCGGTCATGTATTTTTCTTTTAAACAAGGAACCACTGTAATAATTTCTTTATTAGAAAAATGTATGTGTAATATAAATCATAATGTCTGTCTATGGGCTTGCGGGCTGTGCAGACCTATTTGTTTCAGTTTGGCAAAAATAAAGGAAAATGCACTTTTTTTAATGAATGAGAGAGAAGGAAAGTTGGATGTTAACTCAGAACAATGACTATGGATCAAATGTGAATGAAGCTCTATAAAGAAACGATATAAAGAGATTTGCGACACTGAAAATACCCCCCCCCCCTTTTTTTACACTGTACTCAAGCCTAGAAGTATGCAACTTACTCACCACAGAGTGAAGATATGTCTGTTACATCACTTCCTCAGTCTAGACTCAAGTATGTCCCTCTTTATATCTTAGTCACAAACTTTATTGTAATTGTTTTGAATGATAGATAGATAGAGATTTCATGTGTTGAAGAAGGGGGAAAAAGAGGAGGTGGGGGAAGATGAGAAATAAAAGTCTGAACAGGTTTTTGGGATGTGAACTCCTGGAGTCCAGGGCAGTAATGGAAATTACAGAAGGAGATGCAGAGAGGAACTTGCTTGGTAGAACAGGGCCTTTACGGTTACCGCCCGTCACTTTTATGGGGACCACGGGGCTGAGAGGACTGGCTGGTTTAGCCATTGGACATAGCAACAAGGAAAGAGGGAATGTAATAATAGCAATGAAAAACCATCAATCACGGTGCAAATTACATGTTTATTAAGAAGAAAGGAAAATGGCAACAATAAAAGCCAACAGACAGAGAAACAGACATTCCTACAACAGTCATGATAGATCAAACCGTGGGTTTAACGAAATCACATATGGTAACAGAAGTTTATGGCCCGAGAGCCATGCTGATGTGACACCGACTGTTGATTATCCAGATAGTAGCTGACTCATGTCTGTGCTGGTCTTACAAATGAGATATGTACACACACCCCCACACACATATATGTAGTATTTTTAGGTGATTCCTTTACGTTTGACTGTAACAACTTGCATGGAAACAGTGTTTGCAATGTTCAGCAATCATCAGTGTCATGTGTACGCATGTATTTCAGCCGTGCATTGCTTACGTGCTCTTTCTCACTGCAGGATTAAGGCTAACCGAGCATGTTGTGGCCCAGCGTTCTGTACGTGGAACCGCCAAACAGAAGCACTTCCTGTCCACATGAAAGGACGGGACAGGTCTGAATTCCAAGACTGTAGCTCAGCCTCTGTGATGGGAAGAGGTCAACTCTCTCAGGAGAAATAAGACTGTTCCCAGACAAAAGTAAGACAACATTCCCAAATTGACTTCACACACGCTCACACACACACACACGCACCTATTTTAGTTTCATTACCGAACCCCAAGTTGTTAATCACAGAGTTTCATTTGAAAAAATGCATTCCACATGCTTTCCATAATTGAATTTCCCCTTTTCTTTCTTTTTGTCTTCATTTTGACTCAGAAGAAAAAAATCTAAACATTTTCTGTCATTAAAATAACACATTTCGAAGAGTATGCAGGAGTAAGTGCTCTTTGAGTGCTTTCTAGTTCCTTTGTTTTAATACTGTATATACTATACTGCACTAAATTATACTTTGTTTTGATACCTTACTTTGCTTGATTTTCTACATGTTCACATTTCTCCTGAAAAATTGTGCCTATAATCAGGTAATATCAAATCAAAGAATCATAACAGCACTAACGATCTGTCAAAGTTAATGTCAATCTGTTAAAGTGAGAGACATAATTCAGGCAGTACTAAAAAAAAAAATAAAAAAAAAAAATAAAAAAAAAATCTAAAACCCATACCAAACATGCGTGTGCAACTCTTGTGCAACATTCTGACATAGACCTCATTATCTGCCTACTTTACCAACATCTTGATGTTGTAATTTACCCACAGTTAAACAGGAAACTACAGAACAAATTAGACATGTATACGTGTGGTTGCTAAGATCACGATGTAACCGGTAACGAAAAATGTGGTTTTGAAGATGAAAAGATAAAACGTATAGTACTTTTCTTTTATGCTGATGCCTCAAAGACAATTCATACATCTTTTAATTGAAGTAGTAAGGTTACATTTTCTGCTTAATAAGATATGAAACATTACAATAATTATTAGAATGACTTTATAACTTAATGCCCTATCAAGGCCTACCTTTAGCTGTGATATTATTGCAGTAATAGAGTAGCTGGCAAACTGATGAGAACGTCTCCTTAAGGTTTGTTCAGACCTTTAGCCACTTGTTTTGAGCCTGCATAAATAATGCATTCATTTTTAGATTTCTGAAGCACTATTTTCACAGCTGGAAAGGTAATGCTACACTGATAGACAAAGCCCAGAGAGTCTATAGGAAGAGAGAGAGAATAGAAAGCATTCTCGGGTGCACCTGTGATTTCAATAAAAGATTTTTCTTCCAAGTCAGACTTTGACTGTTTATACTCAATCAATGTGCTGTTCAAATTAAAGTAGACAGATATTGCATGATGAAAACATCCAATAAACTGGAGAAGGATGTAGAATTGAGTAGTTATTTTGATCTTGCCAGGAGCTTAATTGACCTGACATACTGTCATTGAGTGTGTTCTGTATGTAGTGAAGTTGAAGTGCCTCAATGCTACTTTCTTTTGACGTAATGTAATGTAATTGATGTAGCTGTACAGTGCTGCAATTTGTAATGCAATTACTTTCATTCAAAATACCCATTTTTTATCAAAGCAAATGCCAAAACAGCTCTGCAAATGACTAACACCTTCAATAAGTTCACGTTGTAAGAAGATATTGATGGTGAATGTCAATTTAGGATAAATATTAGTACACCAGTTGTACGTGACACAGTACTGTTGGGAAAGGAAAATTTGTTTTTCTTATCAAAGTGTTCATATTTCCACTGTCTCCATGGCAAAGAAAACACTTTTATGTGTATAGCCTTTAAAAGGTAATCAAGTGTGTACGTGTGCTGGACACATTAGATAAAGAGAAGGAATTCACGCAAGTTCACTTTCCCACCACAGACTCGCATTTCTCTGAAAGAGACTTCTCATGAAAACTTAGGCTTCTCATCAAACACTCTTACCACACTGACCAAAGCGTCAGGAGGGTAGATCTTATCATTCAAACCTATATGATCTTATCTTGCATTTGCTTGTTTGACAGCTTTCTATCGACAATGCGCTCAAAGTCTACTTGAGCTGCAGACCTGCAGCACATGACCTGATTACAAACTGCGTCGCAGGTCGGCAGTTATCTTCACATATCACATCCGGATAATGTAGTTGTGTAAACCTAGTTAAAATATTGATCTGAACAATAAAAATAAGAATAGGCAGACAGTTGATAACGATATCTGTAGCTACCGAAGAAAATCATGGGTGACTTCTCGCCAAAGTCGAGCCTCGACTCAAGTAGCATGGCTAGCAAAAAGGAGAGAGAAAAGAGACAAATCATTTGACTGAGACTTGAACGACATAAATTATGTCAGCTCTATGGGTGTTTTTCTGTTCTGCTTGAACCATTTCAATCCAAAAAACATATGGTGTCTATCCGCTTTAGACATGGGATTCATATTTAGATGTATCAGATTTAAACCAGTATAATAAGAGGATGAGAATTTTCCTCTTTTTCCCCTTCTCATTTTGTTGAAGAATGAAGCTTTCCTAACAAAACAGTTAGGCCTCATATTTTGTGAGAAAAGTGATACCAGTAGCCAAAGGCTTTCGTGTCTTTACTTGTGCTATTCATCAGGCCTTTAAAGAGGAACTGTCAAAAATGAGGACATTTTAAAAACCCACCTGTAATTATAAAATAAACAGCATGTTCTCTGCGTGTTGGCCTCTTTTAGTATAGTCACAGGCTCTGAAGTAAGAATGTAGAGTTGAAGAAGTGAAGATGCAATTTTCTCTCTTTCCCACAAGATTATTGACCTTTCTTTGACTAAGCTCTGTTTCCGATTAATAACTATTGCTATGCCTTCCAAGCTTTACATTTCATGTCACATATGCAGAACACCGGAAGATTCATCACATAAAATGTTTTTTATCCTTTTCAGCTAGTGACCGCCTCCAATTTTATTTTTTAGCTACTGATCAATATGGAATGCAATAGGTCAAGCTGATGTGTCGTCTTCTGGACCTCCAGACAGACAGAAAAATCAGACTCTTATTTTATTCTGACATAACTCTGCTTGAATGCTTATGTTACATTCTTGGACCACCAAGACAGACATTATATTACCTTATATTAGGGTATTTCATGTCAACTATTTCTTAACTTATTTGCTCACTAGCTTCCACATTGCTGCTTCACACAAATATTTTAAGGGGCACCAATTCACAGAAAAATACAATGTAGGCCGGATGCAAATTCATTTAGAGAACATCGATAATAATCCTACAGGAAAAAGGAACTTGTCAACATGATAATATCTGTATTTTTCAAAAAATTATCTTAACATTTAATGTGGTTAAAGCAGCTAAGTCATTTACTCAGTCTGCACTGATCTTTGAATGTAATTATTCTTGCAGCATCTGCTGTCTATAGCTGCTTTATGTTACATAAAAAGCATCACATTAAATCCCTGCTGGACTGATATGTGGATAAGTCTGCAGCCTCTGAGAAGTGCCACGCCGGAGCACAGTGCCATTATGCACGGCTATTCACAGTGTTTGCCTTTGTTACGTCAACTGAAAATGGCAGCAGGCTGCTAAATACAGACATCCACATGCATCAGACTGGCAGGTTATAACTCGATATTTTTGCTTTTTTATAAAGGAGAATTACCACCTACCAGGGCTGATCATAGCCTTTAATTCAGCTTTCATTTTAGAAAGAATCATCTCCTTGAAGTGCAAACTCTTTTGCTTAAAAATAGAGTCGTTCAGATATAATCATATCACCAGTTTCGCCTCTGTAACTATCTGATGGAAAATGTGGGTTTAGGTGCACATTTGCATTGATGTGTGTTAGTGGTGTGACACTCTGAACCGTCCACAAATTTCCGTTTGCTAAGCGGCGCTTTAATAATCATCACACCTACTGATCTATATTCTCCCTCACTTCGCACATACATGAATCACAATATAAAAAGGTGCACATAGACCCATAAGACCTACCACCTACTTCGCATGAATTAATCATAAGATGCACATTTTTAAACTGAGGGTGCAATGCATGCTTTTTCATAGAACAAGGACTACAACTTATAAAATAAACATTATGAATCTTTTTTTACAGTATGTAAATCCTGGCTGAAGCATACAAGACAACAACACAACCCTTGAGACAACAACTCCTCTCTCTTATAAACACACACAGATATGACACATGCATGCCTTTGCAATGTGCGTCTCCCAATCAGTCTGTCTGCTGAGCACACAGATCCAGTCACAGAGACCACAGAGAGCACCACTGAAAGAACCGTATGGAAACAAACCGTATGGAAACAAAAACAGACCTTTGAAAGGTTGCTGTATAGGTTTTCACTGTGGTGCAAAAGAAGTCTGTAAAGTAGGCAAGGCAAGACTAATACATCAGCCCTTTTCATGGAGGGCAAGCTAGGGGTCAGATAGGAATGGTAAACTGATATTCAGACGTTCCCGTTAGCTCCGGTATGGCTGAGGGAATTGATGGAAGTGCCAGATGTGGAAGTTAGAGCTAGTTTGGTCAATGTCATATTGGGTCGTTGTATCCACCATATTGGCTGTTGAGTTCAGGATTTCTATTTTTGTGATAGTTCACAAGCAGTTTCTTTTTTCTTGGCAGCATCTAGCAGTGAAGTGAACAGTAAGAAGAACGGGTTCCCGGAGAAAAAAGGTGACAGGTAGCCTCTTTCACTTTTTGCTTCAGGCTGCAGTGATTCTCATCATTGTTACACACTGGACAAGTCGCCAGTTCATCACAAGACGCTCACATTCACACCTACAGGCTGTTTAAAGTCACCAATTAACCTATTAGCTACATGTCTTTGGACTGTGGGAGGGAGCCGGAGTACCTAGAGACGTCCTCATCTGAAAAAAATGATTATATTTGCATTCCTCTGTTGGTGCTCATAACACCAAGAAAAATGAATTCTTGAAAAATTGTGGGCGTTGTACGTGCTAAACTTGAGAGGAGAAAAGTTCACATTGTGCTAGATGAGTTATTTTCATTTCTTTAGTAGAGATATGAATCTGATAGTACTTTTTTTTTTTTTTTTACTACTCCTCTTGGCTGAGTTTTGCAATGTGGGGATTTTAAGATATTACAGTATGTGAGAAAAATCTACCATTATCTGTCTGTGCAAAGATAAAATATCTGCAGTGCAGCGTGGATGCTTTTACTGAGGCCAAACTTCTCAATGTCCAGTTCCCCAGAGTTCACTTTTACACAGGAAACCTTGAATAGATTGGTCCCACCAGATGGAAAAGGACACTGGTATTCTGGGTATTTGACAGTTAGTAGGGGAAGAAAAGGCAGGTATTTGGAGGTATTTGGATACATACTGGACAGACGGGAGGTGGATAAAGAGGATGAGAGTGAGAACAATAGAGTGTGTATCTTTAGAGTGGCCTGCCTTAGGGTGGAAGAAGAGTCAGACAGTCTGTGTTTGTCATTAAAGGAGAATGGAGAAAACAGACGAGCACTTCTTATCTGATCATTCCTGACAGCTGTGATCAGACAGGCGGGAGATTAGCGTGTTTGAGTGTTCGCATTTCTGCCTATATTGTACAAGACTGTGTGGTTACATGCTTTGCATGTCCTTTATGTGTTGTTTTTGTAGTGATTGTTTGACATGGCTCATTTTCTCCCAAAGACCACCTGTGCTACCACAAATATGCTCTATGATTTCTTCTCTTTGACTGCAGGTCAAAGTTACAACAATAACACTCACCATTATAATCTGCTGCCGAAACACACAAAAGCCATCTAATTGCTGAGCTTTGATTAATATTTCTGGCCACAAACCAGGGAGTGCTTTTTCTTTGTGATTAAGTAGTTGAGTACTCGACGTCAGCAGTTCAGTCACTCACTTTATAGCTGCTATTTTTCACTGTCACATGTGCTGTTTACTGACCTAGCTCTGACTCCATTTGGCTGTGTAAACCTCTGAAAAACTTCTCAAAAAGAAATAGGAAAGACAAACAGAATCGAAATACAACCTTGAGTTGATGGGGATGCAGATGATGGGATGGGATACCTGTGGAGAATGGGATGACTGTTCCAGTACTTAGGCTGTTATCATCATTGATGATTATTTTCTGTTTATGTGACTGCTCACAGAACTGCTCAGAGTCTGAATATACTGATATTTTGTTGATGATGTTTAAATAAATTGGTACTACATAGGCCTACATATAAAGAAAACATATGACACATTATTCGTGTGGTAAGATGTAAGCATTCATTCAGCACGCACTGTCCATGTGCTCTACGACATAGTCTAAAAAGTGTATGTTGTAATCAAGCGGCAATCTCCATGGCTGGGAAATGAAGCCAATGCGGAAGTGCCAAAAACTGTAACACACCGAGTAGCCACTTGAGGCTGGCTACAGGACATTTCAACCTCCATAACATGTCCAACTTCATAATTAACAGTGTAGCTGCTTTGATTGAGAGGTGGGTCCCACCTCAATTCCATCAATGATTCACATCTTTGCCGATTTTTAGATTAGCAGGCCGGTCAGGCAGGACTACCAACATGGCGCAAGCCAGCGCCACATATTTTGAGCTTCAAAACGGCGCTTCCTGTGGGTGACGCTGTCCATTCTTTATACTGTCATTGGTCGTGATGCATATATTGACGCACATTATTTTGAAGCAGAAAAGCTTCATCCACAGGATAGGAGCACTATGACCCCTGGAAAGAAACATTGTTTTGTCTTGTGCTTCTTCAGTTTCACATGCTTAAAGGATGAACACTAACCTGTTTTGCTACAATGATTCATGTCTCGAATGGCCTTCAGCAGCAGTCACAGTATGATATTCCTTTCAAGGTCTCCTTTCATGATATGTGAAAACAAATTGTGAAATATATCAGGATATCTCTGGGGTCAAATGCAATATCAGTAACGTAAGAATCATCCTTGAAAGTGGTGCTTATTTGTCACTGTGAAAAATCATTAGGTCACACACAACAACCTACAGGTTTTAATCACTGTAGGATGTTTGTGTCTCAGGAAGGCTGCTGCACAGCTCTTGCATATTGTGAAAAAAATAAGGTCAAAACGTTGATTGAAGAAGTTAACTTCCTACCGCTTCTGCAGAAGTGTTTTAGCTGCACAAGCAGTATAACTTGTGGAAAAGAAGAGTAAGCAGTCAGGATTGAGGGATGGTATTTGGAGCAAAGGAGATGGTTTGAATTCACCTCTTTAAAAAATATTCGTAACTGCAGTTTCAAACGGCTATGTGCAATAAGTACAGATTCAGCAAACCCGTACAAGAAATCATTTTTAACTCGGAGGAAGTGGAAATTTCATATTATCCCCATTTGTTGAAGTCATTTCAGTGTTTTGCTCATTTGTTCTTCTTTTCCATTCTTCCACACTTTTCCCTCCCTAACCTTTCACGCGAGTAAAACTAAAAAAAGTAAAAGAATCAGGCCATGTAACGAGTTCATGTTAAGCATCTGTACTATCTACAATTGGATCTGATCTAACCAACAACAAAAAAAAAAGTTTACAAAAAGCCGGAAATCTCACAACTGAATTTTTGTTCTTTTTCATCTACCTTGTAGTTTGCAAGAAGCGCAGATTAACATCAAAAACCACATCCATAGTTTGAAACAGCAGGATATCACGTCGCTCATTCTTCTATATGCTCAACAGCCAGAATGACTGGATCCCATTCCCTTCAGTTTCGTATGGAAATCTTAAATTGGACAATCACTGGACCTTTGGCCCTCCAGATCTCAGACTGGAAAGACACTCAGCACCTCATTAAGTGTTCCACTGTGACTCTAATGCTCTGAGCTCACACTTAAAGAAAAGGCAGGAAGGCATGGAGGTTAATATGCAGGGTATTCCTACCAGGTAGCTGCCTAAACCTTTAGCAAGTGCAATTCATATATTACTTTTTTATGCAGTGAATGACATGCCATTGAACAAGCCATTCATTTTCATGTGATTTCATATCACATTTGGAATGACTGTATGATTGTTCATCTGGTTTCATGTTACCCCAAAAACTCCATATTGTCTGAATATAATGTAATGTGCAAAGTGGTTTGGTTTATGCTCTAGTCATTATCTGCAAGATGAGGCCCTTGTGGTGGTAATTATGAGCTGGCTCTGTCAAATATAGTTTGAATATCTTTTTAGGTGGATATTGTGTTTGCAAGGTGTATATTCTTATATAAATTAAGTTTAATCACTATAAGCTGTTACTGGTTGGTATCTGGGACTTGAGGCAAAATATAATGAAGCTGCTGTGATGTGATTTGTCAGCAACGGTGAGTAATCACGTGCAACTATGATGTGGGCAATGCATGATACATGCCATTTCCAAAAACAAAGATTCCCGAACAGTTGCATTTACATTTAACATTTAGTCATTTAGTTGCAGATGCATTTTGTGATAAACATGCATGTGAGCTTAGACCTCGGATAATTATATAGTATTATAAGTTATGTTAGTCTTATCTTCATTTAAATGCATTTATATAATCTAGCAAATAATAATGATTATACTGGTTAGTATACAAAAAAGCAACATATTGCTGCCTTATAATGCGCTAAAAATTATAACCTATAATTCCCTTGATAGAGACCTGATACTTTTTGATAAATATAGATAATGTGCCCTGTGATGAGCTGGCTAAGTCAAACTACCATTTCAGGTGTCAACAATGAACCTTTAAACTCAGTAAATAATGTTTTATATCTAACTTTTTTTTTTTTTTTTACGCTAATATGCTGTTAATATGCTAATATGATGAATTGGGGGATTTTGTTTCAGCCCCGCAGTCTTCCACGAAATGACTTTCTACTATTTGCAAGGTGACTAAGATATATATATATATATTTTTTTTTTTTTTTTTTAATCAGCCATGTCATCTTTACTTTCTTGGAAACAGACTCTTAGTTCCACGTTCTGATTGCATGTGAATGGAAACAGCAAAGTCATAACAAACAAAAACAAAAAGCTCAGTGACCTTCTTCTATAAACTGTATAACTGATTCATATTTGGGTTAATTGCCGAAGAATCAGGCCGTGCACAAAGTACAATAGAGCTGTATGATGGAAGTAAACCACATCATTTGAGCCGAAGTTGTCAAATTACCATAACTTACAGGCTAGCCTACTTTCTTGTTGTTCGCCTCCATTTTACGCTCTTTTTATCCCTCCCACAATCCCACAATCCCACCTGAGGTGACTAATATTTTAATCAACTCATTTCATCTGTATTGTGGCAGTTATATAGTAAGAGAACGTGTGTGTTTTTGCAAACGAGTCAAACTGAAATTAACTGTCAAGATGGGAGTGAATGTGGAGTTGGATGGTATCATTTTTACTCGCAAAAAAGTCACATTTGTTCCCATTTGTGCAAACATTGCATGCCTGACGATGGTAAAAAAAAAAATGCAGGTAACATGCTGAGTTTCACTCCATAAGACTTTTGTTTGGAAATGTTCACTTTCCCAGATGGACGGGTCCCCCCTTACAAATTGATCCCTCCTCCATAAGTGCTGTCTGCTCTCATCCCCATTGAGGCGGCCCGGCTGGAGAGGCTGTTGGACCGAGTGCTGTGATGTGGTTAGAAGCTGTTTGCCAGCACAGATTTCATCTTTCTTTTCATGGTCTATCAAATAGCCTTTTATAGAGCTGAGGTTTCTTTTCTAAAATCCTTACATTTAATGTGAGCAGCTTAAACATAAGATTAATAGACTTGTCCAGTTTGGTGTTGTTTTAGTGATCTTTTACATCTCCTCTGGCCATTACACCATCCTCTCTAATGGAAACTGGGGTACATGTTAGATCTATTGATGTAAAAATGTAATCGAAGCCAAATTTATTCTAAATTGCTTCTGTTGATCTCTTGAGCAAAATAACTATGGAGAGGTATATGTCTCACAAGCTTACCACCGAGGAGGTATGTCTTAAAATGGACCTTTATAATCTGTCTTTAATAAAACAGGACACACACACAAATAAAATTTTTGTTTACTTTGTGAGAAAGCCATTGGCTTCCATTATCCAGTTTCTGATCTATCTTGTTCCAGACTGTAATATTCTTTCATAAAATGTCCTCCAGGTAGCACAACGTGTCCCTTAAGATTGCTGTTATGGGACCAATGTAGATCAGTGAGGCTTGAAGTATCCATGAGAGGAAAACTAAGATTTAGTTTGAGTCTGGATGGAACACGCAGCAGCAGCAGCAGCAGCAGCCAGTCTTACTGATGGCAACAGAGGGGAACAGGTTTAACATTTCTCCATCGGCCACTTTCAGATGCAGTGTTCCAACAACAGTTATTCCCTCATGGGGCCCTAGCAACCAATATTTTTTGTCCATACTTTAGTCCAAATGTGTTTTTTTGTAACACACCTGAATTCATGCATCAAGTGTTTCATGTCACTTTCTTTTACGATCTTATCCCGGGTAAGATTGCAGTAGATTTCCTGGGTCAGATGTGTTCTGTGCAGACAAAGACAAAAAGTTTATTTCATCAGGCTAAATTGGCAATTTGCCTCAAACAGCAGCTCAGGCGTAATTGTGAAAAATTGTGCGTTGTTGGCCTGGTGGAGCCAAAATTATTGTTGAAGTTTCCGCTCTCTGTGTGCCTCAGGGCTGAATATGAATCATAAGTCGTTGTGGAGGTGCTTTTTCAGAACATCTGAAGTGTAGACGTCTGCAGACTGAGGAAGTCAAGTGATTATAGGCCTGTGAGCAGAACACTGTGTCCTGTGTGGTGGTGGGACTGCTTATCATGGTGTGTATTGTTTTATAGGTGTGGCGGCTGTGTATGTGTGTGTGTGGGGGGAGTTTTAATTTAAATCTTTAACAGTGTCGTACGCAGGGCTGTGAGATTTTGGAGCTTGTTGTAGTTTAATAAAGTATGCAAAGTCCTCTATCTTTCAGAATTTTTTACTGGCATGATGTTTCGTTCCAAAAAATAGTGCCAAAGCATCTAGACAGTCTGACAGCATGAGGTCAATAAAGTGAATACTGGGAATACACAAAAAAAGTAATAATAAAGAGGACATGAAATAAGTACCAAAAAAAAGGAACAAAAATGTGCTGATCTCTCTTTATCTGTCTCCCAATTACATTACAGCTCACTATAATCACATAAAACCTCAGGCCAACAGAGCACCCCTTGTTTCCCATTAGCAAAGCTGGCACCCAAGCTCAATGATGGCAATCTCCGTCTGTCTGTCCACCACTTTGGTCCAGACTTAAACTAACAAGTATTGGATTGCCATGAAATTGTATACAGGCAATCCTGATTCCCAGAGAATACTAATGACTTTAGTGATTCCCTGACCATTCCTCTAGCATTACCATGAGCTTGATATTTGTGCGTTTGAGTGAAATATCACCACAATTATTGCCAGATTTCCACATGAATCTGGTACAAATATCCATGGTGCCCAGAGAGTGGAGGCTGCTTTGGTGATCATCTAGCATGACCAACGTAGAGCTAAATACCTAAACTTAGTGGTACTTTTTCTTTACTGTTTATTAGAAAACATTGACATGCTAAACTGAAATGGTGAGCATGTAAATCACCGCCTAAACATCCAGAATGTTACCATTGTTAGCATGCTAGCATGCCAACATAAGCTAAAAGCACCTCTGTGCCTAAGCAGAGCCTCACAGAGCAACTAGCATGACCGCAGACTCTTAATTTTGTAAATCTAATGCCCAGAGGAAGTTACAAGTTTTATGTAAGGAGAGTAAGGAAAGGAGGAGGAAAATATATCATGCCAGATGTTGCCATGATGATAATGTTTACATTGTATAAACACTATATATATGTTTTTGCCTCCTATATTATAATCTTCATAGCAACAATGTATGCAGAGGCTTTATAACCTCAACACAATCTGCAATCCACAGCCATTTAACCTCATGAAGTATCATGTAGTATAGTTGTGTATTACATACCATGAACTGATTAATCCAGACTCCCTAAAACTACACAATGCATCAGTATATACCTGCTCCGATTTCCTCCAATCAACACAATCCAACATAAACCATATGGCACACTGTAAAACCATCACAAAAAGCACGTCATGACAGCTACACATCTGCATTTTCAGATGGTGAACTCCTGCCTCCTCCTCGCTCTTTAGATACCACCTCCCCCAAAAGTCCGTCCGCTGAGCTGGGAATCTTGAAGAACAAGACGTATTGTGTCTGGATATAATCAGGACTGAGGACATGAAGGAAGGAATGTAGCATAGTCTGATCTCTCCTGCAGACATGTATGCAGTGGAAGCGGAGAAGGGGGGGGGCAGACTTTACAGAGTGACTCAGCGGCTCGATGTCATGCCTGGGGTGCAATTAAATTATGTCTTTCCTAAACAAATAGAGAAAAGCATTCTAAGATTTAAGATGCTTGCAGGTCAAATAAGGAGCACTTTACTGAGCAATGTCTTCAGGATAATTGATCTGAATCTTGCTATCTGTCCCCCATGTTGTCAGAATGCTACTTCATAGTACACCAAAGGAAATGATGCTGTAAAACATCACTTTGGGTCACATTTATCCTGTCAGATTACATCTCCAAGAAAATAGCATGCTCTATCTAAATGTCAGCACTAACCTTTATACATGAGGAATAGCAGTGTTAAGGAACATTAAGGATGTCAAAATAGGTTTGCGGAGAGATGCATGTTGACAAATAGAGAAAATAGATTGTGAAAATGTGGACAGAGAGGAGGAAGTGTCTGCATCCACTTACATTTCAGCACCATCGATCACACTAATATGATTGAACTCACAAATCCAATCTGAAGAGAAGCAAACAAAGCCATCAGTCAACATTTCAAACTCTGTGTTCCTCATTTCTATTTGAATTTTGATCCGCACAAATAATCTTGAATGATAGAGGTAGGAAAGATAACCACAACACGTAAGAAATGACTGACCTTGAAGCAGCTAAGTCACAATAAATCAGGCTACACAGGTGTCACTTATTACGTATCAATTAGCAGTAAGAGGTCTGCACGTTGTTGCACTTTCTTCAAGTTTCCATAATTCAGACCAAATATTTGGCCTGATGAATCATCTTGCCTTTCACCCTTTTTCCTTCCCTCGGGCAGCTTAATGTTTGGAAAAAGCCAAAGGATGCTTTCAGTCTGTATTGGCTGCTGCCAAAACTTTAATATTGTGGATCTGTAATGGTGTAAGCAGTCATGTTGTGTCATTAGATCTGATTATTGCTCTGCATGGTCAAATAACAGCAAAGATTTAGTCTATTTTCCAGGTGGTGCAAACACTGTTCTCTAACCATGACCCTGTTTTCCAAGATCCCAATGCGCCCATAAACACAGCTTAACAAATCAAAGAGTGGTCTCATGAACATTAAGAACAAGATGCTTTCATGGCCTCCGTGGTAACTGGATTCAAACATCAATGAACTTTTATGAGATCAGGAGAAGAGAGTTTGGAGTTGCCTCCGTCCCATCCTTTACTGAACTGGAGCATTTTCATCTTGACAAATGATCCAATATCCTGCTGCGCTTATTTTGGGATCAGTGTGGCTTCTTTGGTGATTTAATTGTATTGTCAAGCCCCTGGACTTAAGATTTGGTATGAACTGTGACCTTAATAAAAGTTTCTCTCTTAGAATCTGATCTAATATTATTTGGGGTTTGGAGGTCCTGTTTCAGTACAAGAAGCCCAGTCCTAATGTCAACTCTAAACCCTAAGCACTGAACATTTTCAAACTTTGATTAAAGGAATAGTTTATTTGCTTTCCTGACAAGATATAAATGAGAAGATTGATAGCACTCGATACCATACTTGATACCATGCTAAATATGAAGCAGTCAACTAGCCACTGGTAGGAAGAAAGAGTGGAAACAGCACGGTTCTGTCCGAAAGTAACAAAATCCGCCTACCAAGGTCTAAAGCTCGCTAATTAACATGTTACTCTATATATCTCGTTTGTTTAATTAAAACATTAGTAAAGAACTGAAGCATAAAAATGTCACATTTTTGTGTTACAGGGATTATGTGCCAGGTTATTTCTTGGCCAAGCGCAGTGACCTCCTGGAGTCAGCCAGCAGAGACTCCAGGAAGTAACTACGTCCAGCCAAGAAATAACCCGGCAGAATTACTTATAGACAGAGCCAGGCTACAGCTGTTTCTCCGTTTCCAGTCTTGGTGCTGACCTAAGCTAACTTTATGTTACATAACCTGTAGCTTCTTATTTACAGAACAGACCTGATGGCAAGTCTACACACGAGACATTCATTTTTTAAACGTTTTTTTTTAATGTCTAGAATTTAATGAATCCAGCTTTATAACAACTTGCGTTTTAATTACAACATACGTGCCTAACTGTGACCTGAACCAGCCGTTGCTAATGTGCTGCTCACGCTACGCCTCCTGTATGGACACAGTGTGAAAGTGGTATCAATCTTCTCGTGTAACTTTGTGAAAGAAAGCAAAGTTTACTTCCCAAAATGGTGAAGTATTCCTTCAACATTGCCTGTGTGATCAGTATGTGTGGGAGGGTGCAAGTGGTCTCAAAATACTCTCTGTCTAATAGCAATCTATATGTTATTAGTAACATTGTTTCATTAGACCAGATGAAAATCAATAGACACAGTTCTTGTTGCTATATGGAAACTTATTCCTGATGATTCTGGACTTTCTGTTATCCCCTTTTTACACATGGAACAACAACTAAACAAAATCCTACACGCTGATCTTTTAAGCAAAGTCAGCAGCATGGCAGACTTATATAAAGTGTGCGTAAAGAGCTCAAACGTTTATGAAAGGGCCCTTAACCACTTATCGTTTTCACAGTGGGACAGAGCAGAGCCTTGGGGCTTATTGGGAATGCAGGTCTGTGAGGGCAGACGTTGGGACTGGGCCCAGGAGTCAGTTGTGGGTTCAGTTTCCTGTCCACTAAACATCAAAGTTGAGTCTGGATTTGCATTTGAAGTGACATAAAGACATTCTGGCTATTCATCTACACTTATAGAGGACATGAAGTACCTAGCAAACAATACTGTTATCCATATATGAGCTCCTTGCGGGGACTTAAAGTCACACAGTCCACATATTAGTACATTGAACAAGAACTTGAATAACGACCTATTTAAGTGATGAGCACACCAAACAGGTACTGGTGTTTTAAGCTTGGCAGAAGCATTTGCTTAGCTAATGAAAACCACGTTGGCTGGAGAGTTGGTCTTCCATCCATCCTTGGCAGATGAGTTAGGAGACTTTTGAGGGTGGTTGCTGGGTTGTAGACAAGACGAAGCTAATGATGGATGAGTTTGGGCTCAACTCACAGTCTAATATCTCATATGTGCCAGACTTTCTCCACACAAAATTTTGCCTCATGCAAATAGTTACACTGTCCAGTGGTCAAAGTACTGCAACAAGATGTCAAAGAAATTTATGGACAGCGCTATCCTCTTGTGATCATTTTGGCCTGTTCAAAAACTCCAATCATTTGGAGCTCATTTAATTTGATTCACAGCGTGTGCCTTGCAGTTTTCTCACCTCTCAGCATGCCCAAAGCTGTTGGTAATGACTGTCAGTTTGTCAGTGCCACCTCAAACCTGCAGACTGTCCACTTCACTGTGCAGCTTTCTGGCTCAAGCCCTCTACGACTCAATTCATCACGCCAATTCAATACCCCACCCTCTAATAAGTAATACTTGGCAGCGTTGTTGAAAATAAACACCTCTGGTGATATTCCAATAAGTCTAGAGCTTTATGAATGGAGGCTGCATGAGTCAGCCCTCCCTGTGCTAATCCATGTGCCAAAATAGCTCGCTTCAGGTGTGAATTAACTTTTTTCATGTTCAATAGCTGTCATTAAGCAATAAAAAGTTAAGCTAATTTGGTTACCTGTTTGAACATTACTGTTTGCTACACTGAAAACATTTTGTGTACGATGTTAATTACTCAACATAAAATATTTCAGTTGTACAAAAATGATGCTGAAATCTCTGTAAAAAAAACATAAAGATTAGCACAATAGTATAACATATAAACATTTAGATTTCAAACCAAACTCCTGGCATGCAGATGTCTTTTGTCACACTGATTACATCTATGTTTCAAGCTTTTAAAGGTCACATGTGGAGACGTATGCAGGATGGAAACCTTTCTGTTAGTTAGCTTAGCCCACGACATATTTGAGAATTCGGTCACTTAGCTCAGGTTTCTTTGGGGTGGCTTTTCTTATTCTTCGATGATCTGACTTCACATTTACTTTCGCTTAGATCCAATTTTTGACAAGACGCAGCAGCATTCTTTCCTCGTGCTCGTGACACATTTTCACAGCATTACTGTTCCCCTCTCTCGCTCTCGCTGCAGCTTTACATGAGTCAGTTTCTCAAAGTCAGGAATCAGAACAAGTAGCCTCTGTTATGCATCACTCCAGTCTAGACAGTAACTCACATTACTTGTTGGCCAAACTGCCAGCAGCATTATTACTGGCACAATAAAGCGATGAAGACAAAGTGAATAAAAGTTGATGAAATACAGATCATCATTTGTGTATTTTTGTTTTTTGCAATTTGCCAAAGCTTAACGTCAATGCTACTTGAAAGTTCAGTTTTATACACTGCTGATAATTACGAGTTATTAATCTTCTTTGATCATAGACACATGTCTGACTTATTCACACATACAAAAGTTCTCATTAAGGTTAAACCGTGTGACAGAAGTTGGACATCCTGTTTTCACATATATTTCTTAGTGTGGTTTTTAGTGTGACATTTTATCAGTTCTATCAAGTCTGATTTGATAACGCGCTGCTAACTGATTATCACTTTGCAGCGTGAAGTAATTTCACATGGATGTTCTACAACTAAAATGCTGGCGGACACACAGAGTTCACAAACAATTTGCAATAATGCTAAGAAACTGCACTGTGGGAAACTAAGCCAAATACCTGTCTGGAGCACAGCACAGTGTGGAGTCAGCCATGAAAGAATAATAACAGGCTTTATAACTGATAAATGAGTAATTAGTTTGAACTATTTGCACAGAATATAAAAAGAAATGTTCCACATTAACCAAACTCTTTGGAAACAAGTTCAACGCTTTGTATGCTTAAGTGTTCTCAATAAACTCAAATGGGCCACCAGGAGTGGGTATATTTGCGTTGTTTGAACATGAAAGAGTGAGTTTAAGTGACAGGCTGACCCTGATCAAACAAGAGGAAGGGTCCATTCATAATGAAACATGCATTTATGATGGGGAGCAGTCCCCACGTTAACCTCTTTGCATATAAGGCCCATTGTTTTCAAGCTTGTTCTGGCTGCTTGAGGTGTGAGGTCATTTTTAGAGCAGCTGTAGAGACTAATACATAAATAGATGATAGATATAAATGTGTTTGTGAGTAATATCAGTGCAACTCATTTATTATCTGTGACAAACATTGATTCACACGTTGCTCAAATGAAGAGCGTGCCTCCTGCGTCCCGGCTCGCTGACTTGCAGGCTGCGGATCGGATGGAGGCAGCAGCTCATCCCGCACAGCTGCACCCACGCATCAGCCGGCCTGGTTGTTGATATGGATTATTTCCACGGAGCGAATAGACGAATTCATTTGCACAGACGTAAAAAAAAGGAGCATTGTAAGTAACGCAGATTAGAAAACCAGCTCACATCGCCGTTTCTTTATGGCTTCAGGCTCTGGAGATGAAGAGCGAAACACGGAAGGCGTTTCATGGAGGCTCATAGGCCCGGCCACGGGGCTTTCCAACAAGCGCTGCCGTCTAATGTACTCCTCCCTCGGCCACAGCTCTGACGTCTGCCTCTTCTACGTGAAGGGGGAGTTTTTTGCCATGGATGCTCGCTGCGCACATTCCGGTAAAAAAGGCTCGATAACTAAATTCATACTCGCTTTAGATTAACCCTTTAGCTATCAGACTGTCTCTTAGAATAATGCACAATGCATCACGTTTTTATAAATGACAGTAAATAACAACCGTACACTCACTCACTCAATATGGAGAATGCAGGCCTGTAAATCAATATAAATATAGGAAAGGACTCTAGTTTCTCCTCTTGCTTATGACAGATTTATCAATTTCACACCATGTTTTGTCATGCAAGCCCCCCCTAATCACATTCTCCCAGAAGGAAGACAGCAAAAGTCATTTGTTTTGAGAGGGAGAATATGTGATTATCAATTTCCTGTGTCTCCCACAGGCGGTCCTCTGTGTGAGGGGGACATTGAGGAGGCTGATGGGGTCCTGCAGGTCTTCTGCCCCTGGCACGACTATGATTTTGACCTCAGAACAGGGAAGTCAGGAACCTCCTTACAGGTCGGTGGTGAAATATGTCCTTCTTGATTCATAATATGATTCTTTCACCAAATGTTTAATGTCTTCCTGGGCTTAGTATGATATAAAGTCTAATATAATGTAGATATAAAGTAGTGAATATATAGTAGGCCTACCCCTCAAAAGATGTCCAATATAACTTCACTAAACATGTATAAAACGTCCAAATACATCATATAAAACCTAATTATATCCCCTGGAGGCAGGAGCTTTACTTGCTGACTGCACCTGGAAGTTGACGTGAACATATGCAGTGATATGTAGACAAATCATGCACTTCTAATAGATGTAGGAAGTTCCACTGATTGGCACGGCATGAGAAATCAAAGCTCATCAGTCGGAGTCGAGATAATGTTCCTCTTTTGTTCTGTCAAACATCCTTTCTTCCCCCTTTCTGTTGTTTGGATGCACGCATCAATGAACAGCCCAAACAAGAACTTTCCATCTCATCCTCGTTTCCATTAATCATTTATATAAACTCGTGTTTCTCTTGTACATCAACTATCAGGTCATAGAATAACAGCAAATATTATGATGTCAGAGTTTTCAGAGTTTTCTATACACATATAACCTGCCGTTAAATTCTCTGTAATCTTAATTGTACTTTAATATATTAAGGTGATGATGATATGATGGTGTGTTTCTTACAGCTCTCATGTCTTTTGTTTTTACAGCAAAAGGTGTATGAAGTCAAGCTGGAGGACGGCAACGTGTACGTGAAACACGGAAGTTGTCTCTCTTTACAGCCTTTTCCTGCGGACCAGAAGAGCTGAACATCCTCAGCCTTCATCCCTTCATGAGACTGCTGTAGCGAGCCCACTCGGGCTATTTTTAAGACTTGTTCCACAAACCCAAGCCATCCGAAACATTCCTAAGCCTTATCTGTCATTTTCACAGACCGTTTCTACTTTGATTGCCGTGCACTCAGGATGATATCTGATTGTCTGAAGAGGACATGACATCATTAAATTGTTTCAGAGTTTTTCTTGTTGACATTCCAGGTAGAGACTCATCACAGACACTGGACTTGGTAAGCTCACTCTGCTGACCTTGATAACAAACCAGACAGTAGCAAATATGCAACATAAAAACACAAATTTTACTTTTCTCAGAAGAACTGACCAGCATGTTTTATTACTGACAGTATAAAAGTGATTTGCCCAATTAATTTTGAGATTTTTTTAAGGATTCCAAAAGAAGATAGTATTATTTCTGATCCATTACATCTTTTTTTAAACCCACTAACCTCTAAGTTCCCGGTCCTGTTGTGTCTGTATGTACTAACAAGTAAAAAATTGGCATACATAAAATGCTCTCTAATGTTATGTGAGATGACAGTTAGAAATCAAACCACAATTGCAATTAAGGGCATGAAGTCAAATACAAAGTGTGTCGAGTCATTGTAATTACACTATATGCAAAATACAGTCTTAATCTAGTGATTTGTAAATGCAGTTCAAATGAAACTGTACAGATGAATGAAAATTTAAGATCATAATCTTGATTTGATGAGTGTAAAGCTACCACATGTTTGTAGTGAAAGAATTTGTAACAACATTTTCTTTCAGTGGTTAATACTGTCTCTGTCTTATATTCATAACTTCCTTCCATGTCTTGCACAAGCGTTACCTGAAGCCTCAAATTGTTAAACTCGCATATAAGCAGTCACGTTTTCTCAGTTGTGGCCATTGGATAAATGTAGACACTTATTCCAGGTGATGTCACGCAACAGAAACTCCCTTTCAGAATTTGTATTTCTGCACATTTCTGTCTTTTAACCCAAATTAGAGTTCCAGCACGTTGCGCACACATGAAGGGCAATGCAATTACGATTGGTGGCAGTCCGGGCATTAAGACGTCTCCATCAGCATTTCTCTCAATTCCTGGCCTGTGCACAGACAGGTTTGTCTGTTACTGACGCAATGGGACTCAAAAGAAATGGTTAGTAAGGCGCCGAAGGAAGGTTCATGACCTGAAATGCACCATTGACTCAAGAGAAATGTGTTTTTCTAGCTTTATGAGTGTGTGTGTGTGTGTGTGTGTGTGTGTGTGTGTGTGTGTGTGTGTGCACTGATGCGAGTGTTTTCTTTATTCCGTAGTGGTGAGCAGTCACTCACTATATTTTCTGGCAGAGGCACAGACTAGTCACGAAGGTGTCAGTGACAGTGTGGTTCAGCACTCTCATTTTCCCCCTGCTGGGCTCCCTGTTGTTCAACTTTATTACAATAATAATTCCACTGGCTAAAAATGTCTGTAACTCATCACCTGGAGGGTAATGGGTATCCGCAACAGAGATGGAGCTATTTTGTGTCATTCAGGATTCTGCACAGAAGTGGTTTCATATATTTTTATCTCTTGACATTACATCCAACATTCATGTTACCCTTTTGCTATGTTTCCTTATATGTATTTCATATGTACATTTGAATGCATTTTGTTTCTTGTTTGTCATGTGAATTATGTATTTTGCCGGTGCAGGATGTTAAAAATAACTGCAGACTGCATACAATTTCATTTCAACTAGGTGCCATTGTTCTGTTTGTTGTAAACTGTATTTATTGTTGTGACTTATGCAAAGCCGATTTTTTTTTTCTCCAATTAAATTATTGTATATTGGCAACACAGTGTAGTATTTAAAAGAACATTTTAATTTTTATATTCAGAAATGTGAAGCTTTTATGATTTCTAAGTGTGTCCTTATGTTATTCACAACTTATTAAAGAATATGAATCTAAAAGTTTACACAAAATCATTTATTTACATTTTTTTGTTCGTACAGTTATAGTGGATTTCATACAATACACAATTTACACATAAAAACATAATTCAAAGAGAAACAAGAGATTGGCATCACCATGCAATAGTTAAGCGTTTGCAGAGAATTATCAGGAGTTCATGTATGTAATTCTTTTACTGGAGCTCAGGGTGGCTTCCTGGAGCACAGTGCCAAATATACAACTCTTCTTTGTTTACTCCAGAAAGTGGTGGAAAGATTCAAGGATGACCTCCTGAATAAATTATGATCTCCTTGAGACCAGCTGGACTGTACCCAAGAGAAAATGGATCAATCAGTTCATGCTTAAGTTACTGTGAAATTCTTGGTGGTTTCTGGTGGATTTCTTGTGCTTTTGTGCCCTAAAGTTAAATGGTACCGGCTAGCATTATGTGCATCCACTGAAATTTTGTGACAAAGAGACAAAATCAGGTTAAACAATTAACTTCACATAGTCCCTTTTCAAATTTTGATTGTTACAAAATCAGCCCAGCAGAATGAAGGGGATGAAAATAGAGTTGAAAACACCAATTGTTAAGCACTCGACATCAGTACAGTTCAACATTTTAGGAAATGGACTGTTTGTTTTCTTGCTGAACGCTGAAATGAGAAAATTGAAACCACTCTCATGTTTGTACAGTATGGTGAATATCAAACTACAACCAGCAGCTGGTTAGCTTTACTTAGTAAGGAGACTGCTAAAAGCAGCATGTCCTTGTCTTTCAGCACATTTAGTGCGCACTAACTATTGGCTGATTCTTGCAAACTGTGCAAAAGTGTGAAAAGAAACAAACATCCTGTCATCCCTGTAAAGTTGCCTTGCTACTACGCTGCTGTTTCGAGTGCTTTTGATCTTCACATCTAACTCTCAGTGAGAGAACAAATATGCTTATTTCCCAAAATGTCAAACTATTCAAACTAAGGTACAAGATTAAAAAAAACATAAAGCTCCAATAAGTCATATTTGTGATGTTTACAGTGAATCCCTGTAAAATAAAACAGTTGCTACTACTACTACTACTATTCCCACTGAGCCTCAGTGAAATAAACATTTTCTTTGGGATGTGTTTTATCTGTTGGATTCAGTCTAAACTTCCCTTTATTTGTTTCTAAAGACTTTGGAAAGTTCTTCTTAAGTCATTAAACCAAACATTCAGAGGTTCTTTAATCTCTTTTGAAGTTCCCCAGAAGACAAAGTAACTGTTTGGAGAGTCCAGCTGATTTTCCCATGCAAAGCCTTATATAATGATTTACCCAGCCTATTATAGTTACCTTGTCCTTCAAACTCCCCTGATAACTTCTCCTCATGAATAAGCCAATTCTCCTGTCAAAGCATTCTCCTCCAAAATCCTGCATTCTTCCACGTGCAAGCACTTTCGAAGCCTGATATTCTGTAAGTGATGGACTGTGAGGCCAGAGACCGCTAATATTTTCCCTTCCTTTTTTCCATTTACCAAACAGTTCCCCAAAATGATTAAATCCATCACTAGATAATCTCGCTGCTCTTTCTCTTGATGTCTTTGGTCTAACATTTCCTCCAGTTGCTCTACAGCTGTTGGGCCTCCTCATCTGACCTCACACACCATTGCATTTTTATAGGACTTATCTCTTCCCACACCTGGATTCAATCATCATCTTTCTTACAGGGTGGATGCTACATCTGCTGCAGGGAGATGTTTGTCTTCATCTGGGGATCTGAACAGTCGTGGACGGCCCATAGGCCTGTGATTAGAGAGGTCAGTGATAATGGCAAAGGTACCTCGTGTTGTCACCCTATATTAATCTGTTTCGAGTGTTTCCTGGAGTGTGCTGCTCATGCTGCATAATGGAAAGAGACTGTTGTTCAAATTGGGGCCAAGTACAAGTACAAGTATGGTATATGGTTGTCATTTCTATGTATACCTTCATGTTGGGACCCTTTTTTGCACATTAAACAATACATCTGTTGCATATTAGGGATAAAAATGTAATCAGACTTGAATGGATCGAGTTGAAAAGACCTTCAAGAGTTAACTGTACATTGGCCTGAGTGCCATCATGATGGTAAACATGTTTGACCGTAATCCCCTCGGGCTCAGTATATTGCTTATGACTTAACTTCATCCTTTGTATCCTGGAAATTAACTTGTTTGGCTGTTTGTGAAAGTCAGGGTCAAACTGTTTTAATAGTTCTCAAGAGAATATGTAATTTATTTTCTAATTAACAAAAGGCTTATATTTACTTGTCAGCCGCTCCTGGTTTCTCCATGGCACCTTCTATTTGGTGCTGGATTAGTTCAGCTCGAACAACTTCTCCCTTGAGTCTGCAAGTGCCCATTTTGCAGATAAATAATTGTTGGGCTTTTATCACGGAATGAAGCTTCTTCCTATTACCAACCACAATTAAAGTAGCCTTGAATTTTTAAAGTCTATAATATATTTGTCTCAATATCTATCAAGATATATACCTTATATGTATTTCACACATACTAAAAAGCTGGCCAGTAAATTTATGTGTGTTACTTTTTAATTATCACTCTCATGTGTAAAAATGACGCAGTGGGTTTTGTTAATGAAGAGAAAGCTCCGCAGAGAGTTTTAACTCCAACTAACAAGATTGCTCTTTGAAGTTGAGAAGATTACTGTGGTGTTTTAAATTGTAAAATCAACTGAGCCATGCAGCAAAGTGTGAAAAGGTTAATAGATTCTGCATAGTCGAGAGAGTTGAAGAATGATTACATGACATAGCAGTTAAATTATTTGCTTAAAATCACTAAAAATAAGTTTTGTGCAAGATCTTGTACTCAACCTTAACCATACTACCTGCCACATGTACTAAGAGAAAGTTGCTTCATTCACCAGCAGCACTTTTTATGTACTGCCATAGTTTGTTACATGCTCAATTCTTAAGTTAAATTATATATTTATTGCACGTCAAGATACAAAGGCAGCTGACAAACACATTACCCAACAATAAAAACAAAATCAATTTAGATTTTAGACTCTGCATGAGTCTCTGTAATGGTTTCTGAGAGTTTCTTTTTGGGAATATACAGTTTTGAGTTTTGTTTGGTGATGCTAATTTGGAATGTGCAGAGGACAAAAGGAAATTATGTCATACCTCACAAACATCTATCCTCTTTTTAGACTGCCTGCCACTAGTGAGATTCAAGCTTGTCTTGGCGAAGGCCTCGGTCTTGCACGTTCTAAGTAGGTGTGAAGGATGTTTGGCTGAATCACAGTTGGCATTGTGGCATTGAAAAACATTAAGAAGCATGACTGAAAACATCCTCTGTTCCCCCGGTGGCATGCCTCACCTCACTGCACCCAACATGTCTCTTTTGAGTGTGTCTCCCCATGGTGGAGAGAGTTTGCCAGTTTGTAGAGAAGGGACTCAGTGTCTGCCGCAGACAACAATGACCTCAACTTGGTTTCTTTCTGATCTTGAAGAGAGTTTAGTGGAAAGCAATGGCCAATTATGAAGTGTTTGGGGCCTGGTCTAGTATTTACAGTTTTTGAAGGTTTGGTTTCAACTCAAGCGTTGAGAGACCTCAGCAAAAACACCCACTATGGGGAGAGTGGAATGCCACAAATTAGAACTATAAAAGTTACATTCTTAAACGTCAAGTTAGTCTATTCATACATAAAATGAAACCACGGCTAATTAAATAAATGCCAATCACTGCATTGCCTTTAGACAAATGATGCATGTCTTTTAGGAGGGAAGGAAGAAATTTATATACCAGAACCTTCAAGTACAAGTCTAATGAATATGTTTAATCACACTCATTGATTTTGCTGAATTGCTGTCTGCCTCAGTTTTGCGGTTTTCAAAGTCAGAAGGGAGTCCATTCTCATCAACAGATGGTTAACTTTTACTCCCTTGACATGATGTCATCATACAAATCTTGACTGAAGACCTATAAATGAAAAGCAAAGAATATGTAAATGTTTCCAGTATTACTGTCAAAGTCAAGACACCTCCAATAATTTTATCTAAACCTACCTCCTGGCACATCTATTGGCGTTGTTGTGTGCGCATAGACATCCTCCTCCTAGTTGTAGTGCTGACTCTACGACTCTGGGTCCTGCTCTGCTGCTCAGAAGGATAGCCTACCATCTGGGTGGATAATCTCTGCACCTGAAGACCCTCCGACTCCCTCATGTCCCTTGCCATCTGAGACAGAGTCTGACCCGGGTTGGTCTGCAGACGTTGGAAAAGGCTTTCTCTGTTAATTTTCCTCTCTGGACAGCTGAAGGTCAGAGCCACTCCAGAGTCTGACTTCATCTCCCTGGAGAAACCATCTGAGGTGCCATCAAAGCAGCGGCCTATAGCGATCTCCTTGGCCACCCTGGGATTCTGGTCTGTGACTGTATAGATGCCATAGTTGTGTCCCAAAGGATCAACAGGGGCTAGCATGGTGAATGCATGGGACTCGTTATTTTGAGCAACTGGTGGATGTTTGATGAGATACTCTTGTAGGAGGCTGTTGGTGCCAATCCTGCGACAGTTCCCCTGAGGAAGTAGTGATATAAGGGACCTGTCCACCTCAGCTTGGTCAAACAACATGCCACTGCATTTGAACTCGACACAGGCTGCTGAGGTGTTGGCCTCTCGCATGTCCCTAGTGCTGCGAATGTCTCTTATGCCATAAAGTTTGCCTTTTGTTGCTCGGTGTGTTCCTCCCAGATTCCTCGACCTGACCATCACTTCCTTCTGTCCATGAATCTTGACCTTAATGAAGCATGCTCTGAATTCTTGGGGATTAGGCCACCAGGAGAGGTAGTCTCCCATCCAGGTCGTCAAATCATTCTCCTCAAAGGGAACAACGTTGTATTCATACTTGTCCTTTTCCACTCTGAAGAATCTGAAGTGATTTGCATCAACAGGGGCATTTTCACAAGCTATTAAATTCTGATACGGATATATTGGCCCATTGGTCTCATCAAGATTATTTTGGTTAGGCTTTGCCAAGTTGATTCTGAAGGCTGTTTTCTTCAGCGCTGGATCCTCATGATCTGAGCGCTGGTAGTCTATTTTATCCAAGTATGGTTGAGACACTCCAATGATGTTTGGATTCATCTTGGGGGAGGAGGGAGCTGCCTCCAGTTCTTCACCACCCATCATTGCTGTGACATAAGCTGTGTAAGCATCAGGCCTTTGGGCATCGCAGAAAGCTGGTAAACAGGCTCCATTGTGTCCAGTTATGACACTGTCAAAGCGCCCCCATGCCCTAGGATTAGAGGAATAACCAGGTTTGGGTTCCAAGTTTATCAAGCTGATCACAACACCCTCCAGTTGTTCAGTAGGTAGGAACTTGTCACTCATGTAGGCACGGACTTTGACATAGCAGCGTCTGTTTTCAGGCACGTCTAAATTGAAGAGCCGTCGTTCTCTGATCTCCATGTTGCCTATGAGGAATGTGCGCTCCTCACGTTTGCTCCGCCCATGACCACCAGTGGTTGTTGTAGTGGTGGAGAAGTCACCCTCCTCTTCCCAGACTCCTGTGTCTGGGTTTAAAGACCACAGTTTCATTTTGGGAATATGCTCTTGCATTTTGACATGCTGTGTGTCAAGAAGGACTTGAACAGCTCCAGCTCCAAGTACCTCTTTGTTGGTCTCATCTCTGAAGTCCACAGAGAACATGCCATAGGTCCTCAAAGGGAGCATGTCACCCTCATCATCCACAAAGTTGAGATCACCAGGGGCCGCAGCTGCTGTGGTGATATTTCTCGGGTCAATAAATGTGACACTGGCTTTCACAGTTCCCTCATAGATGTCTCCATTGTCTTTATGGAAGGAGTTCGGAGGAATAACCAACTGACCAATGGGGTCTTCCCCTTTAATTTCCCCTAGGTTAATAGAGTTGGTCTCACCTGCATTGATATCAATTGGTGTCTGCTTTCTCATCACCTTCACGTCATGGTAGATGGACCCACCTTTCTTATCAAAGATGAACACTTTAGGAGTATCAAGAAACTTCTGAGTGGGGTCAACAAAATTTACCACTAATCTCTGTGTATCAGGAGTAATCTGTAATGTGAAACTTCCTTGGTACCCAGTGGTGCCCACCCTCTCTTTACCAATGTAGATGTGGCCAAAACGCAGAGGCTCATTATTATCAGCTGTGACCACTCTACCACGAACCAGCACAGTTGGCTGCACACACTTCTGACAGCCGCACTGTGTCACAGCCCGGATAGGGAGACTGTAGCTCCCACAGTCAATGATTCGACTTTCCATATTTTGGACCCCACAGCAGAATGTAGCTCCATCTCTGCACCGCATATCAAAGTCTAGGGAGCCAGCACATTTGTTGTGAGGGCAGCGGCCAGCGTTGTAGTACATGGAATCAGTCCCAGGTTGAACACAGTCCATCGGCAGTCTGATGAGGTGCGCCTCCGGGGTGGAATTGCATGCTGGTGTTCCTTTTGCTGTAAATTAGACAATAAATTAGATTAAGCTAGCGCTGACATGAAACATAAAACAAGTGCAAAAAAGGACTGCTGTGAAGTGTTATTTTGCCACTGCTTTGGTTTTAAAATGCAGACTTGTCTTGTTCTATTATCTCTAAGATAACTCGCCTGCTCTTGAAAGTCTGTCAAATCTATTCTATATTCTACCCAGTCGGGCACTGGGTAATTGTATATTGGTGCATGAGTGGAATAGGACATATTGTAAAAAAAATTGGAATTATATCTCCTTTTCTCTTTTACAGACATGGATGCATACACACACATAATGTATTTATGCGCACACACAGCGTCTGAATGGCTCGAAAGTACCAGTGAGTGGCCAAGTTGGACGCTGAAATGTGCATGAAAAGGTAATTAGACATGAAGTTGAGTAGAACATTTATTTACCAACCATCCAGATGGAAGCTGGAAAAAGAAAAAAATTATTGTTCACCCAGACATTGGCAGAATAATTAATGTGCATGATATCATGGTTGAGCCTATAGTCAAGGATCCTTGTTAAGCTCCCCATCTCCGTACTAAGTCGATAATTGCAGACACATGTAGCAGTGCAATGCGTATGAAATATCATTGCACAAAGCTTTGAGTTTCCTTTGAAAATAAACTCTTTAACTTCTACTCACCTGTATGAACTGTGGTTAACACATTTAATTGGAAATCAAATTAAACTTCTTTATAATGCTAAATGTAAAAAAAGAAACTGTGCTGAGATGAAGGAGGAAGGCAACTCTTTCATCCTGCTCTGAGGTGCAGGTATTGTCCTGCACACATATACTGTCTCCTGCCATAATTACTTTTGGAGCACAGGGATTCATCTATGGCCTGGGATAGATTGATTTAGCACTCTTTCATGAAAACCCTGTTCCTTAATCTGTGTCTTTGCTAACGAGAAGCTTGAAGGATATAAGCAATGTGTAGTTCTCCCACACAGATGTGGAAACGCATAACGACTCTGAGAGAATCAGGATTTATTGACAATCTTGGATTTCTTCTCAACACTGGGTGTTCTGGAGAAATTGAGGTTTTACAGTATCCAGAGCCATCTCACACAATAAATATTGCTTGTTTAAAAAGTCGTGGCTTCAACCAATGTAAACATAATAAAAACTTACTGCTCAAAGTGCTGCCAGCGTGAGCCCTGCTATTTTTATTTTCCTATTTTCTCTGCATGTAATGTTTTTTTCCAATGAGTGATAGTCTGTTAACTGACTTTTCTCTCTTTCTCAGTCGTAGGTCTGTGTGGTTTTGTTCGAATTCTCTTAATGCATGGACATGGCTCATGGATGACTTGGTAGGAGCTTAGAGCTGACATTCCTGTAAAAGAGTGTATTCAATCTCTGAGGCAGCTGCTCTTTATAAAGTAAAATGAATTGTGGTTGTTTGCTTTTCGTCAGTAGCTTTACTTGAACCTGCGCAGAACTTTGGCTAAATACGTCATTGTCAAACGCACTGAGCTATAATCCCTACGTGCCGCTTGCTATTATTATTATCATAGTAAATTATTTTCTCTCCAGGCTGATGATGACAAATTACAGTTCATGTTACATCTCTGTGCCATTGACTAGAAGTTAGTTTTTGACCAAGAGATCAAATTAAACAGGATTTTTACTGTTTTTCTGAACAACTTTTGAGCCTTTAACATTTTACCAGCAGGAGTATTTCAGCTGTCAAACCAGCTGATTAATGTGGTAAATACTGCCTTACACACAGCTTCCTCGTGCAATAAGAGAAAGCAGATGTTGAGATAAAATTGTCAATAAGAGATCTGAGTATACATACCGATCACAGTGAGCAAGGACGGAGAGGACTTGATGCTGCCTGCAGGGCTGCTAGTTTTGCAGTAGTACTGCCCTGACTGCTCGGGCTTCAGGTCTCGCAGAACAAGGTCTTCTTCGTACTTGTACACCTTCCTGTCCAGCAGAGTCCCATTGTGGTACCTTGAAATAATTAAAGAGATAAGAAATGTTTTTGAATATATATAGAGAGACATACAACAATATGTTCAAATGTATAATGTGTTAAAAATATATAGTTCCAATAATTTTGATATTACCACTTTTATTTATAAATTTGTGATTTATTCTAAAAATTAGTTTTGATATTTAGTTTCATCTCCCCTCAGAGAAAATCATATTCTCATTTAGATGACCCAAGTAAGGCATTATATATAAAATACCTCCTGATCTTAGTCTGTACCAAGCTAAGTATACAAAACTAGTTTAAAAAGTAAAAATATATAAAAGTTGCTGGACTATACTTCCCATTAATTTAATTGACACTCTGGAGGTTATTAGAATGAACATTCTGCCAAAGGCTTCTTTTTCTTTTCCAGACTTTACTAATTACTTCTCCTAAATCTGTGTTTGCCCTTATCGACCATCTCGTCTCAAGATTCATGTGGGAGGGTAAGAAGCCCAAGGTCAGATACAAGACTTACAACGGGCAACGATTAAGGGGGGATTCTGCCCAACCTGAAACATTACCGGTTAGCATCAAGGTGAGCTACAAGTCATGATGGTGTGGTTATGAGATGATACAAGTATAAGAAGGCTCAATATGGAAAAAGTTAGTAGTAGTATGCCTTTGTCAGACTTTACTAGTATTAAATGAATCCGAGAGTGGTCAAAGAACATATATGGGACTTGGAAAGTAGTACAGTAAATGTTTAAGCTGCCATGTGGCTAAAAATTTTAGGAAGCATTTATACATTGGAAAAAATGATATGTCGCACACCACATCTGGGAACAGTGGGATTGATAATTGAAGTGTTGTATACTTAGTAAGGAACCAAAGGTGATAGCCTACGGTATCCTGTATGGCTTCTTGTAGAGTAACACAAATTATATTTATCTTCTGGTAAATAATATGGATATGTTCCTATGTTTATTAGACTGAATATATACTGTATATCGATGTAAGGTGAATTTATAACCCATGTTTATTTTATTTTATATTATGTTATTTACATTGGTGATTTTCAGTGTTATTATTTCAGTTTGTTTTAATTTATTTTTATATTGAATTATTCAGATACTTTATATATACTGTAACCCTTTGTAGAGAAAACCTATGGTGAATTATTTTTGATATAAAAGTGGATGTGAGAGACTTTGTAGTTCCCATCTTGATAGTGATTTAGTGTCTATCAGCTCACTGTTTTGGCTTTCAGGCCTCACTGTTTTGATTGAGTCTCACCACTCGCATTGTTTTTCAGCCACAGCAGGCAGACGATTTTTTTTTTTTTTCCAGCAAAAAGCCAGAGTCAAACCAGAGCTAAGGAACTGATTAATGTTCATTTAATAATAAAAATACGAGTGAAAGCAGAATATAAATTCATCCTCCAGAATATAAATTTCACAATATGTAACAGTAATCACTCTGATGTTAGCTGTTTCTTTGTGTTGCAATGTGATTACTAACATGCCAGCGCTTATATTCGTCTCACCAGTAGTATTTGTCAGGTGCTGGTGATCCCGTTGCCTTACAGCATAACAGCACCCGTCCTCCCTCATAACGTACTTTGTCCTCCGGGTGCTTCACAATGTACGGCTTTTCTGTGGAAAACAGAAAGGAAACACTCAAGACATAACTCTGACTGTTGTGAATGGTGCCGCAGAGTTTTGAGACCTCATAAAAGTCTGTCACACATTAGACTTTGCGGACTCCGTGCTTATGAAAAATGATTGTTAGGGGAATTACACTTTCAAAAGCAGCACAAGCCTATTTTTATTTGGTCTCCCCGCAACCAAGTAAGTAAGCGCTCCAGACAATGTGAAGTCTTACAATAGGCCAGACTGTTTATGTTGTAGTTTTGTCAATTTCCTGTTTTCTACAGTCTGGGAATATGATTGGAGGATTTACTGGCTTAGTGGAATGATAATAATGAGAATCAGGAAACTTGTACTCATTAAAATAGCTCTTCTAAGAAGTAGCCAATCTTTCAAATCGACTTGCTTTGTGTTTGGTTCAATTAAATAAAGATAGTTTTAATATTTTAATATCTTATGAATACTCTTTTTTATTATTTACTCACCAGCTGATTTGAGGACAGCCCGTACCCAGGAAAAGCCTGTGGTGTTACTGGAGGTGGAGACGGTTGTCAGGGCAAACTTCTCCTTCTTGATGGAGATCAAGGTGGAGCTGGAGGAGCAGACTCCTGTGAGCCTGAACTGACCTTTGGCATCTGTACGAGCACGGATCACCTTGGGCTGACTGGCCAGTGCCACCCAGGCTCCTGCCACAGGGACACCGGTCACACTGTGGACTTCTCCGTGCAGCACGTGGCTGTCACACACACACCAGCTGCAGTCCTCACTGGGGCGACCCTCGGTGCACACACGCTGACATTTGGCTGACAGGTGAAAGACACAGTGACGTAAGCACAGGCTGATAAAGACACCAATATAAGAAAGATATCATGACTTTTACAGCAAATGCTCGGCATACTTGGGCATGCACTCTTCCCACACTTCTGAATTTCCACAGGCCGTCCAGTACACTGAACTGTCACTGAGGTCCTCACACAGGTCCGTCTCCTGATCCTGCGTCCTCCCCCACAGGTCACTGAGCACGTCCCCCATCGACCCCATGGACTCCACTTGGCTGATCACAGGAGAGAGACAAGAATGACGTGAGTTTGTGATTTGTGATCAATCTTTTCATTCATTTATTGTCATTTAAACTTCATACACAGAGCTCTAATGCAAGTTGTTAACACTTTTGTGTGGCATGTGTACGCAGTTATACAATATTGTGTGTGTGTGTAAAAATTATAACAAAGCTGATTAAACAGCTGCAGTTGAAAGATTGCTGATTACAAGTAGCTCAATCAAAAACACTTTAGCTAAAGATTTTACCGAAGCACAAGTTCTGCTCTGGGGTGTGCTGCTTGAAAGCACACAGCAGGAAATGGCATACAATCATTTAAATGTCAGCATTGACTTAAGTTTTTCATAATAAGCTCAGCGGTAACAATGGCAAAGAGGAAAGTATGATATTAGTTTAAACGTTATCTTTGTACAAATCTTGTATTTTTTTGGAAGCTAAGGAATCACATCACCATTTCAATGCATCATCCAGCTTCATCCAGTTGTCATTAGGCAATAAAAGCACTTTTATAATGTTCGTAGCTTTGTGACAGTTATAACTTCTGTTTCTGTTGTCTTTCAATAAGCCTTTTAGGATCAGTGTGTAGGATTAAGTGGCAACCAGCAGAGTAGTCCCAGATTGCAACCCCCTCCACTCAAGATGCTTGCTAACATGGGACCTTGAACTGTTGTTGTACTTTGTTTGAAGGACGGTCATCTCGTCCCTATTGTATAACTGAAAGTGCAAGCAAAAGTTAGGTGCTGGTAAATCTTGTGATTCTCACCTGTACACGGAGGGTTGGAGCACTCCCTTCTTTCTGAATGGTGCCCCTGGCACGCTGGCACCAACAGGAGAGGCATGGGCTGGGTGTTTATACACTTCCTCTGGCGGACCTGGATGCCAACGTCATTACAAACCGTGGTTGAACACGGACCCCACTCGCTCCAGTCAGTCCAGTAGCTCTGCACTAAACACACACATTGAAGAACAGAGTGTGATATCCTGAGCAAAGCTGGCATTCTGCGCTGCTGCTGACAAGCAGATTCAAGGAAAGGAAACACGTTATTTAGCATGGCACACAGTAAAGAGCTAAGAGCATTTATACTGGGTGATTCCTCCCTGTAGCCAGTGTTATATGCACACATGTGCTTGTACAGCTGTGAGCTGCTGTCATCAGATCTACCTGGGGGACATTGAAAGCGAACATGGTAGTTGGAACAGACACGGCCGTGGGGCTGTTCCTTGTTGATGCACCAGAAGCCCTTCTCCAGACTGGAGTGAACCACTTCCCCAGTGTCTGCCGCTGCCACCCAGTCGGTAGTGCGTGCTTCCATAGCCATGGGCCGCGCACAAACCCTCTCCCTGTAATAAAAACGGATCGCCTCCAGGCGCTCATAGTCTCCATTCCCTCCAGGATGGTCGATGTTGAACCAAGACGTCCATTCTGTCACGCCTGGAGGCACATGGAGGGGAGACGTGGATGAAAACCAAAAGAACAGAGAGTTAGACTGGAAAAAAAAGTCAGAAAGAAAGAAAACAATTCATCTCAGGATCCAGAAATAAGGAGGGGGAGTTTAAAGGGGCTGGAGCTGTTCTTACATGGAGAGGAGACATGGGTCAGAACCAAGAAAAAGCAAGACAGAGGAAATCTGTAGGGATGGGTTACAAACTTTAAGAGGAGGTCTGCTACCGCAATTTGAATCTGACTTCATACACCCCAGGGAGCTTTGCATTGTCCAGGTTCTTTCCAAGCCCCCTGGCTTGACTAATGAGGCATATTGTCTAGTTTTTTAGTCTGCTGCATGTTCTGAAACCTGAGCATTTCCTCGGGAGAAATATGACGGATTACAAACAAATTAATGCATTATTTAAATAAATACAGTTCTTTGGTTGACTGCGGGGTGCGCTGAGGTGATGAGGGTCACGTGCCGTGGACAACAATTTGAATACAGACTAATACTGTGCTCTTTTGTTCAATTGAAAAAATAAATGTTAAGTCATGAAAAGATCGGCTTTTCAAACCCAAATTGATACTTCTAATTCTGATTTCCTTTGTCTGTGGTTTTTGCATCGCAGCACGCAGGATGCTGATCCTACGTCACTGCTTTCTGGCCTGCAGTGAAATGTCACCTGGTAAAAATGGTAAAAAAGAAACAGTATACAGGGTAATCTATGGGTCAGGGGTTTTCTTTTTCTGACACTGAAGGTAGGAGTTATAAGGAGTGTGTTTTTTCGATGATTTCCTTTGTATGCAGGTCTCTGTAAGGTCACAGTACATCTAAAAATACGTGTAGCACTCTGAGACGGAGTGCAATGGCTCTTGCACACCCAGGGTTTTAAAGTTACTGGACTGCCTCCATGAGCTGCGAGCTGCTCTAACTACTGACCGTGTTGATAAGTGAGACAAAGCAGCGAGTCAAACTACATTAACTAACGTCCTGTAGTTTTTAGAAGACCTCTCCCCTTCAACTCTTACAGTTTAAACCCCTGCATATACAATCAATAGTTTTTGTCAATAGACAGTTGACTGATAGTTCCAGTACCTGTTGTCTGTGTGTCAGTGAACGTGTTGAGGGCCACTCTCCTGCTCCTCTCAGACTGACTCCTGGTCCTCACAGGTCCTGGAAACGAGAAGAAGAATCATCTGTATATAAAGTTACAAGCAGTCCTGCAGCTTATAAACTATACACTCTCTCCCTCAGAAGTATTATTATTATTTCCAATGTTAAAATGTTATTGGAAGTTTTTGTCAGCACACAAATTGGCAAAAAAAAAAATGGGTAAAATCTGAAAAACTCATATACTGTGTGTTACGTTTCTGAGCAAATTATTCCAATATTTGTATGCACACAACCATGTGCGTACACACACGCTGATGCAGTCTGAGCACGTTTTGCTCTTTCTTCGCGGCATGAAGGCTCTTCTAATTACATGCCTTCCCTCTGCCCTTTACTTTTTATTCTCTCCGTTTTTTTTTTTTTTTCATTTAATCCATTTTAGCCACAGGCCCTCTGTCCTAATTATGTCCTGAAACAGTGACTAGACTTCTGGGGCTGCAGAAAAATTGAGAAAATGGGAAGAAATTTTCAAATTCTCAACTTCCATCTCCTTCCCTTTCCCTCCTCAATCTGCTCCTTTGCCATCTTTTTCTGTAGATGTTCTCCACTGCTTCGACGACACCCCCCTCCTCATCTCATCTCTTCAGACTGTGGAACATCCTCTCCATCCATCATCTCCCCCATGCTCTTTGTCATGGGTCTTGTCATCCTTCAACTTATTGCCTCCCCCACCCCCTCTGCTTGTCCTCCCTCAAGTTCTCCCTTCTCCCTCTTGATCCATCAACAAGCAGCCGTTGTTGAGGATGCTAATCAAGCTCCAGCTGTGACAAATCAGTGCATGCGGAGTCATCTCATCTGTTAACCAGCGGCCGAGCCAGAAAATTTCACTTTAACTTGCTCCATCACCTCTCACAGAGCACACACACACATACTTTTATACATGAAATTTGTTGCCGGCTTCTTTTTTTGGTCTTAACATTATATCATTGTATATATATGATTGATATTCAAGCTGGCATTCATTGTAGATTTGGCTCTTTGATTTATGAAACATTCACCATGACATGTTTTCCCTTGAGCTTGACGTAAAAAGATTCGTTTTCCTACAGAACTAATTTTTTATGTTTTCAAAAAAACGTCAGTTGTTTGCTTGACATTTCATCTCAGAGTTTTACTTGCGCTGTGCGGAAAAAATAAATGTCATGGTGCGTGACCGAAACAAAAAGTAGCTTATGCGACCTCAGAGTGTGTGTGTCTGTGTGTGTGTGTGTGTCTGTGTAATATGTGCAAGCACTTAGCACTTTCGGAGAGACACTGCTGAGTTTACGAGCAGAGACTCCCAGCACAGAGGCCAGTATCGATCCCAGTCACCACTGGTTTTTATGGCTCACTTCAAGTCTTTATTGTGATGCCAGCACATTTCTTTTCAACCCTTAACTTTTTTTTGATAGATTTAGCAAAGAAGGATTGTAGCTCAACAGAACAAAGATCGACTGTCTTTGAAATGTGTTACATACGTTTTAGACAGTCAGCTGACCTTCGTGGCTGTCGAGTTATGGCTTTTCTTTATGCTCCTGGCTTTAAAAAAACATTGATAGCTTTTCATATCGGCTTTGTCTCTCTGATACACTGGAATCGCCGGATAAACAGAAGCAAATGGTTTCACACTGATCTGCTGGGCAGATGTGGCTCTGCTTGCAGGTTTAGTTTAGTAAATCAAATAGTTTTTCCACCCTTCTCCTTTTGTCTTCCGAATTCTTCGTCAGTCCTGATTACAGTATAACGGCAATTAAAAGACAATTTTTCTGCTACTGGACAAAACAGCTTGCGAAATCACAGGAACACAGATCACAGAACTTTGAAATACTTTTCAAAAGGCATGTGGTGAGGGGATACAAACAACCTCTTTGTTTCACTTAATTAACATTGACTTCCAAACTCATGGCTAATTAATTACCCTCCTCACTCTGAAGTGCATCCATTTATTTCTAAGAAAGTACGAAGCAGTTTTCCTGCTCCGGTTGCATAACATTTCATTCTTGCTGAGACCAAAACAAAGAGAATTCACAGCAGAACTATTTGGCTCCTGATTATCGTTTCAAGATGTTTGATAATGAAAATGAAACAGCAAACGATTCTTAGAGTTTTATGAGGTGTCTAATGGTTTTAGAAAGTCAAAAGAGGAAACCCAGATTAGCTATAGCAGAAGGCATATGTTGGGGTAGTGACCTCGGTTATGGCAGGTATGAACTGGCTCTGTTCCCTTGGCAGACTCACAGAGCTTATTGTGCTTTTGAGTGGCATGTTAACACTTTATGAATTTTAAAAGCTGCAAGGTTTTATTGGGGTACTGCTTCATACAGCTGGTATGTGAGAGAATTTACCTCATCAAGAAACAGACATTTCTCAAGCCAGAGGGACCAAGGTTAGAACTTATGATTTCCTCTTTAGTGCTAAAAAAAAAAAAAATAATCCACCCTAAAGTACTCCACTGGTACAGTATAACTTGTTTGTCCTTGTTCGTGTGCTTTGTGTGGATTTGTTTTGTTGCTTTGCTGACACAATTCTGACTTTTCACAGCTAATCCAATAGAACCAACAAATCAAAATGCATTTTTCCAAGCTAGAATGACACATTGGAGGTGTATTCAACATCATTTATGATGTGAAACAGTATATGGTTGAAGGCAGAATTAGTAGGATTTTGCTGCTTTAAAACGGTTGTCCACAAACCAAAAGTCACGGTGGGTTGGTAGTGACCGTTGAGCTGGGGAGTATGGGCCAACTTTGAATGTTGTGTTTCCAAACCGCAACTGACAAATCCTACTCATTCTGTCTTTAAGGTTTGGTTAGGATCAGGCACTAAAATGACTTGGATATCGTTGATGTTGATCAGTTAGAAATGGGAGTTTAAAGTCCAGTATTAAAGTCTACATTTTCTTTACGTCTATCCACCTTGACCTCCTCCCTCTGTAGACTTTCTATAATGATGTCACATGACTTCTCTACTGTTTCGCGTTCATCATAATGGTTGCTTGACAGCTTGGTCACTTGAACATAAACAGATTTGACTGATGCTGTCGTTCTTCTTAGATTTGTTTTTCTTTCTCATGCAAATCTCTTTATGATTTTGACTTTTCGCAGCTAACGTGGTGGAATGCATCCGATGATGTATCATTTTTCTCTTGCCGTTCCACCTTCGACATGAACCCTGCCATGTGACGTTTATTATAAACCTCAGCCAGCCCCGCTGTGACCCTCATAAACCGTGGACAAGGTAACAAGATACATTATAATGACACCAATATATTAGAGGAGACCTGCATCTGCGGGCTGGCTAGCATCTCTCTTCCACATATAGCCACACGTCAAGCATCAAAATGCCAGACTATGTCAGTAACATCTCCTAAAACATAGCTACAGGTTTACTTTTCATCCCACGCAGCAGTCATTGTCATCTTTACCCTCTGTGAGTCTGTTGTAACAACTGCAAATCTTATTTTAGAGGACTATATTTGGATTTAACGATTTACGTCACAGTGGTTCGTTCTGAAATACCGCTGGTGTACTCACAGCCAGGCTACAAAAAAGCAAATCCTCTATTAATAATCGCCAGTGCCTTTGCACAGGACAGGCCTCTCTCTGCTTCACTGTGTGAGTGGGAGTTTTCTGGCTTTGCCAGAATCTCTTTAAAACGCTGCTGAAGTGAGGAAGAGGGAGGAAAATGCAGGACTTTATAAAGTTGCACCCAGAATGGTTTCAGTCAGATTACAGAGGTATGGCTGTGCCAGATGTATGTTGGCAGAGAGACGGAGCTTAAATAGAAAGTCTGGATTCTGTTCATAATATATATGTATATATAGAGAGAGAAGACGTGAAAACACCACCCACCCTCCCGTGTTATGTAACTTATTGGACAAAGTTAAGCTCGCTAAGAGAACGAGGTTGTATAGTATTTGTTGATGAAGTCCTGTGTGAATCTGAAGTATTTCATGTATGGATTCAGCAATTTAAGCACGTGTGTGTGCAGTGTGTGGGCTTTTGTATGTGATGATCTGTTTGCTATGTCATATGGAAGCTGTTTATGTGTTTGGCCAGCTTTGTACCTGAGGTGTGTGTGGTTTGCGGAGGAGTCTGCTTTTTCTCTCTGCATCTATCTCTCTCGTTACCCCGATGCTCCTTATTCTCGAAAATCTAAGTATGATTCCTAAAACATCTGTAGCTCATTAAAATCTGCAATTTTGCCCCTGACATTAACTAATGATGCAAATCAAGCGCATGATTTAAGGATTTACAAAGGCATAACAAAGGCTTTGTGTTCTTAGGTATTCATGATACTATTAAAAACACAATTGGACAGTATTGAATTTCCGTATTAAAAATATCTGGAAGTCCTTGCATGAACCTCTGCACCTGTGCACAGGTATAGAGCCAGGAGCTGGAAATAGCTCAATTGAAAGCAGCTGATTAGCCCTGCAATAAATAATATTTTGACATATCCACATATGCATGTACACATAAATACACAGAAGAAAAGAAAAGAAAGACGTGATATGGCTTAGAGATTGTCATTAATGGGAATTTGCGCCTTTTACTTTGATCCATTGTAATCCCTGTCTTAGTCATTAAAGTCAGCTGGCCAGACAGCTCTGTGTTTGGAGCAGACAGTGGTCAACATCTGGAGAACTAGCCCCTGTGTCTGACTCACAACGGCCCTCCAGCTGGTCACACACACACACACACACACACACCACATAGCTTTGCCTCATAATTATGTAACGAGACAAGAGAGAAGAGATTGGAAGTCCGGTTCAGTTAAAGAAGGCAGATTACAACGAGTTCAAAAAGGCTCGAACCTCAAAGCAAGAATTTATTCTAAGAGTTGGTAATGCCACATTGTTCCCCTTTGAGTTACAGTGGGCATTCAGCAACAGCTGCCGCCTTCAAATAGGAAAACAGCTCGTAAATCTGCGAGGTTTAAGGTGTACGGAGAGGGCGACAGAGAACAAGGCGACGAGAGAGCGTTTGATGGAGTAGGGCAGAGAAAATAGGTGGAGAAAGGCAAAGCAGGGAGTGTGATGGAGTGAGGGAGAAAGGTGGGGAAAGTATTTGTGAAGAAATACCTTAGGGAGACACATTAGAAATAAAACCGCAAAGACAAATGGACAGATGGAGTCATACGGTTGTTACTTTAGTGGTGGACTGGACGCAGGGCGGGGGGGCTCAGACGACCATCAAAAAGTTAAAAGGAAAGAGTGACATGTTGGCCAGTTTGACAGGAGGAAAAGAGGACGGTAAAGTCATTTTACCTGTGCTTTTATCCCTCCTTTTATTCCATTCTCTCATTTAGCCAAGCACAAACCCAGCAGGTGGGAAAGTGGGTCACTCGGTTTGTGATTATTGCTTCTTGTTTCCAAGGTGACTGGGTTTATATCTTTAGGGAGCGTTGGCACTGAGTTTGAAGGGTGAACTGAGGATAAAATGCACCACCTCTCTGCAACATGTGGATGTACTGCTAAAAGGAGCGTGGCAGAACGTAAAATTTTACCATCCATTTTAAGGTCGACATTCATTCTCGGCTGTAACACAGTGTTCAGTTCAGTCAGAGTCGATCTGAAGCATCATTTTTATACATTCACCTTCTTCCCTCACCAAACGCTCTGAGATATACTCATCAGTAAATGGCAAGGATCCTCTGCAAGACATTTACGACTCTGAGGCCTCCAAATCCAACAAGATATGGAGGCTATTAAGGTGCCTTTACAGTCACTTGCTTTTATGAACTGCCAGCTCCTTTTAATAGGGAGCAGCTGTAAGGCAGACAGAAAGTGACAGCTTCGGAAAAAGTGCTGCTACTGGTGTCATTCAGGAAGAGCGGCAAGTTTTCAAAGGATGATAAGCGCGAAATTCTGGCGGAAGAAAACCTCTGAAATCTGGAATCAGGCTGAGCATCACATGGTGCTCCTGCAGCTGACAGTTCACCACATTCAAAACTGTGAAGTGAATTTAGAAACTAGGGTTTAAAAAGTACTTTGAATTGGCTCTTTGTGAGATCATAAAAGTCAATGGAGCACTATGGCTGCGATGGATTTTTCTCCAAAGCGGGCCTTCTGCTGGCTGATAGTGGCAGCTACTGTTCTGCTGCAGTTTGTCATTATGAATACAATGTGTGTGCCACCAGACCATTCACTGTCATCAACAGCTTTTTCTAAGATTAAACAAGACCGCAGGGGTACAGAATGAAGAGCTTTCACCGTATATGACCTCCTCCTCCTCCTCCTCATTCTCCTCCTCTTAACCTCCTCTTCTATCACCACGTGTTGTTGATTAGCCTGCTGGTGAAACGTGCTGGTGACTTAACATTAGAGATTAAGAACTACTGAGGTGGTCTATAAAATAACACACACACTCACACACACACACACACACACACACACACACACACACCCTTATCATATGAGCTCACCAGCAGACATTTCACCAGAGCAGGGAAATGCCGTCAACGTAGAAAACTCTACAGTTGACGTGCACATGTGTGTGCAGTCATATGCTGGCCCTCTCTTGCAGTATATGATTACCAAAAATGACAAGGGAGATGAAAAATTCAACTCACAACAAAATGCATCTCATAATTGGCTGCTGTTCAGGTATAATTTTAACTCTAGACATACAGTAATTTCCTGTTGTTCTGGCATCCATTTTGGAAAATAGCACAACATCATAACAGTTGCATTTTCAGTCTTCACTTACCTTGGCCCAGAGCCAGTGACGCCAGGAAGGACAGCAGAAGTGCCACCTTATTTAATTCCAACATGGTACCACACCTTCACTAACTAATGACTCACTAACATCACTAACTAATAAGTTTGTTTTGTTTCTCTCTGATCTTCTACAGACATAAATTTAAGAAGAAAAAAGTGGATTCTTCAGCTTGCATTCACAGCTGAGAGTAACGCTTCAGTTTGTCAGGTGTGAGTGATGCTGCTGGGTCGAGCAGATCTCTGCGCCTCTGCTCTTTCTCATGTGAGTTGCTTTGCTGAGTTAAAAGTCAAGAGCTCAGCCGTTTTTAAAAGAAGGGGGCATCGGGAGTGCACACCAATCCAGCCCCTCTCTGCTCACCATTGGCCAGTGAAATGTAACATCTGGGTCCCCCATATCATCTTCCAAAAAAAAAAAAAAAAAAGGTGAGGGTACGGTGGGGGTAGAGAGAGAGAGACACTCACAGAGAAGGAGAGAGGGAGGGAGAGAGAGAGTGAGTGTGTGCTGTTGCTGAAAATAAAAAAGGTGTTTTCCTGTTCGTCCAGGAAAGAACTCATAAGTTCTGGCTTTATTGAAACAATATTTTCATATTTCTATGATTTGTAATTCTCTTTTGCTCCAGTGTAATTATCTGTATCCACAGAGGTCTGTCTGATGCTTGAGAGGTCTAATTAAATTTTTTATTATCTTAGTTTGTTTTATAAACTGCGGCATTTTTTACACTCAAAATATAGGAAATATAATTTATGATTTTCTTGTCATTCATGATAACAACTTATGACTTTGTTAATTGTTTCTTCTGCGTTAAATAAGTGAAGCAGTTCAAATCGTCTTCTGTAAAATGTCATGTCCTTCATTGGCCCCCTCCCCATCTGTATTTCTGTCTCACTCTTTTTTTGTTTTTTTGTTTTTTTTTAACTGTCTCTCCACCAGACACAGGACAGTGCCAGATGGTGCTCTGCCTCTGGTTCGACTTCTGGTTCAGTTTTGTAACTTTTTAACAGTCGCTGATTGCAGGGCGATGCTCTGCCAAAGAGTGGAAGTGGCGTCATATGGCATGCCATTCAGGAAAAACTCCTCAGAACGCAGACACGAGACGTGCTTATGAGGTGCAATGTACTCTGGCTCATTTGCAGCATGTGAATTGTTGCAATTTAGAAACAACGCTGGTAAAAAATCCGTGGAAATTAAAAAACGCTATGTACGTTCAGGTCTTTTACAAATCCCTCTTGCTTGAACATAAAAAGGTGTTAAACAACAAACTTTGAAGGATTTCCTTTTTTTCAAAATAAATGAACTTCTTGAAAAAGCGGCATGCATACATTTAAGAGATACAGTAGAAGAGATGCGTGTGTTTATCTTGGTAAAAGTTGGTGGGATAGGGATGGAAATAAGTCCAAAATGTTATTATTTAATCCCTGATCCCTGAAGAATTCAGCGGTGAAATATAACTAATTTACTAAAGTACTGCACTACACTATTTTGCGGTACTTGGGCTTTGCTTGAGAATATCCATCTATTTATTTTTTATATTACTCCACTACATTTCAGATGGAAACATATTGCTAAAGATTAAACCAGTGCTTCCTGAATTTATTGGTCTGTGAAGTAGAAGAAGAGATACTTCTCCTCTACACTCAGATGGTTTAATTTAAATAACTGTTTGAGGTGGAAAGAGGTGAAATTGTCCATTGATGCACAAAAAGTCACAGAACTTTTGTTTCTTCTTTCCTCTCTTATTGATAAATTTGTTAAAATTAGCTCCACCTTGAGCAGCTACAATAGTAAAATGCTTTTTACACACATCAGGATTAACAATCTTATAGTGTCACATCATAATAAAACAGTCACAGGGGACAATTTACTTCAGAATCCTGTGCTTTTACTTTTGTGGGTGAGTTTTACTTGCAATGGAGAAGTTTTAGATTAGTGTATTTGTACGTTTACTCGAATATTTTTCCGTCTCTGTCACACTCAAGAGTTCTAAACAAGCAACATTTTGTTGATGTCATTCAGTTAGCTCATAATATGGTCATTCACAAATGCCTGCATAACCAAGCTCCTGTGAGGTGATCAGATGATGCAATGATGAGGAATTGTAATCGCTTTCATAAAACCTTCTTTGGACATCAACGTTTAAATTCACGTTGAAACAGTTTTTAGAGAGGGATCAGAAGTGTAATTGTGTGATCAACCATTCATTATGTTTTTCCTGTATTTTATTGTATCATATCAATCAACGAGCAACAAGAAAAAGTCAAATCTTTAACATGGAAAGTAGAAAACTTAAATATTTAAAACATTTTTCAAATATGAAACATGCAATGATTGTTTGATTTTGACATGAATATTTATCATAATGAAAAAACCTTTGAGTTAAACTGACAAAAGGCTCTGTAAATTGTTCATTTGAAGATATTAATCTTTGCTGCACTCTGTTCATGTCTCCACTAAATCTTTTGACCGCATCTCTTCTCCATGTAAGACTATCTCTCACTGGATATTACAACAAGTGCCGCTGTCAGTTATGATTGTTCAATTCGACGACACAAGCGACAGCGCGGTGACAAGTCGTCGTTTCCTGACAGGGATTGGACAGGCATGAAAGACAGGGCCGCTGAACGCTCACACATATTTCTACAACCCTCGTCAGTTCGTCTCTGACAGATTTAATACCGCCGAGTAAAAAAAAAACAAAAAGAAAAAAGATGGATCGACATTCCTTTTCACCCACTCACACGTGTGTGCGCACACACACCGGGCATTAGTGCATTAGTATTCTGAAGAAGCTCCTGTGCTTTGTGTAAATATACATTACCTCATCCATAAACAGCACCACAGTTTCGCTTCGTCATTCTCATTGAAGCCCGCAGCCTTGAGCTCAATAATGAGAGACTTTCCTCTAGCTGATTATAACCTGATCACACCTGTTTATGGCTTTCATTACCAAATCACATCCAGTTGGGAACCAATAAACAGAAGTAATAGTGTGCGCTCATCTAAGAAGTACAACACTAATTGAAGGTGATGTGCGCATAACACAGCGATGTGATTAGTGACCATCAATTCACAGAACAAGCTGTGTTCAAGGGATGTGTTAGCAGGCAGCTACCCTGCTGAAGCAAGACACTCACTGTACCACTACCAGCTCCAAGGGGGCTTCAAAAGACACCAAGCAGCAACAACATTCATTTTGAATATGTTTATGGTCACCTAATGAATGTATATTGACTCTTTTAACTTTTGTTTTTGGTCTCTATCAACTGCAAAAGGAAATATTTGTCTCTCTCTGCTCCTACGTTCACCTGCAAATCTCTAACTCTGACTGTCCACTGTTTGGTGTCTGCGCAGGGAGTATATTGTTGTTTTTTTTGAGCTTTTTCACTGACAGCAACTGCCTGAAAATGACGTTATGGGAGCAAAGAGGGTGAACCAACACAGTAAAGTTGTGGACTGAATAGCTAAACAATGAAACTCTTCTCTGAAAATTCCCTGTAGGTCCATAACTACAGCGACCCCATCACATTGTCTCATTGTTGTTCTATACGTGATTATAAAAAAGTATTGATCATAGCCACTTTAAAGCTACTTTACTTGGGGGGGGCAGTGGAAAACATGTTGTCATCTAATGATGTTTGTGAACACGTTAGCAAAAAGTTGCCAACCAGCCGACACAGCAATATTAGCACTAATTTGAAGTATTGCATACAGCTCCAACATTCTCTGCTCTGTTTTGGACTTCTCACTCTGTTCACCAGTTAGCTGGTAACTTTGTCTGTCTGCTGTTTAATGCTGAGCTGTTAGTACAGACTGTCTGACCTTTTAGCTGAGAACAGCTGCCTGCTGTGTCTGGATACATCGTTGATGAGAGAAACAATGATCCAAAGTAGGCTACAAGGATCCATGGAAACTGTAGAGTTAGTCTGTAATTCATTTTTACTATGAGACCCTTTTCCTTTGACTTGGCTTGAGGGTGGCCATTTCAAGTCCAGCATGGACCATAGTATAGAGCATGGACTGATAGCTGGAGAGGTGCCAATTTACCTACTGGGCACTTGAGCAAGGTACCAAACCTCTAAATGCTCTTAGCGCTGCTACGTGGCTATCAGTCCACCATCTCTCCACATTTGCATGTCCGTAAACCCTTTGTGTGTGTGGCTACATTTTGGACAATTGAGGGATCAATAAAGTTAATGTTCTTCTTCTTAATATGAAACCAACTGGTCAGTGTAGCTTGAAATGATGAAAAATAAAACACTGGAAACCGAACGATCCTTTAAAAGGAACTTCTTTATTGGACAACGAGAACTGTCTGGGCCTTTTGTAACAGCTAATGAAGTAACTGAAACAAAAGTAATGCAGAAGTGCGTGCTGACCAAACAAACCAAGAGCACAAGAGAAAATTCAAATTGCCAACCTACACAAATTAATCTGGGCAGCACACTTCAGTAGAAAGTTAAACAAAAGAACAAAAGATTAAGAGAAAAAAAACAGTTCCAGTGGTTGGCGTCAAAGAAAATTCATCTTTCTTTGTCGACTGGGGAAGAAGAAATTTAATTTTTTTTGCAAAGTAATCAGAAAACAGTGTAATGCTACAGCTTTTACAAGAAGACTGACACAAAAACTCATGCCATTCTCTAAAAAGACATAACTCAAACCACAGTTTCTAAATATTATCCTTCTACTGTAGCTCAACAGCACATTTGGCTAAGGTGTAGCCTGATCTACACAACTGAGATGTTAACATTAAATCACATTAACAACCTATAAAATACAAAACAAGAGAATAGATTAACTGTACGTTTTTGAAAATGAGGAACGGCCACATCGGCTCTTATGTTTCCCATGTGTTACAATTCTATGAGACAGTCTGTGCCAGGGTAGTCTGGGAGGTTAAGCTCGTATTTTTTCTGGATGTCATAGGGCAGGAAGCGTCCGGCCAAGAAATGCTTCCCCGAGAAACTCACGGCGCACTTCTTTGGTGCTGTAAGTGAGATGAGAACTTCTGGATTAATCCCATCCTGGCTTGTTTCTTCTACGTCCCAACCTGAGGAAGATAGAGAGAGGGGAGAGAAAAAGAGATATAAGGAGAGGAGGATTTTGATGATTTTCTGCTCACGCTCAGCAGGTGATGTATGATGAGCTCACACTGAGCTGACTGTAGCATGAGATTTATCCTCCATGTGTGCCTCCAGACTTGGAAAACGCCTCCCTGGGAGCTAAGAAGCTGCCTGGAGGCTCATCTATCATGTTTCTGTGCCTCCAGCCTGATATCTTTGTATAGAACACTTACCTGAGGGCACATCCACGCTGACAATGGGGGTCTTGATTTGCTTCAGGGTGACCAGAATACCAGAATATGGCTCCTTAATGTTGGCACAGTCTGCCTCTGGACCCAGCATGGCATCAATCACTAGATTGTAGGCATCGTTTATGAGCTGCACCTAAACAGAGCAGATCTCAGCATGAACAAATGAAGGATTAACTCCCTGTACATGATTCACCTAAATCAGTGGTTCCCCAGTGAATCATAAAACGAATTTTAGGGATAGCAAGATGTATTACAGCATAGGAAGGCAAATCAAACCATCTGAAAAGCTGTGAAAAGGGTTCAGTAGATTCATTTTAATTCAACAGAAAAATGTGTTTTTCAATGATCTAACCAAATGCCACAATATGAAGCAATAGTCTGACAAGCTTAATATGGTTATTAGCTCTCTGCCATGAGTTACATAAGAAGATTGATACCACTGTCAGCCAGCTTCACAAAAAACAAAACAAAATACTGCCACTTCCAAAGCAGTTGCCAGAGAACCAATGGAGACTCGAGGAAACAAATGACAACAACATGTTAATTAAGGTATTTTAGTGGATTTTGTTATCTTTACACAAAGCTAGGCTACCTTTTCCCCCCTGTTTCCAATCTTTGTGCAAAGCTAAGCTAATTCGTACCAATGCATGCCTTAAATGAAATGATTTTAACGTGCCACAACAATCGACAACGTGTTATTCTGTAAAAATGCTGCTGACCTCTGTGGGGAGATAGGACAGGAAAGGGATGTCCATCTTCTCACACTGAACGGTGAAGTCCTGGTGTAGACTTTGAGAGGAGCGTTTAGGGTGGTAGATGGTGGGCTCATATTCCTGTGTGAGATGAGGCAATGGAGAAAAACAACAGAGAAGAGGCGGAGGGGGTCACAAAGGAGGAGAAACACACAGAAATAGAGAAAAGGTTACATAATACTGACACTATAGCCTGTGATTTCAGCCAACACCGACATGATTGAGTGTGTGATGCATCAATGTACATTTGGCATTCAGTTTATGACAAGTGAAAATCCTGATCAGAGATTATGCTTTTCTACAGGGTGCTTCCTGAATGAATACTTCCCTTATAAACTGGAAGCTGAGAGCAAATCCAGACACCCACCATCTGAAAGGTCTGTGATGCTCAGCAGGAAGCACCTGTGATCTGTGACCTTTACACAGTCCCAAAGATAAATCTTAAAACCGAGGAACCACTGTCAGTAGTGTTAGTCTGTGCATGTTTGATGTAAAAATCTCATGTATCTTCATAATTACCTTTAAAGGGCCAGTCCACAAAAATATGTTCTCACTTATCTTTAAAGGTGCAGAACAATGCGTCATCAGTCTGGATAATCCACAGAACACACACTGTCGACAGATTTCAATAAGACTGTTTCTTCAGTAGAAAGTAGTTCCAGTAAAATATGTTGACGAGCGAGGTATGTACAGAGTAACTTAGTCCATTTTGCTGTTTTTAGCCATAATAGCACGGCTTTAGTGACAATGTTGGCCTGTTGTTCAGTTAGTTTAAAGGTCCAGTGTGTAGGATTTAGTGGCACCTAGTGAAGTTACAGATTGCAACCAAATGAATACTCTACCCTGTCTCACTCTCCTTCCAAGCACAGAGGAAAAACTCTGGCTGCAAAATGTATTTCACTTCATAAAGTCCATATCTAGATCAGTTGTAGTTTGTCTGTTCTGAGCTACTGTACAAAAATGGCGGTTCAAAATGGCGGACACCATGGGAGAGGACCCGCTCTTACTGTAGATATAAAGGGCTCATTTTAAGACAACAAAAACACAACAAGTCTTATATTCATGTTATTATACACTAATGAAAACATACTAATTGAATATTATATTCAATTCCTGCAAATAAATACTTACAAATCTTAAACACCGGACTTTAATGGTCAGTCCACTACTTTCGTCCAGACCAAAATATCTCAACAACTATTGGATGGATTTCCCTGAGAATGTTTGCCAACATTCATGTTGCCCTCCTCATGCCCCCTTACTTTGGTGATTCCTTAACATTTGATCTCGTGCCACCATATGGTCCAATTTTCAGTTTGTCCAATACTTAAATTCCCATCATCCTCAGCTGTAATATATATATTTGTGCTAATGAGCAAATGTTAAAATGCTAACACACCAAATTAAAATATTGCACATCATCAATATGTTCTCATTGACCATATTAGCATGACAACATCAGCGTTTAGTTTAACTTTTACTAACTCTTAGTTCTGTTTAATACTGTCAATCACAGGATATCTACATTACACAAGTGGGAAAACACCTTTTTGATAACTTTGTTGATAATCCTCCCTCTAAAAAAGAGTAACCTACTTTGTCAGTACACACTACATGCAGTATAAGTGTACTTCTTGTTGTCATTTGTGTATCTCCAATTTAAAATAGATTGCACACTGTGTCTTAACATCTGGCCGTCGAGCTGCTCCAGCCAGAGACCCATTTCTTGAACATCGTAGATAAATAAATAGTTCTTTTAAATGTGGCTGAGCTGAGGCTGCCCTACAAAGGAAGTGATCTGTCAGGTCAGACAGACTGCTGCCTCCTTGGGGATACTAAACCAATCAAACTTCCACAGCCACCGGTCACCTGACGTCATCTCCATCATGTCTGTGTGTGTGTGTGTGTGTGTGTGTGTGTGTGTGTGTCCCCAGTGGCTAATGTGGGTTAGCCAGTGGCCCCGGCATGCCCTTGACCTCATCTGTGGTTGTGGCATCGAACTGTGTGAAACTAAGGAAGAGCTCGAAATGTCTGTCAGTGCCACTGAGCATGAACAGAAATGAGCCGTGAGGTTGGAACAAGCAAAGGGTACAGACAAGGTCTCTTTTGAGTTAATGTTCACAACTAACAGGGTTACACTCCCTCTCCCTGAGGGACGATGATGTCCTGTACAAATTTGTTGTTACACACAGCCCATTAGGAATGAAGGAATGAGGTCTGCAGCACAATAAAGTCTTTAACTGATGAAACATTTCAACGTGCGACGAGACTTTGAAGACAAAATATTCATTGTTGCACCTATTCACCATAACTATGTGCTCCATTATGTATGATTTAAATTATTTGTTTGATGTGCGGTTATATAATTAAAAATATTTGCATTTCGTTCACGCTAATTATAATGTGACTAACATCAAAAATGTGAACTTTCCATGCCGTGAGAGCAAAATATAGTCAGCCAAACATAACATCACGTCCCCTTGTTTTAATACGAACAATACACCAGAACTAATGTGCATAGGACTTTAGCTTTGATCAAGGAACATGTGTGTCTTCAGGTATGCAGCGCTGTGTCCCCCTCCTCATACCTAGCAGTGGAAATAATCAAAGATGCACAACAGACTGAGACACAACCTTTTTGAGAACACGGACATCTTAGAGTGACGTGAGAAGCAAATTGGCCCGTTTGCCTGGAGTTGATCACTCATCTCTATGCTTTGCTATGCTCTGTCTAATCACATTCACAGCTTTGCATCAGGGGCTCAAGGCTGTGTGCGTGTATGTGCATGTGTGTGTGTGTGTGTGCGTGTCTGTGTGTCTCACGTGTATCCTTGCATGTCTTCCTGCTGACAGGGATCACATCACACCATGAAAAACACACACTCTTACACCAGGAGAGCGATTCACAGTCCAAAGTAAGTACTCAAGTTTCTCAAGTTAGAGCAAACTCAGACAAGTGTGGTCCCAGTCGGCCTGCTATGGAGTGCAGTGGCTTTGAAAATAATAATAATAAAACTTCATTTATATAGCACATTTCAAGGTGCAGTAAAATGTTTTACAAATACACAGGAAAAGACAGAAGCAGAAGGTAAAAACATTAGAATACAAGGGACAAAAAAGAGATAAAATAGCACACAAAAGACAGGGAATTGATGCCTTATTGTTTAGGGAGAAGTTTCTTATCCTGGGTTTATATATCTCCCTCTGATTTGACCTCTGACCTCGACATGGCCTTATGAGGATAAGAGGCAGAGAGTGAGAGGCGAGTGAAGAAAGAGAGACTCCACGGAGAGCCATGAAGCTGCTTAAACATGCAACATGGTTTTAATCAGAACTATCAGTGCACTGTAAATCTAGTTTGTCAGACACATATGGTAAAGTCTATAGATGCATTCCATCCTAAACCAAAGATCCGCAAAACACATATACCATTAAGTCATAGATTTGTGCAGGACTACAGCACCGACATCAGCTGCCGTCGAAAAAAGAGACAGCTCAAGTCCTGATCAGTGATGTGTTTGAAGAGAATGGATCCCGACAATTAGTTTTGAAATGTCAGTCAGTATGTGGTCTGAGGGGCAGACATGGTCATGACATCATATCGTGGCTGAGCGAGCATAAGACACAGACGGCTTTAACGAGAGTAACAATAGCATGATATCATGACTGTCTGAGTGGCCTTGCAGAGAGGGTAATGGGATAACTGCTTGGAGCCGTTTACAGGAGCTGAAATGAAATTCTGTAAAGCGCACAGGGCCTGTATTGGGGGGGTCTCCTGTTAGTCCTGAATCCTGCAAGTTAAAGTTATCAGGATTTTCTCTAGTGTGATAAAAGTGAGCAGAGTTTTACTAAGTCATTTGTGCTGTTAATTGGCATTTTCTCTGCTAGAAAGTTGTCTTTGTGCACAGAATTTTACTTACAAACATGCGCAGGTGTCGAGCACACACCAGGCCAATGGAGCCATTTTGATCTGGACCACAGATCACCAGCACTGTTGGCTGCTTCTTTGCTAGAGAGCTGAGAGGGTAGGCCTGGTGGAGAGAGAATAAGACAGTTAGAAACAGATGACTGGGGCAAAGGAAAGGCAGAGGGCATAGATAAAAGAGATGTACAGAAGAGAAAATAGAAGGGGTTATTCATGGAGAACAACAGTGAGACAAAAACAACAGAAAGGGAGATGGTCATCAGTATTTTCCCTCAGACTCAGGCCTCTTATTCAGTGCAGGTCATCCGATCTGTGCCTCTGCCTCTCCATCATACTCAGAGTGCCTGACTGCTGCATGCCACGCATGCCAGATGAGGGTGGAAATGGCTCCATTGTCTCTTCCGTTTATGAGAACGAAAGGTCCAATCTCATTAAAATAACCCTGGCAGCAGTGGAAAAAATACCAGCGTCCTCGCCGTGGGATGCTTCCGTATATGTAACACACTTTCCGTCTCGGCCCCGGCTGCAGCAGGCTGCTGGCATCTGCCTCGTCTACTGACCGCACATTCCCTTGTAAATCACCCTGCACCTTCTTGAATGAGACAGGTATTCGCCTGCAGAACTGTCAACCTGAGCGGCTAATCTTCCATCTCGAACACCTAAACTGTGTGAGTTTATGTGTGCGTGTGCAGTTCGTGATCATTACTGAAAGGCCCAAAGGTGTCTGCCTTCATTTTCCACACAATCTTCACACGGTCTCGTTGCCATATTAGAGATTGTTAGCTGATGCTTTTGGTTTTTCATTCACTGTCTGTCTGCACAATCACATTACAAAAGAATGATTGTTCATCAGCGTAAAGGTCATGGCTTAATTTCACAAGCTAGAAGAGGAACTTGAACTGAGGGGGACAGTTAATGCAGACTTCTGGAAATCCTGTCTAATTAGAGAACAAGTCATAATACCAGTTAGACCATTTTATCACCACTATAAGTGGTCGATGACTGCAATTCACAGTGATACTTTCGATCACAGCCCACAAATTATAGTGCAAGTATTTTGTAATTACAGGGCACATATAAAGACTTTACGGGATAACGTATTAATAGAACAAAACAAGGAGTCTATTCATTAGTACTTATAAGGAATGTAAAATACATGTAATTTACTCCAGTGATAGGCTAGAAACACCTTTTGTTATGTCTTCTAATAAGTCAACACTATGATAAATTTATGGCCACGTTTTTCGTGTGTTTTCTCATAACTACATCGCTGTGCCCTGCTATATTTTCATAAGTACGCTGTAATTCAAAAAGTAATAACACCATCATTTATCAGTTGTTACCCCTTTATTACAAAACTTTAGGTACCCCATAATTATTTAAAATTACGATATAAGTGCACCATAATTACAACATGATTCCTCTATCATTTGTAAGGTGTACTATATAGTCTTGTGTGATTCAAATCTTGTGCTGGTTATACAAGAAAGATGAAATCACAGATTGATGATACTTGGCCTCCAGATTTTGGAGATGAGCTTGAAAGTCTGTCACCGCGCATAAAAATCCATTTCCTTCCACTTTCACTAATGTATTCCGTACAGGAGAAAGTTCACATGGAGTAATAGGCCAATCCTCACATTGTAAAATTGGATATAACAAGACTGAGAGTGCATTAACCAGAGCGATGAATCGTGGAGATGTGACAGCAGCCGTTATGTCCTCCATAACAGCTCAGCTGAGAAATCATCACACAGACACAATGAGATGGAGTGTTATGTGAGGAATGAGGAGCGGGGAGCGATTGAGTGGAATGGAGAACGTAGAGACTAAAAGTGGGAGGTAGTAAAACAGGACTTTCATTTTCATATCTAATGAGACAGAAGCTATTAGTGAGTTTCACACTGTGTAACCTGATGTTAATGACACGTCTCATGGAGTTAATTTACATTCGCATGTGCATGTGTGAGTGTGTGTGTTGGGCTGGGGGCATAATGTCAAGCTTTTCTGGGCTGACATGCCCCCTAGAGGGAAACGCAAACTATAATTACATCAACCAACTATTAAAGACTAACGATCTCTGATAGTGTTGCCTCCAACTGTGAACTCATATAGGTGGTATGGACTAAAATAAAGCATCTATAGATTAAAGGAACATATGGGTAAAGTGTCACCACTTACTATATTTTGCATCTTAGGTTAACAAGATACACAATATGTGTGTATTGTTTAAACCCACAGAAAATGATCAGTACCTGACAAATCTACAGACCTTATTTTAGTTTATTTTGAATCATAGCTTTGGTTGTTCATTATCAATGTTTTCAGGCATTTATTTCCAGCAAAATTCCTCTGATAAACCGACTGCATTTCTACAACTTGCTCAATGCCAAGTGGCAGACGGACTAAGTTAGTGACTAGCTGGTGGACATATGCCGTTTATACTGCATGGTACAGCTCAACTCGAGTTTACTCGCTTATGGTACCAGGCACTTTTCTCCACTGCAGATAGTACCCACTCAATGTGGGAGGATGACACCGTGTGAAACTTCATGACATCTTCTTAAATGCGACAAGGCGATAACCCGCTTGACTTTTCCAGCTGTTGGGAAACAACACACGCGGGAGCTTTACCAAAATCACCGTTTAGTGTTGGCCCAGCTGGAACTTCAACTGACATGATACTAAAGGAAGTCCCAGGTACCAGGTGCACAGAGCAGAGTCAAGTCAAGCCAAGCTGTACCATCCAGTGGAAACTTCAGTGTAGGATTTTAAAAACACAGCTGAAAGGAGAGTAAATATTGGTCATAAAATCATCAAGTGATCAGAAACGAAACTCAAATGAATGCTAATGATGCTCCATGTCTGATTAATGTTTAAATAGACAATTGCACGCGAACATGTTGGCCATAACAGCTCCATAAGGTGATAAAGATAATGTCAGTGTTGCATTTCGAGCTTATTCCAGAAAAATAAAATAATGCTTTAAAATAAATATTTCATGGTGTGAAAAAACATTAGGCTGGTCTTCTTGCATTTGTACTCTCTCTCTTTCTCTCCGTCTCCTGCCTCCCTTAATGCTTTTCAAACATAGAACTCACATCAGAAGTTTTAATGACCCTTTCTCTAAATATTGAGGGCCATCAGGAGGATCATTGATATCAATGCTGGAGCCATTTCGTGCTGCTGGTGAAACCATTAGAGCCACACACTGTTGTAGGTAAGTAGCTATAAAGGGAGCAGGCCAGATCAATTCAGACAGCGCTCTGATATGTTTTGAAGCATTTGTTTAATCTCACATGGAGCAGAAGCATGAGTCACTCTGACACATACAGTATCTATCCTAACTAGTCATTTACTCTGAGCCGAATAAATGATAGCAATTATCAAAAGAGGAGATAGAGAGCGTTTGTAATGCTTTCTGTCTGTTGCTTTGTCTGTTTCTTAGCTACCTAAAAACACTGCCCAAGTATGAGCTAATTCTCTGTACTTTTTTAAAAAGTATTAAACACAAAGAAAACGTCATATTGGCCAAAAAAAACCCAAAGTCGTGTGGATTTTTAGCCAGTAGTGACGATAGCTTCTAACTTCTTTTTTTATATTAAGTCTCTGATACACCTTATTCCAAAATAATGTCATTTGTTTCAATAAAACTCTCTAACAGTTTAAACTGCCTTGGCAACAAATGACATGTCATCACGGTATTGTTTTAGAAAAACAAGGTTTCATGACTCCGTTTTAGTCTAATAAACCTGTTCAAATGTTTTCCAGCAGTGTTTGAGATATTTATGATATTTTTGATGTGTACGAAGTTTCTACAAGTGCTGACAGATGGTTTGTTGCATCTGTTCGGCAGGCTTGTGATCTGGTTGCTTCTTTTTATCTGTTCTTCTGAAGAGCTTTTTTTCCCCCTCAGGTTGCTGTAGACATGACATTTAAGGCCTACAGCTTTCCACATATTCATACACTTTAAGAAGTGCCCAAATCAAGAAAGGTGAGCAGAGTGCAGGGTCTCATGCAGAGCACTGGAGGCACCTCCATCACATTAAACTCACATTCTCTCTCACACACCTAAAAATATGGCTGTCTTGATTGTAATATGGTCTCCAAGGGAATACCTCTTTGAAATAAATGTTAAAGACACATGTTCTTTCACCTCCAATCAACCTGAAACACACACTGAGCTTGAGAAAACATTATCAAGGTCCTAAAAACACACTCACATATGCAGGAAACAGTGCCTTTAATATTTGTACTAGAAGCTCAGACTAAAGTCCAGGGGCTCCTCAACTATACACTAATTTATTGCTGTGGGGTAACAAAAAACGTCTCCTGTCTCCACTCAGGTGTTGAAAAGCCTCCGACTGATACAGAAACACACACACACACACACACCCACACACACACACCCACACACACACACACACACACACTCACACACACTGTCTGGACCTGGTGGCTGCGGCTGCTGCTGTTGGAACAGTAAAGGGATTACTTACAGAAAACCTATAATCTATCTGGCAACCAAAGGTGTAGGTGTGTGTGTTTGTGTGGTATACTTGGAAGCCAGCAGCAGTAGGCCAGCAGTGAAATCAGACTGTCTGCATCTCCTTCTACTGTAATTTTCCTTAAATAGCAGTGATGTCATGTAAGCAGTAGCGTACTGCTGGCGGCTGTGGGCAGCAGCGATCCACAGTGTCCTGGCCATGTTTGTCTAGTAAAGCTATGCTGTTGGGGCTGCTGGTGGAGGGCCAGGCATGGGGCCAGCGGTGGCCGTTGATAATAGAGGGGAAGTGGATGTGGTGGGTTTAATCACACACTCTGAGGGGGGAACACAAAGTCTCTACTTCTGACTGATCCTGCCACTCTGCCTGCCTCAGCTTTTACATGTCCCCTGTTTTTCCATTTCACTTTCCTTAAACTGTTTGCTGTTGTGTCTGTCTGTTTCTCACCCCCAAAGAATGTAATAGCTTTATTCGGTTAAACAATATGCAATTGTATTACCAAAACATTTGTGGTTATTATAAGAATTCGTATAAAATCCAACAAATTAAAAGCATGAAGTAATAATGACTAATATGTCACTAAAACAAACACTAGTCTGTAGTTTCTTTTTTCTTGGCCACTCGGAGGCAGCGCAACAAGCCGGGAACACATCACTGACTCATTATCACCTTATTAAGTTGATATGACTCACGCATTAGCAAACGTTGCTGATTTACATATCCAGCACACACAGAAACATCATCATTCTTTCATCGACATCACTTTTTCCAGCCGGCGAGTGCATGAAAGTCCAACAGTCACTCTCTTTTAGCTCAATTTTTGGTCGCCACCAATTTACATCGGCTTCTTTTCAATAGGTGGCCATAAAGATGATCCAAATGAATCAGAATGTTGCTCTGTATCTGTTAGATATGTAAATAAGCTGAACAGAAATAATACTTAAAAAAGAAAATGTTTGCATTATCAAAAATTGTCTTTATGCATATTTATTCAGTGTATCTGCATGTCCAACTTCCCTGCGTGTCTCTCTTCTTCTTTTTCTTATGTCTCCATCTCTTCTTTGCTTTATATTAAAAGTGTCTCAAACTGTTGTTGTCACTTTTTTTCTCCTTTTTTTTGTAGCTTTTTCCTGTAAACCACTCATGTGTGTTTCTGCTTCTGTCTCTTTGTCTCTTTCCTTCTTTTTCTCTTCATCCCTCCTTCTGACAGCAGTGTGAGGTTTCATGGTTTCGTGTGTCTTGTAGCTCAGACTCTTATTCATCACAGCCCACTGAAGAGCCAACCGAGGAAACCAGTGTGGTGTAAAACCAAGCCCATGGTCTGGTCAAAGGTAACCACATGTGTTCCTAACAGCCCTCTTCAGACACACACGTACACACACACACACACACACACATACGCTGTTGGTTTGACACAGTCCAGATCACAGAGAAGAAAGTTGTGGTTTTGGACCGGTGTCGTTAAGGAGCTCTGCCACAGAGTGAGCTCAGGTGTTCTGCCCTGAGGTGAGCCGCTCAAATGTTTGGAGGTAAATGTCACAGAAAGTTAGAACATTTCCTCCTCATAACAATCAGACATTTTGTATGGGAGTTAATGCAAATTAGGAAAGTGTAAGTAGCAGCAGCTGTGACTCTTTGCCCTCTTGTACAATCAAAAAGTCACGAAAGGATCTCAGTTTTCTGGTAATTACTGAAAGCTCAGAGTGACAGAATGTGCAGCGGTTTTTCTAAAAAAATTGGGATGAAATTTTTGACCTTTAGAAAAGGTTTGCTGAATGATACACAGTGTTGACTATTAAAGATATTTGCACAGGAGTAGGTGGGTCGGGGCCACAGATTTTATTTTATTTGAGCTTGGAACAGCTTCTGGGTGGATGGCTTTATGCAGGAAAGGACAGCGGTTTTAAAGAAAGCGCATGACTTCCTTTGATTTGACCAATTTCCAAAAGCAGCTTGTGGATTTGAAAAAAAACAAAAAAAAACTAGCTCTCCCAGAGAAAGTGTTTTACTGAATTTGTGCTAATCCTTGAAGCTATGAGATTAGTCAAAGAATTGATCAAAAACAAGCTTTATGTAACATTTTGTATAACAATGTTCTCGTTTTTTGGCAAAGAGCAGGGCAGATGAGAAAATATAAATCTGTCACAAAATATATACAAATATATAAATAACACTGGTGGTTTTAGTTTAGTTTTTAGTTTTTAGTAAGTAGTAGCTAGTAAGAGTGCTGTTAAACACATACTAAAATGCAAATCCAACACACAGACACACACACACACACACACACAGACACACATAGCAGTAAATGGCAGCCACTGTTCAGTGTTCGGTGCCACTGGTTTAATGGTCCAAAGAAAAGAGCTTTGAAAGCATAATAGCACATTCAAGCAAAGGTCCATTTCACAATAAAAACAAAAGCTGCAATAAAAAACATGATGTAATGATGTTATCTGTCTCGGCTTTTATTTATAGCGATAGTATCGCATGCCCACACAAATACGGACAGTTGGATGGATGGAGATGGATGGATATGGCTGGATGGAAATTATGAATGAATGAAAAAGGGGGGAAAGAGTTTGCCTTGTGCTGTGTTCTGCTTCATGCTTAGAGTAACATTGTTATAGAAAGAAGAAACATAGAAACAAAAGACTGACAACAAATGACATCTGGATAATATCAGGCTTGCAGACCTTAGTGATGGCGATGGCACATGCTTGTCCCCAAATCTCTATCAGTTGCTGTTGTCCAAACCTGTAGTCCTTCAGCAGCTCTGTCTCGATGGCTGCCACCTCCCCTTTACTGTCAGACACAGAAAAACACACAGTTAGTAAGTGAAGTATCATGTTTGTTCAATATCACCATCCCGGGTAAAAATATCCTCATAATAACTGTAAGTGGAGCTGAAAATCATGTTGGTGTGCTCCAGGAAATACTCTGAGCTTCATTAAAAGGCTTCACACATAATTCACAGTTTAGCCCACCAGCAGATATGCTCTGAATTTAAAGTACCTGTAACGTGAATCCAAATTTACAAATTAACATTTGAACACAGAAATGACAGATAACACAGTGGCCAATAATACTCTAAAAAGGTATTTACAACACAGCTAAATTGGTCTGCTGACATGCATACGTGTTTAAGTGGTTGTCACATGTCTACTTCAGTAAGCAATGGTGGCTGTGAGCGGGTTTTTAAGACTTCATACATGTCAACGTCTACTCATACCGAACCTTAACAGCTTCTGGGAAGTGTGGTCATGAAACTAAAAACAGAACATGTGGGTGATGACCTGAATTGTGGCTTTTACAGGAGCATACATATGCCAAGTTGTGCCTGTGAAATGTGACAGCAACCTGACATTTTTTTTCTGCATTAGTTGCTATATTTGTAATTTAATGTTCACAAATGTTTGTCCCTCTGGCTGCTGTCTGCACGGTGACCGGGGCGGCACAGCAGCCGACAGGTGACATGGCAGCAGTCACAGTGCCGTCGCCTTGTTTTCGAGAATATAAAGAGAGAAGAGAAGAGGAAGGGGTCGAGTGAAAATTATAAAAGTCTGCCTTCCTATTTTTAGATCTGATTCTGTAACATCAAATACATCCCTTTTACTCTACAGACACCTGGTGGTCCTTCTCAGTACTGCAGCTCAGTAAGGAAAGCTGGATGATGACACAATTGCTTTCAGGGAGAAACAAAGCTGCATATCTTATAAGTTCTTTTCCAATTTGTTGCACATTAAAACCTCTCAGAGGGACGCGAGGAAGCAGAAAACAATAATAGATTCTAGATTTGTGTCTGCCCTATTAACGATCATTTTTCAAACTGTTGCAGACCAATAAGAGCAGATGAGAGAAAGATCGATACACAAAATCAATATTTTGTGCTCCTAATCAGCACTAACTCAACAGGGCTTCAAATCTTTACCTCTCAAGAAAAGATCAGCAGCTCTTTGTGCGAACGTGTGTGTACAAGTGCGTGTTTTTTATTTAGGTTACATCATTTCTCATTACATCATCTGAAGAAAAAACACCTACGAATATTGCAGAAAGCAAATATAAGACACCAGACACAACAGCGTACAGTGGATTCATAATACATTAAACACGATGCATGCATGCGGATTTAAAATATTTAAATACTCCATTATCATTGTCACTGGAATGGAAGATTTTTAGTCTTTCATGTAGTAATAATGATGTATTGTGCCACCGTCTCGCAATTCAGCTTCATCCATTTTCCAGGAAGAAACACGCACAGTTCTATTATTGTTCTGTTTATGCTGAACAATAACAGCGAAGGACTGTGTCTGAATCTGGGGATTCCTGTGTCCTGTGTGTGTGAATGTATTTGTGTGTGTGTGTGTGTGTGTGTGTAAGACATGTATTCATTCTGTATCATCTGTGTATTCTCTGTGCTGACAGTGACTAATGCTAAGCCTGCTTGTGTTCTTTTTAGGTTCTTTTAAGACAGAACAGTGTATATGTGTTTGGGTGTGTGTGTGTGTGTGTGTGTGTGTGTGTGTGTCAGCAAGCCGGTGTAACTAAGTGGGGTTTCTGGCATTTACCTGTGGCAGTGGAGCAGCAGCAGCTGTCACCCATGGCTCACCTCAGGGATGTTTCCTGAGTCACTGTGACAAGTTGATCTTTGGAAAGTTCACCTCAGTCCACAGGGTTCGCTCTGTGCTCGCTGCACCCAGCAGCACCGCAGCTTCTTTGAGAGTTTTTATTGAGCCGAATTGATTCTCTGTGAGGATGAGCTATTTTAATTTGTCGCTTTTGAGACAGTGAGGTGGAAGGGTGGCTGTTATTGGTTGGGAGAGAACTCTGAGTCCAGGACTACCGCTGTCACAGTAACAGTACTGCTGCTGAACAGGCAGTCACTAGTGATCCTTAACATTACATCACAGAACAAAGTGTTGTGGGTGTACTGCTCTCAATAGCTGCAAGTGTTAGCCAAGAGGCTCTACCACAAGGGAGCAGCACACAGCACTGAGGACAGACTAAAGACAGATGGTTTCATGCCACACACTGCATGTCCTTTCAATTACCAGCTCCTATGAAGCTATCATGTAGTGCAGCTGCAGAAAAAACAGGGCATTATGGGTATAAGCTTCTGTTGCACCTGTAGGCACAGCCATGCAGCAGGCAGCAGCCTCTCCCCGGAGAGAGAGTTGATTTCCCCACGCTGAGCGTGATGTGCTCCTGCCGTGTGTCACCTTCATTGTAACTGTGATCAGTACCTGCTTAATAAGTCTGTTTATCTTACACATGAGAAAAGGTAAAATGAAACTTTAATGGTCCCTGTGGGGAAATGGGGACACTGCAGCAGCAAATTGTGTGAGTGTGCACAGCAAAGATGAAAAAATAATTTATGTTGGAGAGGGCAAGTCATTAAAAACATGTCAGTTTCAACACACAAATAGCAACCAGAGAGTATATATAAAATATGAGCAACATCATCATCAGTTCTCATAGTTTCTGCACCAGCATGTTGTCGAGTGTACAGATACATGCTGTATGTCATGAACATATAGCAATAAACCATACAAACACAATGGAGGAGCACGAGATCTATTCAAACCTGTTAGATACAATGCAACAGCTCTGCAACAGTTAAAATAAAGTAGCGCACAAACATGCTAAATTTATCCCGTAATGCCAGCCAAGGATAAACAATGTGTTACTGTAGAAGGGCTGCAGCTGTGAGGCATCTTTGTATCATATGAGCAACGAAAATCAGAAGGGCTTCTATTTTTCTAACACTGGAAGACTGAAATAGTCACATTTCCACCCCCCTCCCTCTCAGTGTGCCTAATTTTCACCTTTCCAGTGTGATCTACTGTTGAGATAAGGAGTGTGATTAAAATAACTGAAAGTGAAACAGTCGACATGTTTCCAACCTCCCTTTTTTTATACTTAGTGGGGGAAGGTCCATGTCATGAAGCAAAATAATAGGGAAATTTAATGTCTGTTGACATATAAGATTAGGAGCGTATAAAAATAGTGTTTAAAACTCACATCGCCTACACTGGCAGTCTTCACTCTTGAAATTGACATCGTCATTAGCAGCAGCTAAGATGCTAAAATAAGAAAATCCAAACTAACATTATACCTGCTAAAAACATGTAAGCATTGTCATTGTGTGCTTGTTAGTATGCTAACATGAACATGCTGCTACCATGGCTGTAGAATTTGTCTCGTTACTGTCAAACTGAAGTGCTTCCTGCCAAAGCAAGCAAAAACTTTTCATGAAAACTTTAACAGGTTTCCTGGAATAGCATTCATTAGTGTGATTACCATTAGCTGGGATGATTTGTTTTAATGAGTACAGTTTCCAACAGAAATCTTCATGGATCCTTTAAATCCATATTTGTTGTAACCCAAATTTAATACTACTCATGAACAATTAAAACTCTTTCTCATGATCTACTTATGTTACAGGTGTAAGATGCATTTCTTTATCTCGGTGTTGTTGAATGTTACAAATGTTACACCCTCCTCAGTGAGCTCTTATAAAACATGATCGTACAGCCCGGCTGCTACCTGCTCCAGATTTATTGTTGTATAACTAACTAAGCTGTCCACACTAGTAAAAGGCGTGTGTGTGTGTGTGCATGAGGGTGACAAACCGTTCCAGTCTATTAAAGAGCAGGTAATAATTAGTAATATTCCTGCCTTCGAGAGGACAGAGTGAATAAAAGCAGTGTGTTAAATTGGTCCACAGCCCTCTTCTCTATCCTCCTATCTGCCTGTCCTCTATCCCATTATCTGTCCACCTCCCACCTCTATCTTACACTCAGCAGTTGTTAATGATACTTCAGTCCTTTTAAACACAAATAAATTACCATATCAAATAACATGTCAATAAGAAGAAAACAGCTCTTTTTTTTTCTATTTCTCTCCTCTTTACAATATTAATCTGTGGCATTTCCATATATATTAACATCTATTTATGTCTATCATAGTTAATAGAACACAGTGATGATTCAGACTAAATACAGTACAGGGGAAGCTTTTGTGTTTGCTACAATTGCTAAGCACGTGTCCACCTCTCACAGGAAAAAAATCCACCAACATGCAGTAAGTGGTGTGTTCTACATTTGAAATCCACGGAAACCGACATCTCAGTGCCGGAAACAATATTACAAAATGGGCGGCATGGTGGTGCGGTGGCTAGCAAGAAGGTTCCCTGTTCAAACACATGTCTGTGTGGGTTCTTTCTGGGTACTCCGCCTTCCTCCCACAGTCCAAAGACACGCGGGTTAATTGGTGACTCTAAATTGCCAGTAAGTGTGAATGTTAGTGAGACTGATGTTTGTATCCGTGTGTCAGCCCTGTGATGAACTGGCGACTTGCTCTGGGTGTGCCCAGCCTCCCACCCAATGTCAACTGGGATTGCTCCAGCCTCCTCAAGGGTATGTGGTTACAGAAAACCGCTAAAATAATACAAAGTGAATATTACTAAATAAAGAGGGAAGACAGCTGCTGCTTTAGTTCAATCCTACATGTTAAGTTAAGAGACGGTGTATGAATAACTGTGACTTTTCTATGAATTGCAAAGCAACAAGAGGCAGGATGAGTTGGACTGTGTGGGTGGATGAATTGTATGGGGGTTTTTTTTTGTCTTCCTCATTTGTTTTCCTGTAGTTCTTTCCCTGCAATTATGAAATGTTGGTCACAAACAAACAAACAAAACACGGATCTTTCATCAACATATTCAAAGTTATTGTGATGCAGAAACACCTGACCTAGATTTTCATCACATCGTGTGGTACAAAACTGCAGTCCCATTGTTCTGTCCTCTGACCCCAGTACCCTTTTCAGTTTTCATTCTCTGTCTTCCTGTGCCGCTCTCGCCCTGCTGTTCCACCTCCATCTGTCTCCCCGTATCACAGCTGTTTTGATGAAGGTTCGCACTTCACTGTACCAGAGTGATGGCAGATGACAACAAAGGACATGCAGAGAGGAAACAGCGACCGAGCGGGCACATGACAGATGATTCACAGTGGTTGATTTAATCTGTGTTTTTTTTAACAAACAGGTTTTTAACCTGAGGAATGCCTTCAGAGAAAAACTACAAATGTAGTTTTATACCACTATACACCATTACTCCCATCATTACCTACCTACCTCACTCTCATCATTACCCTGACGATAATCTCATTATGGACACTCAGCCTTGCTCCAGCTAAAAGGTTTTGGTCATAATACTGATGGTCAGCTTACTGTATGTCCTACAGCGTTAGAACTGTGTTACTGAAGGAAGCCTCTCCTGCCATTTAAAACAAGATTATCAGCAGGTGTGTGTATGTGCATCTAATTTAACATGTGTCATCTCAGGACACCTTTCATCATCAGTCACACCTCCTGCAGTGAGCCCCCAGGAAGTCCTGCAGTATCCAGCTAAGAGACGATGTAAAGGGGGGAAAAGTTGAGGGGCGGAGGGCAGCAGAGAAATGCAGGATGGCTGAGATATGCTTTAAGGTTAGAGAACAGAGATCTGCAGTATCTTTGTTGGAAAAAAAAATGAGAATGAAAATGACTTAAAAAGGCAACTATGGGAACACACGCAGAGAGTGACACATCAGAGGAGGATTTCCTGACAAGAAACTTGTGCAATGACATGATTTGTGCTCTATTTTTGTCTTTAATAAGGGTAAGGGTTAAAAATAGAGAAAAACAATGCAATAACCCGAACAAAACAAGAATCAGGTCGTTACATAAGCATATCTCAAATAGGAAAACAATGCTCTGCAGTATGTGTGATTGTATCTGACTGTAGGTGGGTATGAAAAGTGTTTGACCAGACCATCTGAGTATAAAGCATATGCAGTGGATGATGAGTTTTTTTGAAGCACGGGGCTAGATGTCTAGATGTGCAGCATCAACATTTTCTATCTGTACTACAATCCCGGAATAATTTGTATAATCACATCATAGCAAGCCAAAATCACGAGCGAGCATGACTCATTACGAGGTGTTTACGGTGTCAGACTGCATTCAAACTCACGTTTGTAGATTGCTTGAAGCATAAAGGTACGTATTACGTTTCCCCCCTGCATAATTCGATGATGGGCAGGAGGATCAGGTGCCACAGCAACGGGAGTGTCTCATAAACAGCCTCAGCTGGCAGATAGGAGCTGGCCTTGTGCCTCCATATGCTCTCATTCTAACTGCCCAGCGTGAAGCCCTTCATGCTGCTCAATTTTTATCAAATCAGGATGGCATGATTCACTTTGTTTCAAGTCTCCTTGGGCAATAATTTAGGACAGTCTGTATGTAGTATGTGTGTGTGAGAGAGAGAGACAGAGACAGAGAGAGACACAGTCACATCTATATGACTGTCTCCAGCATCATTCTTTCAAATCAGGCTTAATCAGTTTAGCCGTCCGCTCATGTTCCTCATATCCGGTACGGCGAGACAGACATTCTTTAGATAATCCCAATCAGTGGCTCCTGCATTTTGCTCTCATAACTCATTTCATCCCCCTGCAGCCATGGACCTGTTGACATATGTGAACAAACATGGATCATATTTACCTAAAGCCACAGGTGTTGGCAAGCTCATTTCTGTTTTATATTTCCTGTTCTCCTGAGCTAAAAATGTCCATCCATGAGTCAGGTCTACTTATCTCTCATCATGTGATCGGAAGAGGACTTTTATTCTAGATGGAGGAGCACACACACACACTCACACACAGATGCACTTTGAAGCACATTACATACACAAGACATACATAAGTGAGGGCACGCCCATGTGCCCACAGGTTACATCATCCCATGCCCTCCCCAGTGGTCTTTAATCCTTTCACCTAGTTATCCAGAATATCCATTTATAACCTCTGCCTGTGCTTTAAAACCAAGCTCCCTTCAGTTTGAGGCCAGAGGCTATCAACATCACAAATTGCGAGGCATGTGTTGTCACATCTGATTCGTTTCCACTGAGGCAGGGTCTTGTCCTCTAGGTACTGGAGGCAGAGCAGAACAGCAAACGCAATTTATAAGGCTACTGGCCAGGACACGACAGACTGATGACCTATCTGTGTTAGAAAGTGACCTCAAGTTTAATAACAACAATGCATCAGTCGCCCCGGCGCTTCAGGAGGAGCAGCTTGTCTTTGGAGAGAGATTTGGCCTGGCTGCTTCTCCGACCCGGTTTAGACCTGCATGTTATATTTATATATTATGTCCACATAACACCTGAGACTGACTGCATTCACACACAGTATCGACAAATGTCAAGCTCTGTCTCCAGTGACTGTTCCCGATGACTGTTTTCTGTCCAATCTAAAAAATTCCATATTGTTTTCTTTTAATGTTTTCTTTGCAGCCAGCAGAAGATGATTCAGTTCATACAAGAAAAAAGTGACCTCATTTCCCTCCCTAGTGTGCACCTTATGGACAGCCTCGGTGCCATAGCAACAAAGTTCCCAGACTCATGTGACCACCCATACAGAGCATGTTGGAATAAAAACAGGTCCATATGCTCCTTCATATACAAGAAAATAATAACTGTACACTGTAGCTAACTCAAAATAAGCCACCAAGTCATCTTGATGCTCCGTGAGTTAGACTGTAATTTAGGTGCACAGTTATGTGGAATATTATGTGAGTATCTGTTCACCTTACATCAATAATGTGGTTGTATGCATCCACAGTCACCTGTAAATGTGGTCTGACAGTGCATTTTTCCTGTCTGGCTGCGTTCGATCGATCTGAGATGGATTTTAGTTGCAGGTCTCAACAATTTTACAATTTTACAACTTTTAAATCAGTTTGAACCGATTGAAAAGGGTGAAAGTGAAACGTTTGCAATCCCTCACTGGCTTCCCACCAGCAAATACTGCCACTTGTGTTTTGTGCAAAAAGCCAGAGTGATTTCTACCATAAAGTGAACCCTTGCACACCTCGCATTTTCTATTTATGTCTTCATGTCTTCACTTAAAACTCAAAAATACAAGTTGAAATTGAAGTGTCCATCTTAAACCTACTTTATGTTTCGGTTTAACCACTGAGCGTGAACACTTGATTTGCAAACAGAAGCCTGTCAGTTATCCCGCCAAAACAAGCCAGTACAATACATATTTACAGATGCTAACCTCATGTTAGCATGCCAGTAGTAGACATATGAAGCTATGGGTAGTCTGGAGTGGAACTGAGTGTCATCATGAGGAATCAGAACATGCAGCAATCATCATGAGTACTGGCTGTTGTAGCAAAAAATCAACTTGAGGACAGTCTTGAACGTTAGCTGAAAAATGGTATTTTCACAGCTGTAATTGGGTGCTCAAAGCATTCAGAATAATGGGGGAACAATGTGTCTTGATCACAGGGTGTGGCAGTGCAGATTATGTTTGTAATGTTCTAACTCTTTAATTCTTCTGGAGGACTATAATAAAAAAATAATAAAAAATGAGAAAATCAGCTGTAAGAGAGAGGGCTAAATTATTGTGGCAACGAAAATGAAAAGTGACGGATAGATGGGGAAGGTGGAGAGACAGCAGACGAAGGGGAACAGAGGAGGAGAAGGTGACATGGCATAATTAGGCCCGCCGCCACCGGCAATACTGAGACACAAAGAGAGAAGTCAGGCTAATAAAACCCTGCCATGAAGAGGACAATCTTCTACAGCCTTTTCTGCAGCATGTGGCTAAATAAATGCTTTCCTCCCAGGGCTGTAAGCTAAGACCACAGTGTCTTACTGTGACAGCATGAGACAGTGTTTAATCAGAGTCAATGATCTATCATTATGTGGCTAATGTTGGCTCAGAATTGATGGGACCAATGCAACCAGCTAGAAGTGAATAACATGATGTTTGTTGTGTTTTAGGTCTTCCTGCAATCCCTTAAGTCTACAGCTTTTACACCCATTTGGCTCCAGATGTCACGTTCGGTTAGTTTCAGGACACAGTGTGACAGAGTGGAGGGGGATATATCAGGAGGACAAATATGGAGGAGGACAAGATATAAAAAAAAATAAGAGAAGGACACAGAGTACACATGGAAATGACAAACACATGTTTGCATCTAAGTAAAGAATCTTGTACACACTAAAAGAAGTAAAGGAAGCGAAATGCTGAGCATCGATCAAGTGAGTTCTAACATTTAATATCCTCATCAGTCCCTGGCTTCTCTGGGAAGAGGATTCAAAGAATTTTATCCTAGTTTTTAATGGAAACCCCCTTACAATTCATTAGCATTTCATATTTTTCTTTTATTATGTTTAAATCTTATCATAAGAACAAATTACAAGAATCAGTTAGCAATGAGAGGCAATGTTTTCTATTTAATTCAAACGTTCCTGCATCTGAGGATATTGAAACCTTTTTCAAGATCCAGGACTGTGGGGTCCACTGAATGTACTGAAGCCACGCCCACTCATGGGAGCAGTCAAGCAGCAATTTTGACAGTTGTGTCAGATGAGTTTAGAAAATGACATGACTAACTTTGAAACACTCTGGGCGAGATGAATTAATCTCTATCTCTCTGTTAGGGGTGCAGGGGTATGCTCAGGGTGGCCTCAGTGTGTCATCGAGCCACCCTTTAGGACCGCCCACAAAATCCTGGACTGAAAACTGGTGAAAAACAGTTTTAACCTCTAACTCCACATTTCAGCGAGAACATTCAGCTCGGTGGTCAGAACCACGACTTTTAATGAATACTAATGTTGCTCATTGCTGAATGTGTAAATAGGCAACTATTTTGGTAACAAGTTCACCACATGAGTGTTGTGTTCCACTCACTCCAAGTGGCAAAAAAAGATCAGTTAGATTCAAGACCAGACAAAGATGCACCAAAACCAATTACCAACTAAGAAAAGAATTCAGAAGTTGCAAATCAGATTTCTTCAGAGAGGCTGTTGGAGAGTTTTGACGGTCTGACACTGAGAGCAAAGTCTTTTTTTATTCTCAGAGATTTAGTCTAAAAGTCTGAAGCAAGTCTGAAATAAACCACTTCAGAGGCGTACAAGGATTGAGTAGAACAATGTGTTATTAATGAGGACTACAGGTTCCAAAGAAGATGTTTACATCTACTGTGCATGCAGTGTTGTTTTGTACTGAACCAAAAATAGCAAGTCAGGTGTGAGGTAGAGATGTTATGAACCTGCAGGGCATGTCTGGTGCAACTCCATCTCTTCCTCTTTGCATAATATCCCCTGCCAGTTTCTCCCTCAGCTGTGCAGTTTTAGCTGTCAGATGAAGTGCACGCAGAAGGCCCACCAAGGGGGTCTGCCCGTCTTATGTCATTCTGTCAGTTTTGACAGTGCACTGGTAATTGTACTTTCTTCTGCTCATACAATACAAACATCCAATAACATCTAAAAAAATCATGTGCATATGCTGCCCCGGCCCTGCAGGGACATCTGTAGTTACACTCTTCTCCAGAAGCACATCTCAAAAAGTGGCCAGTGAGACAGGTAACTAGATGGTGTTCTGGCGTGCACCATGAGTGATGCTCAAAATAAAATCTTGTCAAGGTAATTTGAAGTTTTTATAGCTCTTTTCTGTAGCATTGTTAAAAAAAAGACACGATGTGAATATCTCCAGAGCCCAAAGAAAAGAAGATCCTTCTGCTGCTGCTCAGAAATCTACAATCTTACAAGGCTTTCTTTGAACTCCTGTCACGTAAATTGTTCTTTCTCTTCCTACCTAATTATCCTTTGAGTGTGAGTGTGTATGTGTGTGTATTTACTATATGTGAATGTGTAATCTGATCCCTGAGTCATTTCTCTTTCACAGAGCAAACTGTGGAGACTGATTCATAAGGAAAAGGCAGGTGGGTCAACCGAAAGGCAATTAGATACAGAACACAGGCAGCAAAACAGCCGAGAGCATATTAATGAGAAAGTGCCGCCTCAGACCTACCCTGTCACTGTTTTTCAGCATCTCCCACTCTCGTGTTTGGCCAGAAGCCCTCACACCAACAGAGATTTTGTTTCTGACAAAACTGCAACAAGAGCACCTGCACGCGTAGACACACACTCAATGTGCAAGCTATGTATAATTGATGAGCACAGCAGTAGGGGGAACCATGAGAGGGACCAGAGAGCCATCGCATCGAAACTGGCATTCGGCCGACCTTTCCCAGCTACGCTGGCATGTGTGTATGCACACATGCATATGTGCGTGTGTGAGCGCATGTGTGGGTGTGTTTACAATGCTTGGGTGGCAGGTGGCGGGGCAGAAATGTGTGAGATGTGCAAAGGGACCAAGGCTGATGGCAGAGATGATGAAGAGAGTATTCTTCAGAGATGCTTTTAATAAAAAAAACAACTATTATTGAGTGAGGAGCGAGAGAGGAATACTCCAGTGAGAGCAGAGCAGCCAGGCGTTACGATTAACCTGGACAAAACAGGAGAGACTGAACTCCAGCTTGAGAAGATGACTGATGTGACTCAACCACACAAACATGAAACTCTCCCTGCAGTCAAGAGACGATTTACACAAGCAATTAGCCGGCCCCTGTGGCATTGTGTCGTGTTATTGACGTGCAATCTCCTTACACAAGTTCAAAAATGCATATTAAATTATAACTGCTGCTCAGACTTTCGCCCTTGGCGTCTTACTGACCCTTTCTGACAGACAAGTTTGTCTGTTAAAGGTCCATGTGTGCAGCTGTAACCTCGGGCTACAAGCGGCTTTTGCACTGACAGGCTTAGCTGTAATGTATGCACATGTGGCATTTCCCATACATTACGAACAGAATGTCACACAAGCTGTGCAGCCTGGGGAGCCTGGCAGGGTGTAGTGGAATTGTTGGATATCTGTGTGTGTGTGTGTGTGTGTGTGTGTGTGTGTGTGTGTGTGTGTGTGTGTGTGCGTGTGTGTGCGCGTGTGTGTGTGTGTGTTTGTGTGTCAGTCTTGGGACCTACACGTGGTGCTTATGTGAGTGTGTCCATGTTTGTGTGTGTGTGTGTGCCTGTGTGTGTGCGTGTACAGTCAATCTTTCTCACCTCCCTCTAAAATGATTAGGAGGTGAAAGAGCAACAGCAGCAGGAGGAGAGGAGGTGCAGATGTGTGAGCTGAACGCTGCAGAGGTGTGATGTGGAGGAGGAGGAGCCCGTCATGCAAAGCCTGCTCCTGTCACTGCTGCCTATGCAAACACCTTCATCAACTCAGTTTTACCCCCACAGGCTTGCATAGCCAACTGGCAATGATTAGAACAACGTTTAGCCGTTAGTTTGTATTTATAGACTTCAAATCATTCAGCATAATAAAACAAAAATCTGCAGAGACATTAGTTATGAGCTCCACCACAGTGAACATCATGGCTGCTTTTACTGCTGTCAAAGTTAAGTTATTAGATCATCAATACAACCATTGACCCAACTCGTAATGTAGTAATCTTTCATAGCTTAATTGCAAGTTTCCTTGCGGCACTTATGTGGCCTAGAAATAGCATAGCCACCCAACAAAACCTATCTACTGCCAACAGTCAGTACATCAAGGTGATTCTGCACAGTCTGAAGTTACTGACTCGTTCAGTGATATCGAGAACTACAGAACTTTTTAATATTCTCATGTATAACTAAATGGATCATCGTTATTAAATCTTCTGAACGCTGTATTATCTCATTACCTGGACCTTGAATGTGCCACGGAGGGAAATTAAATTGACAGAGGAACATTACTTAACTCTCACTGCTTCAAAAACTACCCTTTCTTTCCCTCTGGGAAAGCTAATTCAGGAAAGCAGATAGCTGTTGTATATCTAGACCACAAAGAAATCTGGATGCCTGACTAAAAAGAAAAGACAGATTGTTGATAAGTCATAATCAAAGCACAAAGATAATTCTGCCTTTATCCACCAGCTGAATGACAATTAAGGCCAAGTGTGGAGATAACAGATCTGATTTATTTAGAGTTTGTGGTGTTTATTCACACAAACATGCTATGTCGAAGTAGAAGAGAAAAAGTGAGTCAACATCAAAGCGTCCTACGTTTGGAACAGCTGATGAACCCAGCTGGATTGTTACAGTTTCTGCCAAATTTGTGCCAATCCCCTGGACAAAGTGAACGCAAGGAGAGACAGAACAGAAGCCAAAGAGTTTTAACTTGAACATTTAGATGATCAAAGCAGAAGTAAAGAGCTGAAAGTATCTGCAGGCTTGCAAATCAGCGCAGGGATGAGTGGAAATCCATGCATTAATGCATTAGTGTTATGCATTATGGACATTATGTATGTGTTGAAGCTAAAGGATGTATAACAGGAGACACACCCGCTGGAGTTAAAGCTCCTCTCAATGATCGACACCAGGGTAATTTCATTGCTTTATACGGCAGGTGGTGTTCACATTGTGCAGAACTACAGAAGGATCCATGTTGTCTTGTTGCAGTGACCGAAACAAGAGCAGGATTTTACTACAATCAGAACAATCAGCAGGACTAATTAGCCTTCACCTCCCTGATGGTAGGGATGATTAGTGACTGGACAGCTGTTAGTCATTCTGAGTTTGTGTCACATCCTGAGTGTGTTTTTTCAGGTTTTCCTTGGTGCATTATGTTTACCCCGTTGCCTAGTGTGCCATCATAACTGTGTTTTTGACTGACAGTGTGTGCTTGGTGCACTGTGGGTGGTCCATTCGATTTGGGTTAGTGTGGCCTTTTGTCCTGCCACAACTAATTTGGTGTAAAGTGTGGCAGAGTGCTGCATTTTACACCAAAATCACAGGCTTGTGTCCTGTGGATGTCACGGCAGGGATGCATCATTGGCTTTGCTCTCGCTAAGCTACTATAGCCTGTTAGAGGGTGTCAAATAGAAAGAAAATCTCATTCTATAATCCCAGTACTCCAAGCTAAAGCTTCAAACCTTATGCCCTTCAAATCACTGACTTAATGGATGTCAGTTTAAGGTACATTGAACATGTACAGAAAGCGCCACGAGAGTCTTAAATGGCATGAAGTACATGCTAATTCACTCTGCTCTGTCAGACTGCCAGCAGAGAGAACTATGTGTTTCCATCCAACCATTCAATTTTCTCATAAAAAAAAAACGGAGCAGAAACACCAAATAACAATATTAGAAAAGTTGGAAAGTGGAAGTGTTGATGCATCAACAAAATCAAAATGTGATTGCAACAGAAACAGTCTTCCTGTAGCAAATTCGTCCGCTTAAACATCCACGGAAGCTTCCGCTCCATTGAAGAGATAAAGAGTTGCAGCGGACAGAAACATCAGATATGTGAGGACTGATGAGGAGACTGGAACCTTCCTCAAATTAACTCATGAAACAAACATAAATTCGCTCATTTGAGTGGTGCGCTATTAAATTATGCCACCATCTGTTCCATCTCAGTGCGCCAACTCCTGATTCGCGTAACAGTGGATAGAAACATGCTTAATTTATATATTTTTTTTGCCAGTTTTCTAAAACTCCTTTTAAAATTTGCACTAAATTTGGAAACTTCTCTGTCACACTCTCACCCCTTCCTCCTTATACATTTGTATAGCCCAAAGGTAATGGTGTTTTCTTCATGTTACATAAAAAAGTCAGTTGACACCCACTGCCTTTGTCTCTTATTAACTATGGCAGACCTTTGGTCTTTTGATTTACTAATTACAGTGAGCTGACAAAAATCCAAAAAAGCTGTAGATATCTTGCGCCTCCGCCTCTGTCTGCCTGGTTATCATTACAGCAATTATGACATAATGCAAACACAGAAATTAGATTTGCTGCTGTGAGAGCAAGAAAACATAGATGTAGATAGATGTGAGCTCAGAAAATCCAATATATACACAACAGGGTTTCACAAAAATATAAAGGCAAACTTATAGCTCCTGTCTGTCTTTCAGCTTCTGTCATTTTCATTCCCTCGGCTCCTCTTCTCGAAGGGTTTGATTAGCTCTCTATGAGTAAACATTTGGTTGATTGTTTGTTGATTTATTGTCTGGCTCTCCAGGTTGCTTTCTTTTTCACAGCTTGCGTCTCCCAGCATCATCATTAACCCGCTGGCTACCAGGGAGTGTCTGCCCATCAAAGCATCCAGGAGGCAAGAATTCCCCACCACCTCCATTGATCATCTCATTACGAGTAGCAGAAGAAGACTGAAAAATAAACCTTAGCATTGGTAGCCTGGGTTGAGAGGCAGTGTTAGTTGGTAGGCAAAGGAGGACAATGTGCTTAATATATGTATGTTTTCAAGTGAATAGAAAGATGATTAATTTATGTAAAAATATCTGTAAAAATATGTTTTGGGGTGTTTTATAGCTGCTCTTAATAATACGTTTCTGTTTTATGATGATATATTGTTTTCATGTACCATAAATAATCAACACACACAAGGAAAACTACCATTAATATAATTAAATGTGTGCATTATTGTTCTCATTATTGTTCTCGCAATTATATCTTGACTTCCAAAAGTCAACTTTAATTTCAATTTTCTAATCCATCAGCGACAGGGAGGTAAATAACAACAGAGCGCTATATAAGAGACGAGTCATTTACATAATCAGAATTCAGCGACGGCGCTCCTCCGATGGGAAACAAAACACAACCACAATCAGGACTCAGCCGAGCGAGACAGTGAACCCAATTACTGAAAATTGGGAAAACCTTCCCGACGGCAAGCAGTGGCACACACTCACAAATACTCACAAACACATGAAGAGATGCAATACCTGACAAACAGAGTGTTCCTTTCTGAAAGTCACAAGGACAGAGAGAAAAATACACCAGCGAGTGAGAAGTTATAGAGCTGGAAGTGCTGAACAGAAAGAATATCAAGGGCAGAATTCATCTTAAAAAAATACAGCATCATGTTGTGCTGCATTCCAGCAAAGGTTTGCAAATGTTCTTAACAAACAGATCACCTGTCCATGTCTCAGTCAGCCAGGAAACGTCTCTCTCAAAGGGGGTGGAGGTGGGGTTTGGTTTCTATGGCAACTGGCACGAAACCGATGTGAGTGACAAGTGGTAAGAGATGACAAAAAAGAGAGTGCTAAGACACCACTGCCCCTCTCTCTGGATGTTATTATCAGTTCTCTAGTCCTCGCCCACTCTTTTTTTTTATTATTATACCCTTCTGTCTCCCCTCGTCTGCTTTCTCTGTTTTGGAGAGAACTCTGCATCTTTCTCCATCTCCCCATATTGATTTTCCAGTGGAGACGACATAAGGCAAGATGCTAGTGGGCTTCGCTCCGATTCTGTCACCATGAGAACACTTCTCTTTGTAGCCACATTCCTCAGAATAGCTCTGACCCCTGTCAGCAATTCGCCCACAGGGTTCAGGAGAAAAAACGCTGAAGGGGAAATTAAAGCGCGTCCTTACGAAAGGAGATATAGTATCACCCATTTTTGAGACATCTTTTGTTAAAGAGGGGATTGCGCTGCATTAAAATGATTGTTGGAATTTTAAGTAATAACCTTGTTGAAGAAAGGATAATCAGGCAGCTCTGGAGATGTGAAAGAGGTGATTTTCTTTTTATTCATCTCAAGCTGCTGCTGAAATTAGGAGGAGGACCACCTTCGTTTGGAGATGTTCCAGCCATGACTCGCTGAGGGGGAGGGGATCCCAGGGCTGCCCCTGTACACGCTGGAGGGATCTCCCAGGAAGTCGATGTGTAAAAGGACATCAGGGCCTCTTGCCACCATGATTCCTCTGTGTTTCCTGTCACTCCGGTGATACTGGAGCAATACGAATTTTAATGGCATACTGAGATGTGTATAAGTCTTAATGCTCTGTGTGTGATGGCGCAGTAAAGCAGGATTTGGACCCAAAAGTACAACTCACGGATTAAACAGATTACAGGAGGCAGGAAAAGATCAGTCACCTACAGTAGTCAAATCTCAAACTAGTCCAAAGGGACATAAACTGGAAGGAGAAAATCCAAGAATACAGGCAGAAACAGGCCAGTGTGGCTCAATAAAAGATCTCAAAGGATTGCTACAACCTGCATGGCATGGGTCACATGATTGAACCTACTGCTCAGGCCCAGATCTGACAGTTCTAAGCCACAAAATCCACCAGAGTGCACGTGCACTGCCCCAAATCGGCACTCCTCCCCGACCTTTCTGACAGTTTGTCAAACTAAGTTAAGGTACAAGAATAAAGAGATACAGCAGTTCAATTTAAAAGCTCCAAAGTTTTACTCATTTTCAAGGACAGTTATGTTGCACACCTCTTCACTGTTTACCTTCTTTTTCCAGTACAAGTAGATACTAACAGAAAGTATCCTTAACGGTCCATCACAAGTCTCCCAGACAGGTATATAGAAGGTTAATTGGGGACTGAGGAGCAGGTGCGTGGGTGTGTGTGAGGCTCAGGTGATTGGAAGTGATGTGGCACACTGAGGGCAAACAGAGATGACATGAAAATGACGAACTGGCTGGTGCGATGACACTGTGGTGAATTGGTGGAAAACCTGAGATAGATAGAGACTAAAATTCCCTACTCATGACTTATTTTCTGGATTCAAGGGAAGAACTTATCAGTGGGGAAATGTCAGACGATTTAAGTTGCCTGCCAATGTGGGGGATCTCAGAATAAATGAATCTTAAGGCTACATAAGACTTTCCGATTGACTGTTCTGTCAGTACTCTTAGCGAGATTTCATGGATTATTCCTGCGTGCTCTAAAGCCTCTTGAAAATGAAAAGCTTGGTGACGTGTACACAGCTCGGCCAGTTGTTTGAGAACAACGGCAATGAGCAGTTCTAATAATCAGTTCCTCACATCTTGAAACCAATAATATAAAACAAAATAGAAGCTCATGCTTCCACCATGAACTTCTATTTTGGGGGCACTAATGTCATTTTCTGAGGCATGACGATGAAGATTATTTTCTCTCGAGCTACACAATAAATCTGCCAGTAGTTCAAGATACTTTTTCTTTCTTTGTAGAAAAAAGGACAAAAGGACAAACGCACAGATGCACATGAAGGAACAGAATAGCAATACCACCAGCTGGAAACAACAAAAGTAAAGGGGAAAATAAATAAATCAAATGTTTGAAGAACACACAAAAAATCCCACTTGCGTTGGACACATGCCTGTATGTCATGAGGTCTGAATGTTTAAAGAAATAACAGCAGAGCTCAAGTCTTTTTGCTGAAATCTGACCCTTATTTTTGTAACAGAGGAGCGAGGGCAACAATACTTCTTTTTTTATACAGACGTATACACCGAGGGGCACACACTGCACACACTGTAATCCCTCTCTCGTTTCTTCGCTCGCTCATGCCTGTCAGCTTTCTAAATGTAGCTCGGTAAACAAAATATTCAACAAATCCTCGCCCACGATGACAATGCATCCTGTCTCCATATATTAAAGACGATATAAATATCATCTAGGCATATAAACACACACACACACACATGGTAATCCCATATATGCACATGCACAACAGCCCACACATTTACATGTGCCATGACTTGGTTTCTGTCTTTCTGGGTAGTCTATCTGAAGCTTTGATCATATATGTAATGTGGAATGACTGTATACAACAGATGATGATGGATATGATGGATTCTAGAAAAACCTTTGTGTTTCTTTAGTTTTGTTATGGTCATCTTTTCTGTCTCTTATCGTAACATTTCATTAATTTCATTTCCTGCTGAAATCTTGGGAGTAAACAGCATCAGTGGGAGGAAATCAAGCAGCAACCTCTGTGGCTGTGAAGTAAACGGCAGTTCCTCAAACGACCACTTGCTGGCTGGCTACAGAATATGTCAATTTCCACAAGTCCCCATGTTAAAATGTTCATCTTCACAGCAGAAATAAACATGTTTACAGCCTGGTACAAAAACAGTTTTGGTCTCAATAGCTAATTTCCCCGTTCATGACAACTGTACTGAGTCTGAATTTCTATATAACTTAATAACTTAAAGTTATGCATAATTAACAGCGTGGCTGCTTTGGTTGGTAGGTGAGCGCCATTACAGGTGGCTTGTTTGAGCATCCAGGAGTCATTCAGCCCACCTCAGTTCTACAGATGATCCACATCTTTGCCAATTTTTAGATTAGCCGGGAGGGGGAACAAGCAGGACTGCTTCTGCTCCTCAGAAACCTGTGGTGATATCACGGATACGCCATCCATTCCTTATACTATCAATGGACGAAGTACAAGCAGCTAAACGATCAGGCAGATTGACAGTCAAAAACAGAGATCAATGCACCCAAAATGTCCATCAAAATCCTCAGTGCAATGCAAAACTGTGTGTAACTGGGTCATAATTCTACTACAAAGTAGCTCTGCAAAAAATAAAATGAAAGCTTAAAACCAACATTTGAATAAAACCTTTAATGTTTGTCATTTGTTTTTAAAGATGTACTCTAATGTGGCAGGCGATGTGGTCTGTGTCATGAATGAATAATAGAAGAAAGTGTCTATGTGAAAGCGGTGGATGTGAACAGGGTCATCAAAAATAAAAGTCAGATGAAAAAATGCAATTAAATAAGCAGAGAAAGAATATGTAACCTGCAATATCAAAATTACTAAAATATTATATAAAAAGAACGTACAATAGTTTAATTAACAGTAACTAATTGAGGCACTCTGCGAACCTGTCAAATGAAATAATGGCCTGTCTCTAATAATAACCTGGTGATCTGTTTTACTGAGTCAAATGAAAGCCTGTATAATTACTGGAAGTACTTTTACACCTTAGAATAGACTAAATGATCCAGAAGTAGACACTAAATCACTTTCCACGTGGAGTCCGGTGGGCCAGTCGCACACTGTACATGTATGAGTGTCAAAAAAAAACTCCTGCACTGCAGACCAAGGATGTTTAATTCTTAATGTAAGACCTCAGCTCCCCTGAAAACATGATTAGTAAAATTTTGTGGGGCCTTTAAAATATTAACAATGTGCAATTCGTGCCATGCATTTATGTGTTTCTGTATCCTCACAATCATGGGATCATGCATAAAATTAGGCTATTATTGATGCATGATTATGGATGCATGAGGGTGATTCATCAATAATTCACTTTAAATACCGCCACGTGTGCTATTCTTACCATCGCCATCAAAGTGTGGCGGCGAATTATCATGAACTGCACTCACTTTAACTCAGAGGTGTAGGTAGGTCAGGTAACCCTCGCATTTGATGCCTTAATTGTCCTAATGGTATCTGTATGTGACGGGTAACTTTAATCATCATTGATGAGGACTCCCTTGTAGGCAGCCTAGCGTGCTCTGTTTTTGATTTAATGCTCATATTTATGTGTTTAGACTGTTGTCTAAACAGTCATTAACAGTCATTAACTGTCAGTCCTCTGTGAGGGATGATCAAGCACCCCCATCCTGTTAAAAAACTGTGAAGTCCCCCTGAAAGCCATGCTATCGTCTGCACAATAGATGCTTGTTCACACTAAACAACAGTATAAATTTTAGCATTTACAAACATGTTTTCCTGCCTTCCCGGCAGCCATTAGTTAGCTTTTGCTTTTCAGTATTCTGTACATAGGTTTGTGCATTTAAGGGAGAATTTAGCAGCGAAGTGGCCCGAAGGCATATAAATGAAAGGTTCTCACCAGACGCTACGCTTGAATACGTTCAGCTGCCACCGAAGAGACACTGCTGCTCAGTTCAGTCCTGTCAAATCAATCTTACGCACATTAATACATGTGTGTTTTCTGTGACTCAAGTTTGTGTAATTCTTTCTGTTTCAGTCTGAGTTTAATGGTGATAGTATAAGAGGAATAATACATGCTCTGATTCTGTTTGAAGATGCCTCAAGGGACTGTGGATTCCCCTGAGCAGCCCTCCATTGTAACCACCTCCATTTTTTGTGTGTGTCTGTGCATTAGGAGTAATAGCCTGATGACGGAGGGAGAGATGAGGAGAGAGGCACCAACAGTGACGATGAAGAGAGCAGGAAATTTTTTTTTTGAAGGTCAATATTTCAAGGACAAGACATACTGAGCTGCCTTTTATTTAGTAAACTGCGAGACTAAATTGCACAGATGCCGACCCTCTCTTTCTCTAGCTCTGTCACCATTATCTGGGCCCTTATAAAGTGAACAGTTGTTAGAGGTGTAAAGGAGGTAAGCAACTGATTACATCAAAGCGCTATGCTGTGTCTCCGTATGCTCATCCCCAATTACACACACGAAGCACACACACAATATCCTCACACTGTGACAGTGACATAAAAGCCCTTAAATAATTGACACATTCTGACCCTATTACGTCTTGCCAATTTAAAGCACAAATGACTTGCAATTACCTCTGCAAAGAAGGAAGCATAGGTGGTCTTTCTCTATAGATCACCGTCTCACTTTCATTCGCCTTAATGTAAGTACATGCACGCACACAGAGACAAACTCCACGTGTAGCTGCTGCTGTTTGAAGGACAACTTATTCTAAACCCGCAGTAGATAAACAAACTGAACTCTGTATCTTGATTTGCAGTAAGTGTTTGACCTTTTCACTCTTCTCAGCTCTCTTCAAACCAACTTGTGCTAAAGTAAGAGTAGCTTTGAGAATTTCTCTTCTGAATCTGTCATTGTAAAGCTTATGTAAAACAAATTGGGCTACCTTGGGGGATAATATTGATTTCCCTCTCATGTCCTCTAATAGGTCTACCCACTGAAACCCCTTAAATGATTCACAATCTGGACATAATGAGGAGGACACAGTCTTGGTTCAGTCTTTCTCAAATGGCTCTCTTGTGTTCTTCATTAACAAAGGCTGCTGCCAGGAGACTAATTTAAACCTGAATCGGCAGGGTTTTCTGCCCTGGGGTGGTCAAACACATGCAAAACAAGAGCTGTCAAACCTCAGGTGAAAAAGAGCTCAAACTCACCAGAGAATTAGTTCATCAACATGAAACACTGTAAACACCAAGTCCCTGCATTTCCTTTTATTTATTTCCCACTAGCCTTAAAGCTGCTGTACATCCTTCCATACATTAACTCAGTAACATATGTAAAATCATTTAGCAGCATTACTCTGGGGATAGCAATGTTGTTTGGTTGGTTGGTACCACTTTGTAATATGTCAACAACTAGGCCATGAAATTTTGCAGAGACATTTATGGTTCCCAGAGGATGATGATTTGGGGGGTTTCTTGACATTTCTTTCAGAGTTTTGTCCAATATTTTGGTTTCTGGCTCAACACAAGCAAAAGTTATAACATTCCCATCATCTTTAGTCCTAATTAGCAAATGTTTGGCTACCACACTAAGATGGCGTACATAGTAAATATTATCCATGCTCATATTTAACAGATATAAAGTTTGACGTGTTCAGCATCTTATTTTAGCATATTGCTAATTAGCGCTAAAGACAAACCCAAGGAACAAGGCTGATGCTAACGCCAACATGCATAGCACTGTCAATGTGTGCATGGTAGCTTTTAGCAGAAACCACCGCTATGCCAAAGTATAGGTTCACAGAGCTGCTAGCATGGCCATAGTCTCTTTCTTGTTATAGCCCCACTGGCAGTGCAGCTCTGAATATGGTATTTATTGCTGACACTGAATATGTCGGCAGTAAACATCCAAACTAATTAAATTAGCATCACCCTCGTCTGGAGCTTGTGTTCAGTGCTAATTAGCAATATGCTAACATGCTCAAATAAGTTGTTGAACATGTCAAACATTAAGCTATATATATATAGATCAGAAATATCAGACTTGCTGTAGATCCTATAATTCACTTGAAACCAAACCATCACTCCTCATCCTACTTTGCCTCCCATCAAACCCGCCCCCCCACAATCCTCTTTCAAACATGGTAAATGGGGAACTCTTGCAGCTAATCTGACTTAAATGGAGGAGGAAAATGATGGCCAAACACTGCACGGGTAGCGAATCATCTCTCCCCTCCATTCTCCCTCTCTGCATCTTCACCCCTCTGCCCCAATCATTACATTTAGCCTATAAATAAATGCCTGAGCTGTCAGACAGGCAAATGGAGCTGCCAACATAGGAATTGGTGGCAGAAGGCTGAAGGGAGGGAGGCAAGCCAAAGGAATGACAATAAGCTCAATATGCAAGGTTGCCAAGATAGGAGCGACATGAAGGCAGGTGAAGTCAGACAGCTTGATACACTGGCAGGAGCTCAGGTAGACAGGTAGGCAGACCAGCAAATGGAAACACAGGCATAAATATCTCAGTCCAGTCTAACATGTCTCTGTGCGACTGGCCCCAGACCTCAGGTGTGACGGGCAGGAGGGGAAAGGTGGACCAAAGAGCCAGAACAGTCAACAATGTCAGAGCAGAGAGAGGAGGATGAAAGAAATAATCAAGTTTAAATGCTTTGATTTAATATAAAAATTGACATATTGTGCTGGCAGCTGTTATTTTATTTGAGTCACTCCTGAAAATAATTGTCACTTAGTACCGTTTCTAAAATAAGAGTGGCTTTTTTGTTCAGGTATTTTCAGTTTTGTCTTCTTGGTTATTTGACAGTAAAGAGTAGATGCAACAAAACAACTAGTGCTGTAGACAAGAAGGAGCCCTGACCTTTTCAAAACAGAGCCAGAATAACTTTATTTTAGCCCAAATAAATCACACATACAGATACATCTGAATTTTACCCATCTCAACTTTCAGAAGCAATTGGCAGGAACCAGGGACTGTGCCAGATCCAAGGCTAAGTCATCACCGGCTCAGAACCACTGCCAACATTTACAGGTTATCCACCACCTCAGGCACTGCAGCCAAGTACAGGCAATATCTTCACTTTCATGTAGGACTATTACTACTTGCCGAAAAAAGTGTTGTGATGAATTTAATTGTATTCCAGGCGTGGATTAAGTTGATTTTTTTTAGAAGGATTAGTGACGCATATTCTATATTTCATTATGTCTGTGTGTGTAGTTTCGTTAATCTATTATTCTGGAGTCGAGTCGTGCTGCACTAAAACAGCAAGATTGTCACGTATTGAGAATTTCGTGCATTAACTTAATAGGTTTCTGCTTGCCTCTGGCAAATACATTACTTACACTTTCTATATAATTATATTAGATCACTGAACAGCTTTATCATCAGCGGTGTCTCCGGGCTAATATTACCTCCTGTGGATGCGTGTTTCTTTACATAAATCATCTTACAGTTGCAGACAGTAATTATCTCCATCTAATTTTTTCTTAGTTCACAAAATCCCGACCAATCTTTTGCTTGAACAGTTGCTCTTGCTCTAACAGCTGCTTGTCAGCTATTAACTTGATTGGCAACAATGATGGATACATATCTATATATCATTTCAGAATGAATTATAAACAACGGATTGATCTAAAAAAGTCCACATGCACATACATGGACCCTGATGGTGACAGCGCCTGTAGAATCAGTTCCCCCTGCAGTAGTATATGGGGGGATTTAATTGTGTATCTTAATTGACTGCCAGCAAGCCCCAATCAAGCTGCAGAGATCTGAGAGTCTGAGGACATGGGTGAAGCCTCTCGGGTGATAGTTAATCTGGCAGCCTCAGCTGCTCAGATGTCTACACACACAGAGAAGAATGTAAATGCCGCCACTGCAAAGAGCATAATTACATACAATATGTTATTGAGAAGACTAAAAAAAGCCACTCGAACAGATTTTATATGTAGATGCATGCTCTGAGTGACATGGCAATAACTTGACTGTTTAAACAGATGGATGACAAGAGTTTGGAGCAGTTAAATCAATGACAGTGTGACTGTGATGGTTAGTGTAGATACATGGGTCACAGAAGAGATATAGTGTACTATATGAAGTTGTCTTTAGGCACCATATGTACACATATATTGCCAAATAAATCTCAGGCTCACAGAGTGATTTATATAGATAAATGATCATCAGAAAAGGATTAAACCATCTGTCTCTGCAATTTTAAGTGCATCATCCTATTTGAACTGAGCTGAAGGAAGAAACACAACGGTTGTGTTTCCTCCTGAGTGACAATACACTCAATTTATAGTAGATTAAACAGACAGTGAGACCGTAAATTGTTGAGGCATTCACTAATCCTGCCACCACACTATAGAATTTAACGCCACTATTTGTCTTTAAAAGGCTTTGTTACAATGTGTACCGCCATCTGTGTGAGTGCATGTGTGTGTCTGTGCATGGCTTCATACCATTAGTGTTGCTCACGCCTTTGGTCAAGTGCTACACAGAAATTAAAGGCAACATGGGAGACACATAAAATGTTACTGGTGCTTGAAGGAGGGCTCCTGCACTCCTGCGACACTGTCCGACCTATTAGGAGCAGTAAAAAAAAAAAAAAGTCGATGCAGTCGATGGAAGCAGAGATATGGTCTTTTTTTATTTTATGCATCCCTCTTCGTTGTCAAAACCTGGCACTCCCATTACCCACAATGCAACTCAGCCAGTTCAGACAGAAATTCAGGTGTGTTGTGCTAGTAGTAGCCTTAAGCTGCTAGTCTCAAGATGAGGAGTAGGCTACACTTCTCTTTAACTCCGCGGCACCAGATTTTTTTTTTAATTTTCAAACATCAGCTCCAACTGACACTGACTCAAGTGACATCACTTGAGGATATTTATCAGATTTTAAAAGGTTTTTTTTCACACGTGCAGCAGCAAGAAACCATAAACACGCTTTGATGTATATATTTGGCGGATGTTCCCTTTAAAGGTGGTGGCCAAATTTACATTTAGCTTTTAGCTGTTGTTTGTTTTTGCAATAAATCATACTTTAAACCAGTTTAAACATTTCTTACAGTCACAGATATAAAACAACACTATGTGTAATTTGGGTTGTTTTCTCTCGTGAGGCTGTTGTTGTTATTGCCTGCCTCTCCCTCTCCCCGGGGGGGGGGGGGGGGGGGTTATCTTCATGTTCTTATTCATCTCCTTATTTGTTTGTGACAATTTTTTGTGTCACAAGTTTGATCACGACCTCAGGCTGTTTACTTAAAGTACATCCCAGAAGGACTGCAGACTGCCCATAAATCTTTAGTGGATCCAGAGTAGTCAATATGTGCATGTGAATGAGCAGTGATTGTGCATGTGTTTAAAAGGTTGAAGAACGAACATACACACCAAACAAAGTCTCTCAAATTCAAATTCTAGTTGTTGTTTTTTTTTTTATGGGAATAAAAGTGGTGCTACAGAGGCGTCCAGGGGCACACACAAACCACACTAACGTTTGATTGCATAACAAACTGATTACCCATCTTATCCACAACGATACTGAACCATATGATACTTGGCTTGGTTGGTAATATATAGCCTGATTATGCCAAATTAAACACGGGCCCCCATAATTCAATGAGAGTTCATATTTGTAATTAAATTTGAGGCTTCAGTGGAGTGGGGAAAGAGCAATGAAGAAAATTCAAGACTGGCGAAGCAGAATAGGAGTTTCTTGAGGCGTACAAAGGTATTTCTGCAGGCATCATAATCACCATCATCAGTGCTGGTGTTAATATAGTGAGCAAGTCAGCTTAATAATTAATATCTCTTATTATTCCATCCCTTTAAACAGGCTACGAGATGAGCGTACACTCTCAGAGTCTCATGACTTCTCTTGGGTCCTACAAGAGGATCTGGATGTTCCTCTCCTCTCTAATTTCTGTTACTGTCTTGTTCTAGCACCGTGCACTGATTTGAGAGCAGCCCTGTGAAATTGTGAAGGTGTGGTTGTAAAACAAACAGAATACAAGAGCAGCGCAGGAAAAGAACAGAAGAAGAAGAAGAAGAAGCAGCAGCAGAAGAGCATCAGAATAGAAGTGAGACCAATGCAACAGAAAATGAGCAGGTGCCTACCTGAGGTAACGCAGCGGTTCAATGGTTTCAGCTTCTGCCTCAGCTGAGCTGTGGTTCATCTTGTCCATCTGTTTTCACCCAGCACGACTTGGCAAATATGAGAGAGGATGAGCTGTGCCGCTCCAAAGAAAACACTTCCGTTCCTTCTCTCTGACTCTGATTCAATAAACACACTGTCTACCTCTTTGCCTGGGAATAGACTGAGAATCTAAATGGGCTTCCTCCCTCTGTGTCCCTCTTTATGGCTCTTGATTGGTTCAGGCGCTGGAAGGTAATTACTGGCAGCTACACACACACACACACACACACTGTGAATCTCGCCTCTCTTTATCTCTGCCTCTCCTCTCTGTCTCTTTACCACTGTGGCCCCGGCTCATTCTCTCATAAAACCAGCTGGCTCTGTGTGTCAGCTGCGCTCACCGGGAAAGCCAGCCAATTAAAAATCAGGAGGCATGGTGCTCGCCGGCTGATTGGCTCAGGCGTCGATCATAGCTGTTCAGTCATCCAGGGTGGGAGCCCCCCCCCCCCCCCTTTTTCCATCAAATTCACACAAACACAGATACACACACATAGACACACACGTTCACGCGTAGTCCTCGGTGGGAAAAGGATCCCTTGGTGTAGAATCTAGAGCAAGCATCAGAGTGAGGAAACACTTGACTGCTCACTGAATCACAAACAGTAACACCTTTCACATGATGGTGGGTGGACCACAGCTGAGATAATAACACCACCACAGTACCTGAGTGGGTACAAACAGAAATATATAGCTTCAACATAAATAAATAGATGATATGAACAGAAGTACAATGACCACATGGGGACTTTGATGCATGTTTGACTTAATTATATGGATTTAGGTCAAACATAAGAGAAAAAATATACAGTATGACACACACACACACACACACACAGAGGAAAGATATGTATAGAAGTATCACGGGGAGAACCTGCTGCTGCCAAGGAATGAAGCTCATAAGTGGGTCGTGGTGATAAACAATAGCTCACTTTCTTCTGTAAAGGTCTCTCTTTCCCTCTCTCCCTCCCTCCAGTTTGCTCCGAATACAGAGTTCATGACCACAGCTCAGCTAACAGAGCTAAGTCTGTGGTCTTACATCAAGGATTAGGTTGTAAGTCTTTGTTTTTCTATCGCATTACACAAACTGTACTGTGTAGAAAGATTGAATTCCTGTAAGGACAACTGAAGAAAAACATAGGTGCTCTAGTATGTTGGTGTAGTCTGCCTCCTTGGGGTTATACATTGATATTGCAGTTTTAAGCAAGAGAGTCACTGTAAACAAAGTGGTGGCTGAAAACTCATCATGACATGCTTGTTTTGTTAGAAGCAACCGTTCACTCAAACCCAGGCTTCACAAATATGTTGCATCTACAGTATGTGCCTTTACCATTAACGACTGAGAGCAACAGCAAATGTTGCCTTCAAAGTCTGTATATAAATATGAGAATGTAATGTAAGAATAAATATGTGTTCTGAGTTTGTCAGAGAAGAAAGTGTTATTAACCACCCAGCCAAATTTGAATCATTAAGAATATCAACAAGTTTATGAAATCAGGTGTCAAAATCGGGTAAAAATGAGCAGCTCAGCTCCAGGACTGTGGGGGCGTGTCCGCTGAATGTGCTGAAGCCACGCCCACTTGTGGGAGCAGTCAAGCAGCCATTTTGAAGCGACTGAAACGTGTCAGATGAGTTCAGAAAATGACATGACTAACTTTGAAACACTCTGAGTGAGATGAATTAATCTCTTTCTCTCTGCTAGGGGTGCAGGGGTATGCTCAGGGTGGCCTCAGCGTGTCATCGAGCCACCCTTTAAGGACCGCCCACAAAATCCTGGACTGAAAACTAGTGAAAAACTGTTTCAACCTCTAACTCAACATTTCAGTAATACATTGTTCAAAGTTTTTTCACGTTTTCCGCAACTATTTTCCAACATATTTAATGTATTTTGAAAGAAATCTCAGAATTGTCTTTCCATGCATTTTAAATTATTGCATTAAATACTTACATGAACACTTGTACATGGAAATCATTACTGTAATTGTTCCACCTGCTCTGACATTCCTCAGAATAGCATTTTAAAGGTAAGAGACGTGGAACAAAATCCAGTTTGTGGGCATAAGTACATATTGGTAAGTGCTTATTGTTTTTTTAAGATAGATTTAAATAGTGAATCTATCATTTAACCCCATTTTGTACACGTTTGAGCTGTGTACTTCTCCCCAGAGGGAGAAAACGTAACATTTTGAATTTTTCTTTTCTTGCTATTTTAAAGTGGGATAGCTGTCAGAATGAAATCAGTGTGCGTGCTAAAAATGTGGTTTCTCTATTCATAGCTGCTTTCTTTTTCTGACTGGTGATGATGCAACTGCTAGAAATGATCCAGCTTTCTATATTCACACCGACTTATGATAAGCAGACGCTTGTATGCAATAATTACTATCAGTAGTACTATCAGAAGTCTCAATCTTTTACAGACATGGACTCAAGCAATATTGTATGTAGTGTCCATGCAGAGTATAATTTCAGCCAAACCACTAAACTTTTGACGTGTATTCCACCTCCAATGTGTAAAAGGAAAGTGAACAATTAAAAAATGATAAAAAATAAAAAAAATACAACAGATTACAAAAATCAATTAATTGACAATCATTGCAGCTCTGCTGTGCTTTAACATCGTGAATGAACAGGCAAACCAGCTATGAACGAGGGGTTAAAATTAGTTTTATTATTATTTGATAGAGCAGAAAAAAAAAAAAAAAAAATCAAAAACAAAAACAAAAAAAGACAAAAAAAAAAAAAAAACCACAAACATATTTCTCATACAATGTTTTCTTTTTCCATTGGGGTTACGCTGCATTTAGCAGAGCTTCGACCCCAAACAAACGGAATGGTGATATTGTTGTCAAACAGCAGCAGCAGCAGCAGGCAGTAGTCAGGACAGCACAGGGTTACACTTAGCAGGGCACAAAAATGATGGGTATATTCCAGGTTGCTTATTTTGCATCCACAAGACGCGGGCTGCTACCTTCTGCCTGTCAGGAATGTACAGACAACCTGGAAGATTTCCGATGCTACTTTGAGACAGAAATACAAAAATGTTTCGCAATTTTAAATTAACTTTTGTACGCTTGTATTTCTATCAGCAAAATGTACATACTGCATTGTTGCACCGTCCTAAATGAAACCCAAATGTACAGTGATGATACCCCAATACAGCGGGATAAACTTCAACTGATGCCCAGTTACCTAATGCAGTGCACCATCTTTCAGTATGGAGACTGACAATAATCAGTGAGCTAAAGAGTGCACTATGGATACAGGACACAAATGCAACAGGGCAGCAAGGCTCAAGGTTTGTAATTACACAGTGATGGCATGATCACCACTATTGTTTCAATGTGAAAACGATTAAAATGGGACAGATACAGGATATTGAGAAAATATGCTGGGGTGGTCCTCCCCTGTTTTACTGCTGAAATTCAACACATCCAATTTAATTTAGTGACATTTTCCAATAAGCCACAGAAATGTCTGAGTAAAGCCATTGCTAAGTGGTAGGGTTAGAGAAACTGGACCACCCCAGTGACTCAAATTAAAGAAAACAGCACATGGTTTTAAAAAATAATAACTCGTGAGCGATGGGAATTCCCCTGTTTAATGTAGGACATATTGTACTTCACTAGCTTATCCTGTGCTGCTGCAACCTGATAAAAATGCACTAGAGCTCGTGAAAGGCATAGTTAGCTCAATTCAAGGACCTGACATAAATCATACACACCTTAATGTTAAAGACTAAGAAGTTCATGTCATTTTGTTGCTATAGGGGTTTTTGCATAACTACATTCTGAAAGCTGTCCAGCTTCTCTCAGACCAATCGTAAAGGTGAGCGGGAGCCACTGGACACACGAGAGAAAACAAATCATTTTAAGTGGAGATCCATTCAAACTTAGGGCATAAGCATATATCTTTACTAACATGACCCTATAAATAAACCCAGAGACAGTTTGTCTATAGAAGAAAAATAATGCACCACAACCTAAGACTAAAAGCAAAACAATGTCAAAAATATGACATTCCTTACACCCCCTCAGTTTAGCATGAATTCATGTTTATATCCAGAGAGGGTTCAAATAAACTAGAAACCTTCTAGCAGAAGGGATTCCATTTGGGCTCCACTAGTTCTTTGGAAGGTTTTTTTTTCTTCTTTTTTTGTTTGTTTTTGTTTTTTTACAATATTCAATAAGAATAGTCCTCCAAACATACGCTCCGTGTCTTTACATGAGTCAGTGAAACCTTAATCTTTATTCTTCCTCTTCATCTTAGAAAAAACAAAGTATTTAAAAGTAGGCCACAACATGGAACCCAGCAGATGTAAAACCACCTCAACAGTAACATTAGCCTGTAAATTCAGACCTCGACAATAGGCCACTTCCAAAGTATCAGGGAGCACAATATTCCAAACACAGTATATGACTTATAGAAGAAAAGACAAAATCCTAACATTCAGCCATACAAAATAATCCAACACACGACGACTTCTCTACCATACACGCTGTGGGTTAGAGAGAAGAGGCGGTCTGTGTGCAGATAGAGATCATTTTTACAGTCCTTTTTTTTTTTTTATTATTCATTTTTGCAAAGCTGAAGCAGTTATTATTTCGTGGATGGTCCTCGAAGCTCAACCACAGCCCCTGTGATGAGGTCTTCGGTTATGTTCGGTTCGGCCACCACATGGGCCTGAGTCTGAATGGCTCAGACTGGAGAAGGGGTGGGGGGGGGGGAGAGGACGTAAGGCGAGTATTTTATTGTGTATAATAGTGATTTTATTTCCCCTGCCTAATCCAGAGGCAGGTTAGCTCAGGGATTTTTTTTTTTTTCCTCTTGGTGCAACTGGGAAGTTCAACCAATATACAGGGAGGGAGAGGCAACATCAGCTGGAGAAGTTTTTAAAATTGTACACGCCCATGTAAATCCCAACCCTCAAAAAAAGAAAAAAAAAGGTACCCAAATTCTATCTGACAGATTCCTTGTATCCCAGAAGCCCAAGCTGTCGCAGCACAACTCCAATTTGGGATGAAAGATTCAGGTAAGGAAGATGGTAGCAGAAATATCTGAGGAAGAAGTGAAGGAACGCCTGTATCCAACAAAAAAAAAAAAAAACTAGGCTGATTCTCCCCTGCACCATCTTGGCCAGAGGCAGAGTCCATAGAAAGGATTAGAATGATAATGAGAATGGCTGTTATTGATATTAAGAGGGGTAATAGTTATGATGTCAGTAGGGAGTAAGATTGCATTATTTCCATGTGTTGGCTGCTTGGGAGATAGAACGGGAGGGAATCATGTCCAGCAGGTACTCTCGCTGACGCTCGACAGCAGAGGTGGTCTTATGGGCAGACAAGCTGGGGTTCACATAGGCCATAGTCACACCTGCAGGAAGGAGACAAACACACACAAAGTGGTCAGTGTACTGGAGATTGAAAGATTTCACACTCACAGTAATTATGGAGGAAGAAGACAAAGAAAGAAGATGCCGACGAATGAAAATTTCTACATATTCTGCCACCTACGAGTGAAATGGGCCTAAGCTCGTCTCGCGTTTATCTACCTGCATTGCCACCGCTCTGCTTCCTCCAGGCGGCCACGTTCCCCTGGTTACTGCCGCTGCTGCCGCCGCCGACCTTCGCCCCCTGCTGCAGCGGGCGCGCCGCAGCATGCTTACCTGGCCTGCCGCCCAGCGCCGCTGCCGTCACTGCGCTCTGCAGCTGAGAGGAGGAGGTGAACGAGTGAGCCATGGCACGAGAGCTCACTGCAGACTGGAGGCTGTGTGACAGCTGATTCTGTACGGAGAGAGGCAAGTGTCGTCAGTTGGTTGTCACGCACAGTGTTGGGTTGTCACAAACACAATGAAACGCCGTGCTCACCTGCTTAATGGTGGAGTGGTGGCCAGCCACAGATCTGTGCTGCATGGCAGCCCTGACCTGCTTGTACTGCTGGGACACCAGCATCTCAGTCTTGGACATCGAGAGGGAGGAGGAGGACGAGGTGGTTTTGGAGATAGAGGAGGAAGAGGAAGAGGAGGCCGCCTGCTGGAGGATACGCTGCTCAATCTCCTGCTCCTGTTGGAGTGCCTTAACAAATGCTGCCTTCAGCCGATTGGTGTGCTCAGCCTTCAGGGCCTTCTTCTGATTGGACGACATGCATTGGTCACAGAGGATGGTCCCAGCCTTCTCCTTTCTCCAGCGGGAGGTAAAGTCTGTCTTACACTGGGCGCAGGTGTATGGCTCTTTGGGAATGGAGCTAGCCATGGCAGCCGATGGGCCCAGGTTACCTATAAGAAAAGCAGAGCTCCTTTAGTCTAGATGTAAACATGTATATTATACTATTCAATATACTTGAGCACAAAAGATCTACCCACCCCTGCCGTGCATCTCCAGAAGTTTTTGCACCACCTCCTCCAACCCCAACAAGTAGATGAACTCATTATTGGCTGCTGAAGGCAGGAAGTTGAACTCGGGAGCAGGAGGTTTAGGTGGAGGGATCTCCAGCAGCGTCTTCTCCAGCTGCTTGCGCAGTGCGAGCTTGGCAGCTGCCTGCCGGCTGGCTGGGGAGTCATTGATGCTGGAGTTGGGTGACGCTGAAGAGCCCTTGAGGCTGGTTGGAGAGGCCTTGACACAAACACAACAGAAACCACTTTCAGCAACTACACATGAGGATGACCGTGTACATGAGAGTTATTCATTTCTCATTGCTTCCTGTGAGAAGCTTTCTCCATACAAGTGTGCAGCGTTTGCTTGTGGATTGTGTCCTCACCTGAGGGATGTTGACCATGACATTACTGTTGGCCACGTTAGCCACCCGAATGAGTCCCTGCTGAATGATCCTCTGGCCCTGGACCTGGACATTGGGCACAGAAGCCCTGGGAGCCAGCAAGAGCGGAGGGGGGCCGGAACCGCTGTGCTGCTGCTGTTGCTGACGTAGACTGGCTATCTGCTGAGGAGTCATTGCAATAGGCTGTAGAGGCCGCCATCAGAGATGCATGAAGAGAAGATAAAATAAGAAATTAGCAAAGATCAGTGTGATGATAATTATCATCTGAATTATGTCATAGGCCCCCCCCGGCACTAACCTGGGCCCCTCTGACCAGGGGTGGCATCACAATCTGAGAGTTGTGTTTGGACGGGACGTGCTGCCCACCCCGCACCAAGGGAGGAGGGATCACCGTGCCTGAGCTTCGACCTGTCACCTGTAAACACAGCAATGCGAATAATGCGATGAATGACACAATATCACAGCATAACAAGAACATAGCACAGGCTCTAAGAAAGCGTAGTATCTACCTGGAGGGCTCCTTTGCTTGAAGTAACGCTGCCTCTCACCAGAGGAGGAGGAGTGGCTACAGAGCCAGTCGACTAGAAAGTAAAAGGGTGTATAAAGTGTTAGTCCACGGAGTTGTTTGTATGTGAAGGCAAGAATAAATGTCAAATGTAAGCCATTTGATGAACAACAGTTCAAATCACATGATCTACTCATCATCATCATCATCTTCTGTGTGGTTTTACCTTCTGCACGGTGCTCTCCTTCTGAATCTGGCTCTGTCGTAGTTTCTTGAGCAGCACCAGCTTGGCCTCTTGGAGTCTCAGTTCCTCCTTCAGCTGTTTGATGATGCGCTCCCTCTCCTCAGGAGAACTCTTCTACACACGCCATATCAGATTAAAAATAAGACTTAGTAGACATGCAAGTACGATTTCGCCCCAAAAATATGAGAACGAACTAATCCAGTCAATAAAATAAGGCGGTGTTGTTTGCAAAGCTTACCATAAGTTTATCTGTGTCAGTCTTCGTGAGGCAGTGGCCATTCATAAGAGGACTGGATGGCTCGTTGTCTGATAAAACGATCACATCATCTGGCGATGGTGGCTGACGCTCTTTCTTAATGTCACTGAGGGGAGCAACAAAAAAAAAAAAAAAAAAAAAGACAGAAGACAACAATATTGAGAATCTGTTTTATCGTTCAGCACTGTGCTCTGTTTCAGTCTGTACTACCGCACAGCTGCATCTAACATGTTGTTTTGTCTTACATCCAGTAGATGGCAGTATGTAATTATGATTTCATCAGCCGTGTTGTGGTGCAAATGTGCACTGGGACACACAAGACAAGAACCAAGAGATCAATAATGGAGTAATGGCGGCAGGGGAAGATCGCAACAACGCATTATCTCCAGCGAAAGGTAACGTCAACGGCGACGTCCTGCCCTCTCCCGTCCAACGTACACAGCACAGTCAGTCACAAACAACATGCAAAAAAAGGGCAAATTAACAGCATTTTTTTATGTTTTCTAATAGGAGGAAAAGGCTTAAAGCATTACAATGTTAAGTGGCTTTTCCTGGGGACTGAGGAGAACAAAGGCGACTAGTGGCAAGCTACATATGCATCACTCTGGAGACGCATGGAGAGAAGAAGTAGAGGGTGGTTGTAATTTTACAGCGTGAGGTGGAAGAATAAATCTGCCTCTATCACAACGGGGATCCTGTCGGGTCCTGAGGGCTGGTGCGTTGGAAAATAGAATAAAATAGAAGTGGTGAGGAGAACTGCTGGAGGCTGAGCTGAGGTGGGGACTGTGATATATGACAGTGTGTGGAGAGGTAGAGGTTTGGGGTCATAATGTGGAGTTATGCGTGCACACATGCAGCCAAAGTTGTATAATTGTTCAGACGCTGTCGAGTGAGAGGCTTCAGGACTTCACAGCTTAGGCCCAGTTTTACCACCCAGACAGGGCCTCACCCCTCCCCTACCTCCGTGGCGAGGCCTATGGCCTAGCCGGATCGGCACAGCCTGGGCCTCAGCTCTCAGCTCTCCCCTCCCTCCCAGCTGCCGACACCAGAGTCGCAAGCTGAGCAGAGCGGAGGTCCGCTGGAGACACTGAAGAGGGTGACAGTGAGGGGGGAGGGGAATACATGGCCAGGAGCCAACCCATTGTGTACACTCTCTCTCTCTCTCTTTCTCACTCAGTCAATCACTCAGTCACTACTTCACACACACCCTTCCCCCATCCTTACTTACTTGTTCATCTTTTATACTCCAACTCACTGACTCAGTTCTCTCTACACTTTTTTCGGCACGCGTTTCTCGGTCTCCTCTCCTTCCTCTCAACAGCTGTCTAACCCCCCCCCCCCCAAACAGACACTGCATGCTCAGTTCAACAAGGTCAACTATGACAATAACCATATTGTTTAGACTTACATTATGAGATGAGCGTTTCAGCAGACTAAGCAATCACAAACCGCAACAACATTGACTGTCGTGTTACTTTGTCCAGCAGCTGAAAACACACTCAGACCTTGTTAACAGATCATGCCACCACTTCCTGAACAAAACACTTCCTAGACATGTTTCATCCAAATCTAGAAAGATGTGTAAGGGCCCGGTATTTTCAGCATGCTGCTATTCTGAGAAGGATTACTCGTCTAAAGCTGAGCTGAAAGCCTGAACAGACCGCAGTTTTCCCCCCTCGCCAGCTCTTATTTACATTCCGTACATACAATATGATAAACTATGTCAGACACAAGCAGCATTAGAGAGAGAGATCAAGAGCTTCGTCATCTTTCGCAAACAGAAGTCTGGTGCCTTGACTGACCTGGCATCTCTGACAAAATGCCATGGAGTAGCTTGTGATGGTTGCTACTACTCTACTGAGAACGGCTTACACAAGCATCACAACACACAGCAAGCTCGGTTATGTAAGATCCACTGTTTCTGCATGCCTCGGCCTCTCCAATCATGGCTTCACACTGACCCCACTATAGGACTGCTGAATCAGTCTTTTATTAGGCGCAGTGGGACGGTCCGTTCAAAATGCAAGGCGATGCTGCTAACTGCCATTTTAAGCTGCGTATGGCTCTTCAGTGTAAATGAAATAGCTGAGCTATAAATAGGCGACGGGGGGCCTGGAGAAGATGTGCTCAAATATTGACATTTTTTTTTGAATTGTGCACAGCGTTCAAAACGCTTCAGAAGAGAATGGGAGTGGACCAAATCAACACCGGACATGTTCGGTCCAGTTGCTGCATCATCTTCCGGCACGGAGACTTGGCTCTGTTGGTAGCTTTGCAAAGTTGACCTACACAGATCTCTTTATCCAACAATGAGATTATCACATGCAGTGAGTAATCACACAAACACGTGCCAAGGGTTAAACAGGGGCCAAAGGTGACTCTCATCATATACCAGAAGCAGAGGCAACACAGCTTCCGCTCAAGCACCGCTCTGTTCCACTTTAACTGCCATTACATCAGTGCATGTATTTATTGCTCTACCAAACACGTCACATGACATCAGGCATTTCTCTGTGTGGTCATGTGACACACCCACCACCCCTCCTGGCCCCTCCTTCCTCCAACTGCTCCTTCCAATGTGGAAACCATGGCAACGGCCAGTTGGAACCAGTTTGTGACACATAGCCTTCATTTTGTGTGAAGTGTGAGGCAGAGTTCAGGTGCTGCTGTGGGAGAAAATGGAGCCCAGGCCTCAGGAGCCTCAAACTTTTCAAAATGGGGGCAGGCTGTCAGCAACCACACAGCGACTTCCTGTATGACTCCTGTCAGACCACTTGCTAGTGTGCAAAGTTAAGAGAGAAACCCGAAACTCCAATAGACGTCTCTACGCACAGCCGTGCACTGTGCATGCAAGCATGAAATCCAAGGCCTGCTGTGCATTTAAAAAAAAAAAACAACTTAAAGTTTAAAAACAAACTCATATATGCAAAAATGCAAAAATACTGTGCCACAGCTCGAGTCTGGCTTGCCATTCACATCCCGTCAACCCCATACGATGAGTCAACATCAGTTAAGCATAACCAAATAGAAATACAGCAGCAATATGTGCTTTGCATTTTATACACTTGATGATATAAACTAGTTTGTAAGGAGATTATGGTGCATTTTGTCCAGCTGGAAATACTTACAAAGGGTTTATTGTGGACAAAATTGGCTGACTGTGCAATCTTGAGGCCCAGCGTACAGGAATAGATACGACTATTTAAGCTAACGTGTTTATACTATTCCGCTCGTCGTTGTTCACGGACTGATGACTTTGACAGTAACATGTAAACTGAACAATATGTTCTTTATGAGCACCAAGCTCTCAGCTTCTTTACATGAGCGCCGCAAAGCAGAGCTAATATTAGTTCAAGAGTTCAAAGCGCAGAAACAGCCTGTGACTAAATCAAATCCTGTGGTCGGTTTCCTTGTCTCACCTTTTAGATGTGCTCATGTCAACGGGCTCGTCTCGGGTCTGCACCTCCACCTTAATGGTGGCCTTCACTTCCCCGGATTTTAGGATGCTGGCCGCCACCTTTGCAGCCTGCTCACTCTTCAGCTTGACACCCTCGGCTCCAGAACCCACCAGGGCCAGGGGAGCTGCGGCTTCGTCAACTTTCTCCAGCTTTACCCGTTTACTGTCCAGGTCCCCCATGGACTCGGAATTAGTTGCATGGTCCCTCTCCAGAGCCCGCTTCTGGCTGCGCGTTTGACGCACCGCCTCCTCTGACATGGCTGCTCTCACCCTGGAGAAAGAGAAGACAGAAACAGTTCAAAATAGTGTAAATACATTTAGAAAACAGAACAAATACACCCAATATATTGTGACAGGTTTGGACAGGAGTATATAAAGTACACTGCTACTGTAGTAGTAAAAGTTCAAATCGAGATCAAACTGAATTTTTGTTTTTCATGATTCAATCATGATACTGCACATTTAAGCATCAGAATCTCTGCTTTCCACGACTGTGTAGATTCCTATGAGTTTTGAGAGTCTCATCCCAATGTGGAACTGCCTTTTTCCAATAACACGTTACCATAACAACCACATAGCGATGCCCAAACGTTGTGCTACAGCAAAGTTCGGGCGGGCAGAAAATGAGATATATTTTTGACATCAAGTGTTCATCGAATTTTATTTTAGACATCCTCGTCCATTGGTCAGTAAAGCCGGCGGAGGAAACCCGGGAATCTAATTTGGGGATAGAGAATACAAGTACAGGTCCAGTGAGGAAAGAAGCAGTCCTATACATCTTGTGTAATAAACTGTTTGTCGAGTTACCCCGACTGAGGTACGATTGGGACCTACAGTCTCTGCAGTAAACAATGCGGAGCGTCCATTGCAAGGAACACAGAAAGTTGTAACCGCCTCAATTTAATTGAGCGCCACCAGGACAAAATAAAAATAAAGAACCCCCCCCCCCCCGAAATGTGTTTGTTTCACCCTGAACCCAGACAGCCGCCTTACAAAGCAAGAGTCCGGCTGTTGAGGGACGTAAGCCCCCTTAAAAATCATACTGATATTACACTTTCATTTATATTAAAATTGTTTGATCTGTCTGACATTTCTAGATGTACAAGAAGGGACAACCCTGATGCGTATAGGCGTCTACTGTCCTACTGCCAGTGCCCCAGATGCTGACCCAAATCTCACTCACTAAGATTTCTGGGAAAACCTATTACACAGCAGAAAAATAGCACCAACACTGTGCAACATTCACACCAATGTAGGCCATGCACTTATTATGGAACAGGCACTCGCAGGCTCTCTTGAATAAACACTTGATAATAATCGTTATGAAAACGCTTATAAACACAAAAGGATGAGCGCACGTCTACGGCTGCACGTTTAGAAATTCTGATATGACAACCTAATGGATGATGTGGGCCGAGTGCACGTATGCATAGCCACCATCTTGTATATCTGATTCAGAAAGCTGACTCAAGGTCTTCCTGGTCCAACGTGACATCATCATCACAGCGCCACATGACCCTATCCCAAGATTCCATGAGAGACAAACAGCGCTTCCCTGAAAACCGGTTTGAACTGGTCTGCGATTGAGAGAAGGCGCAGGTTTAACCCCTGGAGAGACAGAGTGGCAAAAGAGAGGGAGTGGAGGGAGGGAGGGAGGGAGGCCGCAGACACGTCCCACACGGGGGAGGAGGAAGGAGGAAGGAGGAGGAGAAAATGATGTCGTCTTCGGACATTCCAAAAACGCGTCTACCAGACAACAGGGGAGCGGACGCATCACTGACATGACTAACTTCCGTGGCAGTCAAGAGCTAACAATGCCTGACAAACATTAAAATCTTGACCTTTTTATGACATTCCATACTTGTTATACATATTTCAGTATTGTTGGACACCAAAAATATCTTTAAATGCTGTGTTATCTCAAAGATTAAAAAAAAAGGAAAGGTCATACAGAAACTCCCACTGCGCGTCTGCTGTCTGTAAAGCAAAGTGTTGAAAGAACTGCAAACTAAGGTGGGAAAATGCTTTTCAGCAATTTCAATAAATCGTTGTCTGCGGCAAAGGCTGCAGTTTGTTCTAACAATTCACATCTGTGAATAATGCAACGACAACACAGCTAAAACACCCAGGTCCGTGTTTGCATACGAGCTTGTGTGCAACCCAAAATGCACCCTGCTCTGGTACACAACAAGGACAGATGTGCCCTGCTGTACCATCCCTGGACACAAAGGCTATTTATCTGCCAGAGATGACAGCTTGCGTGTGGGTGTGTATGTGTGCATACCCATATACCACACACAGTGCTTTGGAAAACCATACTTCACCCCGTAAGATAGAAATGGTGGCTGTGCGCACTGCTCTGGCTGTAACGGCGTGGCGGTGAACCATAGTAAGGAACAAAATTACTGTAACCCTCGGGGGGGGGGGGTGCAGTGTCAGACCTGCACGTTACTACGGATGGCTGTGGTTGCTAGTGTCAGGTCTGCAGACACGTGGCTACTTTTGTCCCAGAAGAGATGGATGGCATCATGAATCCAATGTTTCATGTGCTGGATGCACGGCTGCTAAGCAACAAGCAGGGGAAGTAAAATTGTTGTCCGTGCATATATTGTGAGGAGTGTTTTTGTACGCACGCACAAGAAGGACTAAACATGGATGTGTGTACTAGTTCTTATTGTTGCATCACACTCAGTGTCACTAAGCCCTCATTGAAGGACCACCACTCAGGGGAGCGCATTTTCTATTCAGCGCCTTGGTTTCAATATGAGCCCTGAGGGCCTGCTGTGTGATAGGAGGTCATTCGCAACCTCCGGGTTATGGGAGACTCACAGTATGAGCGATCGCACACGTGAAGAACAAAACTGTAAGAGAAGACATCCTAAAGATACTGAGTATTTCTGGCAAACAGAGCCAAAATTATAACTCATTACGACTAAAAGCTACTTTTATCTGTCATGGTTGAGCCTGTACAATTTAAAAGTCATGTCAGATTACCAGGTTTCAGTGTGTGTGTATGTGTTTAAACAGAGCATCTCAGAGGAGCAGAGCACTCTTTGCTTAATTTGGTTTGAAGGTGGACATCAGGAATTTGTATTCTATGGCCAGACAATCAACAGTGAAAAGATCCTGAGCAGTGCCTGTAGCATTCCTGGCAGTTTCGATGCTCCCACAGCTCCATCCATCCAGCCTGTAAAACCAAATGAAACTGACACTACAATCTCGCAAACAAGTCTGGCTTGTCCATCAACAAGTCTGTCGGGAGATGTCTGGAGGGAGCCGGTACCCCCAAACCTCCTCGCTGCCCGGGATTCAAGAATCAGTTCTGCCTATTACTGCTCACAATCCTCGAACAGAACTCTACTCTGGTATCCATTTCCTACTATCAAGTCTGCTAGCCATGTCACATGGCAGCACTTTGATTTACAAGACACATGTAGCCCCGTGCACTCTTGAGCACGGGCTCAGATAACATTACAGGAAACTAAAAATGCTGACTGATTTAAAAAATCAGGTCCATAAATGACCTGCTCCTAACAACGCTCACACGACAGCTATGAGAAAACTGACACTTGGATCTCCTAAACAAGTCTGACTTGTCCATCAGCAAGTCCATCTACTGTCTTAACACGCTACATTTTACCATTTAAATTGTACTGTTGGTTTTTTCTGGTAACTGCGTGGCATGCTTCCTGTCGCTGGAGAAGAAACTCAAACACCTCGAGTCGGAAAAAAAAAAAAAAAAAAAAAAATCTGATCTCTGAGCAGATATGTCACTGCGACGTCACCGCGGCCTTTTCTCTGCTGTTCAATCGGACGAATGCAGGAAATGGTCTGCCAAGTTGAACAACTGACAACAAAAAATAGAGGAATTGTAAGTTTTATGTACTTTATGGTAAGTTTCACACAAATCAATCAAATCAGGTGTACCTCACCAGCACAGGTGAGTATGTGCGTTGCCTATAAACATGTTTAATCAGCAATCATCAAGTTGCTGCATAAAGATGTAATCATACAACCAGCACATTTTTTTTAGTCTCTTCATTTTTCATACATTTTATCTTTCCTCTCACTGCTCCCACTGGTCGATCCATAACATCTCCGTAAATGTTGGTGACACACTGAGCAAACATTTCTTGTTCGTCGCGATCAAACCTTTGATATACAAATGCATTACCGGCAACAGCGATGAAAACAACAAGAGGATGAGAGAGAGAGAGAGAGAGAGAGAGAGAGAGAGAGAGAGAGAGAGAGAGAGAGAGAGAGAGAGAGTAGAAGAAGACAGCCAGTGATTAGTGATCTGTGTCTGGTTCTCTCAGGAGACTATGGAGGAGGAGTACATGCATGTCCTTCTCCTTTCCCTCGGAATAATAAGGCCTAAGGGCAGAGCAGATCTTACATAGAAAAAAAAAAAACAGCGGATGAGGGAGTTCAGGGCTGCAAATAAGAAGATATCTCTACACTGCCATTCAAATTCATCCAAAAAAAAAAAAAAAACAATGTATGAGAAGGATTGTAGCAAGTGGTTCGATTTCATACACAGTAAGCAGCCTTTCTGCAATCAATACATTGAAATTTGCGTTTCTCTGTAATTGCTAACATCAGTCTTGTTGTCTTTGAAACGAGGTGTATGAGAGGAAAGAGGACCTCTCGTTTCCCCGTGCGTAATGTGGCAGGATAAGACGCTCTTGCCTGAGAGCAAATGGAAATCTTGTGACCTGGACTGACACTACAGGTTTCATTCTCAGTCGATCTCCTGTTGTGTCCAGTAGTTCATAGAGAGCAGATCAATGGGCGAAGGCTCATCCCGCGCCCCCCCCCCCCTGCCCAGGTAGCGTGCTAGACTCTCATCTCCAGCACTGTAATGATCTCCCCACTGGGACTGGACCCAGCCAGCACAACACATTAACAGCCATTTTAAAAACAAAACTGAGGCTTTCCGACTGTGTCCTTAGGGTTCAATGAGAGGGGAAACAACAATTATGCTGTCCAATAAAAGCAATACGAGTATGGATTATTATTGCCCAATAAAAGCGACAGCAAAAAGCGACAACTCTTCTTCTTGTGTGGCTAAAGGGGCCCTGGCTCTTATAACACTGAATTAATCGCTCAGACTGCCAATAATCTTACAAGCAGATATGACCGGGAGATCATCATCTTAAATCCGGATGATTACTTACTACTTCCAACGTCCTATCATTTTCTTTACGTTATATCCGACTTCTAAAATGTATTTTTCAATTATAAACCCATTTCAGGCCATCAAGGAGTAAAGTTCTTTCCCTTTGGGATATTGTCTAAATAGGAAGAAAAAAAAAAAAAAAAAACACAACGTCAGACTACCTATGCTAATCGTGCTCACCAGGCTAGGAGTGGGGGCAGGGACCCAGCTGAGGTGGTGCCATGGTTGGGGGAGGGAGAAGGGTGCAGAGCGCATGTGGTTAGCTGAGCCATAATCTAACTGTACCCAAGTGAAAAATACTCTTCCTTGTCTTCTCTCTCTCTCTCTTGCTCACTCTTCGTCCTTCCCTCTACCCCTCCCTGCCTCACCCCCCCCCCTCCTCCTCGGTTGTTCTGTTGCAGGCTCGGCCAGCCCAGAGTGTGTGTGTGTGTGTGTGTGTGTGTGTGTGTGCCCCTACTGGTTGTGTCCCGAACGCCAAGGGTTAAGCCCCTGCCATTTTAACGCCACTGACAGATCAGACCATTAGGGTGTTACCTAACAAAATGGAAGCCTTTAACCCTGAATCTGCCAGACTGCCTCGGTGTGTGTGTGTGTGTGTTCATGTGTGTGTGTGTGTGTGTGTGAGTGAGCGAGTGAGAGAGAGAGAGAGAGAGCCACACAGAGTGTATGTTTGTGTGCGCATGTCTCCACCTGGATTCTCCCTCAGCAACGTGACAACAGCAGTAAGTCTAGGAAGTGCAGACCAGACTTTTGTACACGAGAACATGTGTATGCGTGAACGTGGAGCCACATCAAAACATATAAAGCTAGGGTTGTTTTTGAAAAACGCAGGTCACACGGAGAAGCCGATGTACTTGTTAATGTACCTTCATGACAGAAGAACATACAGATAAAAGCACACATCATTCTCACAGCCCACGTCTCATCTAGACTTTAGCGAGCACACACAGACCTACATGTGCATGTTTAGTATTCACACCATTGACAGGACATAACTCAGTGACAATCAAATGACAGGACGCTCTGAAGCACCTTAACATCTCAAGTCGACCTTCTCTAGTAGTGTCCTTTAGCCTCAAATCACTGGATACGTTCTCAACCGCAAATGTTTACAAGCTATAATAAAAAGGAATAGCTAAATGTTTTCCAAAAAAAAAAAACCCTAGACAGGGATAATCTCCAATTTCAGCCAAATTGCTTCCAAATGGTTACTCCATAATCCTGTAAAAACCAGAAGCCCATACCCACATACAGACTGGAGGGCCAGGACACACGCAGACTGCTATCAGATTACACTTCGCAGAAATGGACGGTAGCAGGAAGTGACCAGAGTAGGAGGGAATAAAAAAAAAATTTTTTTTAAAAAGAGCTTTAAGGGCATACCACACACGACAACTAATATCTGAGCACATCATCGGTGCGCATAGCTGAAGAACATAACTCGGTAAAGTAGGTCAGTTGCCTCATATTTTTGACTTAAGTCTGCAGTTGTATCTTTCAGGAGGTCCTTATCAGTAGAGGTTAATCGAGGTAAGCACACAGAGAATAAAACTTTCTTCAAAAATCAGCTAAAAACACAGATTTCAGATGCACACACTCCTGGTATTAATTACTGATTAACTAGCTACAAATTAAGCGATATGAGAGATGCAATGACACTGTAAATAAAGTATCATAGCACAGGCACGCCACATTCCTTACCACAACACCTCAAATCAATCATGCATGCAGAAAAACCTGCCGTGCAGTAATGTTAATTACATTTCCCAGGAACAATGATAATGAGACGTTGTATCAGATCCAATGAATGGCTGCTGGTTAAGTGGGATGATGTGCCATAACTTGCTAAGCTTGATTAGGTGAATGTTTAGGCAACAAGAATGCAGCTTCTGTGGCAAGTGTTTTTTTTTTTTTTTTTTTCATGAGGCTTCAAGTGTTTAACACACAGCGAGTGAGCAAAGTTGGCTACAAAGCTGGTTTCTGGTGATAATGGACGACACGCGACGTTTCACCTGCTGAGGTTATGAAGCTACAGGCCAGCAAGTGGCATGTTTAAGCGGAGCTATTAACAGTCTAGCCAGGAATTAGATGCTCAAAATGGTCACAAAATCTAATTCAAGTCCATGCACGCAAATCACATAAGGACAGAGAGTGAAGTCAGTGTGTTCAGTCGGTATTTGTGGTCATCATAATTCAGGCCCAGGTCAACAACTGCTAATCATTTTACAAATTATCACGCCATGGCTTCCTTTTCACCATCATGGCTGGAGTATAAGGCTGCACCTGTTTAAAGTATGAAGTTGGGCTACACCTATTGGAGGACGGCCACATTCATCCAAGAAATGATCATGCTTTAAGACGCGGATTAAAATAGAATCTCTGGCGCAAGTTAATTAAAAGCCACACCCAACATGAGCACTGGGCGGGCCTGGAGAGACTTCATAAGGTAACTTCCGTTACGGCCCGTGCACACTGACACTTACGGGGCAATCTGTACAACAGGATGTGTGACTTGGGACTTGGTTATATATAAACAAACACTGACACTGTGCAGCAGTTAACAACCGCATATGTTTTTCGGAAGTGGATCAAATGATAATGGCATCAAAGCATGATAATGGTGACTAATTTACACATAAGAGCAACAGAACATAAAAGATAGTGCCCAGACCAACTTATGAGTCAGCCAATATTATCGAGCAGCATCGGTCTACTGTAGATGTATCAGCGTTAATGCTTCCGATATGAAAACATCATTTCTGGTAGTCTGCATGAGTCTGTCGAAAGTTGACTTCACCTAGTTGGTGACATGCAGTACTGTTCATCTCATCTTCAGATTTGAAAGTGTCGTGGTGGACAGAGTACAGAATACATGGTAGAGAGCCGTGGTGTAATGTAGTACATTTACTCGAGTACGACAGAGGCCGACTACTTGAACTTTACTTGAGTATTTCCATAGCATTTTCTGCAACATTATACTTCCACTGCACTATATTTCAGAGATAATATTGGATTTTTTTTTATACCCCTTTACACAACAGTACTGATCTTTAGCTAATTGTTTTATACATTTTTAATTGAGATAGCCAGCTTTGCAAGTGACTGATCCAATACACTACTGATGTACATTTTACTATTTATTTTATTTATATATTCTTTTTTTCCCTTAATGTTCATTCATTTAGAATTGGTTGACAATGTTTCACAACACATAGATACATTTTTTCATACCAATCCATCCCTGAACCACCTCAATGCTGCGTTCACCCATGCAGATACAAAGTAGGCAGGTAGTAAAATATCTTCAATTACAGAAATATGCAAATTTCCATAACGTATGTCGACACTTGACTATAAAGTGCTGCACGTGGTCAAAGCATAGATACCCCTTACAACAGGCTGCAGTATTTTAGACAGAGGTCCAACACTGTGGTGCACAGTCAGGTCTGCAACTTGGAACAAGCTCATCGCAACTGTTGCATGAATGAAATCAAAAGCGTCCCACCGTGCTTCGTCGAGACAGACTGTTGTTACAATCTGTAAATCGTTTCGGTTATTTCGCTTGCCCCATGCTGACGCAAAAATACATTTGCCAGTGATTATCTTAATGACATAATACTCCCAAAATAAATGACTGTCACAAACATTTTAAGTTTTAAGTAAAGTACTAAGTAAAAATACTGATTCTCCAGTTCAGGGAAAGGATCGCTCTCTGAGCTGCTTTCAACTGTGATTTGTTGTTGTAACGGAAATTATTATTGGGAAACACTTTTAATATCATAACAGCAGCGATGTGGAAATCAGCCTACTTTTAAATTATGATTCATGATTCTAATGAGCTTCATATGTCTCTTTAACAGGATGATGACGATTAAATAACATATCGATATATGAATAGATACGTTTTCGAGCTTTTGTTTGGGTAGATTAATCAAGTCATAAAAACTTCATTGAAAAATAACTCAAACCAATAATCGTTACATTAAATTAATTAATAAATGATTGTTGGTGCAGCCCTAGTGCGTGTTGTGCATAATTTAGGCATACTCTACTCAGACTGGGTATCTGACATGGCCGCCACACCACACAAGAAAGTTGTTTATCTCTTGTTTTTCTGTTTGTGTCCAAGTACAGAATGGGGGTTTTTTTGTAGTTTTTTAGTGTGTTATGACGCCTGCATGACTAAAATACAGACACCGATATTATATTCTGAAGTCATGATGGCGAAGTTAAAAATAAGTAACTCAGGACATCATCCTCCGAAGGCTACATGATATCAGCCCGATAATGGACTCGTCCAACAGATACTGGGCAGTGGGAACGACAACGAGCTTCAGGAATGAAAATCAGGTAATCTGTTCCCTATGTACTGTGACGTGATAGAAGACAATCAATGCAGTGTGTGGATCACCTCACAGTGCTTTTGGCACAAAGACCATTTCAGAGCTATTTTTACCATTGTTCATCTGGAGGGAGGCTATAAATTTCACCTGATTCTTCATGTGGTCTGTTTTTACCCGGCCCGTCCACAGCTGCGAGGTCACAAACATTATCTGTGCCTTACTTTCTACTAGAGAAATGGATGACTTTGCTAATGATGAATTGGTGACCAATGGGCTCTTGTTTTGTTGTTTTGATGACTTTTTTAGGGTCAGGCATGACAGTGCACTGATGGAATACATACAATCTGCACAAAACAGCCATGTGGCAGAGAGTCAGGCAGGACAGTTTGTCCCCTCTTGGACACATGCCTTGATGCTGCATGTATCCAAGTTGCCGGTCTGCCTGTTTGCTGAACTGAGAGTTCGAGAGTTGCCGTGTCAGCACTGGCCACACAGAGGAAGCAATTGTTACGGGCCGACTGAAAGAACAACTTTAGAAATGTGGATTCCATAACCTGCAAATGCGCAATTAGACTTCAGTCGGCTCAGATGCCATTTTAAGCGATACTGGTCACGTGGGTCATCACCTGGAGGGCCCAAAGCTGGCCTCAATATTAAAATATAAAGATGTAAAGCCGTTCTGGCCAGACAGAGGCAAGCAGGTGACTGTTTAGCTAGCATCCAACACCCCCTGTAAATGGATATTAGGCTTTGTATTGAATGAATTTGACTTTTGCGAGAATGGGAATACATTTTTAACCAGCTACTTGTGCGATGAGAGAGCCCACACTACCTGCCAAAACACCTGTGGCAGCTGGCCTGGTGTTATTTGTGCCTGCTGAGTTTTGTTTTGTTTTGTTTTGTCTGATGCATTTTCTACTTTATGTATTTCTCTACCTCCTCCTGAAAACTGTGCCTCGACCTCTACCACTTTTTATTATTTATTAACAAGCCATTTATTGTGATCCATATGGTCAGGCATTGGCCACGCAAATAGCAGAGTGAGTACAGGAAGTACAGTGGAGGCTATGAATTCGTCTCAACTCAAAGTGTGTTTGTTTATTAAACACAATATCCAAGTCATCACTCCATACATGTACCTTTAAGTGTCTAAAACTGGTTGGTAATGCTGCTAGCCCACGTGCTTAAGTCAATATGAAGTCCAACAGGGTAAACAAGAAAGAGCCAGTCAAACTTCGAACGACTCCTCTCCTCCACCTCCAAGAAGAATTGCCCAAGGCCTTTGGGTGGGACCCTGTGGCCAGGACAACTAGTCCTGTCTTCTGGCGTCTGAATCAACAAACAGTTTGAAATATTCAGATCTTGTAGATCTGTGAAGTCGAAACAACGTCGTGTCAGATCATACCTGATGACTCAAAATTATAATTGGGCATGCCCCTTCATATGTGTCTGCTCCTATATCCCACCCAGTGCTCTCTGCTCTGAGAATACAGGGCTCCTGTGTGTCCCCTGAAGGCTGCAGGGCCTTCTCTTATCACGCCCTCTCTGATTGTTGAGGTGATGAAATCAAAAAATGTAAAACTCAACTTTTCATCAAAACTTTAATTATTTACAGGTCCTAATGAGAATACTGTAAACTTTCTGAAGACTACTACTCTCACAAGCACAAGAGCATCCAAGCTGCCTATCACTCTTTCCTTCCCATTTTTTCCTTGACTCAGACTTCTCTGTGTCGAACCATTGGGTATCCTGGGACCCCTGTGTCTCCTTGTGCTGTCTGTGCCCAATACCAGATGTTTTTGATCTGGATCTTTGTCCTGCCTCCCATCTTCTCTGTCCTCCCCCCCATGTGCATGTTGTCCTTGTGTGTCTCTCCCTCTCTCTCTTTTACCCTCTGTGTGTACGTGTCCTTTTTATTATCTGTGTAAATGGTGTGTTTGAGCTTTGGCTCTCGTGTGTTTGTGAAGTCTGTCTTCTTTCCAGGTGTCCATAGTGGAGAGGAGGTCGTGTGGCTCAGGTCTGTTGAAGTAGCTTCACGTCCTCTCATATCCACATTCATCATATATGTTTACAATCTATCTATAGATATAGATTTGTCATATATGGATGGATTGTAAACATACCGGCCTGATTGTCTGTACTGTAATTTTACTATGTGTGGGGATGCTTTTCCTTGCTGTATGCTGTAGAGATTGTAAGGCCTCTTAAGGCCAGTATGTATTATCAAACCGAAGTTAGCCACAGCATCCAATCACTTTCAAATATTTATGAAAATCTAGTAATTCAACAATATATATTACATATATATAACATAAAGTACTTATCTCGGTGTAGCAAGCAGTTTGTAACAACGCAACGCTACATCGTGAACTGCCCCTACAGAACAAGAGGCCAATTTTCACTTTCACTTTTGCATCCTATGTGATAAACAACAAGTGACTGCCACTGTCTAACCGGGCCTAAGAAACCTACCTACTTTTCCTGATGAGGACTTAATCCTAACCTTAAAAAAACTACAGTACAACACATTTCTCATCCACAGACACCGTCTAGCTTGTCAGTTTTGGAGAGATTTCGTGGTTTCACCAGCATTTACCTTTTCACAATGACTCACACGCGACCAGCCTCTTAACTGCTGTGTTAACTGTAGCCTAGCACTGAGCCACGCGAACGCTATATTCATAACACCAAAGCCAGATGTGAATGGATGGGAACAATAAGAGCTTTGTCATACTAGCAGCAAGCAGAGAGTTATAACCAGTATTAGGACATATTGTTGTTAATCATTAGAACAGGTAATACACAAAGACTAATGATGGGAATGTTAGATTTCTCTGGAGGGGGGAAATACATGGTGATTTACTGTTGTGTGACACAGATGTTTCTCTCATATTCATAAATTGTATTTTAAAAAGTAACAACATGGTGGGAGTAAATGTAGATTTTGATTAGAGTTCAGATACAAGGAGTGTAAGTCAGCACAACTGAAAAAACACTTACAGCAAGATTAAATTCCTGACAAAAGGCCCCACAGATGCCAAACTAATACGCCATAATAAACTAAACGATGGCAACTTGAGTAAGGTATCTTTGAGCCTATGAAAAAAACAAAAACAATAAATAGTGGGTGGGTAGAGGAATACAGGTGCGTCTTTAAAAAGTTCAGTCCTGATGCATCAGAATAAAAGTGGATATCAAGTCATGCCTGTCTGATTACATCACTCTCAAAGAGGGGGGGTTTTCATAAGAGGAACCCCTCCAGAGGCAAATCCAAGGTCCATTATAAAATGCAAAGCGACATGTGTCCCCCCATCACTAAGCCAAGGGTGCCAACCGTCTGCTTCCTCTAAGAGGAGGGCAACCTCAGCGGAGGTACGGACTTCCAAACTGCTGTAAAGCTCAAAGACGGATGAACACAAAACTGACTTGAAGTGTCCACTCAAAACAACACCACTCATTGTTAATGGCTTGCTGTTGATGCAGTGACCACAGAAAAATAAGCATCAAACGCTGAGCCCCCCCCCCCCAGACAAGATATACATCCCATAAATAATAAATCTCAAAACTGGATTATTAACATCAAAATGGTGAATATCACAGGAATGTTTCGAGCATGAAAATGAACAGTATAACAGCTAAAGAGCATGCCATTAGACATTGAGAATGTGACATCTCATTACATGCATTAAGTGTTGAATTTGATCTGTTACAGAAACATTGATATTCTGGTATAAACATAAAGTACATGTTGTCTACTGTCTGTAGTCTGGCGTTAGATGATGGATACTAACCCGTCGTGGACAGAGAGACACACACCCAGACGGAGGCACCACCGTCCACCATTACGCCTCCATAAAAAGGCTTTTCACGGTTGAGCTAATCTGACAAAGTTGTGAGATCAATGGCTCATAAACCCATAATCATACCCCATCCACGACTATGAACAACAGTCGGCTTAGCAATAACCGGTGGCAATACCGGTTATGATGTTCATAAACTTTAGTGAGCCAACTTTTACCCAAAAGAATAGCCACCTATTTCCAAACTAACCCATCAACAACAACAAGCTATCTCATGCTAACGTTAACTTGGCTTGCCAACAACAACCTGTCCATCTGTCCGGCTACAAAAAAACCCAGCGGCTAACTAACGCGAGCTAACTAGCCAATTGTGGTCATCAGCGGTTACGGAGATTGTTGGAGAAAGTCACTCAAACACTGGAGCATGTACACACTTTAAATGTGATTATGTAGATTGTGATATATTTAGTTCGGGTTGTCCAAATAGCGATACACGACAGACAATGAAACCGACCCCATCTCAGTGAGCCGCCGCCGCCGCTGCTGCTGCTGCTTGCTGCTAGTGTTAAAAGGCTAGGTAGCGAGCGAGCTAAGTTAGCCTGCTAACCGCTAACTCCCTGGACACTCGCTCGCCCAGACAGTCGCTAAATTTATTCACAAATAATCAGTTAATTACACACGGACAAATGACAGCTTTGGGTCTAAATGTTCCACAAAATCCACTGCGGGTGAATAGAAAGCACAACTTACATATTATCTCACGATTAGTGCATCCCGATACAAGTTTGTCCGGGGAAGTTTGTTTTAATATTCGTAGACTTTTTGAGGCGGTTTGTTGGAGACAGCCCTCGGTAGCTCTCGGTAGGTGTATGCGTGTAGCCGAGCGACACACAAACTGTGTTACCTTAGCAGAGATCAAGCTATGCTAGGCTAGCTTAACTTAGCTTAACATCGACAGAGAAACTTCCCTTCCGTCGTCATAATTTAATTGAAAATTTAAAAATATTAGATTACCGTTATGCCGACGTGATAATGAAATGCGTGAACTTACGAAGTCTAGGAGGAGCTTGACCGAGTTTCCCCCCGCGATTTTCAGATGTTTGGTGTTAGTATTTAGCTGGCTTCGGTGTAAAAATCCCGGGGATCCCCTCTCTCTTCTGTCCGCTGCCACTCCGGTTGCCAGATAATGTAATGAGCCACCACAGGCGGCGTCATGCTGCGTTCATACACACCTCGGAAATGTTAAGCTTCCAACTGCTGATACATGAAGGGAAAATGCTGCGTTTAGTGCGACTACATGAAAGTACTGTAGTTGTAAGGAGAGTAAAAACAATAACATGGCAGCTCATGAATGGGAACCTAAACTCCTGCATACATTAAATTTAAATAAATAAGTGAATAGACACTATAAGTGTATGACAACCTATCACTGAATTTGATTTTATTACATGCGTGTGGAACAACGATGTGTCTGTTCGTGACAGAAACTTTCCAGTTCCTCTGTTTGTGTGTGCTAAGAACATAAAATAATGAATTAAAACAATGCATTACATTGCACTGAATAATAAATATGCTTTATAATCTCTCATTTACACTGGTTGCAATCATTACTAAGGCACTGCAACCTACCATATAGAAAATAAGGCAAACATAAAAAGTCATATTCACATTTGACCTTTAAATTTGAGATGTCACAACTATGTGAGTTCCTACATTCGGTGTATTAGAGTCCATATGATCCTCATTTGTTTTCATGACAAAGCTCATTACCATGTCAGTATGGGTCATATGAGTGCAACGTCTTGGCACGTATGTACTTTTCACATACAGCATTTTTTTTGAAGGTTTCCTTATGTGCACGTGTCTCTTTGTGTGTGCAGGCACATACTTGGTAACTTTCCTATTTGCTATTCTGCACGATGCGTCCAAACTGATACAAAACAAATACCCAGAGTATTTTTTTAACAGTATCAAACTGCTCATCTTCAATTATGTCGCCTCATGTCATCATAAGTGAGGATGTCATCAGGTCTTATTCTGCATTTGCACAGTACCCCGTGTATACTTTGTATATTTCTGCAGAAACTCCTCAGCTGTTTTCTTTTTAGAACCATATTGTATATATATTTATATTGTTTATATGTTTTAATACTTATCTTTCTTATACACTTTTACTTAATGTTCGTTATGCACCAATAACACCAAGTCAAATTCCTGGTATGTGAAAACCTACTCGGCAATAAACTTGATTCTGATTCTTATGCTGAATCTAAATATATAAGTCTATAAATGTAGTGTCTATTGTTTGACTTGGTGTATTTCCTTATGCTGGATATTTAACCTTTCAGTAACTCTTCATTACACGGGGTGGCAGTTGAGGAAGAACATAATTATTGTTTGCATAGTAGACATTACAGTGGAGCTGGCCCACCTCCATCCGCTCGGGGCCTTCCAGTGACCACAGAGGACCTTGTAGCAGCTCCAGGATCAATAGATACAGGAGTCCCAAATTTTTGCTGGAGGAGTCTAGTGCCAAACTACAAACCCCCGCCACCTCCCTGAGAACCTTTTCTGAGGTACATCATCGTCCTTAGGGTGTACCTGATCAGCCGGCTCCTGACGTAGAGACACCAGTGAGACTTAGCTGGACTGCACAACTCGGTAACCATTCTGGGCTACTCATATTGCCACAATCGTGTGATCTGGTGCTGGTTTGGAAATTCCTGTGGTTATGCTCACTAACTGAGACCACCCTCCCCTTGTTTTCTGACTAATTGTACAGTGGATCAGATTGCTTTGATAATAGTCACTTCTGAATCACAGTTTAACAGCCTCACAGAGCAGGGTGTTGAACTAATCTTTTGTTCAAGGGCCACATACAACCCTGTTTGATTTCAAGTGGGCCGTACCGGTAACACATTGCATAACCTAGAAGTGACGACAACCACATTGTGAAAACGTTCGCAATTAATGAATCATCCATTTACAAAACCAATGAACAGCCTGAATCTTAAGAAAAATATGTGCAATTTCAACAACATGTCTGAGTTTTTCCATGTTCAGTCAGTCTACTGAAGTGCACTTTGAACACGATTAATGAACCATCTACGCACAATGGTCAACATCTTAAAACATGAACATCTCAGAGGAATGTATTCATGTCGTCACAAACTCACCCTCTGATGCTATTTTGTTAGATGAATCAATAATACGTTTTATTGAAGAATCAGAATTAATTACTTTAGTCATTTTTTACATTTTGCAAAGTCATCCAGTGGGCCGGATTGGACCTTTTGGTGTGCCGTGTGTTTGACACCCTTGTTGTAGAGGTTTAAGTCGGAGAAATAATGGTGCAGGAGATCAGGGCATCCTTAGCTACAATATGTTCTCAGGTTTATCTCTCTTTCTAAGCAGCTCTTTGGGGCCTGCTACATGTGGCAGAGGAGGCACATAAGCAGCAACTCTCTTCCCATTTCTCACCTCTCCACATTAGCTCATCGAACAGGTGCAGACACAAAAGTCCTCGCCACTGGGAGAGCTCAATGCTGCTTCATAGTCAGCACAAAGTCCAAGTCTTGCTTTGTATCTGTGCAGCGTTAACCCCAGAGGATATATAAAAGGCTGAGTGTAGACTTAGTTTACGGCTCCACACAGGACTCAAATAGCTTGTTAAATGCACTTCTAAGTGGTGTAAATGAATGTTTTCTGTGTGAACGGTGGAAGCCTACTCATGGTGTTGGTTCTATATGACAAGATAAAAATAAGAAAAGGGAGCAGGGGGGCGGGGGCTGATTCAAAGTTTAGATGTATGAACAACAGATGGGTACTGGTGTACAGTACAGATAATGTTGACAGACATAGATATCACTGAGGAGCCAGACAGAAACTCACAGCAGAAAATGAGACCAGTTTCTTCTCAAGTTTTAAACCACAACAAAGATTTGACCCATCTGAAACAGGGTGCAACATCTCTACTGCATTTCAGACTTGTAGATCTAAATAGTTTTTTGTAAAGTTCTCTGATACAGACAGATTTAAATGACTCAAGCATCTGAATGCTGGAAACTAAACTGTTAATAGTGTTAATAAATCACTTTATTTTTGAGAAGCAGCCACTATTTAACCACTTATTTTTATTGTTTTTATACTTTCTTACTTAACTCTTAGTATGTAATTCTTACTATTTAAGTATTTGTTGTATATTACTATTGTAATTTATATTACCTGCCATTCAATAAATGAAGTCATATTTCGGAAATGTTTGATGATTGAATGTTTAAATAAAAAGTTTAAAAAATAATTATAAATGTATTAACCACTGAGAAAATCAAGTGTATATCAATGTTTTGCTGCCATGTAAATATTAACATTTTGGTTGCTTAACTATATTGTCTTCTTTTATTTATGGAGGAGTACAACAACATAAATAGATTACAGTATTTAGGACTAAAATCTTGATTATATTTTGTCTTTAAGAAAAGATTAATGATACATTTACCTGCATGTAAACATATGACAACTCCGGAAAACTAGCACCACCTAAAGGCAACTTAAAGAACATGCCCATCACTCTTAACTCTTAATTCTGCAGAAGTGAGTAACTCCTGTGCATCATACAGCTACCAGTAATCACTCAGCTTCTTTCCTATTGTTTTATAGTGTCTACCACTTTAGCACATCCCCAGTACTTTGAGTGACCCAGTTTGGCTCTACTAAAGATGATTATTAAGCAATCGTGTGTCTTACGGGCTTGTAAACAAACAAACAACTCAATCCAGTGGAATAATGTCTACAAACCTGATCACTAAATTACAAAATTTCAAATCGTTTTTTTATTGGAAAATTATTGAAAACAATGTAAGCATTAAAAACATAGGCATTGGATAGAATATGGCTAGTACTTAAGCTTAAACTGTGTCCTTACAGAGTGCCTTAAATACCAAGCATTGAGATTTCTACATAGGATAGCTAAAAATACATATCACACTTTACTAAATTGACTTTATAAAATGTCACTGTACAATAAAGGTTCAACGAGTGGCAAGTCTATACAAACATACTGTAAAGAAACCATTTAGTAGAACTATCAAGAGAAATTAAAATATAACAAAAATAAAATAAATTCACTTTTTGAATATCTGAAGATTACTATTAGCTCCAAAAGGTCTAAACATAATTTGTAAAAATGAATACATCAACAGGGAAAACATCAGTTTAAAGAGTTGTTTTAAAGGGTAGACCCAACACAGGCATATCCTGGTCCATAGAGGAACTGCACACAGGTGATTGTGCGCTGTCCTTACCCAATGCCAATTTGTATCATGAAACCTTTAAATGGATTACGGTGTGAAAATATATTACAAGATGTCTCTATTCTTTCTAATGTGGATTTTGTGCAAAAATCATCTACCAAGAATTTATTGTTAGCAACCCAGGTCAAAAACTAGTGTACAGGGAGTCCACATCAGTAACTTCCATGCATGGAAAAAAGAAAAAGAAAAACCCAAAACAAACAAACAGGATCCATACAAAAAAAAAAAAAGGCAAGATGTAAAATATTTACCAACAGTTAAAAAAATATCAACATGAATAAATTAATTTCCTCTACATCTCTTTACTGCCCCCTCCATCTACCCTCTTGTCTTTCCAACAAATGGAAAAAAAACAGGCAAATGTAAAGAAGGCTTCTCTATATTTGAGGCAGAGAGGCCCTTTTATACATCGCTGTGTGTCCTTCGCTACTCTGATCAAGAGTCCGGCCCTGCCCTTATGCCCCGTAAGCAACCATGCTATCAGAGCGTGAAATACATGTACAACAGTAGTAATTGTTTTACAACAATTAAAAAAAAAAAAAATGTGATAGCAGACAATCAGGAAGCAATCTTGAGAAGCAAATAAAGTGAAGGCCTGAACTCTGTGACCTGTACAATCCTCTCAAATCTCGGCTACAGTGGTCTGAGAGCAGGTAGTTAGGCATCAATCTGTATCTCGTGACAATGTACCAGCTACCCTTACACACATATATATATATATATACCAGTCAGACAGGTGGTTTCTCATAGCAGGCTTGCAAGGCTGGTGGTCGGGCCGTTCTGGGCTTGGATCTGGACAGGAGGAGGGCCATCAGTCCACTGAAAAAAAAAAAAACACACAGAGAAATATTGTAATCTCAGTACTACAAAACACAAACACAAACACAAACAACAGACGCACAATAGAACAAGTGTAAATATCTGAATCCGATATGGAAACTTTAAGAACCGCGCTTATCAGTTTCACGTACACTGATGAGGTTATGCTCAGGGAGGCTGCAGGCAGCGATGTGATCCTGCAGCAGCTGCTGGGAGAAGTTCTGGTGCATCTGGGCTGCTTCATGGGCATCCATTGTGTTCCCAAGGGCCTTGTTCAAGTCTGCAAGCACAACACGGTCAAAATAAATCTCCCTTCATCCGCAACACTTGTTTCTTCAGAACAGAGACTTTGTGTATTCAATGTGAAAGCAAATTCAAGTATTTCCACTGTAAAAGCGTTCGTTAAACGTGCTAACAAGTAAACAACCCAGGAGCATGAGGAATGTTTGACTCAAATAATTATGTACCTTTCAACAGAGCTGAAGACCAGAGCTGAACGGACATGTCAGGGATCTTGCTGGCCAGCTGCATGGCAGGTACAACCATGTTGTTGCTTTCCTAAAAAGGAGAAAAAGGGGCAACTTTTTAGAAAAGAAATTGACGACAATATTAGCGTTAAGAGTTTTAAAATATGTGCATGCTATTACATCCTGCAGAGCAGGATCATTCATTCATTTGTCCGCCTCAATTGGTAATGTGTACACACAAAATAATAAATGATCTGCACGCATTCGCACTCATTTTAGAAACCTAAACAACTTCAATAAAATTGATGCCTTAGATTAGTTATTGTAGCAAAAGAAACTCATGTGTACAGTTGTTGTTAGGCAGAAGCACTTAGACTGTTAGCAGCAGACCACTGCTTATGTTTGAGTATAGAGGTGTTGACAAATGACTGGATTTATTCATTCAATAGTTTAATATTCTGCGGTATCTCAGTGTTTCTCTGTCAGCTGATCTGTACTTAGTGGCTTCATGTTCTTTTTGCTTTGTCATCTTACATGACCACAAAACTCGAAGGGCCCCACCCTCTGCGAAACCCTGTTAAAGAGTCTCGGGGAGTAGATTCAACATGTTACCTCGCCTCAGCTGTGACGTATGAACACTTCTTCATTTTTTTAGATGATTCAGCTCCACTGAAGTGGCTTCATTCACCGCTGCCACTCAGTTTTTTATTTTTTTTATTTGGTCATGCCACAGCAAGTTTAAAGCTCATCTGGCCTCAGTCTAAATAACAAGATGATTTATGTGCATATCTGTGATCACCAAAAGACACCTCATTATCCATATAAGGTTAACTGTAGAACAAGAACAAACCAGAATTTACTTCTCACCTCGATTCAATTATAAAGAGATTAGACCAAACGTTCTGTTCTGAGTTATTCGAACACCTGTTGTTCAACCCAATTCACAGCACAAGACGAATATCTGCTCTTATATGAACATTAGGCACATTTGTCATGTATTTAGCCTTACTCTGTGGTTGCCCAGAACATAGAAGATGTGGCCCAGCAGAACCAGGGAGCAGGCCGTCAGCCTGTTCAGATCCTCAGCGTTAGACATCTTCAAGGTCTCCCTGAGGAAACGCCTGCAACACAATAATACACATATATATATATATATATATAATTAGGTGCAGGTGCGGGGTGGAGCTGTGGGTGCATTTGCATGAAACGAATTAAGATTCATCGTACTTGGCCTCGTTGTAACGTCCTTGAAAGAAGGACAGGAGTCCCCTGATGTAGAAGGCTGCAGCACGGAGGCAATGGGAGCTGAATGGAAAACAAAGACAATGGTTACATACTGCAAAATGTGAACCTCTTTTAACAAGATGCACTTCTTTAATTAATATATGTATATTAATTAATAGAGAGGGGAAGAATAGATAAATATTTATATAGCAAGCTGTAAAAAAAAATTTAAAAAATAAATAAATAATGTCCCTCTTACCTTACTGGGAAGTTATGGTCTGGGTTTATTCTCTCTAGGAGGCTGTACAGCTGAAGAAAAGATTAAAAACAGGAAATAAGTTAAAAAAAAACAAAAAAAAAAACTTTAGTTATTAGTGGGTTGTCTGAACTCATGTTTCCTTGATTTCAAAATGAGAGTGCACTTTCATCAAAGATAACTTCAAACCACCAACTGCATTCTCAGAAGAAGGAGATAGGGATCGCTTAAATTTGATTATCAAATTATTGTACTGAGTGAGCTGTTTTACAGTAGAATAAAGTAACTCGTCAGCACTCTCTGGTGGACAAACTATGTAATGACAACACTTTCCTAGATTGCAATAAACATACACTATATTTGGATTTTCATGCAGCGCTTTGTTCTTACTCTGTGGCCCACATACAAGCCAAAACCAATACACCTGTGATAAGACGCCGGATATATTAAAGAAGTAAACACTACTTTCAGAAGTGGTTCATTCTATTACTCTGTTGTGATTTAAAGATGTGGCCCCATTATTACTTAACTAACCTCCTGGTGTCGGTTTCCTTCCCTTATGTAGACACTGGCCAGGTTGGTTACAATGTATGTCCACAGTTCCTGGTGTGTGGTGAGCTGAAACATAACAACATTGACAGGTTTAGAGAGAGAGAGAGAGAGAGAGGAGAGAGAAAGAGTGAAAGAGAGGAGAGAGGTTTTTGGTGACGGTACCTGAGGAGAGGCAACAAAACGATTATGTACTCACCCGCAAGGCTGTGGTAAACTGTGCCTCCGCATTATCCATACAGTTCACCGAGATACAGTAGAGACCCTGGGAAAGAAAGAGAGGAATGGATCGACCATTATATGTCAATTCATCATCAAAACTATTTGGTTATTTATGAATACTATGTATAATACAATGAACGTATGAGAGTGCTGTTTATTTCTCAGGACAGATTTTTGTGGTTCATAATTTTAATATATGTGTATTTCAGGCTAGTTTGTGTTGCTATGGATTGTTCTAGGTTTTTAAAATGTTAAAATTTAGTTGAACAAACATTCAACATACAATATTTAAATACATGTTTATTAATTTGATGCAAACGTAACAACTACTTTCATGTCATTGCTAACATCCCACACCTGTCTGTTTGATTATTTAGCTGTCTACTGCAACATCTAAGGAACTTTGAAACAATAAGGGATATTTTAACAATAAATCTGTAAGTGATGAAACCAAATTTCAAAAGCAATTTCTTTGACAAAAACTAAAAAACACCAAAGTCCAAGAGAGATGACCACTGAAGACAGATTTCTTTTCAGCGGATGTCACAGTGAAATACACTTCCTGTGAATTTCTGATCATGTTCTGAAACTTTTGGTGTTTTTTATGGTTGCAGCAGATGTTTTGATAGGTCATAGGAGGAAACTCAGAGGTGTATTAAAGCAACATTTTGTTATCAAGTGAATGCCTCTGTCATTCCATCTCTGTGCCCAGTACACTTCTCACACTATGTTGCTTTGTGCTCCGGGTACAATTTCGTAAGTACGTAACACTTCATGGTACGCAATGTTGCTCTAATATAACTGCATGGGACACATAATGGAACTGAGCAGTTGTTACTGTTATTAAGTCCGCCTGTGTTTTTCAAAATGTCTGTGCTGTACGAGCAGAAAACACAAAGGTTACAGAGGGTTTAGGTTGAAAATACTCACTAATAGCGTGTGAAGCTGAGCAGCGTGGTTGGTGAATAGCCGAGGGGACTGTTGGCACAGCTGGCACACCTGTGAGATCTGAAAAGCAGAACAGAGTGTTCAGTTTCACAAGCATGAAAATAGATTTTTGTGACACGTTACAAAGTAGCGCTCTCAAGACTACTGGACTATCAACTGCAATATATTAAATGCAATAAAACTGAGGAAATGACCATGGACATTGAAGCAATATACCTCCTGTAATGCAGTGGCCTTGTGGCCCGTGACGAGCCTACACATGATGATGTGCTCCAGTAGAATGACTTGAAAGGTAGAGAGGATGGGGCTGCAGTCCAGCACTGAAACATGGAGATAAAATTGAAAAAGTGTAACACAAGCATGTGGTGCATAACGCGTTTTTTACAGTTCAAAAAGCACAGTTCCACATCATATCATTATCCGCAATTAAATAACAACAAATAACAGCAACAAGTTGAGTAACTCACTTTTTAGTTTCTCAAGTTGCATAAGAGCCTTGTCTGTGTACTTCTGGGCTTTCTCCAAATAGCCTGCTTGCATGGAGTGCATGACTGTCACCTATAAAATGATAAGAAAGAATACATCAAACACTGCGAAGCAAGTCCTAATAATGTGCATATTAAACAAAAAATTATTAGATGCATCTTACATGCGACCTAAACGAACAGTAACTGTATGATATCAAATCTCAGCAAGAAGGCCTCTCGTCTTTGTGCTTTCATGTTCTCCTTTCAAAAAGCATTTTGACTCAGATGTCATAAATAGGGTTTTGTTACTATTATTTTCATCTGAATAACAAATTATTTTCAAAGTGCAAAGGCCTCGAAAGACAACTTCTCCTCGCCGGTACAGTCTTGACACCAGAACAATGTGCAGAGTGAGTGACTAGTGAAAGCACTATGCCAACGAAGTAAGAATAAAACATATGTGATAGATTTTTTCATTTCACAGGTTCCAAATACAAGGTTACACACTTAGTAAGAGTTTTCTGAAAACTAGACTGACACTGTTCCTGTTGTATGGGAGGTACTCGACTACATGACTTCTATTCACTTATGTAGTACACTAAATGACACTGAAAACTAGTCATAATGCATAATTTAGATTCTGTCTGGGAAATTACATTTCAACATTAAGCCGTAGTTTGTGCTTGCCTTATTTTAGAGTGGTGTCATAAAAGCATTCAGAAGGTGAGAAACCACTTAGACTGCACTATGACCACAGTGGAGATGGAAAAAAGCACTGGTGTAGTTGTGGGATATTTACATTTTTAGGGGCTTTTAAGTGGCAAAGAAAGAGAAGTGGCATTACCAAATAGACGAGGACACACATGTGTTCCTTGGGCAGCCAATGGAAGAGGTCAGCTGGGTTGCTGGGCAGGATCTCATCATCGTGGAGTGTAGAAATGGTCTGGATGCACTGCTGCAGCTGCTTCAGACACGGCTTCACGCTTTTCACCTGGAGACATGGACATGACAATATAAGCCATCTCAGCTTCATGTAGTCTGAGACAACCAGACATCAAAAGAGGTTTCTCATCCCTAACCCCTTTATGAAACACCTACAAATAATTCTGTCCACCTTTATCCAACACTTCCACACTGGTTTTCCTACCTGTCCAGCATCTAGGTAGTGTGTGACCTGAAGGACCAGGAAGAAGACCCTCAGGGACTCCTTCTGGATGGGGTTTCCCTGCCAGTTTTCGACAATAGTTCCGCACAGTGTGAGCAGAGGATGCACCTCCCCGAGCTTCCTCTCCATTAACAGCAACTAAAAGATTAAAAATAAATATAGAATCAAAACTTGACTGAATTAATATGACTGTTGTATACAGTTTTTTTTTTTTTTTTTAACTGACAAATATAAAAGGGTGCAGGAAATGTTTGTGGGTGGTGTACTGTCTTGAGAACAAATACCATAACAAACAAAAGCAGAACAGATGACTCACCATTCCTTTACTGAGGAGAAACAATGCCCTAAAAAGAAAAAAAAACAAAACACATCAAGCGATCTTAATCACCACCAATTTCTCACAACCAACCAACATGCATAAACAATTTATGCCACAGTTGCATTGATAGCAGGGATACACAAGGCAAATACGATGTTCAAATGTACACAGAACACGTGAAATGTGTCAGGGGATGCAGGAATATCAGTGGAGAAGAACGCATTTGTTTAAAACATTATATAAGAACATTTTCATGAAGATAAACAAAATTATTTACTGTGCAATGGGACCATTGTGGTGTTTTGTCCTTAATTCACTACATAGAATGTAAGAAAAATGTAGTTTTGTTTACAGGTCAAACATAAAATTTGCAGAATTTAGATTCAAGGTACATAATCTGGTAAATGTAGATATATTTTAGAGGAACACTGGGAATGAGCAACAAGAAAAGAGAATTCCTGCCTGAAGCTTCATAGTCCACTTCCCATTATTTGACTTGAGAATACCATGTATACACACATGCAAACTTAAGGGAAGTGGATCCTTGTGGGTGTAAATGAAGCACTTATAAATTACTCATACTTGATCTATAAATATTTTGGTTTTTTTGCACCCTAGATTAACAGAAATGTTTGATGAAGCCGGACGTGTCTAAATCTAAACATTAAAACACTTAAATACACAGACAACAGAGGGAGTGGGTGACATTTACCTGGTATATTCTGACCCAACTACTCGGGCATACTCGGCTCCAACGCCCAGCAAGTCACATGCTGACACCAAGTCTTTCTCCAGAGTATGAAGTTGCTGAAAGAGAGGAGTACATTCCTGTCGTCACTGGCGACTCGTGTGCTATTTGGACACAAAGTGTGGGCTCTAGCATAATCCAACTAAAACATACAAAGTGTTTGCAAACAGCACCCAGACTAAGTGCCAAGTTTTTTTTTTTTATTATTATTAAGTCTGCTGTGAATTTGTTGTCATATCAACTCATACACAGTGTGAAACAATGTCACCTCTGTAGGGACACAATCATACTGTTGTACTAATACATACCGCCAACTGGAACAATAATCTGCAGTGCCAGTATGGTGTTTGTTGGGAAATCTGGATGGCTTTGCGCAGAAGGGGTTTTGCAGAGTCCACCAAATTCTGGAAATTGATTAAAAAAGGGATCAATAATCAATAACAAATATCAATGCACATCATACCCTGTATGCACCAGGACAGACACAACCTCTAATACACTGTCATACTCATATTCATGTATGTAGCTAAGCTAATGTTACTTCTACCTCACAATAACTAACGTTACATCAAATGTAACCTAAAAATCAAAAGCTTTTACCTGTTGGCAGAAGAGTTCCGACAAAATGCTGGCAGCTTCAAATTTGACATCTTCAAACTGAGGGACTTGTTGAGATATAAACCACTGCAAAACAAAAGATACAAAATATTAGCGGCGTCATATTGTCGGTGTTTGCTATCTTTATCAACCAATAATAATCCCATACAGCGGCCGACTGGTGGTGAATATTTAACAAGGCGCTAACCAACATTTTATTTCAGTTTCTTTACAAAGTTAGCCTTCCTGTATGAATAGCTATTTAAAGATTTCCGCGGTTGGCCGTTTTCGCCGCCTGTGGCCTACTCCCGTCCCCTTCTCCGCCGCATCCCCGTTCTTTCCTACATCGAACGTCCCTCACCGCTTTCTCCAGGTGGCTGCGGGCCAGCTCGCTGTTCTTGGTGTGGTGGTAGAGGACCGAGCCTAACTGAAGATGTGTCCGGGCCTCGATCCTCTGTGGAGGCTTAAACTGAAACACTGCCTGTAGACAATGCACACAGAGACGAATTTTGGGCGGACTGGAGGTTCGGAAATGTTCTGCGAAGCCGAGAAGGGCGAGGTACCAGCGCTCCGGGGCCTCTACGTTTGACGCCATTTTCCCCGACAACAACAAGTTTTTCAGCGCTATGGACAGTCTCCCGGGTTGCCAGGTTCGGTCATGAAGAACCCACAAACAAAGCGTCTAAAGCCACCAATCCACCCCTTTTGTTTTTTACTTCTTTTTAGTAAACATTTAATCTTGTATGACTAATAATTGTTACGCGGTTAATATAAAAAAAAGCATACAATGTACATATTTATTCATTTCCTTAAGGGCTGCAGCTATTTTATTGTGATGCTTTAAGTACTTTATGAGACATTGTACTCCTAAAGTATATTATCTTCAGTTTCTTTTTTGTATATTTAAAGTGTAAATTTAACAAAAATAAAAAAGGGAAATATACATTATGTATTAGTAGTAGATAGATAGATAGATAGATAGATAGATAGATAGATAGATAGATAGATAGATAGATTACTTTATTAAATTAGGAAATTAAATTTGGGAAATTAGGTCATCATAGCAGTCCGGTATATTTGAATACAATGAAAATACAATAGAATAAAATTCTGAGGTAGAAAAAAAAAATAAAAACAAAACACAGAATGGGACAAGGACACTTAAAAAACACAAGATTATTTTATTATATCTATATATAGGAATTAGGTTTTACATAGAAAACATACAGTACACTCAATAGATGAATTTTAACTAACCACATGGAGTACTTTGAGTCACCCATGACTTTAAAAGTATTTCTTAAAGGTTAAAGTCAGTTATTTAGCACCGTAAAAGGGGTCATTCTTGAATTATTTTACTTTACATAGAGGTACCACTTATTGGTTTATTATTCTTGATACGCTTAATCATACATTTGTTTTATTTATTTTCTTTTAATTCAATTGTGGTTGCTGTGTGTGTCGAAACTGCTCTAAAATGATGATGTTCTGTGTATGATCACTGTTTTGTTTTTGTTTTTTCACATATGAGCAAACCTGGCAACCCAATGTTGTACATAACCTCGCGAGATTCCATCCAAATAACGTAACTCGCTCATGGGTAATGTAGTCCTAAATACTGGAATACGTTGTCCCAGTTTCTTTAAGACCTTGAAAAGCCCAAACAATCTTGTGCGCATAAACAGGCAGCGACAGAAATTTCCTCACAGGCGTCGCCTATAAATAGACAACACAGACTCTCAGCTGCAGCTTGACACCTGTCTTTAAAAATCATCTTCAGAAACGTCAGCAACGTGAAAAGACGTGGAGACACCTCGCAGCGTGTTGCAAGTTATAAAGAGGGACTGACCAGCCTCCGGCGAGCAAACAAGAAATGTGTGCAAGAATCTGCAGGGGAGACTGGTGACTGATATAGCACATCGAAGACTTGTAAACACGGGGTCATTTTAAACACAAGCCAAGGTAACAAAATGCAAAATTTAATCAATGAACATCCAGATTGAACTGCAATAACGATGCAAATGCATGTTTTTAATTAATTGTCTAACTATAATTCGCAGTTTATTCATCTGAGGTGTGGTCTTTAAGTTACTGCGTGCACATATTACTTTTAGGAAGTGCGCCAGGTTGATGGTTTATGGTCGATATAAACGGTGTATTTGGTTATGTGCTGCAAAATATCGACGGATTGAACAACAGAGCTTTTGTAATGCAATACCCTGTTTACAAGGCAGGCTGTTTGTGTAGGATAGGGGCGTGCGTGTAATCACGTACACTCGCCTTGTGATTTAAAGCAGTGCGACACGGCGGATTGTTGTTTTGTTTTGTTACATAAAGTGCCTGCTTCATATATTCTCACATATATTTTTATGCAGCGGATCCTCCTGGATGAGTAACTGAGTGTCTCGACAGCCTTGGTAATCTGTGAAGGGCACACATGGCCCATGTTAACGACCATCAGAGCCGTCTGCCAGTGGCTCAGGCCACTGTGCTGGCTCTGCCACCCCCCAACCAAGCAAAGGTGAGTGCTGTTCTCTCCTATAACTCATTCACACGTTCTGTAAAAATGAGTAAATGTTTTACTTGTTATTGCACATTATCAGTTAGGATACGGGTTGTTGTTGTCATGTTGGAAATGGAGGGCAAAAAGTGGGCATGGACCAGACAGTAATAAAACCTCTTCCTGTTTTGTTTTTAGGCCATGTGCTTTAAAAAAAAACAATAACCAAACATAATTTCCTTTTTAAAGGCAACATTTGTGCAATATTTTGTTATCCCCGTGGGTTATTATTTCTTCACAGTCAGCGTTGTGTGGCTGTTGTTGTGACATAGAGGCTTCCTGGTATGATAAATACTTTTTGAAGGACATGTCTCTACTGGTACAGAGCTGTAAATAGTAGGCAGGTGCCAGCTGGTCTTAATATACAAAGTAATACAGTAGGTGGCATAGAATAAGGAGATTCATGACATATGTTTACTGTAGTACGACAGGGTTAGGGTTTGTCAATATACAAGTCAATACTTAGGTTGTATTGGTTTATTGGTACAAAACCAATAAACCTAAGCTAAGCTTATTTTAAGATATGATCAGTGTACCTGATTATAGCAAATATGACCTACAAAGGTGAAACAAGTATTCAGATCTTGTACTTAAAGTACAACATTAAAGTAATGGATTCAAAATTTTACTTAAGTAAAAGGCAAAAGTATTGGCATCAAACATACTTAAAAGTATTCATTATGCGGGTTCTTTATTTATTTATATATATAATGTATCTTACATTATAATAATGTGTGCATCAATTTGTGCGTCATTTTAATGTAAAGGTTAAAGGTAAAGGTTGAGCTAATTTGAACTGATAAATATACTTTATCTGCTGGGTAGCTTGTGAATTTTGTTGATTATATTTTGTATTATTAGTCTAAACATTTAATGTCACTTGTAATTAAAATAACTAACATTTAGTAGAGTAAAAGCACAATATTTATCTCTGAAATGTAGTAGAGTAGAAGTATAAAGTAGTGGAAAAATGGAAGTACTCAAATAAAGTACATTGACATTAAGTACTGTACTTAGAGTAAATGTACTTAGTTAGTTTCTCCCCACCACAATATATGTGGCTTAGTAGGTATGTTTATAAGCTGTAATAGTTAATCAAAAACTTAATTATTATGTAAATGAGAGAAGTACAGAACCAGATCTTCCCTCGTCCGGTTGAAGTTGTGAAACATGTTTGCTATTCGTGCCAAATGCCTTCTTATCAGTTAATGGGATTGTTTATTGGGTTCAACTGTCCCTTCCAGCTGAATGAGAGCTCATGTGTGTACAGACACACACGCAGACACACACATACACAAACAAACCGCTCTACTTCAGTGAAGCTCGGTCGGTGTTATCTCTTGTGATTTTGAACAGTTGAGTCACTATGTCTAATCCACGTGCAGATTTTACTGCACTGTTGCAATAACTTTGCTAAGAGATAGATACAGGAGTGTTTGTTCTGATAATAATATGACGTCTGTGTTGCTTGTTTGTGGTGATCAAACGTCAACATAACGACAGATACATTATTCAACATTCTTTCTTTGTCCACTTGTTAAAAAGTAATCCAGTGTAAGGTTGTGAGGATATCTTCGTGGTCCGTTTGTACCAGTGTCACATGTAGAAATGTCTTCTGAACGTGTCGGTGTATCCAAACAGGACTTGAGGCCCAGATGGACTGCACTGGACTCCCTGTTGTGTGGGGCATTCGCTGGAGCTGTAGCCAAAACGGTTATTGCACCTCTGGATCGGACCAAGATCATTTTCCAAGGCAAGAACAACACACCACCAAAAGATTACTTTCCAAATATAAAATCAACACAATCAGCTGCCTTTATATGTTTGTTTGTACCAGAATAATCTCTGACTGTTTAAACAGTTCTAAACTAATTACTAATCCTCTTAGTAGATGTTTAGCCTGCATGAGAGTGTGTGTTGTTTAACCCTGACACTGGTGTCTCTTGTTGTTGTTCCACAGTGTCCTCAAAGAGATTCTCAGCTAAGGTGAGTACAGAACATTAATATCTTAGTCAGTCATTGATGTATTCAATATTTACTTAATTCATTATAAATGAGTATAAATACAACTGGCAGTCACAGTGTTTGTCATCAACAAAGAAATAAGAAATACTGCTAATTCTACTACAAACAATAATTAATTTTAAGAAACTACTAAAATTAGGAATGTATAATTTTCATTTTATATATTAAACAATTAAAGATAATACATTTATTAATACATGTATCCAATGGATTTCTGCTCTAGTATTAATTTACTTCACAGCCACTTGCACCACATATTAAGATTGTCATGCTGCTCCTAACCCAACACATTCACTACCCTCAGGAGGCCTTCAGGCTCATCTACTGCACTTACATGAAGGATGGGCTGCTCAGTCTGTGGAGGGGCAACTCTGCCACCATGGTGAGGGTCATGCCGTATGCTGCGATCCAGTTCTTCTCACATGAACAGTACAAAACACACCTGGGAGGATACTACGGCTACCAGGGAAAGTAAGTATGGTATTTGTCTTAACTCTTTGTCAGTAGTAGTGATTATATTTACTTATGTATTATGTAAATAAAATGTGGATAAGTCTGTAGCCATGTCACGGCTCTAGCGGTTGGCAATGTCCATTGGTCCACACTGGAGTACCAGAAAGCACTATTGCCCCTCGTGTAAATTTTTAAATTTGTCCAGTACTTTGGTTTCTGACCAAATACCTTCAAAACAACCTCAGCTGTAGACTTCCTTCTGTTTAGTGCTACTTACCAAATGTTAGCTTGCTATCACACTAAACTAAGATGGAGAATCTGGTTTGAGGCTCTAGTGTGGATGTAGACTCTTATTCATGTATTTTAATCAGCAAAATGTGTGTTATGTATTATTATCATCATTATTGTTATTAGTATTATTTACTACAGAATATTGTGTTGTTTGTTTCAGAGCTCTGCCTCCTTTCCCACGCTTCCTGGCTGGTTCGCTGGCCGGCACCACAGCTGCTATGCTTACTTACCCTTTGGACATGGTACGAGCCAGGATGGCAGTCACAGCCAGAGAAATGTAAGCATCTGTTACTGTGTACCAAGGGTGGTCTGTGTACCAAGGGTTGTGTCTCTTGCACAAACTCAACCTTTGTGTGTATTTTTTTAGTACCATTGTTGTCCTACCATTACAATAAAGCAGTCATACAATACCACACACAGTGGTAAATGGTTTAGTCCATTTTGTTTTTTTCATCGGACAGGTACAGCAACATCATGCACGTCTTTGTGCGGATCTCCCAAGAGGAAGGTGTGAAGACCCTTTACAGAGGCTTCACTCCCACTATCCTGGGTGTCATCCCTTATGCCGGGATCACATTTTTCACATACGAGACCCTCAAGAAGCTGCACTCAGGTACTGCTCACTGATGCTCTTTCTTTTCTTTTAATGTCCGCGATCAGTTCAGCTCAGTAAAATGACATTTTAGATATTTAGCTGAATAAAAGATGTCATTCAGATGATGAACTCTTTGTTTCTTTGTCTCGCTCTAGAAAAAACAAAGCGATCCCAACCGTACCCCCACGAGCGCTTGGCTTTTGGTGCCTGCGCAGGCCTCATTGGACAGTCCGCCTCATACCCTCTGGACGTGGTACGTCGGCGCATGCAGACAGCCGGCGTTACCGGCTCATCGTACGTTACAATTCTCGGGACCATGCGTGAGATTGTAACACATGAGGGAGTCGTACGTGGACTGTACAAAGGCCTAAGCATGAACTGGGTGAAAGGGCCTGTTGCAGTGGGGATTAGCTTCACCACATTTGACATCATGCACAGCCTTCTGCTCAAATTGCATCAGATGAACTACTTCACCCACTGAATCGGCTGGGACTGACGGAGGGACAACAAAAAGCACAGATGATTCTGATGTGAGGGAGGCGGTCGACTTTGTCATATGGCTATAATAAGTCTCTGCACTCTAGTCAGTGCAGGATTGTCTCCTGCACATGTCTGTTCCCTTTAGACAGGACGTCAGAGGAGTGAGTGGACATGAGATCTGTTGCACGCAAAGAAACACAGTGTCTCATAATTTGGTAAAGCACAGGACTGACTGTCAGAGAGAGGAGATGAAGAAGAGGTGTCTTAAAAATGTCGTTCGCACAATCACAACTTTGTTTTGAAATCGCGGCACCGTCAGGGCGGCTCAAGTGATTAAAGGTGGATAAAGATTTGTTTTGTTTTCGACAGATGGATATGGAGGACTTTGTTTGTGTTGTGAATATGATAATGCTTGCACTTTATGAAACCTACAATGTTCTTTCAACTTAATCCTCTATTAACAGAGAGAGTACTTTTTAATGAGTTGTATTGCTTTTAATTTAGGGGGGTGGGATTTTCTTTTTCTTTCAATCACATTGCTCTTGTCTCTCCTTTTTGATTATTTCAAATTGCTTGATGATGCAATTTAATGATTTATAACGGAAGGGTGATTATGCACTATGTGTTTTTAATTTTCAATTTTACGATGGTGCCAATGTGGATTGAATTGAAACAGGAGGGTGATCATGTCAGCAGGACTGCACAGTTTCACTGTCCATCCAGCACTGAGGAGGTGTGATGCAGTATTAAAATAAGTGAAGCCTAATCAAATATGAGAAATAAATATATAAATATATACAACAAATCATGGTTCATGTGAATATTAAGATTTCGTTTTTTTTACTGTGCTCATATTGTTGTACAGATTCTATCAGTGCTTTAATGATTGTAAGGCATGGTTTACCTGAACATTTTAAATATGCCAAAGCACTAAACTCAGTCATAACTTTCATGTGAATAAGAAGCTATTATACTTTCACGATTAAGGTACATTTTAAAGCTACAGTCTTTCCAAAGATGTGAAGTTAAAGTTGTTTCAAGTTAAACCAACCATACAATAAAGTGTTCATCCACAAACACCTGAGCAATGAGTCCTTTTGTCCACTTGAGGGGGCCATGTGATAAGCAAAGCTAATCACACCATCAGCCACATGAAAGGCCGCTCTTAATCTGGACATTTGAACTGGAATGGCATGGTTATGATAGGTTTTTACTGGCCGCACAAAGATCTTCAATTTTTAATGGTAAGATCACTGACTTTTTTCTTTTTTTAATCATTTTTCAGAAATAAGAAGTTCCTCTACATTACATTTTCAAGATATAATGATGTGTTGTTTTAGTGTTTTACACCAGTTTCCCTCAAAGACTGTGACATCTTAAACTTAGAATATGAATAAATGATGTTATCCAATATCTCATATATGATCATGTCAAATTACAGTGAACATACTGCATCAGTTTGATTAATCATATCTGACCCACGTGTGTGTGTGTGTGTGTGTGTGTGTGTGTGTGTGTGTGAGACCACCTGTCCCTTCACTTTCAGTAGATGGCAGCATTGAGTGGCTGTTCTTCTCTGTGCATCCTGAACCATTATGGAGGTTAGTTAGGATCTGATCACCTCGTGGCCTGAACTTGACCTGCCCTCTGCTCACTGAGACAACTTTAATTGTTCTTTTACTTTTCTGTGTTTTATTTAAATCAAACATTCTGTGCAAAAAAATCTATATATATTTCTCTCTCTCTTCTACAAATACTACTTTTTACATTGTCAATGTTACACAGCAAAATGATGTAAAACAGAGTTATTTAATTCATACTTCAAAACCCTAGAAAGGCTAAATGCACACTGAAACATTGTATAAATAACTGATGTATGTTTTCCATTTGTTTTTATTCACAGATGTTATGATGTCAAAATTATGGTGATAGTGCAATTGCTAGAGAATTATAATCATTGAAATTTGCCAGAAAACAGAACTTGTGCCGTATCTTCGCATTATATTTATTTATTATCTTTGTATTATTTATGTGAACGCACAAAGCAGCTGCTTTAAGAATTAAAAGAAAAACTAGACACACAGTCAACAAAAATATCCAGCAATTAGGAGCAATTCTAGATATGAAAAAAGAAAAATTACTTTTCACACCACATTTATTGAAAATCTTAATCACACATTAATTTTTTTACACTTCCACCAAAAATATAAAACAAGACGAAGGTGGCCACACACATCCACCCAAACCCTAATATCAAAATTAGTTTATTTCTGATAACACATTGCTTTAGACTGTACAATATTATTTAAAACGTTGTAAATATTTAGTTATTTATTAGTGGCATCTTGATTACTGTCTCAAATATTAAAAACGGTACGCTGCATTCAAAGGTAGTCATTTTCTTGCGTGCTCATCCTGTTTTGCTGCACTGGTTACTGCGCATGAGCCGTGACTAAATCTGAATAGTAGGTGAGTGTGTGCCCGGTCCGTTGCATTGGTGATAGCATCATTCACCACCTGAAACCGCTTTCTTTTCTTTACCAGCTGCGTCTCTTCTTCTTTACCAGAGTGTCGTCTCCTGAACTTCACGTCCGAGCAGCTGGATGGAGGGATTCCATCTGTCCACCCTCCATCCCTCCATCTCTCATCCTTTCCTGCCTATATGACCTTGACTGTGAATTATGGGATATCCTGCCACCCCACAGTGTGCAGCCACCCAGCCTGGTATTGCAACAATCGAAACAATACCACTGGGTGGATAACATGGTCGGAGGGTGGGTGCCTGAGAGAAGCAGGGGGGAGGAGGAGGGGTGGAAAGATGCTTCTTGAAGGCGCCGTTGCCATAGGTAACCTGGATCTGTGCCAGGAGAGGGGAGTGAACCATTTGCATGTATTCAAATCTCGCATGAATAATTCACTTTGAAGCCCCCGCTGGTGCACTGGCAGACAATAGCTGTTTCCACACACATACACACTCACACATAAATGCACAGTATATGGGCAAAAATGCACACGAATGCAGCTTTCTCGCACCCAAAAACCCAGCCTGATCCTGTGTGAGAAAGGTGAGGAGGTTATACTGGGAGGCACACAGGGATAAAGCCTTTCTCAGAACTAAATCAGATTCGGATGCGGTGAGACGGTGGCTGCGGCTGTAATATCATTTTGCATGTATTCCAGAGCCGTTGTGCTCTGTTTAGGCGAGGCCTGTGCATAACCAGGCATAGGTGCTGTTTGACTTTGAGCTTATACTGTGGATGTCACACCAGAGGAGGCTAAGGAGAGAATGTATAGTAAACACATGCATATACACACATGTTCACACCCCTGTGGTGCCCTGCAAAAGCCACACTGGCTGGGATCCAGTTGCCGCCACTTTGAAGGTCAGCTCAGTGTTAGCTTCTCAAGCACCTGGCTCCACCGTATCTTTCGTAAATTCACCAGCATTAAAACGCCTTGAGAGACATTTTGTCCAACATAAACGGGCCTGTAAACGTTTACCCGTAAACTTGCCTTAAAAAAGCCAAGAAACGAGTGAAAAAATACCTAATCATGCTGCCGTGGCTATAAAACTCAGTCAAGAACAGCTATAATCCCCCCATGCATGCATGCTGATATTTACAAGTGCTGTTGGAACGTCATCCTCTCCCACCGCTCAACCTCGGAGCTCCTTCTCCCCATAGCTCAGTCTTGTTAATTTTATAAGATCCAGCATATTGCCACTTATCGGCTGGCAGCGTTGTAAAAGCTCTGGGGTCAGTGCATTACTGAGCTGCTCCACTCTTCCATTAGAGGGAGTGTTCAGGCTGCGTTGGCCTTCACTCAATCAAATACAGGCTCCAAACGGCTGCTCCAAGTGCAGATGAGGGGGCACAAAAACACACACACTTTCACACATACACAAACACAAATGGAGACTCCTTCAATCCCTGGTTGTGAAACTATAGTACGCATAAATCTGAGCACATAAATCCAGGCACCTACACACACTCGCGCACAGTATGTGCTTGTCCTTACTGTTTCGAGCCCGCAGGGGGGTAACACATTCATTTGCATGGAGTGTTTGCATTTAAAGAGAATAAATGTATAGGTGTGTGTGCTTGTACTGCAGCTGACATTTTCACCACTTGGCATTTGAACAGATTCAACACTAAATGAGATGTAGCTTCCCCCCCCCCCCCCAACGATCTCTGGATCAGGTGAAACAGACGAGAGGTGAGCGGTGGGGACTAGCAGCAAGCAGAAATAAGAATCAGGGAGGGAAGCTGATTTAATAGAGATGCCAGAATAGAAATTTAAATTTGTGTTTGTGTGGAGCAAAATTATTTTTTGCAATCAGTCTGGAAATGAGGTCAATTTTCTGCCACTGTCCGTCAAGGTAGTGTCAAGGTCATAGGAAGTTAAGATGAGTGTTAATGTGAGGTATGGTGCATTCCTTTTTCATAACTAGAATGTTATAATTAAGATGCTGTAATAAGAATATGTACCTTTCCTTTTTTATAGGCTTTTCTGTTGTCTGAATACTGCTACGATGCAGGGCTTCAATTCAGCACCCCCGAAAAGGACAATTTCCGTGAGAGATGTTAATTCATGTGACTTCATATTTAAAATATAACATGTTTAATGTATAACACGTCTAAAATATACCCTATTGCAAATGAAAACTGCAAGATAACAGTGTTATTCATAAATCTTCATGCCAGCGGTCACATATTGTGAGTGATTATCATTTTCTGTTTTTTTACCATTGAATTCATTTCCATTGTTACTCCATGTAACTTCAAATATTTGCAGAGCGAGCTCATATAAAGAAAGGGGCACCCTACCCAGGCCTCAGTGAGTGTGTGTGTGTGTGTGCCCATTTATAAACATGTATGTATTTGTTGTGCAAGAGTAAAGGCTGGGGGAGTGGGTGGGTGGATGGTGGGTGGACGGACGAAGGAGAAGGCTCTGACAGACTTTGCATGAGAATGGCCGGGGTCCTGTGAACCTTCTGCTCCCTGTGTCCACATTCAATGGCATCGCTGCAGTTAGCATGACAAACTAGGCTCCAAGTTCTCGGACTTTTTTAAAGCAGCCTCCCCTCCCCCCCTCCTCCCGTCTCATTCCGTCGACCCCACCCATCCATATCCTTGACTCCGCCATAACCCCCTTTTGGCAAAACCCCTTTTACCCTCAACTTGCTCCTCTGTGTGGACTGTGGGGCTGAACCTACAGATTTTATGAGGTGTCTGGGGGGGCTACCAAGTTCAGGGGAGCCAGGGAGGTGACCCCTGCAACCACACATAGATAGACACACATTTTTTTATTCCCTCAAACCTAAAAAAAAAAAAAAAAAACATACACCAAATCTAAACTACGCACAATTTGTAAACCTGCAGGTTTCATCCACAATCTTTTGGGGCAGGTTTTACTTGCAATATTTGCTCCCTTACACTCAAACACAGCATCAACACGCTCCCAGAGTCAGCCCTTTCATCACACATGAATGTGAGAACAGTCAGCGTGGTCTGAAATTAGAACGCTTACATAAGAATTTAATTTTGTATGTGTGCATGCTGGGATGGCACATCAGTGGGCCGCAGCTGAACTCTCTGAACTCGTACACTTTGGATGCTAATGCATCAACACAAAGTGAAAAAAAAACAAGCTATTATTTACTGATTACTTCCACACAAAAAACCCACCTAATTCCACTCTGTTCTATTGTTTTACAGACTGTCACACGTGTTCATTATGCTTGCTTGTAAAAAAATCAGCCGTTTAAGCTTATTGTGTTAATGAACTCATAGTGAGTCAGCATCACCGTAGTACAAAATAAATAGACACAATTAACACTGGACTGTTTTATGTGAATTGATGCTTTATAGTATGGTGGGTGTAATGGACTCTTGTTAATCAGAGTTGTATATTAGAATAAGTTCTTGCAGTGTTTGTGTAACACACCCACCGAGGGCCGTGAATACACTCCACATTAATGTGTTCTTTCTGCGTTATCACGGACAATTAAGACACTATTCAATTTAGAAAATTAAACTGTACTGTATTTTGGAGAATATTACAGTAATGTCATTTTTGATTTTAATGTTTAAAGATGCAATAATATTCAACAGCTGTAGAAATAAAAAAAAAAACATATAATTTCTGATCTAGAAATAAAAAAAGAATTTGATGGAACACCATAAAATCACCATAAAAATTTAGGACTAGTTATTAAAGCTAATGTGACTGCAATTTGAGCTCACTGTTTATTAAATCATTCAACATGTTCAGTTGTTTCTGTATAATTAATTCAATCTCTTTTCCTCTGTGAATCTTTCTGTGCTGTTTATTTGCCTCAGAGAACACGTATATAAAAAAGAAAAACCATGCTAAAAAACCCAAAGGCCCGCATTTATTACAGCAAAATATTTGGACATGTTTTATTCTTCACATCACAGAAATAACATGATATAAATGATCACAACTTTGGTCATGTAAAATAAAGAATCTGATCATTTTAAAAGGAGCCTGTTGTTTTATTGCAGCCTGTTTATTCCAACACATTTATCTCGTCGAGGAAAAGCAAATAATAAATGACATCATATTATTTCCATTTCCAATTAAGCTTTATTGTGACACCATGACTCCTTAATCAGAGTTTACATGCAGCAAAAGAACACACACTCCTGCCTATAAATTCTCTTATTTGTTTTTTTACAGCTGGTGAGCTTTGTGCAGCTCTGTCCTGCTGTTAAAGGCCTTTGTGTTGTTAACGGACCAGTATGTTAGAGACTCTGTATCCACAAACAAACAGCTGAGCAATTAGCAGACAATTAGTTGAGCCCTGAGGGTTTGTTAAGGTAAACAATGGGCTGCTTTTACAACTCAGAGAGCTGTTGCAAATCATTGCGGTGGACAGGTTTAGAAAGAGTTTTAATAAACTCTAAGAGGCTTCGTTAATAGTCATTTATCTGTATGTTTGTGAGGTGAAAGCTTGAAAGGTTTATGTACAAAAATTTGAATATGAATGTGTTTTATTTAGTGTATTTCCTGGTTTATAAGAGGCACCATCAGAATAAGTAGAAAAACAAAAAAACATGGGGAAATTATACATTTTATAGTGATTAAAATAGTGTTTTAAGGACATATCAAACATAAAAAAACCTTGCAAAGAATAAACACGGATGAGTAAGTAGTGAAAAAAACAAGAGAAACAAGTAATTCTATCTTTCAACACAAGCTACATTTTTTTCACGCTCGTCTTCACATTCACCATCAGCAATGAGCAGGCCTCGCTGTCAGAGTTGTGCGCTGTATACAGACTGTATGTGACATGATCCGTAACTCTATCTATAGGTGTTATGGTATCATTCCCACCATTAAAGAGGTTTTCCACCTTCCCAATGACCTCCGCCTCGCCTCACAGGACACAGAAAACGACCTGATGGCAATGTCTTTCACTGTACAGAGGTCGCACTGGAACATGTGTGCAAATGTGTGTGTGTGTGTGTGTGTGTGTGAGCATCTGTGTATGGAGGGTGGGTCACTCCGCGTTCAGACTCCAGTGTCTTTAGAAAGCGTCCAGCTTGTAGGGTTCGGCCTTCTCCCTGGTGAGAGTGGGGGAATCTAGCATGGCCAGTAAGCATGTATATCAGGCCATCTCACGGCTGGCTGGACGCTCCCTGGGTGGCCCACCATGGTCAATACTGCACTGGTGACTGGACACACAGAATGGGATAATCTCCTACTTTCTTTCAGGGCCATGGTGCACACACGCAAACACACACACACACACACACACACACACACACACACAGATCTTCTTTTATGCAGGCCTGGCCATGGAGGCTTGCCTTGCCCTTATTTCAGGTCAGGACCAGTCAGGGGGAGGCTGAGGACTGGGGAACCCAGAGCAGGCGAAGGGACAGTGTTGTTGGGATGGAGTGAGGGGGTGCGGGGTGGGCAGAGGGGAGCAAGGAGCCCATTTCAGCCAGAGCAGTGGAGCACACTGGGGGCACTGGGGCATCGCCTCTACTGGCTGTTGAGGGAAAACAAAAGGAGGTGTGATCCCCACAAAACATAGGACAAATGTGTGTGTGTGTGTGTGTGTGTGTGGGGTTATGAATGTGTATCATTGTTCAGAGTTTCCTTCAGCTCCAGCAACTCGCTTCAACACCCCTGCTGCTCATACACAAAGGCACCTAATTGACACCACAGATTTAGGCCACTAGGTTTAACTGTTCCCCTTCCAACCCCTCAGCCACTGCTGGAATAATCAGAGTAATCGAAGTGAACAGGCTCCTATAGTTTCTCATACCACATCTTAGGTGATATTTAAAGCATCAGTGACTAGCAACATTCTCTGTTCTCCGCTCGCAAACCAACAGTTTGTTGGACTGTCTCGTAAGACTTTCCGACTTCCTACTGAAGACGTAAATCTTTAGAAATGAGTCACAAATATATAGTTTCGTTAAATAAAATGCTTTACAGCTGGTCAGTGTAGTTTTTTTTAGCAAATATCACTCAAACAGGAGTACATGTTGTGATCTTCATATTCTGTCTTGTAAATATGAATGGCTCTAGGACAGTACGTGGGATTGACTTAAAATACTGTGCCCATGTTCAGAGTAATAAAGGAACATGTCAGCCAGTGCAATGATGTGTCTTTGATGTGTTTTTAATAGTAACTGTATATTGAGGAAATTCTTATTATTAGTAATCAATTCATTGTTGGTTTTGGTCTTTTCATGGGATTTGTTGACAAGAAGAAAGATATAGAATATCACCAAACATGCAGATATACTCCTTGACAACAATAAACATTATGGACATACAGAGAAACAAAAATTCGACAGAAGAGGGAAAAAAAAAACAACTAAGACAGATTTTCATTTCAGAAATAGTTCAACTTTATTGAAAATATATATCATATCAGAGCAACACTTTTGGCATTCAGCAAATTCATTTTCACGTTTTGTGATAAATTAGTTCATTCACACTATGAAAGAGATTGTATAAATATATATGTGGAGTTAATATCCCACAGAAAATAAGAGGATAGTAATTCAACAGTGACAAACTCTTGTCAAGCGATTTTCCAGTCAAATACTTGAATGTAAATTACTCAGTGAAAAGAAGGACCCCTTGGGATCTCATCCAATCTGTGACCTAAAATTGGTCTCAAATATAGTAATTCATCTCTAATAAAACTAATTTTGGGGAAACATTGCTCGACAGCTCCATCATGCACTTCAGACAGCTTTTAAATGGACTCTCTAAACTTACCTTTTTTAAAAGCGACTCCGACTTACCTGTCCACATCCACAAAGACCGCAGACTAGACAACTCATAATGAGACTCTAATGACGTGCGTCTAACTGACTGTTCTTGCAGGTCTAGAGGTGGCGTTTTCCATATGTGGCCGAGGCTAAACGTGCTCAGAGAGACTGGCTTACAAGGCAGCGTGTGTGCTCTGTTAGAGTAAGGTCCAACGGTGGAAGCTCAGTCGCTGCTTTTCATCTCCATGGTGGCGTCGCTGACATCTGTGAAGACATGAGCAAATAAAAAAACAGTGGTTAGTAAAAGGAGACTCCTTAAATTCTGCAATAAATCCAGTCATGTTCCTCTAATTCTTAACGTAAATTACACGTTACAGGAGGCTTTCCTGTGGAATCTAAAGGCTTGAATAAACAGGTGTAGCTGTACGTCTAAAATGAGGAATCACTATCTGTGCTTAAATCATAAGCACATGCTCTCTCTACATACGGCTAGCCGGTGATGACGCTGTTTGTGTCATCATATCTCCAGACACACCAAACTGTTAATGTTTACTACATGGATTGGGAGGGGGAGCTTTGCGTGTGTGCATGTGCGTTTGTTGGTGCGTCTATCAGCTGTCTGCATCAATGGTGAGCATGACCCCTGAGCTAGCAGACAGTCATGGGTCAGAGGTCAAGGTAGAGCCTGTCTGGGCTTCCTGGCTGAAAACAACGCCTGCAGCACAAACACACACATAAACACACACACACACATGGGGGGGGGGGGATGGGTTGCCCCCCTACCAGACTAATATCACCTTTGGGATTAGGATCCAGACAGAAATACATTGACCCCAAACACACACACACACACACACACATACACAGACGCTGGATCTGCTTGGTCATAAAACAGGACTCGGCTGTACTGCATGACGCAGAGAGAGGCAGTAGGGATGCTGAGTCTGAGAAGGCCATCTAATTATCTTTCAGCACTGAGTTAAAGAGGAGAGCGGAGGAGAGCGGGGAGATTCAAGCGTCACCATGGTGAGCAGAGAAAGCAGCTAGCACGGTGCTAGCCGGCTAGCTGGCTACATCGCGTGGATAAAGGAGACCCAGAAATGCAAATAGCAAACAGCAAAATAGCTCACATATTCTAAAATGTGAAAGATATCAATGTGCGCAGGCGATTTTATGTGCATTATTTAAAAAAAATAAATAATTGCACCAGGTAAAAAGAGCAGCTAAAAAAAAAAAAAGAGCCTTGTTTGTTGCTAAACTAGCTCCCTGTCATGTGTCAGGCAGTTTAGCTCTGTAATTGCATTTAACCCAGGCATTGATGTAGCTGCAGGAAGTGAGAGCCCAGAGCACCAATCTGGATAAAACAACACCGGCATGCCAGATGCTTGTAAAAAGTCACAAATCAAAGAGGAGAGGGACTGCAGGATCTCAGCACGGAGCGAAACAGGAAGAAGGTCAAAATCAGAGAAGCTGACGGGGCTTCGCTGCCAGGCCATTGGGAAAACTCCCCAAATAAGCCAGAGTGTTAAGCCCGCTAATCCCCTGTATTATTGCAACATCTGTGAGGTCTAAAGAGGCTCTGCCAGTGATTAGCAAGACAGATGTAAACAATATCCAGGCTGAAAAGGAGAGGAGAGGAGAGGAGAGGAGAGGAGAGGAGAGGAGAGGAGAGTCCTTGGTTGATCTGAGTAACACAGTGCTGGAAGTGGAAGGATAAGAAAAGTAGAGATAGAGAGGGAGAATGTGGAGAATATAAAGCAGGTAAGGTGGGAGTGAGTGTGTCAAGGGATTTAGGGGGGGAAAAAAGAAAAAGAGGAAGTGGAGGACTGGCGGAAAAGAAGGAGGAGGAGAGGAAGCAATAGTGATTTTGGAAGAAATACCAAACACAGAAAAGGAGATGAGATTTGAAGAAAGGCGCTCTATTAGCTTGAGGATGTTGAGGATTGACAGAATACAGTAGATGGGGGAGGTGGAGGGAGACAGAAGGTGACAGCATGAGGGGGAGAAAGAGCAGCAGATTGGGAGACGGCAGACCCGGGGCCAGGGGTGCCCCGACCGGCTGACGAGACACCAGGGAGACGTGTCTAATTTATGCAGAGTTAGGCTGAGGGGCTGAAGAGTGGAGGGTGTCTGGGACCCCCTCAATACCCCTTTAGAACCAAGGGGAGCAGCTATGGGTGCTAGCAGTGTGAGAGCAAGAGGGGCATGGAGGAAGGTGGGGGGGGGGATGGGGCAGTCTGTTTTTGGAGAGACAACAAGGGGGGTGGAGGCTGCGCTCCCTGCTCAATTCAGGCGAGGCTGTCCGTCTGACGTCCCATTAAGGTTTGGGACAGGGCATGGGGAACGATGCGATAAAGGGGAGAGGGAAGGGAGCGGGAGGACAGGAGGAGGAGAGGCCAAGCTTAACTCCCTCTCTGCTAGAGATACCCCCCTCCTCCTCCTCCTCCTCCTCCTCTTCCTCCTCCTCCTCTCACACCACTCCAGTCTTCTTCTCCAGTCTGGCTACCTATTAGATCCACATGGCCGTCTGTCTGCTTCTCTGCATACTAATTCCCCATTACCACAACCTTGAACGTGAGCAAAGAACAGAGTCGGACTAAATCAGAGACAAGTAGCCTGGATGATGGGTTGGTTGTATGAGAGGCTAGAAGAGTACTTCCAAGCATCCAGGCAGGCGTATTCATCGGGTGTGTGTGTGTATGTGTCATACAATGGAGGCTCTCTAACAGTGTATTTTATTTATTTAGATTTTATTTGAATGAATTTAGCTTATTTTTATTATTATTTATTTAAAAAACACAATCAAATATTGCAATGGGATGTAGTTAACTTCCCTTATGAAACTACTAATACATCCTAGAGGACTTTTGTGACTCTGGGTTTCACCTCTTAGTGTCACACAATGATCCAACCCTATGAGTAGGAACCTCAAAGGGGTCTCTATAAAAATCGTAAGTGTCCCCAGGTGAAGGGATCTGAAAGAAATTAAAATCTATCTTTCACAAAATTACATTTTTTTTTCAACATTTCTCAAATCGTCTGCCCTTTTTTCTTTTGAAATTCTGCACATTTTATTTCTTTCTGGCTCCAAATATTCTTCAAATGGAACAATCTGAGAAAAAAAAGAAGCGATCTGCTGAGGGGACCTTCATTAATTGTAAAGATCTGCAAGGTGCCACTGATCTAAACCACTGTGTCAAAAGACATTTCTCATTGCAAATAAGGAAATTCAATGTTGGAACACTGTATGTGGCATATAGTGGCACAAAGCATTAGCCCTCTGTAGCTTTAACATCAAAATATCAGTATTAATGTCAGCCCTTCAAATCTTCTATCAGTTGTGTGTCAAATGTGAGGAGACATACTGTATGCTTTGTGTATGTGAATCCTGGCTGATGGCCAGGTGTGTGTGTGTGTGTGTGTGTGTGTGTGTGTGTGTGTGTGTGTGTTGTTCGAGGCCCCAGCGTGAAGCAGAATGAACAGCCAGGCAGGGTGATGGTCGAGTCTGGTGATGCAGGTAGACAGTTTAATGACAGTCCTCACCACTGAACATACAAGCCAGTGAGCGCCTGGCCCACTCGCAGATGTACACACACCGTATGACATGTGCACATGTATGTGTGATATATGGTGTGGCGTTTTCTGAAAAAGACACTTGCACCGGTGAAAATGAAAGAGAAAGAAATCTCACTGTGTGTGACCCTGGAAAAAATAACTGGAGGAGCTCGAAATGACAAACAGCTGCTTCTTTTGACCGTCACTTCATTCCATTAAAAGTAAACACAGGTTTTGAGCTTGTCCTTCGGCACATTTGCACCTTTCACCCTACATATTTTTAGAAAAGATTTGTACAGATGGCACTACACGAAAGAAAAAAGAAACTAAACTTCTGAATACGTTCCTCAAAACCTGCGTGCCCGCTACTAGTGATGTTTTAGTGAGGAACAGTGCAAAGTAGAGAGCTTTTCATGGGCTCAACAGAAGCCAAGCTCTTTGTGCTTTTCATGCGAGTTGTGCCTGGCCATGGCCTTGCATCTTATTCAGCAGGACTCGAGCAGGTCTGGACTTGAATTTGGTGCCCAAACAAAGACATAGAGCCACCTCATTAAAAAAACATGTCATTGGATCAGGCCTGGGTTGAATTGTGTGATTTTCCCTCCTACCATAAGTGGCCGTGACTGAGCGTTGGGCTGAATGAGAGGCCAGATAGAGGCCTACCAATGGAGCGCCACGCTACATCCCTATGGGAACCACCCCCTCACAGAGGGGGGCACATTTAAAGCTTTGTTGGTCTGTTAACACAGCTTTTTAAAACGCCTCTTTATGGACTCAGCTAAGCAAACTGCAGCCCCTGGTTTTCTTGCGGCAGAAGGAGAAAGTAAAAAAAAAAAGAAAGAAAGAAAGAAAGGAGACAGTGAAGGGCAATAGAATAAGAGAGAGAAAAGAAGGCTGAAGAGGCTGGTTTTCATGGGATATAAGAAAACTTTAAAGTAATGACAGCAAGAACCAAGAAAGTTCAAGTGAGAGATTTTTTTTATTTGCTTTTATTTGATATGAAATGAACACAGACGAAAATAGCCCTCAAACTTAAAATCAGATTTTAATATTTCAAATGCACCCTCAATGCCTCTCGAAAAAAAATAAAGACAATGCAATCCTATTCAGAACACTGTGTACAGCTGCTCTCGCTGCATCTAATCACATGAGGACTGAACTTTGCAGCAGTTGGATGCAGCAGAACCAGGTCATTGACAAACTGCACCGTCTCACGGTGTCCTCTGATACAGTCAGCACACACCTTTACCCAGAGGACTACAAACATCCTGCTGCTGAAACAATGGGTTTGTGTGGGCATGTGTGTGTGTGTGTGTGTGTGTGTGTGTGTGTGAGTGTGACAAACACAGTCCTGCCTGGGAAACCTGGGCTAGAGACTCACAAGGTGCTCAGGATGACAGTGAAATGAATAACAATGAACTTGCTGAGAGTCAAGTTCAGAACATTAGAGATGAACCAGAGCTGAGGAGCACAGCTGTACACAAAGGAACAGTGTGTGCGCGTGCGTGTGTGTGTGTGTGGGTGTGTGTGTGTGTGTGCATAATTGTGTCAGCGTGATCAGGAAATATCTCAATATGAGCAGAGGCACTGCTCATATTGAAATGCACACACACCTCCTCTCTCCTCGCTCTCTTACACCCCTCCCCTTTCCATCTTGCCGCGCACATGCAGGCAAGGACCCCGTCCTCGCAATTTCTATTGCTGTCTGCTGCGCGCCTGATGAAAAAGGAGAACGACATAGGGGGTGCACATGCCTAAAGGCACGAAAACGCACATTTTGTAAATCACAGCCCCAATATAAACATAGGGTTTAATAGGGGTTTCTCAGGCGCGTTGGCAGGGGTCCACCTCGCCGTGTGCGTTTCACCGTGCCGTGTTGCATGTTTTCCAGCCTGCAAGCCTGCTACAGGAGGAAATGTGACTGAACAGCCTCCTCCACCACCACCACCACCACAACCACCACCAGCCAGCAGAGAGGATGGTCTACGGGGCTGAGAATGCATCTGAATACATTTACATAAAGATTGTGCCACGTTGACAGAGGCGCTGCTGAGAATGCACCGAGCTCGTCATTGTCCCCAAAAATCAGAGCGATGATTGAAATGTGGCACACGGCAGAAGGGGCTGGAGATGTGTGTGTGTGTGTGTGTGTGTGTGTGTGTGTGTGTGTGTTTGGGTGGGTGGGGGGGTAAAACGGGAAACGGTCACTTTATTCTGCAAAGAGACACGGGAGCTGTGTGTTCTTTTAAGTGTGCCAGGAGCTCAGTGTTCCCTGTCCTCCTTTATGTTAATTTATGACATCAGTAGTGTATATGAAACAAAGACACACGCAGCGGATTACAACCCCATGAGACTGAGACGTAGAGAATAATAAGTTTGTGACAATTTAGATAAACAACTAAATCACTTTGACTTTTAATTGAGATGCTGAGATAAACACAGTTGCGGACAGATATATGCAAGACAAACGCAAACGCTCTTTCTACAACGGGCAAATCTGATCTCTACATATAATAAATATCTTAATCGTAATGTAATCCTGCTGGTTTTGTTAAAAAAATGACGACACAAGTGAGGTAGATATCTTTAACACGATTTATCTTTAAAAATGTAATATAGGGAAAACTTGAGTTGAAGAATGTTCCCAGGTGATTTTTTTTTTACTTACTTCTGGGACAAAAAAAAAAACCCTTGCAAGGATATTTGGTAGTAGAGTGACTTCAAAATACTGCAGATATGAGACCTTATTTCTTAACACACAGCACAGATATTTCAGCTCCAGATTTTATTAGGAGATAAACTGACCAGGTTTTACTGTAACAAATTTAGAGGATGGGATTCCAGTAACCTTTTAATCAAATAGATGGGATGTAAAGGTGAGCATGGCCTAAGGTACGGTGCGGCTGTTGGAAAAAGCACTTTAATTTTTGAAAATAAAAACAGGTAGGCAACAGAAGGAGCCGCTGCGAAGCCCTGTGATAAACCTCTTGCAGATATAGTCAGCTAGCCAAACCATCCTGTCAGATCAGTGCCTGAGGAGAGGCAGAGGGGGGAAAGAGAGGCGGCGAGAAGGGGAAGAGAGCAAAACACGGGTGAAAAGGGTCAGCAGGGAGGAAGGCTAAACCCCACAAGCAAGCAAAAGATTGTGTGTGCAGTGCATTTATATTTCAGCATGTGTGCGTGTGTGTATGTGTGTGTATATATGTGTGTCAACCCCAGCTGGGCAGACATTTACTTGACATGCTGATAGGGATTTAAGCAGTGGGTGGGTGGTGTGTCTGACCAAGGTGAGTGAATGAGCAGAGAAGGAGAGCTGGTGGGGATCGGAGGATGATAGGAGGTGAAGGGAGGGGTGGAGGCGGCAGACCAGAGGGGCTCACAAAACTGCCGTTACTAAGCTTGATTTCAGCGCGAGTTGAGATGATTAGGAAACGGAGGCAGAAATGAGGAGGAAAACAGGGGGTAAGGGAGGTGGGTTTTTATAGGAGAACCCTCCAGGCTATGGAAGAGAAGGGGGACTAGTCTATTGAGGTGATGAGGGAAAGCGGGTCTTTCTTTCAGACAGTCTAATGAAGCATAAGTCCCAGATGAAGAATGGAGGCAGGCTACCGCAGGGTGGGTTAGCTCGAGTCTCTTCTCCTCACCATTTCTCCTCTTTCCCTCTGTCCTCTCTTTTTTCCTCATCTCCCTCCACATCCCCTCTTTCTCCTCTCCTCATGCGCTGCAGTCCCTCCTCTTAAAGGGCTTACACTGTTTATTTCAAAGAGGCGTAACGTGCCGCAAGCTCCCGCACTCGCCTCTCAGATGATTTGATGAAATGGCAATGATACAGTGACCAGCAGCATTTCACCAATAAAGAGGATTGCTATTGATGGGCGGCTTCATCAAGAAAATGCGACACGCTGCGAAGGAACATATAAAATTAGCAAATGGCCCGGGCTAAGATACAGAGCACTGTATCAGAGCAGATATTTGATCAGAATTTTAAAAAATGTGATGATTTAAAATGATCCAACCGAAGCATTGAACACACATTTCTGATGGTGGCGTGCACGTACGATGAACCCTGAGCCGACATGTTAAATTACAGGAGGCAGCAGACTGAGACAGACAAGGGGGGCTGTCAAAGTGTCTGACTGGCTTTGACTGTGTTTGGCTGGGGGTTGTTTGACCAGGGGGTTGACTGGGCTGCAGGACTGATTTCTGGCTCGATTTGGCTCAGGGCCGGCTGGAGACTGGCCAGAGGCTGACTGAAGGGGGTTGGGTTCCCCTGCTTCTCAGCTCAAGTTGTCCCTGGAGCGAAGCAATAAGAAGCAGCTTATAAAATAAGCAAACACAGAGGCAGCTTACAGACAGTCCGTCAGCCAGCCGGGGATGAACAGCAGATGAACCACACGCACACACACACACACACACACACACACACAGCTCAACGTTGCACTGATACCCCCCCCCCCCCCCACACCCCTGACCTTGACCCTTGAGGTCCTTCCTAACCTGTTTCTGAATGGAAGTCAGTGCAGCTGGGGCGTCTAGCCATGAACTAACCGCAACCCCCTCCACTGCACAGACCCCTCATCGCCTAATCAGTTAGCCTGTTCCCACGCTTGCTGACTGGGATGCTGTCTCTGCATCTGAATGGTGCAATTTAATATTTATGTTGCCACCATGGTCCTTTCTGTCTGTTTCTAAGGGCAACAACAATTCAAGGATTATCTGTGGCTCGTATGAATTACCTGCTAAACATTCATCTGAATGTTTTATTTCCAATTCAGGAAGCTTTTCTTTCTTTACGCTCAATATTTTTTTCTTTTCTGCTTTACGTCTCAAATTGCATCTGGTCTCTCTCAATGGCTCACTCATATAAACCATTCAGCCTGAGCGCATACGTACACTATATAATGTATGTGCAAGGGCGTGTGTGTGTGTGTGTGTGTGCATGCTCATACACGTCATTCAGGGGGTTCAAACCCCTCCACCTTCACATTTTCATTACGGCCAAATCTCAGGCCTGTGCTACGGCAGCGTGGCCTTTTGCTGGCGAGCAGGCAGTTTAATCACACATACAGCACTACTCCATTTTCATTTCCTTTTCATACAGCCTCCATTCCACTCCGGCTTCATAATTCTCCCCTCAGAGCTGTCTAGCCTGTCTGAGTGTTTGCAGCCTGTTGAAATGACATAATCAGTGACTTGGATAAATGCCTGACTGTTTTTCCCTGAGTCTATAATCAGACTTGGGGCTCAGTGTTGCAGCTCTGAGGAAACAGCAGCAGCAGCAGCAACACTTGACTCAGGAATTACTTCCTAAGGAGCGTGGTTTCACAAAAGGAATTTGGTTGGAGTATCAATGCTATGAATTTATTTGTGCATCGCACGAATAAAATGTTTTTTGTTACTTACGGAAGCATAAAAAAGTGTAAAAGAAATACGGATCATATTCATACTAGTCCGCCTTCTCTTCCACAGCCTGTTCTAGCATATTTATATCTTAAATTATATTTTGTCAGGAAAGATTACAAATACAAAATCTGTAATGTGCCAAAGAATAACGGACAGTTATCTTTAGCTTTTATTGCAATGAAAGAAACTGAACATCTTAGATATATGTGTAAATGCATATGTGTGAAAAATGTAAAATTAAGAAAAATGTGCATTTACCCAAAAAAAGTCTGATTATTTGGGCTCAGCGATCTCTCCAAAATAAAATGTTATTCAGTCTTTTCAAAAATAAAATGTAACAACTGCCACATAACTGCAATTTTAACGTCATATAAGGAAAATCTTCATACGAGGAAGTCAAATCAAAAATGACCAATTTACCTTGTGTACTTTATTTAATAGGTATCAACACACCTATTCAAATTTCATTTTTCATTTGAATGATAAAGTGTCTCCAGAAGAAAGAAAAAAAACGATCACGTATTTGTTTGGTCTCAACAAAGAAAGAAAGAAAGAAAGAAAGAAAGAAAGAAAGAAAGACGTGTGGAATGGGCCAGGATGAATTGAGCGATGGCTGTAAATGCTTTCAGCAACTATTACTTCAGAGGGTGGAACACATTCAATCAATACCTAAGCAAATAAAAAGCAGTGGGCAGTCTGAATGAGAAAAGCTGCAGTGGACTGGACGACAATCACACACACAAATGAACAGTCCACATTCAAGCCGCTCTGCGGAAATTATTAGTGTATACGCACTTAAATACCCAGTTTATATAATCTGATAAAACTGTCTGACTGACGGTTGACGCCGTATCCTAATTTTCTACATTTCACTCTAACAAAATATGTTTCTGATCATGCAGAAATCATATTAGAATAACTTTTTGCCTGTTGTTCCTATTCTTTCATTAATATTCAGATAGAATTATGCAAATTATATATGATGTAAACACCCATAATTTATGTAATTAAGAAAAATATTTGGGAAATCATTTGGTGAAACTCCAACATAAGAGGCCTGCGACAGAGTCCTTTATGTGGCTTTGCTCCTGAAGGTCTTAAAGCGTACCACAATGGAAAGAGACACACATACACACACTACTATATTCATGCACATGCAATATGTCCACCTAAAGCAAGGTCTACTGTACCATCCCGCCTGTTCTCTTTGTGTTGAATTATGCATAATTGCAGCAGCGTAGTAACACACATGGCTATAACCGTTATTAGGATAAAAGCTTTCTGTAGGAGATGGTGTTGGAGTGCGTGTCCTTTTTTTTCCTCCTGTGAGTAAGTGTGAATGGACACATTTGTATCCATGTGATATGGATTAACATGCAAGTCAATGTGTGTGTGTGTGTCTGTGTTCATATGGTATGTGTGTGTGTAACAGTGATGGCGGCTGACTGGCATACATGGTTGGGTATTATGTTCATCGGGAGCTTCATAAAACATATGGTCCTGCGTATTTGATTTGAATATGCAAATGCAGAATGAAACGGCTCCGCCCGGTTTATCCCTTATGATCCTGACAAACTACTCTTTCTTCTTTGAAAGACTTAACACCCATCTCTCTGGGTTTGTCCTCCATCCTTCTCCCCCCTACCAAGAGAGCCCCACCCTTGTACAGTGCCCGCACTTGCATCCACATTCAAGATTACAGGACATTTTTTAACAGGTTTTTCTCTATCGGTCTCTCTTATTTTCACTCTCTGTCTGCTTCCTTGTCAGCCCGTTTTTCTAACTCTTTCTGGCCCTAACTTCCACAGGATTTATTAACCTGGAGAAAAAGATAAATGAAAATCTACACACAAAATCAATTGAATCTAGCTCGTCTGGACTGTTGTTGCCTCACCGTACCTTGAGAGCAGATTTGAGCCTGCCTGTCTGTCTTCTTGACTGCCATTTCTCCCCCCTACAAAAGGATACAGTAGCCTACACACTCTCCAGGCTAACTGCAGCTAGCGTGGGCTCTACACTAACCTACTCTACCCCTTAGCCTCATCAGTGTCAGTATGGGCTGATTAGACAGAGAAGCTTGATTAAAACTGCCTGAGTCTGATGGAGAAGACGATAACAGCGGTGAACCAGCCTTTCGTGGATGGGTAGATGACAGCGGTGGTTACCACGGGACTTTAAATGATAATTTATTTCCAAATCCTCACACAGGTTTCAAGGACAAAACATAGCCTGTGATTTGTTGTACTGTAAGAAGCTATTTTGTCATGGGCTGTTCCTGAAGACCTTCCTGAAGCTCTTCCTGAGACCACGTGTGTGTGTGTGTGTGTGTGTGTGTGTGACATCCTCCAGTGTTTGCTGTGAAGTTCAAGGCTACACTACAGACCGACAACAGATACCATAGAGCAGGTCTTCAGAGTGGATGATAGCCTATTTCAGGACACAGACAATTCACCAAACTGCTTTGTTCAATAATTAGCACTGACAGGTGAAAACGTCCACGAATGCCAAGGGAGTTCACAATGAAACGGACAATTGCACAAACACACAACTATGGACCCAAGACGCACACACACACAAACATAAACACACACGTCAATGCACAACAGTAGCGACAGAGGATCCATCAGCACAGCTAACACCACATTAAGACCATAAAGCACCAATACATCTCCTGTTCCACGTACACAGTCCGTATCCTGCTGCTTCTGCACTGATACCCCTGATCCCCCTGCGCTTTGACAAGGCGTAATAAAGCCTGTATGAAGCGCCGCATTGTGTGGGGAGAACACAATGTTGCATGCTGAGTGCTGTGAGAAGGGCGTACACCCGTGGGTCCCACGGCGCAGCAGCGCACCAGGGCCTATAGCAGGGAGTGCTGAGCATGCTAATGAGGTCATTATGTTATGCTCCTGCTCCCCTTTACAGTGTGGGCTTTGCCTGTCAGAGGAGGCAGGGTACCCTGGTAATGCAGCCAACCACAGATGTCACATATGGCACAATGAGAAGACACATGAGCGTCTCCGAATGAGCCGCTCAGAGAAAAGCCAGGGTGACGCTCCATTTTTCAGCTAGCATCAAAAGCAAGGGCACGGCATCAATGATTTGCATAAGGTGAGCTTTAAAGAAAAGTAAAGAGGAGGGCAACAACAGGGCTAATTGTTCCCGCTGCGTATTCAATCAGCAAACGCGCACGATTGTGTTTCCCTTTTTTCCTTTTTTACGCTAGCGCTATTATTTACAACCGAGGGGGAGGGGTTAAGTATCAAGCGCATGCAAATGCAATTACTAGATATTTGCATAGCCGTTAACAATTAGAGGGCAGATGGCAAACAGCGGGCATTAAAAAGCGACCGAGCGCCATCTTGGCTGAGGGAGACAGCTGGCAGACAGGAATCGGCCATTTTGTAAGCATGGGTCGCTGCCAGGCTGAGGCGTGGAGAGGCGCCAGTCTCTCTCTGTGTGCCAGGAGATTGGCAGGCGAGGGGGAGTTGCGCTTTAATACCCTCCCTGGTACAGGCAACAACAACGAACTCCTCCAACACTCTGTGACAGTATGATCACAGCCCAGGGCTCCTGTTGAGAGCTGACTGAGGAGATCAACTACAACAGAACGTGTCTGTGTTCACTTTAGAAACACACACGCACCTCTGAGCAGAGATGGTATCTCATCATAACCGTGTTACCAGGAGGGGAAATCTTTCTTATTTCTGTGATTCTCCTTGTTTAGTTCAATATATATCTCTCTGAATCATATAATTGGTTTTATTCGCCACAAAAGAAGCAATTAAAGGAGGTTATTGTACTCACCAAGAGGTATGAATCCAGCTGTAATCTCGGTTAAGTTTTCACGCTTGAAAACTCTCTCCGTCTGTCCTGTAACGTCCTTCCGAGTCCACAAATGTGTACAGTACAGTACGTTTTGTGGCATGACCTCTCGAAGCTGGATGTCTCTACCGGATTTTTTTTTCTTTAGTCATCACCAATTTGCTAAAACATCTGAAGAGCAGGTCTCGTTGTGTGGAGAAGGACTTTTGTAAATGTGGAGGAGAAAAACGTCAGATGAAAAATCAAGTAGTGTCAGACAGGAGGGAGACGCGGGCAAGTACTGAACAGGTACAACTACTGTCCTTTTCATCTCTCATTCAATTAGCAGCCATTCACTTGTGCTGCCATGGGACCCCTGCTGCACAGCAGTAAGTGGACTTCAGGTGCTATTTCCACACACATAGACAGAGAAGTATGAAAGCTCAGGCCCGCCTTCCTCTCTTCCACCTTATAGATCAATACTGCACTGCCATATCCTCTGATGGGAGCTGCTGTAGTAAGGGTAAGAAAATCTAAGGCGAAAAGACAGGTTGTATCTGATACTGTGGATGAGAGAAAAAGTTCAAATTGTCCTTTCATCCTGGCTCATGAGATCTTAGGAATATTGTGAGCTACGTGCTCGGAAGTAGGACTGAGCAGAAACGTCCTGTGCGCCATCTCCGATGGATCCTTATTCAAACAGTTAAGGTGGAATTAGTAATAAGGGGGAGGGAGCTGGAAGAAAAGAGACCTTCGACGTCCTGTCTTATTCTTCTTCCGTTTCCCTCCCTCCCTCGCTGTCTCCGTGTCTTTCTGACAAAGTTTTATCAAGTGGTGTTGGACGCAGCAAAAACCCCTCCGGCTGAACCACACACAAAGACTCTCTCTCTCTCTCTCTCTCTCTGTCTCTTCCCTCTCCCTTTTTCTCTCTATTTTACACACACACACACACATGTGCACCTACTGACACACACACTGCGTGTGGGGCGGTTGCAGGGTTAGGGCCCTGGCCCTGGCTGATGCTGGGACTGTTGGAGAAAGATAGAAAGAGAGATGGAGAGAGAAGCTGGGAGCAGTGGTGGTGGTTGGTCCCTGGGCTCCGAGGCCTGCAGGCGGTGCTGGGCAACCTCTGCTAGCCTCTCTCCTCTGTATTGATTTCTGCTGCTCCGCGCTGCTCCGCTCTGCCGCGGAGGCTCCTAGCCGGCGGGGATGAGAGCTCGGCTCACCCGCCTCACCTGCCTCTCTCCTGGCTTGGCTGGCCTAGCCTGCCCACTCTGCCGCAGCTTTGGCTGGCCCCTGCCGGCTCCCCGGGACCCCTGTATGCAGCACCGGGGCCACAGGAGGAAGGCAGCCAGAGAGCCCATGGCGATCCACAGCTGTGTTCACCTGCTCTGGGTTCACCCGCTTCGAACCACCTCCTCGAACTGCTTCTATCCTTCTCTCCTTCCATCCTTCCACCCACTCTGCTTCTCTTTTTCCTCCTCCACTGCCTCCTCCTCCTCCTCCTCCTCCTGCTGTACACAAACAACCAGAGACAGAGATGGAGAAAAAACAAGTTAATCTTAACTTTCAGCATTTTACCCACTCTGAATGTCAATCCTGGTCTTTGATCAGCAAGAAGTCAGGGGTGAGAATTCTGGCATCCTCTCCCAGCCGGTAATGTGAACCTGCTAACCCTGGAGAGCAGAAACTGCTGGGATTGGAGGCCTGAGAGTTAAGTGTGTCAGGCAGAAAGAAACTGTCTGCCAAAGGTACTCTCAGCTATTAGATTCTGATGTGCTGCAGATAGCAAAATATAGCGAGAGTGGGCCCATTATAAAAATCACCACTGCGTCAATAGAATACATTAGAAATATTTACAGGAAAACTTTCTCTTCAACAATCACCCGCTTTTGCTCTCGCTCTCTTAGCCGCACAAGCCCACTGAGTTTTATATTTATTTGCCCTTAATGGTTATAAATATCAAAAGCAACATTTAAAACTGACAGGATATTTCAAACTGCCCTTCCCTCACCCTCTTCTCTGTTTGCGCCATAGTGAGTCTGAAGGAATGGAAATGTTTTGGCCAGACCAGTGGTGCTCTATAGAAACTTTGTCAAAGAAAACATCTCAGCTTTTGTATCATCTAGAATTATTCAAATGGGTTCAGCAGCCCTCTTCTTATGATAATAGCAGTTGTGGGGGTGGGGGGCATTTCTTTGAGGATTCATGGTGCCATTGTGTTCCTCAACAGAGAAAGAGCCGTGGCCAAATTCAACCCCCCACCACCCCACATTGCACCGCGTCGCAACCAACCACACGATCCCCAAAAATATCCTCGCACCACAGTCACCACAGAGCTCTGACAGCCCTTCTGTCCACCTCTCTCCACCCCTCCGCAAGCCTGAAAAAGAGACTAAAACCCACGGGCCGACTGCCAGGGGAATAGAGAAGTAAAACGCAGAGGTTTAGAGTCGGTGGGCAGGCGAGGCTTTGGAAGTTAGAGCTGTCTGTTAAGGAAAGAACGAAGGGGGTGCGAGAGTGGCGTGGGGGGTTACACTGTTGGGACAAGAGAGGCAAGTTTGGGAGAGGGGGGCTGAGTTGAGTTAGGGGGACATGGATGGGGACCGGGGGTGCGGTGCATGTCTCAGACACAATAATACTATTCATTGGGCTCAGACATGGGTGTTAACTCCCCTCTGACAGAGCACAATGGGACTCGGCGGCATTCAGGCAGCCTTGGTGATATTGTTAGTTCAGGGCTGCATTCTCCCTGCCGCAGGATAGAGCGCCTGCATTGTACCCGTCCGGCAGGATGGATGGAGGGAGGTTTGAGAGGTGAAAGGCAAAGAAAGAGAGAACAGTACGTTTGTCTATCTGTCAGTGCTGAAGGAGCGAGGGGCAGAGGGAACAGGGGGCGGAGAAGGTGGGGAGGGGCGGCGGTGGTGGTGGCGGCGTCGGGGGGGGTGTTTTTGCCCCATGGCATTGGACTTGTTTGTTTCAGGGGGGAAAAAATAAAAGGAGAAACTGAGACTAAAAGAGACTGTGCAATAAATATTACTCAAGCAGCCGAGTGCAGGTCTAAAGAGGCATTAAAGGGGTGGGGGGCACAGACGGAGCGAGGAAGGCATGGTGGCATATTTATGGGAAAAAACGCTGCAGGTTTGTATGCTGCTTTCGAGTTTAGATGCATTTTGTTCATACGCCTCAAAAGAGGGAGAGCGGAGAAGAGTGAGGAAAAGGCGAATGACAGAAAATGAGAACTGTGGAGGTTACTGCTGTTTGTGACTCGGATGAGGTGACATCCAACTACCATGAGACCTACTTTTTCAGAGGAGAGGAGAAGAGAGGAGAGGAGATACAGTATATAATTCGAAAGGGAGAAGGAACTGAGACAGCTGAAACAGCACAGTAGGCACTGGGGAATGCAGGCTGTTACTTAGACATAGACACAAGTCAGGTTTCCATCCAAATGTAGCACGAATCTTCAAGAAAATCACCTAAATTGATGCACGTTTCCATTCACTGCTGCTATGCAAATATTAGCTGTTGGTTAATCGCTAATCGAAATATTTGGAATATGTGAAATATATTGTGAAATATGTGGGATAATTATGTCTTCAGTGGACTCATTTAAGTCCATTATGTATGTCACGATTCATTCACTAAGTCTGTTTCCATTAAACTTAATCACATTTAGTTTTTTTATCTATAAATTTCCACCTCAGCTTAGCGTAAAAACATTTTTACATTTCAAGAATCAAATCTTGAATACACTTAGAGATGAATAGAGATTGCACACTTACAATACAGACGACTGTATTGCTCACAGTTTGAAATTATGTCAATCTGTGACTATTTATGGATTAGTCAGTTAGAAGAATATGAACTATTTAAGTAGTTCATGATTTAAGTAATTATTTTAAGTAAAATGTAAACATTTGGTGCTTGTCTTAACATTAACAACAGTAGTTTAATATTTTTTGGTTTGCGAGTGACAAAACAAGACATCTACTTCTTACACAGACAAAACTATGAATCGGTGTTTGTACTCGAGATTGGTCTTGGTCTCAAGACCAGTCTCAGGACCACTTCTTGAAGGTCTCGTTCTTGTCTCGGAGTCGACTGCATTTTTACTCTGTCTTGTCTCGGTCTCGGACAAAGAGGATTTTATTTCGAGACTGGTCAAGACCACAGCTGCGGTCACCGGTGTTTCCATATTAATCAATTAATGATGTTGAGTTTGTCCTGCCACAGTTTCATAATGAACTGAAAATACTGAAAAAAAACGAAATACCAAACTTAATTAAATTTTTGTCACTGTTAACGGCACACGCTCCTTGGAAGTGACTTCCTAAATGTCAAAGAGGATATCTGCACACAGCAGTTTGTAAATCCTGCAATACGCTTACTGAGAATGCTGCAAGCCAAAGAGATATGGCGAATATTAGCCACATGTTAGCCACCTAAGTAAGTACACACTTAAGAAAATAACAACTGCCGATTAATCATTTATGAAACGAATTCTCAGATGTCATTAAAATGAACCTGATGATGATAACACCTAACATATAAAACACAACATCGCTATATGGGCTCATGGACATCTCATCATATTCCCGTCTGGATGTCTGCTTCCCACTGAGCACTTCAAAGATTTTATGATGGTCTTGTAAAGAACAGCAGATCTATAGTAGCGGTATGGTGAAAAGGACATGAGACATAAAAGGATGCAGTATGCACGGCTTCATACACATCACACAACTAATCACTAGACATGACACAACCCACACACACACACACACACACGCACACACAGTATCACTGCTCCTTCTGCACAAAACAACCTGCTTTCATGAACAGTACTTTGTTTGTTTCCCCTCTGGTAAACTCTGACCAACCGTTCCCATAGCAACCTTCCCTACTTGTTCCCTGTGTGAATGTGTGTGTGTGTGTGTGAAAGAGAAAGAGAGGTATGTGGGGTTGTGTGGAGGTTTAGAGTAGGACTTCCTGATCTTAATACAACAGATGTGCACGCTTGTGTGTGTGTGTGTGTGTGTGTGTGTGTTGGTGATGGGGTGGTGGAAATAAGAACTGATGGATCCCGTTAATGTACGCCTCAATCCTCTGTGAACTTGGGGTGATTCTGTGATGTCTAAAAGCAACTACTCCTTCTCATCTGCATTCACTCTCAGCAGCTTGGAGTCAAACTGCCCTCCTCAGATAAGGAAAGAGCCAGCGGTGTGATGCTGGGTTTGTCAGGCAGGCCAGGGCACGGCTCTCGTCAGGGGGCTAATGCCCTTCAGGGGTGGCTGAGGTAGAGAGGGTACTGCCCTTTGTCCTTGGTAGGGGGATTACACTGGTCAACCAGCACAGACAATGTAACCCCCTCCTGGGATGGGAGGACCAACCTGCTCTCTACCAACGATAGGGGCAGTCAACTGATCACTAACTTAATTAAGGACAGAGGAAAGTAAGAGAGGAGCAGGAGGAGGAGGAAGGGTGATGCAGAAGACAGAGAGAGGCTGAGAAGAAGCACAGGCAGTGGTGATAAAAGGAGCGGGTAAAGAAGAGAAAAGTGAAAGGAGAAGAAATCAGAGCAAGGAGCACAGGGACACGCTAAAATAAGAAGAGGCATGGAGTTAAAAAGAGAGCAATGGGAAGCAGCGAAGGGGCGAAGAGAAGCCTTCTCTAGCACGGGATTAGGAGTGGAAGGGGAGGGCAAGATGAAAGGATCAGGTCTAACAGAGGACAGGAAAAAGGCCAGGAGAGATGGCCAGAGGTGGGAGAGACCGGTGACTTAAACTCCAAGCAAGGAAATCAAGTAGAAGAGGGAGAAAGAAGAGAGCTCAGGAGACCTCGAGGCGCTGGTGAAGGAAGTCTTTTTTTATAACAGGTGCACAATGTGAAAACTACGTCTCTGTTCTCTATTTATGCCACTGCACACACACACCTATTCAGATCCGATGGCAAATACAGCAGATAATTCTATTACAGAGGACTTTAATAGAGGATATTTAGGGGACAGTTAGCGGGCCTTGGTAGCATAGCTCAGGCCCACTGCAGACAGATATGGCTCTGCAATACTTAACAACAGGGATTTGGCAGCACTGTTGATTGAACATGCCAAATCCCATTTGTTGGAGGGCTGTGCGCGTTTGTATCGACACTCTGTAACCTTGTGGCTTCGTAAAAGGAGACCACAGTGTGTGTGTGTGTGTGTCTGTGTGTACGTGTATGTGTGTGTGTGTGTGTGTGTGTGTGTGTGTGTGTGTGTGTGTGTGTGTGTGTTTTCCTGGCGGGCAGGTGGGCAGGCAGGTGGGTGGCATGGTCCAACCGCTTAGGTGCATTGGTCGAAAGTCCCCTTCATCTATTCTCCTCTCCACCCCTTCATCCTTCTATCTTTACATCAACGTCCGCTTCGATTCCCTATCTTCGCAAAAAAAGGGTGACAAGAAGGAGATAGAGAGGTTTTCTCAACACTCCTTTTCTTGCTTTCTCCTTCCATCCTCCCCCCTCCCTCCCTCTCTCCGTTCCTTCCATCCCCTATGGTAGAGCTGCCAGACAGGAGTGCTCAGCAGCTCTCCGAACGTTATTGATCCTGAGAGCAAGCCGGCCAGGGAGTTGGTGTCTCTCCCTCTCTCTCTCTCTCTCTCTATCTCTCCACCCTCCATCACACCCTCATCCCCCACCACAGCCCGCAACTTTTTCCTCTCTCCCTCCCTCCCCGCCTCTACTTCATTTATCAAGGTTAAAGAACTCTTATAAAAAAGGGAAGAGGGGGTCGCCTGGATGTTATCTGACTTCATGAAAGAAATCCCCTCAGGCCACTCCACTAGAGGAAGATGCTCTTTGCCAGACCCAACTCTACACACACACACACACACACACGCACACACACACACACATACACACACACAACACGCAGTGGCACCAAGCAGCGGCCCACTCATAGCCAGTCAGAAATAGAAAGTAGCTTGTCCAGTTTGGTACATAGCAACAGGACAATCAGGAATAGAACTGAAGAGGATGGATGAATGGACACAGAAAGAGGAAATTAGAAAATTAATCACCGTGCGTTACACAACGAGGTAACGCTTTCTTAGAAGACACAATTCATTAAAGAGTTTATTTATTCTAACTGCTGCTTTTAATGTTGAATACATTTTGTACTAATGCTTTATTGATTGATTTGTTGAGCCATTAACGAGAACAACTTTTAGGTTGCCAGGTGCACTGCAGCTCAATAGCAGAAGGTAAGCAGTCAATTCATTTGGGGTAGAGCTGCAGAAGCTTAAGAGACAAAGTACGTCATGCTGAAGGAGGATAAACACCAAAGTTATTTTTAGACCTGCAAAAAATTAGCCCATTAATTGACTGAAGTTGAAAATAAATTGTCCACAATTTTGTCTTTAGCAATAATTGTCATAATAATGATTTAGCATCCTAAAAAGCTTCTTAAACATAAATATTTATTGATTTTCTTAGTCCTCTGTGATAATAGACCAACTACTCACTTAGCTCTGTCCCATTTAAGGTCCCATTACTTCACCTATCAAATTTCCAATCTTGCACGTCACATATACATTTAACAATGATAAAAATAGCAAATTTATCACTTGAAATTCTCATTAAGTGTTGAAACAATGAGTCTTTAGTTGACACACATTAAATTAACTAAAGTTACTCTCACTGGCAGATTTCACCAGCTGTAGCTAGCCACCTAGCTAGCTATGAGCTAATATTAGCTCTGTGTTAAACAGTCGCCCCCGGCTGATGTTTGACTGTTTCCAGGTGACTTTTTTTAAAAGCAAGAACCCTGTAACACACTATTTAATCCATCACTGGCACTTTTGCTTCACTCCATCCTCCAAACTACTGAGTATTACAGCTCTACACACACACACACACATGCTTCAACATGCGGAGGATTTAAAAGCTTGCTGCACCTGGAGACGGTTGCTAAGCTAATAGAAAATAATCTACAGATGGATTAATAATGAAAACAATTGTTAGTTGTTGTTTATTAGGTAATCTATTAGAAGGTGGTAGCAAAATATTCACAACAAAACTATACAACGAAGTACACCTGGAAAGTAAGTTTGCACAAAGCCACCATAGCCGTAAATTTTAGGCCCCATAATCCATCCATGTAGAGGGAATACAGTTTCTGCATTTCCAGCCATTAGGAGACCGTAGCGGCCATTGTCCCTGTTTGTAAAAGGACTGGAAATGGCTCTACATGTGGAGTACATCCTGTCTTCCATTGTTATTGCTTTCACTCTCCCTATAAAGGCCTGCCTGCACTCCAGGCTACAACAGCCAGGCAAATACACACAGCAGCACATTACAGAGCCATACCTTCCCCTCCCTTTGTGCTCAGTAATTGCCACAATGCATCTTCTCGTCCAGCTAATTAAGTGAGTCTTTCCCATTGTCTCCCAATACTATCACCTCTTCACACAGCCAGAGAGAGAGAGACAGAGAGAGGGGGGGGACTTTATAAAGCAAGAGATGGAAAGAGCAAAAAGGGTGGAAGAAATACAAAGGCAGGAGTCCAAATAGAGTGAGGATGAATGACAAAGGCATGTGTCTGCGTCCTGGTAAATGTTTGCCAGTTGAAAAAGGTGCATGTTGTCTGTTTTTGTCGGCGAGCTGTAAAAACCACATTACTGCTGTCAGACGAAAAATCTTCATTCTTGAAAAAGTTAACATGAGGCCAGAACATTTCCACTAATGTTGGCCTAAAGGTTATTTGGCTGGTGATCATGACAGTTATAAAAATATATATATGTTCAGACGGAGTGTCGGGTCACGTCTTGCACAGTTCCCCTCCACTCAGAAGTGTGTTTTGCTCACTGTGACTTCACCTGTTTGACCCTCGCTGTGCAGACTGATGGATGGTCAGAGTTTGACACAAGAAGGATGTTTTCATATTGATCTGCTGAACGGGGAAAGTTTGTCTGTGTTCAGCTGAAATCTGACTTTAACACGTGCACATACGAGCAGGACTTGTGACACTGCAAATAGTTGGGAAGGCAATATAACTTACAAAACTGTGATGTGAAAACTGAGAATGGACTTATCAGTGAGGAAGGAGACATCAAATTTTGAAATGAACATATAATATTGGGATTTTAATTTTAATTTAAGGATTTTTAACAAAGTAGTTGAACTTTTTTTGTGGAGAAACCATATTGCTTTTATATATATCAAAAAATTGAGGAGATCTTTAAGCGTTGCCTGGTGCCACCTATGCTGCGAACAAACCTCACTAATTGTTTCCAAGAAAAGAAAAGTCTATCTTACAGGCCTTTCTCATCCTACATAAAAAAAACAAGTACAGTTTGACTGTATATGACAAAATAAGATTTATTCTTATAATGAAACATTTACAGGAAGTAACTGGAACAAGTCCAGAAGTGAGCCTGAGTGTTTGAACTATAATTTCCCTCACCTCCTACATCTGAAAAAAAAAAAAAAAAAACACAAAAGGAAATAATACTTTCACTTTGGAGACAGAAGCGATGCTCTATCACGTAACTTCACAAAGACGTGAACTCATTCAAGGAGAGCACTGAATTCCACTCTTATGTGTAATATCCTGGATATTATCTAATATCACACCATGCATTACGCTGCCTGCTGCAATAGTTGGGCTACATCAGCTTCAAACTGTCATGACTTCACAACATCTGCGCGCAATCGTGGAAGCGCTTGATGAAATCTATAATAAAAGTGAAAACAGGGTGCATTTGTTTTTGTTTCCTCTTGTTCGTTTCTTCTTCATATCTTCGCTGTGCGGGTTTTTTGAGTGGCAAACCAAGCAGTTTGAATGAGTTGCTCACTGACTTCTCTTTAGGTTGCTAGGAGAGCCTCCCTCCCTCCCTCAAAAAAAAAAAAAAAAACTCAACTTGCTTCATGCTCAAGTCCACTCGCTGACCTCTCAGGTCAGACACTCTCTTCCAAACCCCCAAAATCTCCCCCCTGAAAAAAAAAAAAAAACCTCAACCCCCTCCTTGAACCTCTACCACCCTCCACCTCCCCCCTTCCCATCCTGAACGCCTTTCCTTCCCACACTCAAGTTCCTGTCAAGGTCTTGACAGACAGACAGACAGGCAAGTAGGGTGACATCATGGTGCAGAGAGAGAGAGAGAGAGAGAGAGACAGACAGAAGAAGGGGGCTGTCTGTCTGTCTGCCCCCCAGCACCCACACAATACAGCAGGGCATCTGGCACTGGGGTGGTGGTGGTGGTGGGGGACGGGGTGGGGGTCTGTCAGGACAAAGCGTTTACATCCCCCTCCCTGGAATATGATTATAGTTTGTAAATGGCGGCTGAGACGTAAATGCGCGAGGAGAAGAAAAGGGGTGAGATGCAGCGGCGGTGGCGGTGGTGACGGCAGGAGGGTGGGTGGATGACACAGTTATGGGTGCATACAGTGAAGCCACCCCCAAATATATATGACATATATATCCAAACATATGAAGAGGACTCTGGGATATCCATGAATGCCGTAATGGAAAATCTGTACCAGGATATTTTTTTTTAAAAAACAACCAAATCTTCATTAATATTTTTCTTGTTTTTTTTTTGTTGACATTTTTTCCCCACAAACTGAAATTGAAACTGAACTCAAACTAGCAGGTGTAGTGGTGAAATCTGCATGTGTGTGTGTGTGTTTGTGCATGTCACTTGCAGCTTGTTAATTTGCAAGTTCCAAGACGAAACAATGGTGCCAACGGGATAGAAATCAGTGTCATAATACTCCCTCTCTCTCTCTCTCTCTCTCTCTGTGCAGCGGCCCCCACCTCTGTCTCCGTCTGAGAGGCTGTCTACTCGCTGTGTGCATACAAGTGTGTGTCTGTCTGTGTGCATACATAAAATAAATGAGCTGTGCGTATGCATTGTGCGAGTCCACAGGCCCAGTGTATATATTAGAAATGTGACTTGACCCTGGCAGGCTGAAGCAGGGTTTCTGCGTCGTACTGGGCGTGGGAAAAAGGGGAGACCTCTTTTCACAGCTGCTCCGGCCGTTGCATTGAACCAATGGAGGTCCCACCACCCCCTCAACCTGCCTCCACCGCTTATGCCCCCCTCTCTCTTTTCCCATTCACTCCGCAGCCTGCTGCCTTTCAGCGGACCCCCGTCCCTCCCTTCTGCGCTCTGTTCGTCACCCTGCTGCACCCCACCATCGCAGCCACCACCAATCTTTAATACAGCCACCTCCCCATTCATCCAGTGCGCATTGAGATGCCAGAGGCCTCTGAGCTTTAAGGAGGTATAAGAAAAACAACACAGCTAACTGACTAATGAAATAAAGCGACTAATACCAAAGCAAAATAAGTAGCTAAATTAGCTTATGTAGGTTTGTGCTGACGATCAGAGCTCCTGCCTCATTTCTCACACTTCTTTACTTCTTCAAACCAGCTTCAGTGTTTCTCACATTCTCTCTTCTCTCCTTCGAGCACCTCTGCACATAGACTTTAATTTATGTTAACATACGCCACCACTCTACACTCAGCCTACACACACCCCCTACACACACACACACACACACACACACACACAGAGTCAAACATTCACCACCTCCCTCCATCCAGTGTATTCATTTGAAGAGATTTATTTCCTATCAAGCCGCATAATGCAGAGGGTATAATTCAAATCAACTTTTAAGAACAGCCAAGCAGTGCAGTTTATGTATACAAATCTAGAGAGCCAGCAAACAGCGGGGTGTTAAAAAGCAGATTGCCAACTTTAAGAAGCCGTGGGTGGGCGGTGGGTGTTTCGTTTTGCCATTAACGATAACCTATTACTGATAAACCTCACAATCAGTCTGTTTAAACACATAATGCAGGCTTCATTTCTTTCACATACTCTTGCTAATCTGACAGTATAACCATGCAAACGCAGGCTCAGAGTTTGAATCACAAAACCGCACACACACACACACACACACACACACACACACACATATACACACACCCACATGCAATTTTAGAGAAACTTTAAAAGGTCACATAATGTGCAGAATAACTCCAACAGATTCTCAGGAGCAGTCCTATCGTGCTGTCTAGCTACCCTGCTGATACACCAGGCGTGTTGAGGAAATGTTGAGAAGCAGCGAGGGGGCAGCGACGGGTGGAGGAGGGAGGGAGGGAGGCAGGGAGGGAGGTTGTAGCCGAGAACCTGAAAGGACTCCATCTCCCTTGGCCAACATGCCATGACGGTGTGGAGCAGCAGTCTGAATTGGTTTCTCTGGGGTGGCGGAGCTGAAGAGGTGATGGCAAGATGAGCCCGAATGGGGATGGAAAAGGATGGAGGGTGGAGGGTGGTGGTGGTGGGGGGGGGGGGAGATACGGTACACTGAGGTATGTGTGTTTGTGTGTTTGAGAGAATATGAGAGCATAAGAGAGTGAAAGAGAGATGGCAGACTGGATCTGAGGTACTGTAAATGAGCGGATTACTGCTTCCCTCTCTTCAAGTCTTTCCATATACATGAGAGTGCTCGGCTGTGGAAGCAACACTGCTATGTGTGAAATCACACATCCTCCGGCCCGCACTTCCTATACGAGCAGTTGTAACAAATGCACATATTGTAACACGGGTCCTGTAAGGGTAAAACAAGGCAGACCCATGCGTGCTAGCTCTTAATTGCCGTTATGAATACAAAGAGGATGTGAAGAGTGTCACTTCTGGATTGATGTGTCTCTGCGTCAAATTTAGCCTGTAGCTATGCCTCCACTTCTAAAGCCCATGTCCAGCCAAAGCTTGTTTGCATCGATTTATCTAGTTTGTGGATATGATATTGACTAAGTAGACCGGCAGCCCTTATCGAGTTGAAGCAAAGCGAAAGAGGTTTAAGAGGTGGTCGAACGCTATGGAGGAGGATAGCCACAGGCTGTGAAATCTCCTCTGATCTTCCCTTGTCTGATTCTCAAACGCAACTCTTTCTCTGGGGGGGCATGCTGATATAGAACTAGGCCAATGTCACAGAACGCTCATCTAACCCTGGAGGGAAATAATAAAAAAAAAAAATCACTTCTTCTGTTTCTCCCCCGATGACGGACCTCAATCTCCGCGGATGGGGCTTCATCTCCCTCTCCTCCCTTTTCCAACACTCCCTCCATCACACCGTCTACTTTGTTCTCCGCAGGAGGTTGAACATGCACGAGCTGAGCGGCATTCTCGGCCTTGATAGCCCGCTATAGCAGCTGTTAGGAAAGCGAAGGTAATCTTTAGTCGTGTCACTCAACACCGAGAGAGGGAAGTGAGTGAGTCACCTAGTTCTAGTTTCAGCCTTCCATCATCTTCAGCATTATACGCTGTTAGAGAAACTTGCAGCCTGTAAGGTTTTGCCAACTCTTTAGTAAAGTAACTATGACAGCTGGGTCTGTGCGTATTCTACTTTATGACAACATATATACAGTGTAAGTTGGTTATCATGTAAGGAAAAATAATAATAATAGTGCTGCTTTACGATTGAGCCAAAAAACTTTAACGTGTCGGGACAAACAGTAAGTGCACTCACAGAAATATTTAGGTGCAACTTGGGGCTTTTTTCTTAAAAATACAGAAAGTGAAAACCAAAAAAGACAGATGCTTTTCTGTGGGTGAATAAGTGGATGGGGCTACAAGGCCTGGACAGAGAGTAGAGGACAGAAAAGTAAGTAGTTTTGTGAGGGGGAGTACGGGGAGGAGGGAGGGAATTAGAGGCGTGAGGGACTTAGCCACCCTGGCAGTCTTTCCACATGAGCACACCTTGCACACACACCAGGCCAAGCGCCCCCTCACTCCCCCTATGTATCCTTAAAGGGATAAAAGCATGGACAAAGGAATTAAAATATAGATTACACAAGTGGCCTCCCTGCGTCTTATCTGCCAAAACCGAAGAATCTAACAAATTGGATCAGACGTTATAAAGAAGGGGGCGAGAGGCGAGCGAGAGGCTGACGAAGGCGAACGAGGAAGTGCGCACATAAGGAATGAGAGGCACGTCCACCTCGCCGTTCTTTGGCGAGGAGATGAAATTAGGACTTTTTAAAGCACACTTGTGAAAACACAAGGCCTCGAGACAAACAGGTTCACCAGTTCAAGGGTAATTACATGAAAGTAGTGTGTAAGTAGTTCAAGTTCAAGTGTGTTTTGCAAATCTTTGGTGTAGTAGTGTGAGTGAAAGATTATTTTGAAGTCTCACCTGTAACTTTGGAGTGATGAAGCTTTGCCATGACCCAGTCTGTGATCCTCAGAGCAGGAGGTGGTGTGTGTGTGTGTGTGTGTGTCTCTGCTGACCTGATGGCCTGCAGGTTCAGACACAGGCCTGCGGAGTATTTCTATGTGACTGAGCTTCTGTCTGCACTCCACAGATTCCTGCAAAAACATAAAGCATGAAGTTGAGAGAGAGGTTCAAGTCCTGCAGCAGGTCATAACCTCACTCGCCAGTGTGTGTGATCCACCTTTATTCTCACTTTCACACAGTCAACTATAATAAACGTTTTGGCCACACGTGAAATTCTTTGAGGTTTGATACCTTTAAAATTCTATCATTATTAATAATTCTGCAAATAAGATTTTGGATATTTTGACCTGAAGATGAAATAAGATTAAATATAAAATTGTGAATTAAAGGTGTCAAATCCTCATTCGCTCTCAGATTCTCATGTTATCTGGACAAAAAAAAACAAACTACAGGATAAAAAATAAGATTTATAAATTAAACTGGAGAAGGAAAACAGTCAACACCAAACAGGTTAATTTACTGTAATTAATGGCGACACATTAATGCTGATTGTAATATTAGAAATTTGTGTTATATTGTTCGATTCATGTGTGGAAAGTTTCTTATATTTCCTATTTCAACTGTCAGTCGGAAATGCATGACAATACCAATCTCTTCAACACACACACACACACACACACAAACACACTTCACAAGCGATTACACAAAATACTGAAAGATTACATCCGCTGAAACCTGATGTCCTTTGCGGGTTTAAAGCCTGCATGTCAGCCTTTCAATTTTTTTTTTTTTCTCTTTCACTTGCATGGGTCAGAGGCTGTTGCTAGGCTACCAAACCCAGAATTCATAAGTTCAGCGAAAAAGGTTTATATAGGCCACTGCAATTCAAGGTAAAATGATAATAGAAAATTGATAACGCTGGAATATGGATTTTGATGATATGGAATCAAATAGACCATGAAACATAAATTGGTTCAGATGTGAATCAAAGCGTAATAAAAGTAACAATAATAATATAATAATAAAAAATGATAGGTCAAGTGGGTATAACTTAAATTAAAATTTTAAAAAGCTGTTTCTTTTTTGTCAAATCCATCAACGTTTACTTTAAATGACGCTCACGATGCTCACAACACATTCTCCAAACATTGCAAAATGAAGACGAGCGTGGGAAAACACTTTCCAGGAAGCACCGTGAATCAGAAATTCAGTAATTTTCTACATAAAGGCAAAAATTACAGAATAATACAAAATTCAAATCTCACACCCCGACGTTGAATTACAGTCTCGTGGTCGAGTAAAATACAAAACTGATCTCACACAGTAAAGAAAAGAAAGACCTATTCTGTAATCGACAGTGCGCTGTCATGTTTATTGTACTCTGTAGAGACGGAAGATGAGGCACTGAAGTTGCAGCAACAACGTGCGGTAGCACACACACGTAAACACGCGCAGAGAAGCACATGTACAAAGACATGTGCGCGAACACACACTCGCGCAAGCAGCTCTGCAATCTAGTGGCCTAGTGTGACACAAGCGAGATAACATCTATAGGATGGTGCTGCTTGGAAATGCAGCTTGGCTGTAAAACTAAAACAATGGCTCTGTTGTGTGTGTGTGTGTGCATAGGACGACTGCTTTGTTCCAACAAACACCACATGCCCTCATGCAACAACCAGGGCAACAACCTGAAAATATTCAACGTTATCAATACAGTGCAGAGACAGAGAGAGTGGGGAAGGAAGAGAGAGAGAGATGGAGGGGGGGGGGGGGGGCATATGACATATCTACGCTTCAGCTGGAAAGGCTACAGACATGACAGGTTGGTTAGAAATGCACGGCATGCATCCATAAACACATCTCCTCTCCTGCTCTCTCATCTTCTCATCTCACTCCTTCTGCATCATTTTCAACCCTGTTCTCTCTAATCATACTTTTTTTTTTGGGTTGTATTTATTTGTTAATTTCTCTGCCGTGGCAGAATATATCAGAGCTGGCGAAACTATAATCATTTTAAATACATTTACAAATAGATAAATCACTGCGCAAGACAATAGGAAGGGTAATGCAGCCTTATGGCAGGTGTTGGTAGACTAGACGTAGACTAGACTGGGCTCCATCTGGTGTTGAGGGCCTCCTCCTGATGGTGGAGAGGGCCCAGACAGACACATATTAATGTGGGAAAACCGACGTCTAGCCTGCCTCTCAGACTGCATTTCAATCTCAAAGGGCTCTCCCCATATCCTCCATTTATTACCCCTCAACAATGCATTCATTTCTACTGCACCGGGGCAAGAGGCTGGGAGGGTGGTGCTGTTTGCCATGGCGTGTGGTGTAGTCGTAGCACAAAACGCTATTGTGAAATACGAATGGAAATATGCCGTATTATTAATGCTTTAGCTTAATATTGAAATGAACCCTCGAAAGGACAGAAGGGATGTGCATCTGCGGAAAAAAGGGTGAATTCTGCACACAGATAGTCCTGAAATCTGTGCAATTACAAAAAAAAAAAGCTTCCGTCTGAAACAATACAAGTTTTAATTCAGTGTATTAAAATATTGTCTCAGTGGGACTTCACCAATTACTGGTTCTGTCACATTAAAATTGAGACATGGGTATCCTGACACTCCTGCAGTGTTTCCTTGATGAACACATTCATTTGCACCACGCTCTATTAAACTACCAAAAGTATAGCCACACAGCTCGTACTGATAGCCTGAAATTATCATTAATATCATCATAATTACAACAGCAGATAGCCTACTGTTTCGCATCACACACAACCTCGGCACATATTCACGCTGCCTGCCTGTGTGTATTATGAGATACAGCAGTACAGCAGCATGTCGCCTCAAAAAGCAAGAGATATTTCCATGCTAGCTCCATCTCCACCTGCCCTGGTCTGTGACGCAGTAAGCTGGGGCCTACTAACAGTAGCACCAGGCTCTGTGCTGCTACACACTCACACACACACTCACACACACACGCATGCATTCTCCACCGTGCAGAGCAGAGCCACCACACAGAGCAGCTACAGCTTTAGCAGCTAACACAGAATTGGCTTGTTTAAAATTCAACAGGCTCCACTTCAGAGTACAACCTATCACTCAGGCAGTCCTGGAACCAGACAGGAGCTCCTCTCTGACTCGGATGGAGTGGAAAAAGAAGAGATGATGTGCAGCCCAAACAGCATTATAAAACAGGCCTGAAAATCAGCCCCGGTCTCTGGACGACCCAGCCAACCCTGCCCTCTCCTAATACTGCCTCCAAAATCTCTGCTCGGCCCTGCTACTGTACACCAGCACACCAAAAAACACACTTATTGGTGATGTGTGTGCGTGTTGTGAGCTATGAGAATAAACCACATGTGTGGAAATGAAGCTAAACGAGCACTGCACTTGTTAATAAAGGACACAAAGGTTAAGGCTGCAGTTAAGAGCATCAGTGAAGCTAAATCCAGGGAAGTAAGATGACAAACGCCTTCTGCATCACAGCACGATCTCCACTTCATAACTTGTGACACGTTACTTCGATGACCTGCATTCATTCTCCTGATCTTTGCTGCACCTGCTACACTAAACCATGTGAATGCACCTGAGACTGAGATTATTTTTCATTGCATCCACAGTATGGTGAAAAAAAAAAAAAACTGCATCATCCTCCCATCAACTTTTTAGAGACAAAATAAAGCAACTTGGATTTTTTTTTTCTGCCTTCTGCAGGTGTGTTAGCTTTCTCTTTTCTCTGAACTCTTTCCCAAAATCACTCCATAGATAGGCCAGCAGCAAGGGGATATGGGGAGAGGGGGGCTTACTGGTTACTGGTGGAACACGTGACTCCCATGAGTCGTCCAATCAGGTGCTTTTTTCCAGCTACAAGCCGTGTTCTGGTTATCAGCATCCAACTAAGACAATCAGCAGAAGAAACGTGTAAAACATGCTTGCTATCTGTGACTAAAAGGCAGGTTCCATTAAGAGAAAGCACCAGTGCCAAGTCGCCCTCCTCCTCCTCCTCCTCCTCCTCCTCATCATCATCATCATCACCATCACTCTATGAATGGAGCCTGTCTCCGGTTGCTAACTACTGTCACTCCATGCATCCCCCCGTGAGAGAAATCTGGCGCTATGAATCCGGTTTTTGGTGAAGGGGGGCGGTGTTCTCCTCTGCACCGGCATACGTCCAAAGAACCAGGAGGCGTTCCTCGGTGCGATGTCTCGGGCTTCCAATCCTCCGTGCAGGCTGCATCCATCCATCCGCTCCGTCAGCTTCACCCCCCCAACACACACACACACACGTCCTCCTCCTCCTCCTTCTCCTCCTCCACACACCTCCTCATCGGTCCCGGTTCCGGCTCGCTCCGCCGTGACGACTGCAGAATTAGTTTATACATTCGGTTCTCTAGCTTTATGATATTACATAAACTCATACAGCTAGATAACCAAAGAGAAAAACTAACCCACGTCTCTTAAAGGGGCCGCCGCCGCCGCCGGAGCTGCTTGTGTTGTGGTCACATGGAGCCATTGCATTCCGCCTGCATGCATGCGCACGCCTCCCTCTCTCTCTCTCTCTCTCTCTCTCTCTCTCTGCCTCCCTCTCTCTTCTTCTACGCTCCCTCTGTCTCTCTATCCACCTCTAACATGCACACATGACTGCGCGCATGCACAAAGCTTGAGGGTTATAAGTAATATCCTGTTTTATTGTTGTCTTTACGCGTAAAGACTCCCTGTCATCGCCGTATGAACATCCTCGGCAATAGAATAAAAGTGCGTTATTCTAAACAAAAGTAGCTCCTTGCAGTCTCACATGATTATGGATTCTACTCAAAACCAGAGGTGAACTTCCTCCCACTCCAAGCCTGAGAGCTGACGAGCATCTGCAGGGTGAAGTCATCCAGCTGCACGGGAAGGATGACACATTCTCCTGTCATCCATATGCAGGATTACAAGGAAGGAAAACTAGCCACCAATAACCTTAATGAAGCATTCATTTAACTACTAATAAGACCCCATCGTGTCCAGTGTGTGCTCTTATGTGATAACAGTTCGTAAGATGAGATGAGAGACAATGTTACTTCCACTGTCTCCACACTAACAGGCCCTCACAAGCAACCAGCTTATTGTTGTTTTAAATGCCAGCTCACATCGACCCATTTCAGACCATAGACCACAGTTTCCGTGTTGAGTGAATTAATCCATGAATTGTTTGAAAGCATGACAAACTACCAAAGGCCCATATAGCGTACAGTAGAGGGGCTTCCAGCTAAATGTCAACAACATGATCTAGTGGAACAAGTCCAGCCTCACTGGATGTCACTGTGTACTTTGGATTTAGCCGGTGACATACTGACAGGTTGAAGCACGACAAACTAGCCTTTATAATCCTTTGTAATCATCAAAACATGGTTAATGCTCTGCGTAAGTGTGTATCTGCAAGACAGATCTGATGCTGAGCGTTTAAATCTGAATTTTGCCGCAGAAGAAATAACAGATAAACATTAGGGCAGACGTCAGGATAATATCTGACATCTTTCTAAACATGTCTAAGATCTGTTGGCACAAGTAGTTATGAGAAGATGTCACTCGTGCAGCTTACGTGATATTAAAGCAGATTATTTAAACTTGACTCAGTAAAATGTTCTTAAATGTTGCACAAATCATATATCCTATTAAACAGCCTGGAAGTGAGCACAAACATGCAGCATAGTCCCAGATATGGTGCTTCGATCATGTGGGGATGCCGGCACATACGCGAGGACAAAGGGCATTTTACGCACAGCTTCATCGGTGTATACACGTGGTTACTTGGAGGAATAAAGTCCATTCCGACCTGTCAAAAAAACACCGCAGCAAAGCCCGAAGAAGAGAAAATCGGAGTGAGGAGTAACGCGCCTATCGGCTATTAGGAGTGTCAGATGTGGGGCGCAAGAGGCGGAGGTCCGCCCGGGGGCCTCCGGGTCAGACTTCTCGGGGAGACGCGCGGTGTCCACAGAATTAGGCATGGTCATTGGCACAGACACATGGGTGAGCACCAGAGATGTGGACATAACAGACATGCGGAGAAAACATAAGGTATAATAGCCACTGGGAGACTCTCAAAAACGCGTTACAGGCTCTGACATGCTATCAAACTTATCCACCATAATTCATAAGCAGCCACTGCTTCTGTAAAGCGTTGTTGGATCTCAATATGAGGACAAAATCAAATGGGGAGGGGGCAAGAAAGTATGGAATAGTATTTCTATGGTCCACCAGAAAACATCAATTTATATAATGTAGCATGCACCATATATCACTAAACACTAAAGCTGTAAAGGGTGAATATGGCAACAATATTCAAATCAATAATAACCATAATAGCTTTGTCTTAAATGGAGGTACAGAGTGCAACAGTGTGCAACAACAGCACAGTCACCTGACAGGATTATAGGCCTTGGGCAATACATCACACGACTGGTCACGTTTAAGGAGCTGTTGACAATAAACTATCCGTCTTTCAGCCACACCCTGTCTGTGTAAATAAGGACAGAAAGTTTGTCCCCATAAAGAAACACTGAGCAAGCAGAGCAAGAGTCACGTGTACTGAGGCAGGTAACAACCTGCACGTTACAGCAGCTAAAGGTAAGGCAGGGTAGTAAAATGCAGATTTTTTTTTTTTATTAAAATCTAAATAATATTTTTTTTCTTGCAAACAAAACAAATAGTTTTATTGTGTCTTTTTGTGGTCTTCTTATTGGATTAAACGAGTTTACAAAGCGCGTCATATTTACGTTTTAATTAGTCATTTCAGGGAGGTGATTAACTGAGAGTCTGATGAAGAAAAACGCAGAGAATGACTGCATGCCTCACATCTCACAGCCCATGACGTGTTAGCGGATCCTCTCTCAGCTTTTTACATGTTAGGCAGAGCCTCGTACATTTCACACTGCGTGCTAAAATCTTATACATAATTATGACTTTTATTTAAATTTTAGGTGGCACAAAGTTTCATTTCCAGTGCGAAATAAAGAGCCTCTCATATAATTTCACTGTAGTTACAGTCGGTCAATATTTGATATTAGTGTGTGTGTGTGTGTGTGTGTGTGTGTGTGTGTGTGTGTGTGTGTGTGTGTGTGTGTGTGTGTGTGTGTGTGTGTCTGTGACCTACAATATTTTCTCATTTGAATTTTAATCAGCTCTGTCAGGCCTGCAAATAAAGCCTCATATGGGGAGGAATTATTTCAGGAAACAGCTGGGGAACTATTTTTATTTTTATTTTTTTATTTTTTTAGTCTTTCTCGATAGCAGACACACAGGAAATACTTCACATCTTTTCAAAATAAGAACCCCATTCTCAACGATTCCATTATTACTGAGGCGTCATGACATTTGCCCTTGTAACTGCAAATATAAAATAGACATTTGATTTTTATTTCAGATTATTAAACCTCCATTTCATGCCGTAATTACTGTAAATAAGACTGATATTAATATAATTTTTTATTTATCACAAATCACTGATTTGCTGAAGCAGAAATATTCATTTAAAATATGAAAATGTGTCTATTTTAAGCAGAAAGAAGAGAAGATTGTTGCATCGCTCTAATGTGAGTTAGTGTGTGTGTGTGTGTGTGTGTGTTTGATTTTTGTCTCTCCTCTCTGTGTCTCTGCATGATTGTACTGTACATTAATACTGATTGACTCTCAGCTCTGCCTCTCATCAGCCTCACGTGAAGTCATCTGAACACGCCCTCTCCCTGACTGCGTCACGTCCTGTCAGACGTACAGTACGGTCAGGTGTGCAGTGGGCACGAGCTGAACACCTTACACTGTAACACCTTTCTATTCTGTTGCAGTACACGCTGTGCTTAGTGTCTTATTCTTTGCTCATATTTGTCCTAGAAGTAAAAATAAAGAAAGAAATCAAATAAAAATCACACGTCACTCAGTCAGTAATTAAGTTATCTGCCATGTTGTTCTGTTTGCTGCTTGTTAAACACGCCGGATTCACGCTTGGATGACATCATCGAGTAAAGTATCTATTATTTGTCTTTTTTCTTGAATTTTGTCTGAACAAAACTTCAAATCCAAACTAAAATATGTGACTGAAATCAGTTCAAAAATAAATGTTTGAGTTTAACTGTATTAAAAATCTCGTATTAAAGAAAACTGACTCCAGATCAGCACCGCCAGTAGAAAGTCTCTGTCCTTGGTGCTGAAACGAATCAAATTAATTCACGGCGCTGTTCTGAAATCGGAGCGTGAAAAAAAGAGAACACTGGAATAATTTGGGATTATTCAGGTAAATCTAAAACTCTGCTGCGATCTAAAAAAAAAGTTTAATAAAAGACCTTTTCAAATTAAAACTGAATAACCGTGTGATCGTGGAAAAAGCTTTTTCATATTCTGATCGTGGAGTTGCACAAAATCTCTCATCATCCAGCAGTCTACATGAAACGGGACAATTCACACACAGTGACAGTTTACTGACTTTTTAACTATTTAAGATATGAAATAAATCACACTGAGAGAGGTGATCTAAATCTGCAAATAGACTGCAGCGAGCAAAGACAAATGTGTGTTTTCTTTTTGCATATTAATCACGAAATAAACACGATTTAACTCTAAAATTATATTTAAAAATATATTATTATAGAGTATCTATCAGCCGAATTTTACATCTGATGATATTAGTTATCATGCTGACTTTAGTTGTTGTGTTTGTAGCTAAACTGTGTGTGCTCAAGTTAATTTAAATCTCGTAATACAGTTTTAATCTCTTTAGGATTAAAATGGGCCAGCGCAAGTGTTGTTTGATTTATGTGGCATGAGAAATGATGCTTTTTTAAATAGAAATGTATGCGTATAAGGAGATAGGCTACTCAATTTACAGTAGGCCTACACCTGTTGCACTGTGCAATATAGAAAGAAAGAAAGAAAGAAAGAAAGAAAGAAAGAAAGAAAGAAAGAAAGAAAGAAAGAATCTTTCAATACTTACAAAAAAATGTTATATTTCTGTTAGATTTTTTTTACTGAGAAATTAAATTTAAACACACTCACATATTTCTATATTAAAATATATAAATATTTTAATTATATATAACAAAAAATATGAGGTTATTTTAAAAAGCTATGCAATAATTTGACATATCTATTAATTTTGGGTTTGGAAATAAAGAATCTCTCATCCATGAAAATGTAAATCCTGCTAAATATGAAAATATAATCCCAGTAAGTTTCTCATCTCTCTTTTTAAAACAGGTTTTGAAAAAATAAATAAACTTAAACACCAAAAAATGAGTAAAAGTGACTTTTCCAAGAATTTGATGGCTCTCTATTGTAGTTATCTGCAAAGGCCTGATTAATTAATTTCACACTGTAGCTCCGGAGAAAATTTTCCCACAAACAAGTGTCCAAAAAAAAAAAAAAAAAAGAAAGAAAGAAAGAAAAGAAAGAAAGGAGAAAGAAAAAAAATCGCCCCAAAGAAAGAAAGAAAAAAAGTCAACATCAAGTTCAACAACGTGCTGGTGCTCATTAGCATCACAATGCTGTCTGGGAGCACACAAGTCTTCTTAACAAGAGGCTCTGGCGTCAAGTCCCTCCACCTCCCAGCCAAGGGGACATTTTCCCAGGCTCTGCTAACAATCACACAACTGTTTGCTTTATAAACGCCAGCTCTGGGGCCACTCAGCCCGCCTCATCACCGCTCAATGGATGCTCCCGCTAATATGGGATGGAACAGCCTGCTGCCACTCATCACTTCAGGGCTCACTATATTTGAAAGTGTAATTTTAGGTTGTCAACCTCAGAATTTTAGATCATTATTTTAGATTATTTTTGTAATTACTTACCCATGTTACTATTATTGCTAGTACTTATTCGTATTATTTGGATACTATATAGAGATTATAATATAGAAAAAGGACAAGCATAGCCTAAAGCTTAAAAACATCATAAATCCACAAATAAAACATTCAAAAATCATACTTACAAGCCACCAACTTTGAATAAATCCCGCATCTCCGGTTCAAGTCCATTCAGTGTTTTAACGCAAGTTTCTACCATCACCTCTCAAGTGTAACCAAACTATGAGAGCCAGGAGTCCAGGGGAGAAACCCAAAACGTTGCGAGCCTTCACTGACTTCACTGAGAGTAAACCTGCACAATGAGCTGATCCAACCCACAGAAGTGTTTTTTAAAAAAAAAAAGAAAAAGAAATACCGGCTTTGCTTTTGCTTCAGTGAGCCGAGGCCGAGGCGATTCTGCTCCCAGCATCCCGCATCCCAACATCTCCTCACCAGGCTCGGAGGACAGTGTGCGCGGAGCTGCTGCTGCGTCGCTGGTCCCCTCCCCTCTCTCTCTCCCTCCCTCTCTCTCTCTCTCTCTCTCTCTCTCTTTCTCTCTCTCTCACACACACACACACACTCACACACACACACCGGCTGCTGTAGACGACGTGTACCGAAACTCAAACACATTTCGCACCCCTTATGCATTGACCATTGTGAACTGGTGTCCATTGTTCTGTTTGAATGACGCGTCTCCGTCTTTAGTTGCAGTCAGCATCCTTTTTTTTTTTTTTTTAATAGCAGCGTTTGATGGACGTGGTGAGCGACGTGCAGCCTCTGTGTTTGGCTGCACGTCTGTGGAGGAAGGCACCTCTATGGACCACCTCTTGGGGGACAGCTGCAGCAGAGACAAAAATTTCGGATTTTGTCGGTTGGAGGGAAAGAACGCACCAAAAAAAAAAAAAAAAAAAAAAAAAAGCTTCAGCTCGACACAGCAGCACGCTGCCTGGCAGAGGGTGTTATCATCACTAATGTGTCATAGAAGATACCTACACTCCTGATCCACAGCACACACCTCCGTCCTCCACACTGTCCCCTCACACTCAGCGGCACATTGAAGTCCTGATGGCACCGGACAGAGAGTCGGTTTTGGGCAGGAGAGAGACCTCGACTGATCTCCAAACCTGCACCTTGCTTGACTGAAGCACCTGAGTCAACAAGAAGACCGAGACAGGACGAGCCGTTCAGCAGCAGAAACGACTGTAGATTTAAATATTGTAGTTTCCACACGTTTCCGCAGGGGAAAAGGGCGTAAAAGAGAAACGATTTGTGAGAGATGGGCACGATCAAAGTGCAGCACGCAGCAGCGGAGTGTGTGATGCTGTTGCCGCAGCCTCAGCAGCGCCAGGAGAAGCAGATGCTTCCCCGGAGCTCCTGCGGGTCACGTTGCTTTACGTGGTGCGACGTCCCCCCCCCCTTCGTCTCTGTGCGTAACGGAGCGCACGGTGGACACTCGTGTGCCAAATGTGAACCATAGAGAGATTAAAAACTACTGGATTAAGTCTTTAAAAGGCAAAACTACATATTGCGAATGCAGAGAGGTGAGAGTCAACGCTGCGTGCAACAAAACTAGTCTTTGAAATGAACGTAATTGTTTGCGTGCTGACGTCAGGCGCCGGGATAGGTTATTCCAAATGTGTTATCCAATGTGCGCGCGTGTGGGATCTACGACAGAGGCTCGTTCATGGGGTCTCAACAAGTCTACTTTACTGCCCCTGCTACTGCTGCAAAAGGAGGCACATCTGTAATTTGTTCCATTGTTTTTGAGGAGAAATATTCTCTCTGTGAAATGCAATAAAAATTTCAGTGTGTGTGTGTGTGTGTGTGTGTGTGTGTGTGTGTCCAGGTGCAAACTGAATGAAGACTGGACCACGATAAGGAACAACAGTCTTTATCTTTTGGATGTCCAAATGCTGTTTGGTGCAAATTAAACCTAACAGACCATCCAAGATCAAATAGTTTGTCTTTATTTTATATTCATTAATTCAACATGTCATTGTAGTCTAAGAAATTATCAGTATAACTATTATTATTATTATTATTATTATTACAATGCAATAATATTAGGCACAGTCTTTACGGGTAGTCTGACACGTGGAATTAAATTAAGGATGTATTTTCTGTGAAGGTTCTCAGTCGTCCAGGTCATCTTTCTTAGAGAACATCTGGGGCAACTGGACTTGGTTGTAGATTCATGATGGACGTTTTATTCCCAAGTGAAGTGGATTTAGTTTCAAAGGAGGATTTGAAATACTTAAATCCAAATTAATATTGGTGAACACTGACAAGTGTGAGCTGGGGGCAACTGGACTTGGTTGTAGATCCATGAAGACGTTTCATCTCTCATCCAAGAGGCTTCTTCACAGATCCACAACTAAATCCAGCTGCACCAGATTTAACCCATCTCTAGAGGAGAATATATTTTCTCTCTTCACGGATTTTATGACTTCACCTACAAAATAACACCCCAGAAATTTGATATAAATTACATTTAGCATCTTTAGACTTTCACATTTATCCTTTATTTTCATTTATTAATATTTAATTGAAGTAAATTTAAATGAGTTGTGCTCTAAATGTATCAACACAGTCAAGGGAGTCCTGTCATACGTCCATACTCATGGAAGGAGAGTCATTTTTTACCTCCTCATGAATGAACGGTGTCCTGCTGTGCACCTTATAAAGCCTCCACGCTCACACAGCTTTCAGAGGTGGGGGTTATTAGCTGGGTCATTTGTAAAAAACATTGCACAAATCACGTCGTGAGAGAAAACATATTTCGCGTCCTCTGGAAAACTCCACATCGCAGGTCACGCACAGACAGTAAAGGTTCACCTCAGTGAGCATCATCACGACTATTCGAGCCAAACAGCGACACCTATTGGCTGAAGAGCAACACTGCAGCTCAGGCCTGCGTAAAGGTGTGACTGGCCTAAATTCACAACACACTGAAAACGCCATAAAACGGATTATAAGCTCATAACGACAATATTACTGAAATAAAACCTTTAAATTGACGCAGATGAATAAATTAAAAACTGTCAAACTTTGTGGATGAACTGATGGTGAGTGTGATGGAGGAGGCGGAGGCCTCTTCTAGATTTTCTTAATTTATTCAAACTTAAAATTGTAAAATTACAAAAGGCTAACGAGTATAATAGCAACGAGGTGTATAAAGGTGAAGCTCTGGTCATTATTAGGGTCTCTGTAGGAGTGGATGATACCGCAGAATGAGCGTGTAGGCCTACAGGATGATGCAGAACAGAAGAAAAGAGTCTCTAAGCGTCTAACTTTTACGATTCACCTTGAAATAATGTCGGACTTATAAAAGTAAATCGATTAGAGTCGAAAACAGTGTCATCTGCAAGCCTACACTATTCAAAGGAGAGCTTATCATCAGTGATAGTCTCTCTCACAAGCTGTACAGTTATGTGTAATCATTCATGGGATGTTTTAGTTTTTATTAAAGAAATAAAAAATAATGGAGAAATCGTTGTTGTGTCTTTTATTTGTGTGTTTTTATGGCTCCAGCAGGAGAGTGTTTCTACTGATGATGAGAAGTAATGACAAATAAAGCAGTAGATGCTGAATAAATTCCTCAAAAGCTCCAAAACTGAATCAAATCTCGTAATCTATCAAATATTTACGAAGATTTTATGTCTGAGTTTAAAACTGAAATGATGTCGATATGATTCTAGAAATAAATCCTGTAGTTTGATTCAGAGTTACTGAGAAAATGTGCCTTCAAATCTAAATAATATTTGGTTTATTTGGCCTCTTGATATATAATAATTAATAGCTTAATTTCTTAAATAGATATCATCTTTATGGCGGGGGTATAAGCCGAATGATTCAACAGAAATAGTAAAAGTGTTTTTGCAGCACCAGACAAAAATATGGCCCAATCCTGCCTTTAAACCTCATCGGGCATTTTATTTATACAAAGAATGTGCTGGAAATACGTTGTTTTATATAAAACACATTAAAGGAAAGATTTTAAAGAATATTTTTGGTGTTTAATGGCAAAAAAAAACGTAAATACACGGTGCCCACTGAACGATGGAGGCTAATTCTGCGCAAATGTGCATCAACTGTGTTCCTGAATTACGTTTCTGTTATGTTCATTATGCTTTTATTCTGTAAAGCTAAAGATGGACTGCTCATCTTCTCTTAAAAGACATTTAAAAATGTATTTATTTAATAAATTAATGCAAATATTTATTCAGTTATTACTATTATTATTATTATTATTATTATTATTAATAAGCACTAATTTCAGGAATAATGATTGGTGAATTTATTGGCACTCAGAATTTTTTTTATTTATGTGACAAAATATATTTTTAAAAGATTTCTCTCTAAATTTCTAAATGAACTCATTAACTGAGATGTAGCCTGATAGATAATTTCAATAATAATATTAATAATAATAATAATAATAATAATACACCCCACACATAATTCACATCTTTTCATGTATTTAAATATATTAGTTGACACACACACACACACACCACCCAGGCGGAAAAGTTTCAATAATTCTCCCAATCCAAACTGTTTCCTCTCGCCTCTTAAGTTCATTCATTTCTGTCAGATTTGTATTTGTAGCTGTTATGTCATCATGCATGACCACACTGAGCCCTGTTCGGTTCAATTGTTAATAACTGACCAATTGAAGTGGACACCTCTGGGAATTGTAATGGCCGCTCTTCAAAGGGGCCTGACCTGACACAGGGACATGAAGGTGTCAGAGGTCACACATGAAGACCAACAAGGAGCAAATATTTGTTCTAACCCTCTGTCATGAGACCAAATTAGCACCTAATAGCAGTTGACTGATATAAGTTATTGTTTTGTGATGATGGAGGTTCTTTTTACTCTCAGATGAGGTGATTTAAATACTTGAATCCAAATGAATAAAACATTTGTAAACTATTAGTGAAGTCCACAAAGTATAATCTTACAGCGTGGTGTCCCTGTTTCTGGATTTAATCCTTGTGAAGCCTGTTTCAAAGTATATTTTTGTCTTTTACCACCCATGATTTGAACTGAAACTGAAGAAGAAGACGTCTTTACTAAAACTCTCCAAGCTTTCTTAAATCGATTTGAATTTCTTGGTGGTATTTACACTGGAACAACGTTATAGATCTGCTGATAAATGTCCTCTTGGTTTTCTAAGTCACAGAGTGCTGCTTCGTGCTACAGACATATGGGAGCATTTTTCATTGAGCCTCTCTGTGCAGGGCAGTTCATAAAAATGGAAATAAATATTATAACAAATGCATTTTTTTCACATTACATAACACACAATAGTCATTTTGCTTTCTGTTATAAACCAAATTCCCACAAAAACCAACGACAGAGTCAGTTAGATTGTCAAACAGGTGAGCAAGGAGAATCTAACACTGATGCTCAGCTTGTCAGCAACTCTTTAAGAAGCACTTAACAGCCTGCAGCATTATGCTGACATGAAACACAGTAAGGTAAAGTTTCCTGTACTGAAGATGCACTCAGCAGAAAATGCTGGATTGGCCCTAATGGATCAGCACTTCATTGTATCAGTGAGGAATCAGAATCAAATCAGACACCTCAAGGCTCATGAGACACATTAAAGATGCTGTGAGCACATTTCTCACATGTTCAGGTCATTTTACAGGTGGAAGCAGGAGACAACATGCAGGTGTCATGTGTCCATCATGACTCTCACATTAACAAGCAACAATTAATGAGCAGAAAACAAATAAATTTACAAAAAGAGAAAAAAAAAATCATAGTTATATCTGTAGATTAATTTGTGTTTTTAATCACAAAAAAAAAAACTAAACTAAAATTAAAAGTCGAAATAAATTTAAAACTCATCAACTTACTTTGTAGCTGCTTCTTCTTCTTCTTCTCCAGGTGCTCAGTGAGGGAGAGATGTTGGTTCATTCCCCGCCATGTGAAAACAGACTGGTGCTCTTGCTGCTTTGCTGGTTTAATTGGGAACAGGCTGAAGTTTATGCTAATGAGCGCTGACATCAGTCTTAACAGCCTCCACTCCATAAAAGAGAGGAGCAAAGGGCCAAAGTCGCGCCTCTTTTCCCAGGCAATTCCGCCGGTCAAGTTCAAGCGCAGCGCCAGTGCTGCACGATTGTCATTCAAAACACGTTAATGCACAGAGCAAATTCAACTTGGGGGAGGTGAGAGCACTGTGAACACATTTAGCTTTAAACGTGAAGACGCTGGAATGCTTATCAATTATAACAATTTCAATTTATCAACGGTGAGTGAGACAAGTTCAAAAACAAGAGAGAGAGAGACCAGCTTTGACTTTTAATAAATACATACATACGGCCATTTATTCGTTTTATAACTTCAAAATTATTTATAGAATATCCAGTTTTTTTATTAGTATTATTTTGTAGTAAAATCCTCACCTTGGCATGCAGTGTGTGGCTAGATTGACAAAATATGAAGAGCTTCTTCTTCTCATGAAGCATGAGGATGACAAGGTGAGTCCAGGTAAAAGCCATTATTCTATACATGTCCTATATATGCTGTGTATCAACCACAGAGGAAGAAAAATAGAAGAGTTTCACGTTTTAAGATCATAAAGTAAATGTTTGTGTAAAGGTGGCTGCAGGTAAATGTCAGAAATACATTGAATATTTGGCTCCTTTAATGTAAATGAACGTTTGCACAAACATATGTTCATTTAACGGAGAGCTAAAAAAAAAAAAAAAAAAAAAAAAAAAAGTGTAAGTACAAAATTACACTTGCATGTACATCACCCATCTGTGCATGCTGCCTGCTGGATCATCCACGGGATCATCTATGCTACAAACACTCATTGAAATTGAATTAGCAGCATACATTTGCGTAATTACAGCACAAGAGTGCAACGATTCATGTCGTCCAAATCCAGAATCTGTGTGAGCACAAGCCAAAGTAACGGCTTAACACATCGCAGCAGAATCAGGCCGTGCTAATTCTCTCCTGTTTGAATCCCGAAGCCAGATACAGTCAGTCATTATGCAGATATCAAGCCTATAAGCAGATTTGTGTGTATGTTCTGTGTGTGGTTTTAGTTCTGTGATGCAGAGGGAGGACTGTATATCTGCAGCTGTGCACACACACAAGATGGCTTTTAAAATCTCCAGAAATCTTCCTGTCGTGGGGTCACTTATTGTTTCAACCAGCCTTCTTCACTGAAGACATTTTGACGTGTCACAGTAGGAAATGAGCAAATGAACCATGGGCTGATTAGTTGCTTCATTTCCAGTGTTGCACACGCTGACTCACTGTCATACTCAAGAAAAAGTCTTTTTCCTACTATATGACAAATCTGCTCTGAAAAAAAGGTCTTCAAAAGTCAGATTCTTGAGGCTTTACAGTACAAACTTGAACACATTCACATTGAAAATCATATTATTTTTGAGGGGATGTCACATATTTGTTTGCACATCACACATGCTTACATGTCACCACATCTGACACCATGATACTGGGTTTGATTGTATGCAGCACGGACAGTAACGAGTGATCAGGTGGAAGGATAGTGTGCGTTACCCGTGAATCACCTTTACTGGCTCTTTTTCCATCCTCCTCGTGATGTACTGTACGTCTGGTAATTAACAGTCATGAGTCTCACTCCTCTTTTAAATAAATCCCTGTGACAAAGCAGATCTGGTTCCCACAGCTATTTCCCCCCACCTCTCACTGCAGAGGAGGCAGCAGCAGTTAGGAAAGAAACAAAAAGGGAAAAGAGCGGGGAAAATGAAGGGAGACGGGGATGGGATAAAAAAAAAAAAAAAACAACAACCCACACCCACAGTTGTGGTGATGGTGGTGATGGTGGGAGTTTCCTTTGACGGGGCACCATTGCAACATTTGCATATATTCAAATCAGACGATGAATACCATGCATGGGGGCAAACAAAGACAAGCCAATGGGAGGGCTGCATCCCTGCTGCGGGCTCAGAAGCAGCCGCCGGTATCCCAGCAGCTCCCTGGGAGAGACACAGGGAAAGTGGTGTGGGAACCGAGAGGCCCCCCGAGCTGAGCAGAGGGAGGGGAGCCACTTGTAGCCCGTGGTGAATTAGCATTTTATTTGTGTCCATTTTCCTCAGTAATTTCTGGCCCCGCCACTTCAGCCACAGATGGCTAACATGGCAGAGGGATTAGCATTTGTGTCAAAGATGATGATTATGGAAGTGTTTTTCCACCCAGACAGAGACATTTCTTCTCACAGTGTGACTGACGTTTTAATGTCTTAGATGTTACAGAGTATCTGACTTATTTCTGTAGACTTTTGCGGCAAATGTTGGTTTTAACAACACGTTATGGCAACAGATAAATCAACACAAGGCGTAATACTGTACGTACAAATGCTGTAGTTCACCTGTCCATACACCCAGCGTGTGTTTTATCTTCAGCAGCAGCAAAAAAAAAAAAAACAGAGAAATTTATTTCTTTAAAGGTAAAATGCAAAAGTTAAATCCTAATTAAAATGTGATCTTTCAGTTTTTCTCCTAGCTCAGAATCCCACAAACTAATTGCCTCGGGGCATAGGGCTGGAGTTCTCATCAGACAACCACACAGAGTTTGATTTGAACAACTAATTTGTAATTTTGTGTGATTTATGTTTACAGATGCCGACCCGTTGGTGCATAAACGCCCACCAGAGATACTGTTGCTTCATCGCACAAAGCTCCATTTGATCAAAATTCACAGCTCTCATTGAAATGTCATGCCCTCGCGCGCAAATTCATGGGGCAAAGGATCAGACACATCTTTAGCAGAAGGGGTGCCACCAATTAGCAGAAAGTGGGAATTCAATCAACTTTGGCAGACCACCCAAATAACACGAACGCACACGCTAAACACAGATTTGAATGTGGTGAATGGGGAAAGATCTTTTGGAGGGCATGCTGTTGGAAACACTGCGCACTGTTGGAGGCATACGGGCCTCTGCTTTACAGAGGATGAGCTGACATTATCATGCATGTACAGGCCAGTGTGTGTGTGTGTGTGTGTGTGTGGACAATGATTCTCATCCTGAGTGACCAAGCATACCACACATGGAGGATGCATCAGTGCACCCAGAGCTGTCGCCCTCCTACCACACTATTCCCCGAATGCCTCGTGGTTTATAATAATCAGAGGCTCAGTGATCATACAACATAATACAGCAACAAATTACAATGATATAAACTTTGTCTACTGGTTTGATGATAACCATGGTGGTATTATAAAGTATCTCCTTATTTTTATCCATCTAAATGGAAAAATAATACTTTCATTCATGATTACATCAAAACGTGCGTCCCGTTCTCTTCTCCCCGCTCCCTGGTGTGTTTTAATGCCGAAGTAGAGAGCAAGCTGAGGAGCATATCTGAGACTTTAAGCTTCACCATTTGCATAATGTTTGTTTCCATCCAATGAAATGTTAAGATACATGGTGGTGGAAGCATGAAACACAGAGATTATCATTAGGAGGATCTCCCAGGGTTCAGGGGTATTGAGGAAGAACAAGAAACTAAGACGGATACAGTTTTACATTTTAATTAGAGATGAGGAGAGCGAGCATGTTGGTGAAATTAAAACTGCTCTACTGGATACTTCATAGTTTTTTTTTTATTTCAAAGTGTCTAATATGTCTAAGAACACTTGTCTGCTCAGTATTTCCAGACAAACAGCAATATTATGTAAAAATGATCCACTTTAATAATATTTTATATATCATTATATTTTTCAGTCAGTGTCTATGAGCCAAAGAAAGCACTGGCTGCTATGATGCCTTCACAAACATTATGAAATGCTGCTTATTATGATGGATATTGACACTGAGGACCAGTGAGCTTTTAGATGTCACTGTTTGTTGTGTTCAATTGTTGGACGTTTAAACAATTTCAATAAAGATGTTCAACTCAAAGGCGTAGGTTTGTTTCCATAAGTGGAGGGGACACACTGCGTGAGTTTATGTGAATGCTGCTTCCTGTATTTATGTTCATATTAGTCTAATAAACATTATCATGTAACTGGTAATCTGGCTTTCCAAAAATTAGAATAAAGGCAGTAGAATTAATACATTAATGGCAATGAAATTTTCCTTAACGAGGCCTCATGCATTAAATGATGAATAATAAATACTGTATATGTATCTTTACTACAAACAGCACAAGGACTATACTGCATTATATTTAAAAGATGTTCAATTCTGGCATATTTTTAGAGAGAACAATGACTTTAAACAAATGTATGGTTTAAAGTGTGCAGAGGGGGTTAAGCAGTTTTTACAACCCTGAGAGTTGCCTGCAGTCCTCCTCGCGCTGCAGTTGCCTGAGAGGTGAAATACGGGGCAACTTAAGTCTTCAAAGCTTTCGCTGCTGCTAACTGCTGTGAGTGCAGGAATAGCAAACTAGGAGCATACAGTATTCATCATTTTTTAAATCTCTTCTTTCATCTCAAAACTGGCGGCTGTACAGTTAGAATACTGTTTAGAGAGATCTCAGTGGGTAAGTCAAACTAAAAGTGGACATGTCCCCCTCATTCCTAGTTGAAGTTAAGCCCTTGGTTAAACTTAAATGTGCTTTTATGTTTATGTTTACAACTCAGAGCCTGTTAGATAGACACAAATGTGTTAATAATAGTCTTAGCAGTAGAAAAGGTGCTGTATTTTTTACTATTACTATTGTTCTTTTCTCAGAGTAATAGACCTTTTTCACAGCAGCCATTTTGACATGAAATAGTTCAGGTGTTTGCAATGATACTAATTAAGGTCCTGTTCCATTCAGGTCAAACAAAGTCTGTGTGCTGCTGTGCTGCATGTTGGGTCACTGGAAAGTCTCTGTTGCACTAAATGGAATGGAACCTTAATTAGTATAATTGGAAACACCTGCGTTGACCCTACCGTTTCATATCAAAATGGCTGCTGTGGAAAAAGGTCTATTGGACATGTCCCCCTCATTCCCAGTTGAAATTATGTCCTTGGTTAAACTCAAATAGTCTTACCCTACGTGCTATCACTGTGCCGCTTTATCTGCAGTAGAAGTCCAAAAGATTAACATTGTTAATTTTGACACAAAGGTGTTAATAGATACACATCTTTTAAATATGTATATAGTTATTTTCTTTATGTTTTATGTTTCTTAAGTTTTATGTTCATGTCTGCGCCTACCTGTCATGTTCCTTGTTAAACTGTATGTCTATACCTGTATGTACAATTGAGAGCACAGTGAACCGGAGTCAAATACCTCGTGTGTGTACACACACCTGGCCGATAAAGCTTATTCTGACTCTGATAGTAGTATCAGGAGTAGAAAAATGACTGGGGCCTGTATTGTTTAGTATTACTATTGTTGTTTTCTCTGCCATGCCTTTAAAAATATCACATAAGTCAACAAATGTTTAGCAGTAAAACGTGTCAAAAAATCAATTTGAGGAAATTAAAAGTTAAGTTTAACTGCGTCACAATCTACTGTGTAGTTTAACGTTTTATGTCACATCGTGTTTTCAATGTAAACTGGGCCTAAATCAATTTGTAATAAACGTTGAATTAACGTAAGATAGACAAAAATAAAATACCAGTAACTTAAAAATAAGCACAGTATTTCAGTAACGTTACTTTACTTCTCGTGTCCGTGAAGAAGCAGCGGTGGCATCAGTCGTTGTGCTGTTGGAAGTTTCCAATTTACAGAGCTTTCGAGCTGCACCTGAAGGCAGCAAGCGACTCCACTACTACATCCGGGACATTGGGCAGTTTCACATGTCGGCTCAGCTGTCAGGACTTTCCTGCATGTGAAGAAGCTCCGGCTGCTCCACCTCCTCCTCCTCCTCCGGTTTTAACTCCAGCTATCGACAGAAGAGATGGTAACTTAATTAACATCCCAGTACATTGTTAGATAACTACCAGTCTTCACCGGCGTGCTGTAAAAAATCACCAGCGAGCCTCATTTTGATGTGTTAACAATGAGAGCTAGGGCTGCTAATGCTAGCAAGCTAGCCAGCTGGCTAACTGCTTGCAGCAGCACTGACAGGTGGTGAAGTTTAGCTAAATTTAGCACGATAGCCATTTGCTAAGTTTCATTCATTTTGCAGGGGCGTGCAGCGCATATTTAAGGTCGTTACGCCTTGTTGATTTAATACTGATCATAGCTTTTTATCATGCTATGTCACTTAGCTTCCATCGCAGCCTTTGATATGTGAGCTAACTCACCTTTGGCTGAGGAAACAGTGTTTGTTCTTCAAAGTTTCTTAGGTCGTGTTTGCCCTGTCAGCGTGAAATGCTTCTTCTCAGTCTTGACTGACTGTCACAGTTGTAGCTGCCTGATCTGGTCTCTGATGCATTACCTACTGAGTCACACCGTTAACTGTTTTCATGTGCATGAGCTGGATCTCAAACTTTTCAACATGTATGTTTGGTCTCACAGGCACTGATGGGAATTCAGCTGGTGGTCAGCTTGCTGGCTGCCAGCATTATGCAGAGGATGGCTCCACATTGTTCGTTTGCACGCTGGCTCCTCTGCAATGGCAGGTATTCTCTCGCTTCCAGTCAGTTTATACATTACACACACACACACACATCGTGCGCTGTGGACTGTTTACATACACGTGCATGTCTTTCTTTCCAGTCTGTTCCGGTTCAAACACCCGTCAGAAGGAGAGCTGTGTGCGCTGGCCGGGAAGCAGATGCCCAAACAGAACAGGAGAGACAGGTGGGAGTCGGGGGAGGGTCTGACCTCTGCAGAAAAGAGTAACTTCTACAGAGTTTTACCTTTGGTTGCAAGTGCTGTGCTTTGCTTCTGAGCAAAATATTGGCTCCTCCAGACAAGCTTTTCTTTGTCTCTGTTTGTCGTCTTGGAAATCAACTTTTTAACATAGTCATATGTATTCTGTGTTTGATTTCTAGGAGACAGAATGGGGAGAGCAAGCCTCTCACTGTGCCCAAAGACATCGACCTTCACCTGGAGAAAGCTCCAGTCAACACCATTGACGCTCTCGGTAAAACAAACATTCATTTATCTACTCTACAATGACATTGTGCAAGTACAAACACTGCTCAAGCTCTGCTGTTAATTCACAACTGACCCACCATACATTTACACAATTATACAGTATTTTATGGTCCCTGCATCAAAACAATGTATGGATTGTAGTTTTTATTAATCTTCTGAGCTTACTGATGTTTTTTTTTTCTGGTTTCTATTTCCAGTGCTGCGTTTTTTCCTGGAGTACCAGTGGCTGGTAGATTTTGCAGTCTATGCAACGGGCGTCTTCCTGTTCACTGAGTGTTACTACAGCGTTGTAGATGCCAGAAAAGAGGTCAATATCGGAGCCATCTGGTGTGTCCTGACTGTTCTCTTCAGCTTGTATCCTTCCACTGTAAAGTTACTGCAGCTGCGGTCTCTATTTTGATCAATAAACAAACACAATAAGGCATCTAGTCACAGTTGATTGATGCTACTTTTTCCTCTTGGTTGTTTTCATTTAACTCGCCACCCTCAGAAAGACCCTTCACACTCTGATGAGCCACTACTTCCGCTCTGAAGAGGGCGGCGAGCGCTCGGTGTGCCTTGCCTTTGGCTTCCTGTCTCTGCTCGTGGCCATGCTGGTGCTGGTGGTCAGAGAGGACTATCTGGAGTTCGGCCTGGAGTCAGGCTTTTCTAGCCTCTTTGACAATTTGGAAATCTTTGCCAAACAGCAGGGCTACGCTGACTGGTCGTGAGTATCTGCTGTTAAATAAATATTGATACAACACCTTGGTTAACTACTATATATGGCCTAGAAATGTCTCTGCACGCATCGTAACCTTTGGTTGTTTTGATTGCCATCAGAATCCCGGTGACCAAACTGACTGTGAAGCTCGGTCTGGCTGCTGTCTGTGCTTACATTGGATCTCTCCTGGCCTTCCCCGGCCTGCGACTGGCTCAGACACATCTCGATGCCGTACAGATGAACTCAGACCGCCCGCTCATCCAGTAAGAACTGTTTAATACTGCGACAAGCAATGTAAATTAGCATGTATGTAGCTCTCTTATATGTCCATAATATTTCCTGCAGGATTCTGCTGCACATGAGCTTCCTGTCTCCAGTCATCGTGTTGATTCTCTGGGTGAAACCCATTGCAAGGGACTTCCTGGCCAATGCACCTATGGGGAAGACCTCTATCACAATGTGAGTGCATGTACATATTTGGTTATTTTATCCACTACAATCAATCTGTCAATTCTCAAGACAGAACAAAGGCCATTTAATGCAAGATGTCGTCCAAGTAGCACACAGTTTTCTGATCCTCTCATAATTTCTACGCTTGCAGAGTCTCCAGTGCAGCATTTGACAGCATGCGCCTGTGGATCATCGTGGCGATGTGTGCGCTGCGGCTAGCGCTGACTCGTTACCACATGCAGGCCTACCTCAATCTGGCTCAGAAGTGGGTGGAGCAGATGAAGAAGGAGGCAGGACGCATCGCAGCGATTGACATTCAGAGAAAGGTCAGCTGTTTGAACAGAGAAGAGTTTATTTGACTGGGGCATCAGAGAAGTGATAACTTCCTAACTGCATCTGTAAACCGTGCTGTCTTTCAGGTCACGCGTATCTTTTGCTACCTGACCGTGATTACTCTCCAGTATCTGGTTCCTATTTTTCTCATCCTGTTCTCCACACTGGCACTCAAGGCACTAGGTGAGTAGTAGTAGTAGCAAGCTAACTAGAGTAAAACTTATCTCCCAAGATGTCAAACCATTCTAATAATGTCACACTGCGATATTTGTAGCTACAGTGGAGCTAAATATTAGAAACATCCATAGTAAATGTCAAATTTGTCATTTGTCAGTGAAACATAACAAGCAATGATTTCCTTCAAAGGTCTACTTTCTTACATTTTCCTCCACGGTTAGTGCTAAAATCTTAATGTTGACCGATCTTACAGGGGACTTCTCCTGGCAGACCGGTGCTGAGGAGACCCCCGGGGTGACACCAGCCCTGGTGATGCCCACAGCGGCACCCGTGCTGCCCGGCGGTCTCGATGAAGACGAAGAGGGGATGGAGGATATGGAGGAGGACATCCAGGCCACAGTAGCGCGCCTGTCAGAGACCTTCACAGCGCTGCGATCTGTCCTCACGCCACTTTTCTTCCGAGGTTTCTTCGCCTTCCTCACATGGTGGGTGGCTGCCTGCCAGGTCATCAGCTCTCTGTTCGGCATCTACTTCCACCAGTACCTCATGCAGAACTAACTGAGGAGTGCCACAAAGTTCTACCTGCAGTGCGACCCCAGCCCACAGCTGTTGTTATGCTGTTGCGAGAGACAGCTTCAGACAGCAGAGGGGACATTTCATTAAAACACACAAATACAGACAGAATGCACCTTGTTTTTTGGCTGCACCAGAACTTTTGATCGAGGTTTGTTGAGAGTAGACAGATGATGGGCGCTGTTTGCTGCAACATTGACTATCTTGTTGCCATTATGACTTTTTGTGACCAGCAGGCTTCTGGTATCAATAACACTGTGGACCTGTATCACAAAACAACTTAGTCTGGCGCTCTTTGCGTTGCCTGACGTTTAATCACACGTATCACGAAGGTGGTTTATCGGCTGGTTCGGTTAACTCTGGGTTTACTGATCCAGCTACAGGTGAGTTTTTTAATTACATGCAACATCAAAAGAACACAGTGATACCCAGAGGGAAAGTACGCTATTGTGGTAGCAAAAGGCGACAGAGTATAATCACACAAATGGAATAGGATAAGAAGCTGTAGAAATATAAGCAATAATTTCCAAATTGTACAAGTAAGGCTATAAAAAAGGGTAAGAATTAAGTCTGTCTCTTTAAATCTCTCCATTATAAGTGACTTAAAAACAGTTAAAGTAACAAAGAAAAGAAAGAAATTACAAATAAGGTGTATCTGACTCATCCAAGTCCTGTTTTAAACCCAGAACGTTACAACAATCATTTATTTTTGTCTCATCGATTCTCCTCCTCCATAAAAAATGTCTCTATTGCTCCTTAATATTTGTCCCTTTATTGTAAAGTCAATATTTCCGTCCATGTTGGGATCCCATAGAAATGATGACCTTGTTTATCCAGCCATCTGATGATTGAAGACAGGTTAGCCGTGCAGCATCGGTTACCACGGTGATCAGTTCTCCCGATTTTAAAAGTGAGCCAGCTTCGTGATACCCGGGGGGAGAAAAAAAAAACGAGAGCTAAGCTACCCAAAGATGTTCAGCTAACCCGCTGATGTGGCTTTGTGATACAGGCCCCCGGTCATCTTCCAGCTACTTCAGCGGGACATTTTTCTGCAACTTTTCAGATGTATCTATGCCAGTGTTACCCGAGTTGTTCTTAACAGAACGTTGTTAAATGCTGCATATAAGATGTTTAATTGGTACCAGGATAAGTATTAGTGCTTATTCCCTGTGTAGATAAGACGTTTTATTTTTGTGAGGGACTCTGTGTCCCACTTAAGGAACCGATTCAAGAGTGCTAAATGTTTTTTTTTCTCGTTTTTTTTGTGTGTGTGTGTTATCTTTTTCTGCTGTAACATTTTGATTTCAAATAAGTTGTAGGGCTCAGATCCATCCTGTTGATTTAAACGCAGTTGAAGGTGAATCAAAACTGTGGTTTTTTGGCTGTGTATCAGCCGAGAACTGAAGAGCTGTTATCTAAAGTTTCCTTCAGAAATTTTAAGTGCCTGGGAGCTCAGGGGTTTTAAAATCCCCTTCCTCCTTGATCGTGCATATTTAGAATGAATAGAATCAGTTGATAGTTACACTTAACACTCCTTTTTACTTTCAAACACTACTCACTGGCAACATTTTTAGTTGCAGTGTCTTAATTAGCTACACCAGCTTTTAGTATTTTTGCTGTTTTTATAGCCAATCAGTCATGTACGTCTACGATTGATCCAAGCCTATTTAGAATCAGTTTTGCGTCTTTGGGTTTTATTTATTTATTTAAACTTTGCCTCTAATAACTTTTGTTATTTCGAAATGTCACAGATGCTGCAGTTCTGTACATTTTTGTATCCCGTTTGTGTTTTCTTTTTTTAGATAGCGTATTTGAATTGAATGCTCTGAAATCATACTGTGAAGTTCATATTGCTTTTCGAGATTTTGAACTGAATGCATGGTGTGCAAACTTTTGCCTGTAACCTGAATGTTTTGTTTTCTTTTTTGTTTGTTTGTGTGGCTCAATAAAACATGTATTATTTTCATCAGTCTCACGTCAGCTTGGTTTCCCCACACTTAATTCTGCTTTCCCTCGAGGAGCGTGGGAGATAGCGCCGATAAAATATTTCCTTTTAAAAAATCTGTGCTCCACTTGACAAAAGACGTCACGCATGACAATGGAGTGTCTCGCCGCTGCGCTGGGTCCTGATCTCTGACCCCCAACCTCCTGAAAAGATCATTCTTTAATCACTGATAATTGCTATGAACCTGATGCCCCTCAGGACTCTGGGAAGAAATATTGTCTGTAGATGCTCAACTTAACTAAAGGAACTCTTATATTCTCTGAAAATCTTCCAAATTGTCTCGATTTTTCAGTAAACGGACGACATTCAAACTACATTTATAAACTTTATGACATCAAAACGTTCAGATTTTACACGGCCGTCAGTTGAGGAACGTGACCTTTCACCAGAGCGAGACTGGAGAGGCTCTTTGTCTAAAAGGTGACATGATTTATTGGAGATATCATTTGACTTCCACGTCCAATCAGAAGCCACAAAGCTTCTCTTATTTAGGGAGGGACTGCCACCTCGCCTGTCTTTTTTAGTAGACTGGGACATGCTTCACTGGAGGATATTAACAATCACAAAGCCTCTATGAACGTGAAGAAACTTTGGAGGGTACCAGTTAACAATCCTGACATCTCATATATATTATGGCTGTTTGAGATTTAGCACAGAGATGGGCTACATTTGCAGGGAAAATGTTTCTTTTGTTAGATAACATGACATGAGGAGTACTTTGATTTCTTGTAAGTTGCACATTTGTAAGCTGCATCCTCACCTAGCATGACCAGTGGAGCTGTGCTCCTCTCTGAGGTCTGTGAGAGCGTCCGGCCTAATGAACTGAGAGGTGACAAGGTTGACATATCTATATAATCACATTAATTATGTGCATCTGTGCTGGAGGCCTCAGGCCCCCTCAGCCTGATCTGTGGACTGCAGCGGGCCAAGTCAGGCAGCCATGGTGGGTTGTGGTTGCTATAGAAACCAGTGTGTGTGTGTGTGTGTGTGCGTGTGTGTGTAAGTGTGCATGCAGACCCAGACATGCCCTACAGACTAGGCCGGCCTGGTCTCAAGGGAGCAGACCAGACATGACCCCAGTGAGAGTCTCTTTTCATTTAGGGAGGAGAGACGACAGAGATGGGCCGAGGCTCGACTCTGCTTTTTAGATGAAATGCTCCATAGTGGTGCCGTAAGAAAACGTTCTGGCAGCAGTTGCTGTGAGACAACCAGCTGTGGAAATGAGCCTTTTTGTGCTGAATGTATTTTTTTTTAAGACATAAAGGTCCCCAGGCTTTTAAGTGGTCCATTCTTGTTCCTCTCATTTGGTGGCTGCTTGGTGAGCTGCCTGACAGGGGCCAGACATGATAATGAGGGAGTGCGTGTGTTCAAAAGATGGAACAGAGGTGAATAAGACTAAATAAATGGACACATGAAAGCCTGATAGCTACAGAGCAGACAGATTTTTTTTTTTTTTTATCTGAACAGAATCACATTTTTCTCTCAGAGGAAAGATAATAAACTAAATGTCCTTTGTGGAATAAAAAAAAAAAAGGCCAAGGAAAACGTACAAATCAAACTGGTTTTATTTAAAAGGAAACACAACAAATGTCAAATAAAAATCTGTCTCTGTTCTGTTAGTGAAGCAAACATAAAAAAAAAAAACCTCAACCCAAAACATCAGAATACTGATAAATTGGTTTTTCATGCTGATATTAATCCACATAACTGCATAAAAAAAAAAAAAAAAAAGAGCTAATTCCACAGCAGCACTTGAACTTGAAGACCTCTACCGGCCGGCTCACTGAATCTCTGCAGAGTTTGTTATGATGTATTCGTTACATGTCTTCAGGGTGAACCACTGAACCTGCGTCCTGTCATAGAGATTCATTAGGTAATTAATCACCAATATAGTTTAGGCTGGTCTTCCCTGCTCTGCACTTCCTCAAACAGAAATCTACATTTTGTGACATAAGATGACCCCTTGTGGACATTACAGGGAAATTCATTCAGTTGTTTGCGGAAAAACAGGTAACAATATGCAAGTAAATATGCAAAAATAAAACACACACAAATCTAGTGCACAAAATTACAGTGCAAATTACATTTACAGATATAATGAAAACCAAAGATTCCTCAATAAAAACAAAAGGGGGGGGGGGGTGCTTTTATGAAATAACCTTTGAATATTTAGACTCATTCATTACAGTGTGGCGTATATTTCAAAATATCATAAGACAAAGATGGCAGTAAAGCTCAGTAATATCTACAATATGCAGTTACTAAATGAAGCCCTTCAGAAAAAAAATCATTTTTATATTACTTAAATCAAATTAGACCTAATATAGACTATAGTATAGTCTTTGGCTGTTGCAGTATTTAGTTGCAATACATAGGGACAACATTTAAACACTTTGGTCTTAAGTTGAAGTAGACTGCCATAACTTTTGGTATTGATGGAGTAAAACAAAAAGATGAAACTGGCATTATTTGGAGGAATAATACGACTAAAGTCCTATAAACAAACATAGAAATAAGTCATTTTTAAAACGTCCCAAAAGAAACCATCATCCAAGTCCCTGAGACAAACTGATGCCCAGAATTTTAAAGGATAAATTCACATTTTCATGTCTGTCTTAAAACAATACTCACATGTCCACAAGTGCATTGAAACAGTTTTTTGGTTAGCTGTAATTGTTCCTCCTGTCCATACTGACCCCGATTAGGTCCCCCGCTTAATGTGATTCCAACGTGCAGGAAGCAAATTGGGGATAAAATTTCTGATTCTGTCTAAAAATTCAGAGTCAATCTGGAGGCAATGTGAGGCTTCAGCAGTCTTGAGTCAGACAAATCAAGTTGACATCTTTGCAAAGTTACAGTATTTTTAGTACCAAACTGCCTCTGTGTGTTACTCTCTCTACAAATAAACTTGACTTGACAATCCCTCCACCGAAGCTCATCAATGAAACACTGTGCAGGCAAACCTATTGAAAAGACATTTTAAAGATACCAACTTGATTTGATGCATTTAGACTGCTTAAACCTCCTATTAGCTGAGTTTTAGACTGTATTTTTGCACAGGCTGTGGCTCCTCTTGTGTTAGAACTACATTATGAAGGGATTTTTTCACGGCTGTTATGGAATCTTACAGTGAAAAACTATTTCAATGTACCCATTTCTAAGAACTTATCCTTTAAAATGTCCTAGTGTATTTCAAAAAAGGCCAAAGCTCCAGTGACGGGTGACATCTAACTGGTTTTATGTGGGGAGACAGTACCACTGATTTTGGGCTAAAGCTTCAAAGCGGTTTTGGAGATATTCAGCTGGTCCCGATGTGCTGCTGTAGCTAACTTTAACAAAGTAACAGAACAAAACCAACGCGTTTCAAATTGTATTTTTGACTCACATTACCTCCACACAGAAAACTAAAGCTAACCAAACAAAAAGAATTAAATGTCTGTGTGCATCTTTCTTCTCCTCGTGGGATCAATCAAGTGATGCAGAGAAAATTCTCCATCGGCCAGGAGAGACCAGCTCTGTGTGAGGAGACAAAGAGAGGCGTTCCTCTCTGGGATGATGGGGACAAATCGACCCCATCACGCTATCTTCTGTGCTTTATCTGTGTGTGTGTGTGCAAGTGTGTGTTTGTTGTGTGTGTGTGTAAGAGAGGACTGGTTTAGATGGAAGATAGCTGATTAAATTGGAGATGGTGTTAGACTGCAGCAGCCAGCTATCTCTGCCACCCATCACTTATCGCTAACTGCCTGAGCGGCTGCCCCCCTTCCTCTTCATCCTGTGGGTAGCCGACTTTGGGAAACTCCTTCGTATCATTGGCTGGACGGCCTTCCGGAGGGGTATGGCGAGCCGAATCGGGGTTGCTCATTGGTGAGTGCTGCCTGAGGTGGTGTAGAGGAGGGGAGGTGGGTGAGGACATGTGCTCAGGGGAGCTACGCTCCGATTTGATGCTGAGGTTGAGGGAGGGCAGATGTGGAGAGGTTGAGGAGCAAGACTGGGAGGGGAAGGAGCACCCTCCACTGGACATCCTGGAAACAACAAGAGGAAAGACAAAAGAAATGTCTGAACATCATCAAATCTGCACATCTCTTATCAGGAGCAGCTTGATAACAACATGATGCAGTTAAAATCAATGAAAAGACAGTTTGCAAATCTGTCATTTATATTTCATCCAAGCATTATGGATTATATTGCCTACAAATAAAAAACAATAAGATGAACCAGATGTAAACCAAGAACATGCATCATTTTATATTCATTTAATTTATAGAGAAAAATACTCAAAGTGGCAGTTCAGCTAAACACAATCTCACCCTCGCACACTTAAAAACACAATCAAATATTATGTTTTCCTTTATTCTACGTATATCTTTTCATTTTCTGTCTATTATTTATGTGTCACTTTCTTTTTTTACCATGTTCCTTGTGTCATTGTTTGCATTTTATTTTATCTTATTATTTCTTTCCTTTCGTATTTCATTTTCTTATTTTACTATTTTTATTTTTTATCTATTTATGAAGAGGATAATGAAGATTTAATTGACTGAAACGTTGCACAGCAGGAGTGGATTTAAAAAAAACAAAACATTGCCGGAGCACAAGAACAGTGTGCAGATTCAACTTTCTGCCATGACTCCATATTTTATCCACACAGAGGTACCATATTATGCATTAATGTCCTTACCCTGGGCTTATATGAGGCCCATGGGGCTCCTGAGGCGGCTGTGCTGGCTGCCAGGGGTTCACTGCTCCTCGTTGTAGACTAACAGAGTGATAAAAACCAGGTTGGCTGTACTCTGGAAAGAAAGAAAGGACATGGGTTTAAATTAAAAGATGAAAAGAGGCCACAAAGATGAATTTAATAAACAGAATGAGTGAATGACAGGATATGTTGATATGTTGTCTTCATTATAAGAGAAGATTCTAACTCTCTTGTCTGTACTGTAAGCTTGAAGCTACTGTACGGCCAGCAGCCGCTTAGCTTAGCTTAGCACAAAGACTGGAAACGGTGGGAAACAACTAGCCTAGCTCTAAAACTCACTAATTAACATGTTAGGTCCTGTTTGTTTAATCTGTACCTCTGGGAGTTATGTGTGGACTATTTCTTCGAGTAACTTCCTGTAATCTTGACTGTGAGGTTATCAGACATCCAGTGGAGATGCTATGAGGTCACAGCACCCGGCCAAAAAATAGTCCCACTCTCCTGGTAAAACCACAACTTCTTGTTTTTGCACATCCGTTCTTGTACATGTGCCGGAAGGCAGATCTCTTGGACAGAGACAGGCTATTATGTTTTCCCCTGTTTCTAGTCTTTGTGCTAAGCTAAGCTAACCAGCTGCTGGCTGCAGGTTAAATTTAGATACAAAAGTGGTATCACGCTTCCCATTTAACTCTTAGCAAGAAAGCAAATAAGCCTATTTCTCTTGAAAGTACCTCGTCATTTGCCTTGTTTTGTACATTGAGCACATTTATTGAATTCTATTCACCCTAGTTTACCATAGAACAGGTGACATATAGCAGACGTACCGGAGCCTCCAGGAGAGGGAAGGCCGTAGCCTCCCAAACTGTGACCCAGCAGCCCTGCCTTGCCCATGGCTACCATGGAGCTGCTGCTGTGCAGACCCTGGTACAAGACACCCCTCTGATGAACAGGGAAAGAGAAATAGTCAAACTGAAAAGTTTTGTAGTGATACAATACAATCTGAATGTCATATCTGTGAGCGGAGTTGTCTAAGCTTGCAGAACAATTAAGTGCAGTTTTGGAAGCACTCGTCTGTACAGTATGTGGTAGATTCACTTCTGTCACAACTATCACACTGGATAGTGACAGCTACTTACAGCAGAGCTGTGGTTAACACGTGTGGCCCCCATGCCCTGAGAACCTGAATCCCCCCGCTGGTTCTCACCACCCAGGTTCAGAGGAGGTGGACTTTTCATGTCCAGAGCTCGATTCAGGCTGCCATGGGAGAACACGGAGTAGCCGATACCTACACAGCCAAAGAAAGGAGCAGGAAGTGAAAAGAGATGTGAGTTTGTTTCACTCACAGAGGAATAATTTATTCTCTGTGAGGCATTCATCACCTCACTCTTTCTGCCTACAAGTGTGAACTTCTTCTCACAGAAGACAGAACCCATTTCGAACTGATCAGTTTTACAAAAACATGAACAATACGTTAAAAAATACCGTGACTGTCAGTGACATCATATTGCATCCAAATAGTTAAAGACTGTAAAAGAGGCTACCATGACTGGCAGGTGTGACACATTCTGTACAGAAACCACAGAGCTGGTTACAGCCACTGTCACACTGGTGGAAGGCCAGTTTCACAAAACAGGCCGACTGCATGTGTGGATTAGTGTGCACACACATGCACGTATGCACACACTTCCTGTGAGTTCACAGCCAGCTGCACATAAGGTTGATAGTATTCATGTGAATTTTATGGCAAGTACAGTACAGTATTCAGCAAGACCCGTGAAGAGCGTTCAATGGATTTTCATGCTAAATGTTTCTGTCTATTTTTAAGTTTATTGCTTGTTTATTGCTAGATATAGTCAGTGGAGAGTTTCAATTTAATGGATGCGTTAAAAAAATCACATTTCAGATGGCAATTATGGCATAAAGTACCTAGTAATACACACACATATACGTGATATGATAAATATAGGCTAGAATATGTGGAATCCATGGTCCTTTTGTCATCTGATGGTCTTGAATCGACATGCTTTTGTAAAAAAAATAATCACAAATACCGTGCATACCTACAGTGCATTAGGACCAGTAGCCAGTCCTTCTCACCTGAGTGTGGAGACATGAATGCAGTGTGTGCATGCGGTGCAGCAGGGCTGGCGGAGCTGGGTCTGGAGCTCAGAGATTTAAATCCCTGAGGTCTGTGGGACGCCATGCTGGATCCGGAGGAGTTAGGGAAACCGTTCTCACAGCCTGCAGAAACCAAGAACTGAGCCTCGGGTGAGAGGAGCGAAGGAGTCTGAAAAGTAAAATCGATGTGTAACAATAACATGAGAATTAACTTAAAATTTGTAAAAGAAATATGTTATTGTGTCTCTGGACTTTTTGATTTCACTCCATTAAAATGAGTTAACAGAATTCACATTAAAACACATCACATCAGCTTAACATGTCTGCACGTGGGCATGCTTGTGTATGTGGTGAAAGCAGAAGTGTGTGTGTACTGACATAGAAGCGCTGGCGAGCCACAGAGAGATCCATCCCCTCGCTGAGAGGATATTTATCTGCGGCCACCTGCATGCTCTCCTCACTGTCGAGCTCTGAGCCTTCAAGACCGAGGCCCTTCCTACGCAGAGTCTGATACAGAACAGAAAGTGTACATGGAAAATTACCCACAACGATAGCATGAAGATAAAAAAAACAAAACAAGAATGACATGAAAACTTAGATCGAAACCTGAAAATTGTGCTCATGCTTCCTGCTTTAAAATAATTTACTAAATCATGCTCTACTGTCATTTCCTCTCATAGCAGCTCGGACAGTACCTCCAGTATGTCCGTGTTGGTGCGACTCTCGTGTGGCTCGCTGTACTCTGTGTACTTGAGCAGCACTTTGTCCATGTCTGTGCTGGCATACTGGAACAGACGGTTGGTGCTGTTGAAGATGATGAGAGCGATCTCACAGTCACACAGCACGCTCAGCTCATAGGCCTTCTTCATTAGACCAAACTTACGCTTGGTGAAAGTCACCTACGGCACAAAATAAACGCAGCAAGGTTTGTGTTAGCTTATTTTTAACTTCAGCCAATTATTGATCATTTAGAAGAATATATACATCTAAATTGAAAAGATAGATCTTAAGTTTTTAGATCAATCTAAAGTCAAATACGTAAAAAAAAAAGTTTAGGTATGAACTTGGATGTTAGTAGAAGTTGCCACATAATCAGCCTAATGTACAAACTTTTGCCGTTGTGGCATCATTTGAAAGTATTACTACTTAAAAAAAATCACTGTTTTTTTTATGGAAAAGCAAAACACAAATCCAAACTGATCACTTGCTAACACTCCACATGTTGACATTCAAGTATATTTATATAGCCTAAAAAACACAAGTTTGTCCCAGAAGGGATTACAATCTGTAGAGCAAACAACTGTCTATCCTCAGACCCTCAATTCAGATAAGGAAAAACTCCAAAAAACAAACCTTATCATCAAAAAACACTCAGTCCTGAAGATCAGATATGAGAAAAGAAATTTGCCAGCAGCCTGAGCACAATTTAACACATTTTTCTTGTTGTCTACTTTAATTCCTGACGTGTATTTCATGTAGTTCTTCGTACATTCTGGTCAACTTATATATAGAGAGTTTCTTACACACTGCATTATCACACTGACGTCATCTTAGCTTGTGGCGCCTCAGAAAATTATATGTAACTTTTATTGCATAATCTCACAGTATAACTACCACAGATATCTCCTTTTTGGGGGTTTTAAGCAGTTCCTCCTTCTATGTCACACAAGCCTAAGTGTCACCATCTTTTTGATACTATCACATTTTGTTAAACAGTCGGTCATCGTTGGTTTTGCCCTTTTTTTCATTACAAAGTCAGAAAATAAAGCGTGCATGCCATAATTATTAAAATGTAACTCTTACTGATCCCACTTGTGGCTCTTATCATTCTAGATATTGTAATGTAATATTTCCGCCACAATCTTGCAGCATTAACAGACACACATTGGCCCCAGCAGCTGTGTCTTTGCCACATAATGCACAAAACTTATTTTTATATCCAAATCAGTACAACTATCACATTGCTGCCAGACTCTCCGTTATATCTATACAATTTTAGTGCGACAATTTTAGTCCGCATTTTGCTGCATCGCCTCTCCTTATGCAAAACATGAAGTGCTACAGTAATGTCTATGTACTGCTCTGTAAATATCACTGTAGAAAAAAAAAAGTTATGGTTTTGAATCTTTTTGTATAGAAATAAAATATTTGATGTTGACCCACCTGTCTATTCCTCTGGTCCAGAATACGAGAAATTTGTATTTTCTTTCTTCCCATTTTTTCTGCTGTCTGACACTCTGTAAAATACCTGAAAAAGGAAAATATAACAATGTTATATTAGCAGAATACAATATTTTTTATGTTATGTGCAATCTGCTGCAGTGACCATCAAGAAATAAATGTAACATTTAACATAAATATATTTCTTTCCTTCTGTAGTTCAAGAAAAAAATAAACGTTATGTGAAAAATGTTTCTTGACTTGTACGCTGCGACCACAGTCGTTTATTTTTACATATATGCATCTACGTTTTACAATAACCACAGCACCAATGTTCAACAATGCTTCTCTTCACATTCACAATTCTGATGGGAAAATGTCATCCATTTGGTTTAGGTGACTCAAGTCCCTTCCCCCTTGGTAAGGGCAGGGTGTTTATTTTTACCACCATGAGGCGATGTGGTCTAAAGTTAGAGCGGCCCTTGCCGGGCCAGCAGTCCACACAGTCTGACACCCCCACAGTCTGGGTTACCCCCGGGCCAGCAGCACAGGGCTCGACTGCACTGCACAGCCCCAAGAGACAGGGTTAAAAATACAGTCGATAGCTCCTTTTAAAGGTTCATCAGGCAATAGCTAAAACCAAACAGTACAAAGAAAACGGTGTGTTTTTGAAAGATGGCTGAAGCTAAAAGCCACCCACTCATCTCTCATGCACAGCCAAGACAGAAAAAATCAGGATTTGAAGGGGCAGAAGGCAAAGGCATGGATGGATTGTGGTTGGCTTGAGAATGTCCATTTTTGAAACTCACACACTGTTTTTCTGTTTCTCTTGCTCCAGAAAACACCACGTACTTTCCCTGACCCTGCAGGACTGTATACAGATGGGCAGTATGGAAGAATGTGATACTGGAGGATTACTTTCACTCTTTGCATAATGGAAGACAACCATGAAGTGACTTTGCTGCAAAGCCATGAAACACTAAATCATGGTGCATGCATAAATTTGCTCTATGTGTGAGTTATGTCCATTTTACACTCCACTATCAGTCAAACGACTACATTAAGTGGTGGGCTGACTCCTCTGACCTCACCATATAGTGCTTCTCCAAAGCCCAGAGGAGTTTTCACTGGTTTTCCCCTTAATACTGGACACATATTGGACCTCTATATTTAGTTCCCTGTCCCTCCTGATGGTGCCTGAGCGGATATGGCGCCTGCGTTCCCACGACCCCTGAAGTGCCCGCTGTCCCTCATCGTAAGCTTGGCACAGGCATCTGGGGCATTTTCTGAAGGAATCCACCTCTTTGCCCTTTTTATTACCTTATAAAGTCCTGTGATATCCGCTGTGCAGAATATACTGCACAGACAAGACACACCTCAACACTGACAGCTGCAGATGAACTCATCTTTGCCATCGCCTTTACGGTAAAACAGGCCACACTGCGGACAAATAGCTCCTGCGTATAAGAGAAGGACTGCAAAAACATATCTAACAACTCGACTACAACGCAAGAATTGAACTCGGATCAAGCTGTTCTGTTTTTTGTTTTTTTTTGGACCAGAAGTGAGACAATTTAACCTCATATCAAGGCATGTTAATGGTGAAAGGGAAGTGGGACATATGGTCTAAGCAGGGTAGAAAGATCTTTATCTCAGGGTTTTACAGAAAGTTCCTCTCCTCTCAGATATAACCACCGACGACTATCACCGCCACAGACAGCCCTGTTAAAACACATGACTAGCTGGGTAAATATAGCTACACCTCCAGCCAAATGGTGCGGAGTTTGCTATCGAACTGCATGTGGTTTAGTAGGTTTGTTCAAGGCCTAAAGGCCAAGACAGGCAGGAAAAGCATGGCCTGGGCCTCACACATCAGCTAATTCTGGATGTTTTCCCGTACGACAACTGTCGTTTGAGGTCTGTGAATGCACCAGAACGAGTAAAACAGCACACACCTACAGCCTGTGACCTTTCATTTATGAGGTCAACTCTCATTATTGAGAAAATGAGGAATTTAAATGAAATGGCACATCTTAATGCGGCCAACCAGCCCCTTTTGTACTATCACAAATGTTAAAACAGAATCGCTGTGTGTCCTGTAATAGTGCAATAATTGCACACTCGCACACTTGCCCCTGGGTCTCGGGCTTCTTTAGGGAAAGACGGCACCTTTGTCAGACGCATTCCCAGAGGCGAAACAGTGGAAAAAGCTCAGCAGAGACGCACAGCAGGCACCAGCACAGCGTAGCTCTGCTCTCCGGCATACCCTGGGAGCTTCTGACAGATCACTGGGGACATCACTGGGACAACAACACACATGCACAGAGAACTAAAACCTTGTGCATCAGCAGACGAGATTATTTTAAAAAAGTATGATCAGTCGTGGTGATAGATATTAGTGTATCGCACACTGGATGTTTTTCTATGCTGCAGTGAACTGTATGCATGAATGAGAAGTAGGGCATTTCTAGAGTATTAAGGGTTCTGGTTTGATGATTTTCTTTCCATGAGTCATTCAGAGCACAGTGGCTTGAAAATGTTTCAAAAACACGTGTATATTAGCCAGAGAAGCTAATGACTTGCTTTGTGTTGGCAAAGCAGATCACACAATCACATTTTCTCAATCACACAGGCTCATTTGCAGTATTGGTTGTTAACCAATGAGCAGATGAACCAAAGGCTGAAGTTGGTGTTATCAGTGTCAGTGAAATATTGCAACAATAATACATGTACTAAAATTTCTCTGAGCATCTTACTGCTGTCTTACTGCTGCTGTGAAATACTATCTTTCACACCTTTCCTTCAGTCATAATTCAATGAGAGCAAGCTGTATCTCGCATGACTGCTGCGTTACACTGATACACAGTACTGAACTCTAACTGCAACGGCGGGACTTTAGCAGTGTGGGTGACACCTAACTGAGCTGGTGCGCAGCCTTGTTTTCACTGTTTTAATAATTGTAATCACTCTTTTGTCATCACATTAAAGTCCTGTGTTAAAATGGTTAAAACTTTCTCACTTGGACCGTTTATTTATTTATTTATTTTTTTGCATGAACCAATACACACATGCTCAAATAGACGGCCAAAATTTGTAACTTTGAAATGTCACTGGCACATTCCCATTCAAATCAAAACTGAAACATGTTAAAAGAAGAGGAAGCCCCCAGTGTAGCCGGTCATTTCTTACTAAAGTTTGTGTTCAAAGCTAAAGAATGACATTTTTTTTAAAAGTAATAAAGCATATCAGGACAAACAAACGCGTGTGTTCTCTGTGTGTGTATGTGTGTCATCTTCAGGGTCAGACAGTTCATGCACTCATGGGCCTTTGCAGGAGTAATGGTGAGGAAATATTTGTCTAATTTTAACAGGAGATAATTGAATTGCCTTGATATTTTTTGATAGAGCCAGAATAGCAAGAGTACAAGACGGGCCACGGAACATCTGATCTTTCCATGGATAGAGAAGTTTTTCATGACTTTTATAAAGTTATCTGTGCGATGAGACACACCTTTATGACATGTGACCCCCCCCCCTCTCTCTCATGAATGAAAGCAGACAATCTTGAGCCAGTCATCAATGACACTGAGCAGTCAGATGATTGGGAAAAGGCAGCAGGTTGATGAGAATTTCAGTCTGAACAGGATTCAGAGAGTCATGAGATGTGTATGTATATCCAAAGCATGGCGAGCTATTTGGCGCTAAAAATAAAAACTGTAAAAATACACAGCTTAAAAAAATGTTTGCGGATAATTAGACCTAATAAATTGCTGACGTCATTCAAAATAGACCGTTTAAGAATAGCCCGTCTGTCCCCGAGTTGCCAAGCATCCCTGTCTAATATAGCCTCATCTATTGGCTGCTTTCAATAACACAGCAACAGGTAGGCCTGTTTTATTTGCAGCTGTGTCATAACTACTGGATAGACCCTGTTTGACTTCAGGACAGAGATACTATAAAACAAAACAAAACAAAAACATCTGATCTCACCTGATCTCGAGCTTCTTCTCTCTCTGTTTACCTCCGAGTTTCACCCTCTTGATCGAGACCAGTCAACCAGGAAAAGTCGCAGATTCATAAAAACAACACACACACACAAAAAAAAACACTCTAAAAGAGCACAAGTCTCGCCTTCTTCTGGTCTCTCGTTGTTGTGATGTAGAGATATTCACCTGGTGCAGTAGTAGCGGATGGTTCAGGAGCGCTGCTTTCCAACAGCTGGCTGCTGCAGCCCGCCTCTCTCTTGTCAGCACACACCGCCTCCTCAGCCGTGCCATTGGACACACTCCTCCGCCTCCCATCCGCCTTCAAGCGCACCCAGTCAGTCACTCAAAGGCTGTCTGCGAGATCACAGCAGAAGTTACACTACATACACTTAATGTCTGCGAGGCGACTGTGAAAGATCCGCATTACAGAGCAGAAACCAACCATTTGATAAGATTGTGTCCCAAAGGAGCCTTTAAAAAAAAAAAAAACATTAAAAAAAGTAGTTCTGATTTTGTGTTTGAGTTTCATCACTGGAGGAGGGGTGACAGCGGAAAGTGCTGTCTTGTGATGTGTGATTTGCATATTTTCTGTTAGCAAAAGGAAAAGAAAAACAATCTATATATATATATATATATACAGTATATCCACAGTCTGAAGCCACTTTATTATGTATACCTGCACAATCTATTGCAATTCAATACAACAGCTCATGTACAAAGTATAAAATGTTCATTTTTTGTTGGCATTGTCAGTTCAGTTATGTTTATTACCGAGGTCAGAGTTAAAGGTGGTGTTGTACTGAACTTAGATTAGGTTGGAATATAATGCAGTCCAGTACAATGCCATCACAAACTATGACTTCAGTGCTAAAGGATATAAATGGAAATTGGAATTTTCTGGCATTAGATTGTATTAAACTGTACAGGTGTACCTAATACAGTGGCCACTGAGTGTATATCTTTTAAATATATAGCTTTTATTCTAGAAAATGGCCAAACCATCAAAATTCAAACCATCACAGTTATATGACATTACTTCAACAAGTGTAAACATGCAAATAAAATTGGTATGACAAAGTTAATTAATGGAGACCACCTGGACCACTGGAAGTTCCAGCACCATGTTTTGGAAACCAGCACTTCTCAGACTGGCATGACTGTTGGTTTCCTAATAATGTTTTAATGTTTTTTTTAAATAAAATGAACACATAAGAACTATTAAGGACTGTGGTGAGACTAAAATACTCACACGTGACACATGTGTTCACCACCAGTTGTTGTGAGTGATGCCAGTTCTTCAACCCTCTCTTATTCAAGAGGAATTTAAATCAGCAGCTGTGTCTCCAGTTTGTTAAATGCTAGAAATGACTGGATGATGTATAAAATTAGACTATAAAATGTTTAGATCATATTACATGAAAGACACCATGACTATGATCAGGGTATAATATGTTTGGAGTATGTGTATGAACTTGGGTAGCCACAGAAGAGGCCTGAAGTAATTGTGACCCATCGTAGGTCAGTTTGACCTGAATATGTTTAGAGGAAGGCAAATATTAGGGACAGGCCAAAAGGTCTTTGAAATATGTGCAACTGAGTTTTTTTCTTGCTTCCAACTCTGGTAATAACCTCATGATCCCTTAGACTCATCACTTGATCCTATATGGGCGTCTCAATCCTCAGGGTGGGGACCCTAACCCTACAGACACATTGTCTAAATGTGTAATAAATTACCTTTCATTTCAGCATGATTTTAAGGGAAATTTGCATTGATATTGAGATTTTATTTTACCTTATGTAAAAAATCCCATACTAATTCAGGGTGCTATAAAGCTGCACTCTGTATGCTCTCAGTATGTGTGAAACTAGAGGAATTACATGGCATAGTTACAAATCAAATTGTAACATCTTATCATCGTATCTAAAAACATCAGCCATGTTCTGAAAAAGAAAAAAAAAAGTCAATTTAATGTTACTGTATATGTGTGCTTTTCAAAAATGGATCTCTGGATACACAATAATTCTTGTTGCACAAGTTTTATCGAATAAATAATGAACATTGTAAAAAAGGAGTGGTAGTGTATCAATAAAAGAGCTTTGCACATCAGGGTGACCTTCTGCTTCAATACACTGTCCTTCAACCAAAGGAGGAAGATTCAAGTATTTTGGCAAACTGTCTGCTGAAGTGTCGTTTGGCAATTCACTGAATCCCTCTGGATTAATTATCATGTACTGTATCTATAGGTTTAGTGTCAGTATCAGTATATGATCCGGTTACAGTTGCCTCTCCCCTACAACATGGCTAAATTCTGCTGTTGCTATGATTAGGTCAGTCAAAATGCATTCCAGTTTAATTTGGTTATTAAAATGAATCCTAACTGAGGCTGTGAACTGAAACTATAATTGTAATTTTGTCCACCTCTGTGCATTCATGCCCATGGGTTGGACAATATTACTGGAATAACAGGATTACAACACATTACAACCCAAATCTCCAAATAGATTTGTGTTACATTGCATTATAATGTACAGTCATGAGCTATTGTGTTCACCCACTGTGCATATAAAATAAAAAAAACACAGACATATTAACCAGGAATACAAATATTATACGCAATATTTCTATCTGAGTGCAGTGTGTCCAAACTGCTGCATAGTCCACTGTAGATTCTGATTATGAGGCATCCCTTAGTATCACTAATGTAAGTGAATGGGGTGAGAGAGGTAAAGGAAAAAAATAGAAATGAAATGCTCAGAAAAGCAAAGTGAAGACACTAATGGAAAACAGACATGCTGTCAGCTTAATAGATATATTTAGAGGTAATAACTGAATCACTGCATGAGCTGCATTATTGACTATTTTTGGGATGTGACACAATGTACTACTAAAAATAATATAGTGAGAATTTATTAGCACGGATCATCTGTGGAAGTGTGGACAACAACTCTCTCTCTCTCTCTCTCACACACACACACACACATACACAAACATATAAACAGACAAACATAGATAGACACATACAGCTATGTATGCGCAAACACACACAGTTTGAGATCCCAAGAGGAAGCTCAAACTGTGCTTCTGATGCAATAGTTAGCAACATCCCTGCAGACCTGGCAAAGCCTTTACCTCGAGGATACACCTTCGTGGGCCCCGTCAATCCGACAGAGAATAGTGCAAACCTTGTAAATACAGCGGGCTAATCATCTGCAGCCAAGGGGAAATTATTTATTTCCTCACAGTTCTGTTTAAGCAAATGTATTCTTCGTGCATTTATTCTAATCGCTGTGAGAGATCCATCAATCCGGTGACTGAAGGTTATATTTCAATCACAGCTGTTAAATATTACTGGTAAACACATATGGCAAGAGCCATAAGGCAGAAAGTATAGAGAGAGACAACGGTGCATTTGAGAACTTTCCGTATCAAGTCCATTTTTTTTTTCATTTTCCTGAAACTTCTCACTTCTGCTTTCGACAAGATCAGCCTCGACCCTTTTAGAGCATGTGGTGAGGCTGTCGAATTCAGAAATAGCCTCCCTGGTCAGTGTACATGTGTGAGAGCAATTGTTCACATTGAGTACCTTTATAGCTACAGTCTTATCTACATCTCAACAGAATAAGGGTTACACCTTTACCCCTCATACACACACACACACACACACACACACACACACACACACACACACACAGACAAACACAGACACACACACCAAACCCCAACCTCTAACAGAATAATAAGGCCCCTGTAACAGAGTCCTTAAGTATGTCTCGGTGTTTGCTGTCCAGTAGTGGTATGTGTGAAGTGTATATATAGCAATTATACAAAATGTTTATTGTATTAAATGGGGCGGATACTTATTTTATTACAGGATTGCAAGTTACACACAGAAATAAAAGTATCGGTGACAGTTTGGACTATTGTAAAATAAAATCCCTGGTAAACTGTGCAGGTTTCCACGGCAACCAGAGAAAAGTTAATTAGATTCGGAGAGTCTGGAGGAGCTGGACTAAGAATAAAAGGGGTATTCTGTAATGAAGAGGGGTTAGCTAAGGTGGCCGCTGCTGCTGCAAATTCCTCAAAAGATAGCTGTAATGTACACCTGCCATGGTTTCAATTTGCAAAGGGACAACTTCAGGACTTTTTCTGTGCTCCGTTTGCTTTAATCTATGTGTATGCATGTCTGTTCTTGCTTATTTCTTTTGGTGTCAGACGGGAAATATTCACATGGACTGTTAAACTGTGCAATTATAATCCTATAATCACTTTATGAGAATACCAGACTGCTGCATAAGAAGTAGTCTAATCTATTAGCCCACTGTCATAAGGAGATATTTAGATATTTGAGGTCTGTTTTTGCTTTGAGGTAGGCCATAAAAGTTGAAGCTTTCTAAATATTTCTTTTTGCATTTCACACATCATTAAAAAAGGCACTGGGTGCAAGTGCTGGTGGGTCTGCACTGTTTTCACGTCCTTTGTTCTGTCATGGTGTTTTGTGTTTAGTCGGTGAGCTCTGCCTCTCCCAGGAGCACGTCAAGCGCATTGTTTCCGAGGATCCAAGAGAAAAAGTCCATTGTTGCAGCGAAGTTTTTAATCTGGGGATTTAAAGCACATCACATGCTCGGACTGTGCAGCGGGGCGCTCCAACACAACAAGCAAACTACTGCAAAAAAAAAAAAAAAAAAAAAAAAAAATCCATGCTGGGGAGGAAACTATTCATCCCGAAAGGACCGCTGAAAACATTTTTATAGTCTACACACTGCAATGCAAGCGCACTTCTGGGGAGTTTAGGATCGCCCGGAGAAGAAAGAGGACACTATTCTGTGGAGAATAACTCGCCGGAGACAAAGATGACGCTCAAGTACAGCCAGCGGTCTCTAATAGTTCTGTCTTTACTGGGGATTTTATCGGCCATCATGTCTGTTTTATCGGTCATTTTGATTTTCCAGCTTCAGTCTCAACAGACGGCAGTGAAGGAGTCTCCACCTTCCACCTCCTCGGTCATTCCCGCTCATATCTGGGCCGTCCTGCTGCCCGTCTCCACGGTGCTCTCTGCCCTGTCCCTCACCCTTCATTTAAGCTCTGTGGTTGTGTGTCTCCTCCACAGCTACTTTTCAACAGAGGTCTGCAGAGGAGAGCAGGATACAGAGAGGTATTTAACCTGCATGTAACTCACCTGTTTTTTTGTGTGTGTTTCTTTTTAAACACAACACCTGAACCTACCACAGCCCTCTCAGTTGCTTCCCCTCCAAATGTCGATCCAAATTGCTCAGAAACAAATAGTTCCGGTCAGTTCTGATAGGCTGGGTCACGTTTGAAGGCTTAAACGCACCTGTGAGCGCCTTACAGCTAATTGCAATATTAATACGCCACCACGTATGCAGTGAAGTAACCTTTAAGGCGAGACTACAGGAGTCTTAAAAGAAGAAATGACACAATATTTCTCAAACAAATAAAAAGTTGAATTTATAAGCAATAAAACTCACCCTGATTTAGTTCAATACATTGAGAAGTTTTGCTGCTACAGCCTTACTTGGTCTGCTATGACCAGTAGCTTAAGTGGCTAATGTTAACAAACATTACATGTTGTCTAACTTGTTTACTTACTTACTAAACTACATTTAAGCATTTGCTATTATCCTGTTATAGTGCATGCATATTTAAATGAGAAAAGCAAAATAATATGCAACAACTTTTGATATTAGACAGAGCAAGCACCACCACCACCAAATACAGCCTCAAATAACATTCCTGAATAAATTAATCCATATCACCTAATGCCAAAAACACAATTATTATAAGGCTATGATACTGCATTGAATTACATCCTACATATGTTCCTATTTCATGGTCACACAGTCAGTGTATGCTGTTGCTAAAAGTGGCAAATAACATTTAATCAGTTAAGCATGCATTTCTGCCTGAGCCCACACAATCTTCTTTAATTATTCTCTGTTAACCACAGCGGATCCTGGTGTCCATTTTAAGTTTCATTAAAAGACAAAACATAGTTTCAGAAGCAGAAAAGGGCCTTCGTTGTTGTGTCAAAGTGCAGAGGCCAGCACTGCAGTGTTGTTGGTCGACCCCCACCTCTCAACCCCTATGAATCCCATCCAAACAATGGCCTTCCTCTCATTATACACCCAGCACACGGCCTGTCGCTGGCCCTTTCCCACGTCGGTTTACAAATCCAACAGCATACCACCCAGGACAGAGGGGACATTCCAAGAAAATGTGAATAATAATGAGCTTCACAAAATATCTGGCATTTAAACACATCCAAATAATAAAGTTTTTCAGGACTCGCAGTTGTTACGCACAAACTTGTCAGGGCAGAAATAAAAAAAAAGAACAGTTTGATTGTATAACAAAAAAGGTACACAAGAAACTTGTCAACACAGAAATGATGTTGCATAAAACTCTTCATTTATGCACAGATCAGAAAACTACAATAGCAGTGTTAATGTGCAAACATGTCTGAGGCATGACATTGAACATATGACATTTGTTTTCACAGAGCAGACTGGTTTCTTTTGGATAGCAGAGCTGTACGACATGTGGCTATTGGACTGTTCTGCCTGGGGGTTTCTGTCTATTTGGCAGGTAAGAGCAAAAAAAAAAAAAGAAAGAAAAATCAGACAGGCACAGATATTTAATCCTGAAACAGATCAGAACTGGACACCTGTTGTTGCCTTCTAGCACACATTTGAATGCTTTCTTTGTGTTTATGTGTTAATAATTAGCATGCAGGGTACTTTTTTTAGTCTTAAGTTTTGAACAACAAACTTGTGTCCAAAACATTCGCAGTGCAGTGGCAAAACCAGCACGGCTGCTTTCTCTCTGTTCCGTCCAGCCAGTCCAACAGAACAATGCATTCTTTGAGCAGCGTCCATGACTTAAGTGTTTTTAATGCTGAACCTGGCAGCGCTGTGGTGCACTGTTCCACTGAGCGACTTGTACTGAGGGGGTCACTGGAGGCAGTCACTCCATTGTGATGAGAAGTTGTCACCCTTATGACCCCCCCCCCTTTACCCCCTTCAGCCCCAATCAAGAGGTAGCAGAGCAGGGGACTGTAGAAGCAACACCACCATCTCAGGAAGTCACGTCACATCCCAGAGCTGTGCTTTTCTCCCCCTTCCTTTAGCATGCCTGAGTCCATAGTCCTTTTCCTGGGGATAAACATAGAACAGCTCAGCTAGCCTTTATATGACAGTTCAATTAAATACAATTCTGTAAAGCATTCAGTTGCTGTGGTGTGAAAAATGTAAGGTGAAAATAAAAAATGAAGCAAAAACTAGCAGCAAATAAGGTCTGCTGGTCACGTAATGTTCCTGTTTATATAATCTCTCTTTCTTTTCCTTGGCAGCTATGTCCATCTTTATGCTCCTGATATTTGAGGTGGAGACAGGCATCGCAAGTGCTTGCGTACTCTCCTCTGGGATCTTAATCCTATTGGTCGTGGTGATCCACTCTCTGGTCAAAGCTTCCTATAGTGCCAAGCACTATCACGGCGACCACCTCGACACCCTCTACCAGAATGACCACGGGAGCGGCGGCACACCTCTGTCCCGAGCCTGCGAGCTCAAAATTGGCACGGACAAACCGCGGATGCACCGCACCCAGTCTCACCTCCAGCATCCGATCTCCTCCTACCCTCACTGCAGTAACCCGAGACAGCGAGAACAGTACCAGCAGCAGCAGTACTCTCCTGCTGGAGGTTCCCAGGGCCACTCTAGCGATAAAGACGGCTACAGCAGCGGCGGGAGTTGTCCCCGAATGCACAGGACCCTCTCCACTGAATCTGGATTACTGCAGGCCCAGGCTAAACCCTGGAATGGGGTCAACAATGAGATGAGGAGCGTCCTTGCGCGCAAGTCAGGGATTTCCGCAAAAGACTCTACTCTTGTGTGACACGAAGGAAGCGGCGCTCGTGGTTAAAGACGCTGATTGGCGGACTGCTAACACATGTGTCATCTCAAACTGATGTAGAACTGTCAATTTGTACCTTTTTACACTCAGCATGTTTATCCTGACTGATTACAGACAGCATAGGATTGAAAAACATACTTTACCTTCATCAACTGATTTCTCTCTTGTTCATATTTTAAAGCATTTTTAATTTAATTTGAACATATTGAGCAAAACCTTTGTAGAATTTTACACACCAATGTTGCCCAAGGATCAATCTGGCAAATTTATAGCTTTCATTGTTATAATGTAAATACTTTATTCCGATGTATGTGGTGGCTTTCTGCCAAATATTTGTGCACAATGTGCAGATGCGTTTTGTTAGATATTGTTCAAAATTATTTCGTATCAACTTTAAGTTAATTAATTTGAGAAAGACAAATTCAGATTAAATGTAGGACGCTTTTTGACACCTAAATAAGGAATTAAAATAATGTTTACAAAACCTGTCACCCTTATATCATTTAAATGCACATTTCATATGATATGAAAATACAGGCCTGAATGTGATTAGTCATGTCTGGAGGAACTACTAACCTTGGCCACCTCTGTACAGAGTTCATGAGGAAGTGGATGGGGCATGTGGAGCAGGGGCATGTGGAGCAGGGACAAGGGGACTGGGAGAGGGGGTCACATCACTTAAGCTTCATGCAGGTGTCAGCGGGAAACAAAAAAAAATAAAAATAAACAAATAAAACAGAAAACATGAAGCTCCCATTAACTACAAAGAGTTCAGAACAGGCCTGATCAGTTAATGGGGGAATAAATGAGCAGAAACTTAAAAGGAAAAAGTTGGATTAGCTGATGTCAAAAATATTAACTGATATAAATTATAAGTAGGGATTAAATCAAACAAATGGAAACAAAGGTTGTACATGAACAAAGGTATGGTGTGGAGCTAAGAATGAATACAAACAGTATAAAACTCCAGACGCTGATTTACCTCATTGTCCTTTCAAATAAATCAATTATTCAAAGAGATTCAAGAAAATATTAAATTGTCAGTGCATCTACGACATTTATGTAGGTGGGCAATATTATATGTGTACATAACAGTTTCCAAATTTGTGTGACAGTCACTACAATGCTAGGATTATATTTTGAAGCAGCTATTAGAATGTATCGCATATGGAAGAGTTGAGTTAGCTAACAGCCACTGAAAACTAACTTTGCAGATCAACAAATGTTGGTGCGCGTCTAAATTTACACCTTTTGTTGCCTTTTATTGCTTTCTGAAAAAAACAAATAGACATTAGTCCCAACAAAGCACAGCAAAGAGGCAAGGACCAGAACAGTGATGCTCCTATCTGATGAATAATAACAGCAATAACAAACAGATTAATCAATGTACGATGGCCTTATATTGATATGTTAGTGTATTATTATATGACTATAATCTCACTGCTGCCTCCTACCTTCTTCCTTGAGAGCTGCCTATCTGTTCCTTCATGCTGATGGCTTGACGGAGGAGGCCGTCAATGTTTTTGAAATACATGCTGCTGTTCGTCATGCTCTTCACTGCGCTGCAGAAACCAACAGATCAGTGAACGTGTTAACAGTTATGACAGCGGGATTCTGGAAATATGTACAGTAGGTATACGCTTCTTCTCACCTGCATGCATACTCTACAGAGTAGATGGCTCCTTGACTCTGCTCCTCCCAGCTCTGCATGTCTGTCTGTGTGAGAGAAAACAGAACCGGTAAGTATTCAGGAGAAAGCATAAATACATTACAGTAGCAGCGGCGCTGTTTGTCTTTAATTAGAGTCCATAATTGAATGGCTGTCCAGAACATTTGAGAGCAAAGCATATATATTATCATCAAACACAGAAAGACACGATCTCCACGGCTAATGTTATGCCTTCTGATTTTAAAGTGGATAACTTCAACAACAAATACAAAGGCTGAACAGATGTCAGAGAGTAATAATGACCAAACCCAATGGGGGGAAATACAAAGCAGAATTCATACGTGTTAATTCTTTGCTATTGTGTGCTTCAGTTTGAACTAATTATATTAAAATTTAGATAACTCTGCTCTTTAATTGAATAGCTGGAGCCACGTGAGGTTGTCATCTAAAGATAAAATAAAGAGCAGGGGAAGTGAGGGTTGTGTTAAGAGCTGCAACTAGCGATTACTGATTAATGTGACGACCATTTTCTCCATAAAATGTCAGAAAACAGTAAAAAATTTGATCGCTGCTTCCCAAAACCCGAGGTAACTTCCTCAAATGTCAACGACACCCTGAAGATATTCAGTTTGCTGTGTTGTAATATTCACATTTAAGAAGCTGAAATGAGAAATCTTTTATTCAATAGTTGACAACAACTGATTAATCGCTGCAGCTCCAGTTGCAGTGATGTTTACCGTGTTCATTATTAGTTCATGTGAGCCACCCACTGTTTCCTGCCATGACTCAAAAATGTTCTGATAGCTGAAATGACTGATTATGAAACGACAGCAACTGTTGTGATTTTTACTGAGATATGAAGACATTTACTTATGCTGAGCTGCAAATACACAAACCTCCAAAATGTCACCTGATCTCCTCTTTAACTAGTCCTAAACCTTTAGTTGACAGGTTAGAGACAATTACATGTTTCTAAATACAGCTGAAGTTATTGCAACACCACTGTATAAAGCCGTTTTTGAGGTTGCATTCCCTATAATGTCCACATTGTTGTATATTTAGCTCAGGTAACCTAACAACAACAGGGTGAATTACCTTGTGTTGCACCAGTTCAGGCAGAGACCTCCTGACGTGCTCCTGCAGCCTGTACAGAGCCACTGACGGCTCGTTAGCCAGGACGTACATGCTCTCCGTGAATTTGTCAGTCACTGCGGTGTCAGAGGAGTACATATAGATGAACAGAACACAGAGAAAAAGACACAAAATGGAGGAAAAGGGCCTACAGCCGAGATACGGACTGATGACGATGTAAAAACACAGGTAGCATAGCATTAGCCTAGCGGCTAACTAGCCTAGCTGCAGCGTTGCGGGCTAACAATGAGGTAAGTCGTGTGCTAATTAACATTAACTGGTGTTTAATACCTCGTCTGACTTTCAGCTGCATCTCCTGGTCCTCCATAATGAGAGCTGGTTAAACTGACAACAACAACAACAACAACAACAATGCAGCTGCAGCAGCTGGGGGGCGGCTTGTGTCAGCTGATCTTCGCCTCTTCCGTATTTTTTTTGTTGTCATGTGCCACACGATAATATTCCGGACAGAAAACACGATTATTTGAAAGAAAAAGAAAAAAAAGAAAAAAGCACCAGGTCTTCCTCCAAAAAGAGTGCCAAACGGTGTGATACGTTACGCGGGCTAAATCAAACGTGTCTTCACCTCTTTCGTTTGAAAATAGTTGATTGATTGAATGGCTGGTGAACTGAGCGGTGAGTAATGTATCTCGGTGCACTTCGATGGCACAGTCAAAGACCCGTCGTGTGATTTGAAATAATTACTTTCAGTTTTCCCAAAAGGAAGTTTAGACGCAATTTAGACAGTGAGGCTGGATGTGGTGAGTGCACAATGTTATTTGCTTCATAAACTAATTTTGGCTACTTTTTCCTGGTGTCAGCATCACGTTATTTACTAGTTTGACGTCTTGTTTTTTTTTTTTTTTTAATATTGCAGTCATCATGGAGGCCGGAGGTGATGAAGAGGTTGCAGATGGCCAAAATATTCAGTCATCTAACGCTGATGTTTGTCCTTCCGAGCCCAGAGATGAGAGGTCCAATGGTACCTGTGCTTCTTATGTTTTCTTGACATCATGCATCTTTTTTTTTTTTTTTTTTTCTGTGTGTGACTATCTTGATCTCACTGACATGGTTGTGGTTCATCTGATTTGGCTTGTGTCTCCAGAGAACATGGATGTGGATGAAGAGGGTTTGTTCAAACACTCCACCACTCTGACCAACAAGCAGCGTGGGAACGAGGTTACAGTACGCCCGGCAACATTAGACTGTAAGTACTGGTGTGTCACACACTATTGTGATATTTCTTTTACTGTCTTAAACATATGAGGTTATTAAAACTTTGTTTCCATCAGCTCTGTCCATACACCAGCTGGCAGCTCAAGGCGATGTCACACAAGTGGCTGCACACCTGAGTAAAGGTGAGGAATCTGGATGTGACAGACAGACACAAAGCAATACAACACGATACAAACTTTCTCCCTGGCGTTAAATTGTACACAACTCCTCCTGACGAGCTGTGACCTGTTTTTTTTATTTTGCAGACAGCTCGCTGCTCAGCAGACAGGATGAACGGGGCTTCACGCCTCTCATGTGGGCAGCGGCGTTTGGAGAGAAAGCAGTGGTGGATTTTCTCTTGGAGAAGGTTAGAAATGAGCGGCTGCTATCCGGAAAGACTCTGTTATTAAGACAAAGTGTACCGTCTCACAGATGTTTTTTTGTGTTAGGGTGCAGACCCCAATACAATCGCGAGGGAGCGAGAAAGTGCCTTGACACTGGCCAGCTCTGGAGGTTATGTGGACATTGTTGAGTCTCTTCTCAGACACGGAGTAGACATTAACACTTATGACTGGGTATGTAATGACTATCATCACCAATTTATAATATTTATTAGTTACGGAAAGGCATTGCAATATAACTAACATGCAATTTTTGAATATGTTTGGTATTTTAATCTCAGAACGGTGGGACACCTCTTCTTTATGCTGTGCGAGGGAACCACATCAAATGTGTAGAGGCACTCTTAGGTACATTGTATTTCTATAATGTAAAGTTATCATAAATTCTAGTGAATTCTGTTTGAATGTTTTATTAAATGTCATTTCTGCACTCTCTTGCAGCCAACGGGGCAGACATGACCATTGAGTCTGACTCTGGGTACAGTCCAATGGCCTTAGCTGTTGCCCTCGGACACAAAAAGAGTATGTATTGTCTTCTTCTACCTGATAAATGCGTTTTCTTTTTATAACAGGTGATTGTAAAAAATGTTTTTCTGAATTAACATTTTCATTTCTTTTGTTTTCTAGTTCAGAAAGTGTTGGAGGGCCATATTCTGAAACTCTACAAGCCGCCAACATGACACTAGTTGAAATGAATAAATGGATGAGACAGTCGGACACTGTGGATCTCAGATCTACAACCAGCCATCATCGGCGTTGAGATGACACAATAACAAGTCATTGTAACAGACCAGTACAGAGACACTTACACCGAGTAAACTGCATTCGTTATTTTGCAAACTGTTTATTCCATTTGGATACATTACTTTGTGTGCATTAGAGACTGTAAACAAGTTTTAATAAAAATGTATTTTTATACTGTGTGTTCAACTGGAATGGCGCTTTAACTCAAAGGCACAAAATAAGTACAGAGAGCATGATAATAAATCCATTAAATCTGCAATTATAACTTAGATCCAGACTTCATGTCAAGCCTTCTGGGTTTGAGTGAGAAGGGGTAAGATGGCTTGACAGATCCTTGAAACCGTCCATACCAAAAAAGGCCACATTTAGATCGGTTCATGAGGTGGCAGCACGGATGACATGTTTCCCAAGTGCCACCACACCATCCTGCATCCTATACTTGACTCGGGGGGTCATTTCCTCTCTCATGAGAGGATTTTAAAAAACAGTCAGGAGGCTTTTTCCCCGAGGACGTCCAAGGAATAAACAATAATTCTTCCAAAAAAGTCGGCACTATTCTCAAACATTATTTTTACTTTGTCCACTGCAGGGGCCTCCTGTATGGGAAAGCTGTGGGTGTGGAGTTAAGAACAAGATAAGCGAGCTAATGAAAAGCATGGCCAGGAAAATATTGTCTGATACTTAATATGAACCATCTAGATCACCAACAGGAAACGCACTGTGTTCCTGGAGTGACAGGTACAGCTGAGCCGCTGGAAGAAATCTTCTGTAGACTTTAACTTCATGAATTAAAGCAGAATTGCTTTATTATTATTATTTAACTATCTGTTAGAAAAAATCAGCGATATTTATCTCAGCAGTTCAGCTTAAATATAATTTATTTCACACATCGTTAGTTGTAATTAGAGTTGTCAAGCAATCAAATAAAAATCTAAATAGTTTATAGCTTTGTGATTTAAATTGATTGCATTTATCACTATTTGTCACCGGTAGACTAACTCAGCTTGCATCGGAGTGAGTTTATTGTTAAGTTACATCTTATCATTTTTTTAAAATGTACATTTTCCATTCACTGGGCCAAGAAACATTTTGTCATCTGCTTCAATGATGTTGCATTAATTCTTTGTGTTGTTTTTTCTAATTAATTAATTCAAGGTAGTCAGTTATTTTGACAAGCCTAGTTGCAAACTGTGATTAATGCGTTAATGCAGTTAAATGAAGTGTTAAAAGTAACATCTATAGCTATCTAGACCAGGGGTGTCAAACTGTTCCGCAAAAGGGCCGGTGTGGCTGCAGTGTGCTTTCCAACCAAGCAGCAGCACACCAGACTTGACTCATTTAATCAACTGATCTCAGTCTTCAGAGAGTTGATTGGTCAAACTGTGTGCTCTTGGTTGGTTGGAACAAAAACCTGCAGCCACACCGGCCCTTTTGTGGAACAGTTTGACACCCCTGATCTAGACAGTTAGTGGTGAATAATATAAGATATTTATTTCATTCTTTCTTCCACATTTTGCGTTGAAATAAATAAATCCTCCACAGGGATGGTCTCATCTATGGAGCAGTACTGACCCTGTTATTAAACATTTGCTGCATAGTAACTGTTTTGGAGAAATTGCTGAAGTCAAAGGTCAATGGTGAGGTCAGGAGTTCAGAAAGTGTTCAGGAGCCTCTGACGTCTTATGCTGTAATATTTATTGACACTTGGCCAAGGAGAATTAGAGACACTCTCATGGTGCATCAGAAGTGCCTGAGTCGGTCTCACATTCTGCCGAACTCATCCTGGTGGATAGACTTTAAACCTCAAGATAACACCACAAATACTATACGCCCAGAACTAGCCAAAGAGAATGTCTTTACCCATGCAGGTGTTATTGTCAGCATATTCTAGTCTGGAGACACAGATGTCTGTTTACACAGATTGGAATGTCACCGGCCAGCTATCTATTATGTCTAGGAAGGCAGCAACAGTCTCTTCGACCCTGGCCACCACAGTGTTGAGATAGACTGGCACCTACTGTTCTCAACCAAAGCCAAACAAGTAATACTGCCGAGGACCTCAAGGCCCACACATGACCTCGTGTAACCTAAGGATAGAAAATTCCATAACAGTAACACTGAAGGATATCTGAAGAGAGTTGTTGTCGTCTGGATATAAATGGCTGATCACCGTAAAGTCTCCACCTTTTGGGCAACCTGCAGAAAGGACAAGCAAAAAACACACCTAATGTCTTGTTTGCAATGGGAAGCACCAAAATGTGAAGCTGGTGGATGATCACATGAGGATGATGGTTACAGCTGGAAAATGTAGCCTCTGGGTTTTACCTTCTAATCTGCATGTTTTTGCAGAGAAGCCTCCCTGGAACTGGACCTTTAACTCTGACACCTTGACAGACTGGGGGAACTCCAGAAACACCCACTGATATTCACCCTGTCAAACACATTTATAATCATTCAGTGTGACATTAACAGTATCACACCCGAGTGTCAGTGGGAAGTTCTACTTTCTCTGAGCAACAACAGAGAGACTCATGCTTGCTTCTATAACTATAACTATAATCAAATCAAAAATCTGCTACACAAGTGCTGACTAAGACCAAAAGGAAAACACACATTTTGCCTATTTTAAACTCTTTACACTGGTTATCTGTTAGCTTTTGTATTGATTAAAAAAATATTTCATTAGTTTATAAAAGTACCACATGACCTTGCACCACATTACTTCTCACGAATACTTTTTGTGTATGAACGAGGAAGGCCCCTCAGGTTCTCCTTTTTGCTGTTCTCCAAAGCAGAACAGAAACATTTGGTGATGCTGCTCTCACTGCGCTCCAACTAAAAACACGTCTATTCTGACTGGCTTTTAGGTAGTATTTTATAATTTTGTATTGTTATTATTTATACTTATTATCATTGTTTTTTTATTTGATTCTTTTTAAATCAATATTTTACTGCTTTAGTATAATAAATTGATTTGTATAGGATGTCATAATTTTACTACTATTACTTGTACTATCTTTTATGATTTTAACTTGACTACTATTATCTTTTCTTGTTGTATTATTCAATTCACTTTTGGTTGTCTTGGTGTGTATTAGTCTCTTTTTCTATGTAAAGCACTTTGCATTCTATTTGTTTGAAAGATGTTGTATTAATGATTGATTGATTTGAGTATATTTGTTGTTGTTGTTGTTTTTTATCTCTACTCCATGCCACATATAAATTGCAGTAGCTCAGTCCATAGAGACTTGGCTTGGGACAGGGGGGTGGTCGATTAAAGTCCAGCATGGTACAAAGTATGGTGGTGGACTGGTAGCTGGAGAGGTTCAGTTCACCTCCTCCTTGAGCAAGGCACCGAATCCCCCACAACTGCTCGCGGGGCGCTGCTCTGGGTGGCTGTCTATCACTCCACCATCTCTCTCCACATTTGCATGTGAACCATGTGTACATAATCATGTGTGTGTGTTTTCGGGTTAAAATGCATGTAAAACTGAGTGAAAAAAGAATTCCCCCTCGAGGGATTAATAAAAGTATCTCTTCTTCTTCTTCTTCTTAAATAGGTTGTGGGGATCTATAGAGTTTTTCCCTGGAAAACTGACTAAACAAATGTCACTCAGAGCAGTTAATATGCATACTAAAAATGCTTCGTTTACAATGCTGTTCACATGTGCAAAACATTTTTTTTTTAAAGTGGCTGGTAGTGAAATAGATTTAGGAACATCTCAGAAAATTAAACACACACTTGGTGTTCAAGTACAGACTGTAGTAGTTTAACTAAGTGCTTTTCTTTTTTCTTTGTATGTTTCTTTTCCTTTTCTTTATTTTTTTTAATTTGTTTTACATGTTCGAAATACATTTTTCAATCAATCAAAAAAAAAAGTTACAGTTTGAGTGTTATAATTGCCTAGTATAAAAGTTTAAAAAGTTGATTTATTGTATATTAATTGCAAGAACAGAATACTATGATGACCATTGACATATTGCATACTGTATACAGTTGCAGCATTGGGACACAGCTGTAGTTTTACCTGGTCTGAGTTCCAGCATGTCTCTTCATTGCAGTCAAACATGTACTTCTTTCCATACTGCTTCACATCTCTGTTGAGGACTGAACTCACCCTGAAATTGGAGCGACAAAAAAAAAACTCCAGTTACTAACACTGACAGTATACAGAGGTACATACATTACACTGGCTAACAGGAGGTTAACATACACAGCAGAGAGCAGAACATGTGGCATTTACATTTTTGTCGTTTCGTGTTGAACTAATAAGAGACAGTCGTTCAAACGTGACAGTTACGTCCATCTGCTATGCCTTCATGAATAAGCTTCGTTCATTCACAGGTGTTTTCTCACGTTACCTGCTCTGAGTCTCGCTGCAAATCAATGAGGAGGACGCCATGTCGAAACACCCAAGCTCCCGTCAAGCGATACGGCAAACATTGCCCTGGCAACGCTTTGTTTTTACGACAGTGAGGTCCATGCGTAGCTGTTTGTCTTCCCGCCACTAGATGGGAGTCACGCTGCGTCAAAAATACTGAGCATCTCTCCACCACTGCTGCTCACACTGAAGATAAAAAAACCTTCATCTTTAAAAGGTCTCAGAGGCTCAAAATTAATAAATTAGAGCAGGAGTCTTCAACCTTTTTCAGCCCAAGGACCCCTTGGACGAGAGACAAACAGAGCAGGGACCCCCACATGACCTATAATAACTTTTATATTTACTTTATTCACTTTTTATTTCACCTTATTAATCTATTTATATACTGGGTTATTATCCTATATGTGTTTATGATTGATAAAACCTTCATGCATAATGGAATAATCTATTAAAAAAATAGTTTTTTTTGTCAAAAGTAGCTTGTTATTGCATATTAATGCTTGCAGTTTACTCTTATCGCTTTTGTTATATTTTTTAATTCTCACAAATTATTTTGGTGAAAATTGTCAATTATTATGACAAAAGTTGGCGGGCCCCTTGCAGTGCCTCTGCGGACCCCCTAGGGGTCACGGACCCCTGGTTGAAGACCCCTGAATTAGAGCATTAAACATTAAAGTGGACTCTTTCTGAACTTGTGTGCCCAGCAGTCTGGCCGTTGACGTGCTTGCGTGCTGTCCTCCATCGTGTTTTTACCTGCATGTCTCCCTGTTGTCTAAGTTACAGGAAGGTCAGGGAGATAAGAATCGATTAGGAGAGGACTACAGACACTGGGCCTCACTAAAGGTGAATCGATCAGCTAACCGATTGTAACCTTCAAATGAAAGAGAATAACAAAACAAAAAAAAAGAGGAGAGATAGCTTTAAAATGTTACACGTGTATTCAAATAAAACTGAATGTTTTTGTTGTTGTCCCCTAAAATATCCAATACAAGGACGAGTTTGACTGCTTTTAGTAGTGAGTATGCATTTCTATTGCACTCTCTGCTCTTAAAATAACAAGGGAAGCAGCAAAGCAGCAGTGCAAGTGTGTGTGTGTGTGTGTGTGAGCTTGTATTTGGCACATGGCTTATTGCAGATGGAGAACTCCTGCTGAGGTTTTGTCACAGTGCCTCTTCACTGCAGATAATCAATAGGTCTGAAATACAAAACCTGATGAAACCCAGCCTCCGTGAAAATTGCGCAGGGGGCTGGGGGAGAGTGACTGGATTGTAGGGTTTGGACACACACCCCCTTACCTCTTCTACAATCAGTGCCACACTCACACACACACACACACACACACACACACACAAGTTGACTTTGTGAGCCTTGCGGTTGCATTACAATGTTGGTTCGTACATCAGGTTTTTACAGCCGGGCTGTCAAGAGTTTAAGATTGAGCATGAATTGTGATTTAAAGCTGCTGTAATATTTGTACTGTCCCATATCTATATATAATAATAACCGTGATGTATATCATTGGGAGTCTTTGTAGAGTTGTTAATCAGAAACGCTGGCTCAACAATTAATTTGCCAGGTGCTCAGATTTTGGCCTGTAGTCATTTTGGACACCCACCTGGCCAACATAGCCATGTGGGCCTCACATGGGTGAATGATGAGCTGGCATGGGGAGCCATAAAATGTCTGCTGGCTCAGTAAAAGGTCCCATGTTTGCTTTACCAATGTGAGTTGCTAATAATGCCAAGGTGGGCTGCAAGCAGGGTCCATGCAACCTCACATGGGCTCTCTTTGTGTCCTTACCGTTTGACTCCAGGAAGAAATAGTCCAATGCATAACGTCGAGTAAAACCACAACTTAATGTTTATACGCTCTGGTTTTTATACAGATTAAACAAATGAGATGAGAAGAGTTGAGTAAACTTTAGAGGTAAGCTGACTCCTGGCTATAGCTTTATATTTAATGGACCGACATGAGAGTGGTATTGATCTTCTCATCTAACTCTTGGAAAGAAAGTGTATTTCACAAAATGTCAAACCATTTTCCTTTAACTTGCAAGGTGGATTAAAAGATGGATCATTATTGCTGTCACTACTGTTTTGATGAGTGCTCTTTTAAAATAGTTTTGTTGTCTTGTGGAAAAGCAGCTTTTCTTTGAATCTCCGCTCTAACGTCTCATGGATGGACTTTGTCACAATGAAACATTTCTGGTCTTTCTTGCTGACTGAGCTTGTTACAGGATTATCTTCACCTCTGTCACTGATACGGCTTAAATCTTCATGTTCACTCGGCCATCTGTGTCACTCTTTTCACCACTACGATTGCTGTTGCTCTTTGTGTTTTTGTCACCTCTGTTTCTGGGTTATGTCCTATGAGGATATGAGGATTAGAGGTTAGCAAACTAACTTTGGACTTAAACCCAGCTGGCTTTTTTATACTCTTTTCACTCTTTTTTATATCACCATGGCAACTTAGGTTGCACACTTAACCTTTGCAGGTTATCTCATGTAAGTATCTTTACGAATCAGCACTTTGATAGAATGGTATTGCTTCTTTTAGTGGTTTTTGTCAACTTGGAAACACAGATTTTCTTGCATGGAGCTGGGTTGATACTAGAAGCCGTTTCCCCAGTGCATTTGCTCACTCTACAAAGAGCATCTACCAAATGACAGAAGGTATTTATTAATTTTCAACAAAACTTTGTTGTCCCGACTCCTTTACATTCTTGCCACGAGTGATCAAGGCAATGCATTGCACATAATGTTCCCTTTTAATGCAGCCTTGGGAGAACAGAAAACTGTCCGTGTGAGCAGAAATGGTTTTTCATAGCTTCAGTGTGACTATATTGTTTCAATGAAAAGTACGCCCACTGTGCCTGGATGATGCAGCTTTAGAAAAGGCTGGCCATTCAAGTTGGGACCTTGGAGCATGCTATTGTGTGAGCTGTGGTTCTGCAAGTGAGCTTTCTTACCATAAGCATTTAGGCTACACTATCTGCAGTTTACCTCCTCTCTAGTCTTAGCAACAGACTTGAGGTTACTCTTGACAGATATATTGCACATTTTTTATTCATCATAATAGTTTGTTCTTTTTGACAGAAGTGAATCAATGTTTAAAATCAATTTCCTTCCTGTATCTCCCTTGTTTGCATTTTCAGTACAACCCCTTAGTCACCAGTGTTACTGAAAAGTAAGATTTTCTTTTTTTATTCACAGATACTTGAACAGTTGAGGTAAACTATTACGATTTACAGTCCATTAAGTGGCCTACTAATTGGCATAGCAGGTTATTTTGGGGGAATGGACCCGATTGTGGAAAATTTCTGGATAAGAAACTTAAACTTAGATTATGAAGACAGATTATGGAGCAAACAGACATAGCCTGTGTCATATGAAATGGCTGTATGTTTGGGTTGACTGTACCAGGAGGTAAATAAGCAGATGCTTCAGGAGGTAAAACAGTCACTATGGTCTATTCCAGAGTTTATGAGCTCTGGGCACTTGTGCACATTGTCTTAATGAGTTGGGTGATTAATGCTCGCGCTGCTGTCAGTGGAGGGACACAGCATTTGGGCTGGGGCAGCACTGCAGCACATCGAGCTGTCCCCTTTTGGTCCACATGACAAACTGACTGCACTGACTCTGTGACTTTACTGAACTTTTTGTAGTTTAGTTTGATTAAGGAGAAGTCTGCCTGAAAACCTAAAACTTTCTGGGGCAATGGGGTAGTCAGTTGGTGTTAAAATAGTAGGTCTAGTCAACGGTGGTGTACGTTGAGGCTGAAGAAAATAGACCTGAAACTTCTGAAGTTTGTTTTTTAGAAGTTCTATCTATTTGTTATTTTGGGACAAATGGTAATTCATGATAGCTGTAGTTAATGATTTAACAAGCTCAGCTGCCTGAATCCTTTGGTAAATTGGGTAGAGTATGTCGGAAATTAGAATGACACAATGCCGCTTAGCGGTCGTAAATCATTTAGTTTAGGAAGACAACAGTTGGCGTTCTTTGGGGTCCAACTAATTTTAATAAAGCAGGAAATGGGCAGAAACGTGAGGCACATCTGTCCACTGCTGCAGCAATTAACACAGGATCTTGAGTCATGGTGCCGTTTTCTGGCAGAACTCCTCGCTCATCTCTGTGTCGAAATTTTCTGCTCCAGTTTTGTGCGAGGTTCTCTAATTAAATCATTAAAAAGCAGAGCATTTGCGCAATGTGCTCCGTTGCCTTCATTACAAAACACGATCACTTGTAATTTATTCACTCGCAATGAGGGAGCATCATATTTGACTCGTTGTCTGCAGCTCTGTTTGTGTGCACACGGGGAGAGTTGGTTTTGTGTTATTCTTCCTGGCAGTGTAAAGGTGGACACGCAGACTTTCACAGCCTTAAATTACTGAAAGATTGATGGATGACTGGAGGATAATGGAACTCTGAGATTACTTAGTGTTGTGTCCAAGCGGTTGGACACTCTTTGCTGGCAGAAGTATCAAGAGAATACACTGTAAACACAGGGTGTTTACAGTGTATTCTCAAGGTGACAAGCAAATATAGACCACAAGTTATAATGATAAGTTTTTATAATAATATAAACAATATTGGTTTCAATTATTCAGAGCAACATATAGCAACATAATGCCTGAAGACAGTAGGCTACACTGCAGATGTATGGCCACCACTACAGTATATTGCATAGCTGAACACAGCATGTAAGAACTGCAATTCCTTTGTTTCCTCAGGCTTTGTATCTCCACCTACATGCAGCGTAGCGATGCACAGGATTTATGAAGTGTGGCTGCTTCCACTTCATGCTCCAGCAGTCAAAATCCCTGCTTGCTCATGATGTGGTTGGAAGCCCACAGGACATGGCTCGCTCACCCCTCTCAGCTTGCAGGCTCACTACCACAACGGCATGCACCGGGCCTCTGATATCCGAGCAAGGAAATGGGCCTGTAGTAATGACCGGTGCACTAGTGGGCGCCCAATGGAGACCACAGTGTAAAGAGAAGCTAGAGCGTATCATTTTATAGGGAGGTCATGGGGATTTGTCATGAGAAATGGCAGGGGATCTCATGGTTGAGGAGATTTCGCTTCAATGAATGTTCAGGTTATAGCTTGAGACTAGAACAATGGAAGATAAATTAGATGGATTAGCAAAGCTGTAACGTTCTGTTGTTCTTAGAAGTAATTACACAGCAGTGACATTTAAGACTATGTAAGTGGTTCTAGATACAGATAGACACATTCTTTGTTCTCTGTAGTGGTACACATCGTTCATTTTACCCCTCTTCAGCGCTAGCTGTCTAGACGAGGAGGAGAAGTAATCCTCACGCTCTGTATTCTAGCGGGCTCGCCCAGCCGCATACATGAACCCACCTCCCATCCTCTTAATCTCTTTGTCTCACTTTATTCACAGCAACACACCTTGTGAACATGAGCAGCCAGGCATCAGAGCAGCACTTCACAGACCCTCCACCTCCTCCTCCCCCTCCCTGTTCTCTCAAGGTAAGAAGAGGTGATGTACTACATCGTCAGAGATCACTCAACACTATTTATCTGTTGTTGTTTTCCGTGTCAGACTGGTTCATTGAAGGCTGCTGTGGGGCAAATGTATTGGATCTCCTAAATACTTGGTGTCAGATGAAGCAGAAAACCTGTACGTACAGATTCTTTTAACTTTATGTACCTGCTGCATCTCAGCAATTTGGGAGAGGAGATTATTATAATCCAGGTTTACCACTATGAGAAGCTGAATCAGGCTCCTAACAGTCTCTACTAGTGAGGATGCACAGTAACACACGGTCTTAGCAACAACCTGATGCACATTTTTCTGATTATTCACCCAATTTCTGTCTAAACTTTCTGTTTTGTTATACTGTGGATGGAACAGAAGAGAAAGGAGAAAGGATGAAAAATGAAAACTGTGTGAGCGAGACTGAGTGAGGAAAAACACACACAGAGAAACAGACTCAAACTCAACACAGCAGAATAAAAAGGTGAAGGCTGCAGTATATAAAGCAGTAACTCACTCGCTTACTTAATAACATGGAGAAATAATGCTGGTTTGTTGGGGTTGTCACAGTGCAAAACAAATCCCTCCACCCACATAAAGCTCCATAAAGCAGAGAAATTATTAAAAAGACTCACATGCTTATAATTACGGACTCACCCGTTAGAATAGTCACCTGCTGTTCCTCTCAGCACTACAAAGCGTTTTAGTGTCTTTCAGCTCTTTGTTTTGATTTTACGGCTCACTACTGATTTACTCTTTCCATCATCACCCTTGTTTCCAGAGGCAGCTGCTACCTGCCCGACATCAAACAGCAGACAGACAATATTAGCAACTAGACAGTGAAACATCTAGAAGCTAAAGAACAAGATATTTAACTCAAGTGTTAACAAACTAACATGTTAGACAACAGATTGCTGATATTAATTATTGTAGATGTTGTGTTTGCGTGTTGCTTTCAAGTGGCTGAAAAATCAATGAGTGCAGGTTTCAACAGGCATCACTACATTTCTATATACAAAAGCTTGATTCAGTACAGTCAGATGGCTGAGTGGACTATTCAGTATTTTGAATGGTCTTTCATGCTTTTAGGTTGTAGAAACTCCTCTTTACAAATTTTTATTTTGTACGACTCGTTTGCAAAAAAAAAATACATTTTATTCACAGAGAAAAACTCTGTACAATAGTTCAACCAGACTCACAACTGAAAGGGCAGAAAAGACAAAGATGCCTCTGAGCAATAAGAATAGGAATTACCAGTCATTGGTAAAATAAACTGGAAGCCCGGCATCAAAGTGTGTGCAGATTAAAATAGGAACAGGTTCTGTTTCAGTGTCAAGGGCATAATAACGCCTCTAACAAGCTGCAACAGGTGTGTTGCGTTAGCGATAGAAACAGAAGTTTGTCTAGGGTTAGCACTATTGGAAATGGATAAGATGATCATACTGTGAACTGACAAAGCACAGCTGCTCATCCTATGCACTGAGTAGACAGGTTCCCGAAATATTCAGAGCCCAATTACAAGCACCGTTGTGGTTCAGTAATGATCCAGAGTCACTTAGACTTGTCTGGATATTTAGGGGAGAAAATGGTTGCAGCATAATTCGCTCCTGTTATGCAACAGTGTGGAGACATCGACTAAATGGAAGTTTTAATCATTTAATTATTCTTCTAACTATTTAAAATGTGAATGTTAAAGTGTCTGTTAAAATCGCCGTTATTGAAGGAAAGAAGAAAAATATCAACATAACAGGTGACCCCAAACTTTTGAGCAGTAGTGTATACATAAATACATACATGTAAAAGTAAATTTCCCAATCAGAGGACCACAAAATTAGGTTGGCAAGTAAATGACGGGCGGCACGGTGGTGCTGTGGTTAGCACTGTCGCCTCACAGCAAGAAGGTTGCTGGTTCGAACCTAGGCTGGGGTTTTCTCCCTGCACCTTCTCTCCGGGTACTCCGACCACAGTCCAAAGACATGCACTTAATAGGTGACTCTAAATATAGGTGTGAATGTGAGTGTGTATGGTTGTTTGTATGTGCCCTGCGATAATGGATGGATGTAAATGATGCCTTGAAAAAACACACATATAGCCATTCAGGTGAACAAGTAGTTTTTGAGCTACACTGGCCTGCGACACATATGTCAGATATTTATAAGTTATATTAAAAAGTAAAAGTAGAAGTTACATTGGACTCTTAGGGCGGGGTTTAAAGTTCTGGGACTCCTGGGATATAATATGTATATTGTAGATACATTTTGCAATAATCACACATGAGATAAATAGCTTTTTCAAGCACACAGCAGTTATTCACACCTAAAGTAGGTAATGATGTAAGAGACAGGTGAGTGAATGATGGGGACATAAAAAGACTATAATAGAGAAGACTAGCCCACTTTCTTGACGTTGTGTCTTACCATTAGAGTACCTGGCACAGAGCGAGCTCAGGGACCTGAGCTGGAAAGCCTTTCACACAGCTGCGATGGCGTAGACACCTGAACACGCAGGACTATTTAGTTAAACCGTGGCAAAGTGTTTCTACAGCAATTAAAAAAGATGGCACTTTCAATTAGGAGCTCTCATTCTCATTACAGCTTGTTGTTTCTTCTCGGATGTGACAGACAGCGGCGACAAGCAGGTGTAGGTGTGTGTGTGTGTATGCAGTCGATAGGGTCAAGTGTGTGGGCTGACGGGCGTGCGCATATGTACATGAGTGTCAGGTGAGTTGTTACGCTATAGAGGAGAGCAGTCAGGGGATGTACATGTGCAGATGTCTCTGTCTGTACATAGAAGGGGTTGAATGTGATGTTTTGCTAGCACAGCACAGTTTGTGTGTTTGTGTGTGTGTGTGTGTGTATGTTGAAGTGTTTAGCTGCTGTCAGACAGGCTGCCTCTTTAATCTGTCCAGACAGCTTTGTAATTGGAGCACTGGATGAAAAGGGGGGACCTGCAGCTGATGGTAAACCCACAGTCTGAAAGATGGAGAAATAATAGAGGTGGAGGATGGGTGTGTGTGTGTGTGTGTGTGTGTGTGTGTGTGTGTGTGTGTGTGTGTGTGTTTTTCTGCTGTGATGTGGCGGGGGGTGGTTGGGGTTGAGAACACAAGGACTGGCGGCAGAAGTCCTGGGGATCGGGGTCCTCAGTCCGTCACCGAGGCAACAGAATCATTGTCTGGGTCGATTCACTCGATCCCCGCCTGTTCACCCACTCAATCTGCTCCAAACCAATTGAGTGCATTTCTGAATGGATTCCAATGGCAGCTGTAAGAGGCTGCCTGATTCTCATTTCAGTGCATTTCAGACGCATTTCAAACAATTTCACTTTCAATTCCCTCCCATCGTGTTGCCCACCATAATGTGGTCGTCTCCTCTGGTCGCGGCCTTCTCCCCTGAGTACACTCGCCGCACAGGAGATGAACTCACCAGACAGGTGCCATACTGCTCAGAATGACAATTTGCCTTTTGGAAATCAGCCTCTGGCTCCATTGTGTTCCCTGAAATTGAGTTAGCCCATCAGCAGACACTCAACAACTCCCTCCTGTCCCCTCCTCCCACTCTCTCTCTCTCTCTCTCCCTCTCCCTCTCTCTCTCTCTCTCTCTCTCTCTCTCTCTCCCTCTCCCTCTCTCTGTCTCCCTCTCTCTCTCTCTCTCTCTCAGTGTCTGTCAGCTCCTTTAATGTTAAACCTAGCGGGAGGAGAGTGCTTCCTCTTGAACGTGTTCACAAAAGAAGCATATTTTAAATTGGAAGAGCGTTACATATTATGCGACTGTTAGGGAGATGTCTGTCATAAAGGCTGTAATAATAAAAAAAACTGGACCATATGCAAGTGAGCAGGCAGCAGAATTCATTTTCATGCGCACAAATGGTATCAGTGCAGTGTGATTGTATTATTTTTATATGATACCACACAGACAGGTAGGGCTGGAAAAAGCTGTCCATCCTTTTGTAATAAAAGAGGAAATGACACCATGACCAAAACCCAAATCCACAATAGCCTTCTAACTATGTCATTTAGGGTCTTAGGTACATAACAATAACATCTAAAAAGTATTTGTTTCAATCAAGATTCAAAATATTGTCGTTTAAGTTTTTGCAAACTTTCCTGATACTGGGTTTAACATTTATTACGCAATTAATTCACCGAACCAATCATAAAAAAACTGAAGAAACACTCTTCATTCAAACAAATACGTATACACAATGCACCTTTACTGCACAAAGTTAAATGTGTATCTTCTTTGGTATATTTTTTTATATAACATGGATAGAGTTATATCTTCTTTCTCTTAGACTTTTTAATTCTATTCATACTGCAGCCACTTTAAACTTATCTACCTCATGCCTTTGTATATACCTTATGCCTGTTTTTTGTGTTGTAATACATGTAACTGCGACTGTAACCCTCGGATTTTCCTTCGGGGATCAACAAAGTACTTTATCTATCTATCCATCTATCTTTCCATCTATCTATTGAAGAGGGCATACATAATGGCTTCAGTCCCCTGTCAGAAAAGACTGTCTGGCGGCAAAGTAAACAGCTGTGAAAATACTCTTAATATAGCGTACACTTAAGCTGATATTGATTTTCTTAGGTGGCTTAGCTTCTGTGCCAGTGCTTCTGAGGAAGATGTCAATCAAAATGTGATCTGCCACGCCTACACAGTCTGGAGAAATGATCTGGACAGCAAAATGAGCTGTTTTTGAAGTTTTCTAATAGTTATGAACATTTCATTCAGATTTGTGTGAGTGCTTAATGAAACGCTCAACTTTGATACCATATATTATTTTTTTACTATTTCAAGCCACATTTCCAGAGGCTTTAAGCCTAAGCACTGTCCTGTTACTAATAGGGTATCCCATAAAAGCGACCACCTAGTCCATATATCTCCATCATAGCTGACTAGCAACAACTCTTGAGACATTATTCATGGTCAGGCCAAGCTGGATGGATGCAGAAATCTGCTAGTTGGACAACACAGACGGTGCTTGGTCAAGCCTAATTAACTACTGCATCAGAAAGCAAATGAGTTATCCATCAGGACAAGTAGTTGAGAGATCCATCCATCTCAGGTCATCCTGCAGAGCAGAGTGCACGGTCAGAGATTTATTATATTGCACAGGTAGCACAACTAACCTAGTTACCGATGCAGTGAGGCTTACAGTAGCGCAGCAGTAGCTCCATTCAGTTAATTGCTTCGTCAAGGAGAACTTATTTGCAACCACTCGGGGCGTTTACATCAGATATTGTTTCTTGTAAAACATTTGCTGTGTGTCTGATAACCAAACGGTGACAGGAAAGCATACAGCATAAAATTAATATGGCTATTAGACGTCACATTAAAGGCTTTGTATCTCTATTTATAAAGACAGATCAGGTTGTTTAACTGTATTTTGCTGCTGTCACTCATCACAAGGCAGAACAGAGAGTTTATTCAGTGGTTTCATCTTTGATCAAATTAATGCACACCTCATTTACCGAATATTAAGACACAAATGGCTTTTGTAATAATACTCAGAAGGATTTTCTCGAGGGAAAAATGATGAATTTTCTAGTTTAGACGATTAACTCACTCACTGTCCACAGCCAAGTGACCCATTCTTCATCAGTGGACACATTTTTTTTAGCATCAGCTCAGTCCAGAATGTAATGTTTGTATTTATTTGTTTACGACTGCCACGAGAGATTAAAAATGTACTTTCATGATACACAGTTAAATACAGTTTAAGTTGTGGATCTTATACTGAAGATGACAAGACATCTTCAAGACAGATGCCATTTGAAAATACAATGTTTTAGACATTTTCTTCTTCTGTGTGCATTCACAGTGAAACTCAGCTGAAATCAGCTCTAATCAAGTTTCTAGTCAGTCATCCGAAAGCACACATGTACACACATAATTACATATTCTACTAATTACACTGCGTTAAACTGCAACTCTCCAACATTCACTGCTTTTGTTTTATTTAATGTGAATGTTCTCATGCTGAGACGTAACCTGTATTTTATTTTTTTTGAGGGGGTTTGTTTTTTGTCTAAATGGTGGATTTATAAGTACTGGCATCAAAAGGCTCTGGACTGGAAAACTATCATCTAGAATGTGAGTGGGAATGAGAGAGTGGGGCATTACTTGTCCTCTACTTTCAACATTGTGTGTGTGTGTGTGTGTGTGTGTGTGTGTGTGTGTGTGTGTGTGTGTGTGTGTGTGTGTGTGTGTGTGTGTTTGAGAGTCTCTTTGCCTTGTGTTGTATCCAGCTGGCTGCTCGTTTCCAAATTTGCAGCCAAACTATTGTTGTTGTGTTCGTTTGGATCTCCTTCATACTGAATCTGTGTGTCCTCCTCCTTACATAACTGAGCAGTGTATCTTAAAGTATTAACTCTGCTGTTCTGGCATCATAGTATTCCATTTATTTATAGTATGGGGCACATTTTATGGCCAAAATATTAGAAACACTTCTCAATTTTAAGGCAGTCCAGTTTAACAAGTGTTCTGAGTGTTATTAACCACCTAGCCAAATTTGAATGAAAATCCTGGACTGAAAACTGGTGAAAAACTGTTTTAACCTCTAACTCCACATTTCAGTAATATATTGTTCAAAGTCTTTTCACATGTTTTCTGCAACTATTTTCCAACATATTTAATGTATTTTGAAAGAAATCTCAGAATTGCCTTTACACAGACTATTTAATTAATGCAACTGTCAGTCACCATTGAACATTATTATCTTTCCAGCTTCTCAAATGTGAGTATTCACGGCTTTGTGACCTGTTCAGGACTGCAGATTATTTATCACATAAACACTGTGAAGACATTACCTTGTATTTTTGGAAACTGTGATGGAGATTTCTTTTTAGTTTTTGTGTTATAGCTGGTGACCTTCTGTTGCATGTTGCACGTCTGCCTCTATGCTGTTTGCTATCAAATAAAAATTCAATTAACAATTAAATAAAATGAAAGAAAGTGAATCATGAAAATAATTATTAGTTTTACCCCTAGAGGCAATTGTAGGCTTCTTATCACCAATAAATGATTGTTTACTGTTCAATAGCTTGGCATAGTTTGAAGGAACACATCTCCAGTATGTTCTTTTATGTGAATGTTCTCTCTCAGCCAAGCTCACGATGAAAGATCTGCGTCAACACGCGCTCTATCAGTGTCTCCTGCAATCAAACATGTTATTGTCTCAGACAGTATTATCTTATATGAGTCTCCTCAGGCACATTTTCAAAACCAGATAATTGTATTTTTCTGGTTTGTTTACATTTCAGATTTTTCTTCCAGTATGCAGGTGCTGGAATCTAAATGCAATTACTTGAGAAGTGAATGGGAATGCTCTAGACCAAAGTAATACATCAATGTCAAGCAGGACTGAGATCTGCTGGTGAAATATGATTTTCTCTCTATCTGTAGAAATAAGTTCCCAACTCAGTAAAATGAAAATAAACTGCTATATTTGCCAGCCATGGCCCATTTACCAGATGGTGGATGTGGATAGTGGGTAAATTGATTAAAAAAAAGAAAAAAAAGAAGAAGAAATAACTTGATGTACCTCACATCTACAGGAAGCGGTGAAGAATATGCTTGGTCCACAGTAAGGGAAAGACATTACAGATGGATCTGGAACTCTTGGACTCCATGTTCTTTACTAGTAAATATGATTATGACGAGAAATTGGATTTGCAGTTTCATCTCTCTAGTGACTGAGCTTCATGCTATAGTCCAGGGAGAAGCAAGTTTGTGTTTTAATATTAAAACCAGCTCGCTAACACTTGAATGGTCTTGCCGCAACACAGAAAATGGTTTTAAACGGCAATGATGATAGCAGTAGTAATAACATTTTGTGAAACTACTGTTGTGCAGAAAAAAGAGCATAAAGTACATCTGTTGAACAGAGCATGATACCAGCTTCCTGCCATTCTCTCTCCATCTCGTATCTTTACTGTGTCTCTCGCTCTGCTCTGTCAGAGAGCACCAAAATACCATAAAACAGTAACTACCTAACTGCAGACATTTTATTATGTTGATGTTCAATGAACGTTGTGAAATAATTGGACTTTAGAGGAAAGTAATGACAACTTTTTTTTTTTTTTCATTATTACTTTTTGGCTCATGTCCCTTATATCTTCTCCACATCACCTCATCCACAGGCCATTTTCCTTCGCTCAGATACAACCTGTTAAAATCTTACGAGGGCCAGTAACCTGAATGGAGCTCACTTAACTGAAACGGTGCGAATCACTCTTAAGAGCTATCCATTCCAGTGTATACTCCCCCCTCCGTCCTCATGTGTGGGTTCATTTTAAACCTGTCTAAACACCTTTTTTTTTTTCATAACGCTGAAAAACACCTTGAAGGTACATTATTTCTAAGAATAGATTTTTATTCTTTGTAACAGACTGAGGTGTTAACAATAACAATGGCATCATTTAAGGCAGAAGGGTAATTTAATTTTTCTGCAAAAGCGCTGATGTGCAGGCCGGTGGGATCTTATTATCACACCTACTTTTAAGAGTCTTTGTTAGATAATGACACCAGAGCTGACAAGAAATGCAGGGGAACATAATTTCATGCCTGATCTGTATACTCCTTTGTATTCATTCAGCTCAACCCTGTGCATTTCTGTTTAGTCCAAGTGAGTCCTGCCCTGCCCGAGGGGAACCTGTGAAGTTTTCTATTCTTTTGTTTCTTGTGCGGTCCAAAATTGCGCTGCAACTGATGATTATTTTACTGATTTAATGGCATTTTCAATTTATCTGTCTAGACTTAAAAATGTCCAAAAATAGTGAAAAATACCCATCCTAGCCCAGGGTAATGTCTTAGAATCACCAAAACCCAAAGAGACGTAGCTTGCAATGAAATAAAATAAAATGTTCACATTTGAGAAACTGGAACCAGAGAATGTTTTTGTTGCTCGATAAGTTAACTCTCTGTTGATCAACAGATATTACTAGCACAAAATCAGAAGGAGCAATTTGTGTATTCAAGTATGAACAGTACAAAAGCTACAATATTTAAGGTACAGAGAACAAATAATGTCAGACGAATGAGGATACTTTAACATTAATAACTGCCATTTGTTAAAACCATATAGGCTATAGGAAAATTACTCACTTTGATGCTGTCCAGTGGTGGCACCAGAAACAACACTCTGGTCACTGAGACAAATTGTCTGAAAGCAGCACATAGACTGCACCAGGATTGCTTCATGTTTCTATATCCATCAGAATATTCTGAAAGATGCTACAGTCACATAAAACTTAAACTTCCAGCTAAGATCCTCAAGTTATCGGGAGGGCATTGTTGCATGTTTAACCTGCCATGCCATTGTGAATGTGATCACACAGTAATTAAAGGAATGAGAAATGACGTCCATCAAAATGGGTCTAGAAACGTTTTTGTAATTGAATCCTAGTGTCATGAAAGACGAGGAAATTTCCAACCCTAGCTGGGCTTTTTTAAAATTCTTTATGGCTATAGTTCTGCTTTAGATGCGTGTTAGAAATGTGAGCACTTGAGTTACAGAAGTTTGATCATGAATGTATACATGCAGTTTGATATTTAGAATTGAAACTCAATTAAGTCCAAAGTCTGACTTTCTCACTTGAAGTCTAATGATGTGGCCCAGACAGGAGCCCCTGTGGCGAGTCATACAAAGGACTGCTTACATGTTTAATTATGCCGTGGCTTTTCCCACCGCAAATAAAATGCAGTCAGAGGAGACCAATCATTATTTTTTCAGCTTCAGCATATTTTTAGATCGTAGATCGAGTCAGATTGTACTTTCAATAATGACAGTATTAATGACACCGCCTTGACACCGCCTTGAATTGACTTAGATATATATGCCTCATGTATATCTATTTTTGCATTTGTGAGCCCTGTGAGTGTGTGTGCGTCTCACACTAACTTCCGTGATGAAGTGATTGTTTCAGTTCCCCTGTGAACTTACAGTATCTGATTCCACTCGGTGTAGCTGCAACAACAGGCTGATCCTTTATTCAGTTTGCCAAGAACAGTCTACATCGCATTGCAGCTGTCTTATTTCAATTTCAAGCAGCTGATTTCCAGTGGTACCAATCAGCTACTTCATCAACTCTTTCAATAATAAAGGAGACATAAAGTTATGCTACAGCAGTATATGGCGACCGCTACGCACAAGTTTTCCTTGCCAATAAATGAAAAATGTTACTCTGATTGTGCAAGACTAATGGACTTCTGGCAGCGTGTCTGCAGAGTTGCTGCCAGTGTGTGTATATATGCATTTTAATGTATGCAGAATTATTCTAATGAGCTTCTTTTGCCTTGTGTACCACCTTTTATCAACTGGATTGCTTAATGTAGCAACAACAGTAACAGCTAATTTGACTATTAGTAGCAATATATTTTGTTTAAGTAAATTACCTCTAGCCCTAAAGGGTTTGTTTTATGACAGTTTGATATGTACCTTTGCCGTTTGTGCCTCCATGCAACTACAACATGCTCTTCAAAAAAATATTTGCTCACTGGACTGTACCTACTGTACAGCCAGCAGAGTTTCTTACAGCAGAAAAAGGCATTTTACAGCTTTTAGTCAGAGTGTTTTGAGGAACACAACTGATGAACCAGGGTAACGTCTGTTAGCTAACCCTTCCCTCAGAAGGTTATTGTCATGACTAGGCAACTTTGGATTCAATTTCGTCTCCATGTCTTTAGAAACAATCTTAAAAGCATCAAAGATCATGGAGCTTTTATAACTTTCTGTAAGACATTCCAGTCTGAGTATCCAAACCTCCTTTTCACAATCTCCGTACGAACATTTGGTACAGTGTGTGCTAGTCGAGACCAGTCTCATCAGATTATGTTGGAATGAAATAAGGAAAAATGTAATGCTCTGGCTAACTATCTCTACATTGCACAATATGATAATATCACAATATGATATTTGCACCAATGTGTTTGGATGTTGTAGATACCTGCCGCTTCCTCTACTTATAATAGAGTGACTCTAAAGTGAATTGTGGGTATGAAGTATAGGCTACTTACAAGGGTTTAAATAATTTTAATGAATAATAAAAAAGTGGCAGTCAATCATGGTAGTCAAGCTTACGGTTAAGGCATTAATATTGTATTAAAGTAATTACATTAACCCGGGCAGATAAAAGCATCAGGACTTAAACTGAAATGTAAACACAACATATTATTTCCCTCAATTTAATTCGCCCCGACAAACACCTCATGCCACACTGCTCTCCTGATTATTACACAATGCTAAAATGAGGTGAAACACAGTGTGAAGAGAGGCCTCTGCATGCAAGATTAAAGCTATGTTGATGTGACAGAAAGCGGAGGCTGTCTGGAGTGTAACAAGTCAGAGAGACACACACATACAGACGTACACACACACACACACACACACACACACACACACAACAGTGTGGATGTTTCAGGACAAGACTACAAAGAATAATGCTGGTCCCAGTGGACCCAAATTGTAGATTCCCTTCTGCTACTTCTGTCTCACTAACTCGTTGCCTTTTACCTCCGCCTCTTCTTCTGCTTCCCCAAACCAGGTCCCCTGCCACCTACCCTCTTACTTATCTTCTTTCTTCACAATGTTTCTTTTATTTCTGCCTTTTAGTCTGAGCCAACGTCAGAGACGTGTTTGTTTTTTCCTTTTTACCCCCCTTTCTCCTCTCGAGCCTCGTCTCACTTATCCCTCTCTGTCCATCTTGACTTTTGATTCGCTCAGCTTTGAACATAGCAAGTTGGGCTTGTATCACCTACTAGCTGACTAATAACATCAAATCATATTCATAGTGTGCACCTCTGTGTGTGTGCCGTGCAGCCCAGATTTATTTTGTTTTGTTTTTAAATCTGCAAACAACAAAATTCACTTGTTAGCAGCACAAATACTACGTAGCTATAAGCATAACATATTTGTTTAAAAGTTGTCATGGCGTACTGTTTTATGAAAATGATCCATTTCCTGCTAAAAATATTTTGTTTAACTTGCAAAACACAGGTAAACTTTTCCATTGAATGAATTCCCTGAACATTATCAAGCCATTGCACACAGCCATTTTCTTGTTATAGCTTTTTTTATTTTTTTTTTTGCTGGCTACAAGCAAAATCTTTGCCAAGTATCTGTCTTTTTTTATCTTCCTCAATGTTCCCTCGGTATATCACAGAGCCGTTGTTTGGAATGGCATATTCCATCCAACCATAACCAACCATTATACTGTATATATTATGGTTGCCTTTACACCCAGATGGGCTTTAGTTTAACCAGAAGTATACTGCAGTTTGCCTTCAGAGCAAAATGGTTGTTGGATGGTTAACTGTCTGCTTTGGATCTGAAGTGTTGTGAATAAATAAATAAGAATCCAGATTAATTCTCTCTACAGCGCTGAGCTCCCCTGATTTCACCTAAGGCTGGGATGACCAAAGGTTTAGCCTGGCTCCAGGCACCCACAATCATTTTAATTACACCATCATATCTATGTAGAGGTCAGACCTTACCATTCATAAAATAGTCCCTTAATAATAGAGTATCTAAAGTTATCTGGATTGATACATTTTGATTAATGTGTGTTTACAGCAATCTCTGGATTCTACACACAATATTTGATGTGTTTGTTTGTCTGGGGGAATAGTTCTTATAGCCAAATACTTGTGGGTGCTTCCACAAGGAGCAGAGCTCTTTACAGCTAGCTGTATAACAAATAAATAAAATTCCCTCATGCTAAAAGTCTCTGACTGAGCTGAAGACTTTTATACGCTATTTTGAAACACAAATATTTGCACCTGAAACAATAATGTAGAATGACTCCTTGGCCTTTTTTTCTGTGGTATGTGACAGTCATTTACCAAGGGGCAATACTATAATGCTATCCAATGTGACATTTAATACTCCACAGACTCATAATATACATCAAGCTTTGTTTCAACAAACTCTTGCAACCAGCAGTGTCAGTCACAGAAAACATTACGAGAATTACAGTTCCCATAACTCTCTTGATCTTCACATATACAACATGTCACTCATGCTTAGGAAGTTATAAAAGTTATATATAAGGGGAACTAAGCAGTTAACACAACATGTCTGTAAGATGTGCTAGTTCTGAAGATGTGGGATAACACAGGTATGTAAATGACTCGTGTGTGTGTGCAAGTAAAAGAGAGAATGAAGTAGAGCCTTTGCAACAACCTAATAAAAACCACAATTGATGAGTATATTTGCCCAGATATGTATTGAGAAGCGAGTGGCTTCTCTTAAACTGTCCCCTCGTGCTTTGGTAAATTGGTTTACACCTTTCCTGAAGGTGTCTATCGAACCGGTATAGCTCCACAGTGGCTTAAAGAAAGTAGAGGGTACACAGCTCTATCTGTGAGCCTCTCCCCCTGCGAGTGCCTGAGTCCCGATATTTATTCTCCAATGAGATCATTAGAGGAGGAAGAGCTGGAGGCGACCATATGGACACGACTGCGGCTCAGCTCAGTCCATTATTTAAATAAAGATCCTGGCAGACACCACCAGTAGGCTTCCTCCATGTGTTGGCATGAGCACATGTGTGGGATGCATGACAGTAACTTGATGGCCATGTATAACAAAGTGACAGTTAAAATGGCCATGGCTGAATAATTTATTTCTGGGATGATTTTGGTTTAATATCGAAGACAAAAGAAACGCGGGACATTCTCCCCACCAATGGGGGTCACATTGACTTGAATATTTTTCCAGTTAAAAAGATTACACCACAGAGGAAGATACAAGAGCTGAATAACAATGACATGCAATACTGGTGCAAGCGAGAGCAGTCACCTTTATTAGAGAAGGCATGAATAGACAGACGTAACTGTCTGAAAGAAAGCAAAAAGGTTGCAAATTCGCCCTGAAACTGCTGTGTGACACGAAATTGCTGTGTTCACAATATCCTTTTTTTTTTTTTCTGTTTGAGTCATCGGCCTTCAGAGATCAGAGGATTTTAATTGTGCATAAACCGCTCATTTGAGCAGATGTTTTAACATTCAAATACCAACATTCGCACAAGAAGTACATGACATGTATGTGACATTATACATTACTGTAACAGCATGCATGATCACCATTTCTTTTAACCGCGACATCACCATAATGGGGAGCCAGTAAAACGGCAACTTGGCTCCTCTTTTGTTTCGTTTGACTCCAGAAGACAAGAGAAAGATCAACACGAAAAAGAAGCAAATTCATAAGGCCCCAGGCATGCTTTGCTATGCTAAAATATGCATAGGAAGCTGTGATTATTATGGCTGCATCTCTCTATGGAAACCAATGGAGCAAGATTATTTGGTTTTACATAAAGTGCAGCTTAAGATGCAGTGTATTTCTATGACTGACTAGAAGAAAACGTCTTTATTATGGAAGGTTAAGAGATAAGTGTATTCCTATCTCATAAAACATACAATTATATGTATGTTTTAATGCTTTTAATGACAGTAGAGATCTTAGAAACTCAACATGCTGAATGTTGTGGCAGGAATTGCTGGAGGTCAGAGAACAGTAAAGTCTGATGCAAGAGTGGAAAAAGAGGGTAGCAGTGAAATGATATGCACGAGGTAATTACGGAGTCTGAAGTGAATAGATGAATAGAGTCAAACGCCTCCCAATCTCAGATGAATGAGGGGCCCTACAGCTGGATACCGGTCTTTTGGGCTGAAATATATATCCACTCTTTTTCTGGCCACCGTTTGTACAAATTGTTCCCCGCGCTGGTCTACCTACACACACTGTCTTTTCAGATAAAGCCAAGCCAGGGGGGCCGGGACGGTGTGCTGCATTTGGAGGCTTGATTATGCCGAGTGGCAGACTGAGAGAGAGGCATTTGGAGACGCTTCAACAGACAGATCACTGCTGGGCCTCTACGGGTTGTGTGTTTGCCATCCAGCAGCCGAGCGTCACCGACTGAACTGCTTCCTTGTTGACTGGCGACACTCAAAACGCCCCCTTCTTGGATTGAATGAACTCTGTGGGGAGCAGGTGAAAATAAGGAAGAAAATGGGTGAAGATTGGGGAGAAACAAAGAGTAGAAGAAGAAAGAGAAAAGTACAGAGATGTTAGAAAGGGGTGGAGAGAGGAGCGAGGAGAGAGGAAGTTTTTTTTTGTGTGAAATGCAACCGTTATAACACCAAAAGCAGGTTCTGCTTTACTTGTTTTCATTTCATCGCCTTTTCTGTTTCTCCCTGGTGTCGAACTGTACAACTTTCAGCATTTTCGCTGCAGTGAACAAGGGTAAATTCTGCCAGGTGTCGACTTCCATTTATCAGATTTTTTTTCTAGCATCACTTATCTACCCTCTACCTCATCAGAGTCATTGGCGTGTTTTTGGATGAGTCTTCTGCACTATAAAATCGTGGCAGGCATCGTCCGTTTGGCTCTCTGCGCCGCCGCTTGCGATTTGTAGAAGTCACACAGTACACTGATTGCCAATAATGATGAGCTGGTGGAGAGAGGCAGAGGGAGAGATGAGGTGGTGATTGCTGCAACTCTGTGAGAGTCGATAATGGAGAATATATGTCATGTGCCATTATGTATCTTACTGTGTGCCTGTAACCCATATGCTAATTAATGCTGATTTATGCCTCATTATGTTGATTTATAACAGGGCTACAGGAGTGCTGTTGACTGACTGTAGGAAAAAAAACAGAGTTGGCTACATTAAAAGACATGATGTTGGCATTACTCTCCCTCTCTGTTTTCAGGATGAAGCTTTGTTTCACTGTTAAAAGAATTCTACTTTTACATTTTTTTGGGGGGGATTATGATGATAAATCTATACCATAAAAGTTTAAAACCGAACCACTCAAGTACCATAGCGGCAGTTTTGCACATTTTAGCCCATTAACTGCAAATCATGTATACTTAATATTACTGCTGACCATTTTCTAAACCATAACTTTGATTTCCTACTTTCCAGTCAGCCAGTGGTCTCCCTTCATACACTATGCAAATTAGACTTGACACTTGCTTGAGATCGGTAATACATCACATGTAGTTAGCCACATTTTTTTTGGTCACACTCTGATTATTTTGTGTAGTAATTCATTTGGGACCATCAGTGTGGACCATATTAAAAACTTTTCTTGGCAGTGCTTTTAGGGATACTCTGACTTTTAGTTGATAGCCAGCTACTAAAAGATAAATCATTTATTATATATTTGGTGTCTCTTTTTGCTACTTCCACTTGGCGCTAAATAAAAGTTTAGAGTTGATATGGCGGTCATGTTGGCAAACAGTTGCCTATTTACGGCAGATTCACCAGACACTAGAAACTTTAGCGTTCATTTTGAGGTGTATATCAGGTCACCTGACGAATATAAGTTCATTATTTGCTCTCTCCAGCTTGAAAGAGGATGATAGGAGTGATGTAACTGGACCTAGACAGGTCAGGCTGTGGGCCATAAAATCAAAAGAATGAGCTGAAAGATGCTAAAAGAGCTGAGCTGTAGAGCTGCGTGATAATTCTATGTGGGTTTGTAACCATGAGTGATGCGTTTCACATTAGACATCGTAGAGAGATATTTAGCAACATAGCTAGTATATTGCATGGTTAAATTGCATGTCACAGTACATTTATCATCCTATTATGGATGTGGAATGGTGGCTTCCATCAAAATATCCCTTCAGGAAAATCTGCATATTGAAATTGAATTGCATGAAATGTTGGAAATCGGTCTAAAAATACTGAGGAGAATGGTTAGCAGTCATGTAAAACATTATGCAACTTGTTTTTAATAGGCTAAAATATGCAAACTATTGAGATGACTTTACTTCAATAACAACAGCTGCTACTTTGTAGTTCCTTCGAGAAATAATTTGCACAACCAAATGCCAGGAAATCAAACTGATCATGCATATTAAACTCTAAAATAGTTAAGGTTTTATTTAAAAAACTTAAGGTTTTAAAACTCCTTAAGTGTGTTGTTGTAAGAAAACTGTGACGGTGGCGTCTGATTTTGCCACTGTCTCTTCACCAAGCTTCCTGGATTCATAGCTCAAAAGATTGGCTAACATCAAGCTCCTAGACCTCCGGACCGTGACAGACAGATTTACAGCTGCTTTTTCACTGAACTCCTCTTTATGGTTTATTGTGACAGTAACTACCTGTGCATTTGAAGGCTGTGCAGTGCTCTGGAGGATGAGGAGGTCCCACTCCCTCTATAGAGGAGGTTGTTTGGGTGACAGGGCACCTTTTAAACAGTAAGATGATAGCATAGCCTGTAGAGATGGGGAGAATAAAAACAGAGCGAGGATATTCTGCTCTCAGGAGAGGAAGGGGTTTCTGGTGTCAGTACTGACTGCTGTAAAAGCTAAGCATCTCCTGCTTTAGTTTGTAATACAACCAGGCCTCAGGATGCAGTCTTTGATCATGACATTGCCTCTCTGCTCACAGCTATTGTTTGAAATTGAGTTTTGTATGCTACGACGATTAGCTTTGTGTCAGTTATGGAATCTCTGAGTGTTGACCAGAGAGGACTGAGTGTTTTAGCAACACTCTTCAAAAGATTGAACCCGTTACATGTTTTTTCTGAATCTTTTTGTTCTAATGGGGCAACCATTATTGCGGTATGACTGATGCTATTAATTAACATGTAATTGCTTTGTCAAGATAATATCGGCTTGGCCCACAGTAAGACAAAATATAAAACAGGTTTCCCAGAGTTTCTTTTCTAATGACACATAGAGTCTGTTTCCAGGGAATCACAACTGAATATTTTGCAGTTATTTATGCACAGGGTGTGATTTTCTCTGATCACACTTTCCATCTGTCAGCCGACAAGACAGGAGGGGGAGAACTATTGTTGGTTTAGGATAAGAGCTGCCGGTAGAAAGACAGCCAAGAGGTGCTTCCAGAGTAATGCCCTCGGAAATGATGCGTGTTACTGTTTGAGTGCCATGAGAAGAGATCTGGCAAGTCGACTTTCTGACTAAATACGCCAAAACATGGAATTTCCATCATGTGCAACATTGCTGGCCTTTGATATTTGTCAGCAAAATCCTTATGAAGAGTATGAAGGCTCATTCTTGACAATCTTAAATTGCCAATATAAGTCGGCGTCTGCTGCTTGTGACTACCATGTGGCTGCATAACATGAAAGTGTTCAGGACTGCCACAACTGGTAGAAAATGAGACCTTCCACAGCTTATGAACATTGACCATTATTAGCCATATAATTCAATATAGTTTAACCAAATGTTTTCCACACATTTCGGGGAATGAAGGCAAATTTTTCTGTCATTAAAAGTCTTTAGGCTGTTTGTGAATTAGAAATAAATAAGATCAGTCCAATTTTGCATTAGATTACTTATAATCGTGTCATTTTGTTATGAAATATGTGATATATATTATATGGTCAGGCAAAATGTCATGTTAATAAAACAGCTTCCAAACTATCTTGCGGCTAGTTTACTGATGGTTTGTGGAGATTGCAAATAATGCTTATGATTTATCATTTTATACATCAGTGCTGTTAACATCCATCCATCCATTTTCCGTAACCGCTTATCCTTATCAGGGTCGTGGGGGCTGGAGCCGATCCCAGTTGACATTGGACAAGCTAGTTAATATTAATAATAATAAAGATAATGTTGTAGGTATACTTTGTACCAAAAATTGTCTTCTTCATCTCAGATCTGCCGTAGATTTGGTAGTATCCGGCCATGCGTCCACCTCATAAATGTGCATGCATGTTCCAAACTTTGAGAGATGTAGAGTACGTTATGTGAACCAATCAGGCCCGAGAATTCCTACTTGTGCTTACCATGGTTTACTATAACTGGCGATAGATGCTATGAGACAAAAGTAGAAGTGTAACAGACACAAAATGGGCAAGCTGCATAAGGTCAAGTTGAAACTTGCTTAGACTGAGTCAGAGAGGTTTTGATTTAACGTTAGTCTTTTTTGAAGCTGCACAATACAGTGCTAGATCATGTCCACCCTTGTACATTTTGTACTAAGACCCCTACCAGGACACATATTGGTGTCATATTGTTTTAAGCTGGTTTTGGGAAGAAAATATTGGCTTCCACTATTTTTAAACCCTTTCAACACATCCCTGCTTTGTATTACACTCATACATCAAGCCATACATTCTCTGCTCCATACCTCTCCACTAGGTCAGTCAGAGATTCTCTGATTGGTCATCTGTTTATTATAGACCGAACAAAGTCAAGCAAACAGCCTTTTGTCTCCTCCCCTCTCAGCTTCATTCATAATAGATCACCTGCCCCCACCTGCACGGCTTCATTACTCCCTCATTTACAGCTTCTCTGGTCTGCTGACTCTTATTTTTTTCCACAGAGGTGCAGTTGTTTCAAATCCCACCAGCGTTCCCCCCCCTCACACTCTTTGTCTGCTTCTCTTCCTTCCCTCTATCCTTCACTGTCTACCCCCCTATCCTTCCTCCTCATTTTCACCATTCGGTAATTTAACCCTTCATGCAGGAGGCTATTGAAAGTGATGGCAAATGACTGCATGCAGTTTGTTGATAGCCTTTTAGTGCTTATGTCAGTCGTTTCTGGGTCAGTGAGCTGTGGAGTCTAGATCGGCACCATGAGTGACCCCCACAAACGACACAAATAAGCCTCCCACATACACACACATATACACTGTTTGTAACCTCAACCCAGCACTTCCTTTGTTCAGTTGTTCACCAGTACCACTAACCACAAGGCTCTCTAAGGAATTGACGAAGCCAATAATTTAATAAAAAAAAACATGCCCACAATTATTGGCTTAAGAGCCCAGAATCCCTCTGCTTTGCTGTAAATACTCAATGAGCTTATTCATGCACTTGGGGGTGTAATATTGCAAAAGGAGTAACATACTAATTGACCTATAACTAAGCATAATTGATTTGAGCTCGCCATACTGAATTTATTCATATTGATTCATATGCTCTCCATCTGTTTCTGTGCTTTTTATTTGTAGCTTTATAGCTTGTTTGGTACTCAGCAGAAAAAAACGTCAAAGAAAATCACAAGTACAAGCATAGTTTAGAAAGACAGGAGCCTCCTTGGAGTGCACAGGAAACCCACACACACAGACCAGTATTTACTCTTGGACTCTTACCACACACTAGAACACAAGATATGTTATCAGAATCCTGCAACACAGGGCTGATAAAGTGCCATTGAATGGCCAAAAAAAAGAAAAGAAAAGAAAAGAGCACCAACATTTGAAGGATGCACTTAAAGTTTGTGGATACCGCAAGTGTACCTTTTGGGAAAGTGGCTACAAGGTCCTGGAAGGACACTAACACGATGGGTGATGAAGGCGTCTTCATGGATCTAAACTAAATCCAGTTGCCCCAGATTTAACTTGTCTCAAAAGAAAGATGACCTGGACAACAGAGAACTCACAGACTTCTAGGACAAGCATAAAATTAAATGTATGGTCATATCACTGTCATAAGCAACTGTACAAGTTTACCTGTGTGTGTGTGTGTGTAGTTTCTTTTGCTGGAAAATGGATTAAAATGTCTCTAACATGTACACGCACACATTCAAATACAATAAAAATCCACCTCTCACCATTTATTTGTTTGTTTATACTAAATAGATGTGCATCAATTTCAGCCTTCGTTTAAACGAGGGCAGCCAGTGTGAGTCTGTGTGCTACCCTTTCAAAAGAATTAGCATCCATTCTTCAGGATGGTTATGTAACATATTAAACATATTTCCATCTCCATGACAGCAAAAATACAAGAAATTCTCAGACTAATTAGGAGCAGCAGAGTGCCTAGGTTGGCTTCACCAGATGTCTGTGCATTCTGTCGAAATAATTTAAACTCAATGCAACAAATCTTTTTGGGATAAATGTAATCGAGTTTTGCAGCCACTTATGATGTGTGTGACATGATTAAATGATGGTCAGTTTGTACAGACGTTCGTGGTCCCCAGTGGACGGATTCTACTTTAGTGATTCCCTGACTTTTCATCTGGTGCCAGCATGAAGTTGACATTTCTAGTTCTTACTGAAATGCCTCCACACCTTTCGAATGGGTCACCATGAAGTTTGGTACATATATTCATGATTCCCAGAGGATGTACCCTAATGGCTTTGGTGACCCTTTGAATTTTTCTCTAGTGCCGCCATTAGATTGACATTTGTGGGTTTGAGGGAAATGTCTTGACAACTTTTGGATGGATTGTCATGAAATTTGGTCCAGACGTTCATGTTCCCCTTAGGACAAAGGTTTTCAAAGTGGGAGCCTCCCCATAAATTATGGGGAACTGAAAATGATTACATTAGTTATCAAAAGGAGATGACATATAATAACCTAAATGTGTGTGATTTGGTTAAGAGGTAGTTCAGAGCTACAGTACTTTGAGGAAATTTTACAGTTTTTCCCAAATTTCCAGAGTCGGAAACAAATGCCTCAGGACGGACATTTTTTATGTATTTGGTGTACTCTGAAGTTATGTCAAACAGCAAGGAGGATTTTGAGAACTCCTACCTTAAGATGACTTGTAATAACTGTAACTGTTAACTTTTCTTCTAGCACCACCATCAGGTCAAAGTTTGAATGGGTTCAATACTTTGGTTTAAGGCGAAATACATGAAAAAGTAATGACATTCTCATCAGACTCAACTGTACTTTTAGTGCTAATTAGCCAGTGTTAGTACCTAGCATACCATTAGCATTTGTATTGTCATTGTGAACATGTCAGTAGGCTAACGTTGGCATTTCGCCAAGTATAGCCTCAAAGCCGTGTCTGCAGAGCCTTGTTCAGACTGCCAGCCCAAATCCATTTTTGGCATGTCCAGACTGTATCCAGATTGATTTTAAAAAGTCTGGACAGCAAAAAAAACAAAACAAAAAAAAAAACACAAGAAATGTGATTTTTGCAAATTGGATTGAATTAAAGGTGGTTTGTAATGCGATTCTAATCGGATTTCTACAGATACATCTCAGTCTTGACGGTCATATCAGATTTCAAAGTTTCTTTTGAATCAGTTGAACTGCAGCATACAACAACAACGTCAAATTCAGAGTGATGGAAGTGCATCAGAGCAGCTGAGCAGAATCATGCTGCTCCTAACAGAGCGGTATGGAGGACAACATGGAGAACAGCAGTCAGTGGACAGACGCTGCAATAAATTGTCTCCTGACACTTTGGGGGGAGGTTTCTGTATAAACAAAGCTGCTCGCGTGTTGGAAAGTTGCGTCACCACCAGCGTACATTTGCTTGTAGTCTGAAAAAAGCCTTAGTGTTGTTAATATGAAGTTGATTAAATGCAAAAAAGTATACAGTGTATAAACTCTGATTCACAGCCAAATGGAGACATTGGTGCTTTCAAGTAATTGTTTGAAAGATAAAGCTCACTCATTGCGTTATGTTGCACTCTGGATTAGAGTTTAAACATATTTATTGTTTTTGATTGAGACTACAGAGGAGACAGAGCATTTGAGATTAGAAAACAAGAGTGGATACAAAGCTTGAAATCTGCTGGGGCGTCTGTATGTCTGCTGACCTTTTCATTCATTTCCTCTCCCTCACAGACATAAAACAAGCGACAGTCAATTTGTTTACTTACCTAACAATATCTACATTTTATGTTCATTATAAATTAATGTCATTGTTGTTTCTAATCATTTTGTTTGTATGCATTTCAAAATGATCGCCCACATATTGTATCTGGAGATATTTTCAGTGAGTTTCTGGGGATATTGTTGTCATTAAAGCTAATTTGGGCTTTATTATTGTTAACGCCTACACAATTGAATCTTCGTGCAAACAAAAGCACAGCCCCTGTCTCAGATGAGGAGGTAGGAGTAAACTTTATTCCAAAATCCTCTCAGGGACAAACATTTCTGCGCTGTGCCTAATTATTCCATTGGGTTTCAGGGGTGGCTGGACAGTGTTTTAAGAAGCCAATTCTGCAGGGATTAATTTCTCTCATGCTTTGCCTAATTAAGGTATTAACAAAATGTAATAAACTCTTGCCAGAGGACGCTTCCAAGCAGTGCATTGCTTATAGCTCCAGTCACCACATCAAATATGTATTTAATCTAAGTATAATGTAGTGGCTACACAAGATAAACACATTTACCCAGAGCTATAAAGCCGAGGGATCGATATAAGCTGTTTCTTTGTTTACTCTCTTGTTTGTAGTTTGATTGCCTTCTGGTCATTCCGGGAAGTGGAAAAACAGGAAGAGCAGAGAGGTAAAGAGTAAGAAAGAGCGAGCAGAGAGAAAGGAAGCATCGTCTCTATAGTCTTCATCATCATCTCAACCATCGTCATCATCTTCTTCATCAAAAGGTCTTACCCTTTTGAAGAGTCTGTATGTGAAGAGATCTGATAAGCTCGGACTTAGGGTTTGTGGCACTGGAGTTCTTTTGGTGTCAAAGCCACTGGAGAGTCTGTCTGGCTTCAACTGTTCTTTAATGCTGATGACAATCTCCAGCACACAACAATAGTTTGAGTGTAGCTCTCATGTGTTGCTTTGAACAGGATGACTTCAGCTGGCCACACAGCACAGCAATTACCATCAACAAACTGTCTGAACACATCAGATGGTTTGTACTAAGTGATGAGTTGCGTCTTTAAAAGTCTTCTCCCGGCAGTGGTCATTAAAGTTGCATCTCATGTTTTTTCATCGCGTCCTAAATCAAATAATATTCCCAACACCACCTTACTGCGTCTGTTGTGCCATGTCATGTACATCACTATGTGGTAGGTTAACGGTATTCTGAGCATGTATGTGTTTGTGTGTGAGTTGACTGTGAGTGTTGCTAAAATGGCTTATAATATCGGGAGTTAGCTCACTTTGATGCTCAAATACAAGCTGAAGAGCAGCATACTCTGCTTTGCACGATGCTGTGCTTAATGGAACAGTATAGTTTTTGATCTTGATCTGAATTTCTATCTCGTTAACTGTCTTTTGCGGTCTTACAAATATGCATTTCTCTCACGGTCAGGTACTGAATAACTTTGGCATGCTTTAAAATCTACCAGCCTCGACTAATCGTCTCTTTTCTGCTCTAACAAAGCTTTGAATAAACTGCAGACCATACAAAATGCAGCGTTACAAGTGCTGACTATAGGCAGAAGAACAGAATACATTACACCTGTTTTAAAGTCCCTTTATTTGCTGTTATTTTTATAATATATTTAAGATACTGTTCATTTTTAAATCACTCAGGGGACTAGCATCTGAATGCATAACACTTATGCTCATAGGATAAGTAAGGTCTAGAGCGCTCCGTTACTTGGCCTTTTAGGGGTTTTTTCTGTTTCAAGTATAATACCTGTGTCAAAGCAGGTTTTAGTGTCATGGTTTTCACCTCTAGAAGAGAAGAGAACCTGCTGACATCTTCAAACACAAGTTCAAGGTAGACTTTGTCAGCATGGCATTTACATAAGGACACACATCAGATGAGGTCAGCGTTAAGTTATTCTTATTCTAGTTATTCTTTTACAAATAATTATGCTTTCCAGTTGCTCATGGAAATCCGGCCTTTCCTTTTTTGACGTACCTTAAAGCACCGTAGACCAGGTCAAGAGAAATTTCGGACCAGATGGTGATGCTGGACAAAAGGTCAGGAGGTCACCAAAATCATTAAGAAACATCTGGGGACCTCCTTGCTTCTACTATTAGAAGCTGAAATCCTCTTTAATTGTTATATATCAGTAATAGAAGCTAAATCCAAGATTTCCTGTCATGTCGTTAGGCACATTAGCATGAGCTATAGAAGCAGGCAGGTTTTAATCCTCTCAGAGGAAAGAAAAGGCTTTGTTTATAATGTGATCTATGTGAGATTGGAGATGCAGTCACTTTCATAATATTGTGTTTTGTTTTAGAGAGAGATTTCATTTATAGACTCCGGGTAAAAAGATAAAGTTCTTTGATAATGTTATGTGTGAGAAGTTATGTTATGCTGACAAATGCTCTACCAGTGCAGTTGTGTCTTACAAGTCCATGTGGGCTGGGCACTTGTACTGTGTGAGGATGAAACAATCAATAATGTTATGCAGGTGTTGTGGTGGCTGGAACATGCTGTACCACAGACACAACATATGCAAAGTTTGGATCTTTAAATAAGAAACAAAATTGTTTCCAACTGACGCCTTAATGTAGGAAGTGAAATTTCCATTCTTTTAATTATAAAGCAGGTCTCGGCGTTGTATGAATACCGCGATCAAAACGAGCTGTCAGGACTTTTGTACAGTTGTGATGTCACAACAGTCATCGCTCTCAGTCACGCTCTGAGCAACGACAAACAGATTATAGCCAGCCAATCAGATGAGAGGCTTATTAATATTAATGAGACAAAACAACACAAAACGCCCTGTTATTGCTAGAGCTCCAGGGAGAAGCCTGAGAAAGTGGCTGTGAAACGATATTGATATCATTTTTGGTACTTAAAACCACAAATATTATAATATCTTATTACAAATATCAAAACTTAGGACCTTAATGTAGTCACTTTTAAGGTGGATCTCCTAAAACCATAAGATGATGGGTAACTTTTCACCATTTCATTATTTTGAAGACTGGTAAAGGCACTTCTGAGATTTCTTTCAAAATACGTTAAACATGTTGGAAAATAGTTGCTGGTTAAAACAGTTTTTCACCAGTTTTCAGTCCAGGATTTTGTGGGCGGTTCTAAAGGGTGGCTCGATGACACACCGAGGCCACCCTGAGCATACCCCTGCACCGCTAGCAGAAAAATAGAGATTAATTCATCTCGCTTAGTCATGTCATTTTCTGAACTCATCTGACGCGTTTCAGTCACTTCAAAATTGCTGATTGACTGCTCCCACGAGTGGGCGTGGCTTTTTACCTGATTTTGACACCTTTTTTTTTTTTTATAAACTTGTCGACATTTTTAATAATTCAAATTTGGCTGGGTGGTTAATAACACTTTCTTCTTTGGTCTGACAAATGATGATCTACTGGAGGCATAACCTTGACTTACATGTTTTCCATGTTAATGTGAATGCTTTATTATCTTGCTAAACTAACCCTATTCAGCACCACGGTCAGCTCCTCTCTGTCTGGAGAAGCTGCATTGATGCACTACAGTGTTTTTCCCCTTCAGTGACCTTCATAACAACATCCCCACACAAGTTATAAAAAGTATACTGCTGGCCTATGTTGAAAACATACTCTGCCTATAGAAAAAAAAAAGTCGTTTTTTTGTTAAACCAACAGAAAAATAATGCAAGCAACCCGAGCTGTGCGTTATATTATACAGCTCTGCTGAACAAAGCGTTAATCTCCCTGCACGCGGCGTGGCGTCTCGCGGGGGATCATTATTCTTCATATGCAACAAAAGCGATGGGTCTCTTCTGCGCTGAATGTACACCAACACCACTTTGCAAGCTCTTTTCTAAATGACCGCAGGCATCACTCACCAACTGCGCTTCTTACAAGCACCATAATAATCATCTGTATGTTAACTTGCATGATTACCAGCTGCATGTTTCAGGTCAGATCCCTCAGTCAGGTGAAAAAAAAATTTGATTCAATGTTTGCTGCCAACTAAATTTGAGCAATTTGGGCCTTAGACTAATCTCATTTGCAAGCGTAAACTAAGCCATTGCAGGTCGAGGTCATTGCTGCACTGCCAAACAAGGTAATTCTGTCCCCAAGGTTATTAATTACAGCTCTCAGACAAAAGGCAAAACGAGATTATGGGACCTACAGCTGGGCAGAGGTGCCAAATCACGTCTTTCCAACCCTCTCCCTCCCTTCTTGTCTCTAAGATTACATCAGGGGATCAGGACTAATAGCTGTGTGTGTGTGTGTGTGTGTGTGTGTGTGTGTGTGTGTGTGTGTGTGTGTGTCCCACATGAGATAATTTATCACACCGAACAAACAATAACACATAAGCGGATCATCAGCTGCAAATTTAGTTATATGATGCGCTTTTGGATGAACTTTTTTTTTTTGTTGGTATTTGATCGCGTTGGAGGCAGGAACTTCTGGTCTTTACGTCAACCTCAGGACCAAATGCACCCCCCCCCCCCCCCACCTTCTCCTCCTCCTCCTCCTCCTCCTCCCTCTCCTCCTCCTCCTCCTCCCCCCCCTGCATCCCTCTCTTGCTATTTGAATAGAGAGCCTGCGGAGCACTCTTTTGTTCAGTAGCGCTCAGCTGCTGGAGAGGTGAGCACCACTCTGGCGCTCATCCACTCATCGCGGCTGTTGCTGCCTCGGCTTCTGTCTCCGAAAAGAAGCGCGGACACACACACGCAGCTCGGACAAGACAGTCACCCCACTGCTGCATGCAAAGACGACACCGCGCCGCTGTCCCCCCGTGCACTCTTGCTCTCACCTCTCCGGACACCCTGAATTGCTTCGTTTTTTTTGTTTTACACCCGCACTCGCAGGGGCTTGTTGGATGCTTCAGCTCCCCCGGTCCTTGGCGCTACCCACCTGCACCGTGTCAGACGCTCCTGTGAGGCTACGGCATCGCTCTACATTCCTGTGGACTGGACCTCACTTCATCCAAAAGGTAAAGGCGAGTTGTTTTTTGGCCGCTTTTTGACTGTAGAATTAGAAAAAGTCTATATCATGTTGCTGTTCTGCCACATCCACAAGTAAAAAGGGTGTTTTACAGCTTCTGTTAACTACAGCCGGCGATGAATTGGACATGAGCTTATCAATACTGCTGAAAGACAAAGCTCTGTGGCTGTGGTCAGATTTACAGGTGCACTATAAGTGTAGGAGTATGCTTCATTCACTCCTATAATCACTTTATATTGTTCTTTTTAATGCTTGCATTGTGCTGTTTTTCAGAAAAAATGAACTGTTTTACCATTTTGGAAATGTATTTTAATTTCATAAGAGACCTTTTGTTTTCACTTGTTCTCTCTGCTTTTCATTAAATCCTTTTCTTGTAACCAAATTCATCCCATCACCTCACCTCTGACTTCTATTAGAAACAAAATCTACCATTATCTTACCATAGTGTACCCCTTTTGTCATTTTTCCTGCCTGTTTGCATGATGTCATGACTGCCCAATTACAGTATGCTGCATGTGTTAACACGTAATAAATGTGGCAGGCTAAAGTGTTAAGATTCCCCCATTTGGGAGCAACTTATGTTGAGCAACTTAAAAAAAAAAAAAAAAAGACATTCAGCCTATCAAGGTCAGCATAGGGTTTGAATCTGTATAACCATCATTCCACCTCTTGTTGTAGAAGAGCCCCGTAAGCCTCCAGGTGAGGCAGATAGGAGACAGAGGGAGCTGCTGGCTCGGGTGAAAGTCGATAGGCAGCGCAGCCAGAGCTGTCGGTGCTGTCAGCGAACCAAAGAGGGGGAAACCCGAGACATTATCTTGGATGGCACTTGCACCCCGCCAAATGGGTCTCTCAATTATTTCTGTTGGAGGAAACTTTGCCGCCGCACAGCAGAACCTCAAGGCTATGAACTGATAGCGGTGGTGGTTCGAGGACGGCTCAGTCGTGCACTGCAACATGTCTTTAGTTGGTTATCTCGCAGCGAGGGATGTTTTTGTTGAGGGTGGAGAGAAGAAAACAATGTTGGACTTTGCCTTTTTTGTTCTGTTTGTCTTCATTTTAGAAGTGTATGGCAGTGTGTCAGACAGAGAATGGCAGCGAGGGTAGGAGTGGAGCAGGGTTGCTCGTGACCCCCTGGGAAATTAAGCAGAGATTCAACCGTGCAGTTTGTGAAATGGTTACTAGTCTCTCTCTCTCTCTCTCTCTTTCTTTCTCTGCTCTTGCTCTCTTTTAGCCTCTCATTCTGTCTTTCTTGCTCTCAATAAGTGTCTGGTACTTGCACACACAGGCACAACAAACACAAACACAAACACAAACACACACACACACACACACGCACATACACACACACACACACACACACACACACACACACACACACACACACACACAGTCTACCTACAGTATCCACAAGCTGTCTTTGGCAGAATTGATCCCACACTCCTTTTCTCTCTGATATTTTATCTCTCCCAACCTCCCGTCGGCCCACACACGTGTGATCCTGTATTCGGCCTTATCATTGGCAGAGTGATCCTTAATGTGCAGGGCCAAGCCAGTACCTGCATAGAGGCTGGCTGATGGAACAGAAGCTTTTGTTTCCCAGCTGATGCAGAGCAACACCAAAGAGATCACAAAAGACCCAGCTTCATTTTCATTCTGTGACTGACTGTAGATAAAATGTTCCCGTCTCACTGGTTGAGCAGCCATGTGAATGCTTTGTATATATGTTTGTGTGTGTGTGTGTGTGAGAGAGAGAGAGAAAGAGAGCTACTGGTCACCTCTGTTGCCAGTTTCTGAATTGTGTCAGCTCCTGTTGCACTAATAGGATCTGGCTCCACATTTAACTGCTCTTAAAGTCATTCTGCTGGCTTTTACTTCTTTCTGCCTCTTGCACTCTCATGCATATTGTAGAAGGTCTCTGTGTTTGTCTCTCTGTCTTTCTCCCCTCTCTCTCTCAACTGTCTGTTTCTTCCCCTCGTCTCGCTCCGTTTGAACTCTATCACTCCTGCACTGGATCACAGGCTGTGCGGTTAACGCCATTGTTCTCAGAAGAGGTGTTCCTTTCTGTGGTGTTGCCAGTTCACTGCCCCTATTTTCACATTTTCTGTGTGATGAGGCATTACAATGGATGAACAATATTCCTTTAGAGAGGGGTTCATTGCTTCTTAGTGGCTCCACTCCAACTGTGGTCAAGGCCAAAAGCAGCTCAGAAATGTTGTCATCACACCCTCCGGGGAAAGACAGAAAGAGAGAATGAACGGGATGGAGGTAACAGACTGGGAGAATTTTACCAAATTATCTGCTCTTTGCATGAGGTGCCGTTGTCACATATTTCAATAATGTGTCTTTTCTGCCTGGCTGCTCTCAGCTTAGTGCAGACACTTGTAGCGGAAGACGTGAATGGGCGAGAATTCAATTTTGCACTTGAGTAGTGTCCAAGCAAGTGAATAGGAAACTGTGAATTTTTACAGAGATTTTGCAAATGTAAGACATTAATATTCCTACAATGAACCTTCTGCTATGCTTGAAACAAACAAAGCCACCCTGGCTCGGGATGAAGCAAGGGAGAGCAGCCAAGCAACTGCACCGTATCAGTACGGAGGATCTCTGAGCTCGAGTTAGGCTTTCTGACTGGTGAGGGCCTCCAGCTACAAATCCTATAGTTGGAAGCGTGTGGTGCTATGAGTCAGTTTTGATCCTCCTGTTGCTAATAGCTGGCTTAAATCCTCATAATTCTACAGTGGAAATAGAGATATATATTATTTAGTGTTTTGTGCTTTTGGAGATGGATGTAGCTTTTTTGGATGGAGAGGTAGAGGGGGTAGGAGGGATGCTGGAAGATTCCTGCAGAGAGAGACTAATTTACAGACTTGGATAACCCTGATCCAATTAAGCAGTGAAAACATTCACAGCAGCTTACACACACACACACACATTCGATTGTGTTTTGTGTTCTCTATTAAAGTTGACATTTTTCTGAAGCCTGATAGCCCATATGATGGTAATAGTTCTTCTTGGAGGCTTGGCACCTCCAGTCACAGGGCGGTTACGTCGGCTTAATAACGTTTTTCCCTTGTTCACCAGTGGACGTCAATCTGTTTGATCGACAGGTCAGCATCCTTTCAGTCCTCCTTTGCCTGAAACTGGCGAGCAGATGGAGGAGAGCCTAAGTGGGCCGCTGCTAGCTTTGCCTTGGCTAATAATATAATAGTCTGGCATTAGCCATATTGAACTAGCCACCACACCAGGAGCCAAGCAAATGAGCAGCGCAGCTGGGGCCATCATGGCCAGTGGCAGAGCAGACAAAGCCCAGAAGGCACAGAGGCAAGAAAAAAAAAAAAAAAAAAGGTAGTTTACCACAATCCCTCCAGACGCCGCTCGTGAATATTCATCAAAGAACCCCCACCACCCCCTCCCCAAACCCAGCTCTGCCCCCCCCCCCCTCTCCCACCAAATGTATTATTCAAAGGAAGCATTTTCCCTATTAAATACTATAAATAAATAATGACATCTGGTAACAGTTTTTGTCTGCTGAATTAATGACAGGCCCACAGTCAAGTATCTTCCAGTGATTGGAGGAGGAGGGGGTGGCGTGGAGGGTGGCTTTCCTTTCAGCTACCTTTCCTCTGCTGGCCTTTCCTTTGTCTCACCAGTTGGGTGCGATGCTTCCTTTGTTAACGTCAAGGTGGCATGTCAGTAGACCTGAATTGGATTGCATCTCTATCAGTCACTTCCCTAAGCACCCTGGAGGAGAAGCAAATACTGCATAGCTGTTTGTTTTACCATTATGCCGGTGTTCTCCTGTCTGAGTTAATCCGCAGAAAAAGGAAAGCTCCCCGTGGGCTCTTTATGTGGTTTCAGCACTGGACAGCTCCTGGCTGTCTCGTCTACCTCCATAGTTTTTCCATCCTGTTTAACAAAAACCTCGACATCTTCACACTCTGTGAATGACTGAGGGATGCATCACTGAAGGATATCAAGTATGTAATGTTGGCATCATTGTTGTACAAGCTCTATCTGTCAGAGTCTGATGAGCTGGTAAACAGGGAGTGCTTGAGAGGCCTACAGATGGCCAATGTTTTCCACTCTCGTGTGCCGCAGCTCCCGAAGGAGAAGTGCGTGTTTGTTGTGTGTGTGCGCAAGTGTTCGATTTTAATTTATGGAGGTACAAAGGAATCTCCAGGATCTCAGAGAAATTGGAAGTAGAAGGAAGGGAAAGCAAGACAAAAGCAGGCAGAAGAAGAGAAACGTAAGCCACCATCACTGAGAGTGATTTCTGTCCATCTTCCTCTACCTCACTATGCCTGCCTGGATTCAACACAGCAGGACTATTTATGAAGCCTGGGCACCCAGTGTGATACTTATAAAGCTCTCCTCGCTAATCAGAGATCTAGCTCTGGGGTTGCCGAAACCAATCACAGGGATTTATGGGAGGGAATAGGAAAGTAGTATAATTAATTTCATTCAGATCCCTTGCACCCAGGTCGGGCTGATCCATGCACGCTGACTTCCTATTTCATGTGATGGCTTTGTTCGTGTGTGTGTGTGTGTGGGGTTGTGCAGTATTTGACTTTTGTTGCCATTGATGTTGCTTAATAATTTTTAGTCGCACAGAATAACACACAGTGTGACTTTCCCTCCTTTGTGTTAGTCAAACAAATACTGAAAGGTGAACGCTAAAAGAGCATTATGCGTGGAATGCCTTAGTGCGTAATTACTGTAAAATATTGTGCCCTCAAAAGGTTTGTTGTTGGTGTGTTTTGTTTTGAAAAAATCAGTTCTGCTTTTTATTCGATATACCAACCAAAAAGAAAAAAGAAAAAGAGCTGGTTTCTCTAATCCTCCTGTCTGTCTCCCTGTAGGCACAGAGCTATGAATCATATTTTTTGATTGTTGTGGTAATACTGCCTTTTAATGTTTGCGCATCAATCCATTTTTTTTTTATCATGCTGCTTCAGACATACTAATAAAGCCAGAAGCAGACAGACACGTACACTAAAGTAGATATTCTAAAACGCAACAATCAGCTGATACTGACAAGGAAAAATATGCATCAACTGTCATCTTACTAAACCCTAAAATAAATATAAACATCTAGTTTGCCAGCAAAATCAAACCAAATCTGCTTATTTTGACATTTTTCCGTTGAAGGAAAGTAATGAATGGAAACTATCACCAGAAATACAGCCTGGTCATAAACCAAAGTATTGTTCAATGAACATGATGGTGCCACATGAAAAGTCACCAAAAGCTTTATGCTACATCCTCTGGGAGCCATGGATATCTGTGCAAACTTAAATGGCAACCCATCCAGTAGTTGTTGAGATATTTCAGGTTGGAACAGCTAGCATGCAGGCTTACAAACAAGGTTGAAGCACTTTAGTGAAGAAGATGTCGCTGGGGAATCAGACAGATGAGAGACAGACGGAGATGCAGACACAGATAGACAAAGAAACAGCCAGAGTGAGCAGCGGCAGCTGGTCGACCTGCAGCCCTCAGCAGGTGGATTTAGTCAATTGTGTCCAAATTCAGCCTTTGGGTGACACTTGGATTGGTAGTCCATGTTAGTTTAGCCACCTGACAGATATCAGCAAATCTTCTACTTCAGAGGGTTAGCCCAGTGTGTATATACATGTGACTGTGTGTGTATATGTGTGTGTGTGAATGGACAGGTCAGTGGGATTCAGAGATGTGCTGAGCTGAACAGAATGAGCCGGGAAGCTTAGAAAGAGGGTGAAAAGGACAGTGTGAGAGCTACCTTCATGTTGGCAGTGATCATCCTTAAACTGCAAGACGTCTGCCTGTCTTTCTGTCTGCCTGTCTGTGTCCTCCCTCACTTCATATCCTCTCCGCCGTCTTGGGGTACTGAATGAAAAACTGGAGACATCATCAAATTGATTTTAATATGGAATTTGTAAGGCTCATAGCGGGTCAGATGTCCTGCCAGTAGACTTGCTACTCATTTTGCAGTCAGTAATAAGATTGCCAATGCTCCACCAAAGTGGTTTTTACATGGAGCTATGAAGCGTGCTGCGTTCAAAGCTCAGAGGCATTAGAGTCGATGGTAGGAGTGGGGAGCCAGCAGATGCGCAGGTGTGTGTGTGTGTGTGTGTGTGTGTGAGCAAGTAAAGGCTTAAAACTTTTGCTCAAGGACTGTGCCTAATGTGGGAATTAGTTTGTTAAGAGGCCCACCATTTCTGAGGAGAAAGAAAGAGCATTTATTTTGCCAATGTTTCTTGAATTGTTTACAACGAAATTGCATTTTTAAAGTTCCATTTCCATTCAAATTGCTTTCACTGTGTTTTGTCAGCACAAATCATGCAAAGAAATAAAAATAATGAATGTGTTTTGTGTCCATTCCCAAATCAGAAGTAAACCAGTCAGTCACCCGGTCACACAATAGCCGGCTAAATACGCCTACGTCACTTTCTGTGGCCACAGATTTTAATGCACGAGGCTGTTAAACAATTACCGTTTTGTGGCCCTGTGCTGTGCGCAGAAATTCCCCTCTGTGTTTGGAGTAGTTTTTCTGTTCTGCTCTGGCAAATTCAAAATGAACTGTTGGGGTGGTTACCACTTCTGTTTTGTAATTAACTGTCACGCAGCAAAATTAATAGAGAAGAAAATATACGGGGGTAAAAGCTGAAAATGGAAAGACGTCGTTGCAGTCACTCAATCGACAAGAAAAGTATTTGTCGTGTGTGAGAGTATGTGCCTTTTTTTGTTTGGATCTGCAGTCACACTCACCTGTTTTCATCCTGATGGTGCTTCCTCTTCTATATCCTCCCTCGACCTGAACTAAAATACTGAATGATAAACTATGATGGACTATGTCCCCTTGTGTCCTTTCTCTGTCTACTTTCTCCGGGCTTTTCCCCTCTGCTGTAATTAAAGAGCTTGTCTGTCTGTCTTTCTGTCTGTCCCGATAATTACTCTTAGTGAGCGGTGCTGGATGTCTCCAGTTTGCTCCCAGACCTCTTTGATAAATTTGGTAACTGCTGTCAGAACTGTTGCTGGGGCACCTCTAGTGACTGTGGATGCCAGAGACATGTGTGTGGGTGTGTGTGTGTTAGAGAGATAGCGGGTTCATCTGAGAGCATTGCTATTCCCAGTATCCAACTCTGTGCACAGATTGATTGGGGACTGCTGTCTGTGATGAATCACTCTCTGCACTGGACTATTGACTGAGCTGTTGATCACTGATCACTGAACACTGTCTGTCACCGTGTAGGGGTTACTGTAGCTGCGCTGCGTGACTGTGTGTTTACATTTATTAATAAATAATCATTGTTTTACTCTCACTCTTATTATCTGCGTTCACTTGCTCAGTCCAGCAGTTACATTAGTGTCCCATCGGCTTATTGGAGAGCAGCAGAGAAAACAGAGCAGCTCGTTTCTTGGAGAACTGTGCTGAAATACTTCTTCTCTGCCGATGTCCTTTCTTTGCTTTAATGCACGCTGGGACGTGTGCTCTCATCATGCTCCACTGCCCTCTTGCTTGCTGATTTTGTCATGCACATACTAAAGGCACACAAGTCCAAATACATAACACAGAGAGAAAAACACAGGGCTTTTCTAAGCTTGCAGGACTGCAGGCACCTCAGGCGTTTGAGGCCAAGGCCTAATTGGGCCTCATCTTAGCGTGACCTTCATTGTTTTGACAGAGAGGATCAGAGGGAGACGCTCAAAAACTAAGGTTATCTCCTCTCCTCTCCTCTCCTCTCCTCTCCTCTTTCTTCTCCATGTCAAACCACCAAGCTCAACAGTGGAAGAAGAATTAGCTGCCCCCCAAAGCGTTTCCAAGAGGGTCAAAGCTGTCTGAATCTGTGGAGTGGATGTTTAGCACTCATCTCAGTGGGTAGTCTGTGGGTGTGTGCGCTTGACAATATGTGTATTTTGTTTTTGTCTTGTCTTGACGAGCACCCGAGAATTGCAAGATGGTCCAAATAGCGAGTCAGCTCTACAGTGCGTGATGTGATTTACCACTGAGCCATTAGCAGTCAAGCTGTGTGTGCTTCAGGTGTTCTCAGAGGGAATGGAGAAAGAAATACTCGCCGCCGCACTGCACACTGATTTTAAAAGCTCCCTAGTGATTTATTAGGAAAACATTTCTTTAGACCACCCACCTTCACTTCACTGCCTCAGAACCTATAGATACAGGGTTTGCACACACTCTTACAGTCATTGCTAAGGGGGGCAGGAGAGCAGTTTGGAGCAGATTTAAAGTGTCCAGTGGAGATTCAAAGTCAATCATTGCAAGAGCTTGTCTTCAGAATTGTGTCTATATGTGTTTGCGTGTAGCCGTAATGCCACAAACTTTGTTAAATCTCCACATGAGGAAATTACCCATTCTTTCTTACCTCCTCGGTCTCCTTCTTCCTCTCTCGCATGTCTCTGAATGCAATGCATCAAGGTCACAATTGAACTTGGGCACATTTAAGAGGGCAATTCGGCAATCACGCTTCTTGATTGCACTGTTTATTCTTAATCAGGATCTCAGACAGGACAGCGTCTTCAACAGCCCATCCCCACACACCGCAGCAATCACAGCGTTTGTCATTTCTTGTGTATTACTACAAATAGCCTTAATTGGCTGCTGTTTCTCCCTCATCCACCCTGCTGCTGTTGAAGAAGCTGCTCAAGATTAATAGCACCTTTTTAAATGCAGACTGAAATTAGCGTTGTAAATGAATTCTCAAGATTGTGATTTGAATGTAAGTGTTGTTGATAGATGGCTGCAGTGAATGGTGGTTTTTAGATGGAGATGCTCTAGTTCACTCTGTTGTGTTTCCCCTGACTGGTTTTATGTCTGTGCTGAGCTTTGTTTTACCTGCCCACCAGCGTGCCATCCAGTTGTGGTGTATGTCCAAGTGGCTATTGCTTTTTCCTAAGTTCAGGAGCTCAGGCCGCTCATCTTGTCACTACCGCAGATGCGATTGCCAACTCCCTGGGCCTCCTGTGGCACTTGCTCTTTGCATTGGCCGCCAGATAAATGAGGTGTTTGCTTTTCTTTGGCAGAGTGGTACCTTTCAGAAGGTCAGCGAGGGTGGCTTCGCTGGGGACAGTGAGCTCTGTTGATGCAACTCAAAACTGAGCTCTTGAAAGGCCAGTAGTTCTGAATGTGTTAGCCCATTAACCACAAATCATGTATGCTTTAGGTTACTGCCAACCATTTCCCAAAGCTGACTTTAAGTATGTAGATGGATTTCCTGTCTTCCCCAGAGCAACTGGTTTTACTGCTGTACAGGATGAAAATCAACTTAGAGAAAATTGAGAAAAGCAGAGTTTTCAATTGAATTGTAAACAAGGGCCTCCCAGATGGTTGGGAAATATTCTAAAAACACATGCTGTGCTTTAGGAAGCTGATTATCTGCAATATTTGTGTAGTTTGTATGAGTTGGCATGAAATTTTGTGCAGACATTCATGGTCACCCGAGAACGAATGCTAACGACATTGGTGATCACCTGACCATGTTTTCAGTTACCTATTGAAATATCTGCTTGGATTGGCACAAAATTGTGTGCATGGTTTTAAAATAAATAATCCCAATGACTTTGGTGATCCATTGATTTTCACTCGTCATGAGGTTGACATTTTTGTCAGCCTTGAAGCAGAAGTAGGTCTTCTTGAGGAGGTTGTAATAGCTAGTTAGTTAGGGTTGCAAAATTCCTTTCCATGGGAATTAACAGGAATTTATGGGAATAAACTGTGAATTTACAAAAGTGAAGGTTGGCCCTTAACAGGGAACTGAAATATAGTTAGGGAAAATATATTTTAGCATAATCTTGACTAAAACAACCAGATTTCATGCAAGTACGCTTGAATATCTATGCTGCTCCTCCATCACATGCACATAGCACACTGCTTATTGCAGGGCTATTGAGGCCAGACCCCCTATATGCACTGTGTTAATTTTTAATTCCCATGGAAAGTTTTCGATTTGGAATATTTCCAAACTTCCCCAGCTTAACTTCCCATGGAACCCTATTTACTGGAAATTTACCACCCCTTTGCAACCCTACTATTTAGGCATTTTACATCCTTTCTTCTACCAACAATCAATATTTCTTTGACCAAAATGTCTTTTAACATAGCCAAATTGTTTTTAGCCTAGTGGCAAAACTACTGGATTGATAGTGTTATTAAATCCAATAGTTAGTTTGTTGCTGATATTCATGGTGCCCAGAGGATAAATCTTCTTTTCTTATTGCCTGACATTATTGTCTTTGATACAGACACTCAGTGTATCTATGTGATGATCCTGATGACTGTTAATTTCCCAAAATTTTCCTCTAGTGGCACCGTGAGGTTTTTAGTGAAATGTCTCAGCAACTATTGGACGGGCTGTCATAAAACTTGGATTAGTTAGTCATGACCCCCTCAGGAGACTTTTTTACAGTCAGCTGAAGTGTCTGACTCAACCCGTCATCATCTTAAACTCTTTAATCACCAGGGTGCTCAATCTGCAATTTCAACTTCAAACATTTTTTCTTTTTAAATTTTTGAAAAGAAAAGAACTTTGAGATCCAAAACTCCAAAATAATTTGGTGCTTTGAGAAATGTATTCTGCCAGTGGGACAATTTGGATAGAACCTGTGCCTATCTGTAAGGAATCTCATCAGTGCTTTTTGAGATGAATGCAAGACATCTTTTTGTTGTGCCAACATTCTCAGTCAGCACGCCTCCCATAGTAAACAGATGTTTTATATTCTTTTACCTCTTCGTGCTGCATCAACCCTCTACTCATCCATTTATCCACAGCTCCATATTTCCCCCCCTCTTGAGTTCCTTTCAATTAAACCCTCCGGCTGATCATTTACTTAACAAAGCTCCCTCCGGCCCCCCGTCACTCCGCTCAGCCTCTGCGTGGAAGTGCGTTTTGAATTAGCGCCAGGTGTTTGTTTTTCCTCTCTCAGTAAACGTTGTTTGATGAGTTAAATTAGCTCCCTCCTTCAGAGAGGAGTGGGGAACTGGCATGAATATAACTGAAGGGGCTTGGACGGGCTCGAACACCGAGACCTGTGCTGGAGTTCATGGTCAGGCTCTCGCCTTTGATTACCTTGTAGAGAGTTGTCCTTTGTGGCTTCACTGGAGTGTTTTTCCTCAGGTAACATTCATGTCTCTTTTGGTCTGGATCTTATTGTGCAGCTCACTTCCTTTGTGACTCATTGTGCTGTAGCAGCTTTCATGTTCGTAGTCATTAATTATACAATGCCTACGTAAAAAATCAGGCGCTCATAGTATTAACGTGAAAACCTTGCAGCTCTTTTGTTTGTCTGTTTTGTTTCTTTGTCTGAGCCTCAAGAGAATCTGTAACATAGCTTTAACAAGACATTGGAAACAAAACATTTGATTTCTCACAAATATGAAATACAGTAAAGTAAAAGAGGACTGTAATAATAATCCCCAACTCCATCTGTCTCTCTTACCTTCCTTTTTCCCAAATCTCAAATTCACAGGTGCCATATCACGTGTGTCGTGACAGCCTGTCGTATTATTTTGCGCGGACACACCGCACCACAGCACTTTGCACCACCTTTCACACCCTTTTTACACCGTCTGCGCCTCACAGAAGTAGTATTTTCCATGCCCCATGGCACGGTGCATGCAGCTACTGTACCTTGACTTCTTTTCTTGTCAGGTGAGAGCAGGTATTCTTCTGTGGTCTTGTAGCTGTCACAGCGGATGAGGAGAAACATATTTTTCGGAAGAAAATGTCCAGCTCATATCTGTCCATCATATCTGACCATCTTTTTACAATTATAAAGATACAACTTGAAAGATGGCAACTTGTATTTATTTACATCAAGTGAAATAACACCCAAAAGACCTCTGAGCCTTTACGCTGATTATCTCATTCTGAGAGTTTGATGAGAATCTATACAGCTTTAATGTATGTGAAGCTACAGAAGCAGCCAGTTAGTTTATCTTAGCATAAAGACTGGAAACAAGGGGAAACAACCAGCCTGTTCAAAGGGAAGAGAAGAAAAGAGAAGTTATGGCTGCAGCTTCATAGGCAGTTTTGTAAATTATCATAATGTATATCATAATTCCATCATTACGACAACAGTCATACCACTCTGCTGCTCTTTTCTAAACAGAAATACTCATTTCATCCACCTATTAATTCTAGTTTTCCACTTTGCTGTTTCTCCCGATCTTCTTGTAGATTTTTCAGATTAAAAGCCTTCAAATAATGGAAAGGTTGGAATACTTTTAATGTGAACAATCTGCAGGACGTGTTGAGTCTCATCGATGGCAGCTCAAAACAGAAAAGTAAAGGGATTAGAACTAATTGGTGGATGAAAATGGCATTTCTGTTAGGCCGTGACTGATGGGATTAGTGCTGTGTACATAACACTGAATTTATCAAGACAACAGGTAAACATGGAGGATGTTTTGCGTTTGAATTATCTGGGGAGAAGGTGAAATTAGGAATAAAAGCCTGTCTGTAATATAAGGTCTAAATAAAGGCCTCTCTCTGCCACTGAGATAGATAATTATTTATTATTTAACAGACAGAAATCTTCTCATCTAACTCTTGGTAAGAACATGAAAGTGTATTTATCAAAGTCCTTTTAATATATCGCACAGTCCTGTTGACATAGCATTTCGTTCCTTCTACTTTCGCGTGTCTCTCAACGTTGTGGCCAGTGTAAAGAATGGACAGAGCTTCTTCTCCCTCCTGGCTAATCCAAATATCAGCAAAGACGTGCATCATCGGCGGACCTTAGGCGAATCGAATGGCACCTGGGTGCTCTAATAAGTAATCTGTAACGGCACTTACCTGTCAATCAAGCGGTCACACTGTTAATTATGCAAAAAGCCTGAACCAGTCTGTAAACATGTTTACTTCTGCTGTGAAGTTGGACATTTTAATATGGCCGCATATGGAGATTGACTCACTTCTGCAGCTTGTCTCAAGCGGCCTCTCGAGGAACTACACTTTTTTTTTAGCATTTTCACATTGGCTTGATTGTGACACATTGATGTTGTACCAAAATGCCGTCTCTGTCTTTCTGTTGTGAGCTGATCTCTTCAGTTTATCACGTGTGAAGGGTCTGCAGAAGGTATTGAGCTTGAACTGCTATCAGGAACACATTATCCACACCACAGCCTGGAAAATATTTCCAGCTTCTTTGTGATGTGATTTTTTTTTTTTTCCCCCACTCCTTTGGGCATCACCTGCTCCTCTGAGTCACTCTTTTCCTCCAGCCAATTCACCAGAGGTAGAGGAGGATAAACACGAGAGAAAACATTTTAGGAAATGCAAATTTAAAAGCAGCTGAACTAGCAGTTTGGTCTGAAATACTTGACCACTCATCCAAAAGCTGCACCTTCTGTTTTCTCGATATTCTATAACCCGAAGGACTGAGAATCTTCACAGTCATTTATTGACAATTAATTGAACATGTGGGAAGCAGTCATTATAATCTAAATGTGTCCCTGGGCTGCCAGCACTGCATCTGGGGAACGGCAAGGAATGGAGGGGTGAGAGGCAGTCATTGCTTGAACAGTTGGCTGCACTGACAGGACAGCATCCATCAGGGCCTGATGGGCGACGGCAGGTTACCAGCGAGAGAGATAGAGATAGAGGAAGAGAGCAGGCTGCACCGATAAATGCACATTCACAAATACTGCACCGATATTTAACCTGTCATTGCTTGTGAAATGTAAAAAGCTGGTTCTATTTTCTTGAAGACCACCTCAGTTGTTGTAGTGGGACCTATTAGTTGATGCATCACTCCTCTGTCAGAAAAAGCAGATCATGCCCGTTGAAGTCCCACTACAGTGGTAATGCACGAGGACCGCTGAGAGCCTTTGGCTGTGTGTGGTTGTGATGAGATGTGTAATTAGCCAAAGCGGTCTGACAAACTGCTGCAGGTGCATGAGAGATGAAGGAGAATGAGCCAAGAGAGAGGTCAGGGGAGAGGAGACGAGAAGAGAGGAAAGGAGAGGTTATTGTAGCCTATAAAATTCAAGGTTGATCCAGATTTGTGCAATCATATTTTAATATTTTATCTATATATCAATACCAGACCCATATCTGAACCCTCTCTCTCTCTTTATATATTACACTCTCTTCCTATCTTGGAAATTTGGGGTAATTCTTGTTAAGTCTGTATAAACAGTGCTTGGAGAACCGCTGCAGTATTGGGGATAAATAGTATGCAGGTTACAAGGCTACAGTATGAATCAGCCAGTTTGTTTGCACCGCCAAGAGTCCAGGTGGAAGAGGTGGAGGTTAACATCACCGATCAGGGTAATTAATTGCTCCAATTTAGTCATTAAGTGTTGAGTTGGAACCGAGAGCTGACACCTGCAGGGTCTCAAAGAGAAAGAGGGGGGAGAGGAAGGAGGGGAGGAAAAGTATTGACTGTGTTGTTTTTAAACAGCACATGAACTAGCAATGAATCAAATTCAAATGCGCTCAGGAAATGAGTAATATTGCTCCAAGAAAGCAATATTAATTCATCATGCAGCCCATATTGACTGTACTATATCGGTATGGTAGTTCATGTGTGGTAACTGTGAGTCTGCGTGTGTGTGTGTGGCCGTTGAGGGATATTCTGACAGGCCCCTGGAGTGAGACCTTCACTGGGTCTACTTCTGCCAAGACACTCATCAGTGCTCCCACAGAGAGAGGGGAGAAGGGGGCAGGAAATTGGATGGATGGAGAGAGAGAGAGAGAGAGAGAGAGGGAGAAAAAGAGAGGCAGAGAGGAGAGGAGGGGAGGACTGGATAAAAGAAAATAGTCAAGATGAAGAGAAAGAACAGCAAAAACTACTTGTTGTACACCCACATATAGAGGCATATATAGCTAAGCGAAGTATGGACAGCTGTATACATGCATTTGTTATAATTATGTTACTTCCAATCAAAAACTATGGAGTCAAATACTTGAGTAAGTGCAACAACGCATGACATAGCAGACAGGAAGCTCTCGCCACCGACTAAAAGTCAATCCCAGATTTACTCTTGTCTGGCGCCTTCTTGTTTGGTCACTCTTTCCTTTTCTCTTCTTGCTTCCTTCGCCTCTGCAATCATGTCCATAGAGGCTGCCATGCCCGGTTGTATTACCGCTTGCCTAGCTGTTGCTCTGGCACAACACCGTCTCCGCTCAACGTCAGCATTCCTTCCCGCCCCCGGGCCTGAAAACCTCCTCCTCTTCTCGGTGGTCCAAAATGCCTGTGGGACAAACACTAACACTCCCCTGGTGCTCTGAGCTCACAGTCTCGGCTAATAAACTGAGCTAACATGACCTAAAATCAGCTATAGTTTGCAGCGGTTTACTTTACTGTAAACTCTGTAAATCACAGAGAGTTGATCTGTGGTTGCACAGTAGCCGGAGGACATCGGAGGGAAAGCAGAAAACATTTTCTCCATAAAATATGATCCAATGTCACCAAAATCAGTGAAATAGTTGGTTGGTGGCGTGTGGTGTAAAGTGTTACATAGTCCTCGTGGGTGATCTTACCCAGAGCACAGTTCATTACGTAATGCTGAAGACAGAGACACCATTCACCTGATTTTATGTGAGTGTAGTATCGAATGACTTAATGGTCGAATATTAAACAATAGGGCTTTAAGCACTGCAGAGTAAACAGCCAGATTGGAGGAAGTCTTTGTTAAACTATTGACATCCTTGAGAGATTCATTTTAACGGCACCATTTTAGTAGTCGTAGTTGTAGTTACTTGATGAAACACTCCTGTGAATAGTTTTTGAATGGCCATTATGGAAGGCAGTAACCGAGTGACCTATCTTGTCATATAGATCGAAACAACAGAGGGGACAGATCAGAAACAGTGACGTGGATCATTTTGGAGGGCAATTAGAAGCTGAAAAAATATATTGAAGGACGACTATTACCAAAGAAGAGATATTTGAGTATAATACTTCAGAAGATAAGGAGAAGAAATACAGATAAAGAAGGAGGGAGAGGCTAATTTAAACAACCTAATAAGTACGCCGTCATCCAGAGAAATTGGTTGCTCCTAGGCTCTCTGTCTATGGCTGCTGTGTACAATTGGGTTTTCATGTAACAGATGGTCTAAGGAAACTGCTCTGCATCTCTGTCCCATCAGGTTAGCCCGATAAAGAGGAGAAAGATGGTGTTAACTTCACACGCCGCCTCTCTCCTAAATCATCTCCAACTTTTGTCCACTTTAGCCTCGCCTTCTTTACTTCCTCCTCCTGCTCTCCACTCTCGTCCTTCCTTCTTTCCTTTCATACTGCTCCTCAAGCTCCTTCACCTGCTCTCATTGTCTTCAAACGTGCCTCCTTTGATGTTTCATAAACCCTGTGTTTCATCTTCTCTTCCAGTGCTGAGTAATTACTGTACAGGCTGGAGGAGGTTAGGTTGGCGCGCCAGCACACTTTCTCTCTGATATTCAAATGAGTCCTTGCATCCTCGTTTGTCATCAATAGTGTGTGTGTGTGTGTGTGTGTGTGTGTGTATTTGTATATGCATATGTGTGCCCATGTGGCGTCTAATCTCTTATTTAGAGTATCACACGGGAAAGGCCTTAACGTCGGCCGGGTGAGAAATTAAAAACGGGGCTGATTAATTCCCGGCAAAAAGGAATTAAAGGGCGCTTCCCTGCCATCGTCTTTGTTGCGGGGGCAGGATTTACCTGCGGTGTGATTGAAGGTGGCTGCTCTGCGCTGCCACTGTCATTAATAATCACCAGCCTTCAGGAAGATTCATGCTGCCATGAGCAAGTTGGTTCAAAACACTTAACCATTACACATGACACTGAGGGCTTGATATATGATGGGCTAATAGCTCTGCACTCCAGCTCCAATACTGTGGAACAACAATAAGGACCATTAAGCTATTATCAAACAAGATTAGGAGAACAAGCTACATTTTAGCATAAATTGCAGCTTGTCATAATGCTGAATTAAAAATGAGTGACTGTAATACACACTTAACACAGCTTGGTTTATATTGTTATAAATTAGGAACCTTCTCTCTTGGACATGTGCCTGTGTGTGTTCATATGGTGCAAAGTGTTATTGGGAAAACATGCCGTCACTGTTGACTCATCAGGAAGAAACAGTATTTCTGAACTGGTTTAGCTCTGCGATGCTGAAATCACTTTTTTTCGCTTAGTCAACTCACAGAGCGAGAATTTCTACTCCTTCTTCTCTTGAGCAGGACAAAATATAATAAATGTGATCAAATTTACAGGCTGCTAACATTGTTCTCCGCTGTAAAGCAGGTTAATTTGCTTCCAATAAAGCAGCAGTAGAAACTAAATCACCTTATTACTTTACATTCAGGCTGGAGAGCTTTAATTCTTCTCCTGACTTTTCTTCTGAAGGTGGATTCAGCGGAGATGAATAAGCACTTTATGGCTGGCTCTAATTTTCTCTGGTCAAGTGTTAGGCTGCAGGTACTAATCTGTTTCATTACATTAACTCAGGTGATAAGGCCACTTGGGGGATTGTGCAGAAAGAGGAGTGTGTAGCACTGCACAGCCTCGTCCTTTACCCTAAACTCTTCATGAGTTTCATGCAAAATGGACATTACGTAAACATAGACATGACATAAAATATGGATTCTGTACTGCAATGCAAAACCTTTATAGATGTTTTAATGGCCATACTGCGGGCAACTGCCTTTTGTGTACATGAAATACAAAGGCCATAGGATATATCGGAGGACATTAAGACTTTTCATGTGTGCACGTTGCAGGGGAAGCATCCGTGATCCGAGGGCTGTCAATTACCGATAGGAACACGATAGAGCTGAGCTGATCAAAGGCCTGCCTGATGTAGTCTGGCCTCTTTGTTCCTATCTCAAGGGATGGGGGGAAAGGGAGGAGGAGGAGGGGGGGGTCGATGCTCTGCTACATCTGGTTCACACTCCAAGGGCTTCTCATCACTGCCTACACACACACACACACACACACACACACACACACACATACGCATGTTTGTCCAGATCAGAAAGCAAACATAAAATGAATGCACACACAAACTCCACGAACACGACTCACTCAGGCAAACACGAGGATGCCTGGTGATCCATCGCGTCACACATTCATCACAGGCCGCGCAAGAAAAAGCTTAGAATTGCGTAAAAACCAATATCATGCATTTTCCCGTCGCACTCCCACAAAGACCTAACGGGGCCAAAGAGATGATCGCCATGCCTGAGATTGTTTCAGAGGTTTGTCGCTAATTATTTTATGCCACCGTTTGAACTGTCTGTTGAAATCCAATTATCAGGCCGTCTTTGTAGTTTACAAGATTGGGGGGCGACGAGGGGGAGGGGAAGACTGGAAGGGCTGAGCGAGAGATAGCACGTTGTGGAGAAACGCGCTGTCTGGCTGTGAGATATGAGGAATTTCATTGAAGGAAAACAACGACACAGAATGCTTAGAAACGCGTATTTACCTTGAATGGTGGCTATTATTTCTTTGCCTTTCTTGTCACCACATAACAGCAAGAGCCTAAAGTAATAGTTTGACATTTTCTATTTCGCTTTCTGGCAGAGATTTAGATGAGATGCTTGATCTGATGTCTGTCCATCAAATATACGACTATAGCCAGGAGCCGGATAGCTTATGTTCTATCTAGAATAAAGAGTAAAACAGGAGGAAACGGCTAGCATGTCTCCGTTCAACAGCAACAAAATCTACCTAACACCTCTAAAGCTTACTAATTAACACATTTATAGCTCATTTGTTTAATTAATACAAAAAAGCAGTGTAAAACTACAATTCCCTTACTAATCCAAGCTGAGAAAGTCTAACATATATAGTAATCCCAGGTAAAACAGACGTTTTTCTCACATAAGTTTTCGTACAGTTTAGATGGCTAGCGTTGAGAAAGTGTCAAAATGTGAAGAAGCCTCTGGAAATCACAGTGTTGATTAAAAACTAAAATGATGACAGGGTGTAATTTAAAGACTGTAAACTTTGCAGCAGGGAGTAAAGAAAATGGTCTGTTTTAAATTGATCCCTCTGGTGGCAGGCTGACTGACTCATAATGACATTGCGGGAAAAAAAAAAAAAACAGCCTAAAACTAACTATCAAGCGCACCTCAAATGAAACTACGCCCCTCTGTGAAATGTCAATTTGTGTTGACTGCCCCCGTCTTGATTTATGGAGGGAGTGCACGGTGTAGGTGGCCTGCTGCATGCTCAGTATCTCATTCCCCCGCGCACGCACACACACACACAAACACATGCCCTCAAATTAGTTGTCATGCCTGGACATTTGGAGCTGCTGGGTCTCAGTAGGTAGCCTCATATTCTCAGACAGATGGGGCCGCGGCCAGAGATAAATAAGTAAATAAACCTTGGCCTTAGGCAGGTCTCATCAATTCTGATTCTCCCAAATGAGTATGTCTGAGAATCGATATACCTAGGGGATCCCAGTCTGTCTCCATCTCAGACCAGGAGATCGTGCTCGGACTAAGACCAGACCGTGGCGCTCGGCAATAAAGCTGGAAATAGCCAGTCTCCACCACCAAAACCCCTGCCAGCCTCTCCATCGCTCTTTCCCTTCCTTAGTCTTTCCTGTTTTCTTCTTTTTCACCAAGGTCTTAACTCTCCCCGCAGTCGTTCCTTTTCTCTGCATCTCCCATGGCTCCACTCCCAACGGCGTCTCACACCTTCCTTCACAATCCTTATTTACACTTTAGCAGCACTCTCAATGTTTCAGCGCTCCTAACAGGATACTGGAAACATCTGCAGATTTTCACGACTCATTAGCCATTCTAAGCGTTATTATTTAATAAGTATAGAGCACGCTGAATCTGCTGCCATTATCAGCATGCCACCTTTCTATTCAACCTCTCTTCCCCCCGCCCGGCCTTTCTTTTTTTGGTGCTTTGAGCATTTGATTTCTTCCTCTTTCATTCCTCACACTTCAGTTCTTTTTTCCTGCACGGTTATCACAACACAGTGTCTTTCTCCTTCACGCTGTTTCTTTGCTCTCCACGTCTAGCCCTGACAAAATCTGATTTTTTTCTTTTTTGTCCGGCCGCAGCACGCTCCGTTTCCAATTTCTGCTCAATTTATTCGGCGTACTTTGACGCCCCTCATCTTGTCTCTGTCTCTCATCAGTTTTAAAACTACCTTTTTCTGGCATGTTTCTTTCTCCAAATTTCAGTTTCTTTCCATGCCTTTCTGTTACATCCACATCTAATCATTAATCTTGCTGTCACTCATTTTTCTCTTTATTTGTCTGTCAGTCTTTTTACCTGGTAAATCAGTCGTCCTTCTTATACTCTCCTCCTTAGTTCAATTAATAGCCTGAGATTACCTCCACTCTACCTTTCCAGCTCGGAAATCCTTTAGTCACATCTGACTACCCACGGTTCACTCATTTATTCAATGTATATTAGGATCTAGTCAATATGAATTGTGTGGTAGAGAACAGAGCTGTAGAATAATGATGTATTACTGCAGATTAAATCATCCTAGATAATTGATTCTGTGATTGAAAGATAGAATGAAACTTTCTTATGCACTTACATTGCCTCTTCGAAGTTCATCTCACACTTCTTACTCGTTACAAACCTTCAGTGTTAAGAAATTGTGTTTTATAAAGCACAAGGACGAGTTTATATTAAAAGAATAGATAGGATGCTTTTCGAAACAATGACTTCTCATTCAGCAGTCAGACACTCATTAATTTTTGACAAGCTGTGTGTATATTCTAACGCATACTCTTACATTTTTATAGGCTCCACTTCATTTTGTACAGACACTTAATGTCTCCTTCAGGATTAATTGGAAACATTTTTATTTAACATTAATGACCAAATATCTGCAAAACCACTGGAATTCCCCATAGTCGCATGTATACTTTGTCTTTAGTGCTACTCAGCAAAAGTTAGCGTGCTAATACGCTAAACTAAGATAGTGAACATGGTAAACCTGCTAAATATTAGCATGTTAGCATGCTGGCGTTAGCATTTAGCTCAGAGCATCGCTGTAGACTGTTGCATCTCGATTCCACGGGGCATGGCTGCGATGTGATGCTGATCGCGCCCATTCGAGACAATAAGTGGGATTCCACCAGAAGCACCGTGGCGTGTTTCAGAAGCATGCCTGTTTATTTTTGACGAATGCTGCGACCAGCCGCGTCAAGCACCGAGTAGATCAAGCTGACCGGAAGTCAAAATGAAACACCCTGTGCAGACTTCTGATCGTAAACGCAGACAAAATGGAAACTATTTATTTATGGGAACTACGTAGCCTACTTTCTCATGTTAGAATCACATAAACCATGGAAAAAATTAGCAAATCTGAGCAAGTCAACAAAGTCTGGTGGGCAAAACACTGGGGAATGAACCAAAACAGCATTGCGCCCACGACATAATAGAGCCGTATTTAAGGGGTTATTCTTGATTTTCCATTCACGGTTTGTTGTTTTCACTTCTATCTTTTTAAGTTTAGCACTTAATTGTTTTAGTCAAACTTTCTTTTATTTATTTATTTCTTTTTTGTGTGTGTGTGTGTTCTTTGAGCCAGACTGGTTAGGTGTTAGCCAGTAGCTGTTACACTGAAGGTAACAGGACACATTCCAGTCTGTCTGGGTCTTTGCTGGCTCAGAAGCTCCCTCTCAGGTAACTGCAGTGCTGGATGAGAACATGGACATGATACAAACATACCATCTGTCTGTCTGCATCCCTGTGATGATTTGTGTGTGTGTGTGTGTGTGTGTTTGTGTGCATGTGTCCTCCAAGGTGCTTCAGATGGATGTCTGTATCTGGCAGTCACTGACTGTGTGATTGTGATGAGATGCAGACTGATTTAACTGCACATCAAAGCAGCAAATTACCCTACCCCCCTCCCTGCCACTCGTTTTTTGTGTGTACGTGTGTGTGTGTGTGTGTGTGTGTGTGTGTGTGTGTGTGTGTTAAGGACACTGAGGCCACAGACGCATATGCTTCCCAGTGTGTAGTCTGCTTGTGAGATGATTTAATGAGCAATATAAGTGGATTGGATGGAATTTGGAACTTGAAGAGCTGAGATATTGGACGGAAGAGGAAAAAGACACACAAACACACACTGACTGGGTGTCATATAGTCTCTGAATACATGCCTCTCTAATTTTCCACATTCTATCCATCTCTTTCTCGTTTGACCCTCCAGTCCCTCACTCATCTCCCTGACTGCCTCTCAACTTACTTGGTAAAATACAAGAGAAGATTAGATGAGTTCCCCAAACGACAGGCGTCTCTTATCCCTCTGTTAATTAGTCTGGCCTCTCGGTGTGGCTGGATGGCATGACAAGTGGGGTGGATGAACGAGGACAGGGAGGGAATGTGGCAGGAAGGATTATTTGCTGTTTTTAGCTCATGCATGATATATTCTCATTACTGCGGATGTGTGATTAGATCTGTGATAGATGTTAACCTTTTTGCTCTGGGTTCATTGGTCCATCATGTATCATCCTGCATGTGTTAATGGATAAATACACAGTTTCAGCGGCAATGGGATGACAATTTCTGGTGGGTCCACCACACTGAAATATCTCAACAACTTTTGGATGGATTGCTATCTAAGTTTGTAAAGATATTCATGTTCCCCAGAGGATAACGCCTGCTGTCTTTGGTGACATTTTGTAAATTACAGTATACCTTAAATCATTCATTTGGACAATAGAATACCACAATGTAGACGTCTCATTACGATACCATTAAAAGACAATAAATCAAAGTATTTATCACTTCATCCTTCTTTGTACTTCATAAAACTACAAGCCTGCATTGCTGCAGGTCAAGAGCCAAGCAACACATGATACACCACGCATGGTACAATCCCGCTGATCTATAGGCTACCATTGTTTTTATTCTGATAGGTGGGGGGGGGGGGGGGGATCTGGTGCAGGGCTGATAGTGCTGGTTTACTGACCGGCTCCCAGGCCTTTGACCCAGCATGATTCAGTGTCCCCGCACTGCTGACTTTGATTAACTGAGTAGTCTTTACAGCCTGCAGTCAACAGCCAGGATTTACTGTATCCCATACATCCCTGGATACTGCCGACAGACAAAAACACAGAGAGGGAGACAGTAAAGCAAAAAGAGAGTTGAAATACAGAGATGTACAGGCTGGAGAGGAGCGTCAGAGAAAAGAAACAATGTAGAGAATCGAGAATAAGAGTGTGAGAGAGGTGCAGAGAGGGAAAAAAAAACTGGCAGCCTTCCCAGTGAAATATGTGCTGCTCCCAGACTTTCTGTAATGAACTGATAACATCCTTTCACCACAGCTGTGCACAACTGTATATAGGTTATGTTCGAGGTTGCGTATGTGGCAATGGGTGGTCATAGCTGATCTATAATGCCAGGGGCTGTCATAGGAAGAATCATTATGTAGTGTCCTTATGTTTTATTGTGTGTCTTATGGCCTGAGTGTGTGTGAATATTGATTAAGAAACAACCGCAAAACAGACAGCGCCAATATATCATGTTGTCACGCCCCCTGTACTTGTATCAGTCCAGCTTTAACAGCCACAGGTGAGACCGATTTGCCTTTATTTAGTCACAGTCTCCATCTTTACATGATTTAATTTCAATTTTTATGATTTTTTAAAGCATCGTAATTAAAATTACACAGTGTTTTTGTCCTCAGACACATCCTGCTTTGCTCTGATTTAGAAAACAAGAGCCATTAAAAATTTAATTTAAATGTCATAGAGTTGAATTTAACTAATTACTTTTTAGACAGAATTGTCAAACATTCACTGGATTCAGCTGAGACTATGTGAGTGGGGATCCTGCTTTACTCTGTTTTGTTTCATTGTAAATTTGGGTTTTGCCTTAAATGAACATTTTACGCCTTTTCATCATTCATATATTAAAGAATAAATTCACTAATCAAAACATTAATTGATGTAATTAATAGTTTAGAACAATAATCATCAGTCGCAGCCTTAAAATGTTTAACCACTGTTCAATGCTTTCATGAGACCAGACAGAAAAGCAAAAGAATTCAGACATTTGTCCTTCATCCAAATCCACATAAACATATGCGTGGACCAAGACAGTCTTTTGTCCACATGGACCCTGAAGGTATTCACCACTTTGCCTTTTTAAACCCTTGTGTACAAGGTGTCGAAACTATTTTTTCCCTGTACCCTCGTCTCAAGCCACATTTATATTCCAGGCGAAGACAAGCAGGCGGCCAAGGGGACCTTGATGTGCCCAGAACAAGTTTAACATTTGCCACCGTATAAAGTGGCTTTGCAGCCCGGCAAATGAGAAGCCTCAGACATTTGAAAATTGCCTGGCCACCCTTCCTGCACGTAAAAAGCTTTCTGTCACCTCATTTTTCAGGAGAATCTCTTTCTCTCCGTCTCTCCTTCGTTACTTTCCCTCTCCTTTGCCCCCTTCCCTTTGTCCCTTTTGTCGGTACAGTATGTTTCTCTTTCTATCTCTCGCTCTTGCCCTTTTTTATTCACATGTACTGTAGAATGAGCTCACCTTTTCTGACCACAGCGAACGAGTTAATGTGTCTTACAAAAAGGAATGGGTGATACTCCGCTTCAAGCCAAATCTTTAACAGGGTGCCTAGCTGTGTTGGCTGCAGGCTTGCGGGTGGGTGGGCACATTGTATAAATAAGAGAGACCTGTGTGCCTTTAAGATGTAAGTAATAGGTTTCTATATAGTTCTGGGCAGCCCTGAAGCTTATTCCCACTCTGCACCATCAGGGCGCTCAGCAATGTCCCCCCCGCTTTGTACTGTATGGTGGAGCCTGGACAGCATCATGTACAACACAGTCTCTCTCTTTCTTTCTCTCGTCGCTTTGCTGTTTGGACTGTCATATTGATTTAAAATTGAAGAATTAAAGCAAAAAACATATGAACGCACATACTTAGTCCACCATCAGCACTAAAAGCACATAATGCACTATGTGTGGGTTTGGGTAAAGGCGTGCATGCACGCTGTGCAGTGAAACACTTCACTGTAATTGACAGCACTTTTCAGCTCCACAGCGATAACATTGGAACAAGCACTGTCTCGTCCTTGCTCTTATTCCCTCGTCCTTTCTTCCTTCCTTTCATCCCTCCATCCCTCTTTGCCCAACTCCTGATTAACTGCACCTTTTCAAATGAGCACGAGTGGCTCCTCATTCATGCACAGCAGAGCTTATTAATAATAATCTGCATTTGTATAGCACCTTTCGAAATTACAATTACGAAGTGCTTTACATAAGCTAAAATGCATCAATCATCAACTATAACAATAAGAAAATAATGATACAGTGACAACAAAAGGACCAAATCCTGTGCGGTAAGTTAGTACAAATCTACAGAAAGCATTCAAGTGTGTCTTGAGTTGATGCGCATGCACAGATGTATGAACTAATGAGCTTATATCATGTGCATGCATGCATGTATGTGTCTGAGTATGCATCTGCCCGTGTCATTCACACTCTAAGAGCAGAGGTTCATTTGCATTCCCATAGGTATTTTGTACATTGCACATTCAATTTTCATGATATCGCAGACTTCATTATAATGCAGAGCCGTTGCAAGTTCTCCTCCCTCATAACCTGCATCTTCTTCATCCTCTCAGGCAGTAAGGGAAATGTTATTGCCAGAGTGTGCACTGTTTGTGTGCATGTGTGTGTGTGTTTGTGATGGAATGAAACTGTCTCTGGCTTACGCTATGTGTCTAAGCCCATATGGTGGGCTCTGAATCTGATGGCAATTTCTTCTTTTTTTTTGGGAGCCATGCCACCGTACCTCACATTGGTATAGCAGCTCCCATTTCCTTCCAAGCGTATACGTACGTACAGCGGCAAGCCCAGCAAAGCATCGGGGGGAAATTTATGGCTGCTTAAGATTCAAGTTTCCCCCTCATCCTCTCAGACTTGGTATTTGAGTAGGGCTGAAATAAGCTTCAGATTTTGGGCGTACCTCATACTTTCTATCCGTCTCTGTCTTCCTCCTGATTCTACTCCATCTCTCACTCAACATCCAACCACCTGTTTCAATCCCTCCTTCTTCCTCTTGCCACCTCTGAGTAGTTATCAGTGACTTATCTGAATTGCACAGTGTGTCCTGGCCCACAGTACAGTTTTTGGAGAGCTGTGGTCTCCCTCTGTTCCACCTCATACACGTTTTATAAGCTGGGATATAGCTGTCCACTCAGCCATAGTTTTTTTATTTTGGTGCTTTTATGCTGTAGCTCCAAAGCAACAAAAGAAACCACCCAAGGATGATGCATGCTTAAAGATAGGCACAAACACAGAACTGGCCCGTTTGTGCAGAAAATGCAAACCGCTAAAGCCATTTATGTATGACATAGTGTGACAGGTTCGTTGCTAAAACCTTGGTAATATCCTCCTGGAAGGAAAACAATCTTTTGTCACCCGAAGGGTAGTCTCATTTTTCACTCTAAGGGACTTATATACACAGACATTGATGGGGCTAACTCCCCCTCTGAAACCAACTCCATTGTGTGTATGAATGAGTGCGCATGTGTGCTGCAGGAACAACAGCCGTGTGCGCTGACGGAGTGACAGACAAGCAGCCTGAGTGATTAATGAGCCCTCTTAATAATGCACCATGGTGAGGAAAGAGTGACGGGACAATTTAAGAGAAGCAAAGAAAGGGAAAGAAAACAAAGGAAGAACAAACACATAGGAAAGTGCGAGTCATGGATACAGATGATGGCAGATGGAGACTGGCAGCTAAATCTTTCAAAATTCAGATAGACAGAATAAGGTAAAAGGTGAGATTAAGATGAGATGACAAATGGATTGGACTGGATTCCTCCATGAAGGGCTGAGGTAGACCCTCTAACTGTCTTTGAATGCGACAGCTTTGCCCTGCACATTTTTTACAGTGTATATCACAGTGAATAACAGTGTTGTTGTTTTTTTTATTCACCTGTCTGTCTGTAGCCATCTAGCTGTCTGTCTGTGACATCTACAGTATCTGTGACAGGCATGATAGGGAACAGTGCAATCGCCTGACATGTTGAGATCTGGCTGGATCTTTCCGGCTGGTATTACACACACAGAGGGCTCATGCTGACTTTCAGTAGGAGATCACGCAGCTGCGGTCGGGGGAATTAGTTTATAGAACAGCATTAAGGGGTGAAGATGATGAAAGTATTTTAGTATATATTGTATTATGCACAAAAATGTAACTAATTTTATTCATTCTGTCATATCCCTTGGATGCAAATAATAGAAAGACCCACAGCCAATACAGGGGTTTGATTTAAGAGAAATGAGGATGAAGAATAAACCAATGCTATCTCTGGTGTGTAAATGTACTCAAACCAAATACAGTATAGACACTTTAATATATAATCATACTGGCTTCCACATATCTGTTCCAGTCGTGAACTGGTATTTTTCTAACGTGGGCCAAATAAAGTCTGTGCAAAGTAAGAATAAATAGAGAAGAAAGTGTTATTAACCACCCAGCCGCAACTCCAGGACTGTGGGGGAGTGTCTGCTGAATGTGCTGAAGCCACGCCCACTTGCGGGAGCAGTCAAGTAGCCATTTTGAAGCGACTGAAATGTGTCAGATGAGTTCAGAAAATGACATGACTAACTTTGAAACACTCTGAGAGAGATGAATTAATCTCTATCTCTCTGCCAGGGGTGCAGGGGTATGCTCAGGGTGGCCTCAGTGTGTCATCGAGCCACCCTTTAAGGACCGCCCACAAAATCCTGGACTGAAAACTGGTGAAAAACTGTTTTAACCTCTAACTCCACATTTCAGTAATACATTGTTCAAAGTCTTTTCACATGTTTTCAGCAACTATTTTCCAACATATTTAATTTGTTTTAAAAGAAATCTCTGAATTGCCTTTACACAGACTTTAAATAGAGAATGGAGTAAGTGCTAACGCAATAGGTTTCAAGGTAAATAGTAAGTCTTATGCTGACATTTGCAGCTTATATCAGAGCAGAAAAACACACAGTTTAATCTATTCCTTAAATTTTTGCTCTTGTGTTCTTTTTTTTTTTTTGGTGTTGTAAAGGGAAATACGTGGGCAGGGCTTAGTGCATGTCAGTTTATAAACTTGAATTGAACCTCTTGTAATGTAAAACCCGTCTCATACAGGCTAATGTGTCTGCAGCTGAATTTAGACTCATGTGGGTGTGTAATGTCAGGTCTGTGACTCAGGTGAGCTGATGTTTTGAAAGGACTCTTGCAGCATGTTGCCTGTCCCGTGTCTGCTTCTGCACATTACATGACACACACAAGCACTTATAAAACTTTGTCCTAGAATTTTTGTAACTACACGATTCTTATTGTCGAAATACACCGAAGAGAGAACTGAGCATTGAAACAAGAACATGAGGAAGAAGGGCATGGAACTGGCAAAATAGAGGTCAAAGCCCTTAAAATGAACTGGTATTGTACTTTTAATTGGCAGCTACAAAACAGTAAATGTCTAAATGTGAAATGTGAGGGGAGGCAAAAGAAAGCAGCAGAGCAGTGCTTTTAGATTATTGAATGTGTCTTTCCTTTGAAGAAGCCAGTGGTTTCTCTAGATTTCAGCATGATGCAGAGTGAAAATAAACTTGCAGACTTGCCCTAGACTTTTTCTTGTCTTCTTGAAGTATGTCCTCTTCAACCTTTTTCAAAGTAATCTTAGCATTAAGTGGCAGTTGAGAGAACTCACTGTTCCGGTAACTCCTCTCTGCAGCAAAAGTGCTTGTAAGAAAGCAGGAAAAAACACACTAATAAACAAAAGAAAATGTTACATACAGCCTTGGTTACCCTCAAAGGGCCAAAATGTCACCCTCAGTGCAGCTACATGAAGTATAAACACCCTACGTTCAAATCTCCAATTTAATGATGCCCTCTAAAGTTGTGACTTTTCTTTGTGAGATAGGTCCCACATGGATGAAAGGAAGCTTAAAGCAAACCACTTAAAGCATACCTCCTAAATGCCCTATTAAAGTAATAGCTGTCCTGTATTCAAGTGCGATTTTAAGATGTAAAATAGCTTGTTTTAAAATGTACTCCCAGAGCATATAAATTACGCTATTAAACTAACCAGTATTAGTTCATTTTCAGCCCTCTGAAAGGACTCAATGATTTGTGGCGTTATGTGATTTTTATCTGTCGTAAATACTGTGAATCTACAGCAAACAGCCAGAGACCCTTAAATCAGCTTACGTTCAGCCGCGGCACAGCAGAGGTGTTTGGTATGAGGTCAGTGTTTTTGTCCTTGGCTGTACCTTTGAGACTGAGTAAGAGCGACCAGAGCTGCTGTAACTGACACTGGCTATCTGTGTCCAGCATCTCCACGACCAGCCGCCAAACCCCCTCCCTGCCCCTACCACAGCCACCACCACCCCCCCAGCTCTAGTCCTGCCCTTAGGCCCCACTCAGCCCGCCACGTCCCCAGAGAGGCCATATTCATTATTTACACTCAGGGTTTTTCAGGCCCCATGGCAGGGGCTGACCTACCTCATTTGGTCGCTCACCCCTGGCTTTTCTGACACACACATATTAGTAAATAGATAGTCAAATATGCAAAAATAAACGTGCGCACACACACTCAGGTGCAGTGAAATTACTTCTGCCTTTGTTCATCTTTTTCTGTCTCTTGTTTGCTCTCTTACTCTTGGCCCTTGTGAGCAATAAGACAGCTACACAGATAAAACTGAAGGAGTTGAGGACGCTGTTGCTAAAAAAACATTCAGCCCCGTGATGTACGCTGAGATAGTCACTTCACAATACATTTTTATGCTCCACATCAAAACAAGTCACTTACCTCGAAGAATTAAAGTAAAAAAAACAAGCCGCTGCGTGTCGACAAAAAAATCTGTGTCCAAACAAACCTATGCAGACATACCATGGACGGCTCCTGTCAACCTGGTTCTCAAATAGATATTCTTCTGTGTTTAATGTGACAGCGTCGACGCAGCTTTGATATTTTTCTGCTCGGCAGAGTTTTCAGCATGCCGCGTGCAACAAGGGAACCCAGAAGTCCATCATGTTAGATTTGGCTCTAGTGCTCTTATCTGGCTGTTTCTATTGTTGAATTGCATCTGTATTTTTCCCCGTTGTGCAGCAAACAATCTCCTGTTTTTCTGTACACAGCTGAGTTGGTATTCTCTCTTAATCCCACACCACACATCAACAAACAAGCTTTTATTTACAAGGTAAACTGTATATGGAATTTTTCTCCCAGAGATTTTGTCTCGTATATCGATGGCAGCAGCTCCTCTATCCCAAAATGTAACCTTTGCAATGATGGATGCTTGAGTAAAGAATGTTCAAACTATTTCACCATATCACCACCGCCAACCATGACACTGGTGGCTCAGTGTTTAGCGCTATTGGCTTCATATTGGTGTTGATTTCAGTCGGCGGTTTTTGGACAGCACAGGTATAAAATGAGAATCTGCGTCCATGAAACACTCTGGGAAAGTTGCCAGTCTACCACAGCCAGTCTGCTTTTTTTTCTACCTTCTGCCCAATGCATGCTGAGATAGGTTTAACCACCCTGCGACCCTGAATGGAAATAAATGGCTGAAGACAATAGAGGAATGAAGCCTTCTTAAATTTCAGTAGCGATGATACTTGTCTGTGAAGTGTAAAGATAATACCATATTTCTTTATTATACTTGGAAAAGGATTGGTCACATTAAGTTAAGTTTATTTGTAGCCATTAAAAGCCTTTAATCAAAGTTAGAGTCTCAAAGTGCTTCAGACTACTTCATCACGCCAACATTATGAGACAGTAAATTAAAATGAAGAATGCGTTGATACCCCTCTATCCCGAGGCCCTTGCTAAGAGTAAGGAAACAATCCCTCATGCACTCATTCAAGCATGCAGAGTGTGTCGGGCGAGCCTCACAAGGGCGACAGTGTGTTGATTTCCTTTGTCAGTTTCCTTTGTGTACTCATGTTCCCTTCTCTGTCTCTTCCTCTCTGTTTCCAGGTGCAGCAGGATGCAGGGCGTACTGCCTGTGTGTGGACTGCAGCCCCTGCTGGCCCTCCTTCTGCTTCAAACTGTGGGCTGTGGTGAGTCCTCATTAAACTGTATCACCCGACCTACAGTGTATACAGTATGTAACTGCAGATAATCATGTGTGCAGATGAACCGCGGACCGATCTTTCTCATTTTGCGAAATAGAGCTTATAAATACTTCCTGGTCTTATTTGATTTAAGCCATTACCTCTGATATATCAGATTCTCCTGTGTGCAGCCAATCTAACACATTTTTCATGGTTATCATGAATAAAAATGTAATTAAAATCAAGACTCAACCTTTAAATTGTACATTTGATAGACCGGTGCAACCCTCCTGCCAATCAGAATGTTGATCTCCCTGGATCAAAACATCCTCTACTGTAGGTCAACACTGTGAGTTTGGATCCACCTCCTGTCATGTAGCAACCTCGTCGCGCAGGATGTGATAAATGACATCCCCTGGCGCAATTAAACCAGGATGAATATGTCTGCTTTAAAACCTGGTTGCTGAGCGCAGAGGGATTGGGGGAGAGGCAGAGTGATGTGTGATAAAGGTAATCAAGCATGTCCTCCCAATCAAAGATAAGCGAAACCTCCAGGAAGCACGCAATCACATTTTTCATAGTGTCAGCCAAGGACTGTCAAAAAAGAAGAAAGATGTCTTGTAAACAAAACAAAAAAACTACTCAATGTATTGTACTTTTGCAGAATAATTTAAGTCTCGGGTATCTGTATTATATCTGTTCCATATGTTCTGTCTAACTTCTCTGGCACTAATATAAAAAGCAACAGCGTGATTGTGAGACGTGTTTCATTCACCGACAGACAGACTACTACAGAGTACAGGCATGACTTCACTTGACTTTCCTTAAAGTCCGTGCAAACAGCCAAAAGCAAAACAATTTAACTACGTACCATATTTACATGTTTAGAAGCTTATTTAGAAACACATAAACCAAAAAAAAAAAAGACCAATTCTAAGCAAGTAAACAAAGTCTGGCAGGTTAAACGCTCTGCTTCTGAAACACTCTCATTGGGGTTTAAAGTCACATGGTGAAAACTAGGGTTGGGTATCGAGTATCGATTGGAACCGGGACTAACTCTCCGATTCTCCCGGAATCGTTCAAAAGTTTAAATTTCGATTCCTAGTTTCGATACCCAGTCCGCCGACCGGAAAAAAAGAATAAGTCCGCCGACCGGAAGAAGAAGCCGCTGAACACCAACGAAGAAGCGCCCACCGCCGGAAGAGTTAGCATAGCCGAGCCTATGTAGCCGAGCGAGTCAGTCAAGCATGGATAGTGGGCGTCGGCGGTCGAAAGTGTGGCTTTATTTTACTAAAAAAAAATGAAATATCGGCGAAATGTAACACGTGCGACAGGACTGTTTCGTGCTTAGGAGGGTGCACGTCGAACATGATGAAGCACCTCCGAGTTCATGGAGTACAAATAAATGCGTGTCCTCTCGCTTTCTCTTATTTATGCGTTCAAGCTTCTTCCACACCCAGCGAACGTGTATTTTCCACAGCAGGAGACACTATCTGTCCAGAACGCTCACGCATCCTGCCTGAGAAGGCGGATATGGTCATTTTCCTAAACAAGAACTGTCTCTGATTTTAAACTGTACCTGCTGCTAATCTGGACTGGGTTTTGCAAGTTGTTTCTTATTGTTTATTTGCTTTTCTGCACCAGGTTAGCCCATCAGTGGGAGCACGGTAACATGTTTAAGTACCTGCAGCATCATACACTTATGTGTAAATGTGTTTTCATGAGGTTTTCAAAAATAAAGCTCTCTTGAGGAAAGTGTACCCCTGTGAAAATGTATTCATAATTTATAATATTTATATTCAAGTTCATAGATTTGATATTTATATTCTAGTTGAAAACAGCCCTGTGAGGAATTTATAGTAAAGTTCATAAAAAGTTAATAGAATTAAAAGTGATGGAGAATGTCAGACTATTTCATTCAGAAAGACTGTAGGTTAGCTAGGTCATTTAAAATATCCAAAACTTTTTTTGACCCTGCCTCTTAAAAGAATCGGAATCGAGAATCGTTAGGAACCGGAATCGAAACAAAGAATCGGAATCGGAATCGTTCAAATTCAAACGATACCCAACCCTAGTGAAAACAGATGGTGGAGTGGAGGTGGAGTTTTGGGGGCCCAAAGAGGTAAAATGATGCATTATTTCACAAATAACATATATTGCTGACCCCTAGTTTGAGAACCAATTGTGATATTTGAACTTCATTTAGCTGATAATACTACTTTTACTTAAGCAGCATTTTAAATGCAGGACACTCACTTGTAATGGAGTATTTTTGCAATTTTCTACAGGCACATTCACATAAGTAAAGGATCTTAGTACTTATTCCATCACTGCAAATAATCCACTCCTGCAAAATGTCCTCATGGCACCGTTATGGCTATGTTACACCCACAGCTAGGGGTGCAAGAAGAGTACAAAAAGAAATGCCCCTCCCTGATCCACAAAACGAAAATTGATTCATCAATAATGTCGAATAATTTATTACTACAAGCAGTAAAAAAAAAAAATGACAAAGCAGCAATGACTTCAGGTGAACCGAGGCCAAAACAACCAACAAAAGAAAATCATCTCTTCAAAAGAAGTGCTGACTAATCCTATGTTAAATAAAACAACATTTACTAAACTTGGCTCCCTGAGGTAAAAATAGGAGAAAACAGTTCAAAAGAAAAGTGAGTTCACCCTGACAGTTTCAGAGCTATTTACAACAAAGGTGGCTGACACAGTTTAAGATCTATTTACAAATAGCAACACTCACAATTCCTACAAGGCATAGGGTCTATCAAAATCTCACAAGGCACAAGTCTAGAACTAAAGGTTACGTTTGGAGGCCTGAGGACAGAACTGATATGCTGCTGTCAGGTTTTTGTAACCGGAGTGCCAGAACACCGAGGCATTCTAAACGGCAGGATGTTGAGGAGGATCCAACCAGCAGCAGACACTCGGCAGGCCGAGCTCACGCATCGAGGCAGCCATGAGGAGACCTGCAGGTGCACACTCAAAAGATTCTCACAGGGGGGTGTCGATTAGCTCAGTTGGTAGAGCATCCGCCCCATGTACAAAGGCTCAGTCCTTGCCGTAGCTGCCCAGGGTTCGAATCCGACCTGCGGCCCTTTGCTATGTGCATGTCATTCCATATCTCTCTCTCTCTCTCCCCATATTCCTGTCACTCTTCAGCTGTCTCTACTTGAAAAGACCAAAAAAATATCTTTAAAAAAATAAAAGATTCTCACAGGAACAGCGGATGCACTCACACACAGAAACAGTTTGGTTTGGTAATTAGGGACAGAAAGAAACACAAGGCAGTCCATCAGCAAACACATTTTCTGTCCCCTTCTTGTGGCTAATCTCCAAATTGAAGTCCTGCACTCGCAGCGGCCACCTCATGAGTCTCTGATTGGAGTTGTTCATCTGTGCCAAAAAAACAAGGGGGTTGTGTACACACTGACGGGCAGCGAACCTGAGCCAACATAAACTTTAAAGTGTTGCAGTGCAAACAGCAGACAAAGAGAGAGAGAGCTTATTTTACAATGGTGCTGATCCTCGTCCCCTTACCTGATATTGATATAGGTGGCCACCCCTGCTAAACATGCATTCTCCAGCAGGAGGTCACCTCTTCGCTGGAGTTCCCCATGTGTTCTCCTGCTTTAAACTGATACAACTCCACTGGCTAACGCTACAAGACAAATGAGCATTGATGAGTGAGTGACCGTCACGTTAGCAAAATGAATGACCCACCACACACATCCATGAACGAATGATCCGTAACCACGCAGCAGCAGCAGTCTGCAGTGTCGTAATAACTCCGTTACATTTCCTCATGTCATGCTGACGTTTTCTTCGCCTGTCGGACAGTCCACTCCTTTATGTTTCTCTCTGTAACAGTGCTCGTATCTCGAACGCTTGGCAGACCTTCACAGCTTAGCTACTAGCCCATTAATTCCTCTCGTTTCATCTGCTCATAATTACCCCAACAGCCCTTCCAAGAAGGAGTGAAAATTTGAGATGTAAAGAAGAAAAACAAATCTCTCCAAAGCTCACATTCACATCCATTTGGATGAGGAGATGAATGATTTTGATATTTTGTTAAATCTCTGAGATATTTATTTCAAATGTATATTTGCAGATCTCATTAAAATTTGCTTTGATTCGTCTGAGAAGCCGGAGTTTAGAATCTTAATCCTCTCATTATGTGTCAGCAAGTTATTCAGGGACTTGATAATTTATATTTGTTTCGTCTATCTTACCGACTTCTTTAAACCCTTGATTTTGCTGAGGAAAGGACAGGAAAATGTAACAGGCTTTATGAAAAGACAGTTATGAAGGCTTCAGTGTCATACAGAGACTTTCACTGAAACTTGTGTGACACTTTGAGTCATTTGTCTATCTGTATGTCTACTCCAGTTGCTCAACAGCCTTCCTATCTGTCTATTTGGCAGTTTTATCTTTTTTTTTTTGCACAGAGCTCTGCAGGGAAGGGTATGCAATACAAGCATTCACATCACTGTGTCCTTTTTTTACCCTCTCTATACTCTGCTTGTACTCCCCTACTGTGTATCTGTGTGTATCTGCATGTGTTTGTGCGTATGCAAGACAGACTGCTCGCCCCCTCAGTGCTCTTAGTGGCCTCCCCGACCGTCTGCTCTCCTCTCTGTATTGTATTGTTTCGGCCTTCTGTGGAGGTAAAAAAAAATAAATAAATAAAAAATAAAAATTGCCAGACCTGGCACTGGGGCCATTCTGTGACTCAGAGCTCAGATTCACAGGCAGAGAGATGATGAAAATGGAGCCAACCCTGGCTTTCTCTATGTGTGTCTATGTTTGTGTGGAAACCCTCAGGTTACATCTGCCAGGTGGTTTATGCAGCCAACTCGCCAAGCTGCACGCACCGTAACCCCCCCAAACACACACCGAGCATCTCAGAGGAGCCTGATAACACACTCGCATGTGCCTTTCAGAGTGTACATGTCATGCGGATACACACCCCCTGCCTCTTGCTTTGAAAGAGTTTAGTTTTTAAGGGCATTAATGTCTCTTGTTTTTCTTTCTCTCTCCATTCCTGCAACTTGTGCGGGGTTTTTTTCAGCTGAGTGGCTCTGGAAATAGTCAGTGGGAGGTCTACAGGGAGGGCTGGCACTAAGGCTCACCCCCGTGACATTTTGCTTGACAGCCCAGAGATTGGAAAAAGGGTGGGATGTTGGGGAGGGAGGACAGATTTTTTGCATGTCTGTCAGTGTGTGTGTGTGTCGATAACGTGAGCATGCCTGCACTTTTGTAGAGGCGCTCCTGTGCATGCACGTGTGTTTATGAATTTTTCAAAAAATGTTGGCTGCGTGCCACGCGAGATAACTGTATCATTATGCTTCAGAAGATGCAAAATTAGTCACGCCAGCAGCCCTGCAGGGGGGGTTCCTGTGAAGCCTGACACGGCCTAGTGGGAGTCACCTCAGATGGGCAGAAAGCTGCGGTGAGACGGTTAATATTTGTCACCATGGGAGGAGGCGGAGACAGGAGGAGGCAGTCTGGGTCACAAAGGGTTTGACGGACGATTAGAGCGCACAATAAGTGTGGAGGATTTGAGAAATTGGGTGAATATACCCATGCACCCAGGAGAGGGAGGTGTGAGAGGGGTGCCAGTGTTACCTTTTGACACCTTATTTTGTTTCGTCTTCAGTATTAGTCTCTTGACTTAAATATATATTATTTTTAGTAATAATTTCATCATTTAATTGTTAGGTTTTGACATTTTTTGCGTATGGAAAATGAGTGAGAATAAGAGGATAAATTTTAGGCAAGGCAACCCCAGATTAACAAGAGGGAAAACAGGAGGTGGAGAGAGTCAGGGAGAAAGGGAGGACAGGAGTGTGTGGAGAGGAGAAATCGAGGCACATGACGGTGATGAGAGGAAGAGTGTAGGGAAGGAAGAAAGAAGCAGGTGGGAGTTGGAGGGATTTTTGGGGGGGAGAAGATCTCATGCGAGAGAATGTCAGCATGGAGACATCATTTCCAAACTCTGCATGAAGTCCGCCTGGCAGACCTGCTGTGCCTAGACAGGCAACATGAATGTACCCACAGGCACACACACACGCACACATAGACATAGATGCAGAAAACTTCACTGTCTTGGTATGGTTTGTGTGTACAGCTTACTTTGTATGTAACTTTGCATCTTTATTTGCACATGTGTGTGTGTGTGTATCTCTGCCTATTTTCCTATGAGTGTGTGTATTTCCTGTTGGGGGGAAGACGCACTGCAGTGAAACACAGACCATTGATCAAACACAGTAGAAAAAGATGGTGGAAACCAGTCTCCCCTCATTCAATTTACATTATACAGTACATAGTCTCAGATCCTTTCTTTGAAGAGGCCACCCCCAAAGCACATAGTTAAATGTGTGTGTGTGTGTGTGTGTGTGTGTGTGTGTGTGTGTGTGTTTCTGTCCTGATCAGAAGCTCTTTCCCTCCTTTTCTTCCATTTGTGGTGCCTCTGTTGCCATGGTTATAATTTTCAGGCTTGATCTGGGCAGTCTCAGCCTCGGCATCTTTCTCTCTTCCTAAATGATGAACGTATCGGTGTTTAAGAGCAGCCAGCACTCTTTTCACGTTATTTTCTCCATGTCCCTTGTTTTTTCTTCATTTGTCCTCTGTGCGTCATCCAGGGTCTTGTTAAAAGGATGCACTTCTCCGTATCCCGCAACAAACAATAAAAAAACAGCGAGCAGTTTTGTCAGACCAGCCACTCTCACAAAAAAAACAAACCCACACTTGCTTGTTTGCTGCTGTCCTTGAGATGTTTTATTCATATCAGAGGATAAAAATGATTCAACTTCTTCCTACTCGTTCCATATAGTTTCACTTTTCTCTTTTCCTTTCTGTTTTTTCACTCCCTGTTAATAGCGTTTCAACATGAACTGTGTTTCATCTCTGGTTTGTTAGATTTCCTGTACATCAGTGATGCCACACTGGCAGGACAAAGTCAATAAAAGAGACACTTCTACCACAAAACCAATTCAAAATCCACCTCAACCATTAGGCATATCTGCCTACTAATTAATTTGTCATCTCACACCATACCGTATGTAATGCTGCCAATAAAATCCTAATTAAAAACAGTCTTACTTCAATACTGGGCTGAGCGGAAGCCTCATTTGTGGTTTGTTGTTGAAATCCTTGTTAGGCATTCAAGATGCGCATTAGTGAGTCAGTTCCTGTTTTCTCTTGATCTCTCTTGAGTCTCAGGGAACAGGCTCAGGAACTATTCAAGCAGTTTTCCTGAGTACGACCATCTCACCTCGCTATGCAGCACCATATCACCATACTCTGTGTCTTCATTTAATTGTCTGTCTGTGGAAAACAACAAGCCCCTTCGCTTCTGTCTGGTATGTTTGGGTCGCCGTCCGTTCACAGACTTGCAAGACTTGACTAAATGAGTTTCATTTAAAAAAATGCCAGCAGTGCATTCAGAGATTCATCTCTCGTTTAGCCAAGCAATGGAAGGAAGAATTTCTTTTTCTTCTCAAAGAGCTTTCTTTCAGGAACCTCGCCAAAAACACACAGCCGACCAACATCTGTCACATCAGTGTTTTCTTCCACTGCAAAGCTGAAACAAGGTAATGGGTCACTTATCTGCCTGTGTTGTCTATCTGCCTCATAATGGTTGAATTGGACAATTGCAATCCCTTTTTTTTATGCTATACAATCCTTGTTGTCAAAGTCTGGGAACAATTTTTCTGCCGTAGCCAAAAAGACTTGTCTCCTTGTCTGAGACGACTCGCCGATATCCATGCAACCTCAAAAGATACTCAGTTGAATATTCTGTTCGTCCATCCCTCATCAACAGAAGTTGTTCTGTGGATTTTCTGCTCACAAAGTGAAGCTGCTTGATTTCTCCTCTTCTTGCTGAGTTTACTCCCAGGGGAAGTTGCATGCATGGTTTGGAAATGGCACTCCAAGTTACTAGAAACCGTCACAGGATTGTTTGCATATTATGGAAAAAGTTGGATCCCTGGAGGACGGATAAAACCTTGTCTGTCCACTTTTCTTGAAAAGTGCTTGAAAAGTGCTCGTCTTGTATAGCTCACATCTTTCTTTTTTGTGTGTCTTTTATTACCCCGAATTATCCTACACCTGCCAGCTATTTGTTTAGCAGTCCATCAGCACTATCACCATTGTGGTGCTTCAATATTGCAGTAAGTTGGTGTAGACCTGAGCAGGATTTGACAGTTCCATGTTTGTAGCCTATGCTGCTGTCTTGTTGTCTTTATGAAATATGTGTATATATGCATTATCTTGTAATTGTTAGCTACAAATTTGCTTGACAAGCTGCATGAAGCTTGCCAGTTGCGCAATGAGTAACACTGAAACTGAAACTAGATATAAAATAAGATTACCTATCGACTAAATTGTATAACAAAATTGTCAAGTAGTGTGCATTTAACTTAGGTAGAGTTTATATCTAACTGTAAATTCATGGTAAAGTTCCTGGAAAGCAGTTGTTTTACATTACTACATTATTATTACATTATTATCATTTTACATTATAATCCTAATGTAGTTTTATAAAGAGAGTTTGTGTACTGTGGTACTACTTCTTTTATTTAAGTAAAGGTGGAGTATTTCTTCTATCACGGCTGGAATGCACTATATTTAATTTGATACAAATTGTAGCAAAAAATGGAGACGGTAATAAACTTTGTTGTTTTATTTTCTCTGTACTGAATTACATGGCGCTTCATAGCTCTTTCCAGGAAAGTTTTTCTGCAAAGTTATTTGAAAATTATGAACCTGTAAAAGCATTACCACTGAGTCAAATTAAAACTCCTCTCTTATTCTGGCCTCATGCATTAAACCACATCCATCACGCTCCAGATTAAAACCAACTCTGAGAAACACAGAAACACTTCGACCCGAGCCCGCTGCAGTCCAGTTGTTTGTGTTGTGTCAGCTGTCATTTCTTAACACAGTCATCAACTCATAGCGGCAAGCCTCTGTCAGACAGCTCATCTGTCATGATTTATGACCTGCGCAGACTTCTGCACAAACACGTACACATACACAAACACATAATCAGCTGACACGCAGGCAGCCGGATTGGAGCGTCTACGACAGGAGGGGATGCACTCGATCAGTCCCGGTAGCTCTTGAGTGGCAGGTTGACGGGTTTGATGTGGGCAAATTGAAGACAAAGGGACCTTTATCATCAGAAAATCCCATTGCAGGCACTCGGGGGAAAAGAGAGAGAGAGAGAAAGAATAAGAAAGAGAGGGTGAGAACAAGGAATGATGGTCGCAATTGTGTTTCTATTATAGTGAAAATGCCCATTACCGCCCACCTTGTGTCTGCGTGCAGCTCTGTGCCAGCCATATAAAGGCTCTCCGACTGTGTTTAATAATTCCGGAGCAAAGTGAAGACAGATGGGCCAACGGTGATGATCACGTAGACGCCACAGAGAAAGCAGCACAAGGAAAATAAGAAAATCTGAGCTCTATCTGTAACCCAGTGGATGTAGAGCTTCCAGGAGGAGGCGGAGGTTGTGTCATCTCACACCTTGCCCTTCTCAACACTCGTACAGACACACAAAAACACAGGACGGGGTCAATAAAAGATCGCTTGTTAACATTTAGGAAAGTCCCATTGTACCAGCTTGGACTCTGCTCTCCAATGTTTTCCAATAGAGGAGTTTCACCGAGCCACAAGCTCTTTTCCAGCTCTTCTCTTGCTTTTTTATTGACATTCACCTTTTGTATTTCCTCTTCCTTTTATCACCCAGCAGCCAGGTGGACCTTATTTAGAAAATGGTGACAAAGAGCAATATGAAACACAGATAGATATCCAAACAAAAGGCAGTCTTGAGGGGGTTAAGCTTGTGATAACATTTCCATCTAAATGCAGATTTGATATCGCAATGGCATTGGGTACCGTCTCTAGTTTACATTCATTACCACAGAGGTGGAGAGCAATGTTTTTTGTTTTTTTGTTTTTTTCACCTGGTCTCCTTCACGATGTAGTTTAGGTTTTCAAGAAGGGGAGCTGCAATTGATTTCATTTGATTTCATCGTGCAAATTGCAGCACCAGCCTGGAAACAAAGATAAACGTTTGTCGAAATAATGTAGACAGAAAGAGTGAGGGGGGGGTGGCAGAGAGAGAATGTGAATTAGATTGTGATTGTAAAGCTTGGTTGGCTTCATTTGTGGCACTGTCTTGCTATTAGCAACATAAGTAGCATAATGTTACCCAAATGGTGCTTATCCAGTGGAAGCTGGCAAGAAACCGGCAAGCAGATTAAACATTATCGATGCCTGTTAGCAAAAGAATAAATTTGCCTGTTTCTAGCGAGCTCTCAGCAAGGTGGTTAAGAAATTGCAGTTTGACTGTCTTCTGGGAACGCACTTTATGTGTTTCTATGTGTGTGTGTGTGTGTTTGATGTATCGTATGGTAAACAAAGATGAGTGCCACATCCTCAAGGGGGATAAAGCAAAGAGAGCGACAGCAAGAAGTGAAATCTGATCTTTAAGTGAGTTTGGATGTGTGTGTGCGCGAGCATGAATGTGTCACTATGTCGGTTTTTACACACCTGCTGAATCTCTACTTTTTTCATCATATCTTCTCGACTCCTTTTCCACATCACATCACTCCAATTTCAGCGTTACACAAGCCTCCAGCCTTTTCCACTTTCATTTTTTTGTTTATGCATTTTCCCCTCGCTCGCCTCTTTTTACCTCTCACAATCCTACACTGTGTTATGCCGGAGTCAATTGTGCTTGTTCATCTTTTTCGCCGCGTCTATTTTTTCCTCTGTCAGTGTGAGAGAAAAGTACATTGCTGCTATCGAGTAAAACAAATTCAAAAGTGAATCAATTTTCCTCTACAACCTCTCCTATCACAGAGCCTGGCCTCGTGGACCACAGACTGTTTTGAGAGAGCCACTTTGTGGTCAACAATGTTGTGTAACTCACAAAATTGCCATTTTAACCTGCAGAGTGCCTTTGTTAATAAAGAATTTGAATCCGGCATAACATACACCAACTGAAGAAATTGCATCTGCTCTGACAAAAAGTATAAGATAAGATAAACTTTACTGATCCCATATCGGAGAAATTCACTTGTTACAGCCGCTCGTGTCTTTAGCTCTCCCGTCCGCTCTCACAAGTTGAAAGCCGTCCAAAGTTATCAGCGAGTCAAGTGAGTCCATTCAGCCACGTCTCTGTGAGGCACATGATGCTATACTCTCAATACCCCCTCTGTAGCCCCATTAGCGCCGCTAGCTCCTACATCTTATTTGGGATACATCTCACGCTCCTCATGATAACAGTAACGGTACGCTTAGATCCAGCTCTGCATCCCCATCACCCCGATGTATCATGAGGTAGTTTGTGTAACCGAAAAATGCGAATCACTCATCTCCATAGCCCATGTCTGCACACAAAACACAGAGCTACTGTGGCTGCCACCCACACGACACCATGGCAATCATATACTATTAAAACAAACAAATTTACAGATAGCTTACAGATACTTATAAAAGGAATACCACTTTCAAGTGTGTATAGTAAACACAAAGCTACAGCTGGTTATCTTAGCTTAGCATAAAGACTAGAAACATGGCTAGCCTGGCTGTGTCAAGTTGAAAAACTATTTAGATATAAAAAGTCAATTAGTAAGCATTACTAGTCGACAGATTTTATTACCTTCAGAGAGAGCCAGGCTAGCTGTTCCCCCCTGTTTCCAGTCTTTGTGCTGAGCTAAACAGATATGGATGGACAGATATAAGAGTGGTGTCGGTCTTCAGAAGCGCTGGTCTTGATCCGACTAGTCATTGTTGGCCCACACTGCTTTGCTTGTTTATTACCCTACACTCCTCTTGTCTCCTCTTATCCCTCTGCCTCTGAAAGCCTCATGCATTTTGTTTCGCAGGTAACCTCACTCACTTGGGCTGAACTCCTCTGGAGTGCAAAATGAGAGGCCATTTGAGAACACAAATCCCTTTTGATGCTGCCATGCAGAGCAGCATAGATCGGTCGGTGAGGGAGTTAAACAAGTAGCGCTTGTCTAAGACGATGTCACTGAGAGAAGCAGAGAAGTGGGTATTTATGTGTGTTTATGCATCTGCAGGGAGGGGAAAATGTGGTTCTGAGGGCTGATGTTAAGCTATCAGGAAAGAGACACTCAGCCTCTTAGCTTGAGCAACTGCAACACCATCAACAGCTGCAGGAATGAGCAATGACAGCTATTCACGAGTCTGATATTCGTGTGTGCTCAGAGACACATTAACCAGCCAGTAAGGAATGAAAAATTGTGGCTTCAAAGATGTGTGTGTATGTGTGTGTGTGTGTGTGTGTGTGGAGGGTGTGTGTGTGTGGAGGGTGTGCATTTGGTGCTCCATGAATAACAAATGAGAGATGAGATGTTTTCACTTGTGAGAGCATTACAGGGCACACACATACAAATACACACATGCAAACACACACCTCATACGGCGCATCCGCTCTTGGCAAAATTGAGAATTAGGAGATGAGGAAACTGATTCAAAGTTCTGAATCCTGATTTTTTTTTTTTCCGCAGCGTGGCTGAGGGAAACATCGAAACAAAAACACAGTATATCCTCACATATAGGCTGACGATAAAACAAACATAAGATTTCCAGATGGTAGGTGAGTGCTGGAACACTAGGTGAGGCGAAAAACTGGAAATGCTCATCTGAAAAGCTGGCAGGTGGTCGTACTGCGGGGGAGGAAGAAGGAGGGGAAAGAGAATGGCAGGCGATGGGGAGAAAAATGACAGAGCTGAGAGAGGGATGGAGAGGTTGAGCGACTCACGCAGCAGAGTGTCTGTGACTGCTGGAAAAACATTGTTCCACCAATCTGCCATTTAATTACAGACAGGCCGCCCCTGTAGCGTGTAGCACTTTAACGTGCATCCAGTCAAGCAGGACACACAAAAAGAGTGCCGTGGAAAGTGACACTAATGAAAAGAAATCAATAGCCTCATTTTCTTCACCATTCAACCACACTGTCTCTTCCACCCACCTATAGGCAGTGCTTCTTTCTATTCTTTCATTCTTTTATTCCTTCTCTTTATCTCCTCTCGCTTCACTCATTCTCAACAGCTTGACATTAGATTTCCTCCACCTGTTTAATATAGCTCTCCTCATCTCTTCATCAAATCCACTTCTAATTATATCCTTTATGACTGGCAATGTGGGAGAACTTGTTTAAAAAACATGTTTGTTTTATTCATAAAGGAACTCAGAGAGAGGAAGTTTTAATAAGACTAGCCATGCAGGCGTCTCTGTGAGACTATATTTAGGCACAGCGGTGCTTTGAGCGTCCAAACACACTCACAAATGACAATGCTAAAATGTTGATGTTGAGCAAGCAATGTCATCATCTTATAGCCCTTTTCCATACACATATGCTGGCATGGTTTGACTCGATCTAAGCAAGGAAGGGATTTGCATCTGTATTACCACACTAATGAAAATGAATGCACCGATGCTGAGCTTTGGGGCAAATTGGATTAGACATAGTGACATGTGTTTTCCAGTGCATAGTGAAAAGAAAGAGAACAGTGACTTATTATACCTGTGTCACAACAATAAGAGTGGAATTCACATTTCCTTCTGCAGTGTAAATGAACCACCTCTGTCTTTTCAGGCAAGGTGACACAGACACAGATTAGAGTGTGATAATAATGTATGATGATGTGACTCCAGTGTAAAATTAGTTTTACACTGGTTGGGAGAAAAGACTACAAATAAAAATGCAGTGAAACATTGCAGAATCTTTGCAGAACAAACCCGCTAATGCCGGAGCTCTGAATGCAACACGCGCTGAATTTCTGATATCTTTTCATTCTGTTATCTGTTGTTTTGATGAAAGTAATATTTTTATCTCTTTGGCTGTGGTGCTTTAAGCTGCAAAGAGGTGGTTTATATTGATCCCATAATGCATATCCAGGTTTGATGTATGACTTATGAAAGGACTTTTGATATCTTCCCTCCACAGTCTGTCCCTGCCCTCCACTGTTCAGGTAGTGCAGTAATGGCCTGTTGGATCAATGACCAATAATCAGAGAGACACAATGAAGCTCTGTTCTTTTCCTTTTACTCCACAACCAGAGCAATCTGATAGAACAAAAGAACCTGGAAGGACAGCAAATTTTCTTCTACAAGAAGCAATTAACTAACCTTTTTTTCAACGTAATGAGAAATAAGATCCCGTGGCTTCATTTACAAGATGGCATTGATTTTCCTCTCCTTTTTTCTCCTCTCCTCTCCTCTCCTCTCCTCTCCTCTCCTCTCGTCAGGCGTAACCAACGCCGACGCGGTGGTGAATATGCGGAAGGTGACCCATCAGACCATTAGCGAAGAGCTGTCCACAACCGTTCTCCTCCCCTGCCTCTTCACCCTCCGCCCCAGTTCATCCCATGAGCCCCCCAGGATCAAGTGGACCAAGGTCTGGGGCCAGAGAGGCTCAGATGGCCTGCAGAAGGAACAGTCTGTCCTGGTGGCCAAAGACAATGTGGTCAAGGTACAATAACGCCTGAGATGTCTAGTGGTGTCAAGTTTTCTGGAAAAATCTGGCTCAGTAATGTTTAACTTGTCTCCTTCTGTCTCTATTCTTATCATCGCAGGTGAAGAAAGCCTTCCAGGGTCGTGTAACTTTGCCCGGTTACAATGAGAACCGCTACAACGCCAGTCTTGCTTTGTCAGGGCTACGCTCTAGTGACTCTGGTCTGTACCGCTGTGAGGTCGTGGTCGGCATCAATGACGAGCAGGACACAGTGCCCCTGGAGGTCACAGGTGAATAAAATGTAGACATTACTTCCAATTAAGGAAGCCATTTGGAATTAAAGTCACACTTGGTGTGGAAAATTTCACGCTAGGGGAAACTCAGCTTTATGCTAGCTGCATTAAACATCAGGATTATCTTAAAATCCTGAAAACCATTTGTAGTTAGTTAACATTTCGAGGAAACGTGTGATTAGTAGCTAGGTTACTGCTACAAGCTAATGCACTTGCTAATTTCCCATGAGTATTTCTTTAGAGTTATTAAGTAACAAAGGACTGAGAGAATCCAACAACCATTCAGCCTGTTGCCAGGTAATAAAGCTTTCATTTGCTGGTTAACATCAAATGACTAATTCATTGCAGAAGCTAAACCTTTACTGAAAAGGGAAGAGGTGCAAAAAAACAACACAGCCATGGGCAGTTACAATAACATACTGTATATTATTAAAATTCAAACCAAACTACAAATTTTAGCAACATTCAAGACGTTTACACATACTGAAATAATAAGACAGTCACACCAGGAGAGCGAGACAATAGAGAGAAAAAGAACGGGGAAGAATCAGCCATGTCATAGTAATTAGTAATTAGTTAACACCATTTATGTCATCCTAGGCATTATGCATGTTTTCACCTACACAAAGTATTACCTCAGTGAGTCAACACTTGATTCGCCGGCTCTCAAGGTTTGCCACTATGAATAATAATGACCTTGTTTTTCATGTCAGGCTAATACAGCCATTACACCCAGGGTTGTTCACTGTCCACGTAGAGTGTATGATGATGGGGGAAAAGGTGAGCAAACTCGAACACATTAAACATCATTGACCTGGGCCACTCAGGTGCTGTTCATGCACTGAAAGCCTAATGAAACCAATAAGGTAGGAACCCAGCAGTGTACGTTTTTGTCAAATAGTGTTACTCCGAGAGCTTTGTATGGCTCTCAGTGGCTTGACTAAATAGGCAAACCATTTACTGCATTATCTGTATCCAGGACATCCATATTTGTGGAATTACGAGGCTACCTGAAGGTAGCTGACTGTAGTAGAACCATAATTACTGTGTCAGAGTATTTTAGCTGTAGAGCTTTCATCAGATTCTTTCCAGGTCACTCACTATTTTTAATAATAAGCTATTATAATAATGACCACAGGGAATCACACAATGCATTAACCACTGTACACTATGCTGCCACTTCCACACATTAATGCTAGTGTTGCTAACATCAGCTCTAAAACCCCAGTGGCCTTATTCTTTTACACAGTCACGGTGCACTACAATGGCTACATCGTGTGTCATCAAACATAAAAAACATAGTCTCCATGGAGTGGAGTGCCTGCATATAGCTCAGATGTGCGTATGTGCAAGCATGCATATGTGTGTGGGAGCGTTTGTCTATTATAGTTTCAGTATTTCAACAAGGACGAGAGATGAGGCAGAGCACCTCATCTCTCTCCAGATTTATATTTACTAAGCAAGACTCCTGTCACAGCTTGGGAGACCCTGAGTCCCCCCTCACCCCCAACTGGCTAATCGATTAACACGCTATGAAAACCACTCCTTCAGAGAGAAACCAATTACGTAGCTGGCGAGGAGTAGCCATCTCCAGGGTTTCGTCTTAATTGGCAGTCGCGCTACATGACAGACCACAGCCATCCTCACACTAATTCTACTGAGTGCTTAACGTATTAATTAGCAGGTATTGATACTGCTCAGCTATATCAATATCATAATAATACACACTGCTCTTAGGCTCATGCGTTTTTGCCTAAGCACCGATGAGATGCACTTCCTCTCTTGCCATGTCTTTTTTAATTTCTCCCCTGCTGCCTCTGTCTTACTCGCTTACTCGCTGGTTTTGTCTCCATTTTGCTTCGTCTTGGCACATATTGACTGTTCAATTGGCTGTGTCTCACCAATTAGAACACAGTGCCATTGATTGAATGTGTCAACCGTTGTCTGTGGTGAGATATGGCTGCCCGGCATTAACTGGTGTGCGAACAATAGATAGTATATCAACTTCGGGCATGGTGGAAAGCTTTATGTTGTTGTTGTTCCACAACTTCTGCGCAAGAGTCAAGTCTCATCAAAGTTATTCATAGTTGCAAACTTTAAAAATATAAGCTGTTCAAGTCATGAATACAGTACATGCAGTCTATAGTTTGCAGATTGTATTTGGACCCACAGCTAACATCCTTTCTGTAATGTGGGATGAACACAACACAGAATGTGAGGGAGCTGCCCATGACACAGTAAGTGTTTAAAATAACATGAACAAAAAGTAATGTCTAGTGGGAATTAGTGCTAATGTTGGCAAGCTATCAAGCTCAACAAACTAGTTTTTACTCTGCTTGTTAGCCTAGATCGCTAGCTTCCACTTTCAGACTGGAATACAAACTTAACAGCTCAATGAGTCCTCCCGATTCTGGAAGGTATGTAGGTTTGTTGCAAAAAGGGGGAAAACATTTATCAGTGTTTGCAGGATATGCAAGGATCTGACATGCTGTAGTCTGTGGTGCATCATGACATTTGGCAGTGCATCTCCTTGAAACAGCATCTGTCAAATGTCAGTTAACTGGTGCCAAATGCTCAACCAGAGGCTTAAAGATTAGGCGGTGTTTTTACAAATTCATCCGAAAATAATTTGTCTTGGAGAATGCGCATAATAGCTGTAGATTCATTACAGTTATAGTTAGACTTTAAACAGAATAAATGTTGGCGTACTGTGTTGCACTATGAATCAGTGTGTTGTAATGTAGTGTAAGATACTAAACAATACTGTCAAGGGACACCAAATGCTCAACAGTGCTACAATGAGGGCATCACACAGTCATAAAGCATAGGGCCTACCCACAAATGGTGCCTTTCTGTTTCTCTCCCTGGAGACTGTGTGTGGATGTGTGAGGATACAGAGGGTAAAAATAGAGGCATGAGGTATTGGGCATTCAAACCTCATGTGGAATACGATTGGGTTTCCCGTACTGAGAGGAAACCCATTTGTTTCTCTAGTGTACGTATTAGCCAGCAAGCTAGCATCTCTTTTTGGACAAGATCCCACAGCCTCAAAGGAGAGAGGATAGAAACTGAAAAATTAGGAGAGAAGAAATGGAGCAAAAAAAGAGAGAATTTCTGCTCCATGTCTTTATGAAGAGGAGAACAATACCGATATGACAGAATGGCTTGACGGACTGCTGGGATTATGGGAACTGTGTGGATGTGTGACACACAAACACACATGGCCCTGCTTGCTTTCTTCGCCCATAGCCTGAAGTGCTAATGCTCAAATTGCCACGTAGGCCTCCATCTCGCAGGAATCTCTGTCACTCTCTCAGACAAAGCCAGCGAAGATAAAGGAGCCGTGTTAGTAGCCAGACGCCCACTGGCTTTCATGTCGCTGGATGCTCCTCAGGGGAGCAGCACTGCATGACTGGCAGGCAGAGGTGGGAGGTGAGGGAGCGTTAGATGGACACTTCTGAAGCGATTCCTTTCCCATTTAAGTGGAATATATATGCCCCTTTCACAGCTAAGGGAATTGTGTCTGACTTTATTCCCAGCTGATTGTTATAACCTGATTTTTTTGTATTCCTGTCTACCTCTCACCAACTCTTTCCATCTCCGTGATCCAATACATGGACCTCCTTGAATTTAGTGTCTATCTATATTTCTGTGTCTGCATCCTTTGTTTTTCCATCATGAGTGCGACAGCAGGTGGTGTGTGGCGGGATGACATTGTGTGTGTATACTGTTAAAGCAGTAAAATAAACATCACCACTGTTTGTCATACACCGTATCCAAGGGCAACATCTCTTTTCTCTAATGATAAGCCGACCGAGTGCCTGATGCAAATGAGACTCACGTAACCAGGTTGCTGAACCTGAATGCTGTTGTTTCCTCCTGCACAGATGGAACAATGTCAGTACATGATGAGGATGTCTAGAGGGCTTTGTGTTTATGTATCTGTGAGTTAGTACATGCTCATATTTTAATGGTTCATGGCTGCGGTTCATGAATATTTCTGTGACCCGTAGGTTGCAGGTCTTAAATTCATGTGATTAGTTTCTGTAGTCACGTGCTGATTCTCTTTCCTCCAGGTGTGGTATTTCACTATCGGGCACCCCATGACCGCTACGCCCTGTCTTTTGCTGACGCCAAGAGGGTGTGCCTGGAGAACTCAGCGGTAATTGCAACACCAGGCCAGCTGCAGGCCACCTTCGCTGATGGATATGACAACTGTGATGCCGGCTGGCTGTCTGACCAGTCTGTACGGTGAGGCTTTCAACTGTGCATACAAAAGCTATAGTTTGTTGCTGTTGGAATAACTCTAAAGAGGACACTAAACTGTCACTATGGTTACTACTGTGATACAAAGCAGTGTTTGTCATACTGGCAGCACTACTACAGTGCCTATGTTCGTAGTCCAGCCTCAAAGGCGATAATTCGCTAAAGTAGTACTACATATAGAAGAAAAGAAATAGTGGAGAAGAACACTAATTAGCCCTCTGGTTAGAGTTGGAATGTCAACAAATAAAACACAGCTAACCATGCGTTATGAGCACAATTATGAGCTCTTCTAAGATGATGAAAAGACTTCCTGTAATATATACAGCACCAGTCACTGGACAGAGTCTCAGTTATGAGTTTGTCCTGTATCTATCCTCTGGCATTTGAGTAGAAATTGAAATCTTTACATTTAAAGTAGCATTTCATAGAGATTGGTTCCCACTGTTGTAAATATACAGTTGTACATCTGCATTTGTTATTATTATATTACTTGTTATCAAAAACTAGCGAGTCGACAACAACAAGATCAAGCAGATGCAACAACACGAGACACAGCAGCCAGCTAATATTGCTCATGAGTCCAACAGCAAGAAGCTCAGCTCGGCGTCTGTCTTTAATCCTTTTATTTCACAAAGCTCACGCCACCGACTTAAAGTCAGTCCCGGATTTACTCTTCTTGACTTTGTCCATCATCTTCAGTCTGTTCATCTCTGCCATTATGTCCATAGAAGCTGTGTTAGGTTACATTGCCTGCTTGCCCAGCTCCGGTTCTGGCACGACACCGGGTCACCACCCCGGGTCAGAAAACCTCCTCTTCTTCCCAGTAGTCCAAAATACTTGTGGTACAAACACTCCGTCAGTGCTCTGAGGTAGCAGCAACTATAGTTCACAGCAGTTTACTTTACGCATTGATGCAGCCAGAAGACTTCAGAGAGAAAGCAGGAAATACTTTATAAAATATGATTCAGTTTCACCAAAATAAGTGAAATAGTTGGTGGTGTCTGAAGTGTTACGTACTTCTCATTGGAGATCGTATCCAGAGCACAAGAACAGGTGTACTGGGCACAGAGTAAGAATGACAGACACACCACTAACCTGATGAAATGTCAGTGTAGCATCAAAATGAAATGAAAAGTTAGACAATGTTACTTTTAATGATAGCTAAGAAACCAACAAAATATGAAATCTAAACGGCAGAGCATTTCCTCATCTACATGTATAGTCGCTGATTGTCACACACTGCAGCTGCATCTGAATATCATGGGCTAGACAGTAATTAGCAGTCTTTGGCTGAAAGTAGCAAGGCTTGTTGACAGCTCTTGTTTGTCGGACCAGGTTGCTATTTTAAAATCAGGCAGATGTCTCAGCCTAACATTTTTGATAATGATCAAACGGTGTCACGAAGTAAGTGCACTCTGCTCCTGAAATGTCTAAAAAAAGAAAACTTGATGAACAATTTAAAAATATGAATCAATTTGGATCTTGTGTTTTTATAAACACAACACCATGCAACATAATTGGACCTAATTGCTTGTTTGCACACTGGAAAGACAGTTAACTACATCTGCCCCCTCTGTCAGGCTGCTGCGTGTGCTTCAGCTTGCCACCATCCGTAAAGTCTTACCAGTCAGAGCTTGTCTCTCAACAGTATTCTCCATATCGACATTTTAATTTCAAATCGCTGTTGCTCCAGTGCCAAGCAGATTGCCTGTTGTCTTCACATTTTCTCACAACCTTCCTGCAGCGTGGCTTCATTCCCTATTTCTTTCTCTCCTTCTGTGCGTTACTCCTGTTGTTTTCACTCGGGAGCTATCTAATTGGTCCATATCCAGTAGGCTCCGACCGCACATCAGCCAGGAGGAAAGTGTCCAATTAATACAGTGGAAAAAATATAGACATCATCCATTGCTTCATCAGCCACAGCAGAAATAAAGAGGCTGAGGCTGGAGACACTACAAGACTTAGTTGTCTTGGTATACTATTACATACAAACAGGTTGCTATTTATGAAAAAAAAAAGGGCTGCAGGTTTATGGTTATGCACGGGCATGAGTGTCTTCTGCATGTGTTTTTCGCACATTTGCCTGTGTGTGTTTTGTCCAAGTACTTCATAAGTCCCTGTATGCTCAGTGTAATCTTTTAATCAGCCTCTTTGCCTGTGCCCTGGTGCTGTTGGAATCAATGTTCTTGTGGAATAATTGCTCAGTTGGAGCCTGAATATAGATCGCTGTTTTCTCGGCCCCAGAGGCACGCCAAGCCACTGAAGGAATTCCTGATTCCTTTAACCTCTCCTTGACTTCATACCTCTACCTCCCCCCCTCCCTCTCTCTCTCTAAAGCTGTAGCGTTACAGGAATCCTTGTATTGCCAGAGCAATAAACACATTTCGAAACGATTTTAAGTAAAACGGTTGGGTAATTATTCTGTGAAACTTACACTGAGGGCGGAATAATTAAAAGAAGCAAGATATTGTATCTATTGAATTGCTTTGCAGTTGTTGTCCTGAGGTTGTTTTGACATGTAATAAATGTTATTGCATACCTCATTTTGGCATTGCAGCCAGTTTCAGGGGCGATATTTATGTGTTTATTTTTTCGTTATTCTTTGGGTAATCTCTGGGAGGAGGATATACTTAAACTCATTGTATCCAGGGCAGGAGATGATAAAAGTGTAGTTCAGTTTTCATCTTATTTTGTATGTGTGTGAACACAGACTCTTCCTCTGGGAGCCAAGTTTGTCTGTAGCTGCCTTTTTCATAGCCAGGCTATATTAATCTCCCCCTCTCTCGCTTCCTCTGTCTCTTGATTTTCTCTGCAGGTATCCCATCCAATCGCCTCGTCCCGGTTGCTATGGCGATCGCGAGGACTCACCTGGAGTCCGTAACTACGGCAAAAGGTCCCCCGATGAGCTGTTTGATGTCTACTGCTTTGCTAAGCAGCTCCAAGGTAGGAGTCGGGAGCTTCAACCGTAAATTTGGGTTTAGTCATGCATGGGTCCACTAAGCCGTGTGTGCAGCGCAAGAACGCTGTGACCAGGAGTTAATACTCTGTTAGCACAGAAAGGAAGAGGGCAGAAGGAGAAGGAGGGGAGAGGAGAGAGGGGGAGAAAGAGAGACAATACCTCCTGCAGGCACAAGATAAGTGGGTCAGTAGTGTTATCCTAAAACTTTACTTTTCGATTTGTAATGCCACAGGCAAAGGTGGCAAAGACCTACAACAGTCGTGCAAAATGTCTCTGACTTTGATTAACTCATGGCTGGCTAACCCCTCCCCTAAACAGCAATTATCCAATCATAGAATAGCAACCACAAGCCATTCCAGGCTAACTAGCTTCCTACATACAGTAGCAACCCAGCGTTACTTCCAAGGGTAAGAGGTATTATATCGAGAACAATGCTGCTGCATGGATCATCAACTGGTGATGGTGCTGACATGATTTAGTCATGTACAGTATGTCGCCACCAAGTGCATACAATATTTAAGGCCCTTTTACAGAGCTCTCATTTTAAAAAGAGTCAGCTGATTGTTAAGTAGCAAGCTACAGCTGATCAAATCTGCCAGCAACAGTTGGCTTTTCAAAAATCAAAATCACGGGACGTCGGCTAGAATTGAGAAGCCTTCTGTTGCTTACATCTGTGTAAAATCCTAAACCCGTTTCAAAAAAACTCCCGAGACTTTTTTTTAGTGCTAAATCTGCCACTGCGCTCCTTGAAAAGTGCATATGCGCTGTGCTAGAGAGGAAAGCATGACAGGCATAGCAACAGTAACTAAGGGGTCGAGGCTTAGCAAACAGGTGCTAAGGTGCTTCTGGGCACAGCCAGATCCATTAAAGCTCCACAAGATCTAAACAACTTTGAACCTTTAATCAGAGTTTATGAATTCACGCCTACTCGATGGGAATCTATATTCCACCAAATCAATGTGCGCATAACTGGAGGCCACGTTCCTCCAAGTTGTGTTCCACTAATTATTCTTTAAGATGAATTACATAGGTGACTGTTTCTTGATGGCTCTTACTACTCCTTAGATATTTAGACCCGTAGCTAGTTCAGGCAGTCAAATCAAGTCTACTGCCACTCATGCATAACATATTTCTTTCAATGGCAGTGTACTTAAGACGTGATCTGACTTTTTAGTTGCCATAGTGCTCACTGAAAGCCGTGTCATCATTTGCTGTCTTATAGCATTTCGTAAGCCCCACCTTCACCCCCAGCATCCTCCTATAGACCTAGAGTTTGACTCCCTGTTCTATGCTGTGATGAGATTTCTTTGTGGGGAGTGAAAAAACTCCAAATATGAATGCTGCATGTGTCACATTGTAATTCAGGTTCAGTCCAAATCAAAGTCGATGACAGCTGACGGGCTGAAATATTTGTTAAGTGTTTGTGATCTTTGCATATTGCAAATAACAATCACAAGCACAGCAGGTTTTTTTAACACCACAATCAAAATCACGGCAGGGGTTAGTATATCTGGGTCACTTGTTATGAGGCGGTACAACCACAGCTGTTATTAAGCATAATAGTAGTGGGAGCTACCAGAGCTATCAGTAGGCAATATTAACAACTGTGTATGTGACTAAAATCCTGAGTAGAGATGATTACATGACCACCTGTAGACTTTGTATTTATTTGTGAGTTTAGAATATAATTCAGTTCAGTTAACAGCCTGATTGAAGCGATGGGCTAACTTATTACTTGCTGACACATACAGTAGCCTGTGTTTTCTCTCTTATTTTGTAAAAACAAAACAACTAGAGGATACATGTTGTTCAGTGCACAACCATGTATTGTAACAGACCTTGGTTAAATTTAAATTCACATCTATGTATATTTTAGCATGGTTTAGACAAATTTTCAACTTTTCATCACCCTTTCTATGAATATTTCATCCATCTTCTAGCATTTCTTCTCTCACATAATCCCATTCTACCTTTTGCCTCTTTCGTTTTGTCCGCATATTCACCCTTTACCCTTCACCTCCCCCATCTCAGTTCAATAAATCAGCAGCACCATTATTTACTCTTGGCATAAATCTCCTCAATGCTCATATCGAACTTGTTCATCTGTTCTCCGCTCCTCATTCTCACTGTCCACTCCTCCAGCTCATATTTTTTTCATCGCAAGCTGAACTGCCAGTAGATTTTCTGATCATATAATTTTATTTGTGCTGTGCAGACACAGTGGACCTCTTGAGCTCTCTTCTGTCTTGCCTGCGAAAGCCCTATTTTTGCATCACTGCTGTATTTCAACCCCACCTTTCTTCAGCTTCTCATACTGTGTACTTGTCTTTCTCTTAGATGCCTCTTTGCAGCTGCTTTGAATTCAAAGAATTGTATTTATATAGTCTGTCCTTTGAATCACTGATGTTTCATATTATTTGTATGCAAAAAATAAAGTGCATTCTTCTGCGTAGCAAATGAAACCGTTCTTTTATCACACTACTCTACGTCTCCCGCTCTTGTTGCTTTGACAAGCTTGGCAAAAAGAAAAAGAAAATGGCTAGAAGTTTTTGCTTTTTAAGTAAAATACTGACAGAGTCATGCACACACACGCTACAAACAGCAGACACAGACTCAAATGTACCTACATCACTTTGTACAACCAAAAAAAGAAAAACTCTCATAAGCCAACTGAAAAAAAGCAGATCTCAGACTGAGGGCTAAACATGCCTTCAGGCTCTCAACCATGCTCTGTAACACAGTTAACTGAGGTCCTCCTTTCTTTTCCCCTTCCTCTCCTCCCAGGTGAAGTCTTCCACTCCGCAGTGCCAGAGAAGTTAAGCTTGGCCACAGCCTCCACCCACTGTCATTCGCTTGGAGCCCAGCTGGCCACCGTCGGGCAGCTTTTCCTTGCCTGGCAGGCAGGTCTGGACCAGTGTGACCCCGGCTGGCTGGCCGACGGCAGCGTCCGCTACCCTATCAACGTCCCACGGAAGAACTGCGGTGGAGGCGAGCCCGGAGTGAGGACTGTCTACAACAATCCCAACCGCACCGGCTTCCCCGACACCACAGCCCTGTTCGACGCCTACTGCTACGGAGGTACTGATAAACTTGATGCACCATCTTTGTGGTAATTGCCATGGAAACAAGAGGGGGGGTCTGGAGACTTGCTTTCTATTCTGGTTATTAATTAGCACGAGATGTTTGTGTCACACATGGAGTAATTGCAAAGTGATGTGTGACATTTGTGTCGCCGCCCTGGTGGATTTGAGGGCTTGTATGTTGTGTGTAGTGACGCCTGAGAAAGAGAGAGAGAGAGAAGAGGAAAGAAAGAAGGTAGAAATAGAGATAGAAAGAGTGGGAACATGAATGAGACCAACTGGGATTTGCATCAACTCTGTGTCTGACCTTGTCTTTTATCACATGCCAACTGAGACTGGAATAAGTTGGTTTCATCTTTCCTTTGGATTGCCTTTCACCACATTCTCTCCACTGATATCTGTATTTTATAATTTATCAAACCTACAATTTGCATCTCGTGTTTATTTTTGTTTTTCTTTCTTCCATTGATCGTAGCAGACTACAGACTGATATTGCACAATTATATTTCCACAGATAGGAAAAGAAAAGGATGACATTTTCATCTTTCACAGTGTCGCCTTATGAAATTTTCATTGAAGTGAAACATCTGCATAACCCAATCATTTTAAGTAAACAAGAACAGCATGAGAGCAGAGCAGCAGTGCATTTGTCAAGACAAACAGCTGATAGATGAGCGTCTTCATAGCACCACAAGAGTCGTATGCACATTTACATTAATGTTTAAAACAAACATTGTCTTTCAGATAGCTAAAATTACATAAAAATGGTAATATGTTTTGTTTAATAGAATAGATTCGGGTTCATGTAAATAATATTGTCGAAACAATCTCATTAATATCGCGTGAACACAATATATGCATGTTAGCAATTATTGGATTTTGTAGCAGAAAAATCCGAGCCACATGTTTGTTTGCAACACCGTGCCGCATGCTCTGGATTTAACCTTGTTTGAGTAGCAATAACAGGTTCACTGCAATAGGAGGAGAGAGGTAAAGTAAGGTTCATTGTTGTGTTGTGCAGCCGAAAATAAAGCAGGTCAGGTCAGAAAAACAGTGCTGTTTTCTTTTGGTGAAATGTGGCTGTTGTGTGTTCCAGCCCGCCAGCCAGCTGGGGTCCAGGCTGCAGAGGCGCAGGCTTTGTACCACACCAACAACCCATCAACAGAGACCATCCCCATAGCCACTGAAGCCCAGCATAATGACCCTTTTTCCAAGACTTCCACCTGGACTGGCCTGGTTGACTTGGACAACGTAGGAGTTCACTCCATTGCCGGGATTAACAACTCCTCTGAGATCTCTGAAGAGCATGTGGTCATCCACTTAAGGCCAGATGAAAGGTGGGATGACAAACAGGAGGGAGCCAACCAACTCAGCCAGGATGAGGAGCCTGATAGCCCAAACAGTAGCAACACCTTGGACCTTTCTGACCTCAGGAGCCCGGAGAGCCATGGAGGTTCTGCTCATGAAGAAGAAGATGGTGGCTATTTTGGATCATCTGACACCCCAACATTACCCTCTGTGGCTCCTTCCACTCCCGGGCCTCACGCTAGTAATGGTGTGTTGGCTGAGTTTGTTAACACTCTGATGAGGCCCTTTAGGTACTGGACTGGAGGTGAGGGGGTGGAGGGGACAGAAAAGGGACCTTCAGTGCTTGAGGAAAAAGCAGGAGCGAACCAGACGCAGGGAGAAGCATCCAGCAGAAACCTGAGTATACCGAAACCCAGTGGGAACAAGGGCAGCATGGACAATGCCATCATGGAGCACAGGAGTGCTAGTTTTTCCTTTAAGGCTCCTTCCAGTGGACTACAGAAGCCAGACGAAGGATTGTCTGAGCAGGAGAAAGAGTTGATCCCGCTGATTCGATTAGTGCCTGCAGTCCAAAGCACAGGGCCAAGTGACACATCGATGCAGCCAGGAGAACGTGCCTCCAGCCCTCCATCCACTGTTAACGGTATGAGCTTCACCTTTAACCTTTAAAACTAATTACTGAGTGTGAAATTGAAATAGAAATGAGGGTGAATTGAAGCAGTTCTATTTCAAATAGAGGCGTGGTGCATTTAATGTCTTGTAAATATAGTGTCTGTTTTTTGTCATGCTTTTTAAACAGTCTCTCCATTCCTCCCTTTCTTCTTTTCCCTCGAGTACGTTATAATATATTCCTCCGCAGGGCAATTTGAAGTATTGTTGTAGATTTAATTAAATAGTAATTGGAAACAAACAAAAGGGGCATACCACATACAGTAATACAAAATGCGTGGTGGTGACTGTTCTGCCTTCATTCTCATATTTATTGATGGAGCTGTGTTTACAGTAAAGTCTGTCAAGAAGAATGCAAGCTAGGTTTGAATTTTAATTTATTCTCGATCCTATGAAAGGTTTGCCTGGATATGTATTGTTTGCAGACCTGCATCAAACATTACAGCTTATTTTTAGGAATCAAAGAAGCATTAGACTGAAAAATTGACTGGTCTTAGCTGTGGAGAATAAACAGATGAGGAAAAACAAAGCAATTTGACCAGACACGGATGTCTGGATGTTTAAGAATTCTGTGTTCAGACAGAAAGAGCGAAATGCTCTGGGGAGTACAAGAAGGCTTGACAAATGCAGGGATCCAATGTCGTGTGCTGCATGTGTGTGAACTGAGGAACCTGGAGGCCCTGTCAGACATGTAACATCCCCAGTGGAGTGAGTTACCCTCAGGAATGGTGCCAGAAAAGGTCAACAGGTTTCTTCTCTTCTTGAAAGCACCAAACCCCAAATCACATCCTAGTTTATAACTGCAGGGGTAAATGTAGAGATTAGAGGAAGAACTCCTGACTGGTAGATTGCTGGATCAATAACTACCAGAGCAAGGCACTTGGCTACAGTAGAGCCTAAATTACAACTGAAAATGATCATCGGCCACAAGTAGAGAAATGTATCAGATGGAAGCCGAAAAGAAAGTCTACCACAGCCTTGGGTGGAAGAAGGCAGTTTTTCTTTTAATGGCCACCACAAATAACACATCCTTGGTTATCAGCTAAAGGGGAGGATACAAAGAAAGTCTTAAGACTCTCCCACAGACAGCCAGAAGAATGATTCAATAAAGGTGTAAAGCTTTTCTCACCTAGCAATTGCCGGCTTTATTAATATAAATACTCACCGCTGTGCTACCTGAAATCCGATGCCAACCCCCAAGGTATTAATGAAAATCCAAGCTTTAGTCCGCATGCATTATTCACAGCCGTATCCAATTAACGTGGAGGTTGGGCTACACTGCCTTTCGTTCTCACCTCCATCTATGTCTCTTCCAATTAGGTCCCGGATCTCTGAAGGTAATGATCACTACAGCAAGGATGAGCAACACAAGAGGGGGGGGGGGGGGGGGTGATGAGTTGAGCATGAAAGAGGGAAAGACGGAGAAAGTCATTGTTTCTTTCTTTAATGTTGCAGTGATGGAAGGCTGCTCTCAACTGATGTGTCTTCTTAAACTAGCATCAGTGAGCTGAATTAACTCTGTTACTGCACACCTCGGGCTATCCCTTGGATCTCAACACTTCTTAGTAACTGATGGTGCCATGTTGCCTCTTTGATTGAGGGGGATGCAAAGCTTAGCACTGCAGAAAGAAATCTAAAAAAAAAAGGTCCCAGAATGTAGACTTCCCCTGCAAATCTAAACAGTTTGATCATTTTTTTTTGTTTTTAATTAAGTATTATTTCGTGAAGTTCCTAGTGGAGCAATCTGCATGTTCAATCTGAATAAGCTCTACATGCGAGCACTGACTGCCTGTCAAGGAAATCGTGTCTGTTTCACACCGGTCTCGTCAACCGCAAGGACTGAATTTATGTGATAGAAGACAGTTGGGTCTGTGCACTGACACTGAGATGAGATGCTCCTGACATGATTCACATGGCCATCCAATAACTTCTTCTCAGTCTCTATTATTAGATGCCATATCTGCAGATGGGCTGAGGTAGAATCGGTACCAACTCTTTCCCTCTTTGTGTGTGTGTGTGTGTGTGTGTGTCTCCCTCATTGTCAGCCTCCACTCTCACAATTTAATATCATGTCTGCCTGACCCGAGGGATTCTCTCAGCCCGTTTACTCCAGTAAAGTGGAGTCAACACAGCAGAACCACTCACGGTGGAAGCACACAATTACCGTCTGAACGGGGTTTATTTTAAATGTGTTTTGCAGCATCTCGGTGTTGAATTGTGGCTTTTCTGCCAACAGATTCACAGTGTCAGAGCTGAACTTTAAGCTCTAAACAGCACCATGAAATCATCCAAACCTGTGTCTAATTGTCTCATTTTATTTATTACATGGGTCATTACATAGATGATCAAAGCAGATTAATGTGTTTAATTATTCTTACTTTCATCAGTGTGTATGTGTGTGTGTGTAGTAAAAGTATGTAATTAGCTATTTGGATTATTAATAGGACAATTACGCCCGTCTACATGGCCCTTATGGAAATGAACCCCAGGCTCACGAACTTCACTTGGGCATAAGGCAACAGCGGACCTCCTGAATAATTTACATTCATTTTAATATTTCATGCATGGACATATTTGTGTATGTTCTCCCTCTCGCAGTAATTTGTTGTGCCGGGTTGTGTTGCACACCCCCTGCTGTATTGCTGTACCGAGCCAAACCAAGCTGAACGATGATGATGGCAGCAACACTAGCTGGGCCTCTCACTAACACGACTGCACGGCTGCCCTAAAAAAAAAAAAAAAAACCCACAGCAGCCATGAGTCACACATGCAGACAGAATGAATTATTGATGGTGTGGACAGTGTCTGGTTTAAAGCCGTAAGCTGATAAGGTACACTGGACCACTTCATCTAAATAAACAGGTCTAGATGGAGCTTGTTGTGGAGCAAGTCATTTGCTTATCGTGTTGCGAGTGCTCCTGCGTTTTTCCACATGGCTTCTCTCACCACAGGCAAATGTCCCTGCAGGAGGTTGTTTGGGGTAAAAGAATCCACAGGGAATAAGAAAACAGGGGCAGAGAAGAGAAGTGTGAAATTACTTTGAATACATCTCTCCATCCTTTTTGGTGTGTTTTGGTCTGTGCACTGCATGCACACGCATTTGTGTTTTTGGGCTTCCACAAGGGATGACTTCCATCTTTGTCTACAAACTCCAGCAACTTTAGTAGCCAGACTGATCAGCTCCACTGGTGAGGAAAGAAGCCCAAAACATCCAATTCACCGTACAGTTAACTGTCAGTTCACCAAAAAAGTACAGTTTGTCTACAGTTTTAAAAAAAACATGAAAGGCAACTCCCAGTTACAATGACTTTAATATCTTTATACTGTATATGCATACGTATTCCTTCAACAAAAAGCACTAGACACACACATTATACTATATAGGAAATCTGATGTAATAACACATGAAAAGACCCGTTTAAAAATGTATGTATGATCACATTTATCGATGAGAGAGGCAGTTTTTCTGCATGAAAAGCTTACATATAAACATAGTATTGATCTGTTCCTTGCAGTGAACATGCCCTACATGTAGTAATACAATGTAGTGATATGATTTTCTTTTCTTTTTTTTTCATTGAAACTATTAAAAATTGAAAGCAGCTACAAATTGCAAGTTGTTTTTATAGTTTATTCTTAGGACAGCTTTTATTGTTGAGGTTTAGACAGATTTTGATTGATCTGGTCTCATGTTATTGGTTCTGAATTAGGTGATTTAATGATAAAAAAAAAAAAGTATTTGTTCATTTAAGGAAGTATTGTAGGTATCAGATGTTCGACTGGACCAGTTTTAAAGGCCAGTTGTGTTTCTGTATTTATATTTTCGTCTGTGCTTTTTATCTGTTTGGAAAAGGTGATATAACATATTCCCATGCACCAGCTGGGATTTGGCAATATACAAATCAAAATGTTTCAATGTTTTGTTGAGTTTTAAGCCTTCTAGTATTTGTCTGTTCCGTGGTAAGCTTTATGAAAGGGTGGGACACTGTGAAGGTCTTAGTTTCTCATTAAATTTCTAAACTTTACAACCCCAAAAAGAAATTGGTTTGTGTAGGGACAGAAAAAAGAATATATGCAATAAAAAACAGTTTTGTACTCCACTCGGGACAGCCATACCCACTGACCATGTCGGTTGCTGATCCTAGCAGACTTGTGTTTTCATAATAATTTTTAAACTGTGCTGTAAGAGTTATATGAGGCTCATGTAAGCCAAGCTTGAGTTTTAATTGCTAATTACACTTCCATAAAATTAAATCCACCCCCTACCTCCATAATGAAATCGAATTAATTAGTCTATTCTGTCACTTTATTCCCTTCAGAATTCACTGCAACGGGTCCCAATGAGAGATCACCACCCAGTGAACCTGTCAACGTGTCCGGTCCTCAGGGTCCCAGAGTCAGTCCAGCCTTTGCTCCTGCCCCCAGCAGCCACTTTCAGTGGGCCATCAAGTCCATGCGTGGGTCCAAACTAGGCCCCCCTGGAAATGTGGCCTATGCAGGTAAACGTCCCACCTGGGAGCCTATGGAAGCGAAATCGGGCCCACTTGAGGTGATGACCCTACCCACCTCCCTTCGACAGGAAAACCCGGAAAACTATTCAGGCCAGGGGAGGGATCAGGACGGAGAAGATGCTAACACTCAATCAGCTGCCAGAACTGGATCAGGGGAGGAGAGGGAGATGGAGGGGAGCAGTGACGGGAGCAACTTTCCTGGGTTTGGATTGAAAGCAAACGTGGACAGCAGTGGTGTCAACCTGAGTGCTAAAACAGAGTCTTCTCTCAGTGAAAACCAGACTGAGCTTGTGACTGTGGCAGAGCACACTACTCTGTCACAGTGGCAGCTAGTGGAACAGCCCACCACCCCACCTCATGGCTCCCAGGAGCCAGACACAGCAGAGGAGGCCAGGGGAGAGATCCTCTATGTGAGCCGGCCTACTGATAACCACTCCTCGGCTCCTTCACGAAAAGGAGAGGGTAGTTCAAATCCAGGTTTCACTCCTGTTTTTAGGAAGCACAGTAAAGACACAAGCAGAGAGGAGGTGGTGACATCTACAACTGAAGCCCCAATGGAGGTGCTGACAACTTCTGAGGTGACCACAGTGGAGCTTCTGACAACCGGAGACACACAGAGGACGGATCCTACCACGACAGCAACCAGTACAGAAAAGTCATCAGACAGCACCACCAGCGAGGAACCATCTATTTCCATTTCATGGGTTCACGAAGACAGGGAGAAAACAACAAGCACACCGGACCTGCAGGGCCCCATATCTGCTACTCCAGCACCCAGCAAGGGATCTCAAACGACTACGGGTGTCATTCAGTTGACTACCTTCGCGTCAGGCTCCAACATTGGCGCCACAGAAATGGAATCCAGGTCTGCAGTGTCTGAGTCTTTCGTGGTTGGAAGTCGGTGGACACCTTTCAAAGTCACGAGCCCAAAGTCAGAGGAGCACAAACCCTCTGTGACGACAGACAACAAAGACAACAAAGACACAAGCAACCCTTTCGGCATTCTCGTACCCAACTGGGCCTTTGGGCTCTTCCCATCAGGTGCGTAAGCTCCCCGGTATTCCCAATGAATGAACTTCACTGTCATTATTATCTTCATAATTATGAGTGATTATCTAATCAGTAGCGATTTATTTAATTATGCATGCAGCTCAGTGAGAGCCAGAAACATCAGTCACATCGTCGCTGTCCTGAGATGACATACAGTACAGTAACAGCAGTACTTTAACACTGCTGCCTGCCCTCCACCTGACTTCACAGCCTCTGTAAACCACCAGTATATACACCTCTATTTCCTAACTGTGTCCAACTCTTGTTGTTTTATTCAACATCGCTACTCTCTCTCTGACTCTGACATACATCATGCATTCTTAACCCAGCCTTGTTCTTCCTTTATGCCTTCACATCCTCTTCCTTTCTTCTTCTTTCCTCCCACATTGGTATAGAGAGACAGCTCCAGATAGCGAAGCAGTGCGCCGAGGTGAGACCAACTAGGCCTTAGTGAAGTAATTAGCGGGTCAGAGTGAGTGCAATTAGGTGAACTGGGGAGAAGCAGAGATCCTAGTCCCCAACAAATCAATGTAGACACAAACTACCAGATGGGACTTGTAATTGACTGTGGTCTCTTCTCCTTTCTCATTTTCAAGTTTCTCCATGCTCAGTCGACTTGTTCCCTCGCGTTTGGCACAACTTTCTTCTCTCGTTCTCTTTCCATGAACTTCTCATTCACAATACTAGCATTCGCTGTGCCGTTTGTCTCAGCACGCTTGCATTGATTTCTTTTGATAGTTAATGGACCTGCTACTGTGGCAGTAAAACACACAGAGTAAATGAACGCGGTATTCTCAGGGCCAGTCGTCTCTTATTTGTCTAAATTTGAAATCTTAACCACAATGAGTTTGCTTAATGTTTAATGTGTCTGTCTAGAATCACTGCAATATTTGTTCTGCTAATGTAATGCCACTCATTCATCCTCAGCTCAGTGCGTCTGGTATTTTCTGGGTTTTGAAAATACATTTTTTAAATCATGACTCGGATCGTTAGTCACCCTGCCCAGTAAAGTGCATTTCTAAAACTTTTCTTCATAAGTCATCGCACGGAGAGGTCAGAGCTGGTGGGGATTCAGTAGCTGCATTTATATGAAGGCTTTTATGCCACTAATAATGAGGATAACAGCCTTTTCAGAATACTTACACCTCAGGGAAACATTTTGCAATATGTATGACAGCTGGAAATACATCATGTAGTGTGAAATGACTTCCATTTACTGTTTTTTTTTTTGGGATAAGCTGTACTCTAGTAGTTTTTTCTACCTGCTTGTCCACTTCTTTCAAAGATCTTCTCCTGGGAAGATTCACCATTTGATTGTGTCCATCGTTTGGTCATTTGCGAGCACTTCTTTGTGCCAATAGTGACCTTTGCCTGAGTAGTATGTCTTTCCCAGAGGAACTATCCTTTAGTCAAGTGGTGTTTTCTAGTTTACAGGAGCATTGTGACGCAGGGGACTTGCCTTATTCCTTTTAATAACAGCAGGAGGAGGACTTTCTGATAACACTGTGGCTTCAGTGAAACCGCAGCAGCAAACCAATAACAGTCCAAAGGCTCAACACACAGGACCATCTTCTGTGCTTGCGGTGGAAGGCTTTATTGGCTGCTCGCAGTGAAGCATGACCATGAAACTAATCTTATCATTTAATTTAGCGAGAATATAATTCAGATTTCAGTCAGAAAAGAAAAATCACGGCTTATGTAATTGCAGCTCAAGGACACTTGCTTTCTTCATATTGAATGGTTGTCTTTTTATTACACGAGGAAATGAAAAGGAAAAAGTACAGGAGTACGCTTTTGTCTTTATCAGTTTTTCTGATACGGTGACATTTGAATGGACTGAGAGGCCCTGCTCTTGTTGAGTGATTAGAGACATGAGACCACTCCCTCCGAGTGACCTTTTGCAGTTGTCAGTTATAGTACGGAGAAAATTACAGCAATGGTTGTCTGCCCATTAAGGCAGGAGAGACGGAGACAGAGAGGAGGGAAAAGGGCAGAGGGATGGACAGCTCTGGAAAAGGAAGAGTGGTGGGGGGTGGAGAGGGAGAGGAAGAGAGGGGTGAGTGTGTCCTCTACGATGCTGTAGGTGGGAGTACATAAACCTCTTTAATCAATGATCAGAGACTACGCTAACACAGTCCTGTGGGCCTCCAGAGAGCATCCTCATTCCCTTTTTCCTTCTTCCTTCCTTCCTTCCTTCCTCCTTTCCTTCTTTCTATCTTTACATTGCTTTACTTCCTTCCAATCTCCATTCATCGTTTGTTATCAGAACAGTCTCAGCCCCTCTGTGTCCTATTTGGCCATATATCAGAGTGATAAGACGCTGGTATATAATGCCACATCCAGCTTTCCAATTCCCCATCACTCTGGCCTCCAGCTAAACCCACACAGATGGGTGGACACACACACACACACAGAAACAGAAAAACTAAATATATGTGAAGAAGCACCAGCATGGCAAGCTTGCTCAGGAGTATACGTCAGGATAATCCATCCCACATGTCGAGCCATCACGTGCAAACACACACACACACACGACCAAATATGTCTTAATCCTTCACTGCGAGAAAGTAAACACGCTTCATTTTTATTTCTTTTTCAATTACTCATATCTTCATTTTCATATTGTATAATCCTAACGACAACATTCATGGAAGTTTGTAACGTAACAAAAAAGTTACAAAAGCAGGTTCTAGTCCAGAGAATCCCAACAAGCACAGGAAATTAACCAAGGGTTCAGAGCCCTGGCATCCGGCCACTGGGGTGACGAAGCAGGTCAGGTGGATACAGTAATGTCGGCTGTCTGTCCGGCCTTTAAATTACCAGTGTCAGTCTGATACTCTGGCAAACGGGGAGAAGGATGTCTCTGAGTTATAGCCATCTTGACGGAAGCCTTGTCCTGGGCTCAAGATGGATCAGACCTCTGGCAGCATCAATAACACGACAGGCAGCCCTCAACCAAATTAGAGTGTTAAATTTGGAGGAGAAGAGCCAGTAGGTTTAAGTGTATGTGTGTGTGTGTGTGTGTGTGTGTGTGTGTGTGCTTGGAGATGGAGGGGGAATGAAGGAGATAAATGGAGACAGGGACAGGCTGGGGTGGCATATTATCAGTATGGGTCTGTGGATAGATGCTCAGTTTGTCTGCTGGCTGTTGAAGTCCTTGGATAGGCTGTCTAGAGCAGCGAGAGGGCACATTCTCGATGCTGCATATAGAAGTCTATTGATTTTTCTCCCCTGTGTCTTCCACCTTTTTTTTTTCCTATTCCTTCTTTCTTTCTCTCCTCATCTCTCCCTTACTGTTATTTTTTCACTCTCCCTCGCTCCCCATCTCCCTGGCTTTATGTCTTTTATTACTCCTCTGGTCATTGTTATGACTCTCCCCGGCATAATGTTTTGATAGCCTCTTGAACTCCAATGTGGTACAAAACAAGGCAGTCAATTGCCATCTAAGCGTATCTGTCCCCTGTACAATCCTCGGCAGGATCCTCGTCGCTGCCTTTTAAAAAAGAGTCATCTCCCTGAAATCCGTTGCCTAATCTGTCATCCTTCTATCTGCTTCTCGTCTCCGAGTTTCTCTTCTTTCTTTTCTTTTCATGTTGTAATTCCACCATTTTTCCATATCAAACACTCCTCCTAAATCCAATCCTGTGCTATTGGCTGCTGCATATTAAATGAATGGGATTTGTTAAAGAACAGCCTTGAGGGACACTGGGCTCCATCGTGGTGTGGGATGAAACGGCATTACACACCACTCTCCTGAATGAGCGTAGCCTCTTTGTATCCCGTTAACCAGGCAAATAACGAAGCAAGCAAAGTGTTGAAAATGAGCTCAAGTACTCTGTGGTGAGAAATCACACTTTGTGTGCAACACTGAGTCATTCATGATAATGCACACTACTTTAAAATCCACTGAATCCACTTTAAATCAAACTCGTGTAAACACCTGTTTATGTTCCAGGATAAAACATTAGGACAGGCTGCCCAAGAAAGAAGACCAATAAACAATGTTTATTACAAAAAACATCAGAATCTCATCATCGCCTCTCTTGAAATCATCTATAAAGCGTTCAGTGGTTTGGCTCCTTGATACATTTCTGACTCAGACCTCTTAGGTCATCACTTCTTCTGCTGTTCAGGTCTGGTGAGTGTGCCTTCAGTTACTGTGGTCCTGCTCTCTGGAACAAGCTGCCAGCCGACTTGAGGTCCGTCATAGTTGAGCCAAAAAGCTTCCTATTCATGCAGGCGTATGATTAGCCACAATGTATTGTTATGACCCAGCTCATGTGGAGAAAGGAAGTAACATAAAACCAGCTATTATATTTTTAAAACCAGTATTTGATTTTTTTTTAAAAGTTATTTATTTTCTGGAATTTTGGAAGCAGATGCTGTTTAAACCAGCAAAACAAATCTAATCAAAAAAGTTCTCTCTAAAAACCAGAGTGCAGGTGTCTAAACAAACAAACAAAAGAGAAAAAAAAACTATATCTAACAATTAATAACCAAAAACAGAGAGAAACAGTTGCCCTAAACCTCATGCTGCTAACAAAAATATCTGTGTGTGCAAAATCAGTGGATCAACTAATCTAGCCCAGTCCCCAGGTAGTAAAGAAATACTTCAACAGAATACGAGTTAACACAACATTCACAATCAGTTAATGAGCTCTATACAAAGGCCAACACCAAACCCAAGTCACCACGACTGCCGGCCTGCTCTGACTTAAATACTGTGGTTCCCTCATATTGGATCCCACGGATTGGAAGATCAGGCTGGGTGCCGCTCCAGTTGCGGTTCTCCGGGTCTCCAGGAAGCTCTTCAGCTGGGACCAATCCGCGGTATGCGACCACACACCTAGCTTTGCATACACAAACACTACAAGCAAAGTAATTCTTAGGCGCGTCGGCAGCAGCCATAACAGCATGTATAGGTGGGTGGTGTCTGTGGGGTGGGCTGGAGGTTTCTGTTGAGTGGGTTTCGTATAATGTTTTCATGTTTATGTCTCATATTTTAATGCTAAGCACAATGAGTTTCCATGTATTGAAATTTGCTCTATAAATAAAACATTGCCATGCATAAGAGATATTTGCATTATGGGCACCAATGTGGATGACAGTGTTGCTAAAACTGTGCTCCCCGAGTCTCGCTATGCCAAGCCAGAACTTTTAGATTAGCCTTGATCCTGGCCCCAGGTAAAAAAGTATACTGTTGCTGGCGATGCTAATCTGATATTGCATTGTTTAACCCTGTTTAGGAGGGTGAGAGGACAACCAATGGGGCCTGATAGAAGGCCTGTTAGCGATAGCACCTCACAGACAGATTATGCAACGAGAGTTTATCCTTCTTCTGTGGCTTGCAAGAGAAAGCAACTGGTTATGTGGCCTGGTCTGCAGTGAAAACCTATCTGGGGCGTAACATCTTGATTAACTTCAGCAGAGATAAGCAGGTCTAATTTAAGGACACAGAATATCGAGGAGGGAGAGAACACGAAGACAGATGATCAGTCTCCAGGAAGTCAAAATGTGCATCACGAGGCCGTACGTCATGTCGAATCTGACATGTTTCATCTGTTCTCACAGCAGTTTTTAGCATTTAAGAAGCGTGATACTCAGTCTCTCCATGGACCGAGTCAAGTGCCGTGCCTGGGAAGGTCATTGAACACTACAGCATGCAGAGATATGAAAGGCAAATATTTGCAGTTTTGCAAAGTGCTGTTGGTTTTTATACTGTTAAAGGAAAACACACAGTGACTAAATAATTCAGCGAGGGATTTTCTGTGTAGCAGGCAAAAAGCTCAAGCAAAATATCCGTTATCAGTGTTCACTGACATTTTGGGAAATGGAAAGTGTTGATTTATACATGTAAAAGTCAATGAAACAAACAGCCATGTTTGTAAAACTAATGCACCATCAAAATTTGCGTTTAATATTCTGCAGTGAGCCTGAAAAAACACAGAAAAGCTGTCTTAAACAGGCATTTTTATGGCGTCGTAAAAATGCTTTATTATCTTTGCTGCCACAACAAAACCTGGTGATTATTCAGCCTCTAGGAGCCCCATCACAGGCAGCAGTATTTTATTTTCTAGATTGTATGACCCAGAGCTCCCATTATGGCAGATGAATGACTGAATCTCTTGACTGTTACTGGTAGCAGATCCGCAGCAGAAGTGAAAAACAAGTTTTGTTGTTGTTTTTATGAATATTTTCTCATCTCACAGCCCCCTAAAGATCAGTTGGGAGGCAGACCAAAGTGCTATTTGAACTTGAGTAACACAGTGACAGTGGATACTATGCTCTAGTTTTTCTGTTACCCTGGGCACAACATATGCTTTTTAATCATGTATTTGTTTTGTTAGCTCGGCGCCTTATGCTCACATGTGTGTAAAGCATTGTTGTGAGAGAATTTGTGGTCTTTTGCTGACGTCCAATTTTCCATAACTTTGGACATTTTTGGATTGGAAGATACCCTCGCCAGCCAAATGTAGTATAGTAAACATTCACTTCTCTTGGCTTTTGGAGACACAGTCAAACCAACGGGGCTCACTGAGTAATAAAAACGCAGAGTGAAACATTCAGCCACACAGCAGATGAAACAATCAACTGCTTGTTGGAGCATTGAGGTGTCGTCATCTCTGATTTTATTGTAGTCGTTCTCATTTAGCCGCGTCTGTAAACCAGATAAGAGAAGACCTCGGCTGAGCCATATGTCACCCCATTAAAAACATAGTCAGGGATTCACTGAGAAATTTTTCTTTCTTTATTTATTTTTTTTTTCTTTCTTCCCCGACGTATCCCTATCTGAGTTTTTATTGTCAGATACAGCCTTAGGGCCCCTGAGAGTGCGTAGAGTTTCATAAAGCAATGAACAACATCACCTCTGTGTGCCACCAATTGGGAAATTACGGGAGGGATGGATGGAAACAGAGAGCTTGGCAGGGCGCTGTCAGAAGGAATATAATCCTCTGTGTGGAGTCATTGTGCCGCTGTGCAAAAAGCAGTGAGAGACTAACCTGGTCGGGTTATGTGGGTAACCGTTACAATGGAGCATTCAGGTGCTATCAGATCAGACGTCAAGAACCTGCTTCCTTTTACAGAAAGAATATTTCACCTCTCTATCTGTATCCAACAGGTCTGTCCTTTTAGAGGACAAAGAATGGAGACAAACTAGCAGCACAGAGCCATGTTGTTTTTCTCCCCGCGCCAACACGTTGCTTTTATTACCTCTAAACGTGAAGGATCTGGATATATGTGTATGTACTGTATATATATTATATATTATGATGTGAAACTGCTCAGCAGACACAGTGGAAATAGAGGGTCTATTATGCCTGTAGCACACCCAACAAAATTTGAATAGCAGCTTCCCTCAGATGTTACTCTCGCATTTTCATTCTCCATTTGCAGTCAGACACACGCGTATTCGTCAGCGTCTCAGAGCCAGTCACACATGCAGGCGCACGCCATCGGAAATGGAACCACCTGCCATCAAGGTTAACAGTAAAATGTATGATTTCAAATTGAGGTATTTTCGAGTTACAGAGGAGTGGCAGCGGAGAGGATGAGTACACCCAGCTGGGTTTTTTTTCAAGCTGCCAGATTGCCTGACTGACTTCACTTCCCTCTCTCTCTCGTTGGCGCTGAAGGCAGAGCAGAGCAGTGGGAGGGGTGGGTTGGCTCCCAGCGTCAGTCACAACGCATCATGCAACAGCCAGCCCACAGCGGGTGGAAGGGTTGAGGGGTCCCTTCATGTTGGGCTTGTCAGACTCACCCACAGATCTGTCCCGGCGGGGAAGACCTCATTGACAGTGGGGAAAAAAATGAAGAGTCTCAAGGGGAGGAAGGTTTCTTAAATGGTGGTGCTGTTGGATATGAAGGTGTAAATTACAGAAATTGAGCAATAAAGAGAAAGGATAATTTTCGGAAGCTTCTTTTCAGAGTTTCAGCTGGCAGGGGCAGTGTGAGGTCATGTAAGTAGTTCTTCTTTGACGAGTTTTAAACAGGTCTCCAGGCAAATCCTCCTGCCCACAGCTTCTCCTAATAGCGCTGCCGTGCTGTCAGAACAACTTCTTGATACTTACCACAGTGGAATACGAACATGCAGGCAAGGGAGCGTGAGATCCCCAAACTGTCTCTGTGCGTGTGTGTTTTCGGCTTTTTTCTTTCTGATTTAAGGCTTTTTTGTAGTGGCATATTCACAACAAACTGTACAACATGCTAGGTCATGTGCAACACAATATGTGCAAGAGGTTTGGGAGAAGCAGAATATAAATAGGAGGGTCTGGTGATTAATCATTGTCTTCTCAGCCAGTTCCTTTTTAAGCAGCTGTGCCAATCACAGTGGGACGTAATGAAAAAGGCTCACCAAATGAACAGAGGAGAAGGTTGCATAACTTCTCCAAATAGGGAAATAGTTTTTTCTTTTATCAAGTTTACCACAATGGATCTTTGTGCAATTTGACGTGACACTTTTCAAGTATAAACTGCAGGTGCACGTTTATCCTGTCGCCTTCAGATGGCCATGGAGAATTAATCACTTGAACGGTAACTTTCATGCAGTCTACAAGCAGTGGAGGAGATCACAGAAATCACACAGCTGGATGTACCCACATCCTTCACTTTACAGTTGTGTTTTTGAGTTCATCTAAATCTGTAAAGTGGTTGGAGAGTATCTAATCCCAGTGTTTATGTCCATTATTCAGGATTAATACGTAATGCTGCACATTTCCATCACCTGTTTTGTATGAGCTGCTATCGACTGACTGACACACAGACCCAATTTTAGCAGGAATAGCAACACCTCTGTGTGCATTATTTATTTGCATGTAGCTCTTGTCTGCTGAAACTGACCTCCCACTTACTCACCATGCTTGTTGCACGGGGCTTGAAGATACTTAACTGATGAGCAAAGTGCATTTAAAGGTCAAGAGCAGACTTTGTGTCCTTCTGCATCTTTTCTGCACCACTATGAAAAAACAAATAAAAATCAAGTACCTACTTGTCTGTGCTTGAAACAGCAACTCAGTCTCCTGTGTGTACATCCGTCACTTAACACGGACGCATATTATACATGCATGATCAAATTCACCGAGGCATCACTTAATGTGTAACAATACAGCAATCATGTGAGTCACAATATAAATAATTCATGATACATCACTGACTGTTACAGCCACGTCTTTTCTGCTTATTTTCAGTCTTGTGTATAGAATATTGTTGGATCATTTAAAAAAAAGGGGGAATGAGGTTGATTCAATATTCTCATTTCACTGAAAACGAGACAGAAGAAACATTGAAGAGAAGAGGTGGGGGGGAAAATCAAGGTGGATAGAATGTGTTTGTGATGATAAGCCAGGATGGATTATTTTCCTGCCACTCTGACAGCCCAGATAATGCAATTTATTTGGGACGAATGGCGACGCCACAAGTGCCGCTCTTGTAACAATAGACCCTCAATTTCTTCATCAGTCTCACCGTGCAGACCTGCTGAATTGGGTTGTATTGAATCGCTGGCATGTTACTCCTCCCTGGTCTCCTCCAGGCTGATTCAGTGTGACGCTCGGTTCACGAGGTGCTCACTAAGAGCACATTGGGCTGCGTTCTGCTGTCTCAGGCTCCTGGCACTGTAGCTAATTGCAGCTGTCGTGCTTTTTCATAGTTTGTGTGAGTATGTGTGCATGTCTATGTGTTGGTGCAGAGGAAGAAAAAACATTTTATGCAGTTGAAAATAGGTGATGCAGAGAGCGGAAAGCACTCTTTATGGAAAGAATGTATTTTTCATTTTGGAGCTGTATTTCTGTACATTTTTAGTGTGGAAGTATATTCTAACTTATAAGATTTGCATCTCCACATCTCTTTAATGTCACAGACACCTGTCGGGTTGATTTACACCATGAAGATATGACTGTAAATTGATAATAGCACCATGTAAATAAATAATAACTTGGAACAAGTTCATATATTGGCAAGAAAGTCTGAGTCATTTGAGTAATCCAGTATTGATTGCCACTTTCAGCGTGCTCAGTAATAATTAATGCATTACTGTAATGGATTACATGGGGAATGTTTGATATTACAGACTGCGGTCTACATCCAGTGTTGTTTGTTTTCACCGTTTTCACCCCTGGATGCACACACACACACACACACAAAGGTGGTGTACCGTATATGCAGCCAGACATAGGGCACTGCATGTGGTCAGACAGACAGAAATAGCTGCTCCCTTCCCTGCAGTGCTCATCAATCCTAGTTTGTCAGAGGCTGCTCTGCTCTGGCTGGGTACAGTAATCACATCGCTACACCTGCTCCATCTACAACCTTCCTCTCCAAGATATGAGCACATTCTCAAAGGATGGCAGCCTTTCAAGTGGTCGAGCTGGGTTCAAACCTCGATTGAGCATGTATCTAAGTTGTCAGTTGTCCTTGAGCACTGAATTCCTGCCAGCTCAGTAACTGACCAGGTGCTCTGATCTCCTTCTGGTGGAGAGATCAATAGAGTATTTCATTATTATTCTTTACAACAGCTGACTTTAGACTGTGTGTGTGACCCCTTGAATTAATAGTGCTGTAGTTTTGTGGTCTTTGCAACCACATGTCCAGATCCATTTCATCACATCACATGTGCTGCATGGCCTCTTTATATTGTGCGGTTTTGGGCAACCAAGAATTTATTGGACTCATTTTTTACAGCCGTATGGCGTATGGAGTCTATAGGCACCATAAATTCCTTATACACGTATGAATGCAGAATCAGTAGGCAAAGATTTTTGGAGCATTCTGGTTTCCGTTTGTAGTCTACTTAGTCTTTCAGCAGTCCTCGAAGAGAGCAAAATATGCTGAATCCATTGGCCAAAATGTAATTTTGGAAGCCATTGGCTATTCTCTGATGATGATTTAGATTTTTAAAGTCATCTGTGTTCAAATGCAGATATCCGTTCATAGATATTAGCAGAAATGTGTCTTTCAGAGAAAGTCTGGGCTTAGATATCCCTTTTCTGTATATCTGCTGTCTGCACTGGAAACCCACACAATTTTGGCCACTGGCCCCAGAGCCTAAATTGTCATCAAATAAAAGAGCCAGAGGGTTCCAATGTTTCACTGATTGAGACTATAGTTTCCTCTAATGGATGATGGAGTTTTTTCATGTTCTAGAAAAGTGGTTCCCATTCTTTTTGACCTCGAAGTAATTTATAAATGGCTTGGCAATGTTAAAATCACCCAGTATTTTATTGGATAAAGCAAAAAAACAAACCAAAAAAAAAACAAACAGCTTAGATATTTTGTGTAGAACATATTTTCTTTTCTGAAACAAAAAAAATAGGGAGTGCAGTAGAGTGTAGTAAGTGGTTTTAGTAGAGAATCTGGTGCTTCAAGGATAAGACCAGTGATGAAGTGAAAATAATAGCGTCAATGGAAATCCATGGTGGTGATTGGTAGTCTCAAAAAATCCAAGGCACTCTGATTGCAAAATATAAATATAAAAATATACAAAAGTCTTTTATTCACAATGTTTTCTCTATCCCAGTTGTGACCCTTCAGTTTTATCTTGTTCGCTATTGGTTTACAGCTGACAGCTGGTGCAGTGGGTTAAAAGGGAGAGGTGTAAGCTTAGTTTCAGGGAGGCGAGACACCGCTGACCCTCCCCGTTGTTTGTATAACCTCATGGACTGGAGGGCTGAAGAGTTTGGTGTAATGCTCGACACTGAAGACTGTCAGCTTCTGCACACATTAGATTGTCTGACTCGGCAGGCTGGGGCGCTGACATCATCAGCATCAAACCAGAGTAACTCCAGCATCAAGTAAACGTAACCTCTGTCTCCTCTCCATCTCTTCTACTTTCCTCTCCCACCTCCTTGCGTTCCCTCTCTGCCCTCATGTAGCTCACCTCTGTAAATCAATCACTTTGAAGTAATCTGAAACTGCATTGAGCTCTGCATCTTTGTGTCAGAGAGAGGTGTTATCTATATTTCAGCAGAAATAGGTTTCATATATCCCCTGGTGTGCTTTCAGCTTGCCATGGCAGTAATTGTAGCTCATCTGGAGTGAGTGACTTGCCTGTCTGGGGACACCTTAATACATGGATCATATTCCTACCTGCGAGTCTGTCAGCCTCTGTCCATCCTGTCAGCAAAGAGATGGAAACTTGGATTCAGACAGATGACTCAGTGAGCTGCACACCTCGACCAAAAAGTCATGGCAGCTGACTTTGCTTTACCTGGACATAGTTCTCTGTCTTCATCGAACAATTGTTGTTGGAACACTTCAACAGGCTAACTCCATCTTTTTAGAAAAGATAGAAACTGGCTGTGGTTTTGTAGTTTTGGCCATCATTATTATGTTTAAGTCTAACACTTTACTCACTGCTGAGATCTGTGGTAACATGGTGACATTGGGAGCATTAGCAGCCAAGTTACGGTGTGCTGGTAGCCGAATGGCTAAACATATGGTTTGGTTGGACCTTTCCTCTGTTGTCATGTTTGCCTTTATACGATCAGCTATCCAATGACAGTGAAAGTCCTCCAAAATAACCTTAAGAAAAACACGGGGTAAAAGGTTCACCCAAGCTGTGTGTCGTTAACATTTTATGGAACAACATCGGGCAATGTCTCTGCAGTGTTTTCAAAATGTCAGCAAGTACTTTTGTGAGTGCAACACTATCATAACTGATACATGAGAAATAGTCACAATTGTGCAAGCGGGGAAAGCAGGAAACACAAGAGGAACGGCATGAATTCAGAAGCCAGTGCAGGTGAATGATTTATTAACAAAAGAGTTAAAGAACTTACAGACTTACAGGATCATGGGATCAAAACTAGATGTCCAACACAGGTAAACAAAACAAAAGGAGCAGGCAGAACCCGAAATACAAGAAAACACAAGGAAATGGACTGAAAACACAAGTGAGTGGAGGATAACAAGACACGAGAAGCTAATCAGGGTGGAACAATCAAAACCGACAGGAAACACAACAAAGGCAGACACAAGGAGAGGGGGAATTACAAAATAAAACAGGAAACACTTCTTTCTGCCAAAAAGTCTTCATTTATTCCTTCTCCAGATGTGCTGTTGGATCTTCCTTACTGTAGGTGACACCCAGCACAGACAGAGCCACTTACATTAATGTATTATGAAATCCTCTTCTTGCTCTGTATCATCACTAAACGCATAAAACACATGTTCACTGTAGCTACCATGAAAGTGACAATATGAATATTTCACACAACATACTCATCGAGCCATCACGGTGATGATGACAATGACTGCATTTAAGTCCATACTTTGCACTTTAGCGCAGCGATCCATATGGCTCTAACTGTTCTGTGCGCCTCAGTACCTTTTAGGGACGTACTGTAGCATTAAATTTTAACGGGGCAGCTCTTGCCGGGCGCAGGTGATGGCTTATCACGCTCATAGATGGGGAACACTTGAACAGGCCGAGGCATGATCTCTGTCTCAGCAAAGCTATTACAAGGTTCAGTGAGTCCAAGCACATCAACGCGGCGGGTGATAAGCAGGTGTACATACAGTAAATGCAAGTGCATGTGTGTGCAGTTTTGCTGTGTGTGTGTGTGTGTGTGTGTGTGTGTGTGTGTGTGTGTGTGTCACGCATTTATTCGTGCAGAGTTCTGTGTTTCTGTCAGCACAAGCTTTTCTGCAGGCCTCCATTATGTTGAATTTGCTAACCGCTCAGCTTCAGACTTCATAGGATGCAAGACATTTCTCTTATCGCAATCCTCTTTTATGGTCCATTCTAAATCCTGAGAGTATGTATGAGTTGACGTCGGGGAGTAGCTTCCCAAATATGCCACAACGTTAAGATAATCTCTCTCCTGAGAGGCTTAGAAAAAACTTAAGATGACCCCATAGAGCAGTAAAATGTCACACAGAGGAACATATTTCAAGAAACTCTGCAGAGGACTGAAGAGATGTTGCAGTATCTGCTCAATGTGAGACTTTAAATTATCCATTCTGAAAGTATGACTGCGCAGCTCAGACCTGAAAGCTGAATCCATGTAAGTCCTAATATTGTATGTCTCCCTTTCGTTATATATCCCAGTATAAACTGGAACGTCTTTCTCCTCTCTCTCTCTCTTTCTCTGAGACTTTAGCATCCTTCTCTTCTCTCTGTTCCCTTCTGTCTTTCACACAGCAAAAGAAAGACGCACAGTAGAAATGGAAGAGGCGACCTATTTTAAGACCAGTGTGTAATTAATCATAAGCTAGCAGCGAGCATTAAGAGAGGAGGAAATGTATGATAGCTCCCTCTGTGACTTTCTGTCCCTCCCTAGCTGACTATTCTCTCTCTCTCTCTCTCTCTCTCTCTCTCTCTCTCTCTCTCTCTTTCTCATTCTCAGTCCATCTCTCTCGCTCATACTTGTGTGTCTCTGTGCTAAATTTTAATTTGTATCCTCTCCTTACCTCTTTCCTGTGGACCAAGGTCTCTCTGGCTCTCTCTCTCTCTCTCTCTCTTGCCTTTTTAATCTGCTTCTCACTTGCATATTAATTTTTTTGGTTTCACATGTTTGCACACACGCACACTCCTAATTATGAAAACTGCAAAATGTCATCCAGAGAACTTAATGTTTGAACACTGAACCAGTCACATCTCATTTTACGTTGACCTGTTCCTGATTCCTTGCGTGTTCATCCGTTCATGCAGAACATTTCTTTGGACCGAGATGTTGCTGTATTCCCATGATCCATAACTACTGTCTCATTTCTGTACGCCGTACATATGATGCCACTACTAAGACTGCAGGCTACTGTTTGTGGACAGATGGTGAAGAAAGCAGTCTCATTTGTGCGTAATAAGTCGTTACTAATTGTCTGAAGATTGGATCAATGTCCTATTCTGCCACAGCTCAGCTCTCAGTCTGTATTACCACCGACAGCACAGCCACCATTTATCAGTGCTGGGAGATATTTAGCTGAGGAAAAGTGCTTTTCATCTAAGTCAATTTTGCTGAAACTGGTCAAATTATGTCAAATTGTTTCTTTTGCGGTGTAAAATGGAACAATAGGAATACACATTAAACACATTCATGCCCACACACATGAATAAACAGAGGTGTCACCCACTAACTTTGCTTTAATATTCCCACTTAAATCCTAAGAAGCTTATGGATTACTTTTTTAAGATATGTCACTCTCATTCTTGACGAGGGCAAAGAAAACCCCATGCAGTATTAATGCAGATAGCACAAACCAGGGCTACTGTATAACCCTCTGTGGTGTGATTGACTGAGAGAATGGATGAGAAGTTCACCTTTTGGCTGCTGGAGCCTTCCTCGCTGAGGTTACTTGATGATCCGGTCCTCAGCTGTCAGTTACACAGTGTGCATCACTGCCTCTCGCACTGCAGAAGATACATGTCCGCCCGGGCTGTGATTCAAAGTGGAGAAACGTTTGTGTAGCTGAGATTTAATGCCAAACTGCATGCAGATGTAAGACTTATCTTTGGAAGTGTGACTCAGGCAGTTTAATGGATAGTTGTAAAGGGGTTTGTAGAGCACACAGGCATGTTTCCAACATAAATGTAAGCATTTATGTACATATTATAGGTATATAGGGGATAAGATATATAATGTTATTTTGATATGTAATTTATATAATAGTATTTTAATCCATTGAACTTTTGCTTCAGGCTGTTTGATCTTTACTTCAGCATATCTGACTTTTATTTATGATGTGACCAGACTGACCTTTGGTGTTTATTTGGGGGAAATGTGTTAATATTAGATGGTTATTTTCATAAGAGTGAGACTAATATTGTCTGTTGGTTGTTTCACGGGTGGCGTGCATAATTTAATTTAGTAGGGTACATTATTTATTGACACCTGTAGCTTTTAACACAAAGCAGTAGCTATGCAAAGGCCTCTGATCCTGAGCAGTTATCAGTGGATTAATAACTCAGTTTTATCAGTGTCCTGCACCACCAATAAAAGTTTTTTCATGTGCTTTTTGCCTAACAGGTAGAGAATCATGATTAGAGGCAACACTGTCAGGTTGTTTTTAGCCATTTAGTGTGTTGACTTTCATGGTCCCCAGAGGATCAACCATACAGACTTTATCGATCCTTTGACTTTTCTTTTAGCGCCATGAGTAAAATATTCATTAAGTTTCAGCCATGTTGGTCTGACTGGTTGACCCTACCTGCAGTAGGTGGTCAACAGAATGGAGCAAATGTGTCAAAGTCAACCCTTTGAATGGTATTTCTGCGTGGTTGGGGTTAAGGCTGAGGTTAGGCTGTGGCGAGGCGTTGGATTGGTTGGGTTTAAGGTGAAACACGCACTGATGTGGATGCAGCATTCAGTCGCTAGTTCTCTGCTTAGTGGAAAAATAGCATGCTACTAGAAACGTTTCATGATTTTGAAAATAGGTATATTTCCCAAACATAGCTAAAGCAGTACCTTCACTACTTGTAGCAAACAACACTTTATATTACTGCACAAATTAATTTCTTATAATGTGTTAGTGACTCCCATTGTTGGCTCACTGTCAAGCTGGCTGACTGAATGTCACTTCTATGTCATACCATTTTCCTTTCACTCATGGTGGATGGATAATGACTCAAACAGCTCCTTTCCATCACCTCTTTTCTCCAGCTTCTCTCCTTCATTACCTGATATTTTTAGACCCAACCAGGCACACACATTGACCATTTCCTGTGTGTTTTTCTTTATTTTACTTGTCACGCTCTGCACAGCACTCGCAGATTTTACCATCTCCATCAGTACATCGTTAACCTTTGAGCAATGTATGTTTTCAGATCACGTACAGTGTTGTTTTTTCCCCTCCCTGCTGTTGATTTAAGAAATGAGCCTGTCTCTAATGGTTTTTCTCATTCGGCGAATCACTTTTATGCATTTTCAAAGGCAGCTTTTCCATCATCTCCCCTGCCCAGTGTATCAACAGCAGCCTCTCTGCAGCAGTGGGAGTCTATCTTCCTGTTTCACAGGAAATTGAACACACACTCGCGTTACTGTATGTATCACCAGCCTGCAATGAGTCAGGGTCAGACAAACATTGAGAAAAGAAAGAAAGATTGGGAATACATGCACATTGCATGAGTAAACATATGCATAAACAAACAAACACACACACACACACACACACACACACACACAAAAATGACGGTACTCCCAGACATTCAGGGGAACTGCACTCCGTGTTCTCTCTGCTCATACATCATTAAGTGAGTCTGGGTGTTATTATGGAGAAGATGCAGTGTATTAGATGGCCTGACAGATTGTGTCAGGGGCTGCAATCCTATCAGGATTGGATAATAAAAAGACAGTTAATCTAGCCAGTTCTCTACAGTGCTTCTTTGCACACAGAATAAAAAATCCTGACGCCCGCTCTGCGCTCTAACCGTCCTTGTCGAATTCTCCTTCTCCCTCCGTCCCATCCTAAAATATAAGGGCAATAATTACGACTTAATCTCCTCAATCTCCACCATTCACCCGCCAAAACATTTCCCCATGAAGAGGCATGGAGTTATAGCAACGTAAAATGTGTTTATTACCTCCGCTGCAACACTGTAATGTGCCATAAAAATAGGTCCCAGCGCCGATATGCATGACTGGATGATGATCAGCTAATTTATGAGGACCTTGGCTCATCAGTAGGACCTGGGATGAGAGGCAGGAGAACGGCAGGAGGGGGTCGACTCAGCACATTGTCCTTCGCCCGGCGAGCATCAGTCATGATAAAGAGGGCCACGACAGGCACAACAACAGCATATATCCGTCATCTTGTGAAAAGTCATAGAGACAGGGACGAGTCTGCATACTTTCTGTCCACTCTGCTCTTCCTCTGTCTCTGTCAGGGAGCAACGGATGGATGGGCTCATTTCAGAAAATGAGAGGGGCATAATGCTGGCACTCTGCCCGTCGTAGTTTGTCAACATTGAAAGCACTTTCATAATGCTCTTTCTTTGTAAAATAAATTATACATTCACATTTGTCAGATAAACCTCATCTCCTCTCCCACTCTCTCTGTCTTTACAGTGGAGAATAACCCATGCCAGACCAACCCCTGTCTGCACGGAGGGAGCTGCCTGCAGGAAGGTGATGGCTATAGCTGCTACTGTCCTCAGGGCTTCTCTGGAGAGAGCTGCGAGATCGGTGAGTCACCACCAGGTCAGGGCTGAGCAGCAAAACTTCAGAGGTCAGCAGCTGCAGACAGATTGTCGTGTCACCGTGGCATAAGGAAGAGAGAGACGGGCATATGTTGGGAAAGCATTTACCACATGTACTGTGCAATCAATTCAGGAGGAAAACACCAGGGAGTTTCTGTTTGTGGGTTTTGTTTCCTCCTTTGTTAATGGGACTTTGGATCCAATCTTGGAGCCAAGAGGAGCGTTCCTGTCAGGTCCAGTAGTTTTGGATCAAGCTCCCTGACTGAAAGTGAACAGGGAATATCCATATGCTGCAAGTCAGCCAGTTGTGACAGAGGTTGCTGAAAGCGTGCTATGTGTGCTGAACTGTGTGTGTGTGTGTGTGTGTGTGTGTGTGTGTGTGTGTGTGCTTGCTTCAGTGTAAGAGTGCGTGTTTTCACCTTCTGCCCCCCGAGTGGAATGCAGCTCATCGTTCCACTCAGCTGTGTGATGGGAGAAAGTGGCTGTCAGAAAATGGCTGGGTGCTGTTTTTGGTGTATGTGTGTCTGTGGGTGGGTGGGTGTGTGTGTGTGTGTGTGTGTGTGGGTGCGCACGTGTATGAGTGTGAAAGAGACATGCAAGGACACACGGGCCACAGAGGAGCCATGAGCTCAGCGAGGGGTGGAGCAGCTGATTAAAGTGCTGAGGCAGTGGCACATGCTGCTGCAGATGAGGGACAGCAAGAAATAAAGAAAAGAAGAAGGATAAGAAGTAGTAGATGCAGCATTGGCAGAAAATATCAAAGTGAATTTCTTACTTTTATGAGACTTGAAGAAATTCAGCAACATGAATCCCACAGGGTTCGATTGGGCTGTTAACAAATCACAGTTGGTACGAAGTTGTTGCTGACGGCATTCAGCCTGGCACGTTGATTGTGGGTCCTGGCCAAAGAACCGCAGGTTAAACCATGGTAAATATTTGATTACGTACAGAAGCTGCACTGGTGTTTATTTAAAGGGAATCACTTTAAAGCAGCTTTGTGTAGAATTTTTTGCAATTTCATACCCCCAATGTCAGAGTGCAATACAACTGTGGTATATATGGACACCTGTACATGTGTATTTGTTTTGATTTTATTGCTTATGATCAAAGGGCAACCACACAAGACATAGCAGCCAGCTAATATTACTTACTAGTCCAACAGCAAGGTGACCAGCTCAGCGTCTGTCTTTCAGCCTTTTATTTCACAAAGCTCTTGCCAACAACTGAAAGTCAGTCCCAGATTTACTCTTTTCTGGCAGGAAGGTGCCAGAAAAGAGTAAATCTCACTCTCTTCTTTTCTCTTCCTTACTTCCTCCATCAACATCGTCAAACCCCTGTCATTATGTCCATAAAGGCTGCTGAGCCCGGTTACATTGCCACCTTGCTCAGCTCCGGTTCTGGCATAACACTGGCTCCACTCCTCATCACTGCCCCCGGGGCTGTAAACCTCTTTACAGCCACTCCCCAGGTGCTTTGAGCTCACAGTCCGGGCAGCATGACTAACAAACTGAGCTAACATTAGCTACTGTGACAGCAGCTATAGTTCGCAACAGTTTACTTTACTGTCCATCAGGAAACTCTGTAAATCACTGAGAGTTGAGGCTGAGCACCCGGAGGACATCAGAGGGAAACCAGAAAACATTTTCTTCATAAAATATGATCCACTTTCACCAAAATCAGTGAAATAGTCAGTGCTGTGTGACTTAGTGCCATACTGTCTTCTCGTAGGAGATCGTATCCGGAGCACAAAGTTACATAGTGCAAGAACAAGTGTCCAGGGTTCAGAGGATGAAAGAGACACTATTCATCTGATTACACGCCAGTGTAGCATCAAAATTATTTAGAAGTCTGTTTTTTTATGGTAGAGACATTACACAATGTTGTCAACTGTTATTATACTTTCCATGACCCTCCTGAATTAGAAAAGAGAACCAAGCATCTTGGGTTAGTATACTTCTCGAGCTCTGTGTATTCCATATTCATGCATACAAAGACACCAGGCCGAGGTGAGCTTTTAAGGGTCACCACTCACGGGAAGAGTTCACAGATCAGGGGTCAGGGGTCATGAGAGGCATATTGTCCTGGGTCTGATTATCAATAACCTTTAACGCTTATACCCAAAAGTACATATTATGCAACGTTTAGGTGTGCCTGTGCATTAACGCCATTGGAGATCAATCAACAATCTGGTGTTTGATCAATAATTTGTGACAAATGCGTGTTAAGTGCATGAATTACACACACGTGTAGTTTGTAATGATTTGCTGCAGTCGATTTGGTTTGGGTTCGTTATCGAATGAGAGCAAAGTTAATGGTTTTTTAGAAGCAGTTGAAATAAATTCTGACATTTCAGCCTAAATGTTGGGCGGAAAGCACATTCATAAAATATTTGTTATTTACTGATTACTTCTGAGCTTGCATGTTTTTCCTCCAGCTTTCTTCTCTCAGGGGTGTTTAATTGCATTTCCCAGTGTTACTAAAGTGTTGTTATGTTGATTATGTTGCTAAACAGCTGCATAGCTAATGTTTTTATATTAATTACAGCCAAAGACAAAAAGGTTGCTTGTCTATAACAGCAAATGCTTGACCACAATGTCGCCACAGTGTTGTTCTAAAGGAATTAGGCTGCGAGAAATGTATGCCTTCATTTCTCTGTTGCGTTTCACATGTGCAGCTTTTATATCCTTCAGTTCATCACTCATGGCTGACCATCTTATGGAAGGTTCTCTCTTTCAAGTTTATAAACAGCCACCACGGTCCCATTATAGCAGGAGAGCCACATAAACCAATATCCCCGCCACTGCTTCTGCTCTCTCTCTCGTGTGAAATGATTATTTAGGCACAATGAAGTAGTGGCACCACAGCTGCAACACACCTAAGAGTCTGTCTTCAGAACTTGGGAGTGTAGCTGCAATTATTTGGGAAGAAGCGTTTTGAGGAGCTGCATTATTAATGGCCAGTGTTTCTACTGTGGTCTGTGGTTAATATTTATGAGGTTAGGGGAGAGAGAGAAGAAGAAGCTGTGGACAGCTCAGCCCCAACTCCACTAAATCCTCATCTTCAGAAAGTCCTTCTCTTCATCGTTATTCCTGACTAAATTGATTCAAGGCTGTCAGTAAAGACGCATGGACAATACTGTGTAACAGCCTTGTTAAAAAAAATCTAAGCTATAAGTTATAGTATCTCATTGATCATCAGGACTGTTTGGGAAACTCTGGATCCTGCAGCAGAATAAGTGATTAATGAGGCACAACACAGCCTGTCAGTTTGATGGCCATGTGTTGAGACACAATAATGAATTATATTCCCCTTCAACACAGCTGGAATGAACATTTGTTCACACTTATGAGGGAATAAAGTATAGCCCAAAACAAAGATATAACAATAAAATCCTCTGGGGGATTCTCTACTGATTATGTCCAGATAGAATAGTCAGATATTTCAGTCTCTAATCCGTCTTGTGTTTACATAAGCAGGTAAGCAGTGACATGTCTGTCCGTCGTACTGAAGCATTGAAAAGATCACTGCACATCGGAGAGGATTCAGTGAATCCACTTATTTTGGTTGGTTAGACCTCTACTCAGGACTGTGTGGGTGAGTACAAAGTGCGCTTGATTGACATCTGTCTCGGCTGTCTGTTACTGAACTCATTATGATGATATAACTTTTAGCATTTGTATTAGTAGCAGCAATTCCCAGCATCATTCCACCCAACTTCAACCTGAGCAGAAGTCTAATCAGCCAGAGTAATTGAAATCAGCAGTGTGGGTGTGCTGAGCCTTCAGACGTGGACTGAAGATCAATCAAGCTCTACAACCCGGTCAGAGTATCACTCAAAATCTGTGATGCATCTTCCAAATAAATATCACCAGATTTTTGTCCATTCTACAAAATAATTCAGATCAAACAGCCCACTCAGCATGCAAGAGCACATAGCATGTAAACATCAGGAAATAACACTAACAGTATAACGAGGAACAAATTATGTATTTCTTTCTCAGTACTATTGATTCCACATTGGAAATCTTGCTTGTGAAAACTCCAAATGTAGCAGTAGCTTAAGAAACAGTGTTGTATTGTGGTGTGTTCTGTGAGGAAGAAATACTGCAGGTAACACGTTTGATCTACAAATAGAGAAGTCTATCACTTCATTTTTGACCTTGCAAACTGTTGTTTGTTGCCAAAGTCGACATAGACGACTTTATTTTGAGTTTGTGTCAACATAGCTGTAGGGACCAAGCAGAAACAGGAGTTGGAGTTGAAAAGAGGATGAAAGAAGTCAACAAAATATAACCATACTCACTATAACAGCAACTACACAGGGCTTAACTGAACAAACTTACCTGACTAAATGACACATGAGGCCAACCAAATAATACTCAAGGACACATGGTTTGGCCTAATGATCTGGCTCCAGGATTTAAGTCAGTCTCAGTCTCTTAACTTCAGTCCTCAGCCTCACCACCAGAAAGGGGCCTACCACAACAACCCCAACACCGACTCTACACTGTTAAAATGTAAGGTTAAGAGCAAATAAACAGATTCCAAATCAAGCAGCACACCTAAAAAACCCTTTTCACTGGAGACAGATAGCAACATCAATACATTTCCATTTCCTTCTGCTTATTCAGTCGTGGTGGCAGCAGGTTTAGCTGGGAGTATTCCCGCTCTTTTTTTTTTTTTTTATTAAGATATTTTCAATCAAGATTTTTTGGCCTTTTCAAGCTTTATTTGATAGAGACAGCTGAAGAGTGACAGGAATGTGGGGAGAGAGAGATGGGGAATGACATGTAGCAAAGGCCCGCAGGTCGGATTCGAACCCTGGGCCGCTACGGCAAGGACTGAGCCTTTGTACATGGGGCGGATGCTCTACCAACTGAGCTAATCGACACCCCAGTATTCCCGCTCTTACTGGGAAATCCTGAGGAATTCCCACTCTAGATTGTCTATGAAGTCCCTCCAGTGGATTCTGGGTCTGCCCCAGGTTCTCCTACCCGTAACACTTCAAAAGGAAGGCGCCCAGGAGGCATCCTAATCAGATTCCTGAACCACCTCAGCTGGCTCCTTTCAACACGAAGGAGCAGTGTGTCTACTCTGAGCTTACTCCGGATGTCCAAGCTCCTAACCTTATCTCTAAGGCTGAGCCCAGCAACCCTGCAAAGGAAGCTCATTTCAGCCGCTTGTATCCGAGATCTCATTCTTTCGGTCACTACCCACCTCATGACCACAGGTGAGGGTAGGAATGTAGGTGGACTGGAAAATCGAGTGCTTTGCCTTCCGGCTCAGCTACCTCTTCCCAACAGCGGTCCAGTACTGCTGACGCCCCACCGATCCGCCGGTCCATCTCACGCTTCATTTTCCCATCACTCGTGAACAAGACCCTGAGATACTTGAGCTCCTTTGCTTGGGGCAGCAACTTGCTCCCAACAGTAAGTCAAAGCAAATACTTTTAATGACATATCAAGCCCAAGAGCCCTGATAGCATTGTTCCTAAATGAGACTCTTAACACCCACACATTTCCTTTTATAACCTTATATAACAGGGTTAAAATGGGTTTGTTAGTACAATATTTTTTAGTTAATTTACGGTAGATTCAAGAACCCACAAATTGAGCGATTGTTTTTAAAGGTTAAGATACATCCTTGTTTTACATTTATATTGTGCATATTCAAAAAGAAATCTCATTCTTTTTGACAGCAGCAGCTTTTTCTATTTAGTTCAGATGTGGTTTGTTGTGAAGGAAACGCATTAACCTGTCTCAGTCTATTGCTGAACACAGGTCAACAGATCTCCGTGAGTCTAACTGGAACAAGAGTTGGGCAAATTATTTCTGGGCGGCTGCTTGTTCTTTAGAAAGACCTCAATCAGCTCATCAGGCAGTCTGTCAGTCAGGACAAAAAAGGAGAGCAGGGAGGTAGATGATTTCGAGCGACGAGACATTCATATGCATCATAAATGCAGTGTTTCCTTAACAGCTTTTCTCAACAGAATCAAAGCTAATGGCTGGTACACGTGTGCTTTTTTTAGATTTCGAATGCAGCATGCGTCCTGAGGTCAAGACGGTAAACGAGCTTCTTAAAAGGAGGAAATTACTCTGATCGCACTATCCTCTCTTCCTGTCTTTCGACCCCTGTCCCTCCTCCTCTCTATCCGTCGTTTCCATGTTGATGTAGAGGAGATGACTCAGTAGCTGAGCTGCTACAGGAGAGTTTCAACAATTTGGCTAGAGTGGCATGCTCCAGCGGTCGTCTCGCTTTTCCTTTTTCTCATCTCTTATCAGCATTTTAATTCCTCCTCGGGCAAATCAGTCAGAAACAGCAGCCGGAGCGCAGGTGGGCATACATTAACGCACCACATGTGAAAAAAAGGCCTGCATACCTACGTCATCCTGTCACCATCTGACAAACTACAGTAACGTTCAGTCAGATTCACAGGTGGTTTGAAGAACTCCCAGGTCAATTTCAGCAAAATAAATTGAATAGCAACATCCTCTATCTGTGCACACAGCAATGTCCTCGAGCTGGTTTTCTGCTCGATAGGAAGCACACCTGATGCTTTTTTCTAAATTATTTCGCACGTCCCCACACACTCTGGCCTCATTTCCAATCATGTTGATTAGATCTGAGTTTTCTCTCCCATTTCCTCCCCCCTCTTTCTCCCCCATTTCTGCTCTGTTTTTTGTTTTTTTTTTATCAAATGTGACTTTTACTTTCCTAACATTTATTCCACATCTTCATATCTTCACCCCTGATGCCACTCTTTCACCCTCTCCTTCTTCTCATTCTCTCTGCTTTTTCTTTCCTCTCTCTATCCTTGCCCTATTCTCTCCCCCCTCCTCACCCTTTCAGCGCATTGCTCTTTGGCAAGACCTACAGTACAGTATAGCGCTGTATTCAAATTGCTCCCCAGTGCAGCGATTGGGGTGAAAACAAGCCGGTAGCCCCCAGCATTTCTCCCAAATAACACATTTCATTTCCTGCCACACTTCCTCACTCTACCGCAACCCCTAACCTCTCTCCCCCTTCTTTCTCTGGCTCCTTGCTTCCGTTTCTTTCTCTCCCTTGCTCTGTATTTTCCTGTCAAAGGCCAATACAATTATTCATACAGAAATGTCTCTGTATTCATGCATAAAATGAAACTTATTCAAGCTCACACGCTCACTCACCTGCATACTCGAATTGCCAAATATGCTCACAAGGATGTGCACAAAATATATTCTCCTTTTTACTTCTTCCCTTTTTATCCTTTTCTTCCTCTCACACAGATCGGGCCTCCCACACACACACCTGTTTGGGCCAGTCTTATATAAAACTAATATGTGCCCAAGACTTTATGAAGAGATAATGCCTAACTCATGTTTAAAGAGGCCAAGAGAAACACTCCCGCTGGGCTTCTGTATTGACTAATTCATCCTCAGAGACCCACTCGTCTCACATCAGCTCATGTGATTGAGCTTGAAAGATTCATGAGGTTGAGGCTATTAATATCATCGGGCCCTAACCCACCTTACCAGTGTGTCCACAGATCTGAGCAATGAGGTCAGAGAGGATGGAGTGCGGGGGTGGTGGGGGGATGAGCTGTGGCTGAAGATAATGGGTGTTTTATTGAAGGCTATTGAGATATTTGTCAGCAGATGAGGAAAAATCTGGTGATTTGAGGTGATTTGACGCAGAAAGTGAAATTGGCAGAGGCATTGTATGCGATAAAGCTGAGTTACAACCAAAAGTGTAGGACGAAGAAAGAATGAAAGCTGGAGATAGACCGATTCTTAGTGAGCTGCAAGGATATGCAGGGGGAAAGACAGATGGAAAGAGCCGGTGCTGCCATGCTGCTCCCCTCAGGACATCCCATTCATTCCTTCATTAATGATGGAATGGATTTATGTGTTTGGCTCCAAATCCTCCCAGTTCTAGTGGTTGGGTCAATAAGTTGTAGAGTTTTACTGCTTATTTCTTAGCTTCTGCTTTTCCTGCAATGTAACAACCCATGCTGGCCAAGGGGTGAAAGAATGCACCATTAGACAATGATGATTCATGTAATGATGGGCAATTTGATGGCTCATATAAGGTACAACAGCACAACATTATAGGGTTGAACACTGGAAAATGTAGATACTGGTGTTTACTTGACAGTCTTCATCAAGGCTCTTCCCTTTTCTCAGTAAAATACCTCCAGGAATCCGCCACTTTTAGCATTTTTGTACTTGCGTGCAACTTTTTGTTCCTCCCCTGAACTTCATTAACACTAACATGCAACTATGATAGCTAGATACCGAAAAATGTTGTGTTTTTTTTAGTTATAAAACCGGATAAATTTTTCATCTGCAATAGTTAATTCCAATTACTTGGCAAAACAGCAGCTAAAACATTTTTTTAGAATATATGCAGATGAAGTAAAGTGCAAAATCTGTAGACAAAAACAAAAAAGGCATTAGGCTTGAAGGTATAGTTTCACATTTCAGGAAATAAGCTTAGTCATTTTGTTGCAGAGAAGTTCAATACCACTCTCCTGTCTGTACAGTAAATACAGTAGAGCTACTGTCAGCAGCCGATTAGCTTAAGCATAAAGACTGGAAACAGGGAAGAGAGGTAACAAATCATCAATGCCTATCAGCACCCAGTGTTAGGGAGTTGTGAACTACGTGTAATTAAACTAGTACTTTAAGAACATTTTGCAGGAGCTTGCTGGTTATTTATCTACATTTATATTTGCATAATGATTCAAGTGGTTAAGTTTCTTTTCTGCTATTTTTTGTGTAGTTAATTACTAAAACACAACAATTTTGGGCCATAAAAGGATAAAAAAGACGTTATTTTACTACTGCTTCTCTAAGCTAAGCTAAGATAAGAAAACTATTTGACATACAGACATACAGACATGAATTATCTAACGCTCAGGAGGAAAGCCAATAAGCCAATAATTTCCAAAAATGTTGAACTATTCCTCTTCATGTAGGCTGCCAATATCCAAAATCAGAGTGCAGAGTGCCATTAAACAGGTAGAGCATTAAGTACACAAGCTATTCATAACATTGCTTGTCCAAAGACTGTGCTCGATGCCTCAGACCACTGAAACAACATGCCAAAACGGATGCATGTGAGTTTCTTCCCATCTGCATGTAGTAATAATTTCAGTTCAGCACTACAATTGATTGTCATAACCTCCACATAACCGCTCAGATGTTATAGAAGTGGGTATGTGCTGAAAGCAGAGGATGAGATGAATCTGTATAGAAAGTATTATGATTTTTCACCTTAAACATAGTGTCATGCTAAAATATAATCTATCTATCTAATCTAAACAGAATTTTTGTTTAAATATTCTAACAAAATTAGCCAGACAGTGATATAACAACATATGACTCAGCAGGATGATTCAGACGAACCATTCATGGGGCTGGATTTGACAGCGAGTGTGCATATGGCACAGTGTGTGTCTTTTGTGTGATTGATGACCAGCAGTTTGTCACAGTTTGTCGGCAGCTGAAGAGCTCTTAAAGGGCTATGATTGGCTGGCTCAGCCTGTATCGACATGCCTCATTAATTCATTCACGCCACTGGATTTTTCGATCAGCTGTATGATTGGCTGTACCCCTCCCCCATCGCCACATGTACTCTTACCTGAGTCCTACACAAGCCAACACAACCAGGAGTGCACGACTGGAGCTTGCTCGGCCTGCAGCTGACTCAGGCAGTGATATGTAGATGTTTGCATCCACAAAAGCAGACATACACACAAACAGACACACTTAAACACAAACAGACACAAAACTGGTCGATATACATGATCTAACAAAAAAATTGAGCACAGGAAGCACACAGATACAACCTCAAGCACCTGCAGATGTGTACCAGTGTGCAGTTAAACTCTGCTCACGCTCTAATAAGAGATGGGTGGCTTCATTTCCTAGTTCTCAATCAGTGTGGACACTCCTACCTCTCCAAACTCCTCAGGACAATGAGAAACAAAGGACATACTGGCTGCAGAGTTGAATGACAATGAGCTGCAGGGCTCTTTATTTGTGTGAGTGAGTGTGATAGGTGTGTGTGTGTGTGTGTGTGTGTGTGTGCACATGAGTGCTGCATGCAGTATCTCTTTGGTATAAACACACCTGCAGATTAATGAGCTGCTGGCCAAGTTGCCAGGACTCACCTCTCTCTCTCTTTATCTCTGTTTCACTCTCTCTCTCACCAACACACACATACACATTTCCATTCTCCCATACACACACACAACGACACACTTGCCAGCTCGAGGTGCGTCATCTTTACTGCTTTTCTTTGTAATTTACTCGTCAGCTGAAGTGTCGGGTACAGTGAATGAATATGCATGCGTATGCCTGATATGTATTTGCTTTCGCTTATCGTGTGTGTGTGTGTGTGTGTGTTGTGCTGGATGGATGGAGGCAATGACTCTGTATACACTGGGTGACAGCTGTAGGAGGAACCGAAGCGTATAAAGGCTGGCCACGTAGAAAGCGGGACAAATTGATTTCCCATGAAGACAGGGAAGTGGGTTTTACACGGGGTGAGGGGAGCGGGGGGCTTATCTGCGCTTCAGGAGGACACACACATACACACAGCAACACACATAAAGACACACAAACATCTGCACACTGGGACACAAACTTATATCACCTAGTAAGTATGGATCACATTATGCTAAATTCATATGGGAGTGCACACAAACATGAACACATGCAGCAAAATGCACACATTCTAGCTCAAATGGTCCTTCACACTCATTCACACACAGTTTTTAACCGCTAGTAGCACAACAGAGCAGCGTTTTCATGTGTGGGTCTGTTATACAACACAATTCAGATCCTGTTGCTATTTCACCGATCAGCAGTTGCAGCAAAGGAGACTCTAAGAACACTGCTAGCTAGCAAATATGAATATAAACGCCATTATATATATTTTTTTAAAATCGCCTTTCTAAATTTTTTATGAGGAAGGAAATGCACTCACTTTGTTAAACCTCGAGGACACACAATCAGTTTGGGTGAATAACACTGAATGTAAACATAATTTTTGTTTGTTCACAAGAAAATTCCACGGGACACCTTTAAACAATTCATTGTTTTATATCAAAATAGATTTGAATGAACATCACCTCCAAATAACAAGAGCTGCATTTTAGGTTACATCTTTATATCTTTGATAGCATTAAATAATGAACAGTATCTAAACACCCTGAGGCAAGTGACAGTTCAAAGTGCCATGTTGGTTTCACTGGCTATAAAATTTTCATGACAATTTGAGTGTTATATCAGGGAAAGCACAGGTGAGACTAATTTTATTAATTATTTATTATTATTTATTTCAAGTGTCTTGGTAAGCTGTGACATTGAGTCAGTATGCACAATATTAGCGCTCTGAAACTTTCCTTCCTAAATGGCACGCAGTCTTTTTTAATCGTATCAGTTACACCTGTTGTGACATGAGAAAATATCTGTTGTGAAAAAGGTCTTTCATATCTGTCACCAACAAATTCACTCAGCTGTAGCCAGCTTAGTAGGGCGGCTGTGGCTCAGGAGGTCCTCTAATCAGGTGATTGGCAGTTCGATCCCCGGCTCCTCCAGTCTGCATGTCGAAGTGTCCTTGGGCAAGATACTGAACCCCAAATTGCTCCCGAATGCTGCGCCATCAGTGTATGAATGTGTGTGATTGGTTAGCTTCCAAAAAAATCCCCCCCAAAAATTAATGATGAGCAGTTGGCACCTTGCATGGCAGCTAATGCCATCAGTGTATGAGTGTGTGTGAATGGGTGAATGAGATATGTAGTGTAAAAGCTCTTTGAGTGGTCAGAAGTCTAGAAAGGCGCTATATAGGTATGATTAATTGGTACGACTAATATAATATCTTAATAAATGCGAGCTTAGTTGATCTTTTTTTTTTTTTGATAAAGCAATCCTAAGCCTGAAACTTCATCTTCAAGAACAAGGTTTCTTGGACATTCTTCATCTTTCTATCCATGTGTGGACGTGTACACACATATGTACACATACTGTACACACTGTGGTGACCTGGCAGTTCAAAGCATTTTTCTTTTCCTACCTTATCTCCATGGCAGCGGGCCAGATTCAGAAAGAAAAATAGCAGGAGGCAAGAATGAGACAGAGAGAGGTGGAGCAAGAAAGCATGAAAGAAAAGAAACAAAGAAAAGATGATTGAGAGGATAAAGTCCAAGACCAGACCTGAGTATACGTATCTGACTTTCTTACAAAAATTAGCTGGAAAATAATAAATAATTCTTTAAGATTTTTCAGAGGCCGTTTGTGTGGTCCATGAGCCGTTTTCTATCAGATATAGATTTAAAGATTCAACATCAGAGCTCCCTCCACTCAGAAACACATCCTTGTACAATATCACTGTCAGTGATTAATTGATTCTGACAGCACTAAGGAAAAAATAGATAATTTCATTCTACTATTTCCTCTTTAAGTATGTCAGAAATAGCGACAGGAGGCAGAGAATAGCCTGTCATTCACCCCTCTGGGGAACTGCTCTACTTTAAGAGTAGAGTTATGGTATTTTTTAAGTGTGTACACTCACTAGTAAGGACCAAGAGAGAAGGAAGCAAGGAAGGTAGGAGCGAAGGAAATGGAACAGAGAGGATGGAAAGATGTGCAGTAAAACAGGAGGAAAGGAGGAAATAAGCAATGACGTCTCAGAAAAGGAAGGAAGAAAGGATTCAAAGATAGAAACCAAGTGATGAAAAATGGAATAAAGGGAGGAAGGCAGGTGGAAAATAGAGTCACATGAGCAATCCATTTTAAGACACACCTTGGGTGTCTTGGGCAGATAAAGTTGTCAGGGAACAGGCCAAACCCTACACGGCCCAGAGGGACTCTGCCTCTGCTAACACCAGGAGCCCTAAAGGGACACCTGTAAACCCTCCTGACTCAAAGGAAATTAGCCTGGTAAGACCCACGGGGCAAAGGAGAATAAACTTGCCATTTAGAGATCTCCAGAGGGAGGGAGAAAATAGAAGGTGCAGAGACTCGGAAGTGACTAATGAAAAAGACGTATGGGAGGCAGTGAAGGAAGGAAATGACTGCGGAGGAAGAGAAATGAGAAGGAAAGGGAGGAAAAAGGAAAAGAAGGGCACTTCTACAAATGCTGATGATCCTCCTCTCTCTCCACTTTCCTTCTCTCCGTGTCTATGAGGAGGCCAGAAATAGAGACTGAGGCTATATGATACTGGTGGCACTGTGGCAGCTTGCTTTTGGCTTCTCCTGTCCCTGGCTTCTTTTTCCTGGCCAATGGCCTCCTCCCACACAAAATATAAACAGACACTCAAGATGGATCAAGTGAATACACACACACACACACGCACGCACACACACACACACACACACACACACACACACACACACACACACAGCATCGGTGAGCAGCGTCAGGCTGTCACAACTGAAGGCTAGCAGAGCGATGTGAGATGTTGTGACACTTTACCTCATTACATTTTCCCAGGCTGTTATGAATGTTGCAGCAGCGCTGTCAACTAAAGCGAAGACCTGTCTGAAACATACTGTGGGCACACGCATCCACACTCCACTGACGCATTCGCACATCCGCACGGCAACACGCGAATTAAGATGAATCTTTTTCCTGTTTTCATATTTCATGTTGCGATGTGATTTTTTTGGAAATGTCTACAAGGCAGGTTTTAGGCTCACTTTGCTTGCTTCCCCTCGACGCACAAGAAAGTCTGGTAAACCCAGACGATTTGGATCATCGCCTGCGTGCGGCTCCCAGTATATCGCCGGGGCTCCAAGATGTAATTGCATCTGGGGCTAGTGGTGAGCTAACATATCCCTGTTCATCCTCACATCTTAGCCAAGTAAAAGGGATGAAGCATTTTTCTGTATTTTCACCAGGAACCCCAGGATGAAGGACTTTTCTCCAGACGCTGGATCCTCTGATAGGTTGATCAGCATTGCACTGAGCTCTCTGGAGAGCAGCACAGAGCCTTGGGCTGTACCAGAGCTGCTGTGTAGTCTGTCTGTTTCCTCTTCTCCCTGCTGATCCTGATCCCTTTGTAATCCACCCGCACCCAAACACAGCTCAAGGCCTGGGACTCTATAGTATACTGCTGGCACAGACATACAGATGCACATAGAGACACACACACAACTCACATTGTCTGTTCAGACAAGCAGATACACAGGTACACATGCAGATGTGCGATGTGTGTTGCGTATTAGTAAACAAACTCTGAAACACTGTTATTGTTGAGCATCAATGTTCATTCTTAACCTTGACAACAGTAGCTGAAAGAAAAGAAACATATTTCCTCTATTTAGTAGCTGTTGTCGAGTTTTCAGTCATATCACATAATCTTCACCAGCAGAGGCTTTTTCCAGCTGTCATAGATAGAAATTCAAATTTCCATTTTTTTCTCTGAACATTTTAAAGACTTCTCATCTTTAAAAGTGGAGACTGAAAGTTTATTCTTGATGTTGGAAACAGCAGTTGGCAAAATAATGTCGCCAGAAAGTTTAGGTTGGTATCTGTTCTAGATTATGTCATATGATCAAAAGCTCCAGAACAGCTACTAAATGGATCTTGAGGTGAGATGTCTTTACCAGCTTATCATATTCTACTGCAGTTTTCTCTACAAGGATTATGTAAAAACCATATCTTATATCCGCTTCTTTAAGTTTAACATACTTCACTCATCTGTCTCTGCTGTTTGCTAAACAGCAATACTTTCATATATTTTAAGTCAATCATTTTGTTTCTTAAGCCTATGTGTTGCAGCCAAAGAATTTTAAGTGCACAAAATATGAAAGAAATTTCAAGTCAAAAGCTTAAAATGACACCCCTTAAACGTTACCTGTCAAATCTGCTCTGCTGGGTTCCTCCGACATTTTTCCCCCCCTGAAATAGTAGAAGAAAAGCAATCATGGGACAAGGCGGGAATCCATTTACACGCAGAGAAAGAATGTCAAATGGTACAATTTGATGGCGCTGACATCTGGACCTGTCGTAACAGTGGTGAGACTGAACCAAATATTAAAGTAGGCAGACTGGGAAACCAAATCAAGGAGCTGAAAGACGCTAAAACGTTTTGTAGAGCTCAGAGTAACTGCAGAGTCAGGTAATATTTCTGCATGGGGCTGTCAGTACAAGTGACTCCTTTCACATAACACACATACATTTCATCCAATGGTACCTTTAAATTATTGTTGCCAACAGTGATCAACGTGTGGAGGCCCTAAAGAGTTAGGAGTGGGAGGTGAGAGCACCACTTGTTCTCCATTAGCAATCGACTGGGTGTTCACATACATCAAGTTTATGCTTGCAGCTGTGTATAATTCGATGAGTGTTCTTCTTTCCTGCAGTCTTCACGCACACAGTATTTACCCAAACAGATGCATATATCCACATAAACACATGAAAATTCATGTTATGCTCATACTCATTAATGTCGCTGTACACACAAAGCGCACACCAGCATTATAGTTATTGACACAGCACAACACGGTCCATTGAGTGGGCATGCTGTTTGGACGAGCGGCGGTTCAATAGAAAGGTATCCATCTTTGTAGAAGGGCATGGAAATGTCAATGCCCCTCAGCTAGCTAAAGGAAGTCAATCATCCAGGGTGTCGCACAATGAAAGATGACAAACACAAAAAGCCTTTCAACAAAAAAGCTTTGTGTGACAAACATTTCCATTTCAAAGGCTTCATTTTATAGGATGTCATGTCAATTTATTTTTACATAATGTCGGCTGTGGTTCGGAGGCAATTAGGAGAATGTAAAAAGAGTGACCAGATCTGTCACTGCTGTAGGTTGATAAGGGGGCAGACTTGGCACCCTGTGTGTTTGTTAGAGTGAGTTAGAGTGCGTGTCTGTATGGGTGCGTGTCAAAGATAGAGTGATTGGTGAGTACGGTTGACTGAATGTGCGTTTTCGTCCATGTAGCTGACAAAAAAAAGTCTTCCTCTGTCGCATTAATATTGTCCCTTCATGCCCTCCATACAACCCTGTCAGATGTGAAGTCTCTTGGTGGCATTTACTGGTTCAAAGGTTCTCGGTGTAATTGATCAGACTGCTGTTTGATCTGTACGGCTGGCATTTAGTCTACATAGAAAAATGTGCTTTTCCAGCTCTGTTAGGACAAACTGGCTGGCTTTCAAATTCCTGCGCCTGCCACCAATAGACGTTTGGTGTGGATGGATTATATACATCGTATAATGAGATTTGCTTTGCTCACGTGTACTTGCATAGTGAACTAACACAACTGTGACGTATTTACAGAAACACGCCGCACTGTAAATGTGTGCACAATGACGTTTTAAACTCTTGCCACCAATGGGTTTTTGTCTCAGTGTTCAATTTGACTTTCTTTCCATCTTTAACACTTATTTTGCCTCTTCAACTATTTTCTCTGTCGCCGTCCCTTCTTTTCACTTAATGAAGCACTTTTTGTCACAATTTGCTGAAGCAATTACGCCTGAGACATTTTGCAGAAACAGAGCTCTCACTCCTTTAGAAGTTTCCCTCTAAATGTTAAATAGCTCTAAAATAAAAACAGTCAGATGTATCACTGAATTTCACTGCTTCAAGCGCTCTTTCAGTCATTCGGCTGACAGGCAAATGGCTGCAGTCTTTGACCCTCTCAATAGATGTTTGTAGTAGTTTTGGAATTTAAAGTGGGTAGCTGGCATCTTTACTCCCTCTCCACTGCACTCCAGCTACATCACAAACACATAAACAGAGGAACACCAATCACTTCCAATCACATTCAGAATGAACCTCTTGCAGAAGAGATTGAAGTTATTTTTGTGTCAAAGCTAACAAATGCTGAAAGTAAAAAATATCTCAAATGGGTCTCACTTTGACATTTTCTTTTATTTGATGTTGTGGGTGAATATTTATGAATGTTTGGAGTGAAGAATAGGACATTTGCAAAACAACTCACCGCTACAAAACCGAAAAAATATGAAAAGAAGTCAGACAGTGTTCTGTTCATTTCAGTGTGATAACAGACATTTCAGACTGTGGCTTTCTGCCTGTAACTAAATACCTATATAGGTAACATCGTGTTCTTGGTATTCATATATTGACCTCTGACCTGATTTCAGGGACTCAGTATCCCTGTATAAAATAGTCCAAATCTGTACTGATAATGATATTCCTTTAAATGTTACAATAAATACAAAGTTTCCTTTTATCTTGATAAATATAAAAAATAATATATATTTGGCATGACAGCTCTGGGCCAGTTTTTGCTTTCTAAAAGGTTTTGGATTGGTTTGAAACAGTGTCTTCAAACACTGCAAAACAGAGGAGTTGTTCAGCTGAAAAGTCTTTGCCTTTTTTGGATTACATAGAAAAATAGTCAGTCAGTAAAGTGTCATGCAGGAACTTTATTTTAAACCTAAAAAAGATCATCAACAAGCAAAGTAGCACAAAATGGCACATTCACCCTTGCACGTGGCTGCATGTTGTTCTTCTTCCTCTTTACATCATTAGGATAAGTGTGGTTGGGTTTGGTCAGAGGTGTGCACCCTGTAAGCCCCTTTTAACAGTGATGTCACAGTGTACTGATACATCATCACTGCAGCCAAATGAGATGTTAAACCACTGGAGGTCAGCAGAAAACATATATGGAGTTATAGATGCTGTAAACTTAAGCGTTAAATCTTTCTGTTTAACATTAAATATCTGAGTGAGCTGCAATCAAAAACTCTCTATAACTCTGTTGACTCTGTTGTTCACTTTGACTGAAAAGTGTGTGTTCATGTAGGACTCAAACACTCATAGTAAGAAGCTGAACTTGTTAGCAGGGCTTGTTAGTTGCTCTTTATGAAGCACTCGCTTGACCGCTGAAAGGCAAGAATAATTACTCTTTGTCTTTAAACCGTCAAATTGTAACTTACAAGCAAAACTTTTTTGATTTAATCAGTTTTAGGTTCAGACAAAAATCTCTTCTCGCCTCATGCTACTCAATTAACGACTTAATGAGAGGAAGATGGTGGTGTTAGAAATTACCAACAGCCTCAAATCCGTTGAGTGCTGCTTTTATATTGTCATTTGTTTCTAATGTGGGCTTTTAATTAATCCATAGACCTCTCAGGATTCTCTAATACTCACTTAGAGTCCCGATTCGTTATTTAAAGTGAATATATTTTATCTGGAGATTAAAAAAAGCCTCTTAAATCTTTTAGAAAAATCAGCCGCTATTAGTACGGATCCTGCCTCATTATTTGAGCAGAGGATGTTCTTCACTTCCTCATTATTAAAAGAAAATAGACTGTATATACAGTAATGTGTAATTCATAATTTTATTATCACGTAGCGCTGACAGAGTTTGTTCTTTTTAAAAATCAGTTCCTCTGAACATTATAGGATGGCAGCAGAAAAGTTGGTCTCTTGTAACCATGCCATACTTTTTATGGTAGAGTTACTGGGCCACTAAAAGAATATACCATGTTTTAATGCAATCCAGTCCTTGGCTGAAATATCGATTCTTTTCTCCAAGCCTTTATTACCCTCTGAGTGGACCCTCTCTCTCTCTCTCTCTCTCTCTCTCTCTCTCTCTGCTTGACTCTTCCTGGCTAAACCCACAAGGATTCATAGCCATGAAATTGCTGATTCCAGTTGAGGTCTCATTTATAAAATGGAGAAAGAGCTGTTTACTTTTTATGTGGTCTGAGCATTCACAAATGCTGTGGCTGGTCGTGAGAATTGAAATCATAAATCTCTCTGTTCTAAAGCTGGAAAAGACCCTCCTTTGAGGTGGAAAAGTCATAGAGATGACGGAGGGACGAAGGTTTTTTTGGGGAGGGCGGGCCGGTGATGGAGTTGATCCTGGACTGGACGTAGCTGTGGTCGAGTATGCAGGTAATAGGAATTTAATCTGATCTATTGAACTGACAAATAATCCGAAAAGGGAAATGGGGAAAGGCTGACCCAGGGCCTTCTGCCATCCGATGTCTGTTTGCTCTCTGTCTCATTCTTCCTCGTCATCTCTCTATCTCTTTCTCCGTCCCTTTTCAATTATTCATACCCTGGTTTCGACACATGCCTGCAGTAAGCCTCCAGATATTCTGTCAACCGACACCACCCCCGGTTTGTCTGGCTGTTCTCTCACTATCCTCCCCCATATTCCTATATCTCTATTTCCCTGTCCTCTGTCCTCAAATTTACCAGCTATCCTCAGATGCACACAGAGAGGCGGAGGATAAACAACAGGGTTACATATTTATCCTGCAATCAAACATACCCATCAAAACTATGTATTTTTCAATCAGCGTTGAACTGAGCATTAAACCACTTTTAAACCTCAATTTGATATCTGTATCTCCTCTACCATGTTGTTAACCACATCAACGTTTAGTGCCTCTCCTGACAGATGCAAATGAATAATGTTGGCCTAAAGAAAAGCTGGTGACGTCGCTAGTGTGTTAGCGGCATCCAGCAATTACCACAGTGGCTGGCACCTGTTTATCCCTCCATCCATTTTTCTGCCAGCAGATAAGTGGAGCACTGCTCTCCTTGACTCCCTGGAGACCATACTAGTGCCCGGGCCTGATTTTGTTGTACTGGGGAGTGAGCCAGAAAGTGGCGGACACACATATACAGTCATGCATAGACACACACTGCCACCTGCTTAAGTTGGCAGTTGTGTCATTAAGCCAGTTGGGCAGAGTGGACATTGAGTGGACTTTGGGTGGACAGGCCTGCTTCATTTGAGGGGAGGTGAGGAAGGTGTCACCTCGACACAACGTGTTGTCACGACCATATGGTACACCATCATAATAATACCATTTTATGTTTCGTTTTTTTCTGCTTCACTTAGATGACGAATGTGTCTGCCGAAGTGTGTCTTTGCTTAGGTTATATTTGAGTTTGAGATATGAGACATGATTTTGTGATATCATGAATAGTTTTGAAGCCAATCGTGCTTGTGAAGTGTGAAGCCTGCAGTGCACATACAGTGAGAAAGTATGAGACATGTTGTGTTTAATAGTTACTGAAATGAGCAATTTTCTGCATATTTAGATGCTGAATTTCTCAAAAAGGGAAGAATTAGTAGATTTTAATTAGGTAAATCCACCTTTTTGCCTAAAAACCATGAACCATAATTATGATTCTGACCAGAGTAATTTCATATTAAAACATGTCTGGAGGAGATCTTTAATTCTTGACCATGGAAATAGAAGTTTTACAAAAAAAAAAAAGCTTTTCGCAGAGCTTTCAATAGCAGCTCCAGATTTGGGAGGCCAAAATCAGACCAATGATAATCTACCGATCAGTAGTCGAAACATTTTGACCCTTGAATGCAGTTAAACTGTGACCAAGATATGTACAGAGTGGGATATTTTATCAACAGTGCTCTCTGGTGGATAATCTGTCATGGAAACACAAAATAACCACATTTCAAGCACCAAGAGGCCAGCCATTTGGTTGGTTGCAGGCATAAAACACGGATGTCGTAACCCATCTGGGTTAAATTCATGGACAGTATGAAACATGGATGTAGTATCCGTGACGCCACCCATAGTTTTCTGAAGCTGTTGTGTTGTGAAGCTCAGAGTGTGGTGGCTCTGGCCGCCAACATTTTGGAAGTTCTGCCTCTGGAAATCTAAAAATGTGGAAAGATGTGGATCATCAGTGGACCTGTGGCGGGATGAATGATGCCTAGATGTTCAAAAAAGCCACCTGAAAGTGAAGCCACACTATTAATTATGCATAACTTTAAGCCTTAATATGATTTGAACAGGGGAGTTGTATAGAAATTCAGACTCAGTACAGTTGTCGTGAATGGGGAAATTAGCTATAGAGACCAAAACCATTTTTTGTACCAGGCTGTAAACATGTTTATTTCTGCTGTGAAGTTGGGCATTTCAATATGGAGGCTAATGGAGATCGACTCGTTCTGCAGCCAGCCTCAAGTGGCCGTTCAAGGAACTGCCGTTTATGGCACTTCCACACTGGCTTTACTGTACAGCCATGGAGGTTGCTTCTTGGTTGCAGGTGACAATGCACATCTGATACAATCAAGTTACCTGCAGTGCTGTCTGTTTTTTATTGAACACCTTTGTGCTTTAAATTCTTTAAACATCTGTAAACTTGACAAGATGAAGGTCAGCCTACACCAGCTGCCAATGTCTGGAGTATCACTATCATAATGTTTACCCACTAATAGCTGATGTTCAGAGCTGTGCTTTATTGACCCCAGTGCGCCTTAAAATTCCTTGACTCCTTACCTCAGTGCTACAGTGCTTAATGAGGCCAGATGCTGGCTCTGGCTTTTTTTTTTTTTTTTGAACAGCTGTACTGACTGCTCATCTGTTGGTTCACAGAGTAGAGGGACGGATATTTTCAGTGTCTATCATTCATCATGCATCATATTTCAATTATATGGAGCTCCTCCGAGGTTCATTGAGGGATCTGTGTTCATGTAGTCATAAATCATATGGATCTTTTCAGGTCATATTATTCTGTTTTGTACACTTGTACTTCAAGTGAAATCATGTGGTTTCAAATATTTGGTGTAGCTTTTCTGTAAAAGAAAATTTAAATTACAAAATTACACTTATTTCAACCATGTTCTCAATCAAAAGCTGCTTAAATTAGATTAGAAGTTTCTATCCTGCTAACTTAACTTCAGCCCCACACCATTTTCCACCATAATTTAACACAATTAACTCAGCATGCCCTCTCTTCACTGCAAACATTGTTTGTTTATTCACTTTTATTGGAGCAATGTTCTATTTTTCAAGAATACCTTGACCACATTTACTCAATTACACGTTTCACACCTTGAAGCTATCCATCCACAACCACAGCTTGATCTGCTGAGCAGCTCCAGTTGGAGTTAAGCACTGCTTTTCACTCTCCCCGCCCAAAATCAAGGTTTTTATTGAGGTTAATTGACAATGACAATATAACAATTGACCAATAATCCCGCAGAGTAATGTGTTCACTTAGTGGTGATTGTCTCAATGAAACTTAATGATAATGATAACATTATGTTTAGCTGTATTGAAGGCTCATGACTTACTTAGCTTGCATGGCTGGCAAAGGACACCTCGTACAGTTCATTATTATTAATCAGCACTTCATTTTCAGTCAGTGGTTTGCTGCAGTCTGTCAACAACCTTTTACTTTGTGAATGAGGGTACTGATGTCAATCCAAAGGTATGTCTCCTAACTATAAGAGCCTTGTCACGCAAACAACAAGATTACAGAGGTCCTCCAGGGTTTTCCAGAACTTGCACTTCTTTAAAGTTTGGAGACTCACAGGAGACAGATTTTAAAAAGAATGGTGGGAACTGAAGCAGATAGTCTAACTTTTGTTTTTCAGTATTGTTGTAGAGAAGTCATCAATGGTCAGTTCAGTCAGTGAAGAAAAAGTGCACAGGAGTCCAAGATGTCTCATGCTGAAAGGTTTATTGAAGCTTGGCCAAGGAGAATGGAGGATGTGTCAATGCACTTGTCATGGCATGATGCTGCCTCAGCTCTGAAGAGTCTGTCCTCTCTGGCTCGTCTATGTCTTCACAATAGTGACACAGCTACTCTATGTCCCTAAAAAGTCATACTAAATGCATCTATAGTGTTTACCAATAGGTAATTATTCTATAAACAAAAAAATATGTTTACCCTTATAGTGGAGAATTTTATTCATCAATGATTAGTTCAGTCAGTGAAGAAAAAGTTCAAAGGGTCCAAGATGTCTTGTGCTGAAAGGTTTATTGAAGCTTGGCCAAGAAGAATGGAGGATTCATCAATACACTTGTCATGACAAGATGCTGCCTCCATTCTGAAGAAGCTGTCCTCTCTGACTTGTCTATATAACCTCAGGATAGAGACACAACTACTCTATTCTCAACTCAATACTCAACTATGTCCCTATGTGGTCATTAGTCAACGAACAAGTAAATATGTTCACCCTGAGTTGTCAGACATTCTGACTCTGCAGAGGCTTCTGTTATTTACCTTTATCTGTTGTGTCTAAGGAGTGAGACAGCCTTATCCTCTGACCTCGGTTATGATAATAATGATCAGAATAAACACAAATATCCAGCTGCTCTGTATCTCAAAGAGAGGAAGTCAGTGTCCCCGTAACAATCTAAGATTTAACACAACAATTTAACAACAAAAACGTAATTTTCTTCTTGAAAACCTTGAAAACATAAATGAGATTTCTTTATCCAATTAGCATTTTGTTTTGTTCATTTTGTTAAACTTACACTTTTTTTAACTGCAAAATATTCTTCATGTTCTATTTTGGTTGACTTTGGTTCATCTAAATAAAATATTCCATATGTAGCATGCTAGAATAGAAACTTTCTCTCACCAGTATGAGTCAAGTACTGAACAAGACTAATCCTAGAGTTCCCATAATTTAACTCAACAGCATCTCCAGGCTGAGATAACCCTAATTACCTCACTTTGACATCATTTTTTAAACTTAGAGCCACTGAAGACATGCAACTGTTTCCACAGACAGAGAGTGTTCCTCCTTCTTGTGTGAAATCAGTGAAGCGCCCTTTAAGTTTAAAAAAAGGGACCAAGCTTTTGTTACTGCTGCCCCCTAAAAATCGGCCCTCCCCTTGATTATCTGAACCAGAACCAATTGTCTTTTTCTGTGCCGTGGGATGTGTGATTGTTTTTTTGTTGTCTTTTTATATTCTATATTTCCACCCCATCATGACTGAGGCAGACTCATACACGATGCGCTAAACCAACACAAATGCCATCTCATTCCAACTCCTCTGGCAGGGTCTCTACCTCCTGCATCTAATTCAGCCTTTAATATCAGCCAGCCCAAAGCGGGACACCAGCAATGAAGCTGTCACGCTGTTTTATCCGAACAGACTCTTCCGCCCCAAACGCTGTCTGCCTGCAAAGCCGCTGTAATCCAACCCTGAAACTTGCCAACTTCCCAGACTCGCAGCATCATATCACCTCTGTCTTCCTCTCCCCCCGCACCCTTGTTTTCATTACCTCTCCTTCACACCGCTATTCTCTGTGTTTTTGAGCATCTCTATATCGCCACATCTTTCTTCAGACTTTCTCCTGCCTCCCCCATCTCTATTCACTTCCCCCTCCCCTCCGGTGACCTCTTGCCAAGGCCCCGGGGACTCACTCAGTTGTGGGATACCAGCTGCAGTTTTAATGATTTTGCCCCCAGGCCCAGATCAGCCAGAGAAATACAGTTACCATTTTTCGACCGAATGAGAACTCTCACCCCTGCAACGCCTCTGCAAAATATGTGTGTATGAATTTGCATGTGAGTTTGTATGTTGTGCACAAACATTTAAACTTGATTTTGATGTTACATCTAAGAGATGCCGTCTGACATGGTTGCATCGTTTTGGTCACATTTGCACACATTAAAATTGATTTGCGTGCAAATATTTGCAGCCGCTGGCAAGATGGCTGGTGCATGAGTGTGGGCAGTAGTGTTGTTATTGAAGATGGAGGCTCATCCAACTGAATTACTCACTCTAATCTCCATCTCTCTCTCTCTCTCTCTCTCTCTCTCTCTCTCTCTCTCTCTCTCTCTCTCTCTCTCTCTCTCTCTCTCTCTCTCTCTTTCTCTCTTTCTACCTTCCACCTGAATTCATACTCTCCCTTGCTCTTGTGGCTCAGGTTTGACAGCAGGACTGTGGCACGTCCTGCAAACACATTGCAATTAGCATCATGCGCTTCAGTGCATCCCAAACCGCTCACTGATGAAGTTCAATCAATTCACTTTAATTATAACTTTCTCAGAAACACCTCTAATCTCTCCAAAAGTTTTGATCTCCCGGGGGTTTGCTAAGTAACAAGCTGCGGCAGGTAGTTTAAAGAGTAGCCATTCGGAAAGTGTGTGTAAGTGTGTGTATGTGCGTTTGTATCTAATCTGACTCACCCACCCTTCCCCAACTTTCTCTCTCCCCTTCTTTCTCTCCCTCCAGACATTGACGACTGCCAGTCTAATCCATGCCAGAATGGAGGAACCTGCATCGATGAGATCAATTCTTTTGTGTGTCTTTGTCTGCCCAGCTACGGAGGAGCTACTTGTGAGAAAGGTAACAATGTGGAAAACTCTACTTCTCTTTACTCATTGACTCACTCCACAAAAGTGTGTTTGGGCATGTTGTTGTAAAAGTGGAGAGGCGAAAGAAGAGGAAGGGGAGAAGTAGAAGTGATGAATGATAGCGGAACTGATTGAGATTGCTATGAGAAGATGGCAAAAAGGGATAAAGAAGGAAAACAAGGCAGTGAGGGAGAAGGATGAGACAAAGAAGGTTGAGCAAGCAAGGTGATGTGACAGTGGAGGTAGCAGGATGAAGATAAAGAGAGGGGGAGGGAAGGTAAAGGGTTATGAGGAGGTGGCAAAGGAGAATGAGATGCCAGAAGTGCAGCATGTGTAGACAGTGGTGGACAGAAAACACTGAGGTTGAGGAAGATGGAGTTAATGAGGACGTGGAAATGGAGACGGTGGAAGAGGGAGGATGAGAATGTGAATGTAGACAAAGAGGTGGAGGAGGAGAAGGAGCAGAAGGAGGAGGGCGAGGGAAGCCCTTTGGAATAATGTATTAGTTATCCAAAACACCTGCGTCCAGCTGGTTTCATCTCTCATTACGGGGAAATTCCCCTGTGAGAAGCTGGCCGTGAAGGAGGCTGTTCACAAAATGCATGTTACATGAAAACATGGCCGACATGTCAGAGGAAAAAAACAGCAGCTGCTGTGTACATTACAGTTCATCATTTGGGTTTTAATTATTTTAATGGAAAAATTACCAGATTTTTTAAAAACAGTTTTTCATGCAGCCAAAAGATTTGTTGAGAAAATATTCTAGTAATAGACATTAAACAAACAAGGTTTCTACAAAGAAGGAATTTGTCTTGGTCTGTTAGTGCATAACAAACATGAAGTGAAAATAAAAGGGATGAAAATACTAGAAGATATAAACATATGTACAATATGATTTTAAAATGAAGAGAGCTGTACAGTTTTGTGCTGGAATATACAAGTATTCACTAGATAGTGTGCAAAAGTTCACAGTATGTAGAATATTTAAACAGGTAAGATATTTTTTAAGACATAGTTATCCAAAAGATGTTAATTAAAATTAGGTATAAACGCACAAGCTGCCTTTTGGGGCCAGATTACCTGGTTAAACATTTAAAATCCAGTTCTCACCCAAATATATCTGGCCTGGGAGAGGGATCGCCTTCTCTGTGGGTGTCAAAAGGTTTCCTTACCCAGATTGAGGCTCGAGTGTACATAAAGATTTTTAATTTTGGACTATTTAAATAAAACTTGACTTTTTTTTAGCTTTTTTAGGTTTTGATATGAAAAATGAACACTGATAAATTCCTAGAAATGCTTTCTTTACATAAACAACTTTATTTTTTTTAAAAAAGGTACAAGGGGAATGGAATAAATGTGTGTGTGTGTGTGTGTGTGTGTGTGTGTGTGTGTGTGGAGTTTCCTTTTGTAACTGGCGATGTAATTACTGAATTATGCAAACTCTACATCTCTTAAAACATTTAAAATAGCACAATTAAATATTAAAGAATGAAAACAAAGAAAGATAGTTGGAGAGTTGCAGAGAGATTTTTCAGAGAGACGAGTCTGGTAAGAGGAGGAGGGAAGTTTAGGAATCTGAACTGTTCTGAATTTTGCAAAACCAAGTCATATTCCATCGACCTAGTGTGACCTTTGACCTCAGAGTTGTGACTTTGAATTTCTGTTTTTTTGTGTGTCTGGCTTCCAGTGTCGCGCTCTGATTTTTACTGCTCAGATCTGGGACTCTGAGGACAGAGCAATCGATAAAGAGAGGAGGGAGTGAAGAGTGCGAAGCCGCAGACTAAAGCAGGACATTTTAAATGCTGTAGAAACTGCAGTAGTTTTGGCAGTTCCAAATAGAGAAAATGACACGTTCACAGCACAAAAAAAAGGCTCCAAATTATTTTTCCCCCTCGCTTTGTGTGCACAGGCTTGTGGCTGAACTACAGAAGTTTGGTACACCAGCACAACTGTCACTGTCTTTGATTGAAATGAGACGTGAAAAGCTTGTTCCTTTGTCATCCAGTTCATCGTCTTTGTTTACATCTCTGCGCTAACATCTGTTGCTAAACTCTCTAACCGAGCCCTGACTTCACCAAAGGTTGGTAGATAAATATGAGGAGTCACAAGAGGATTAACTGGGTAGGAGGGGAGGGAAAAACGTGTTTCTGGGACATGGAGAGATCTTCATTCTTTCAGACTTTTCTTTTATGTTTTTTTCATTTATGCTCTTTTTATGTGAAATACTGAATCGTTCGCTTTAGGCCAACAAAAATCTTTGAATCTTTGAAGTACTCACAGCTCATAGATGGAGATCATCTTCACTGCTTTAACCTGTCTCTAATCTTGATTTCGTGAATGTAACATGGTGGTTTTCTGTCACAGTTAAAGGGGCACTTCGCAAATTTTTCATGTATAGTTCAGTTGATTTGTCATGAGGAGAACTTCTCAGTCTTCTAAACTCTAGAAAGCTGTAAAGGAGCTCTGAGAAAATAGCCACGATGATGTCACAGTGAGGTCATCAGGGTTATTTCAGCTAGGCAGGGAGGGTGTAACAAAAGATGTTATTGCATTGCATTATGGGAAATGTAGGATCCAGTGATTTTTGCCGCCGGACCCATTTTAGGGGACTAATAATCTGGATAGTTCTGCCTGCACTGCCTCACTTTGAACATTAATTTTAAAAATCTGCTTCTCGAAAGTCCACCAACTTTACTGAAGTGCTCGAGTGCCTCTTTAATCTTAGCTGCTCTTTTTGATCTTTCACCACAGCAGAAGTAACTTCGGTAGCTGCTTTTTGTAATTTCCCCGTGGTCATGGTTGCCTCTTTAATATTCATGCCCCTCCTGTGGCGCAGATCATACATAAACAAACATAAGAAAGCAGCGTATGAATTTGTATTTGGTGATGTGTTCAATTTCAGGCACTTTAAACCTCCCATTAAATTGTTCAGCTTGTTTAAATTAACGCAGGTAATTAAAGTGTGAGGAGTAGAAACACTTGATCGATCCAGTCTCACAGGTTCTGATTTTACCAACCTTCTGTATTGCAATTCTTACCTCCTTCCCAAACACACACACGCACACACACACACATCCCCAGAGTGCGCCCCTCATTTGACATGCACTGGAGCTGTGCGTACGTTTCCTCTCCTGCTGCGTTGCTCCCTGAATGGCTGATTGGGAGCAGCAGGTCTAATTGTGTAAATCTGAAGTCTCTGTTTTCCTGTCTCGCTTTTATCTGTCGCTGTTCTGCTCTCGCAGAAATGTAGGATTCAGCTGTGAAAAGTACAATTCGCAACAGGCATCGCTCTGCCATTTCAGCGTAATCTCAGTTTGATATCCAGAGGGGTGCGAGGGGGGAGGGCGGTCTGAACTGCGACTTGAACGGTGGAAATGAACTCTTTCGTTCCGCCGAGGCTTCCATCCATTTAAATGTCATCCAATTGGTCCCTGCCTCTCTAAAGTGGTCCAGTCCTCTCTGTCTCATTTGTTGTGTGTTCTTGAGTGCGCATGTGTGTGTGTGTGTGTGTGTGTGTGTGTGTGTGTGTGATGTCCAGGTGTATGTGTTGTGAGCTAACTGCCATGGATGCTCGGTAGATCCGGTCGGCTGCTGGCTCCCTCTGGTCTGTTACCATGGTGATCCCATCTGAGAGTCAATAATAGGAAGTTGACAGGGCTGAAGGTCCTCCAGTGAATGTACTGAGAGACTGGAGGAAATTGCTCGTTATTTTTGCATTTTTTTCACAATTATAGTGAAAATTTTCACAATTTTTTGTTGTTGGCTTATAGTTTTTTTTCTGTAACACACTTTGATACTCACGCTTTAAGAAATTGACGATATTTTTGTGTTAATAAAGTTTTCAGCAGTATTCATATCATTTTAATAATCACCTCTGTAGTTGTAGTTGTGGGAAACAACTGAATGCATCATCTCGCAGTTATTTTTTCAACAGTTCTGTATCAGTAATGAATGGTTGGATATTTGTTGAAAGGAAAAGGCAGTTGTGATTAGAGTAACAGAGACATCCGTCACTCTCCTCACATCCCAGCACTGAGACTGACTGTTGAGTCCATCCTGCTGTTTTTTTGGCTCGCTGCCTAATCAGTGGAGGCAGAAACCAAATCTCTCCCTCTGCCTGACTGAAGTGAAAAGTGACAGAGGTTTCTTCTCATCAGCTTCTGTCCTCCACTTTGTCTTTTCATGCATCGTTCACTCTTTCTAGGAAGAAAAGCAGCGTTATGTGCAAGTGTGGATTTGTTACTTTGCTATTCCACGACTGTAGACACCTCTGTTTCATGTTGCCTTCCTTTTTTCCTTTTCTTTCTCCACCTTTCTGCTGTCACTCCCTGCACTACTTGCATCTTTTTGTGCCTCTCATATTGTGATGGTGCACTGCAGGAGGTTTTGTCACACTCTGCCAGTGTGTTTGTGTGTGTGTGTATCTCTGTGTGTCGCTGTGGGAGTATACAGGCTGCATCTGCTGTTATGCAGTAACTTTGGGTTTGTGTGTATGACTGTGTGGATGTTTGTGTGCTGCTGTGAAGTTGGAGATCTTTCAACTAACACAGCAACAGATATGCATATGTTCCTACTTGTAGGGACCCTAATTGCATTCTTACCCCCCAACTCCCCTAGCCATTTCAGTGACATGTGCAACACTAACTTTAAAGTAATATTGTGTAACTTTTCCACCATAAAAAATAATTTTGATGCTACACTGACTTGTAATCAGGTGAATGGTGTGAAACTGGATGATATTTTAACTGGTTTTCCCTCTGATGTCCTCCAGCTGCTCCGTCTCAACTCTCAGTTATTGACAGAGTTTCCTGATGGACATTAAACTGCTCTGAACTATAGCTGCTGTTAGCTAATGTAAGCTCACTTTGTTAGCCGGGCTGCCCCAACTGAGAGCTCAGAGCTCCGGGAAGTGGGCATTTTGGACCGCTGTGAAGAGCAGGTTTTCAGATTTACAGGTAAATGCTGATGGGGAGCAGTGCTGGTGTCATGCCAGAACCTGAGCTGGAGAAGCGGGCATTGTATGATTGTAATGTCAGAGGTGAAAAGACAGAAGGGGACATCGACAGAGGAAGCTAAGGAGAGAAAAGGACAGAGTGAGCAAGCAAGAAGCCGCCAGACATGAGTAAAACTGGAAGTGACTTTTAGTTCTTGGCGAGAGCTTTGTGAACTAAAAGGCTGAAAGACAGACGCTGAGCTGGGCTTCTTGGTGTTGGACTAGTAAGTAATATTAGCTGGCTGCTATGTCTTGTGTTGTTGGATTTGCGCTTGATATTTAACTGTGTTAGCAAAGTTGTCGATTCAGAAGTCATGTAATTATAACAAATACACACGCACAACTATTCATATTTACCACAGTGGTATTGCACTTTGAATCTGTGGGGTGCTTCATCGCAAAAAAATCCAATTTCTAACCAATGTTGCTTTAACCTTAACTCTAAAATCTAAAGTCTTAATCCTCAAACAGCCCTTTAAAAACTTGAGGACCTGCCAAAAATGTCCTCACTGTTCATGATTTCACTTTTTCTTCTTTGGTGCCACACTGACACATTATTTGCCATACAAACAAACAAAGAAACAAACATCTAGCCACCCTTGTACCCTTCCAAATTGTGAAATTCCAGTCGGGTGCATTAACTCGTTACAAAAACAACCAGCTTAATAAAACAGTAATCCAATCCACAGGCAATTTTCTCTCTCTCTGTTTTCTAACAGAACAAATTATCTACACATTGGATACAAAAACCTTGCATTAAAAGGATTGTATAGCTAATTAATCCCAAGGCGCCTGGTTGCTGCTTGGTTATCTGTGAGGAATGTGCTTGCCTTCACAGACAAGACCAGCATTTCACCCATCATCTTCTCCTCCACCTCTTCTCCCTCTTGCCCTGCTTCCATATGTCAAAAATCATTAATATTTACTCATTTTCATTTGACTTTTGGTTCTCGGAGAAAGGTGCTACTTGCTGAAGTAGGCTGGCAACTACTGGTTGAGCAGCACACAGAGGCTAACACGCAGGAGAGCATGTTAATGAGTTTAGCCTGGAAGTGTTTTGGTGGGGTTTGCAGCGTTCAGAAAGAGCAGCGAGACCATTATACAGCACAACTATCCACTGAAACCAATGTAAATGCAGTATAAGTCAAATTGTTCCAGGCAGGATGGCTCACCCATTCTCCTAGCATTCTGCTGAAATACACATTTTCAAACACACACTCAATACACATGCACGCCACAGTAAGTAGCATTTGACAGGAAAACAAAAACTAGACAGCGTTACCGGGAACCTAAAGCAAAGTAGAGCACAACTTCCCCCCTTAAAGAGGACGGTGGGTGAATCTGGGGCAGACAGATATGAAGAGTACATTGACGCCAACAGCAACACCAGTGCTGCAGATTGGAAGCAGGCAGCAGACGATGTAGTGTAGCTCACACAGTGAGACTAATGAGGAGGAGAGCAGACTGAGCTGACTAACGGGTGGGAAGTGCTTCAGAAAGCACCAGATGCAGTCCTTCTGTCACTCCATCATTGTACACTTTTTATCACTATCTTACTCAAACTCATCCCATCTCATATTCTGCCTTTTCTTTCACACATGCATCTTCTCAGGCTTACAGCGAAGGTGATTTACACGTGATTTAAAGTCATGAAGGGTAAACGAATGATTGAACGACTAGAGAACATGCGCATTACATAAATTGTGAGAATACTGAGTACACTCTGGTTTTAATAGCTTATCCCTACAAAACTACTTCCAGAAGTAAGTAGTGTCAATGTTCAGTTTGTATGCATCTCTACAGACCTGCAGTCAGTTTTTTAAGTGTTTTAGTTGCCTGGGAAAATCTGGCGGTGTGGAGTTAGAAAGATGTGAGCTTGAAGGCTTCTGTAGGCGTCACGTCACCTCACAGCAAGAAGGTTCCTGGTTCGAACCTCAGCTGGGGCCTTTCTGTGTGGAGTTTGCATGTTCTCCCCGTGTCTGCGTGGGTTCTCACCGGGTACTCTGGCTTCCTCCCACAGTCCAAAGACATGCACTTAATGGGTTAATTAATTTGTGACTCCAAATTGGCCGTAGGTGTAGATGTGTTTGTCTCTCTGTGCCCTGTGATGAACTGGGATAGGCTCCCGCCCCACCATGACCCTGATGAGGATAAGCGGTTACAGTTAATGGATGGATAGCAATACACACCTTACAGAACTGTCAGCAGCTGAGTTGCATTGTGGGTAATGTAGGCGCTAGGTTTCAACAAGAAGAAATCACTGATAGTTTGGGGAAATTCTGCAAAATTTGGAGCAACAGCTTTGTTTTTTCTTCTTCCAATGACATCCTTGTCTAATGAGAGAGCTGAGTTTGAAGTCAATGGGTTTGCACCAATACTGGGTCAAATAGGGACAAAATTTAAAGAGGCTACGATGTCAATGTTTTATTTTGAATAATAAATTTAAGTTAATTGTAAATTTTTTTAACAGATATTACTGTAGTAGTAAGAATCTTACCATATTTATGCCTCTGTCCTTTTTTCTGATACATTTTCATGAAATACGGCTTCATGCTTCCCTTACTCTTGTTAAACCACAGTACACCGAGCACTTTGTCTGAACTTGTGATCTACAAGCTGCAGTTTGCTGTTTAATATTAGGCTCTCGTTCTCTGTTTGTTTCTTATTTTCTTTTATATACTTTTGTTGCAGGAGTGGGTGGTTTTTTGACTCAATGTCAGCTTTCAGAGTTACAAGGAGGCTGAGAAAGAAGTCGTCCGAGTTCACCCACTTTGCTCTGATGCTTCTCCGCTCAGCTGCTGCTGTCCAAACTGACGACTCAGCAGAAATCTCGGCTCAAGATTAATTTTTGTGCATCCTGGGGGTCTTTAGAGGCTATTAATGCTAATGAAGATTCATGCATTCTAATAACATGTCGAGAGGGACACGTGCCAAGACTGAAAAGAGAGGAACCTGAAGCTTCTTTGATTACCTCGTCCACGGTGGTGTCCTGAAGAGAGACTCGGGTGCACAAACACACTCAAAAGCAGATACACACATAAAATATCCCTTTAAGTTTTGCCTAAGCCTGGCAGAGGCTATTCAAATGGAATAACAGCAAGGCATTGCTCTCACTCCATATGCTATTGTGTTCAACACTTGCCAATTCTCTGTCTTAACAGGAAAGCTGGAGAGATGAGGGGGTAATTTATTCTCATCCAAGGTGCTTAATTAGACAGTTCCTGAAGCAACTGTCATTCTCTTCTCCTGAGCAAAGGAGGTTCGGGCAGGAAAAAGAAAAGAAACGGTGAATTAAAGAGAAAGAAAGGAAGCATCAGAGCAGGTGTTACAATAGATGAAAAGAGAGGAAGAGATGGAGGGAGAGAAGAGAGTCTGCGTACCTCTGCTGTGCATTAATGAACAGTTCTGATGGAGTTGTGTACAACAGTACTTTGAGCTGTGCTAGAGGTTTAGCATGCGTCTGTACTTCCTCTTTCTGATATTCCCAAGAAAATTGCTATGAAGTCAGTCTTGGAGTATTCTTTTGTCTTTCACATACCGTCACCCCGCGGTTATTTCCACCACGAGAAGTTTTCCAGCATCATGTGGCATTTCAACCACATGAGCTTTGTTCCAGTTTTGGTTCCTCAGCATTCAGTCAGACTTGCAAACAAACAACAAAAAAAAGTGCTGCAACTGACTTCCCAGTTAGTTTAGAAATAAGCACAGACAAAGTTGGAAAAATTGTTTGCTATTTGCTAGCAGAAAAATGAACCGAAGATCATCGTTGCTGTGGAGCCCGATGTCTTTCTGGCCTTTCAGTCTCACATCAGTTATTTACTCATCACTATGCTCCTGTATGAGTGTCTGTATTGTCATCTCGTAGTCCTTTATTGGTCTGACTTGCTCACTGTTTTTCACCACTTGGTAGAAACTCAAACACAGATAACTACTAGTTTAGTTCCAGAGTTTAAATTCTTTGCTGTGTGTGCACATGAGTCCAAGATATCTCATGCTGAAAGGTGTATTGAGGATTTATCATGCATCATGAATCATCATGAAGAAGCTGTCCCCTCTGGACCCTTCGTCTATATGTCCCAGAATAGTGACACAACTATACAAACAAGAAAATATGTTTATATGACATTATTATCTGACTCTGTAGAGGCTTCTCTGTTATTTACCCATCTGTTGTGTCAATGGAGTGACACAGTCTTATCCTCTGACCTCAGTTGCCATAGTAATGATCAGAATAAACACAAACATCCAGCTGCTCTGTATCTCAAAGAGGCCAGTGTCCCGGTAACAATGTAAGATTTAACACTGTCCCTACAGTGACCTCAGGACATATGCTTGACCCTGTGTAACCCCCATATGTGACATGGTAGAATAGAAGATTCTTTTATAATCGGGTCCTAGGCAAGTGAGCTGAAAAATATAGTCAATTATTAATTAGATATCACTATAAATTCAATTATTATAATAAAAAGTCATTCCATTATTTAACCTCTTAAGCCACAGCCTCTTTTTTAGGTCTCTGCTTGAAAATGACATACCCCAAATGAGTAGAGTATATCTCTGCAACTACAAGGTCTATTTGAGTAATGTTGGTGTCATAACAAAGGGAACACTTGTGACATTTGTTCAGATGTTCAAGTATCAGTAAGTATGTCACTGGCTCAGAGTAAATCAAGATGGCACACAGCATAAATGAAAGATTTAATTTCTGATTCACACTTTTACTATGAGTACTATGAGAAATGATGCAGTTGCAGCTCTGTTTCTGTGACCCCAGGGTCCCCCAATTGGGGACTCAAGTTAACAGAAAAAGCCATTAGCTCACCCCTATTTACTTTGTTGCTCAGCCCCGCTCCATGGCCTTCACACCCACATGTTACAACATTGTTTTATTTAAAAACATGTAGAAATACAAAAAGACACATAATGGGTTTTAAGAACAGCCAGTCTGGGTGCTGGTATTTACTGACTATAAGTTAGTTTAGCCTCAGTGACTGGCTGTCTGGCTAGCTAAGTGCACACATACATATAACACAGTATATAACACAACCTCTGAGTTACTGATTGTTCCTCTCATGGTAGAGGCTAACAGCCTCCTACACATCCCGCATATGCGCCAGACTAAACGCATCTAGCAGCAGTTTGTCTTCTGAAAGCACAGAGGGCAAACTGATAGTCACTATAGTGTGTGTGTGCTTTACATTAGCTGCACACTGACAGACCATTACCTGCCCACTCTTTCTAAAATAATACTGCCATAATGCACGCTATGGATATAACCAAATGTACTGTGTGTGCTGTTCTCACCTTACAGTAATTGCACACTGTGTACATTTAAATATACTGGAGTCTTTGCCCTCACATTTACCTACTCCAACAGCATCAATCTGCAAAAACACAACTATAGGCTATGCAGAGGGAGGCTTCGGTTCATTCATGTGGTTCTCTGTAGCTGTTTTACCGTAACATTCATTACTCCTGATTGTGAGATTCACACTATTAGCTATGCTGTATTAATCAACACTGCACCTTGCATAATAACCGTTATTAATTAAACAGCCCTTCTCACAATATCTTCACATTCTCACCTTTTCTTGGCTATCAGGAGATTATCCGTTATCCCTCTCTCTCTCTCTCTCTCTCTCTCTCTCTCTCTCTCTCTCTCTCTCTCACCTCTTCTCTCTCTGGACTGTTGTCATTTGCCCTCTTGCAAATGGCACACTGAGCTGTCACCCTTCAAAGAGTCACACAAGGAGGAGGTAAAATGGCAGCACACACACGTGCAAACACACACACCGATTCATCATTAAGGGGGATCTAAAAAAAAAAAAAAAAAAAAAAAAAAAGCTGAGCCGTAGAAATATCACTTGGTGATGTGGATAAACGACCCAATCAGTCAGCTGGAAGTGTATGGCCTTTTATTTCCTAACTGCCGCTCACTAAAGTCTGTGGGAATATTAATCGCTGAAACATACCCCCTGCCTCCCTCTCCCTGCCTGACAGAGGGGAAAACGAGGAAAAGAAGACGACTTGAATAATGTCTAAATATTTGAAGAGGTTGATGTGATGTCGGGCTTTGAGTCTCACTGTCAGCGAGTGGGAGAAAGAAATCTGCAGAGACTAGGTTGAAGATCTGAGGGGGAGAAAACATGGCTGTTTATTTTTTTATCTCTGCTTTTCTCTCTCTCTCTCTCTGTTTTAGCGACTGTTTCCTCACTCTGTCTCTTTCTCTTTTCTGTCCTCCCACTCTGTAACTTACTGTGTTTGATGCACTTAGTTTGTCCGTCTCTTCCTTGGTCACTGAATTACTTTTGCACTGTATATGTATCCAGTTCCTGTTTTAAAGCCTGTAATGTGACCAGCACTAGCCTTTATACACGTACAGATTCTGGGCTATCTGCCAGTGTGGACCCCACAGCAGTGTGTGTGATTCAATAAGGGTGTGTATGTTTAATTTATAGATGTGCATATTTATGTGTGTGTTTGTGTCTCCGTCACACCCACCCTAACTCTCCTGTCCCTGTTCCTGAAGATAACAACCCAATGTCCACCATCATGAGCCAAACTGGACCCACTCCCATTGCTAATACAATGTTCCGGCTGCCATGTGTGCAAACATTTTGAGCAGGTAGCTTCCAGGTCTGATGATGGAGTGAAAGAGTAAGTTTGCAGTCAGCAGAGGAGGATATTACAGCAGCACTGAGTGATTCTCAGTCCCATAAGAGCAGATATAACAGCAGTAACATTGTTCTGCCTAATACTAATCTACAGCTCTCTGTTCAGAGGCACACTGGAGGAGTATGGCCGCAAAATGCTGATGCTTCTCCTTCTGGCAGTCTCCTGTGAAGCTGTGAAAATGCCCAACATAAGACAAACCTTTCCATAAAAGTCCAATCTGTTTATTTAACATCAGTAGTAATTCTTAGTCGGCACCCTGAAACAACCTACACTGGTCTCCATTACTTTAGCGTGTAAACGCTGACATGGATGAGGCTAGAGACGCAAATTTGAATGGAACATTTTATTTTTCCTCAGTTCATTCGTCATTTTATAATGTTTACATTTCTGTAATGTTGCGTTAGTGTTGTAAGCTGTAAAATCTACATGATGCTTAATGCAGAATTAATTACTTTGGAAAAAGATTACCCTATTAATAAAGCTGAAATCATAATGTGGGTGGGAGAAAGAGCAGTAAAAGTGACAGACACAAATAGTTTTGTGGTCCCTGCATAGTGACAGCTTATGTGTTTTCCCAGTTTAAGCATAATATTGATGTAGACAGTCCTACTATATATTATGTGGATATGTAATGTTATATAAACACTGTAAATGTTACCTGTAATAAGAGACCTTTACATGCTCATTACGCAGGAAGGATCTTCAGCAATTTATTATTAGGATCAGTTATTTTCAGAGGGCATCACCAGTTTCCTTTAATGTCAGCTGAGCTTATGTGTAAACCATCTTTACTTAACTTCACTTATATCCAGTTCTAGATCCAAGTGACTGCCGGTGTATGATAGACAGATGCTGTAATCATCTTCAGAAGAAGAGTAGATTAGCGTTCTCATTGTGCATTGTGAAAGAAAATCTATTATTAAAATGAAATGTGCAGTCCAGATGGGAAGTTAAGTCATTAAGGCTACAGGGCTAACCAGCGGTCCGCCGAGCTGCCCAGAGGAGGCTGGAAATGTTAAAGTGGCTAATTGGGTTTCATGTCATTAGCGTGTTTCGAGGTCATCAGATTAAATCCTCAGACTATCAAGAGAAACTTGAGCGGGCAAAGTAATGAACCAATTCTCCACATTTGCATTTGCAATAATCATCAGGGCAACCTGCATCACTGCCAGATCAAGTTAAAATGGCAGTAAGACGGCAATCCCACGTCCACACTGAGTGTGGAGAGGTACTAAACTTTTATATTGGAAGAACAAACAAGCAAACTGTCCTGCAGACAGATCATAAGAGCTCATATTTAGGAAAAATCATAAAGTGTTTGTTATTTTAGGGACCCAACATGCATCAACAAGGCCGTGTAAAGTAACAATAAATGTGTTCTGAGTTTGTCAGACCAAAGGAGAAAGTGTTATTAACCACCCAGCCAAATTTTAATGATTAAAAATATCGACAAGTTTATGAAATTAGGTGTCAAAATCGGGTAAAAATGAGCAGTATTCAGTTTCAGGACTGTGGGGGCGTGTCTGCTGAATGTGCTGAAGCCACGCCCACTCGTGGGAGCAGCCAAGCAGCAATTTTGAAGTTCAGAAAATGACATGACCTGCATCCCCAACCTCCCTTAATGCCGTTCAAAGTGCATGGGAAGAGAGCCTTAACGTCAAACTAACTGAGCAACAGTGGGAATCTGCTCTCTCCCTTATTCACTTATCATCAATCTGCTCTCGACACAGGCTGATTCAATGCAAAGTGTTCTTTAGAACCCACTATACAAACGCAAGACTTGCTAAAATATACCCCTCTGTCAGTGATGCTTGTGGTAGATGTGACTTCTCCCCTGCAAATCATGCTCATATGTTCTGGTCCTGTGCTAAACTGGGGTCGTTCTGGTCGTACATTTTTCAGTTGTGATAATTGATGTTTTGTACCCTTGTGGCTGGTGCTGTATACCACACTGTCTGTCTAAAATGTTCAAAAGGTTCTATAAATAAAGTTGGAAAAAAAAAAAAAAAAAGAAAATGACATGACTAACTTTGAAACACTGAACGAGATGAATTAATCTCAGGGGTATGCTCAGGGTGGCCTCAGTGTGTCATCAAGTCACCCTTTAGGACCGCCCACAAAATCCTGGACTGAAAACTGGTGAAAAACTGTTTTAACCTCTAACTCCACATTTCAGTAATATATCGTTCAAAGTCTTTTCACGTGTTTTCAGCAACTATTTTCCAACATATTTAATGTATTCTGAAAGAAATCTCAGAATAAGTAGTAATACTAAAGCAAAACACTGAGGCGGTGATTCACTCCTGTAGTTTGAGTGTGTGTAAGAGAGACACATCTCAGTCTAATAATCCTAAGTACTTTGTAAATTCAGTTTTCAGATGAATGAGAAGTATGTTTTTAATGTCAGTTTTGTCATATTTTATGACTGACAAGGATTTATGTTCTCAAATATTAGTTCCATATTAGATATATTACACGTCTTGCGTGTGCATGAGCCTCCTTTTCTATTGCTATGAGTCATTAGTCAAGTCCACTCAAGCCTGTTTTTGCTTCACTGCTTCATCTATTGAAATCATTTCATACTTTTGAGAAAGTACACCAAAACTTTGTGGAATATAAATGCATGTCTGAAACAAAACAATTAAAGCATCCAATCAGATGCCAGCTTGCTGTATTTGACAGTTTTCAGACACATTTCAGTCGATACCAAAATAATATTAAGGTTTGTTATTCGACCCTATCTGTGACTCGCTGCAAAAGTGGGAACAGGCTGCTTCTATAGTGCATATAGGACTTTATTTTACTGTATGAGACTGAATGGCTGCATGTCAAACAGCCCAGTGGATGAATGATGAATTTCAGACGGTGCTAAATTGCACCATAACATGAGTGAGTGATAAAACTGGACAGACCTCCATAAATTTCCGAGATATATGCAAACATTACTCTCTTCATTTTTCATTTCTCTCTCTCTTTGCAGCCAACATGCGAGTGTCAATGTTGAAGTGGTTGCACATTCATTTTGACCTGTCAGAGCTTCATATTTACTGTATGAGACATGACAAAGACATTACCTCATGAGCACAAGATACAAGTACATCGTAACATGCTACATTGCGTGTCGGGCACACTGTGGGCTTTTCTTTTCACATTGCTCATCATCATTTCTCACTGTCAGTCAGTGTGTTTGTCACTTTCACACTGACTGGATGTGTGCGGTCTCTGAACTAGCTAATGAATGTGCTGTGCTGCAAGAGAGAAAATATGAAAGTATAAGTTGAATTAGCAAATGTATTGATTTAGTAAAGAGTGAGTTGCAAAACCGGGAGAGACGAAAGGTAGCATTTCATTTTGTGAAATGGTGTCATGACACTTCACAGTGTTGTACTTCAATGACATGAGTGAATGGAGGAGAGCTGAATGGTATGAAAAGCACTTACACCCTCGTTGCAGTATGAAGGTTTCAAGGCCTTTATTTCATATTACAGTACAGGAGAGCTTTCATAATGGACTCCTCTCCCCTCTTCCTTTTCTTTCCACGGCCAAAACTGCATCTCTCTGCATGCTAAACAGGGCCCCATACGGCCCAATTTGCAGTGTCCAATTTACTGGTGTCGCTTCAGATTTGTTGCAGGAAAAGCTGAGGCCTTTTCCCCTGATCCCTACACTGTAGGGAGGGAGGGAGGTGGCACAAGAGGGGTGCTGGGGATGAGGGGAAACTGGAGGTGGCTTAGCTGACAGATCGAGCCTGAACCACATCAACTAACCATACGCATCTTCTGATATACACATATTTGCACACCCACATCTACGCACACAAGCAGACATCACGTTTGGAAAGTACAGCTTACAGTCATACAGCTAAAGCCCCAGTCAGATGAGGGGCAATAGATGAGAGAGATGAAGGGAGAGGGGGAGGAAGGGAGAGTCGGTGTGCTGACAGGACTGTGACAGGGCTTAATTACCAAGCGAGCGCTGTGCACTGGAAGCAATTTCTAAGGATTGTTGTCATTTGAATAGATTAAAACACCCTTTCACCGGACTAAGCTGTCTCACCGCCGGCTTCCCTCCACTGTGGATTAAAAGTCCAAGTCAAATCAAAGACAAGAAGAAAGAGGGAAAGATGGAGGGATGAAAACACAGAGGAGCGCCACAAAGGGCACTTACAGCAAGATGGGACCGAGGAAAGAAAGGGGGGAGCAATATGTAGATCTTGTCTGCTGCGAGACAGGAGGAACGTGCTGTGTGTAGATAGAAAAATAAATCTGAAAAAATAATAGTCATATCCCTCTTCTTAGTCCTAATCCTCCTCCTCCTTTCCTGTGTAATGCTATTATTCTTTTGCATCTGTAAGCTGTGGGTGTTTAATGATTAAAAAACACACATTTCTCTCCCCACGTGGATTTTCTATTGACTAATCATTGTCTTCTTCAATTACCTCCCCCTTCTTCTTCTTCTTCTTCTTCTACACCTGCAGACACCGAGGGCTGCGAGCACACGTGGAGGAAGTTCCACGGCCACTGCTACAGGTACTTCAGCAGGAGACACACCTGGGAGGACGCCGAGAAAGACTGCAGAGAGCACAGCGGTCACCTGGCTAGCATTCACAGCCTGGCTGAGCAGAACTTCATCAGAGGTGGGTGGAGGTTGAGAAGGAAGAGAAGACTTGGCAGACAGTGTTGCCAATGTAACTGTTCTTGGTGGGTTTTTTCTTACTGAACTGATTACACAGCAAGAAATCTTAAATTAGGCACAAAAGTTTGGCCACGCAGAGTTTTGTCAGTAAAAGTCTTATTTATTTTCTGCAGTGTTGCGTAACTGCTAGTTTGGAGCATTTGTTGGAGTATTTTTCTTATCCACCTTGTGTACTGTGAGCCATTGTAACAAGTGAATTTCCCCAGTGTGGGCTCCATAAAGTCTATCTTATCTTATCTACAGCTTGACGGACATTAAAATCTCATTTGAAAATTAGATGGAATTTAGATGGAAATGCCTTTATTTTTTCATTTATTTATTTGGTTATTCAAGTTACATTTCTATCTGATAAAGTGATTTCAGAGCAATCCATCCAATATTTGTCAAAATAGTCCAGCCAACAGCTGACATTGCCTCCTATTGAGCCATGACATTAGCACAGCTAAGAAACAATGAGGAGCAGAGTTCTCTGCTTCTTGCTTGTGTGGCATAATAGATAGATAGATACTTTAATGTAAGGAGGAGAAATCAAACCTTTTTTGCTAAAAGAAATCTGATTATGGAGCTTAAACTTCTGTTTCCTGCATTGCTAAAGACTATCTGGGTGAGCTGAAGCTATTGATTACTCTTGAAAACCTGATGGGGCATTATGCAATTTCAGATTCTCAAGTCAGTGTGAGATCAGTTCAGTTTTTTTGCTCCTCTTTGCAACAACAGAGCATTTTGAATTTGCTACATTTTTGACATGCAACCCTGACCTCTCAATAGCAGCAGCAGCAGCAGCAGCTGAGGCTCGTGGGTATTGTAGCATTTAGAGTCTTTCACCGGATCAAATTTACAAAAACTGATCGCCAGTTCATGAACCTGCAGAATCATTAAATTATCCAGGAGGCTCACTTTCCTCATTTCTATGTAGAGGATATAAGAGAAAGCTTTTAAATGGAAATGAAGCGGAATGGAAGTGACTTACTTATGGATGCAGCAACTCTTCCTACTTTCCAACTCTAAATGTCAAGAAATATCACGTTTAAACACGTATTAATTCAAATAACAATATATAACAGTTATATGGCCTTTATAATCTAACCAGCTCTTACTCTGCTGTCCTGCTACACACTGCTTTTACTGGCTGTTGATTTATATCTACTCTTCTACCTTATTATTACAAAACTTGGCGGTGGCAGCTCTTGCCTTATGTGTATTCCATAACTCAGTGATAAATGTCTGTCTGGTTCTGCTCTGAACGGCCCTTGAAGGGGTTTATTGCGCTCCCCGCTGAAAAACACCCTCAGGAGCCGAGTCTGTTCAGCCAAAGAAATGTGTATCACCATTTGTTGCAATGAAATGGTGCTATAGGCTCTGACATAAGTGTCTGTGACAGAACATTTAATATACTATCATATTCGTGCTCAGGATGTGATTTGTCTTGAAACAAGTGAAAAATACCTACAGTGGGTGAGATAATTTTATTTGTGTCCATTGAAGGAAATGCAAGATGAATAAAATCGGTATGGAAGTTGATTTAATTTAGATTATTGTTGATTTGTGTGAGAAAGATGTGATGTCACATTATCTTACTTTCCACACTTGACTTATAATAAGACTTGTTACGTTCAGTTTGTCGTCATGTGTAGCCACCCATCTGATATTTTATGCATGCTGTCCTGAATTATTTGCAAATGCTATTTGCTACACTTTACACGTTTTACTGCAAGATTTGGGGTCTGGCAGCATTACCATGCAAATATCTATAGTCCTTGCCTCATAAACCTTCATCTCCTCGTTCTTAGCTTTTCGACCCCTGGCAGTACTCCACAGCCACGTGTGTCGTAATAAAGCCAGATCACCAGCAGCAAGCTCCTGTAATATTGGATCTACCTTCTGTCTCTGACAGATGCCAGAACAGTGCAATCCGTCTAACACCCATCTTTCTTCTACACGCTCACGGTTACCAAAAAGTCTGTTTAATTGCCTCGAAAATGGACGTCTCCACCCCTGCAATAAGGGGATCAGAGCCATTAGGAAGATTAATGGGCCTGGTAATGATGTTAATCAGATACACCGTGATTGAAATTCCATTACATATGTGCATGCACACGCACGTGCCTATACAACCGTGCACACAGATGCCCCCAAACACACAAATGAGATTAACCCAAAACACCATTAGTGAAAATTCCTTTCGCACAAACAGAAATCTCATCACGAGTGCATCAGAGACAGAACCACTATATCTCCATTAATGTTCACCTCTCAGCTGAGGCCAGAGAGGGAAGATGCTGGACTGAGGCAGGCTTCATTTGTGGAACCTGTTGCACAAAGAACAATAACCTACAGCTCGTTATGTAATACTAGTGAACACTCTACTGCTTTTACACAGTAACGATCATTTAGGGGCATCACTACTGAATCTGTGAACAGCTGTATAGTGTTTCTGTGACTCTGGAGGAGCTTTGTGAGGTTTGAGAAAAAAAATTGAGGTCTGTTGTCTTGGATTTGAGTTAATTCACATTTATACAAAGTTTCTAGACCCATCAATTGTAAGAATGTATTATGTTCTTACAGTAGGTGCTATTTCTTGGACTACCTGATGTCTATTTTGTGTGTGTGTGTGTACTTTCCTGTCTTACCCTGTATTTATTTCTTCTGTTTATTACCTCTTCCTCAGGTCTAAGCCATGACAACACCTGGATCGGCTTGAATGATCGTACAGTGGAGGACGACTTTCAGTGGACCGACAAGATGGACCTGGTGAGAAACTAGCTGTCTCTGTTTTGTTTCTCAGTCGGCTGTCATTCCCAGTGGAGTTTGAGGCTCTGGAGGAACTATATACATTTGGAGGTGCTTAGTATCGCAGCTGGAAACATCCTGAACAGCAGTTTGTTGGGAAAAAAACTAAAAATCTATGAATGAATGTTTTTCTTTTTGATCCCAACAAAATATTTTCACTCTTACCCCTACCTTGAGATTTTCATGATGTTCTTTTGTCAACAAGAGTTATATCACCACTTCTATCATTATACACAACAAAAACATCACAACATCAAAAGTGGAAAAAAACAAAATATAAAAGGAGGAAAGAAAAACACTGTTGTGCACAGATTGATTATTATTGATTATTTTAAAAGGAAAAGTAGACTGTGTGATCAACAATTGGTGCCTAATGTCAAGAAAATTATGTTTAATTGTAGAATAGTGATGATTTCTGTGGTTTGTATGTCTGTTTTTTTGTGCATGTGTGCGCAGCAATATGAGAACTGGCGTGAAAACCAACCCGACAACTTCTTTGCTGGAGGAGAAGACTGCGTGGTTATGATTGCTCATGAGAACGGCAAATGGAACGATGTGCCCTGCAACTATAATCTGCCCTACGTCTGCAAGAAGGGAACAGGTGAGAACAACGAGGTGGATTGGATTGGAAAGAGGGGAGAGGGGAGAGTGTCACAGAGTATGCTGAGATTTCAACAGGTGATTAAAATGACTGACAGAGAGGTAAGGAGGCAGAGAGGAGCGGGATGTAAAAGGAGATGGCTGAAAAAGAGGAAGAGGCTGCGAGGGGCGAGAGGCAGCGAGGAATCAGACAGAAGGAGGCAGAGTGAGACTGAGGAAAAAGGGCAAAGGAGAAACAACCTTGCTGTGCTGTCAGATCTTTAGTTTGAGATCCTGTGAGAAGAATCATAAGATAGAAAGTAAGAAAAAGTGACAAAATGTTCTGAAATCTTTTTTTTTTTTTTTATGTAAAGCTGCTAACAAGTGTTGAAGCCCATTTCTGTTAAACCACAGAGACTGACAGCATGTACCTTCAGGGGATTCTGAACATCCCGAGTATGTCATACTTTACACTGCACACGTCTCTGTGCGACGGAAGAGATTAACGCTGCACCTCTTCACTCAGTCCACGTTCTCCACATTCACACTGATTACTGCTCACCAATCTCTCATCATCCTCCGGCTCGTCTTTAAAAAGTCCTCCACGTACTTCTCATGTCAGGGCTCTGTTTCCTCTGCCAAATATTCCGTTTTGCTAAAGCGAAGTACGTCTCGAGGCACAAAGCACTTTCTGCTTTATGTCCAGGAAACTTAAACACAGCAGAACGAGGTGAGCAAACTTATTGGTTGGTTAAATCCTTTTATACGCCGCTCCATGTCCCCGGTTGGCACTGGAGTTAGGCCACCACATGCTCCTCTGAGAGTCTATTAGAGCTTATTTTTGCCACACATTTGCATACAGGTCAGACTCATGACCAGTGGCAAGAAGACAGACATATTAATAGCTAGGTGGAGACACAAGAAGCCACTGGCGGCTGTGAATAGCTTTCTGTTTTAGCCTCAGATCTTGGCCCGTATTGATCAGACTTCACTTTTATCCTACTCACAAACAAAAGGGTATATGTCGCAGATTACAGATGACTGCAGTGCAGAAACAGAAGTGAGCATGTGACTTTTAAGTCATGTTTTATAGAGATTGAATAAAATATTGGTCATGATCATCAGCTCGCTATTTGCATTTGAATATTTGTCGGATGTTTTATTTAAATTGTATTTATCATAAACAGGAAAAGTTGGCAGTTTATTGGCAGTCCTTTCCATCCATACTTGTCAGTGTGGTACTAAATTCTCCTCATCATAATATTTCTCTCATGTATGCTGCAGCAGAATTCCCTCCCAGCTTCCACTTTCATCTCCCATTATTTCCTCCCTATTTATATATTTACAAATCATAAATATGTTGCATTGATGTTTATTTAATGTGTTATTTAGAAAAGGGCAGATGTGGGGTAAGTCCTTGCGACTGTTTGGTTATTCCTGCTCTCAACATATACGTGATCAAACGTATGATCCCCTGAAAGCTGCTCTTAAAGGTTACTCTTGCTCTTTGCCAAAACTTAGGAGGCATGATCAATGACCAGCTAACCTTCTCTGATCTATTTATGTTGCCTCAGTTCCCCGGTCGTGCCGCTTCGTACCTTACAACAAGAAAAATCAGACTTTACCTAACCTGACTCAACATGCTACCCAACTCCTGAGTAGTCATCTCACGACTCGATTAACGTAACGCCCTCTTGACGGGCCTCCCAGCCTGCAAAGTGAACCCCTTCCGATGATCCAGAACTATTCAGCGTGCCTGGTCCTCAAACAACCCAAAAGGGGGCATGTTACCATGCTGCTCAGTGAGCTTACCTATAGCAGCCTGCATTAAAATCAAATCTCTAATGCTTGCCTATAAAGTAGCGTCCGGTTCTGCACCCACATACTTGAATGCCCTTATACAGACATACTGTATATTACCTCCTGTTATCCCACGGAGGCGGATCATTCCACCAGTTCTTACCAGAGCAGGGGCGTCCGTCTTTAAAAAAAACCTGAAGACCCAGCTCTTCAGAGAGTAACTCCTCTCCTAGCACTACCAACAACTGGACATGCTAAATCTATCCCCCTCTACAACTGTCACTTGCTGTACTAACATGTCCTTGTCCTTGTACCTTGATTGCTTTGCTTTTTCTAAGTCACTTTGGATAAAAGCGTCAGTTATATGACTAAATCTAAATGTCTTTGCTGTCAGTAGGTTTAAATTTGCTTGATATGCGAGTCTTCTTATTCTTCACGTTCTTCACGTCTGTCTCCTTTAAAGCAAATAATGCAATCTTGATCTGAACATAGACATTAATGGTAGATGAGGGCTAATAATCAGTCACATTACTAGCAGGATATAAAGTATGGTAGGCGATATTTTAAGCCTTTATTTCAGAGAGTAGCGAGATGACAGGAAATAAGATGATTCATCGTCGGCTTCTTAACCCCAAAACTATGGAACGCCCTTCTGGGTGTCTTTAACCTATACTCTCTTGTAGAACTAAATAAAATGGCTCCCCTTACTGTCCTCTTCATCACTGGATTATTGGATAAGCCTTAAAGGCTTCACTGAAGCTCATAACTTAAGAAAATTCTTGGGCTTTAACAGATGGTTCATCATCAGACCCCACCAGCGCAGAGAACATGCTTCTGCTGCCTGAATCACAGAGCTCTATACTTGTATGAAAGGAATGGTATTTCCCTCACAAGCATGGTGTTGCACCACCGCTGACACACTGTCACAAGTCCCCAGCATCCAGCCCACCTCTGACCTTAATCAGTCAGTTAGAATCACCAGCATCTTTTCATCTTCCCCCGTCAGCCTCTTTTTCACACCGAGTAACCCCAATGTAATGTCTTGTCTTATCAGTGGTGTTTGTCAGCTCCACGCTGAGTGTTCTCTACCTGATTTCTAATGCTCACAGCTCATGTGATCCATTTGTCTGCTCATCAGCGTCCCCTGGGCCTGATTAGGCGAGAACGGTGCCATGTGAGCATATCGGACACCTTAATCCTTAATCAGTCGCCCAGGGTCCAGTCAGGGCGATGTGTCATGCAGATGATGATGATGTTTTTTTTATATAACTGAAAAAAAAATGAGACTATTATCTGATGACACAATGGTGAGATCTTGAGGAAAGATGGCTAGACTAGAATTTGTACACTTTAATAAGCCTCCGATCATTAATCACGCATATATTCAGCCCCACGGCTGATTTCCGACATATTTTTCTAATATTGCTAGCTAAATATCTGCATAAATGTGTAAAAAAATGTTGATTCACTCCTCCAACTGATGCACTGTTTCGCTGTGGTTCCATTTTCAGCTTGGGCAAATGTTTTCAGATCATTAAAACACGATGTGTGAGTTTTCCCAAGTAAGAACATTGTGTCGAATTCTTCACTTATTGATAACACATTTTATAGCAGGTGTTTCAATGCTCAGTGTTTGATTGCTGGATCAATACTGTATAAGAAAGGACAAAGAAAAGATTTTAATGGAAACCAGTAGCGCAGATCTAGTTTTACATTTACATTTGGATTATAGTGGCGAGAGAGAGTCACATAGACTTCTGTCTCTGAGCTCTTCCAACAAGGATGAGAGGGAATTTACCCACCACAGAACATGTAAGTATTATGAAATTATTCCATTATTTTTGATGGGTTATTATGTTCAGAGGCAGGAAATCTAATTTTGCATGACATGCTCAGCGCGCTCCGGGAGTGTTTGGGGAAATGATAGGCTGTTGTCAGTGCCTTTAGAAGTTGATGTGTCCACTGGCGTGTAATGCAATCATTTTTGGATATACGCTGCATCGTGTAGAACTGTCGTTGCTGAAATGTACAGTATTTTGAAAGCAAGGGGGAGAAGTAGTTTTTATTATGTATATATTATGAATTACCAGCTACTGTGTGTGTTTGCAGTAGTGTATTCACATGGAGCAGTGTCGGCTTTAGCTAAAGTAGTCCACAATCCTCTCAAACAATTGACATTTTTGGTTAGAAGGGACTGCGCAGGGGGCGTAGGTTAGCCTGGGTGTGAGGTAGCAATGGGGGAAGGAGAGTATATGTGTATGTGTATATTGAGGCAGGCTTCTTGGATATATTTCCAATATCATTATAATCCTGTTGATTTGTTTTTTGTTGCTGTCCAGTCAGAAACAGGAAGGAAAGGAAGGAGAAGATGAAGGTCCTCTTCACCGACCCCACCTGAGCAGACACAGACCTCTTGACAGGATCCTGTCTTATTGTTTTGTAGACTCTTACAGTAGACCTTCCTCACAGCAGCCATTTTGACATGAAATAGTAGGTAAACATAGGTGTTACCAATGATACTAACTAAGGTTTCATTCCATTCAGGTCAAACAGAGTCAGGGTGCTGCTGTGGTGCATGCTGGTTCACTGGAAAGGCTCAGAACAGAACCTTAATTAGTATCATTGGAGACACGTGCGTTGACCCTACTATTACATGTCAAAATGGCTGCTGTGAAAAAGGTCCGTTAGTTACATCCTCCACAGGTAGATGTGTTGCAGAAGTCCATGACCCGCCAGACAAAGGAGTAAATTTTAACTTGCAAAATAAAACATTTCACTCTTAAATAACTTGTAATCGTTTAGTAAAGCATTAGTTCGACATTTGGGGGAAATTGTATGCTTATTCGCTTTCTTGCTTCAGGTCAGATGAGAGCAGTGATACCACTCTCAAGTACCGAGCTGTAGCCGGGAGACAGTTAGCTTAGCATATAGATTGAAAGCAGGAGTTAACTGTTAGCCTGGCTCAGTTCAAAAATCCACCTAGCAGCACCTTTAAAGCTCCCTAAGGAGTTGCGTTGCAGAGGTGTAGGACAGAATTATAAACTGCTTTGTCAATCCTACTCCATTAGTTCATCTGAAACTAAATTCTTCCTGTTTCCAGTCATCATACTAAATTACATAAATTAAGATAATGTCTCCAGCTCCAGCTCCATACTTAACGCATGCATGAGAGTGGTATCAATCTCGAAAGCAAATCGTTTCACCAAATGTTGAACTGTTGACTGCAGTTGATTTAGTTGTGCCAGGTATGTGGCCCTAATGTTGCTGATGCGGTGGTTTTCTGACACTTGGGCTCGGTCATACTAAAGAAAGATAGTTGATTGTTGAGTTTAACTCCGAGGTCGTGAAATACTGATGGAAATGGGAAACAAAGTGGCTCAACAAAAGACTCAATCAACCATCGTCGAGCCATCGACCTAAAGCGTCGATATTTGACAACCTGGGAGCACAAACCCACCTGTCCTATTGTATAGCTCACTCCGAGCCACTTTGCTTCCCATTAACCCAAAGCATCGATATTTGATCACCTAGGAATAAGACTCAACAATCAACCATCTTTCTCCAGTATGACTGACCTCCAGAGCCATCAATAATGATACTGGAAACACCCGTCCTTTTCTTGCTGTGAAAAAGGCATGTTGGTTTCCTCTGATTCAAATAAAGTTTGAACAAATCCTACTGTACATCTCACGGTCTATTTATTTGTTGCCTGACGCCTATATTTTTTTGGATTCACAGCACTCCAAGATACTCAACGATACTCGACGTGGTATAAACCATTTTCTCTCAGGAGGTCTGGGATGTCAGCAAACATTCGCACAAACAACCGCTGCAGTTTATTTAATAAATATAACTGAATTTGTCCACATCTACTGTTTCCACACGAGACTCCCTCCCAGTAGTGTTTCAGTGAGAATGCGCACACATGTTTTCATGTCTCACTGATTTATTCTAACAGGACTGGCAGTAGGTGTGTGGAGGCTTTGAGGCCATGGAGGAGTGCTGAGAGGAAGCAGCAACTAACTGTCTGCAGCTCTCCCCATGCCACTAACTCACACTGACTACCCCCCGCCACACAGACACAGGCACGCAGTGACAGAAAAACATGTTTTCAAGTATACAGCTAAAGCATACATTAAGTTATATGTAACCTGCATGCAGGATTAGCTTCCTCTTAGCCTTTAAATGTTGACTTGCTTAAATCAGCTGCTGGAAATAACATCAACTATGTTATCTGTAAAGTTTATATACAATAATATACACTATTGAGTCTACATTTTAAATCAGTAAAGATACACACCTCCTTTTTTCATCTTCTGGCTTTCTTCTCCATCTTCTCTGTTTTCCATCACCCCAAGTTATAGTCTTGACATTATAGTGTCATTTTTTTTTGCTTGTTGCTTTATAAGCTCGCAGATTTTAATATTTGTGCATGTGTCTCTCTCAGCTTTGCAAACACAGTTTGAGTTTGCCAGGAAATAACTGTGGAGGAAAGCTGTGTTCATTTTGATTTTCTTTGTCTCCTTGGGAGCAGCAGAATAAGGTGTTAATACAATATTGACATATTTTCACCTTATCACGTTGATATGGCGACATGTTAGCAAACACTTGCCTATGTACCCATTCAACACACACAGAGCAACATAAGCTTTCATTTGAAGTCTCGAGCCACTCAAAAAATGTCAGCTGATATTCACTATCTTCTAGCTCTCTTTTTTTGGTTTCCACCAACCTGCCTCTGTATTTGCTGAATGCTTCACTATGTTCACAAGATAGTTGGCTGTTTGGTGCCGGGGAGGTAGCTGTAGTGTGTTAGCAACCAAAACAATGAGCTGAAAGACACTAAAATGCTGCGTAGAGCTAAATACAACTGCGGAGTTGAGTGAATTTGTCACTACGAGCATGTTTCACCTTACACATAATAATAGTGCAGTTTTAACTGTAGCCACCATCACCATCGAGTGTTGGGAACTTTACATGTAGGGGAGTGTGTAGATATTATGTAGCTACATCTTTTTTATATGCCAATCTTATCAATGTTTTTGCTTTTTATCTGTGTGTGACTGGGCTATCAGACACTCACAGAGATGCCAGTAGTTTGATGAATGTTTAGTCTTAAACAGTCAGTGGTTAAAAAAAATAAATCCATACTTGTATTTTAGTGATTTAAGTCACTGCTTGAAGGATTGAGGAGCAGCTTTGGAGTACATCTTTGGGCTTTTTCAATGAAACCTAGTTCATCTCTCAGTAGTAGCCCTCTACGTCCTTCAGGCTTTATTCTACAAAAGACCTTTTCTCACTTAAAGCGTCTCCCATAAAAATCGCGGCTCCATTTTCTTTTTCTGAGTTTAGTGACATTTTCTTTTATCCCTACTTCAATATACTCTGACTTTGCTTGCCCCCGCTGTGAGAAATCATCCAACAGTGAACATAGGTGACGGCTAATGGAAAACTACCTTTTAGCCTTCCGTTTGTGTTGAGTCAGTGATGTCTCAAGTGAGGAGGGAAGTGCTTATTGCCCCTTCTTTCTACAACACATTAAACTGTAAATGTGGCATTAAACCTTTCATCAGGCTTAATGACATTGCTTTCCTTTATTAAGAATTTAAGAGGTATTAGGACAAGGACAAGGGAATTAAGAGAGATTGTAAACATTTTCTGATTACTGATTAAGTCCTCTCATGACCACTTTTAGCAGTGAAGTGTGTAAATCACATCCAAGAATGGATTCAATGGAAATTTCTGGTGTTTGCAAAATAGTTAGTTTTGACGGGGGGCAGCGTGGTATTTTCTTTTCACCCCAGTCACATTTCCACATCCCCTAACCCTTCATTAAAAAGGTATTTATTACTATTAGTCAGCTCTTAGTTTTCTCTCTGACTGATGCCGTGGGTGTGTTGTCATCTGTTATGATAATGGCACCGTGTAATCAAGATCACAGCCTACATTTACTGTAGTTTTCACCAGCATAAAGGCTGAGGTGATTATAAGAAAGGATGTGAAATCTATTTGCGCATCATAACTACTCAAATAAAGGTGATACACTTTTAGTGGATAGCTGGGTGTAATAATCATTGTGTGTTAGTTTTGTGACCTATTTGTTATATATATCTCATACAAGAAAGCCTAATTTTGTTGGCTGCTAATTGCTTTGTTGATAATTGTTTTCTCCAAAAAAAAGTTTGATGAAAAAAGGACTGACACGAAGACTTTATCCCCGGTGGTGTAATACATTAACAGCACTGTCACAAACAGATACAAAGCACATACAGTACACTAGAACCCAGTTTTTGTGGGTGATATTGTCGTGGTTTTCTGTTTATGGTTTTGTGTCCCTATTCAGGTCGTACTGTGTACTGTGTCTGTTGGTCAGTAATGTGTGCGGTGCTCTGTTTAAGTTCCTTAGTTCTCCGGTCCCTTATTCTGCCTGTGCTTCTCCCTTGTTTTTGTTTTATGTACTTCTGTTTATTATTTTTGGTCCACCTGTATAATCACCACCGCATCGTCTGCATGAACCACACCTTGACAGATACAGCTGAAAACTGTCTAAATTGTTCAAAGATAGCACGATAGAACAGTTTTACTACCCAGTCAAAATAAATGGCTAATTACACTTGAATTGAGTCCCTAAAATTACAGGTGGATACCCCTGCAGGTGGACAGAGCCATCACATGGCCAGGGGAAAAAAACATGGAGTGAAACTTGAACTGAAGAAACATGACGTGTGACGTGTGACTACCAAACACAGGTGTAACGAATAACTTCATTAGTTGCTGCATTGCATTGAGAAAATGGGGATAACAGAGGCGATGTTAACGTTATTAGTTCCACCTCTGCTTTTCCTGCTGTGACACGTTTAAATGAAAAAGTGTATGGAGCAATAAAAAAAATGAGTGCTCTGATCATTTATTTAGAAAGCAGAAGGACAAGATGGCCAGACTTTCACCAAGGAAGAATAGAACTGTGGATGCTCATAAAACAAACACATCAGTCAAATCTGACATTTAAAGATGCTCATTTTGCTCTTGAGTCTCCTGTCAATGTGCCAGTTTCAACATTTTTCACTGCACATCCGACACTAATGGGGAAAATGCGTGAAAAGAAACATGCAGTTCACGTTCTTGCTAATGTTTTTTTTTTCAATAGAATTCAACTTGGCTCCTTTTGTTACTAGTTTTCCCAAGATAATTATAGCGGTTGATAAAGACGACAGAGAACGTTTGGAAACTGCACCAGAGATTACAAGCCAAAGCTCGTTCAGTGTTGCAAGCCTGCCAACTTCTCAGCTGAAATCTCCTTAGCAGTGCATTTGAACTAGCAACAAGAGCGTCTTCCACCTCTCACTGTTTAATAATGGGTTCAGCAGCCGTGCACTGTCAAGACTAATAACAGCTATATCTAGCTAATTTTAAGTCACAGCTTATCACTGATGAACTTCACAACTTTTCCATGATTTTAAGCACCATATGTTGAAGAGCTTGGGCTTCAGCTGCAAGACTGCCATCTAGGGATTCCCAGCTTTACTACACACTCACCTGCTGCCTCCACCGGGGAGGCTGCCAAACCCCTGACAGGAGAGTTAAAAAATCTGTGAAGTTGTTTGAGTGCCTCCCTCAGGCTTGTCCATCCTGTCAGTCTCTGACCAGAATGTCAGTCCTCTCTCCATCTCAGCCTGTGTAAACATTTTTCTGATTCTGCCTCGACTCTTTATGTGTCTAAAACGCTGTGCTACTTTGACAGCTGCCCACTCACTCACAGACTTGGACAGACACGCTGTCCCAAACTAAATTCACATTTTGATGTCAGTGCTCTGAGGGTTGTTGTTTTTTTTCTGAGATGTGACTGCCTTAACATCACAAGGCAGAATAAATCCTGAATGTAGAAACCATGAGGAACATTTAACGGTTGTAATTAAGCACAGTGATGTGATGAATCCAGGTAAAAGTCTTTATCCTGTGTGGATTTCTTTTATTAAATATTCTTATCACACACAGGGATATGAAAATAAACAGACATCTGATTAATATTGTCTCTTTCCTTGATCCTACAGTGCTTTGCGGAGCCCCACCCACTGTGGATAACGCCTTCCTGATTGGCCGGAAGCGCTCCCACTATGACATCCACTCTGTAGTGCGCTACCAGTGCGCCGACGGCTTCCTGCAGCGCCATGTTCCCACTGCTAAGTGTCGTGCCAACGGCAAGTGGGACCGGCCTAAAATCATCTGCATAAAATGTGAGTTTAACACGTGCGGGGTGGCAGACAACAAGACTTAAAGCGATGTTTCCATCGGTTAGGTCACATTTACATTTTCTTATTTTTAGCATGCACAACACCACCAGGTCTGTAAGATGAACCTCCTACATTAACTGCCCTTGGGAGCGCCTGTCACCATGCGCATTGAGGCTTGCCATCCCTGCTCTCATTATTAATAATTGCAAGCAAAAAGATTACTGTGGTTGCAGAATGAATTAAAATCCCCTGGGCTCTCCTTTTGAAGTGTTTAATGCTTGAGGTGGGATTTTTTTTTTTTTCAGACTTTTAAAAACAAATTTTTGCATCTGTTGCAAATACAAAGGTGGTTAAAAACTAAAAATGTTTCAATCAAAGTGAAATTTGATTTTTTTTTTGTGAGTAGCAAATACTTTCATAACGGCTCATGGAGGTTTTGAAATGAAGTAAAATGATGCCATTGCAGTGTCACTGCAGTCTTTCATTCATGGCTAGAGCTACATCTAATTTTAGAGCAGTCTGGCATCTAAAATCAGTGAAAAGTCTTTTATTATGCAACTTTCATACACCTTATCTCCTCTGAGGCTTCGAATAAACTTGATTTATTTGATTACTTTTAAAGGACTCACTCCAACTATGACAGAATAGAGCAGATAAAGGATTGATATATATAAATATTCAGCAAACTGCTCCTTGTATTTCATTTCACTCAGTGACAGTAATGATGAAATGCTCAAATAATGGAGCCTCTGTTGAAATTGATAAGAATTATTTTTCCTCCGACTCTTTATCTTTGGACAGAGTTGTTTTTATGGCCCAGAGTTATGGTGTCGTTATCATTCATTGCAGATGACATTTCTTTGTTGGTGAAATCCAGAAAAGGGACAGAGGAACCTAATTTGGCAGTACACCCCAGGAACAAGCTTATACTGAGGCTGTGAGTGGGTGGCTAGCTCAGTGTGCTCTTGCTAAAGGCGCCCGTTCGACTGAATGTGAGATAAAACAGATTCCCTCAGTGTGGTGGAAATAGCTAAACCGTCTACAAAGAACATGTGGTTTTGACCTCCCTGCTGTTTGATCCCTTTTCCCTCGCCTCTTACCTGGTTTCACCTCCCTCCGACTATCTGTCTGATGCTTGTCGGTGTTTCATCTACCGCTTACATCGGTTCTCCACTCTCGCTTCTCATCTTATTCTATCTCCGACTTACTTCTTCAGTAAATCCCTGATCCTTTGCTTTTATTTCACCGTCTCTCTCCTCCGCTCTGTTTGCTCCACCAGCCCGACGAGCCCACCGCTACCGGCGCCACCACCACAAGGGCAGGAGGGAGCGCAGGAAGCACAAGAGGCACGGCCACAGAGATGGAGGGCACCACGGAGGAGAGCTGAGCCAGGGCCACAACCACGCCCACTTCTGAACCAAAAAAAAAAAACCCACCCCATCCCCTTTTTTCCTTTTCTCCTCTGCCAACTGCAGTTTGCCTGTCTCCCTGTCGTCCCTTCTCCTCGCTCCATGACCCCAAACACCACTTCACACCTTTACAGCCTAAAACTCTCTGCCCAAGCCCGCCTCCCCCGCACTGCACCGTACCTGCCCTTAGCTCCACCCCTGGCTCTCTGAGTCAACCTGTATCATAGTCAACTCTGAGGCCTGCCAGTGCTGCCAGGCGTCACCGGGACAATAACAAAATCCCTTTGTACTCTTTTTACTTTCCTTTCTCTGTTTCACTTTGTTGTCTTAACTTGTCTGTCTCTCACCTACCCTCTAACTCGACCCAGTTGCTACCCCTCTGAGCTCAAAGATGACCTGAAACATGGGGCTACGCTGACCTGTTTTTGAAAAAAAAAAAAAAAAGAAAGAACCTTTGAGATCTACGCCGAACATTCTTCGGAGAGAAGTGGTTTAGTACAAACTATAAATAGGGACGACATCACTGAAAATGCCGTATCAAAATCAGACGAGTCAAGGAACGCATCCATGTGGTTGACTTGAGCCTTTTGTCTGTTGAACATACGTTATTTTTTACAAATACTTAGTGTTTATTTCTTGACTCTGCTGCTTTTGGTTTGCTCTTTGTAAGACATTTGTGCTTGACTTAAAGCAAGTTATTCTGAAACAGATTTAATTGATTTACTTTGAATCAGAGGCAGTTGTAATTGAATTATTTGATCGTTAGTGTTGTATCTTCTTGTCAGTGTAAGACAGTTACTTTTAGATCAGATGCTAAATCCCCCCGCCCCAGAGGAAAATGGAAAACACACCACATCTGATTTTCAGTTTTATCACATCATGACGCTCATCAGCCACTTTTTTCAGAAGTGTCGAACAATCTGAAACCGCTCTCGCTGTGTCAGACATCCACCCCTGTCATTGCTGAGGGTTAATTTGAACCGTTGATGTCAGTTTGTCTCAGAAATCCCGCGTTTGCTTTGCCTTTTCTACATAATATGTGGCGCTGGAAGAATGTGTGCTGTGAATTAATCAACGTGACGCAGCAGGGCAAAGTTCCTCTCACTCATCTGTTCGCATTTATTTTGGAGTTTGTTTGTTTTTTTTTTACGTCTTTGGTCTGATGTGGAGAAATTATGCCGCCAGCCAAGCATGAGATATACCGAGAGAGAGAGAGAGAGATGAGGCGCCATCTATCTAGATCCAGTAGCCCCCTCATATGTCTCAGCAAGCAAAAGACATCACAAGTCCATGCACAGAGTTTGGGTCTTACATTTAGCTTTTTGAGAATCTTTTTTGAGCATTTTAATCGTGAGTTTGGTGTGTCTTCGTTTTGGGTTAGTCGCTACAAACAACTTTCACAGAAGCAGCTTTAGGTATTAAATTACTTGTTAAATGTGGAGTTTTTTTGCAGTGTACCGGTTTCACCAGCGATCTAAAACCAGGATGAGTTGAGGAACAGGCTCGAAAACAAGCAGAGACTAATGTTTATGACTGTCGGATCGTGAATCAAAGCTGTGTACGCAGAGTGTGGAGGATGAAGAGACGAAGAGATCTCTGTCATCTCGGTGTGCAGATGTGTGTGTTTGCAGGCTGTGTATGTGTGTGTGTGTGTGTGTGTTTATGATTGAGGATGTTGACAGTGGCTGAAGTCCCAGCGGATGATGATAGAGAGGGTCAGCAGAGATTAGGGCTTCAGATTTCTGGGGCAGACGGAGTCTCACAGCTGTTCACACCTGTGCTCACTCCTGCCGAGTGTCCTGCTTTAAAGAAAGAGGGATTGAGACGGATAGAACAAGCGCTTTGCTCTCTTTTCCTTCCCTTTTACTGCTGGGTTAAACTGGTGCTTTTTAAAGCCAGCACTTGAGGTTCAGAGCTTCTGGGATTATATCCCAAACACTGACTCCGGGGCTTTTATCCTTTATGTTTCTCCATCTTGTTCTGTTTTCATTTTAGTACTTTTCATTTATCTTCCTCACTCGACGTTCTTCTCACTGTCACTGTCTTTTGAGGAGCTAAATCCAGTTTAACCAGCTCTTTATTGGTCAAAGAGTGCACTCAGTGTTTTTAACATCTTATAAAAAGAACATTCAAGCAGGATCGGGTTATATAAAGTCACATGAGGTGAGAAAATCCATCCCGTGCACATTAATTCGCCGCCTTTGTTTGTCTCTTCTCACCTTGACAATGACAACACTTCTCCGCACAGGGAAGAATAGTGAACCTACACCTCTGTATCAGTTTAATTAATCTACCGCATGCCTAATTAACAAGTTGCTTTATCTGCTGGACCCATGAGCTGTGATGACAAGGGGAGGGTTGGGCTTAGACGGACAGCAAGTGGAAGGTTTAGGGTGACGGACAGGTGGCCGAGAGAACTGTCACAGCTGTCAAACCCCTGTCGTTTCTCAGACGTCAGGCCGAGGTCTGTCCGTGAAAATGGATCGAGCAGTGGCGGATGAATGAAAGGGCAGACAGAAGCACCTCTCACAGTAATTCAAATCAGAGTTGATGCCAACAGACAGTGTAATTACAGTTATGTAGAGGTTCATCTGTGTGGCAGGAGGAGAAAACTTTCTAAAAAACTGATGAAGTGAATTTGAGAGCAAGTTTTGATAAAATTTAAACTTACTTGTGACTTAAATTACATACAAATGAATCCGTCCATGTCGAGGTTAGAAAAAAAAAACATCATCGCTTCAACTAATGTTTAATCTGCTGCAGAGATTTTCAGGTCTACAAAAAAAACCCAAAAATACCACAGATGTTAATCTTCCATCCTTAATGAGATTTTCCACAGATAAAGTTTGAGAAATGTGAGTCAACTTTTTTTCACCAAGCAGCCCCAAAATATAATAGAGACACCACATAAAAGATGTGATAAAAGGTGTTTGTGATGGTGATGATCGATGACCCTCTGGACTGTGGTGTGCGTGTGTGTGTGTGAGCTTTTGGTACATCCTCTGGGATTGGTAAGTTTCTGCTGTTTTCAAGGTTCCAAGCTTTCTCACACTCTCACACCCACTTTTAGTATTGGATTCATGAAAAAACACACTCTTCACATTTATCCTCTTGAAATTTCAAACACATTGACCCTCGCTCTCAGAAGTCTCTCTTTGCTTTTGACTCCCCACTTTTCGCACTCTTTCCCTCTCTCCCCTCCCCTCGTTGGTCTTTCTAGTTGAAGCCCTGAGAGCAGGCAGAGCGGCAGAGACGAAGCCTTGTAATTGTGAGTCTTAATTATGAAGAAGAGTGACTTAACAGAGGTTGCTGCCAGCTGTCTCTTGGCACGGGAGCGAGCACTGTGCCTGAGGGGAGAGCAATGGGCAAAAAAAAAAAAAAAAACAGAGCGTCTTCACAGCCTGCAGGCCTCTTCTCAGCTTCAGCCACCTATCCTAATTAAGACCGAGTCATTCCCTTCACTCATCTCCGCGTGGTTGTAGCCGTGACTGTTTGATTTCACTCTGTCTAAATGGTAACAGCAGGAGCGCAACTTAAATTTGTTGTGTATGTTGTGAGGAAGTGTGTGCCTAGTTGAATCAGTGTGACAGAAGTGATACAAACAAGTCAGAGAAAATTGACTTTGGGTGAGCTTGTGTCTCAAAGGCGACAGCAGGTTGTTGCAGCAGCTCTCAGAAACACCAATACATTTTCTTTTCACACACACACACAACCAGACAAAACAAATAAAATCTGTCAAGGTGAGAAAAAACAAAAGTAAAAATGGATTAAAGAACTTTCACTTAATTTCCAGCGTGCAATTTAATATAATGGGACAATAAAAAGGCAAATTAGACCTCTTCAAGTTAAAAGTATGACATGAAATATACAAGCAGCACAAGTTAGACATTTAATATTAAATATCAAGAGTAGCAAGTGACCATTTGTGACCCCCTTAGTTACTGTTGCTATGCCTCTCACATATTCAGTTAACAATGAAAACGGTGGAGGTATTTTAGTATTTTAACTTAAATGAATTGAGCTGACATTAGTTCCATGAGTTCATTAGAAACTCATTTGGCTAACATACATGATCTCATGCTAAATAACGGGATAAAGCTACATGTTCCAAAAAGTTAGCATCCTCACCAGTTGATGATCCATGTCGAAGACAGTAAAGACAGTAAAGGACAGCAAAGTTAAAAAGAATACCAGACGAGTGAACGCCTCACCCTGCCTGTTCAGTGTATTGTGTGTGGGCTCTTGGCATACAGTAAGAAACCTGAGAATCTGCGCTGTAACAACTGTCTGTGACTGTAAACCTGATGCATTTTAAAACGCAGCACTCGTCAGCGATGGCGGCGAAATAAGAGCGGTGGAGGTTGTTGTCCTCAGTCGCACGCAGACAGACTATTGATTTCATGATTAAGCTGTCTGTCTTGGGTTCCTATTAAATCCGTCGATGGCACTGACGGCACAATAGCGTCGACTGACCGTTGGATGTTTTCTAAATGGCAGTAAAACAGACTGTCAAAGCTCGCTGCACTCACTCCTCTCGCAAGTTGTGTACTCTCCCGGGTAATTGGTTCTTCTCAGATGCTATTTCTGCATCATTTGCGTCATCATCTTCTTTTCTTATTTTGATCTCCCTCTCATCAGACCTTTAAACACTCTTTTCCTCCCGTGGACTGCTGCGTCACATCTTCAACTGTTCAGTATCTAATGCAAACCTTTAGTGGTATTTGTATGACAAGGCGTCTCTGTCTGATTTGCGTTGAGACTATTCATAATTGTCGAGAAAATGGCTGTATTCTGTTGGGATGGGTGGAAACGTGAACAGTGAGAGACTGGGAAATGAAAGAGACAAACGCAGAGAAACCGATGACAAACGCTCCTTCTCCTCTGTGATGTAAATACTCTGAGGTTTTTCTTTTTCTTTTTTTTAAAAATCCATTTAAACTCTGGGTGTGTTTGTTGCTTAGCCTCTCTGGACCATATTCATACAGCCTCCGTGGAAATCCAAAACCCATCTCGCTTCTCGTTTCTCACTTCTACTCACACACACACACTGCTGTTTTAAACTGCTGACGCTCCAGTCAACACATGCTCTGCAGGAAAGCCAGAAGCGAGGTGATATTTTACTGTACACACACACAAAATATCACTTCTCTGGCTTCTCTGATGCCTGCACAACACTTCAGTTTGCAGCTAGCTATGCGTTCATGTCGACTGTGAACACAGATACATTATAACTGCGACTGAGCCCAGTCTACGTCTGTGTGAATCTGGTCCACAAGTATTTATCCATATTTATTGATGTATGTTTTTATGAATTCCAGTCCTGTCATTGTATTATATTCTTTACGAGACAAATGATCATTAAAAGAAACCCTTGTTTGGATCCGTTATCTGGCTTTGTTGGAGTGGTTATTTGTGTAAAGTTCATTTAGTTTCATTAAAGCCTGTATGTGTATCATTTTTTATGTGATTAAACTCTCCTTTAAATTATACTGATGGCATATTGTGCATGTTTTGTTTGTAGAAAAAATGAGTGGTGGGGGAAGTAGCATGCATTGCTCACGGCCACTTTTTATACTATTTATACCAAATTAGAATATTTCAAATTATAATTGAGAACTTGCGTAATGTTTACTGATGCACAATACAAACAACTTACAAGCATTTGGTCAAGCAATACTTTGTCACTTGTTAGAGTTAGTTTAGAAGATTGATACCACATTCGTATCTGAACCAAGCAGCAACCTTTGTGGCTGTAAAGTGCCGAAAGCTGCAGTTCCTCAAACAGCCACTTGAGGCTGGCTACAGAACGAGTCAATCTCCATAAGCCCCCACAAAATATGTCCAACTTCACAGCAGAAATAAACATGTTTACAGCCTGGTACAAAAAATAGTTTTGGTCTCTGTAGCTACTTTCCCTGTTCATGAGAACTGTACTTGGGGTGACATTTTATGTAACTCACCCCTTCAAATTATATTAAGGCTTAAAGTTTTGCATAATTAACAACATGGCAGCTTGATTGAAGTGGGTGCTGTTACAGATGGCTTGTTACTGTAGAGCAATCAGGCGTCATTCAGCCCGCATCAGCTCCACCAAAAAGAAACGCGTCTTTGCCTATTTTTAGATTAGCCAGGAGACAGCAGAAGCAGGACTGCCACGATGGCGGCGGCCAGAGCCACCACACACTAAACTTCACAGCGGCTCTTCAGAAACCTGTGGGTGACGCCACAGATAGTACGTCTGTGATCTGAACAGTAAATAAGTAGTTGGAGATGGTTAGCTTAGCCTAACAGACTAGAAATGAGGAAATAGGTAGCCTGGTTCTGTCCAAAGTTAACAAACCACCTCTAAATATAAATAAATATCATTTTTATGATGACTGTTTGCAACAAGTGGAGACTCAAGAGTCCTGACTTTATGCTCCAGTCTATTGACCACCTACCGCGGGTGGCGTTTACTAGTCAGACCAACATGACTGAAACTTAACGACGGTTACAGAGAAAGAAAACGACTGCAAATATGATGGACAACTCCGCAGAATTTAGTATCCTCGAGAAGGAGAACGACTCTGTCAAAACGATGGTAACACCAAAGACGAACATGGAACCTGAAGATCCATCTGCCCCTGGTCATGAGTCAACAACCGAGACAGAAAGTGAGAAGCAGCTCCGGATGTTTGTCACCATGCTGACTGTAAGAGTGTTGTACAAGTGCAACACTCTGAAGAGCCGCAGCCAGGAGAAGTGGGCCGCCCACGTGAAAAAGACTGGTAAACCAGACCATGGAGGGACTCACTGTCTCTGAAGGCTTCTGCCCGGATGTCAAGGACATTAAGAAGGTGTGCAAGGCAGTGCTGAAAGACCTGAAGAAGAAGTATGGCAGCAAGCAGTTCACCTTCTTGTTCCATCTTCACACTGATTGCACAAAGATTAGATTTTCTCATCAAACTCTTGGCAAGAAAACAAAGAAGAGTATTTCCCAAAATGTTGAACTTTAATAAGTGATTGATTTGATAACACTTAGCGCTCAGAGCTAATTAGTCTGATGTGGGTTGAGGTTTATGACAAGTTTTGTGGCAGTTTAATGAATCAATAGACAGACAGGCTGCACTTAAACAATATTATTCTAAGCTACAGCTCTTCTGACAGAGGGCTGAATCTTAAAAAAACATATGCTGCTATCAATTTTAAAATAGCAAAATAAAAAAACCTTCAAAGTTTTAAAACCTATTCAACATACGGATTGAAAATTTAAAACCTGAGGCGGCCAGAAGGCTCACCACTCGAAATGATTAAGTGCTCCAAATAGTTGTTACTCTTCAGTGAAAACTCAAAGTGAATTGTAAAAACTTCTTGTTTTCTCTCTGCCGTTCAAACATGTCCTCTCTTGCTATCATCACGCCCCTCTGTACGTGAGCGATTCAGTTTTTGCTCTAAGCTTCTGTTTCTTTTGTGACTCTCTGACCTTGCTGAGATGTATTTCCAAATCTCTTTGGATTAGGTAAAAAATATTTTTTTTTCCATTGCCAAATATCAATAAAACAAATTCAATTTTTTTCCCCAAAATCTGCTGCATATAGCTCTAGCAATAGAGGAGGTCACCGAGGGCAAAAAATCTCAGCAGCACAAGTGAAAAAGAGTAGGAGGGAGGGAAGGAGAGGACGGAGGACACAGGAAGGGAGAGGAATAATATGTAAGAGAAGGGAGGGATGAGGGCGCTAGGCGAAGTAGAAAGAATGAGAGAGACTGTTTTGGCAGAAAACATTTTGTGAATACGCCTACTGTTGTACTGTCTAACCTCGGAGACCTTCAGTTCACCTGAACTTCCTCTGATGAGCTGAACATGAGAGTCCTCTCTTATCAATGGATGGTTTCATTGCCTCACAGCGCTGTCTCCTGTAAAAACACAAACTCCTCTCTCTCTCTCTCTCTCTCTCTCTCTCTCTCTCTCTCTCCCTGCCTTGCTCTCTTGTTCCTCTCATCTCCTTTGATATGTGACTCATTATTATTCCGAAACACTGGAAGAAGCCACACTGCCGGGTTTCTGTTTTCTGACGACAATCAATCACACTGAATATAGCATCTCTTTTACATACTCGTCCTCTGTTCTGGCTGGCTGAGTGATGTTTTCGCTCAGCTCGGTGAGTCCCAAGGACAGCGCTCATTAAGGCTGCTTAACGGGTTTCTCTTAAATTCACAGATGAACATGACCTTCAGCTCTCCTACACCTTACTTTGCAGCATGGAGCGGCACTCCAAACAATCAGTGACATTATGTCCTGAGTCGATGTTTTGGTCCCCGAGGACCAGCATGCACTCTAAGTGGTGTGTCCATGAGGCTTATATAAGCATACCCAAATATCTTTCTTGCAAAACTTGCTCATTATAACCAATGAAAAGGCTTAAAACGTACTATTTATGCTCCAGATTTGTCCTGATTCCTGTAACTTTGTTTTGAGATGAGCAGATAAATTAGAGGCATGAAAAGACTGCTCATCATAACCTTGTTCTTGGGTCGATATCAGGCTCATCTGGCAGGCATGGCGAATCGATGGGGATCTCTGGTATTATCCTGCATTATCTCCTAATGACGCTGCCAAAGTTCAAGAAGATTATGAATAGCAACAAGGGGTTTAGCATCATCTTAGTCCTGACAGTCTCTTACTCAAGCTGGAAGCCGCTCTGCCTCTTTTCCTTCCAGAATTACTGTCTGTCTTTATCTCACACATAAACATAGAAGGCTGCAGGCTAAAGCACACTTGTTTTGTTTTTTTCCTCTCTGTCTTCACACACGCACACCAAGCCGCTTATCCAAATCAAAAAAAGATTAATATGCATCTTAAGGCCGTTTATCTCCCTCATCTTTATTGCAGCCAGGTTGTTCAATAGCTTTACCCATGAATCTGCATTCACGCCCGACCTAATGATGGCTGCAGATGGCAGCGCCTCGGCTCACTAACAGCTTCTTTTACAGTCATTTGTGTGTGTGTGTAAGTGTGTGTGAGTGTGTGTGTGTGTGTGTGTGTGTGTGTGTGTGTGTGTGTGTGTGTGTGTGTGTGTGTGTGTGTGTGTGTGTGCATGAGTCAGACCTGAGAAGCAAAGCCAGCAAAAACATCAGCCTGAGCCAGGTCTTTCATACATCGTCACCCTCGCATTCTGCTCTGCCAGCTGTGTGTACATTGTGCAGTGTTTTGTTGCATGACCCCATCTGACAATCTGGAAATCTGACTTTATTAAGCAGCTTCTAGCACACCCCTCAACTGTGGTACATTTAAAGTACATCTAATCAAGTACTGTTCTGAAGTGCTTTACGTTTTATAAAACTTATATATTAAATCAACATTGCGCAGAAATCTGGATTTTGGTGATTTAGCGCCCCCATTTTCAGAGTGCAATACCACTATGGTAAAGCTGTACACGTGTATTTGTTATGATTATATTACTTATGATGAAAAACTAGTGAGTCAAGTAACTGCTAGGGCTAGAGTTGAAAAGAAGAAGATTGATGGAGGAAGCTAACAGGAGCAAAAATGAGAGTGACAAAGCAAGAAATGGCCAGACAAGATTAAATCTGGGACTGACTTTTAGTCGTTGGCAAGAGGTTCGTGATATAAAAGGCTAAAAAAAACAACAAGAAGTCTGTCTTTCATTACCATTATGTCCAGAGACTGCTTAGTCCGGTTACGTTGTCCGATTGCCCAGCACCAGTATTGACAGGACATCAGATCCGCTCTACATTAACATTTGCCCGCCTGAAACCCTCCTCTTCCACTAACACAGCCCTGGTGCTCTCCCAAAAAGTGCTTCACCAAATTCAGCGAAATAGCTGATGGTGATTGTGGAAAGCTTTACGTACTTCTCATGGGTGATCCTACTTGGAGCACCAAGTTACATTGTGCAGAAACAGGCATGCAGGCAGCCGCAGAGCAGGAATGACAGAGACACCGTTCACCTGATGACACGTCAGTGCAGCATTAAAATGATTTAAAAGCTGTCATCTTACGATAGAAAAGATACATAATGTTGCCTTTATTATTGTACTTTTCACTCCGCTGCATTCATCTGACAGCCATTAGCACTTATTAGCAGTAGCTATTAGGAGTTAATTTGCAGAAAACATATTTATATGTTATATATTATCTATTTTGTCATGCACATGAAAGTACCCAGCCCACATGGAGACAAGAAATTCTGGTGCAGTGGTGAAATATTAAGAACAAAATTATAACCAGCAGTGGAAGTATTCAGTTCCTTTACTTCAGTAAATGCAGTGATGTAGAAATACTGCACAAGTAAATGTCTTGCATTCAAAATCCTACTTAAGCAAATGTAATGTACTTAACGAATTAAAAGTAAAAGTACTTATTCTGCAGTAAAATGGCCCGAGTAGTTGATATATTAACAATCTGTAAGTAGCATTGGCTGTAGAGAGCAGGTAGTCGACTGAGCACAGGGCTGGTGGTTCGATCTCCTCCTGTCCTCATGTCAAAGTGTCCTTGGACCAGAGACTGAACCCCAAATTTGTCCAGTGTGTGAACAGGTGAATAAGCGGCAAAAACCTTTTCGGATAAAAGCGCTATATAAATGTAGCCATTTAGTATTTTACTGTTGTAGCTATGGTGGAGCTATTATCAGCTACTTTATATACAGTTACCTGCTATACATAAACTATGTATGGGCTCCTCCAAGAGGAATCTGAGGGGTCGTGAGATGATTAATGGGAAGAAGAAAAAACAAAAGTCTGCTACTTTTATATTCATTCATCATTTTTAATCTTTGCCTTTTGTGAAACATTTGTTCCTTTAATATTTAAATGAAACCATATGAAATCAAAATTTTTGTAAGGCATTACCAAAAAGGTTTGGAACCACTGATTTAATCTTAACAATGCATTGTATATTTTGTGTAAGTCAAATCTTTAACCTGCCAACACCTGTAGTTTTATCTTTCATATAAATGTAGTGGAGTAAAAAGTACAGTATTTTCCTCTGAAATATAGTGAAGCAGTATTAAGTGACACAAAATGAAAATGTACTGTAATAAATCGAAAAATCACGAAACTAAAACAGCGTTTTCTCATCAGGGAGACCATTAAACCTGCATCTTTCTATCACTAATGCACCTAAATGAAACTGCACACACAGTTTTCAGTATTTGAAGTCGTCACAGTTAGCTCCGACTCGACCACCTAAAACAGTAAAGTGATATTTACACGTTACTACATCTGTAACAGTAATCCAATGCTGTAATATGGTATAACATAGCATAACAACAGAGAATTTTACGATAAAACGTCTGTACAAATTTAAATGCAGGACTCTTACTGGTAGTAAATTTGCACTGTGGTATCGACACTCTACCTCTTCACAGCTGGATTTTCACACTTCAGAAGGAGAAAGACGAGTAAGCCTATTTTATTTTGCCCTCGATATTTTTAGTCGAGGCGACCAACTGTTCTCTGGACATTGAGGTTATCTCTAAAGCAAACTGCAGTGCACTGTGGTCAGTCTAATGAGCTTATGAAATATTAAATCAGAAGAGTATGTGAGATAGCCGCTAAACAGGCAGTGTTACCATATCAACACAATAACACAGAAATATCTCGACAGTTTTTAAGGTCAGAAGTTTGCCTCTTTACGCCGGCTTCCTCGGGGAAGTCACTCAAAGTTCCTTAAAAGATGAAAGTGCACACAGGCCACGAAGTGAATTGTAGGTGTTATGGGACTGGGTTTTGTGACCGAGGTGAGATAAGGTTCAGCAGTTTGTGTACTTCTGGAGCCACTCGGTACCTCTTCTCCCCCCTGCAGGACCACAATAGCTCACTGACCATCCAATTTCTGCATGCCGGTGCAGGGCAAGATACCCTTGAGTGTTCCCACATTCCCTAGCAGTCTACATTCCAGATGTTTTTCTACCACCCACCCTCCTCCCCCACTTTCCTCTTATCTTTCTGCCTTCACTTTATTCCCTCAAACCCCCTTTCTCCCACCTATCTCTCTTCCACACATCTTATTCTCTCTGCTGCCTTCCCTGGCTTTCCTGTGACTTTGTGTTTCTGCTGAGGCTGCCAGCTTTCCTTCATCTCTTCCTAACAGACACGCACACACACACACACACACACACACACACACACACACACACATACCTACACACACACACACACATATACCTATATACACACACATTCACAACCTCATTTTCACACAAATGGTTCGAACTGTTTCATTAACCTCCCACTATTCTCTTCCGACCAAATCTGAGGTTGTTGTAAACCAGTGCGACTCCCTCTCCTGATATGTGTGTGTGTGTGTGTGTGTGTGTGTGTGTGTGTGTGTGTGTGTGTGTGTGTGACAGCCCGCTACCAAACAGGAGAGCTAATGGGAAGCTGGAGGCTGGACTGTGTTAAAGCACACTTCTTTTAGAGGCATCTATAGATGACAGGGTACACTCTCCCATTCATTAGCCACAGTGCACTCTGTTAGATGGTTAACACATTCAATTAACTCAACACTGCTGCCTGTTTAATATGCCCCGCTCTCTTGGGGAAACCTCTCACAATTTGGCCAATTACCTATCTCCACAAACCAACTGCTTTCAATGCATAATATGTATCAGCAGCAGCATGGTCCAGCTGAATTACACACAGAATGCATGAGGCATTAAGGGAGATCGTTTAGGGAGATGGGGGTAATTTCAGAAGCTATTTCCCATGGGCTAATGTTGTAGGGATATGGCGTCTGTTTGTGTGTTAAATCATAACAATGTTGAAGTCTGATGCAAAGTAATACTTAATTCCTTTGGGGATAATTTCAAAGCGTTGCATTGGTCCCATCTTTGGATGCAAAGTACACAGTCAACAAATGAATCATGTGCTTAGACATTAGCAGAGAAGAATAGAGGAAGCAGTCTCCAGATAGTAATGAGGACATTCTTTATTAAAACATATATAGGCTATGGATCAATACAATATTTGCAATCCATATTTGTATTATTTTATATATTACTTTTGGCACTAGTGGCATTATTTACATGTAAATGTGCCTGTTGCTTAACGTATGTTGGGAAAAACAAGACAACATCTGAAAATTCAGAAGAAATACCACAAGGAGAGGGGATCTAGCTTCTAACATTTTCTGGAACAAGACTATTGCTCTGCACCAGTCTACATTTTCAAGTCACAGAAAACGGTGAATCACTGCAAATGAGGTTGCATTCTGAAGTAATTGCTTTCCAAGCGGGAAGCATTTAGATACACACACACACACACACACACACAAGGAGCTAAATCTCAGATGTTTTCTTACAAACTGTGTTTGTTTAATTGTCGTGAGTCTATATATTTAATTTTGGTACCATACATGAGATTGTGTGGATTGTCTTGCCGTATAATTTGATTAACTATGAAATGCACAAAAAGAGCATGTTATAGTGTGGCTATGAAGCGAACCACAAGATGATGCTGACATGGAGGGGGAAAAAAAGTGAGGACAGGTACAGTAGAAACACAGGTGTGACACATAATTTCTGAATGATGCAATTAACATGTTTGATGCTGTTGTTGGTACATGTTTTGCGTAAATTAGTATATCAAGTATATACAGTAAAGTTTTTACCAATAGCAAAGGCATGAGCTGAAACACTTGGCTTTGATTAAGATATGTTGAATGAAGTTTACCTTCTCCAGTTACTGTAGTTCACTTCAAAACCACCAACAGCAGCGCAAATCTTTTTAGTTTGAGATGAACATCTTAAGATCTCCTTACCTTTTCGATGGCCACAAAAACATGCAAAAAAATCACACAGGGCTCTTTCTAGAGTCTGTGTTTAGTTTGTCCATTCTGGGCTACTGTAGAAACATGGCAGTTTAACATGGCGGACTCCGTGGAAGAGGACCTGTGACATCTGTAGAAAAACTCACTTTAAGGTAACAAAATATAACAATTCTTTATTTCAGGTGATTATACACGAAAAAATACATAGTTCTGTTAATTATGTATGTGCCATATTCTGTAAATAAAGCCTCTTAAATGCCTTTTAAATCTTACACACTGGACCATTAGGTCACCTTCTTTTTCACAGTAAATATAATATGTGACAAAATACACTTGGCATATTGCAAAGTTGGATTTGGGTCTCCTGCCAAACTAAAAATTTCACAGCACAGCCACACAGGTCGTCCAAACATGGTTAATATTCAAACTGGAATGACCTGCATGAATTCTCTTTTTACAGCACAACAGACAGTTTAAAGTAGTTTGCCATGTGATCCTGTAGAGGGTGCTCCACTATCAGCTCGACCTACTGCATGCCCTATTGACCTATCAGTAAATTGAGCTACTAATGTTATGTTGTTTGCAATAAAAATGGAGGAAACTAGCAAGCAAAGCCATCCTGATCATGACAACAAAGAATCTGAGGGTGTGTGGAAGTATTTTGGGTTCTACACCGTCGATAGCAAAGTAACTAACAGAGCTGTTTGTTGACTTTGTACAAAGCAGCTGTCTTACTCTACCATGACAACAAATCTGCAGACTCACCTGCGAGCTTAGTGCGGCAGCGTGGAGGCACCAAGACAAGTGGAACAACGTTAAGTGTACAACCCTTGCCAGAAGCTCGTAAAGAGACAAGATTTATTTGCAAGGATGTGGATATGCTGCCCATCGGTGTGGTAAGAGTGAATGTGTCTTTTACTGTTTGGTGTCATGCTGTTGTACTATGTGTTTTGAGATTATTTGGGCAAGGGCTGGCATTTCATTAACTGAAATTAGTTCAAACTTGATTTTTAGTAACAGTGACAGCATACACTATGGATCATATACAAACAGTAGTACAAATATGTATGGGTAAGTGAAAGCATCAGTAGTAGGGCAGTGACCGAGGTTGAGAGTTCAGCAAGGCAACATTTGAGGGGGAAGAAGTTGCTCCTGCACATGCTGATCATGGAACAAAGACTCCTGTAGCGCCTCCCGGAGGAGAGGGGAACAAAGTCTGTGACCGGAGTCAGAGTTGTCCCTGACGATGCTGCTCATTTTATTGATGTGAAGATTGACAGCTGTGTGACACTGCCACTGACAGCGATGACACAAAAAGACATTGATTAAGTGTCCATGATCTCAGTTTCAATCTATGTCCTGGTGCTCACTATCAGCTCATGATTAATGGTACAGTGTAACACCTGGAGTGGAGTTTTCCTGTTATGAGTCAAATTATCTGCTGTGATAACGTCCTTGAGGATGGCAAAGGTGTAATTTGTGAAAACAGGTGAGAGAATCAGGGAGATGTCAATCTGCATGTGGAAGAGGTCTAATCAGGCCTAATCATGTATATTAATATATTTGACTGCTATTTATTTATCCTATCATTCTACTTCTCGTGTCACTTTTTTGTGACTTAACCATCCTCCTTTCTCCGGCCTCTTCTGTGGTCCTGACCTGCTGATAAAATGATAAATGAGTGCCCTGTGAAAGCCAGCGGCCAATCCCATCTCTTTGTGTTTATTGGGTGACGGTACCCTGTTGTTGTAGGGTCATCTAATTTCATTTCATGCTTGAAAGAAAAGACGATGAGGAGGCCTGATGAAATGAAGACAGCCCTGTCATCTTCTGAGCAATCTAGTTTAAAGGGTTCAATCACTTGTCAGCAGTGCCTCTGTCTTTCTACTTGCCTGTCCTTACATCGAATGTTTGTCTTGTCGTTGAATAAAGTGAATGTGAAGAAGCTTTAATCAAGGCCAGTAACTCTCTAATGTTTCGCCTCACAAAGATTTTCTACTGACTAGTCTGTTTAGCTCACCATCTGTGCAATTTCTAGTGGTTTTTTTTTTTTTTTTTTTTGTCCAATATTACTGTTATTCTTGTCAACAAAAGAATACTCCATACAGATCTGTCACTTCTGCTTGCCAAGCCGCTGGCAGTCAAATTCTGAAGTAGTGGCTGCTATTTATGATGACCTCGCTCTTACATAAGATGGAGTTAGCCGCTAAATACCATGCAAAGTGGATTTCAAATGGGTTACCATCACAATCCTGAGCACATAAAAATCATCTAAATTGCTTCAGTACTGAAATGTGGAATACATAATCCTCCATGAATTATAAATGTCATAGTGCATCAAGCAGGACTTGTGCTTATTAATTTAGTGGATGTGACTCTAAATTCACACAGTAGCACAGACTAATGGGGCTGTGAGAGTACTCAGCGAATCATTAAAATCATCAACTTTGATCAGTGGGGTCATTTTAGAGCCTATTTTTCCCTTTGAAAAATCACAAAGCTGTCAATATGCAGCTTGAAGGGTTTTTTTTAGAGCTCGAATTTGTCATTCACAGCAATTATTTTATGATGTTGGACGCGCAATGAACTTGACTTTAATTACGCAGTCGCCAGTTGCTATGACGATGACACGGTCTGTTCTGGTGTGTTGGCGCAACACCAATATGCTCCCACTCCCACGAGTTAGGTTCACTGCTCAGCAGTTTATCTGACTGGCAAACACTCGAACGACTGAGCTACGCGCATAAACTCCAGACTGCAACATTCATCACTTACCAACTCTGATTTCTACTCACACAACTGAAATACAACTGTTAATAAAAGTGTCACAAAGCTTTGAGTCTCAGTTGATGAAATGTTATTTTGTGTGACACTAGCGGTTTGGCTTCATGGATGGCAATGTCTGTCTGTAGGCCCAACATTTTGGTCCAGACTGAAACATTTCAACAACTATTGGATGGATTGCCATGAGATTTTGGACCACATTCATGGTCCCCAGATGATGAATTTCTGAGTGTGGTGAAAGTAATACATTCAGCCTCAGCTATTCTGTCACATCAACGATCCAGATATTCATTTTATCCAGTAAATATTATTGATGTTTATTTAGTAACTTAACCTCCAGCCTTCTAACATTATGCAAAAGTGGCTCCCAGGCAAAGCAAGTTGAGTATTCCTGCTGTAGACTCTTAGTCTTGTTTCAATGTATATCCTCTGCATAAACACTGGAGGATGATACACGGGCTGACTGTGGCTCAGTAGGTAGGAGTGGGTTGTGCATTAAACTCAGCATCAGTGGGCTGATCTCCTGATCTTTTCTATCAAGAATCTGAACTTTAAATTGCTCCAGATGGTTCGCATGGTTACTCACTGACATTAATGTGTGAATGTGTGAACTGTGCTTTAAATAAAAGCACATTAGTTATATTTCTCCACTCATTTAATCATTTTTTTTTCTTTTAATTTGTCATCCATCTGTAGATCTATTGATATATATATATATAAAAAAACACTGCACACATGTTGTTCAAATCAACTATTTCATTTTTATTTTTTCCAGCACATTCATCCATTCTGTAGTTGCAAACATACTCTGTAGTAAAGGTCACTGCATGTAACATTTATAGTGCATTAGAGCCCGTGTATCTTAGAAGTGCAGTATGAGAAGAAATAGCAATTACTGTAGCTTTGTATGTCTGCTTATTCAGCCTCAGCAACTACTCTCAGCCAAGCAATACATGCTTGCTTATAAGCTAAGTTGCTATCGTAAAATAAAGCCCTATGTATTTAAAGTGCAAATATTTTAGAGGCAGTGCAATATTTACTACTTGGACTGTTCAGCTCTGATGATGAGATCGCCATGTAATGAAAAAATATGGCTCACATTGTGCTAAAGGGTTGCTAACCAAGCATGACACCCGGATACAGGCAATTACACTCAGTACAATCGAAACTTACAGGGCATCTTGGATTTTTTCCATACAGTCAGGCACATCATCCCATCTCTCTTAATAATGAATGTGTTCATCCTGGCGCTGAGATTATGGCTCAGACTGGAGCTCAGAGCTCAGGAGCCACAGCGGGGGCCAAAATATGATTCACACATACACAACACAAGTAAACATTCATGGCAGAACTCTCTGATCTGATGTGCGGCTGAGCGATGATCAAGCTGCTTTTTAATCTTACACTTATACAGCGACAGATGTGCTAACATACCCACTCCTTAAGATGATTGACTGACTGGAGACGAAAGGAAAGTCACCATAATAAAGATGTCACCCTCAGTTTTACACAGCCTCGCTTCTTCTCTCTGGCAAATCTGCAAATGAGTACATCTTGTCTCTGAATGTTTTACTTTAAAAGCGATGAATGGAGTTTGGCTGCTAGGCGACAGTTGTTGTAGTCAAATCTAAAATTGCTCTCAGCCTTTCCACTTTAAATCACTCTTGTGGCATTCACGGGGATGCTGTTACTGCTCTTCCTCCTTGTCAAAGTATTTGAAGGGCTTTTTGTCGTTTCAGTACCACCTGCTGTTTCGTCCTTGTTCTTGCGGAAACAGTAGACCCCATACAGGCGGAATTTTTTATCAGGGAAGCCCAGGTGTCGGACGCCTGGCTGGGATCCACCACAGCGAGAGCGGGGGTTGACTATGGGGTAACGGATGCTGCCATCCTCCAGCCAGCCGGCTTCACAGCGGTCCAGAAGCTGAAACTTCCATGCTGCGTACAGCTGACCCACTTTGGCCACCACTGAGCCATCTCGAATGCAAGCCTTGGTCGCCTCCGCATAGTTCACCTTCTTAAAGCGTTTGAGGAAATAAACTTTGCCTAAGGGGATATAGAGGGAGAGGAGATGAGAGAACCTTTTGTTGTAAGAACATGTGAAAAGGTGAAGGAAAACAGAGCAAATGCATTGTTCAGAGAAGCAAAAAGAATAAAAAAGAGAGAGAGGGGATGAGCAAGCGAAGCCCCAGAGACAAGCTGAGCCCTGAGGGTAGATATTCTCAGTTTTCCTGGCATCTCGGATTGTGTTCAGAATGTCAAATCATTCCAACAACCGTCTGGGCAGCCGCTCAAAATCGAAAGGCAATATTCTGTCAGCGGACAGCACTCTAACTCAAAATTACTCTTTAAAAACGCTTCCACTTTTGCTTTCATCTCACCTCCGAGGACACTTTTCACGTAGCAGTATTGAATGAAATTGGTATGCTGATTGGCTGAATTGTTTGAAGTGAATCACATGATAGCTTCTCCTAAGAAAGGGGCAAAGGAAGAACCTCCCATAACCAAGAGTAAAGAGGTGGTTGGTGGTTTCTCCAAACAACAACTGCTATCATGAAAATCATGTCTGCAACCTCAGCTTTGCACTTGGCTCAGCTATTGATTTTATGCTTGTTTATGTGACTGCTGGCTATTAGAGAGGCAGAATATTGTCTCATATTTCCCCGGAGAACTCTCAGTAAATATCTTCCAGCTGGACTGAGGAACAGAATCGGTCACGACCACTGCTGAAACCTCCTGCCCACAACAGACTGTCCACAATAATTAACACACAGGGGAAGCCATGAGCAATCATTTAAGGTTCCTGTCATGCTACCTTTTTCTCACTGAGGAAAAGGTAGCCCCCCGCCACCCCACCCCCACCCCCATCTGAGACTATCTAAAAATGGTTTATGATTCAAATGAAGAGCACTGTCTTTTATCTAGATAATAAAAAATCTATTACGTTTTTAGAGAGAACTTTTTCATTCTCTTTCAAACTTCAAAGAGGCACCTGCAGGCTTGAAGTCCTGTTTTTCCAACCTGAAATCTTTAAACTTCCCAACGGTTCGCTATATTTCACTAATATGATCAATGTTTTAAAGGAGCAGCTTAAAGGAAATGTGCTTATTCACTTTCTTTTTAAGAGTTTGATGAGATGATCAATACCAAATGTGAAGCTTGCTATCCTATTTTAGCATAAAGACTGGAGGGGAGCAACAACATCTCTGAAGCTCACTAAATAATATGTTACATCTCATTTATTTATCTGTACAAAAGAGTAAAAATGTCGAGAAATAAAGTGAACACTGATGTATCCCAGTATCTACTGTCAATCCGGCTATATCCACCACCACAATCTCATCACACAGCTAAATAGAGCAGGATGTATCTTAAAATATCATATAAATATCAAATCATCTCATATGATGAATATAACAGGTGTTGCTGCAGGTGTCAAAAACTCGGGGGCATCCCCACTGTGAGTCTCATATGCATAATCTGCTTTGAGTAATGAGTACTGTATGCATAATTGGCTTAGGTAATAATAACAATTTAGATTAATGAATTAGATTAAACCATGTGGAATTCAATCAATAATGTATATTTTTACAGTTAACATAAAAGAAAATAACAACTGTATAACCAGATAGCCACACTCAATATACCCCTGCTGTTAAGATAACCAGCTCCTGGATGTAGCTTCATATTTAACAGACAGTAGAATCAATAATCTTATTCAACTATTATCAAGAAAGCATAAGAGTGTGTAAGCATGTGTATTTCCTGAAATAACAAACTATTCTTTTAATAATCCGTGTTCATAATCAGATGCTGAACTGCAGATAAAAAATTACTTTCCCATGTTTGAACTTGTGAACCTGGAGGTGGCGTATGTGTGTGACGGAGACATTAGTCGACTCTCTGTGGGAATGTAATGTAAATCAAAGAACTGGAAGATGAAAGGCGATGCTTGGCACCCAGAGGACACTCTGGGTCCAGTATTAACACAGCCTGATCTAAATCCAATGGCCTTAGGCCTGCAAGATCACAAGCACAGATTCGAGGCATGGGCCAATTTCCCCTATGGTCCAACGCTCATGATATATCCCTTTTTATATACAATACCACGATGATCCATCTCCTCTAGTGTCTTGTTCTCATCCTGTGATGAGCCACAGATACTGGATACTCAGTTAGATGTTTGTATTTAGTTGTAGGATCATGTCGATGGACTACAAAGTGCCAACCTTCTCAACATCCCTCTGAGTTTCTCACCGTTGAGCTTGGAAGTGAAGCAGAAACCGTCATAGCGCTCGTCCTCCTTGTGCCTGTAGCCATAGTTACGAACACCAGCAGGGGTGTCCTTGCGGCCGCACTGATCCCTGGGATGAGAGATAGGATACTGGACTGAGCCATCCTCCAGCCATCCTGCATTACACCAGTCCAACCCTTCCAGCCAGGCCTGTGGAGAGAGATAATGTAGGTTAGTGAGTCGCCCTGGATGATTAAATACATTATTAAGAGGAACAAATTTTGTTATCTCTTATGACATAACTCCATTACTTTTACTCAACGTGCATATGACTTTTTTAAAATAAGAGGATGGACCTGCGGTAAAATTTCTGCTCTGATTTTACACATATTCTTAACAGTAAAACAGTTTATGACTGAGGGCTGTAGCCAGTAAGTGTACTGTTCCACCTAAAAGAGTGGCCTATAAATGAATGTGCTATGGAAGACGTGATCTACATACCTCTTGTGAATCCTTGGTAGTGATCTGTGACTTCTACCCTAGCCTTTCTTAATCTGCCTTGAACATTACAAACATCTGAGCAACAGGAAATGCATGAACTTACCTTGTGCAGTTGAGCGTGGGAGGCCAGAATGGCATCCTGCTGTTTGCAAGCGTCTTCCGCCTGGTGGTAGTTGAGCTTATAGCGCCCCTCACGGGGGTAGTAGGGAAACACCACACCTATAGGTGACAGAAACAGACCTACTGTTGAATGTGAGGCTGTAAAAGTCACTTTAATCTCGTGTGAACTGGTCTATCTGTCTCACCAACGCTTTGTACAATAGACAAAAGAGCATTAGAAATGTCAAAGCTTCATCTTAATCTCTACCAGTTGCATCTTTAATTCCTGACCTTCTAGGTCGAGGTTGACAAATCCTGTATCGTCTTCCATGTCATTAGTGACTTCACACTCATAGCGTCCGTAGTCCTCCAGTGTGACATTTTGGATGATCACTGAGGCGTCACCTGGTCCTGCCTGCTCCAGAAACACACGGCCTTTGTACGATCCGAACACACGCTGCTGCCTGAAGAGATTTGACAGAAATTTTTAATTTTTTTTTTCCTAAAAAAGAGCAAAATAACTGATTAATGCTTTGGCATAGTTAATGTATAACCTACTGAAAAGAGCAATGTATTTTTTATGATATCTGAGTGGGTTCATTAGCAAAGACCACGCCAACACTGTGATTTTAAAGGTTTAATGAGGAAATATTGGATGTTGAGGATGGATGAATGGATAAGAGTGAGGGGAGGACATGGAGGTCAGTCTGGGACAGATATGTTGAAGGCCAGGGATGAAGAGCCACCCAAGCCAATTACAGGCATCATACAGTACCTGGAAAAGGAGAGATGAAAGAGCTGAAAAGGGATAAAAGGGAAGAAGGGAGGATGAAAGGATGTGAATAGGGATGGATAGAAGGAATAATGAGTCAGAGGAAAACTGAGAGAAACAGGACAGGATGGGTTGACAAGCTATAAGTAGGCTTGACAAGTGATTAGAGGTGTGGTTGAGGCATGGCACTGTTCCCGAACCTTAGTAAACGTGTGCTAAACATCTATAGTGTATGTCAGTGAAATAAAATCAATCAAATCAACATCTGTTGGCCCAACAACTGGGAAATCAAAAAAACAATAGATATAAACTAATTGATTGAAAAATGCATTCAACCTTCCAAGCGCCACAAAGACGTCCTCAAACTGCAGCGCGTCGGTCACTTTGGTCCATTTGATCCGAATGCGAGCAGGATCGGTGTTCTCCGGCTCGTGGTGGTATCTGCAGGGCAGAGTGATGGAGCCACCGCGATGTGTCACCACTTTCCCAGGAGCTGTCTGCACTATCACCGCTCCGGTGTCATCCTCTGTGGGAGGAAAGAGGAGAGGGAAGGCCGGCTTATCAAAATACTCTACTTGGGGAGTCATAATTGTAATAACATTTTATTGCATGCTCTCTCGCCACTTTTATGGGTTTTGATTGATGTTTATAACTTTTATGGTTGTTACAAAACTCTCTTGGCCAGGAGTCTGTGTCTTGCATGAACTGAACTGGTTGTACAACAGAAGTAGGAGGAAACTCAGAGGTGTATTAATGATTGTTTCGTTCCACTAAAGGGAGGTCCTGCTATTGTCTCTAATGGTTTACTCTCACTGTTACTGGGAACTGAGCTGTTGTTACTGTTACGGTAAGTCCACCTGTGTATTTCCTGATGTGACAAGGCAAAATGTCTTGGTTAACTTAAGGTTAAGTAACAATAAAGTGGTGGACACAAGGAGATGCATGAGGAATTCTCCACTGTGCAGTCAAGACCTTAATGTTGAGGTATGTAATGTTGTTTGCAATCACTCCTGACACTTCCAATACTTCTTATTCTAACTGCAAAATTCAATCTGATACTCTTCGTGAGGGATACTGCAGCGAGACATCTACGAAATTGAATCAACCTCAGCTAATATAGAGTGTGCTGTTTACTTGAGCTGTCACATTAGTGCCTCGACATCCAGCATATCAATAGCAGAGAGCTTTTCATTTATTATTTTTTGGTCAGAGTGTCCAGTGTGCAGCTTTCTCACTCCTCTGCCCAGATCTGTCATCAGATTACCCACTCCAAATTTTAACCTCAACCTCTGCTGAGAGCAGTTCACCAAAATGACCCAAGACTAATGGTAACCACAGGCCTTTTCTTCCAAATGGGCAATCACAAGACCTAGTTTGCATTTTTGGCAGACATTCGCTCAGACACTATTTGTGTATGTGTCTAGGCAGCCAAAGACTACACACACACACACAACAAGTGTGGCGAAAACATTTAAAAACATTTAATGAGTGGCTGCAAGAGGTTTTCTGCTATGTGGTGACCAGATAAAGGCACCTACAATTATCTACGCCAGCCAGCAATTAGTCCTGTCACTGCTTATACCGCGCTCTGCAAAGTTGTTTATCACCAGCAGCCATGAAAGCATCAAGTGGTGTTTAATCAAAACTTTAAGCACATTATTTCCCAGCACTGACGGCTATGTTGCAACAGACAGATGTTAGGACACACAGCTCCGTGTTACCCTTTCATTAAGGAGACAGCAGTTTTACAGATATCTCTGGCAGTGGGACGGAAGTTAACAACTACTGCCAGGAGATCGGGAGGCATCGCATCTTGTTGCTGCACGACTACTGGTTATTCTGACTGTCTGCGTGGAGGGAGTTGGGATAATGTGCACTTCTATTGCATTACACTGTCGTGGTTAAACTGGCAGCTTAGAAGCAGCAGGGAGCTGTTAATTAGAGCCAATAACTTCTGAGCAGCCAAGAGACTAATTTCAAAGTCCAACTAGCTGGAAAAGTATGGCAAACTTTTAAATGTTATGGTTTGAGGTTTTATGTTTAGTGCTTCCTGTTTTATTTTGTAATTCTCCCATCTTCTCACAAATACTTCTCCCTGAACACTTTTACCTGTGTCTTGTTATCCTGCCCTCACTAATGTATTTAGTCTTTGTGTTCCCTTGTCTCAGTGTCAGTTCATCTTCATTATGTATTCATTAAAGGTCCAGTGAGTGTAGGATTTAGCAAGGATAGTAGGATGGTGCAATTGCTGCATTGCAGGAGAAAAAACACTTGAAAGGCGCTGTCTAGAGCCAGTATTTATTTTGTCTGTTCTGGGCTACTGTAGAAACGCAGTGTTTCATCATGGCGGCCTCCATGAAGGAGGGCCCGCTCCCACTGTAGATATAAAAGGCTCATTTTAAAATAATAAAAATGAATAATATTCTTATTTTCAGGCGGTTATACATGCATGAACACATAGTTATGAATATTATATTCCATGTCTGCCTTATTCTGAAAATAAAGGCCCCAAATCTTACACACTGCACCTTTAAGTATTTCAGCTTTTCCTCATGCTCTATTTTCCAGGTATTTTTGTATTTTTGTGCCATTTTCTTTAACCTTGTCTGCCATTTTGGACTTTTGATCTCCTGCCTGCTCCCAGTTAAATTTATTTCCTTGTTTGGACGGCCTCCAGCCTTCCTCACCACCCTGCAAGTCTTTTGTGTCATTAAATCATTTGGTTTACACAAGATCATCCTTGTGGTGTCTCCGTTTAGGTACAATCCCTTGTGTCTCCCGTTACTCTGCTTAACAACTTTGCTAACACATTCTCTATAGTGACTTTCTAAGACATTTATATGTCGAGGCTATGTTTGTTGTGTAGTTATTTTGCCACCACGCAGACATTTTTGAGACGCTATCCAACTTTATACTTTGAGAATATAGTTTTTACGCCACTGCATCATGGTTATCTCATGGGTATGGTTACTTTGTTTAATCTGGAACATATCTGTAAGAATGTTTATGAAGATTTACCTATGAAGCATATATAGACTGCATAAAATAAACTGCAGAGAAGAGGTGTTCAGTCAGAATATCTTCTAGTAGCGGAAGAACTGTATCTTTATTAATGCTCTATATTATAGATGTGAACAGCTATCCCTCATGCTGTCGATTAGTTTAATCTCTGATGGCATCAATTTTCTTAGTGAGTAAAATGTGAATTTATCAGTCCTCTAGGGAACACTTGGTAGTAGAGCTAGATGGGAAATTAACTTTGATAATGTGTTAATATTCTAGAGATACATTGGCCTCAGGAATACTGTGTGAGTTTCAGTGCATATTCCTGAGTACTGCTTCAAAATCCTTCAGTGGATTCTTAATGTGAATTAAGATTGCATTGAGTAACATTGAAGGCTGAGTCATTGTATTTTGTCTTTGGATCTCTCAGCCCTCGGTTAACAGGAGCATTTTTCCCAGTTTCAAATGTGTCATCTATATAAATCTAAAGTGACCTCTGCTGAGATGTTTTCTAGAACATGCTGTAACGGCTTTACAGTGCAGAATGAAGAGTTCCTGACTTTGCTGTGAGCTGTTGAGACAAAAAAAAAGTCCTTACCGAGCACGTGCACCACCTTTCTCCTTCCCTTCTCTACGTCAGCAGGCAGGGAGGTCACTGAGAGGGCATAAGTCAGGATGAAAACCACAAAGGCCAGAGGCCGTGGCTGCTTCGAGAACTGCAGGAAGGGCAACAGATGAGAACTGTGGTTATCATGGGTTTACTGAAAATGGAGAAATCAGACGGCGGTGCAATCAAGACCTAAAAATACAAAGGTGAAGAGTCCCAAAGATACCTTGTGTCTTCAATGTCCTGGTATTCACCTCAGTGAGAAACAACAACTCAATGGGATTACTGTACATACATCATGATAGATCAAAAAGTACCAACAGACCATAACCACACATGATATATCCCAGGTAATGTGAGCAAAATCCACATCTGCCCCCCTTTGTTTATGGTGAAATCCCACCAGAGGACTCAGTATTTTTTGGGTTTTGAATTTTTGGTAGTTTGGTTGCTCTGTGAACAAATACAGAAAGTAGCAGATAATTGATTACTTCAGCTTTCTCAAAACAAGAAAATAAGGTTAGCTTGACTTGACTGTTCGGTGCGAGAGTCCCGCTTTCAAGCAGCAGCCTGTTACACGCAGCAGTTTTAAAGTGGCAGCTGTGTAGTTCACAGTCACAGTATGAAAAGAGGAGATAGTCCTCATAGAATAGTCAAGGCTTAAAGCTTGTTAAGGACTTTTTTTTTTTTTTTTTTTTTTTATCTTTACTGCCAGGTGCCAGTTGAAGGAAAAACGAAATATTTGGAAAGTTGTGAGGAGAAACGGGCTTGGCTCAGTAGGGGCTAGTAATAGTAAACAAAGGAATATATGCAGACAAAAACATCACAATTACTGGGAAAATTGGCGTCTGTTGTGCTTGCTCTGCATATAAGACATACATAAATAAAAGCAAAAAGAGACTACAACATATTTTTAAACTCTCATCAGGGTATGTGAACAATCTCCCCTGGCAGTAAGCAATGAATGATCACCTTGCTGAAAAACATATTTCCTCCTGGAAGGTATTGCTGCTTATTCTGGTCAAGTGCTCATTATCTTTACAAGCTCTCTCTCTAGGTTATGGATGAATGGCTCCTCAGAACGCTACACTTGCAGTCTTGTGTGTATTTTGACCCAGCATGTGACACCCCCAGTGTTGCTGCGTAAATCTATGATGGATTGCAAGGCAGATTCTGCAACCACACATTCTCAGATATACGTAGGTTGGTGTTTTTACTGGATGGTTGTGGATAACGTAATATGATCATAACAACCGAATCCAGGAGCAAGCATGTATGCTGCGTCTGTGTGCACTGCTAGAGGTCTGCATTGTCAGTGTCACCTGTGAATAATCGCTTCCTACGCAGCAGCACTGCTGCAGTACATAACATCTGAACAGGCCCCAGTGAAGCAGAGTCAGTAAACCAACCACTTTACATGCACATTGCACACTATAAACAGCCCTGCTGCTATCATTTTTTTTCTCAAGGTTAGTCCAATGAACATCTCTGCAGTCCTCATGCAGCACAGAGAACTGCAGAGCAGAGCCACGTACTAATGGAGCACAGAAGTGAACTTACCATGGCTATCACAACAGGATTAATGCCTGGATGAAGCAGATGTGCCGCTGTGTGCCGTGTAACTCCTCAGCCCAGGCTGAATGTTGTTCTGCAGCAGCACCACTCGCCTCTCTCCCTCCCTCCCTCTCTCTCTGTGTTTCCAGTCCCATCGCTGATCTCTCGCACTGCAGGGGGAACCACCGGTGTTTGTGGGTCCCGCAGTCCTCGGATGACGCAGCACACCACACTGGGATTGTGCAGACTGTGTGTGGAGAAGGAGTCAGTCACAGCAGTGATTTCATATGTGTGAATGTGCATTATTGAAGCCCATTAGTGTGTCACTTATTGATTTGAGTGTCACACAGTTTGTTAGCAGTTAATGCAGTGAAAACGTATTCCAGGAAGAACATTTGTTGTCACTAAAGACCAAATATATTAATGGGAGCTGTTAGTGTTGAGACTGTGACTGCAGATTAAGACTCATCAAGGTTATCAAGACAAATCAAATTCATTCAATTCAATCAACTTCATGGCTGAGGAGGAGGAGTAACTTCATAAAGAAGAGACTTTCAGCTCCAATTCTTCTCAATATTGTCAGAGGTTATAACAATGGTACAGAAATTAACATTACGAAACTTTTTTGTGGAGGGCTACATCTGGGGCTGAAGAGCTGAAGAAGGTTCTTGGATGAGAGGTGAAACATCTTCACGGATCTACAAACAAATCCAGCTGGCCCAGATTGAACCCTCTTCAAAGAAAGATGACCTGGATTACTCAGACAATTGCACAACAATTTGGGAAGGCCACCCTCAGATTGGAGCCGGAGTATGAAAAGAACATTACTAAACAACACCAGTGGTGGAATCTATATTAGCGCTGATTACTGGCCTATTTACTCAATATTTAAAGACAAATTTGAGGTATTAATTTACTATATTATACTTCAAGAAGGAAATATTGTACTTTACTCCACTACATTTATTTGGCAGCTTTAGTTACTCTGCAGATAAAGATAATATATAATTGTACAAGCCCATCTTGCTAACAATACAATATGTACTTTTAGTGAAGTACTTACAGCATGCATTGCAGGACTTATGAATAATAGGTACATGACTAAGCATGAATTAATAATGACATATCATAGGGTCCATTTATTAGGACGGAACAAATGTGTTGTCTTTATTATCATTTGACCAGTATACCCAGTTTGCGCTGAAAATGATCCCAGATGTAAGATCAGGTTTTGCTGTGGTCAGTTCAGAAATGTGAAATCAACATTTTTACTTGTGCAGCCCAGCCATTGAATATTGCGGATGTAAAAAAGCTTCTGCAGGGAGGCAAATCTGTTTATGAGCTTCTGTAGCCCACTCACCAGTGAAATAAGGTGTTTGAGAAGAGCATCACTGATGTATCCGACAAAGAAGTTTCTCTCAAGCACCATATGGGCATCTGGTGCAGAGTCTACAAGAGTGCTCCATGAGAATACGAGTAAAATATAAGAGAGAGGCTCTTGAGATCATAGCGGCCGACAATGAGAGGAGACAAGACTCTCAGCATGTGGCAGCTGCACTTTGTGTTGAACTTTAAAAAACTGCACTGATGACAACATTATAGCACACTGCGCTGCCGAGATTCAAGTTGACTGAAAGTGTATTGTAGAACAAAGAAGTGGACCTGTCAACTGCTGCACTGCCGCTTGAGTTACTGCAGTCCTGTGCGGCGTCACTGTGAGAGAAGTTTATCAGAGTTTGAAACATCTGCCCAGGATCTCCCTGGAGCATCGCAGTTCCCAGACCTGTCAGCATGAGACGTAGCACAAGAGAAAAAATGGGGAAAAATGCTGTCAACAACGAAGTGATGCTTTGTCAGAGGAAGAAATTCAAGGTCAACAAAGTTAACACTGACAGCTTGTTTTCAGGCTGGTGCAAACAGCTGGATGACAAAGCACTGATTTGGTGTGTCTATTTAACGGTATCTTTAATGACTCATCGGTTGCTCTAAAAGGAGCAAAAATATTCTCTGCCCTGCATTTACAGGATTCTCGACAAGGTCTTTGCAAAAGAGTTGCTCCAGTTTAGGGACCTCAGAGCAGAGAAAGATTATCCTCCTGTATATCTATTACAAGTTGAGAAATATACTCCAGGCAACTTTCCTCCAATATTGTTGCAGCACTGAGGATTTTTCTAAGTTGACCTGTTATCTGGGAGGGAGGTCACTTTCTCAAATGAAATGCATAAAAATATGAACCACGGGCCAGAGATGTCTATCAGCAGTAATTCGATGGGCTGGATTCTTAGGGTTTAAAATGCCAGATGCCAAGAAAAATTAAGAAGAAAAAATGACTAAATGGTAGTCATAAACTATTTAGTGTTTTCATTGCAGTGGTGCACAAAAGTCAGCACAGTAGATGCATTTTAAAGTTCCCTGGAGATGAATGGATGGGCAAAGCTGGTTAAAAAAACAATGACTCAAATAGTCCAGTGTTAAACACAAGTTTGATGCCTGCTGATGTATGCGGATGTGTTTCCCACCACTACATCGTAAAACAAGTACATTTCAACCAGCATGTGTAACACTTGAAGGTCCAGTGAGCAGTGTGTTTAGTAGCATCCAGCAGTGTAGTTGCTGCACTGCAACCCTGATGCCTTATCTTTTCCTTCCAAGCGTGAAAGAGAAACTACGGTGGCCGTGAAACGCACAAAAAAACACGAAAGGCTCTATCTACAGGCAATGTTTAGTTAGAAACATGGCAGTTCCACATGGTGGAGAAGAACCTAGAGCATCTATGGATTTAAAAGGCTCATTATAAGTTAGTAAAAACATAATAATTCATATCTTCAGGTGATTTTACACCAATGAAAACATATTTATATGCCATGTTCTGTAAATAGAACCCACTAAATTTTAAACAATGTAGCCAACTAGCAGATCAATGCATACACCTCCCTAACACCCACCTGATACCTGCCACCCATGGGTGGACTAACCTGGACAGGGGCAGGCCCTGGGGGATAAATTAGATGTAGGCAGGTCCCATTTGACACCTCGTCCACGACTACAACCACCACCTTTTGTGCATTTATTTATCACCCTTAAATAAACAAATTTACGTAGGAATATTCACGATTTGAGCATGATATAAAGATAAATTATTAAGATATTAAAACTAGTTTTCTACAAGACAAAGCCTCAAGATTAAGCCAGGACCATTTTCACTATTCAGTTTTGTGATACAATGGTGCACGTATAAGAAAACTACCACAAACACACATAAAAATGAATCAAATACTACAAGTGACCAATCAGGATCAATGGTCAGATAAGACTACCTGCTTCTTCTAGATACTTAGAATAGATACTATCCATTTATCAGTGTGGGCCCTCATGATATGTCATGCATTAATACTTTAATTGAAGCTATGTCATGCATTCATTAAAGCATTAATTTAAAAGACATTTCATTATAATGTGGTACTCTCCATCACTGCAGTGTGAATTGCTCAGTTGTATTTTTCCGAGCCACAGCTTCACACAGCTCTCTGACGTCCAATGCACAGCCGAGCAGAAATCTGCAGCAGAGTTCCCCTGTGACTCCCATCATGGGATTAGAGAGCTGTTTGGAGTGGCCACATTTGATTTAAAGCCTCTGTCAAACACTCAGAATGCACTGCTAGCATGTGCAAGCAGGGGCGATGTCACATTTCAGCATGAAAAAGCTGCTGAGGGAGAGTGAATTAAATGAGTCAGCCTCTCTCTGTCTGTCTGTTGGCCTATTGCTCAGCCAAGTACGAGGGATAATTACTTATGAGAGGACTGCTGCTATTGATGGGGTAAGGATGGAGAGAAGGGTTGCACTGCTGTTTTGAAAAGGCTTTCTCTAACCATGTAACACCCTTCATGACAAGAAAAAAGAGTTCATTTAAATGGTTTGACCTTCACCCAAAGCATTATATTATTGAAAAGGTTTGGCAGGTTTAGGAGCCAGGTTAGCTACCTCATAATGACCCTTTTTATTTTATAAAATCATACTGACAATGGTCTGAATAGTCTGTCTTTTTAACTGAATGCATGAGAAACTTCATACATACTATTTGGTGGTCGTTTCAGCATCTTGTGTGCATGCAAACTCATTTGATGTCTTTATAAAAGACAATGATGAGAGCAGCGGCAGACTACTTACTGGGCCACCCACACAGCGTGCACGCAGCAGCATCACTCAGCAGGAAAAAAAAACAAAGAAGATCAAGGAATGTAAGCAGAGACGGGATGAAACGCTCACTTTTTGGGCACACAAGATCAGACAGAATGAAGAATGACAGAGACATGTCTTGTTTTCCTACTTAAAGAAAGAATAGCTGCCTTTTTAAAAAAAAACAAAAACGAGATAGGCTGACAAGCGGACAGCAGCAGTGTGTGTTCACCAGAGTGAAATGAGTGACAAGAGCTGCTGTTGAAGTATACATTACCTTCTGCAGCACATGTTGGTACATCCTTGCCATTCAGCTCCGGGTAATGATCCGTGGTGGCTCCGGTGGTGTTGAGTAAGAAATAGCAAGCTTATTGTGGATTTATCAAGTCCCCATCCTACCTACTCAAACCCCCACAATGTCTATTTCACACGTGTGTGGGCTAACGTGGACATTTCCAAATATTGCAGTTATATAAGACACTGCAAGACATCTACAACATAAATAATATATACCTAATAAGAAAGAATGCACCAAACAAGACTAGTTAAATTCTGGAGCATTTCTCTAAACTCCTGAGTACATCTAATCGAGTAGTCAAGTGAAATCACCTGTGTGTGTGTGTGTGAAGGGCCTTCAGTAAAGTATGCATCATATCCTTTATTTTTAAAAGCTTTAATGTAATGTAAGAAACCTTGTCAGTCAACAAACAATATAAATGAACAGAAGATAAAGCATACCTGCACTATTCTCAAAGTCAATATGCTATTACTGCCATTACTGGTAAATGAATTCAGAGAAAGATGCAGCCAACACTGCCAATCAGCCAGCAGTCAATATAAAACTGTAGCGCAATAAACCAATTGGGTAGACAATGTCATTAAAGTATAGTTATTTACTATCTGTCTCTATTGTTAGCATATTGTATTGTATTGTCTCTGCCTCAATTACACAACAACTGAAAAATAGGCCTCTATTTTTTCTCGTTATGTCATTCACTTGGCTCAGTTTAGTGCCAGTAACGTGACGGTTCTAGGTTCTCACATGGATTCACACCCTTCATAAACTTCAGCAAAGAAAAGTGCCATGTGCTGTCCTGAGTATGCAGAGGACGCTTTCCAGTATTTTCATCAGCTCCCCCTCAAGGCTCTTCACATTGTTAAACCTTCCTCCGGCTTAGTCATACACACTGTATGGCTGTGGGATTTTATTTTTTTTTATATTCATGGCTGTATGTTATACAGTATAACCAGACACTGCCAAGCAAACCCCAAACTCAAACACGTGCGTTTTTGTGTGACATCTCGAGGAACAGAACAGAGGGGGAAGGAACAAGTGTAAGGGGGAAACTTATAAGTCTAAAATATAAATCATAAATGAAAATGGCAGGTTGAGTGTTTAAATATTTATTATAAAACAACTGTTTTACTTGTAAAGTGAAAGAAAACTTAAGCCTCTCAGAGCAGAGTGGTTGTATTATAATATTCAGATTGAGCATTAACCTTAAAGTCTGTGTAAACTAAGAATAAATATGTGTTCTGAGTTTGTCAGACCAAAGAAGAAAGTGTTATTAACCACCCAGCCAAATTTGAATGATTAAAAATATTGACAAGTGAAATTAGGTGTCAAAATCTGGTAAAAATTAGTAGTACTGTGTGACTGTGGGGGCATGTTTAATGCACAAAAGCCACGCCCACTTGTGGGAGTAGCCAAGCAGCAATTTTGAAGCGACTGAAACGTGTCACATGAGTTCAGAAAATGACATGACTAACTTTGAAACACTCTGAGTGAGATGAATTAATCTCTATCTCTCTACTAGGAGTGCAGGAGTATGCTCAGGGTGGCCTCAGCGTGTCATCGAGCCACCCTTTAGGACCTCCCAAAAAATCCTGGACTGAAAACTGGTGAAAAACTGTTTTAACCTCTAACTCCACATTTCAGTAATATATAGTTCAAAGTCTTTTCACATGTTTTCAGCAACTATTTAACATATTTAATATATTTTGAAAGAAATCTCAGAACTGCCTTTACACAGACTTTAAACAACTGCTATTTGCTGTATATATCTCTAATAACTAGTCTTCGGCTCTGTGTGCCCTTTTGTTGGTTTGTGTGCATCATGCTGTTATAGATATATTCTTGACAATGTCTCTCTTATGGTGCAACCAACATGCATTGCTGTGAGTCCTTGAGCTACAAGATAATGGAAGGGTTCAATAACATGGTTTGCTTTAATGCTCACTTAACTGCTTTTTTTTCACTCAGGTACAAACAATAACAGATACAAACTATAAAACAAGAGTAAGAGTTTGTCTGTGAGGCTGGTATAATGTTTACTATTTTTTACTTGTTGACTATTGTTCACCATCTTAGTTTAATATACAAGGCTGATGTGAATGTTCTTTGATTTATGGGTATTTGGACGTAAACCATAGTATTTGACAAATATGAAATTTGGAAAGGAAAAGTCAGAGGATCACCAAAGTTATTACAATTTATTCTGAGGGGGGGCAAGAATGGCTAGACCACAATTTTATACTACATTTTGAACACTTCACTCAAAACAACAGGGGTCAAAGTCCAAGGATCACCAAAATCATAAGAATACATAATTTCTGAACCATGAATATCTGAATCAAATTTGGTGCCAATTCATGGACTAAATGTTGAGATATTAAGAAGAATAAGTGAAGACTTTGACCTGCTGTTGGCACTAAATGAAAAGTCAGGGGATCAAGACAGTCATTAAAGAGTCAATCCGCTATGCACCATGGATATTTGTACTAAACTTACATCAAATAGCTGTCATGACATTTCACTAAAAGCCAAATATAACTTCACAGTGGTGCTAGTGGGAAAATCAGGGCATCACTAAAGTTATTAGGGTTCATCCTCTGGGTACTATGAATGTCTGAATTTCATCATAATAGCTGTTTAGATATTTCAGTCTGGACCAAGTGAGCCATGCTAAAACATCGTCATACAAACCAACTTCACTGACCAATCAGCTGTTCCAATGTTTATGCATGACATAATAATTCAAAGCGTTGGAAGCAAACATTTAAATAACCACTTGTTCCGAATTTGTTGAGCAAAATCTTGTATTATGGCATTTTGAAATAGAACAGCTCTTCATGAATCATCAGATAAGCAATTAACTCCAAAGGCAAGACAAGATTAAGAATTACTATTTGTCTTTGTATTTGGTATCTTTCTCCTCACTATTTGGCAATCCTGTCTGCCCAGGAAAGGGGGCAATCTTCAGGAAGAAATAGGGGTTACTATAAACCCGCAAGGCCACCAGGATGGGAGTGGCTGCGTAGAGCAAGTTAGCTAGCAGCACAGTCCAGAAAGCATCATCTGGAATACGAAACGGAGCTGTGGTACGAGGGTGGAGGGATGCCCCGATGTGGGCCCACTGGCACTGGAAGGAGACAAGCAAGAGAGAAGTTAGACCGTGTTGTCATAATATTGCATATTATATCAGCACTGATACTTAAACTATTGCCTGTTTTGTTCTATTTTCACGCTGACGGCAGGTCATTTGAAACCTGTTTGTTTCCACAAACTCTCCAGAGGAATAGCTTGGAGGAAATGAGTTACCTCATTCAAAATATACAGAAAGGGATACTAAAAGGGAAAATAAACCATTGCACAGGAGATGCACCGACTTAACAAGCTGGCTGTTTAGAGAACAGGAAGCTGAGAATCTGCAGCCTTTTATGAACAGTAAATAATGCTTTAATCAAGTAATTCTTCATGGTTCATGGTCCATTCTTTCTGCCAGATTAGTATAGCGAGAAAGCGCCACCAGTTTGTTTATTACAGAAAATATGCTTGAAAGGATAAACGTGGTCCAGGTAATAATTAGCAGGATGAGAGCTCACTACAAGGACTTTAATTGCAGTGACAACGTGTCAGACCTCTTTATACTGAAGGCAAACTTTAATCAATCAGAGGCTGCAATTAGCACAATGACTTAATGCAACGCAACAAACTGTCGGTGCAATCCATTTCAGAATGCAACGCCTGTATGCCAAACTATGTATTCTGAGCCAGTTTCACTTATTGACTTGTTTGTCCTCGTGGCGTTACCTGGATCACAGCTCCAGCGAAGAACAAGGTCCAGTCTGACATCCATGTGCACCCGGGCTTGAGGAGCCCATAAACAAATGCACCCAGCAGGGGTAGTCCATAGAAGAACAAGTGCAGCATCTATAAAAACAAGTGCAACAAAATCTTATTTTAAAGTAACATTTTGTAGAATTTGGTATTTTTGCGATTTGATGCCCCCAGTTTAGAGTACAATACCACTGTAAACATGGACAATTGTACACATGCATTTGTTATGATTATATTAATTGGTCCAACAGCAAGAAGCCCAGCTCACCGTCTGTCTTTTAGCCTTTTATTTCACAAAGCTCTCACCAACAAGTAAAAGTCAATCACACATTTACTCTTCAGTGCTCAGTGGCCTCATGCTCGGTCACTTGCTCCATTTCTTTTCTTATCTTCTTCAATTGTCCTCTTTGGTCTCTTGGCCTCTGTCATTTCATCAGTTATGTTGGTCCCAGTTACATTCCTCGCTTGCCTAGCTCCGTTAGCGCTAACACGACACAAGCTCAGCTCCCTGTCAGCGTTCCCTCATGTCCTAGGCCTGAAAACTTCCTCTTCTTCCCAGTGATCCAAAACGCCTGTGGTACAAACACTAACACTCCTCGATGCTCTGAGCTCACAGTTCGGCCGGCCCGGCTAACAAACTGAGCTAATGTTAGCTAACACCAGCTACAGTTTGCAGTAGTTTACTTTGCTGTCCATCAGGAAACTCTGAAAATCACAGAGAGTTGATGTGGAGCCGAAATCAAAGAGAAAGCAGAAAACATTTTCTCCATAAAAAATGATCCAGTTGTGCCAAAATCAGTGAAATAGTTGGTGGTGTGTGACTTAGTGCGTTGCATACTTACATACAGGAGATAATTAACCCTAACCCAGAGCACAAAGTGCAGAAAGAGGCATATAGGACACAGAGTGGGGAATGACAGAGACACCATTCACCTGAATACACGTCAGTGTAGCATCAAAATGATTATGGTAGAAAAGTTACAGAATGTTGCTTTATGTGATAACTTGTATCTTGTATGTATCTGATCGGTTGAATATTTCCAGTTTTTCCTCCACATTCTGAATCACTTTGATCAGTATCTGACAACATAACAGTAAATACATCCTGTAGTTCCTGAGTTGAGGTGAGTTGTTCGTGTATATTATAGTATATACTCCAGAGAATAGAGATTCTGGATACAGACTTTCCCCTCCATCACTGTCAGTGTATGTTGTTGTTGGTTCCTGACCAACACTTAATACAGTGCATCCTCATTCTCCTCTGGTCTACGCTGCACTTCACCTACACACACTGAATACAGAAAAGGGCTGCTTTGAATGTGGAAATAGAAACACCCTCAGAATAATTTTCTCTACTAGTTTGGAATAAAAACTTTCAGCAAAAGTAAAAGTCAACAACTATTTGCAGTAAAATATCAGTAGATATGTAGTCAGGTTTTTCCCGTCATAGTTTTTCTTTGTAAGGTTGTATAAGGCCATGTTTTCAGCTAATAGTGACTCATCACTTTAATATCTTGTTGACTGTAACAGCCATAATAAATCACAGCATTCCCCTCAGAAGTTATGAGCTTTTACAAAATGGATATTCCCAAATAAAGTCTCAGTGTCTCTAAATTCTGCAGCGCTGAATATTTTGTTTAACTTTGCACCCTCAGCACAAATTGCTACTTCCACACAAGGGTCATTACAGAGACTGACTTGACCTTCAACTTAAAATATTTGGCTCATGAAAGCCACTTTCCGACTTTATAAACCCCCCCCCAAATTATACCACTGAACAGTTTCTTTTCATTCTCAGTCTAAGGTTTAGATGAATCCTAATGAGTTCAGCCCTAAGGCCTGAAAGCCAATCATATATGCCCTTCAGTCTTTTGTCCAAATGTCTTTTTAGTGCTGTCACGGTTATCTGTCGCATATCGTTCATCATCATCAATGAATAAAGAGGTCAGTCACTGCAGAAACAGTGTAACCCTGTGCAACAAACCGAACATTATTTAATTTCTCCACACTCTCACATACACACAAACACAGACTTGCAAAGGCAGCTAACTAAGACATACTTTCACATGCTGCACACACACACACACACACACACACACACACACACCCTCCTCCCACCCAGTGAGATGCTGATGGGGGGCTTTGGGCGAGGGATTAGCTTATCAAGTTCTCAGCATGCGGTACGTCTGTCTGATCAATGGCTCGCAATTGTGCCTGGACTGCAGCCCCAACAAGGTCTTTGGATAACCTATTGACAAAACTGTGTACGCTGAACAAAACACAACAAAACCCGCAGCAGCGAAGGGTCAGCGGGAGAAAATAAAAGGAGTGCGGACCCAACGCCAGTCACAGTAATAATCTGTTATCCATCTTACACAAATGAAAGAGAGAGACAAAGATGCGCTGGCCTCTCAACCCTTGCTCATTGTTGCTGTAATGATGAAAAATGGCTCTGTAATGAGCTGCTGGCTAAAAGAGTGGAGGCAATAAGGGCAAGCTTCCAGCACACTCAGAGTGATATTCATGAAAGCAGAGGTCTATTATTTGGCTGGTTATTTAAAGCAGGACGGAGAGGAGCATTCAGGTGCAGACACAGAGGCTGAGTGTGGAGGCAGACAGAGAAAAAAGCACCCACCATAACTCTGGGGTAGCCCACAGGATCCTTCAGGTAGGGTTCATAGTGCCTCAGGTAGATGGAACAGGCTTCTAGTGGAGAGTCCAGAGCGACCTACAGAGGGTGGACAAAATAACAGCAATAGCAACAGCATTAATACCACTCTTGATAACCGTTAATTTGGATAGTCCATCCACAGTTTATTGCGTATTTGTAGCATTTGAACAACTTATCAGTTCAACAATTCAACTGTTTCACAAATAAATATATATAAATATATTACATTTGGTTAAGTTTAGGCACAAAAAGCATCCCGGTTAGGTTATGTTCATGAATTGTCACATCCTGTATACTCTGTAGTTAATCTGTTAAACATCTGCAGACCGAGCAAAGCAGTTGAAATGTTACAAATACCCTATGAACTATTCAAGTTTTACCCCACTCTCATATCTGTCCAGTAAATATGAAGCGTACAGCCATCAGCCAGTTAGCTTAGCTTAGCACACATACCAGAAACGGGGGGGAAACGACTAGCCTGGCTCTGTCTTAAGGTAACAAAATCAACCTATGAAGTATACAACCGTCTTTAAAACTCACTAATTGATTTCCAACATGTCTTTTGTTCACTTTGTTCACGGTTTTGAAAGAAAGAAGGTATAATATGCTGGTGAGCATTTCATTTAATGATAATCTTTTATTTTAATATCAAATACTGTACAATATATACATAGTAATTATAATAAAATACGCAATTTATAGATCATTGCCCGATCCTTTGTACAGAACAAACACATAACGTTCCCATGTGGCTCAATTACTGCTTGTTCTTTTGCTAAAGCAAAATAATACATACTGATTAAATCCTCAACAGTCCCTGCGTGAGCTGCAAGATTGCAGGCTACATGACTTTTAAAACTACCATCACAGCCTTGCTCTAAACTCTGTCCATAACATGGCTGTGGTGTACACTCACCAAGCCTCTCAGGATGGTGAAGGCCATGGAAGCTAACAGGAGCAGCACCAGGATCAGATCCAAGGGACGCCAGATCAGCTTCATGCTCTGGGCGTGCTGGGCCTGTGGAGAGATGACAACACAATGTATAGTATGGAGTTGGCTAGTCAACGTCATGGTTTTATAGCATACTGTCACGCTCATTTGAAGCAGACTACAGAGTGGAATGACTGAATATGTGAATGAGGCTTCTCTCTCCATGATTTAATTGTCTCTGAACCTGCTGTAACTGATTTTTGGCCACTTGGAAAAGGACTTTGTTAAAGGTCCAGTGTGTAGGATTTAGTGGCACCTAACAGTGAAGTTGCAACCAAATGAATACCTTTAAGTTGTTGAGTTAAGTTGTAGAGCCTGAACAACATTAGCATTTATTTGTAGTCATGTTTTGGTCTACCTGGTGAATAAAAGCCCAATATTCACTCTTCTTTTAGCTCTGTTGTCTCTGCCACCTCCTGAAGGAAATACAGTATCCAGCTTGTTAGCTGCTAAATGCACCACTAACATAGTGGTGACTAGATGCTAACTTTGTTTGTCTGCTACTTGATGCTCACCGGGTGCTTTTTCACTCAAAAAGCTGCCCTCTACAGCTGAAAATGACTCCAATGAGAAAACCAAAACAATGAGCTGAAAGACTTTAAAAGGCTCTGTAGAACTGAGGAAAACTTCAGAGTTGGGTAATAACACTTTCTGAGTTTGTCACCACAAGCATGTGATCCATTGTTAATATATAAGTACTGATTATAGTGGCTGTAAATCCAAGACATACTTAAGCTAATTTGACTTTGAATCAAGGTCGCAGTGGGTTAAAGCTAAATTGAGACCACTTTCCCAAGGCTGGGGACGTAACAATCGCCCACTCAAGATAATTTTGTGCTTGAGGGTCAGCTACTGTGTGTTATACCCTTAAGATCGACTCGGCATGGCATTCTTAACATTGTAGCTCTGTGTGATAACAAACTTTGATTTTCCAGATAGAGGTGATTACACCACAATTCCTGCCATCACACTGATACACTACTGGAAATTATAGCAGCTCATAAATATGTATTAATGACTTAATTGGCTGCCCTTTGTCATCTTTCGTGGTCTGCGTCAAATTAAACTGTGCTGTGTTAAACCATGATTAAATACATACAAAACACTACTTCTCTAAACCACTCCAACTTTCTGTCAAGGTCTAACCATTGATGCATTAGGCTTACATTGTATCCACCGATTAGTGGTCTGTCCTTGGGCTTAGTGAATAGTGTGATGGCTCCCCATACAGGCATCAAAAGGAAGAGAAAATTGAGCCAGAAGGCTGGACGGATCTCTGATCCATATTTACCTGGATGTCATAAAGAAAAAGAAAGAGACTTTTAGCAGTTTGTACTCACCCATACAAGGACACACTGCAAACATCTAAATGTAAACTGATTTAGTTCGAATTGGCTCTCGTATAAAACCTCCACAGGGCACTTTAGTGTATATAGATAACACAACAGAGAGAACAACACATCGCCCGTGGACGAGTTTGATCTCGTGACACTGATGTATGCAGTTTGAAAAATGACAACAACAGATGCTTTAAGTCTGTTTTCTGCTTTGTTCTGTGGGTTGTGACGGCAAGAGAGGCATGGGGCTTGTGTGTATTTTGTTGGCAGGATGAACTGTGACACTGATGGTACACGGCAGTGCAGATGTTCACTTGATTAAAGCTTGTCATCACGGGACTGGTAGAGGGGGAATAGACGATGAAGCTTACCTGCCACTATCCCGGCAATGAACACGCTCATGTTGGCACACAAAGAGCCAGCCCAGAACAAGCCCAGGGTACGGTAGGCTCTCCTGGGAGAGAAACCAAAAAAACAGGGGTGATGATGCTATTGTAGAGATAGCACGTGAGACAGAAGAGTGCTGGTCAGCCAACATGGCTCTAAGGCTATAAACTTCTTACACATTTCCTAGCAGTAAAAAGCTTTATATTGTTTCAAAGAAGATTTCATTTCCATGATAGCACATGCCCCAAGGCAACACTCGCACTGAACTGTTGAACTCACTGGCTGCACTTCATGACTAACTCACTCCGGAGGACCCTCAGTATTCTAAACTTACTGTTTTATTCAGGCCATTGTGTGGATTTTATGTGATAAATGCACCCTGTGAATCTCAGCAGTGGAGAAAATTTAATATATGAAAATAGAAGGTCCTTTTGTGTGCTGTAGAACATTTTAATCTTCGTACTGTGATGTGTTATTGCTACATTCAGACTTGCATAACCTCCCTAAGTAGTTGTTTGCTCAGTTGGATGGGGCACTATAGATCTTTGTGTAGTCATTTGAGGCGGACATTTTGTGATAGAAAGCAAGATAAATGAGCTTGATGTGACTTTAACTGACTTGACCATCACCCACCTGTCTGTTATCCTGCTGATCATCACCAGGTACATGATAAAGTGCGCTATTCCATCCCAGTAACACATCATGATGGCATAAGCTGTTCCCAGATAGGGCTCTCCCTAAAACACAAACAGCAGGTTAAAATGGAGCCTTCTGTGCTCTGATTTGATGTTTGCTGCCTGTTTAATCTTTCATAAGTGTTTCAAGTCCAGCAACAGATACAGATATTGTTGTCTTTGTACACCAGGTACAACTTATCATCAGGATTTTAGATGCTGGAATAATTAACATACTGTCTTTTGGTAGAATTCCATAAAGCCGGAGATAATGCCGTCATACTCCAAGGCACTCGCCAGGTCAATGACACAAGTGAAGGAAAATTCAGCAAAAACTGCAAAAGCAAGAAACAGTATAACATAAACAACAACAAAGTCATTTTGTTTCAGGCGTGTGTATGTATGTGTGTGTGCATATGTAAGAGAAGGTGAGTGGGAGGGAGTTGCCACCGTACAACACAACTTGCATGACTCAGGCTTGACGTGTTAAGCAGCTTTGTCAGCTTTTAACAAATGTCACCCAGAAGCCACTGTGATTTTGAAAGTTTCATGGAATTACTCTTGTCTACATACTTTGAAAAATGCATACAAATACAGCGAATTAGCAAAGAATGTCATGTCTCCTAAATGTCTGTCTAACTCTTTTTAATCCACTTTTATGGAGTTCAAGATATTTTCCTTCAACTGAATAGTCATTGATTTATAGGACAGCGTCGGAAGAAAATGAAATCTAAAGTAGTGATGTAAGCTGGAGGCATGTTTATATTGAGTCTGTATGGTGAACAGCATTCTTCTGTCCTCAGAGAGTCCACAAATTATAAATGTGGAGCTGCATAAACAAGAGTGGCCTATAGGCCTTACTCATACTTTTACTAACAAACTAACTAACTAAGTTCTTTCTCCTTGCGGACTCTTTGCAAGAAACGTTGAGGGCGAGTGCCCATACACCAGCAAAGTCCCTCTCCAAGATCCATGGCATGATCTTACCCTGTGACAAGGGGTGCCAGGAGGGCAGGTTTGTGCATCGCCATGGCCATTAGTGGACTTTTTTGAAGGTAGAAATGTCACTGGTGAACACTAAATGGACCACAGCACACATCCATACCAAAACATTGGCTGCAGCATGTTGGAGACTTTCAGCAGATGATCACAAGAGATGTTGCTCGGCTTGGACATCGTCAGAGCGCAGTACAGCGTGAAACTCAACAGCACAATTTAATTGTGGAATATAACAACCAGCGCGGGCGCACGCAGCGTACCTCTGCTGTCCATGATAAACTGCTAGAGGACATTATAGTGGAGAGCATGCCCATTTGAGTGTTAATGACTGGAAAAATGTTGCCGGTGCTGATTAGTTCATGGCAGACTCAGCGTGTGCAGTAAACAATACGAGGCAATGGACCTTTTCTGCATGGTTACAACTATACACACCAGTTGGGGAGATATGAGTGTTTGGGGACATTCAGTATGCACACACTGACTCCACTGATAACTGTTAATAGACAGTATACATTAGTATTATCAAACACAATTGGGATAAACAGAAAACAGATAAAAATGAGCATCTACACAATAATGTTGAGGAAAGCACACGTCTGCATCGGTGATTTACAGCTGGAATCAGTTCATAGTGAACAGATGTAAAAGCCATTACAGTGATTTACTGTCTGGAGCACAATGTCATTATAAAGTGAATCACTGTGTGTGGTGACACAGACATCTTTCAGCAGATACCACTGTATCACATTCTTCCTATCTGTCCTTCACACACTCTTTCAACACAGATGCACATATTACACACACAAGCTCACACACACACACACACACACACACACACAAGCATTTTGTCTCTCCTATGTACCAGTGTCTCTGTAATCCTTAGGACAACCAGGTTTATCTCTGACATCTAACAGGTGAGATAGCAGGGGGATTATAGCTCTCTATCATTGAGAAGATCCTGCCACAGCGTTGCCCTCACTGTTGTGGTTCTCCCACACAACACTGTCACTGCCTAGGGCACAGAGTACCGACATATCACCTGGTTTCTGTCCCACTAGCATAGCCCCTGGCGTCAGCTGCAGGGATGTGTTTGCAGAGAAACCAGTGGGTAGAAATGGAGAACAAATTTGACCGATAGCTATACACGTAACAAGGAACAATATGACACAAATGAATGCAGGGAAGCTTAATTAAAAGTGTGCGCGGAAAAGAAATGCTCGAGCTGCTGCTGTCACTGAATACAAACATCCTTATGGCATTCAGATTAAATCAATGGTAGAGTATGAATGTTATAGAACAAGAGGAGAGACTGTGGAGTGATTTTTCTTCCAGGTTTCAAGGACTCCAAGTCTCAAAAGAATAGCTAAAGGGTTAAGTGAGTACAAGTGCTGTGAAGGTCCTTAGCTTACAAAGGGTTAGGGACAGTCATGCCTCAGAAAAGTCTGGATAAGCTCTGCACTGAGCCTGATCAGTCTAAGCTGCTTTCGACATATCAGGTGGAATCACATTCAACACAGTTCATGTTTTTATTTCAACATAGCGGGCGAACGTTCTGGAAACCCTTTTGTGGGAATTTGAATTAGCTCTGGCACAATGTATAGTAGTGGTATTAGTAGTACTATGTTTAGTAGTGATTAACCTCTGTACGTAGTAAGTGTATTTAGAAATATGTTGCAAGTAAGTTGGGAAATGCACATAGTTGTGTTAATTACCGAAGAATAAGACGTCTTTTGGTGGGTTGCCCCGAGTGATGAGGAAGTAAAACAGAAACACAACCACCAGCACAGCAACTCCAATCTCCAAGATCACATAAGGCCTGTGAAAGAAGAGAGATCCAACTGTTATCTAATAAAATAACAACACATTGTCCATGTTTTTAACACAATTTCACTGCTGACACTGCACATTTAGACATCTCCCTCTGATTTTCTGCTTCATTCTCTCCGCTAATTAGTTTCCCCCATGGAGGTTGTGGCAGTTTTTTTCCGCAGTGCTAAATTAGTAAATGATGATGAATGGGAAGTCAGTGAGAATGATAATCACGCAGCACACCACAGTTAGCATGAGGAGAAATAATGCAGAAGTATGAGGAGAAATCCGCGTGATGGATGCACTGCACCCAGAGAGAGCAAAGAAGGCAGTGTTGGTGTGGTAGTTTGTGTGTCTGGAGTTTCTTGGTGAGCTGGCAGTGTCACATTGAATTTGCCCTCCTGATATCCTGCCATCACATAAGATACAAGCAGTGGGCTCATATTTAGTCTCTGAGCTTTTAAAAATATATTGAGTTTGAAGCTTCACTTGGTCCTGACATAAAAATTCTGATTCAGTGTTGCTGGTATTGATCTGACAAAGTCTTCTGGTGCAAAATCTTTTCAAAATAAGATTATGCCGCTTTTTCATTGCATTGGAAGGCTTGTTTTGTCATAGACAATATTTTAAAAATCTTATAATTATCTTGCCACACTGGTCTAGTTGTCCAATATTTTTCGAGACAAAGTTACAGAATGATGTATTAAGCCATATTTTATACTTCTAGTATACATTACAACAACTTTCCCTTGTTAGATTTTAAATCTGCAATATCCAACCTCTCATAATGCTGTGGATGTATGCCTACCAGTGGCTTAAAAGCACAGCTTTACTAAGGCATAATCAATCATAGGCAGAGGTGTGGGAAGCAGCAAGTTAAGGCCATGTTAGTTCAGCACTGCTCTCCATGTTTACTGGTCAAAGGTACCTCTGCCGTGCACTAGAAAAGATTAATGTGCGTGAGGTATCTCTTAGTAAAAAACATTACATCCTAGGAAAACTCACAATGTGTGCTCAGAGAAGAAAAACAAATGCTGCGAGAGCAAAGGGAAGCTCCCTTGCTACCTCTCCAATTCAACGGTACAGGAAGATTTATGCACACAATACTGTTTGTTTGCAGAGTGGGAGAGCACGAGGCATATTGTATGTCAAGAGCAATTTATCAAACTCTTCTGTGCAATCTGTATTGATTGTCAATGTCCACACACTCAGAAAAGAGCCAGCAGTGATATGTACACGAGAGGGATATAAAAGTCTATTGGAAATGAGAAATATGTTCTTAAACAAGTGTGAAAGAGGGGTGGAACATGTTTTTTACCATCAGCTCTATTTTCTCAGCCTATAAGGTTTCAGGATGCAATCATCAACTGTAGACAACACTATAAAGGCAGTATGTCAATGAACATATGAAAGAGATTAGCGTTCAATAAAAAAAATGAACCCTTACAGCTTAGAAAAGTTGTTATCTCCAACATCATTAACAGATTATCTCCAAAACGTCTGCTCACATTGCCTTCTTTTTTTGCTTCCTTTTCATTCTCTTGCCCCGCCAAGAAATGTCAGGGTTGATAATTTGTTACACAACTAAAGACAAATTTAGCAAATACACTCTGAAAACCATCTCAATGTGGTAAAGGACGTAGCCCTAATCTAATACAGACAGAAATATACTGTGAGTTTTAATCTTACAGTGTGCTCTAGTGGTGGTAAAGTATACTGTCGATGATACAGGAAGGATCACCTGCACTATTCTGGTAGTTCTATTGTAATTATACCAGTCTTGATTGTATAAGAATACATTTTTAGTACAGTTAATAATTTTACTGTATAAATGATGTTACTATTCTATAGCTATGATTTACATAGCCGTTCCCAAAATCAGAAAAGTGTGTACCTGTGCATTAAATAGATGTATGCAGACACTGAGCAATAAGAAATCAATAAAAGACTTACTCTTGAAACAGAGGGATGGTGTTCATGACATAGAGAACGCCGAGGGCGGAAAATGAGAATAAAAAGACTAAGGTCTCCATCTCTTCAAAAGCCGTTCAGCCTCCCTCTCTAAAGAATCCACAGCACTGCTGAAAACACAATAAACGTATCAGTTTTAAGTCAATAAAATCTACTCCAGCAATTGCAATAATATTTGATTAAATCAGCATTCAAATTATATCAAAACATCAATATATTTATGAGAATTGGACCAAATGAAATACAGTAAGCCTTTTAAATAAAATTGAATGTCATGAAATTAAATCCCAAATGAGATATGCAATTTTGTATAGAGTGGAGAAGAAGCAGAGCAGGCTCTTACCGTCTGGCTACCCTTTCTGTGGATTAATCAAATTACAGCCAGCCTGGGGCACCCATGGCCTTTACTGGGAAAATAATGAAGTGGGGACAAAGAAGCTTTTGGGAGGAAAGTTGTGCAATTTGGTTTTGTCAGAGATTTACATAAGTCGTATTAGAGAACAGGCCGACATTCCACTTTAGACAGCGACACACTTTCAAATTATACTGATTCCTGTTCTACAAAGTGCTTAATGTTGCGAGTTATGAAATGTGTGAACTGCATGCTGTCTGTGATCTACTAACACTAACAATACTGTATGAAGTGTATGTGACAGTACTATATTATCTTTATGGGGATCAAGCACCAAAAGTGAATTTTCTTTCTTTCTTTCTTTCTTTCTTTCTTTCTTTCTTTCTTTCTTTCTTTCTTTCTTTCTTTCTTTCTTCTTCTAATTCTTCCATCGGGCAAAGGTTCTGGCCTTAAATATATAAAACCATCCATCAATCAAAAGACATTTCAGTAGGTCCAAAAAAGTCCAACAACCTTTCTTTCTTTCTTTCTTTCTTTCTTTCTTTCTTTCTCCCTCTTATTATTCCATCCACCAAAAAAGTCCAACAAATGCAGATGAATCAACTATCCCATAGTTTAAATTTACCACCAGTTTTCTAACAAACCCTTCTCTGCGTCTTCTACAAAAGAAGTCTTTGACGTGGCTTTTGGCTCGTCCTCTGAACTGGGCGTGTATGTACTGTACTATTTACAGTCACTAACTTGCTTAAGAGTCACAATGAACAGCAGCTGAATGGGCAAAGACTGTGAGAGACAAGCTGTGAGATCCCTGCACTTCTGTCATTTATTGCAGACCACTCTAGATGTCATGGCAACACAAACAGGAAGTGGGGAATAATTCTGCAGCACTTTCTTGATCATTCAAAAGAATTGCTCAACAGAGGCAAATCCTCAGAGTAATGTCTCTGCTTTATGTGCCTTTGCTTAGCCCCTGGAATTACAGCTTGCTACTTATATCCTTCAGTTACATTGTTTAAACAGACATGACTTTAAGATCCAGTTCACTTTAAACCAAAAGTGTTTGCAGTATGGTTCCAGTAGGGCGCGCCAAATTCAAACTAAAAGAGCAGAATATGTACCAATGAAATAAAAGCAGTGGAATTTCAGTTAGTTTTGAGATATAACATCAAATAAACTTTTAGTTTAGGGGTTGATACATCACAGGTATCTGCTGTTATTGTGTTGAATCACCTCTGATACAGTGATGCTACTAAAGATGAAGAGCAACGTAAGTGTGAGCTGAAATTTTCCTCCATAATCAGCTAATTTGCATTATACAGGTGCAACTAAACAGTTATGCATTTATACTGCTTTTACATCCGTATCATCATCCGCCACCTTGCTGACATAAGACAATACAATAATATCAGAAAGGAAAGACAAAGTGCAAAAGCCTGCCAGTCTTTCACTAATAGTACCTTGAATTTGAGCATGCACACATACACACAAACACACAAACACACACACACACACACACACACCGCCCCTTTGCTTCCCACCACCCTCCTTTGTTGGGAAAAGGGGGGGACTGTAATACCAGGAAAGCAGTGGCAGTGTGTGTTTGCTGGAAACAACTGGAGCTCTTCCAGCTTTGTCGTTCAATAATGTAAAATGGACAGATGGATGCCAAAATGAGACAGCGACCTGCAGCAGGAAGATGAACATGTGCTTTGTTTAACATCTGAAATGAAATGCAATACAATAACCGTCTGCGGGAAATTAGTCCAAGTGATTTGAATGAAATACCATGCATGACACAGTCATGAAACATATTTGGTTTTAGTCGTGCAAAGAAACATGCACTCAAAAAATACAGAAAAATATCTATATTAGATTTCTTTCTTTTATCGTACTTATATGCTATTGCATGCAGATGTGCAATGTGTTGCCTTGCTCTGAGTCATCACTGATTTTATCCAGTGAGCATTGTGAGCATTTTCTACATTAATTAGTCACTAGCTTTGATTATCACTATGGTTAGTAGTAGAGGTGGTAGTAACAGTCATAGCACCAGTGATGGTATTTAAAGTACTGTGGGCTAAATTTAGGCCCATGGTTTCTTAAAGTAAGAGACAAAACAATTGCAACAACCGTGCAAATCCAAGTAATATTATTTTAAAAAATGATATATTAGTTAATTAAAATTAAGGTTCTCATTTGTTGTTTTTTACTTAAGGAATCTGAGAGTATTTTTGGGATGTTTAGTTATAATTTTCACCATGTCATCTGATTGAAACATTTACCTTAAATAATTTGCAGCTTTAAAAGAAACAAAAATAAATGGACTTTCAACTTAAATAGTCAATTTTATCTTTGTGCTGCAGCTATACATGCTCCATAAAGAAGTAAAGCATATTAATAATAATTAATGCTTCATGGAGGAGCATTTATTTATAGATCTCTTTCCTAGAACAATTTGGTTGAAAAGGCCTGACTCAATTTTCAGATATGATAAAGTTTAATGGTTCAATTAACTTCAAAAGCTTTCATCTGTTATAGGTCATACAAACGTACACAGAGCTCTACACTCGAGGAAAAACTGGTTCTTTATAAGTGTTCTGGAGCACTCTGAGTTATCTGGAAAACCATTTTTTGCTGTTTAAAGTTAAAAAAAATAGTTCTTTAAAGAAGAAGCTCTTCGTTTGAAGAGCTTTTTAAAATGTTTTTTCCCTTTTGAATGTTTTTAAGGAGTATATACTGTATATACAAAGGGACAGTTTAAACACCTTTTTTGTGAGTCTGAAGTACGAGTACTATGGCTTTAACTAATGGCTGCTATATGCCGGACCTACTGACTAATTTGTGGCTGTGTGTAGAAATGATTGTTGTGGTGTCATTTCTAATTGTAAAGGGTACAATTTTACAGCTAGTTTTTAGAAAAAACTATTAATAATGTGATAATAATTTATATCAAATGATAAATAACTTTACTGGATTACTTTTTTAAAGTACCAAAAACACCAACACAAATTTGTTGCATGAAAACCTACTTGGCAATAGACCTGATTCTGATTCTACATAAAACATAGTGTAAACCAACCTAAACCCAGCTTGCATATAATTATTATTTATAGAAGAGATTAATAAACATTTTTCATCTTACAGATAGTTTACAAAATATTAATTTATATCAATTTATAAATATGTACCATCAAGTAGTAGATTTTTGTTTTGTCAGACAAATCAGGAAAAATTACATTTTATGAGCTTATTATTATTATTAAGTTAAAGGACATGGATATACACAGTTGACACATAACTTGCACTGACTCATTTTTGGACCAAGATTGTACAATATTGGTTTTGCACAACTTACAGAGTTTATGTGTATATTTTTCTTTGTATATTTTGTATATTTCTTACATAGATAGAACAATATGCTCTTCCTTACCTTAAACTATAATTGTATTTATACTGTGATTATACACTTCAATTTTTATCTACCTCATGTCTTTTGGTACATATGGTATGCCTGTGTTGTGTTTGTAATACTGCGGCTCCAGAATATAGTTGTCACAACCTTGTCACGTGTCAGTTGTATGTTGTGTATAGAACACTCATACATATTCTATTTTACTATATTTTGTATTTTATACTATTCTTTTTTGCCTAATATTTTTTATAGTATTGTATTTTACTTCATTAGCTTATTTCTTTATCACTATATGTAGTGCTTTTACACAGTTAAGGTACTCTTAATGCAGAAGAGAGCTGACCTGTTCCTACTGTCCAACACATTTCATTGCATTGTTGAGCCTGTGTTAACCTGTATATGACAAATAAACCTGAAACTTGAAACATGGCTGAAACACAAGAATATTTCTTGGGGGGGTTGATAAAGTACTCTATCTATCTATCTATCTATCTATCTATCTATCTATCTATCTATCTATCTATCTATCTATCTATCTATCTATCTATCTGCCCCTCTTTGCACTACTTCCTGGACTCTCTGTCATTGTCATTTCTGACTACATCTGCTACATGCTGTGACTGTGACTTTCATTCATCTGTTTACAGCCTAATTTAATTGTACACAGTCCTTTACCCCCCATTTGTAGTTCTTTCTTATTTTTATTTCTACGGTCACTTTCTGTTTTTTATATAGTTTTAGTATAGATGTTTAGCACGGGTTAACCTCTTAACACAGTTATATATTTATTTTTTATGCAAATGTTTGTTGCTCTGCACATTTTTTAACTTTTAGAATTTAACTCTTCTGCACATTTTTAATTCCTCTGAACATATTCTATCCTATGCAAATGATGTAATGTATGTTCACTGTATGTTTGCATGCTGCTACTGGATGCTTGAATTTCCTTCGGGATCAATAAAGTATCTATCTATCTATCTATCTATCTATCTATCTATCTATCTATCTATCTATCTATCTATCTATCTATCTTATTTCATGCATTGACATTAAGGCCAATAACTGAGCTGTAAATGGTTAATTTATTGTGTCGTGTGGCATCATTTTAATGTATTTATTATTATTTTTTAAGTGTTGGTTCAGGTGTTGTCCAAACAACCACTGAACTATTTAAAGGCCTGGGTCTGTGTTTTTTTTCTGCTCGCGATCGTCGCGCGGCAGTGCGTGCGCGTGTGACGACAGCGGCGGAAATATATTTTTTCGCTATTCAAAATGGCACCGTCTCAATCAGGAAGTGGAGAAAACAACTAAGAAGAATAAGTTGGATAAAATTCCTCATTTGTGTTACTTTGACGCGAGTCTTCGCTCAAACGCGGCCGTTTCGCTCGGGGTTCGGATTGAGGACAAGTAACACGTTAACGGTGAGTGTAATTCGGTGATATTGTGGAAAGGCGAGCGACACATCGGCAGTTTGCCTTAGAACGAGATGCGTTCAGGATAGCCTCTCCTAGGCGCGCACGTTTTTCACGACGGGCTACGCCGGTTCTTTAAGCGGTTGCCTTGAATTAAAAACGTTATCATAGGAGAGACGTTATCGGTAAACTTTGGTGTGAGTGTTCGAGACGAGAGAGAGGGGAAGTTGCGAGTCGCGACAGCAAATAAAGAGACGTATTATTATTGTTGATATGTCGAGATTAGTGCGCCTCGGTTAAGAAAGGCCAGCCGCTAACAAAGCTAGCTGGTTACTTAGTAATAAGCTTTGATATTGGCAAACCAAGCGAGTAATGTGGCTCATAAAAACTCTTATAAAAGAGTAACACGCACATTTATGTGCATGCTATAAGAATGAAAGAAAATCACCAGAGTGGGAACATTATATGGGTTTTATATATATGTTTTCTTCAGCAAACTAGGTAGCTACATTAATCCTTTAACATACGCAGGCATCTACAAAACGAACGTACCCAAAAGTGTAAAACGACTACAAGCTATGCTAACCGTGCTAGCACAATTAGCTATCAAAAGTACGTATTGTTTAAGCGATCTAACGTAGTGAATCGCGCTATATTTCGCCGTCAATCATTACTGACCGACTTATTGAAGCGAACAAACGAGAAAAGATGTGTTAGCTTCCTCGCTAGCGCTTGTTAAATGTCTCGTTTGTCGGTCGGTGAGCTAACAGTAGTAGGCAGATAACACTAACGTAGCTTTAGAGCTTTGGCTTGCTTTCCTTTGTGCTGTGCGGAGACCAGTGTGCCTCTGTACCCTTTTCTTCAAAAGGAAGCCGCATTTCGGCTTGCTACGGTATTAATTGTGTGAAAACGTTACACTAAATCCACCATTACGTATATATATATATATATGCATATATGTAGTTTAATGCGTAAACATTCACACGAGTAAATGTGAGCTTAACGCTAAAAGCGAACGCAGCGTTGTGACACCGTGAGTTAGTTGGACATTCTTACAAAGCTTTCGGTGATCTGTCCTTGTTTGTGCCCGTGTGCCTTCATTTACATCGATAGATGAGATAGGAAAAGTTCAAATCAACCTAACTGCAGGCATTCTTAGTGATAATAAACTTTTGTCTGATGCGCACCGAGTGTAATGGTAGCCAACTGTAAACATTGTATGCAATACGTGTGTGTATCCCACCGTGAATCACACCGTGTTGTAGCTGGAAAACTAAATGCTTACCAAGAAAAGAAGTAGCTATACTGTAATTATTCCACTGTAATGTGACGTTATTATTACACAATGAGAGTTAAGGGTCACTGGTGTTTTCTTGAATTTAATAGTTTCTCTATTTTGAGATTAAAAATAAATATATGCTCTAATAATGTCTGACAGAAACCAAACATGCTGGCGTATCTTTGGATGACTCAGAAAATTGGAGGTGTGACTAGGGGAAAACTGAAAATGGCTCTCACAAAGCTGTCCCCTCTACTTTTTCTGTTCTTTCCTGCAGTTTTCTTCAGTTTCCAGTGTGTCTGATACCTGCAGCCAAAGCTAGTCGGGCCTCACACAAGCCGTGACATAGTAGGTTGTTAAGGTGACTGTTGATGGATACTATTCAGTGAATGACATGGTCAGTTCCTGTCTTTTTACTCAGATGCCCTTAACCCCAATGACGTGGTCAATGGCCTTAGTGTTATTTGCTGTCCAGTCGCTCCTGCAGCCAGGCCGCTCTCTACCATCCAACTATACGCTTTAATAGCAGCAGTCAGGGTGTTAAACTGATTATCAATCAGAAATACAGGCTAAGGCTAAGAAATATAGGCCTTTACTTGGTTTTTAGCTTGTGCCTTTCCAAGTTCCCACTGTGTCAGACAGTTGATGGCTGCCTGCCTGCCCCGCAGGGACTCTGAGGGTCACCACACACCGGATCTGTTGATACTCTGCTTAGAGCCTACAGGAACTGTAAAGATGATAGACAGAAAACATGAGAGGGGGGCGAGGGGCGGTGTCACAAAGCACGATTAGCAAGTTGTTCAGAAACTTTAAAACTCTTGAGGCATACCATAACATGCCACTTAAAGTTTTGTTTAATGCATTTGGATAATTATCAGCAGGGAATAACATAATATATATGTTTTTAATTGTGAGCTCAAACAGCTGTGATCCATGGCTCATGCCCTCTGCTCTCCATGACTTGGCCTCCATTCTCCCTCTCCCTTCGTCTTCGCTAGACCCTTTTTTTTTTTCTCCCCTCCCCAATTGGTACCAGTGATAAATCTCATTTATGGCCCATGAGCTGATTAGAGTGAGAGTGAAAAACGTGGAGTGGAGGAGGGGAATTGGGACTAGGTAATACGTTTGATTCAGTTCCTGCTTTCCCGGAATCTGGCCTTCATTAGATAATAGTTCATGTATTAAACATAACATGGATGTTTGGTCAGAGGAGAGAGAAAGAACAAGTGACAGTTGTTGGTAATATGTGGCCACACTGGGCGCTTCTTCACTGTGACAAGAAACAAACAGGGCCTTTACGATGGACTGTTTGAGTATCCCATGTTCCAACTAGTATCCAAACCTGGAGGCTATGTGGATTTCTCCCAAGCCACATAAGAGCTCTGTAAGAGATGACTGAAATGCAGGAGAGCATGCCACACTCTGGAATTCCTCACTGCTTTGCCTTATGGTTTTCTGTGGAAAAAGTGTGTCAACATCCTTCTTAGAAAAGCAAACAATGATTTCCAAACTGCACTCATCCAGGAAAAGAAATATGACACAGATATCCGTGTCCATTTGGATGGATGCATGAATGCCTAGTGTGTCGTTGTTTCAGTTATCAGCTTGAATTCATAATCAGCCCCACATACAAAGAAAGAAAACAAAAAACAAACACGGACTGTAAAATGTTTGGGACGACTCTGATCTCAGGGTTTTTAGTCTCAGGTTCTCAGGCCAGATTTCAACGTCCGTGAGCCAAATTGGTCAATACACAGAGTCAAACAAACTACATAATGATGTCTTATTTTTTAGCCAAAGTTTTAATCAAGTTATTATAATTAAATTTCCGCTCTGCGTCTGTGTGGTTGCTGTATTAGAGAGGTCAAGATCTGTAGTAAACAAATGCCACGCATCGGTTTTCATGATTTGTGGCTCAGAAGCGTTAATCCCAAACGCATATTTTTACTGAATATTGGCCAATAACGATTGACATCCAAGCGATCCTGGCATCCCCTGTAGGTTCAATTTAGTTTAACACGAAATCTAACTGCATAATGTTTGTGCCAAATTTATAAATAACTGAGATACATGCACCTTTCTCCATTGGACCATTGTCATTTCTAAATGTTGTTGTACTTTTACAAACATGTTACAGGACAGCCTAAGGCAATATTAATGGGTTGTCAATACAGAATGAGTAAATATTTCCCATGTTTTCTAAAGCGCCGACAATAAGTTGATCCCCAGGATATTTATTTTCAACGTGTCCGTTGGGAAGAGAAAACATCCTGTTTGTCATAAAAAGGACAAAAATCAGTCAGTCCGTTGTTGGTCAGCCGTCGCTTCTCCCAGCCAGTTCTGTCCCAGATCTTGACATGCTGCGCCCTGCCTTATATATATTTGCCCTGTCGGCAGCTGGGTTTATTTATTTACGTTAACTTACCTTTGTCCTTTAAAAGAATGGTTCAATTAATCTCACCTGCCATGATCAAATTGGATTTATGTGTGTGTGTTTGTTTTTTCTCTCTCAAGTGAGCCAACAGTTAGTTTTTTTCCTCATCTCCAACCCATCCTTCATCCTTAGTGAGGCAGCGTTAGAGGTGGGATTTGTGAGAAGATTAAATGGATTTGAGCCAGAAGAGAATGGGTGCTGCTGGCATGCATTACCACACTTCTTTTTACTGGAGAAGCATAATGCAGTACTACACAGGAATTTAGATTTCGTATTAAAGTGATATTGTTTGCTTGCATAGCCAGTCTCATACAGAGATTGTACATGAATTGATATTTGAGAGCTTAGAAATTAACAGTATGTCAGCTGATTTCTTTACATGAACACATATCTTTAGTAAAAATGACTTAAATAGATATATTTTAATGAATTGTAACCAAAATACACTTTAAAGATGAAAATACTGGTTTATTTCTGAGCATATCTTTGGCAGTTCCTTTAAATTATCAGCAGACATTACATGAATGTGAAACACACAAACACGTAACCACCAAGTACTGTGTAGTGGAAACATTTTTGCATATTCACACATGATGTGGTTGTAAAATTTCTAGCTAACGGCTTTATTTCATGGGAACAATGAGGCAAGAGGTCAAACACAGCAGACATAAAAAAAAAAAGATTTATTCGTCAGGGCGGGTATACACCAGGGCTATTTAATCACAAATTCAATTGCATTTGCCGTCAAACAATCAAACACACATGCATTTGTTTGTGGACTCATCGACTCTGGTCCAAGTGTACAAGTTTGATTTTATTTTTTTTGTTTTGTTCAAATTTGTTTTTACAAGTGCCTCTGGCAAATTAAAAATGGACAAGAAGCACCTCTCAGCGATAACAACCCTTTAGTGGGCGGTCGCTAGAATACTCTCAGCTCTGTCTTCACCACATGTAGCGTTAACAGAGTAGTATCACAGCTAAGCAGATGGTGGTACAGAGTTAGGAGTGTCTTCACGGTAAGTTGCTAAGCAGTTTGTGAAATACATTGCTGGAAGCCTCGTTCTGATACACTCTCTTTTAAAGTTAGAATTAGTAAGTTGGTGTTAGAATTCTGTGTTACCGGTCGGGTCCAGTCTTTGTCTTGATATCAAACTGGTTTGCACATTTTTACATTGACATTTGACTGCTGTAGACGTGACTGCTGTATAAATGATATTTGAGTTCTCCTAAGAATTTCAAAAAAAAATCTGTAGTTAGTACTTCGAACCAGCGGTCCCCAACTTTTTTCTGTTTCATGTAAGACAATATTTTCACGGACAGGCCTTTAAGGTGTGACGAAATAAAATGATGCGACCGGCATAAAAATAAATATAAAGCGCATAAAAAATACAACCCAGCATTACGCTGAATTAGTATGAGGCCTGAACTTGTTTCTCTGCAACGAGCCGTTTCCATTGATGTTGTCTGACTTTCAGACAACACCTTTTCCTTTTCTCCTTTCTCATGTTTGCTAGCTTGTGGGCTTTATTTTTGGGGTAACATATCACATGACGATCACAACGCGAGCGTTTTGACATGTCTTGACTTGTGTCGAGGCACAGATGCATAGATGGATCTGGTAATTTTTCAGAATAAAACATCTTTCAGGCTCTGATAATCAATAAAATATTTTAAATCAATCTTCCTTGAATAGTTGAAGTGTCAGACGGGTGCATTTTTAATAGCAGATGTCACATTAGCTTAAATTTTGTCGTCATTTACCCCATCCACGATGGCCAGCATGCATTCTTTCACTGTTTCGGTGTCTGCAAACGGCTTTTTCTTCTTTGCCAACATCCAGGATAAACGAACAGAAGGTGCTGTTGCTCTCTCTCTCGGTCTGTGTATGACTGCACCGGGGTAATGAGCCTCAGAAATTAAGATACAGTCAAACTCTGGACTTTAACATCCCTGTCCTGTCATCCCTCAGGAAAATTTGGTGTTACTCAATGTTTAAATATTATATGCTTTAACTACCGCAGTGCACTCATTGTAAATCAAACATTGGTTTAGTGTTTGGAGATGGCGGTAATGTTAAAATAAACAAGTACTTGCTACTCCAGGCAGGGTTACACCGATGGTTTTCAATATCAGTTTTACGTTTCAGTTGACAGAGACATATCTTCAGGAGAGTACTTCCCCACGTGTGACTGTCAATAGCCAGAGGTTTTGAAAAGCTATCGAGCGTGTTTGGAACCCACGCGATAATTTGTGAAAGATATGATACCCGGTACATCAGTGTACACCGTGCCTGATTGGTACTGAGCATGTGCAACTCAAAATGACTCACTCGTTAGCTACTTCCATACACTTTTAATGTAGTTTAGTTATTTTGTTTTGTAACGCTGAGCCGCTCTGAGGTTGCCTCTGGGCTGCCAGGTTGAACATGCCGGGTCTACAGTACCATGATTTACACACTCTTTTTAAAAGTGCAACACCAGAGGACATTTTGTTAGAAGATGTCACATTACCCTGACAAAGTTATCTGTCACAGCATGGGAACAGTGTGTTCACTTAGAAGGGGTTATTGTGCAAAGTAGAAAATGGCTTGCAAAAATGTCATGCATGTTTGATACCATTGAATATCTTAGACGCATCCAAAATGAGATCCGAAGCAGAGGTCGTGTTAGACATTCTTGCGGTCTCTCATTTTGACAGACTGACTATTTTTGCCCAACATCATATTTTCTTTTCATTAAAAGCATTTAAGTTTCAAACTCTGCTTGAGAACAATAACATTTAATATAAAGAATTTACAGATTATACATTTATAAGAGTCTGGAGAGAGAAGATGAACAGAGACCCCGACCTTAAGGTCACTTTTCATGTTAACACCACACAAAGCAGATGAATGATTTCTACCTCTCTGCTCCCTCTGTAACATTAGCTGCTGCTGGCTGATAAATGTTATCAGTACTACTTGCTTGTCCTTCATCCTCCACTACATCAATCCCTCTTTTTTTTTTGTTCACCTCTTTAATCAGCCACATCACAGTTGTTGGGATTTCTAAAGAAACTCTGAACACACAGCTGCCGTGACATTTTGCAATAGTTAGGCTATGTAGTGATATAGCCCACCAATGCAGTGGCTGAAAGCAGCTAGTCAACAAGGTCATGCATGTGATATCAAAGACAAGATTATGAGACAATAACTAATTAATATGCACCCACAGGGTGTCTACTACAGGTTAATTAACATTACATTAGATCACCCTCAGTGTTAATCTGTGTGGATGACAGACAAATAGTCTAAAACTCATCTGTGATCTGTCATCTAGTGGGCACTTGTCCTCTTTTACTTGTTTTTAAAGTTCTTTCACTGATTTTTATTTATTTATTTACACTAATTAGGTTTCAGGCCCTGTTTGTTTTCATCTTCCACCTAATCTCTTTTACATAATTTCCAATCCAATAATGGATCGTGCCAGTCTGACTAATTTTCTGCATGGTTTACTGGCCTGCAGTGGTATTATTGTTCCAATGGTATGATTTCGGCCTAAATCAATAGCAGACAGATGAACTGAACTGAACTGAACTAGAGATAGCATAGCAAAGTGGCACAGACAGACAGACAGAGAGAGAGAAAGAGAGAGAGAGAGAGAGACAGGGTTTCTGACGCTGAGCATGTGGTGCAATATTCTCACGCCTGCCAGAGAAGTGAGGTCAATCTGAGTGGAGTCTGTCTGGATTTGAACAGCGGTACATAGCACAACTATTATATTGGCAACTATTAATGACAAAATGTCACTCATCTGTATTTTTTTTTTCAGAACAGTACAGAATAATATGATTGTATTTAGGTGGTGTAATTTTGTGTTAGGGAGTACAAGCCATTCAGATTTTGAGACACAGGGTTGCTCCAGTTCACATTTCAGGATAACATTCAATAGGTGCTTGAGAATGCCTCCGGTTTGCACATGGTCATGATATTTGGACAGTCGCACTTACATTTCCTGTTCACACAACACCTATGAATACTATCGAATGCGTCTTTAAAAAACAGTCTTGTTGTAACGTGCACTCCAGGCCAGCAGTCCAGAGTTTGGTTCCCAGTACTATGTTTGCTTGCGAAATGTGCATCTGATAGCTTTTGCCTGTGACGGGTGTTATGACTGTCTCTCTGAATAGACACGACTGAGAGGGATGGGTAGTGGGTGGAGATTTGGAGTCAGGGAACCAGCTGCCTCCAATCAGCTGCAGAATCCTTCTGAGGGTCAGATTGGGTGAGAGGCAACAACCAGCGCCGGCGTCTTGCTCTGACAGGAGGGAGGGAGGAAGAAGAATGAACATGAGGAAAATGAGGACATGGAGACGTAGTAGGCTAGCACATGGCGAGAAAGGGATTGTGATGGAAATAAGAAAACGGACTATCACTAGTAAGAAGAAAGAGGTGTAGTAACGGAAACGGGGAAGTAGACAATATGAGAGATCATGAGCTGTGGTCGGTGATGGAAACAGTATTGAGTGGGCCAGTGACAGAAATAGAGGAGGTGATGGTCCACATTTTGAAAATCACAAGGGCTGATATGAGTATACTAGAGTACAGAGTGGGACGTGTCTGATGTAGAAAGATAAATCAAACTCCACCGCAAAATAAAGAGGGGGCATGGGGGCACTGTATTTTCTCAGCTCAAGTTAAAAGGCAGCATTGCATATACTAAAAGAAAGATGCATATTTTACAATATAAAACATGTAATTTCGATGTTTTCCACTTATTGTTTCACTTGAATTACATTAATCTGCTATTATCATACGTAAACACACATTAAAACTACACAAAAAAAAATTAAATGGAGCAAAATATCAAACACACGGCATGTATCTTTCTTTTTAAGTTAGCACTTTACATTTTTGCTTTCTTGGACAGAAATAGCAGCATTTCTATAACACTGTTTTGTTAACAAACTTTTAAAGGTCCATCCTCAAATGTGTATAAAATGTAAAAGGCCTGATCTAGAGTCAGTGTTTAGTTTGTCAGTTCTGGGCTACTGTAGAAACATGTCGGGCCAAGATGGCGGACTCTGTGGAAGAGGACCCACAGCGTCTGGACCTTTTTTTTAAAATTTGTCTTTTAAATCTACAGTGTGTAGAAGTTAGTGGCATCTAGTGGTGCAACCGACTGAAACCCCATCACCTCTCCCTCTCAGTTCAAGCATGGAGGAAGAACTTGTTGTGAAAGTTGTGGAAAAATGCGAAAGGTCCTATGTACAGCAAGTGTTTGGTTTGTCCCTTTATGGGCTGCTGTAGAAACATGGTGGTTCAACATGGCGGACTACATGGAAGTGGATAAATAAAGGCTCATTCTAAGTTAATATGATCATAAAAATTCGTATCTTCAGGTGATTATAGACGAATGGAAACATGGTTATGAATATTATATTTAATTTCTGTCGATAGATACCCCTAAATGTTTCACACTGGACCTTTTTAAGGTTACAAAAACAGTTCTTATTTTCAGGTAATTATACGCTAATGAAAACGTATTATATTTCTGTCGTATTCAGTAAATAGAGCCCTCCAAATCTTACACAGTGGACCTTTTTAAAATTACTGACTTAATTACTCAGCTGAGACTCACACATAGATATTTCATATATAACTATGTGAAAATACATCCCGGATCAACAGTTCCCATAATGATTACATGTATAAAATAAACACAACCGTAACCGCTATACAAGTTTGCATAGTTAAAATCTGCTATTGTCTGTTCACCTAACTAGTTAAACCGGAGCAATAAAGGGTAGAGAGCTGCAAACAGCTCGCATGTGTCATCACCCTTCTATTCTGAGGAAATTACATGACAGAGGAAAACGGGGCAAAGAGGCGGCTAAGTGGATCGTTCTCTCTCTGATCTAGTCAGTCTTTGATCTATTCCTGGTGGGTGCTGGTAGTGGTGCTGGTAGAAGTAGAGGGACTTACTCTTAAATGAGTATCATCCAGCTCCTGCAAAACATTGTTTGAGCTCTTTCCCCCCCCCCCTACTTTTCTACTCTTTGCTAAACTCTTCTCTGCCCTCACCTTCCGTACCACTTTGATCCGTGGCCCTCTCTCTTCCAGCCTTACCCTCTTCTTTATTATTTACCACAACAAAGGCATCATCCGAGCCACGAGAGCTTGATTAAGTCCCCCCTTTTTATGGATAAATCACTTTAATGTCCCATTCAGCTGGTGTTTGTGAGCGCAAAGATATTCATCATCATGGCAAAACGGCGCTGAATGGCCACTTGGAGTGGGTTGATGAGAATCTAATTAAGATTAATCGTTATCCTTATGTAAGTAGCTAAATCTTTGAACTCTTGCCTCTCGGTCGGACCAAATCATTCAGACGACTGTCTGTTTGTTCAACTTGTTCCTGTGTCCTGTCCCAATCCAGAGAGCCTCTTTGATAAATATTTGAACGGGCGAAATGCAATAACAACAGGCTCTTAAAGCCCAATTTGTTTCCATTTCCCGGTTTTTGATAAGACAGCAGATTCAGTTACACAGTCATTCGATCATCATTCTCTATCCAGTGTCCTACCCGGTCACTGTGCTGTTCACAGCCCCTTTATGGCGGTGTCTGTAATACTGAATGGAAATTCTGCTTGTGGGGAGGGGAACGGGAACAAATTGGTAGCTAATGCCTTTGTCCTTGCGTGTACGTGTGCTTAAGGGTATGTGTCGTGTGTGTGTGTGTGTGTGTGTGTGTGTGTGTGTGTGTGTGTGTTTTTGTTCGAGCATGTGCGCATAGAGGTAAGTATAGGCCCTTTGTGTCGAAAAAGGTGCTGATTAATAATGTAGGCTGTTTTTGAATGCCGAAGCCCAGTGTTTCCCTGGGAAGTAACTTGTTCCTTTTATGAATATTTCATCACAGTAGCTAATGAATCCAGCCAATCTAGGCAATCATAACCAACTAACAGCCCCCTTGCTGCTCTGGTGTAGGGCAGCTGGGCTCTGATCATTTCTAACCTGATTACCGCTGATGCTGATGAACTCGGATTGGTGATGAGTGAGTGTTGTGCATTGGATTGAATGATTGTCGTCAGCCAGCCTGTTAGCCCGTGAGGACAGATGCATACTACAGCAGGCGAGTGATGGATGCCAACAGAGGGCTGTCACACGAGAAACTTTTTGTGCGCTATGCTTGCACTCTTATTATACATGCAACTGTACTGAAGTGAAGCTCTGTTACTTTTTTTGTCTGATTCCTTTTTTTTTTCTGGACTTTGCACTCAGACTCATACACAACTGCGTGCATACAGCCTCATTTGCTGAAATGCATCTGCTGTGGACACTCTGTATGCTGCATGGAGCTGATTTTGAAAATGTAGTTAATGAAGATGAAGCAGAGCTGTCTGATGAAGGACTTTTCTCAGTCCTTTTTAAGAAGGATTTAGTACGGGGCCCAAAGAAAAGCGATAAGTTGAGTGTGACTTGAAGTATAGAAAAGCATGTGATGTGTCTACAATTTGCAACAGAATCGAGTGATGAGATTAAAAGAACAAACCCTCCTTTTCCATGATACCACAAAACAGAAAACACTTGTCCCCTCAGCAGGTACACTGTCTCCATCAAGGAAATGTGGGGACTAATTGTGAGGACAAAAAAGTGATTGTGACTATGCTCCTTTCTTGACTTTAGAAACTAAATTCCACCAGGCACGGATGCGACGCCTTTCGAGTACACCGCGGCAGAGGGAGCTAATTGCAGCCGTACTAGTCAAAGTTTCAAACCCCACCAGAAGCGCCGCAGTCCATTCCAGTGGCGTCCCAGAAGCGAAGCCCTGCTCTGCTCTGCCGAGACGGCTGTTCTATTTTTGACGGACATGGCGAGCAGCCTGCGTCAATCTGCTCAGAGCAGCTCGAACTGGCCGGAAGTCAGACGCAGAAACGGCATAAAGAATCCAGTCGATTTTTAAAATAAAACACCCTGTGCAACAATTTAACTCCGTAACATATTTATATATTTAGAAGCACATAAACCAAAAAAAACAACCAAATCTGAGCAAGTAAACAAAGTCTTGTGGGCAAAACGCTCCTGGTGGGGTTTGAAGTCGTGTGGAGGACGGACCAAAACAACATTGTGGTTGCGACGTGACAGAGACGTGTCCGGTGGGGTTCTGCCATAACAGCAAAAATTCATTTTCTGCCTGTCGTCATACATTTTCTTTTTGCACTACACTTGCCAGTGCATTTAATAGGACACACGCATCCAAAGACGTGTTTTATAGCCAGTTCATGCATGTGTTTTATGACTCTATCAGCTAATGCATGCAAGGAAAATTAACTCTTATGCATGTCAAGATAAATGACCATGACTCATATGTGCGCATACACAATTATAGATGTGTCTGTGTTGCAATGTAATTGTATATCAACGCTCCACATGCGAGTGTGATGGCACACACGCCAGGCAGGGCTGTGGCTCTCCTCGTGAGCGTTAATCGTGACTTAGCAGCTTAAGGAAGTCACACTTCCCTGGATGATCCCCATGTGCTCTGACCGCCACTCATACTCACTAAAGGCCACTGGCATAAAACCAGCTCGTCCTTCCTACCACAGACTACACTTCGCCTCCTACCTGACGCGCTCGGAAAGCAAATTTTGGGCGCCGTAACTAACAACACACATAGTAAACACACATCTTGTTTTTGAAGTGACAGAGGCACGCTGCCAGTTAACCTCTATCACCTCTGTCTGGCACGGTGACTCACGCAGCCAAAGGGAACCAACTGTAATGTGGCCATATTGCTGGAAACGCAGCTCTAACATGACTAAATAAGCATGTTTGCAGCCTTCTTCTGAACAGATGAATCATGTGTATTTTGGCATGTTCGGCATATAGTGCACGGCTGATTTCAGTTTTGAAAGATTTTCCAATTTCTGCCGGCGAACTGGCCTAATCTCCCTTCGCAGTGAGCTTTTGTACTAGGCCACCCACAGAGATAAAGATGGAAGGAGACACAGATGGGAGGGGGGTGTACAAAAACCAGCAGTAACCTTTGAAGTAATTAACAGATTTAACAGATTACACTGCAAAAGAGTCTCTCCCTCTCTGTCTGTGCTGCTTTATAACAAAGGTTTTGTGTATGGACTTTAGCGTAGTATACACATTTTGCTTGCAGTCTTGATACAGCCTATAAAAATCCAGATATTGACAGTGTAACACATCTTTAAATAACCAAGCAGCGCTATAAAAATGTGTGACCCGCTTTTTGATGAATGAACTCCTTGTGTCCCTCGAGCTGCTGGGCATGTTTTGTTCTTTTATCTTTTGTTTTCTTTCTCCCGTATCTACAACCTCCTTCTCCCTACTGATAGCTTTTTTTCGTCATCACCTCCCTCTCGCTCCCTGCAGTGGTGAGGAGTAAAAAGGGGTTTTGCTGCTTTCCGGTAATGAGTGGCCTTACAGGAAGGAGATATCTGGGACCACTCTTACAATGATCAGTATTGATTATCCTCAGCGGTTCGCTGGAGGGGTGGGGGTTAGGGAACAGGGGACAGCAGAAGAAAGACATTTTTCTGTTGCTAAGAGCAACTAGCATGGTGGGTGACGTGGCTGTGGGTGTTGGGGGGGTATAAGGATAGAGCATTACGTTAAGACATGGGGAAGAATTAATTAAATGCAACAAGCAATGACATCTTTTTTTGAAGAAATGGTTGTGGGCTGGGGTTTGAGGAACAAGGGGGGTGATTGGATGACAGCACATGTCCGCTGAGGCAAATCGGGAGAGCTTGAAGTCTTTTCAGCTGTCACACACGCTGATCAAATTATTCCTTAGGCCGAGGAATGTATACTACTACTACCACTGCTACCGTTACTGTACTACCAGGCAATTATGTATTCTGGCTTTCACATACACTGACGTATTGCTAAATTGAGCTTTCTCAAATGCCGCTTTCATACTGGAAGCTTGTGTGTGACATACATATTGAATGTGCATCCAGACTGCTGTCACAGAGTGTAATCATTCAGAGACTTGAGTCTACAGCTGCAGTTTCATACGTATCACTGCCGAACCACAGAATTCAATAAAGCAAAATTACATTAAATTAAGTAATATAGTTAAGTTTCGGTTTAGTTTCTCTCTCTCGCTCACCCACTTACATGCACCCTTTCTCTTCCTCTCGTTTTATTTTTTTTCTCTCTCTCGTTTTATTCGACCTGCGTCACCTTTGGTATACATGTTTGGCTGAAAGAGGTACAGGAATATGTCAAGACCTTTGACCCAGAAACTGGCAAGATGTCGATGCATCCTCGGGGTGTTGCATTGAGCACAATTCTGCAACACCAGGCAGCCCTCACAAGGCTCTCAATTCAAGCGCTCTTCGGCTGCCCCTAGCTGCCTCTTTCCTGTCCCTGCCTTCATCTGGCATCCTCAGAGGCTGGAAGCTCTCCATACATATTCCAAAAAAAAAAAAAAAAAAAAAAAAAAAAAAAAAATCTAATATCCTTTTGCTCAAGACCTCCTGCCTAGAGAGTTTGCCAGTCGGTTCATTGCAGCTTCTCCACATTTACTTCACCCTTATCCAGACAGTATCACACTGGCAGCCTGAGGGTAAAATGGCCTCCCTTTGTGTGTGTGTGTGTGTGTGTGTGTGTGTTGCCTATGTTGGGTCAGGTCTCTGTCTCACTCACATGCACACACTCACAGACTCACAAAGGCCCTCTTATTTAGACCCTCATAAACTCTATTAGGATTTATTACCTCAGCTTTGTCCCCGGTGAACACGTCTGGCCTGTTCCAGATTGGGGGCAAACTGGAGTTAGGAATGAAGGAAGGGAAAGGGGAAGGAAGGTAACAGTTTGATTAGTTAGGGGGCAAGGGAGTGTTACTGACATTACACAGACGTGCATTGTGGAGTGCTGAGAGATTGGAATGATTCAGCAGTCAAACTGGTGAGATTTGTGGGATATTTGTTAAGCTTTTGTTCAGCCAGTAAAGTCATAGTTCAGTTTCACTTCAGTTTTTTTTTCTATATTTTGCCTATATAATAGATTTAGAATCAGTAGTTTACAACTTGTGTTTCCATATACCTCAGCAGATCTATTTTCGAAACACATATATTAGGCCAGTGAGCTAAAACTGACTTCATGCACATTATTCCAGATTTGTCTTAAAACATTAGTGTTAGGCAGCAGAAATACAAACTGCCAGCTTTTAAATCATTTAAGTATTTAACTTGTTTTTTCTGTGGGGAAACCATATCAGACGAAAGTAGGTCGCTGCGGTCAGTTTTCCCCAATTATAGGGGAGTGTGCCTAATTCATTCAGACAGATTAAAGAAGGAACTCTGCGATTTAAATCCAAACAAACGGATAATCCCACCCTATAAAAAACCCCCCAAAATATTTGTAAACACAAATGCAACTTGCCCCCCCGCATTTTATGTTTATATATGTTCTAAAAGCCTTGTGCCTGTGTCCACACACTGTGGTCTAACCGGTCTCACCTGTAACTTTTATAGGACATGTGCAGCTTGACCTGTAAAACACACACACACACACACACACACACACACACACAGTTAGAGCTGTTTGTGAAAGTAAAGGGTCTTATGCTGCCTGATTATGCTTTTGTTATGCTTTTCTTCAAGTGTGAACTTGAATTATTTTGTGTGTGTCTCAACATTTTGAATAAAATCATCTGTACCAACAAGGGAGTAAGTTGTGCTGGTTATAATGTCAGATATAACTATAACTTCATATTCAGTCGCTATCTCTTTGAATAGATCTGTTCGCTCTATTGTGGACCTCCTGCCATGATTTTAATTGGTCCTCAGCGAACCTCCAGTGACATGAGATGACAACCACCTAATGAGGGCTGTCAATCAATAAAATATATGCTCACGCTGCAATATGCATGAGATGTAAATTCAGTTTGTGGGGTTGACAAAGGCGACTAGAATGTTGAAAAGGACAATAAATTATTATCTAATTTGTTTAATATGATGAAAGTTGTATTAAGTTTTATTATATTCTTTAAAGTGTTAAATAATAATAATCAATATAAAATAAAAGCCTGCGCCTAGACTTCAGTGACTTATTTACTTCCTCCTCGTGCTTCTATACATATTCAAAATTTTGATCACCATGTTTGAATTTCTCTGCAACTGTTCTAATGTTTCTTTGCCTTTCTCTCCCTTCCCTCCACATCTGCTGTCTTCCCCAGGTCATGGAGAGCATTTGCCCTTGCTAGAAGTATTATCTCAGACACAGCCAGCACGTGGGTGGCAGTCAGAGGGTGCGTAGCCTAAGTCGGTTGGTGGTCATGTGTGAAGCTGTGGTCTGATGCCCATCCTCCCCTCAGCACTGGCCATGGACGGGGAGAACTACCTGCATCCAGAAGGCCCTCAGCTGGACACCACCTTGTTCTCTGTGGCCTCCACAAACATGGAGGTAACAAACATAGGATGTTCTTTGCATTTATATATTTATTTTTTCTAGTAGTTGTGCGCACATGCCTGTACTATGTATACCAATGCAATTCAATATTTTTGTATTCACTTTTGAAATAAGGCCTTAAGTAAATAGACACTTTAGTCCTATTACTAATACTGACAGTTAAATTCGACAACTGTGTGGTGAGACAGTCATCTAGAAATATGTGAGAAAGGAAGTGATCCTACATGTGGTATAAATGTTCCAGAATTCTGAATCATTTGCAGTTCCCATGTCGATAAGGCTAAATATTAAGGGGCCATATCACTCAAATTTTCTCACTTATCTCTTTGGCATGTTTGATTTTATGTGCCAAAACTTGAGGTTATCCGCCCTCTGAGAAACTTTGCTTTTCATGTTCACACAATATTACAAAAGTATATTTTGATAAACCCAGGTTCAGTTTTAATTGGAGGTAATCCCTTCCCATAGAAATTGCCCCAGTAGTCTTTGAGCACCACTAATAAAATTCCATTCAACCCTCAGAAATTCCAGAGAATTTCTCAAAACCTCAATGCATAAAATGGAAACTGCCTCACTAGATTCCACAAGGGGCATGTAAGCAGCAAAAGTACTTATTGTGATTTGAGTGAATGGACCATTTAAGGGCTTACACATTAAAACAAGATCAAGACAGTGTATTCGGTGATCCGCAGACCTTGAGGGTGCCCTGGTGCACTGTTGTGGTGGTGGTAGCATTCATTTACACTTAATTTGAACCATAACAAATAAAGTTTAAAGTCATTTTTGCTATAATTTTGCCAAAACATCCACTCAAACAAATATAATCCATCCTGTTCATGTTTTATGAGACAGCTCTATTCCACTAAAGATGTTCAAAGTTATATTTCTATGCTTAGTTTTGTAGCATGACAGATTTTTATCTTGTTTTGTTTTAGAGTTCAATATACGCCTCCTCTGGTTCCTGGGGACCCTACTCTCAGCAGGCTGGATACAGCATACACTGCCCTATGCAATCTGGAAACCAGTAAGTTCACACGACACCGTGTGTCATCATGAGCTGAGAAGCAGTGAGTGTAAAGACAAAGAAAGCCTGAACGTTTTGCACCGTGCAGCAGTTCATACGTGGTGACTGAGAATGTTCCAAAACAAATACTCATGTTCAGTACTCACAACAGGCAGTGGCCTTTCTATTGAGGTCTGTGAACCGTTGAGTTTGGGCGATAACTAACCCACACAGAAGTTTCACACATGAGCCGACAAAATGTCCCATCAGTCCCAGGGCTCTTGTATTAGACAGTTGTTGTTGTGTTGTTATTATGAGGTGTTTGTGTTGAGGGTGTCTTATGAATATTTTGCTAATGGTGTGTGTCTCTGGCTAATCCATTATTGCTCAAGACACAAGCCCCATCCACATGGCAAACAAACACACTTCCCCATTTGGAGAGCTTCTGAATAGGACACATAGACTGTTTGCATTCGAATCATTCAAAGGAATATAAACTGATATAAAAGTCACTCCCTGTGTTAATATTATACAGGACAGATACCATAAATTAGTTTTATAAGTGTTTTAACAAGGACTAAATGTTATTTGTATTGATTATGAATGATTAAATACTACTACTACCACCATGATTACATTCCTGACGCTTGAAGAGACTTGACATAGAGTGTCTTATCAGGGTGATACATCACTTTTAACCTGACTCTACACCACCAGCCCAAGTCATTGGGGATGATCTCCTTTATCAGACCTCCTTCATTTCCTGTAGGGGTGGCCTGATGTCAGCCTTACTTGAGGGGGGGTTAATCTCACCATCTTGCAACTCTGCTCTGCTTTTATGACCTCATTGCTAAATGAGAGGTGGTTGTCTCCTTCCTCCCCCGTAAGGTGTGTGTGTGTGGTGGTGGTGGTGGTGGTGTGTGTTGCGTGAATAGGTAATTCAAAGTCTGTGCAACATCTTGTTTTAGCGGCCATTTACCGTAAGCAACACGTCAACCGAGCAGGAGGGGCTGCAGTCCTTGGCTACACTGTATCCGTTGAGCCTCAGGATTGCCGTCACAGCTCAACACACTTACAATCAAATTGAAAAAAAAAACGCAGCTGAATCTAACTGAAGTGGTCAACACACATTTTCTCTCATGGTTTCGGTTTTAGCAAGACTTGAGATCTGACCTTTGCTCAGCTTTGTACAGGTGTGTCTGCCCGGGACAGCTACTTAAGTTGATGTTATTGACATTTAAATGACATGTCAGCAACTCCAAGACTCGTCAAAAAGAGAAAGCAGAAGACGTAGAGCATGAGTATAAAAGAGAAAAACTAAACTGAAAGTACTGTCATGTAGTTTTGATGTGTAGCTGTGTCTGCTAACAGTTAATTCCTGTTCTTTGCTGTTCACAGTCTCATATGAATGAAAAGGTTTTCTGTATGAAAGTGTCTGCTAATTTAGGCTGGGCAATGACTGCATGATCTCATCTTTCAGTGGAATTATTTTGATATGATAAGGTTTCTTTTCTTACGTCAGAAATTATGATCATGATGACTATCTACTACTAAAAGTTTAACTTCAGTTTGTTACTATATGTAGATTTTTTTTTTTGTGTGGCCTTGTACATCTACATAGAAATTAGTTTTGTGATTCAATGGATAAGGAGTTAGAAGATAAGTTATAAAGCTCTTAGCGGCAAAACTTCTGACCAAATCTGTGTCATGCTAATCACTACTCAGGAAGTGTTTGATCGAGAGGCATTTTAAGTATTGTTATTGCTAGCTCTGCGGTGTTTCTCTGAAAATTCAAGTTTCAGATGACGTGAGAGCACGGCCTGTGGTTTTCTGGTTCACTCACAGTAGACACAGACATCAAGCTGGTTGTACAAGACCCTTAACCCGCACTCTGTCTCACAATGAAGAAATATCATGACCATTCTCTGAGCATGTTCTTGCTTTTAGACAAGTAGACTTATCTACACTTAATATATCTGTTTAATTGACAGTAATTTTACACTCTAAGAGGATGGAGGTTCAGTTTTCTAATCTCTTCCTCATCCTGTTTTCTTCACTTAGTTCTGTACTTCTGACATTCAGTCAGGCTCTTTTTCACATGACCCTGTATTCGCTGCTCTTTTCTTCCATGATCTGCAAGCTGCATAATAGACTACTGCTTAGTATGATTGACTTGCATTTGTACAGTCAGGCTGTAACTGATTAAACTTGAAAGCCTTCAAGTTGTCTGCTCACATGGCGATTGAGAACAAGCAGAGGAGTGAACAGATTACACGGGCCAAGTGAGGGGGGGGGGTGTGAATGGGCCAGTTCCCTGATTGCACAGATCGATGACATGCATCACTCATAAAAAAGCACAGCAGAAACTATTCTTATGAACAGTGATAAAACTGTCACTGAGACTCTGTGTAGAGTTAGCAGTGGCATAAATAATGCAGCAGCACACTCACTACAGAATATGTCCTCCTGAAAGGTAGTATTTATTAGAAAAGCTGATGTTCAGTTGAATGTGAAGAGGTGTTGGTTCTTATCTGTGGGTATCAATTATTGTATTGTGTAATGAGAGACAGTTTCTCAACCGTGCAGTTCTTAATATAAATTTGATATGCATGTAAGGTTGTAGAATATTTCCTAGACTGATATATTGCTTATTCTATTTGATTTTAATGAATATTTTTAGGGCTTAAAATATAAAGTGACAGGCTAGAAAGGCTAAAGTACTGACATGTGTTTGTTCCATTCGCAGTCTCTGGTTGATGACATGCAACTTCAAGCTACTATCTGTTAAACTGTTGTGGAACTAGCGCCAAAGCAACCACAGGCACCTCCGGATTGATGCCATCATTAAACTTGGTGGTTATGATTAAGAATTCTGTAGAGCTTCAACTACAGACGTAAATCAACAGACATGCCAAAGAAACCCATTCACACAAACGAACGTCTTCATTAATAGCTCCTCCAGGGATAATTAGTTTCTTCCGTTCCTTCTTCTAGTGTCTCCGTCCAAAAGTACAGCGTAACTGGTGACGATAATGTTCCACGTTTTCCTTTTAAGGAGTATTTGGCCAAAGTGCCAGCTAGAGCTTCACATTTTTCTTAACAATACAGGTCAAATTACAAAGTGCAACGGCTGTGAGTCACACAATGGTGCTGGGTTCACAAAGCCAGTACGAGCCCGTAGTTTGAATCAATTTTAAGCTTCAAACAAGTCACACAGGTGGCATTTGTTGCAGGATCATACAGCCTGACCTCCTGATGTATAAGACAGGTTGTACTTGATTACTACTTGCATTAAATACAATACACTGCTTATTATGTTGATGGACTACCTGAAATAAGTCAGGGCTTCCTGTTGTTATTTTTTTAGATTCCGTTTTTACAATAATTTAAAAAAGGAAAAAAAGGTCCACTGTTTTGAATCTTTTTTAGCGAACAGCACTAACAGCTTGTGGTAGTATGTGGTTAGGTTTGTGTTCCACACAGCCAAGTCTGGGTGTTTGTTTACAGCGGGAAAATAAGAAACAGACCACTGATCTGTCTCTATTTTTTTTTTTTTTTGCCTTTTCAAGCTTTATTTCTGATAGACACAGCTGAAGAGTGACAGGAATGCGGGGAGAGAGAGATAGGGGAATGACATGTGGGAAAGAGCCACAAGTCGGATTCGAACCCTGGGCTTCCGCAGCAAGGACTGAGCCTTTGCACATGGGGTGGCTGCTCTACCAACTGAGCTAAACGCTGCCCGTATCTGTCTCTATTTTTATGTCTTGTTTATTTCTGATTGTCTGTGACCAAATCTGAAGTTATCAATCTCGAAGGCTCAGATTGTGTACAGTATCCAGGCCAAGATGAATCTGTGAAATAGATCTACATTAAATTGCTCGATGCTGCGCATTATTTCCCTACTATAGACTATGTTTGCAAGAGATTTGCTGTAAAAACAACAGAGCCCCTTTCTTTTGCCATTTTCTCGTTGATGCAATGAGACAGTAAATCGAGGTGAGCTTTTCGATATCATCTCCAAAATTTGGTTTGACTTGCTGCCTGCCTGTTTCTGCCTGTAGGCACATTCGAGTGTTTCCCAGTACTATGACACAGAGATCACTCATTGGACACTGCCGATAGCATGAGACTTAGATTTCATGATTGTGCTGGCTGTAAGGAAGTGTTCTTCCAAGGAATCTCAGCAGCTGGTTATATTTGGGTTTTATTGTTTGCTGTAGTCTTAGGGAGTCTTTGATAAACATTACAATGGAAGTAACTTGATCCTCATTATTGAATTCTACACACCAGTTTGAACTGCAAAAAATGTTGCATAGTGCTGCTATTAGTCTGCAGTATACATTTTATTTTTGAAAAATGCTTTGAGGTGTCACTTGCTGAAGCTGTTTTACTCGTTCGTTGCTCCTTTCTAAAGTTTACTGAGTTGAACTTTTTGCAAGTTCTTCTGCAGTGGAGGTGTCAGTGTGTTGAAAGGATGTTGCCTCATTGCTAGTTAAGCGTGCTTTGAAGAGCAGCACCTCCGATGAAACACAACATAAAACTTTATGACTAAACCAAATTATGTTCGAAAGATACACACACCTTAAGTGCCAATTATGTCAAATAAGTAATAATATCACTGTGAGGAAATAAGTCGTTAAAAAAAAAATTCTTCTAGCTTGTTGTCAGATGATAACAAGGTATCTTTATAGGTAAGTATCTAAAAATGACTTTGTTACACGTCTGACCAATATTATTTTAGACTCAAATAAGAGATCGTTAAACAATAACATGGTTCAAATGATGATCTGCACACAGCTACCGGCTTCGTAGTATGGGAAGGCCGCATGTACACAAACACTAAGTCAATCAGCTCCTTTGGCTGAGAGCCCCTAACCAGCTTTGTGTTGTTGGAAAGCAGCTGATGCCAGGCCTGCCAAGACTTCTGCTGTAATAATATCACTGTCATATCACTGTTGGCTGAAGGGCCAGGAGGGGGATTTCCAGTGTGGATGATTGTTACCATTCACAGAGCTATGATCTTTCTGAGAACCGAACAGATTCATTTCTGGTCTGATCTCATTACCCATTTTAGGTTCACCACTCATCATGATTCCAACAGTATAACTTGTTTTATCTCCGATGTGTAGGCTAAAGGTTCATTGGCACATTTCATTTATCATTTGCTTAATTTTAGAAAGCAGACTATAGCAAATGTCGTTGTTGTTGTTGGTTGACAAGATATAACAATATATAAAATATTACAAAAAGAAAGGAAAAAAATTAATAATGACAGAGAGTCAGTGGTGTCTGTCAGTAGCACACCGTGCTGTGCATGCAGTATCATGTGGAGGTTGCATCTTACGAAAGTGAAGCCAAAGGCTGTGACATCATCTCATGATGTTCGGTGGAAAGTTAACCCTTTTAACACATTAATAAAACAATTAAAAAAAGGGAGCGCCACACGTTCAGGAGCTTAGTGGTTGAGGCCTATAGAGTGAGCTTAATGTTTCCCAGTTTAAGGAAGTAAAAAATATCTGTAATCCAACTTCCAGTAAGTTATCTTACCAAAAGGGTTACAATAGATCCACACAGAGGGGGATTTCTTTCAGTCTTTACAATTTAAAAAATATCTGTTCTGTAGTTACTTAAGGCTGGACTTTGCCAGAATCTATGTAAGAGATTAAACGGGTGTAATTACATGCACATTGTTAAAGATTTGAGCTAATCTAGCATTGGGCTAGTAGGTAAGGTGTACAATTTGTGTACGAGCATGCCTTGTACAAATAAAAGAATGATCAACTTGATGCAAAATATCAGACTGTAGTTCATCAGAAACTTTTTCCAAAATGTTTGTTGGTTTTTTTTTTAAATTTCTTTCTTTTTAAGCAATAAAAACAATAATCCAGGGTTTCCCTGTTGGCCTGCGGTCTCCCTCTCTCTCTGTCTCTGTCTCTCTGTCTCTGTCTCTCTGTCTCTCTGTCTCTCTGTCTCTCTGTCTCTCTCTCTCTGTGTCTCTCTGTGTGCGTGTGTGTCTCTCTCTCTCTCTCTGTCTCTGTGTGTGTGTGTGTGTGTCTCTCTCTCTCTCTGTCTCTCTGTATGTGTGTGTCTCTCTCTCTCTGTGTCTCTCTCTCTCTCTCTCTCTCTCTCTCTCTCTCTCTCTCTCTCTCTCTCTCTCTCTCTCTCTCTCTCTCTCTCTCTCTCTCTCTCTCTCTCTCTCTCTCTCTCTCTCGGTTTCCTGACTGTCTCTGTCCAAATACAGGCTTAAAAAGCTTTTTTAAAAAAACTATCCAATAATGCAATTTTACATCCCAACTCATTGGTATTTATGGTGATTTAAAGATGGCTTTGAAAACAGAAACATACCATTTGAACATGGACACAATTCAATATTGAATTTTGCTGTGTGTTTTGTTGAAAAAAATCACAGGAGCCATGTATTTCATATCCTTGTTTCTATACACTGTTTAAAGGCTGCCTTTTCATCCTCTTGGTGTGTTTTGAACTTAAATCAATCAGTCTCACTGATCTCTGGGCCTTGGGTTGAGGACACGGAGCCAAATCCTGTGAATATCTTTGGCCAAGCTCAATCCCTCTGAGCCCGAGCCTTGGCACATGATTGGATGAAAGGGACATGGGACAGTGCAGTTAGTGCCACCTTAACAGAGGTTTAGTTTTGCTTTCATTTTGAGTGCGTGCTCAACACCGTCAGGAAAGTTGGTTGTTACATTATGATGACTTGTACTCAGCAAGAAACTGAAAATATCTCATTATGGGAATACAAGTTCAGTGGATTTGTTTCTGATATTCATTTTGGGCTAAAGGAGGATGATTGGTATTAATGAAAGCCATAACTTGGATCTTCAGAGCGGGTAGGACCTGTTCCTGTTCTTTGACTTTCTCTCCCTTCCTTATTTAAACATTGCACTCTTCTGTCTGTCTGATCTAAGATATGTGTTCCTGCTGTCCGTTTTCAGTTTTTCAATTGTGGACACTTTGATTTTGAAAGATACAGGAGCATATAGCTTCACTCCATTGGCATTCATTCTATAATTAAATGTTCAGACTGTTGTGAAAAAAAACAAAACCAAAAGTGTTTTTTAGTTTTAGTTTAGTTTGTTTGTATTCTTGGAATTGCTAAAAAAACATGATGTAATGCAGTAGTAATAGTGTTAGAGCTTCATATTTGAGCATTTCAGCGCTAGACTGCCAGTTCCAGAAAACCTTATCAGTGTCCCTTTCGTATCTCTACTGGATCTCTGGATATCTCTACTTAAAAGCGGAAGACTGTGGTTGTACTTGGAAGCTGTAATTAGTACATTTGTGTCACTGTATGAGAGCGAAGAAAAAAGAACAGCATGTGTCAGTTTTACTTGGATAAGCAGAGATTAAAGAAATAGCCAAACTAACTAAACTTCTTCTCTCTCCTCCAGGCAATACCACTTGAACAGCAGCACTACCACCACCACTCCAGATGTGCACATGGACATGTACTCTGGATTCTCTGACGTGGACTTTACTGGCCTCAATCTCCCTAGAAATGGAGACTTCCCCCAGGTTTGTTTCATATACCTGCCATACATGTCGGCATGTTTATGGTTTGCGTAAATAACACTGACAAATTGAGCCTGTTTTCCGTCTGTCCCCTCTTCTTTTACGTGCTTATCAGAGGGAGGGACAGCGTGTCCTACCCGCGTCTTTCATCCTGTGTTTCATGTGTATTCAGCTCTGCTTAATTTACCATAGAGCAGCTTGATTAAAGGCCAGTGTTGTCTAGACAAATGCAGCAGTACCTGCCCTATTCCTGTCCAGGCGTGTCATTAATAAGACACTGTAATTTAACACTCTTCTACACATCCACGCTGCATCTTCAGAAACTGTTAAACTAGAAGAGTACACTCAGTAGAGTGCAAAACCAGGTCAGCCCTGTCTCCTAGAAATTATATTTGTATATTACTAAATTGTTTTCACACTTCCTGGGTTATGTTGACTTTTCCTTGAGTGAATGAAACAGAACTTTTTGTATTGTGCTGGAGATGCAAAGAGTTGGACTGACAGGCCGTGGTCTTCCCCTAACCTGTGCCTAAACACAGCCATAAAAAAAGTGAAATAATGCTGTAGTCACTATGGGAAACAAATTAAATACATTGTCAGTTCAATATCTCACTATACAATACGTTCAGTACGCTATTGGATTCCAAACTGAAGCAGTCGTTGATTAGTTGCAGCCTCTACCAGCCAATTAAGAGAAGTGAGGAGCCAGCAGTCAGTGGCAGCATAAAATAGAGCAGTCAATATGTGAATCACCACAACCACGAGAGGTCCTTGAGCATACAGTCATAAATGTGCACAAAAAAATGAAAGGGTGATGGGTCCAGTAGTGTGCGAGATTAGCTACAGACAGATGCACGCAACTAAACACATGATCCCCTCTAGGCTAGGTGGAAAAAATAAGTCCAGAATTTCCTTGTAATTTTCAGTCCTGCTTGGAAGTCGACAAAGTGTTCTTGTGAATAATTCAAGTGTATTTTGGTTTATCCCCAACCCGCGGAGACACAACTACAAGACCAGGACTTTCATTTCTGTTTTTTTCTTGGACATGGGCAGTGAAGTAAAGGCGCTTGCCTTTTTCTACTCACTCATGTATTAACCTCACCATTTCAAATGGTTACCGTCCATCATTTGCATTTTCTATATATTATGCGCACTTTTGTGTCCGTCCAGGTAGAATCATATGAATAAGAAGAGCCGATTGGGATGACACAGACCAGTGAGTTTCTAATCTGACGCCTCTTTGGTTGAGCTGATGAGTGTCATTATGGAACCATTTTAAAAAATATGCTAAGGTGATGAGTTTTAAAGAAGGGCAGTCATGGGTTACAAAACAGACTGGTGGTTATCCCCCTTATGATTAGCCTGCCTGATGATAGAAAGTGCAGAGCGATGGGAGGTTTTCTTGGTTCAACATTAGGCCAAAGCAGTAAATAATGAAGGATTGGGTAAAATGTGACAGCAATGGCAAGGGTAAAGGCATTTCTTACCTTGACTGTGCATTTTAAGGCCTATCATTGAACAGTGCATTTTTATTATATCTGTTTAAACTGCCTTTGACCTCTATGTTATGTCTCCACGCATTTCTTCATGTATTTCTAGTTTAAAGCAGAGCAGGGATAAATTTAGATTAAACAACACTAATAGCAGTTCTAATAAAAAAAAAAACTGCCGACACTGAGGTCTGTGGATTATCCTAAGACCTGTAGACATTATTTTTGGAAGGACAATTTTGTGTCGAGTTTGTCCGTGCTTTGAGCATTACAAATGAAATTCCATTAGAGACCAAAACGTCAAGTCCATTGGATAAAACTGAAACTACTGCTATGTACGTGGCTGGATATCACCCTGAGTAAGTGGGAAAATGTCTATTTTGTGCTTAAAGTGAGTTGACCCTTGTAAATTGAGAGACTGAAAAGGCATCCTACAGTATTAAATTACACACCCGTTTACCGAACCGTTTATTTTCTTTACATAAACTCACTTATGCACATTGATGCATAATGAAACTGAGTGAGTGGGGAGCAAAAAAAAAAAAAGAAGGAAAAAAGAAATATAGCATTTATCAGGTTTCTATATGATTTCCTGCTTAAAATGCAGTGTTCATATTGCAAGAAGCACAACATGAAGAAAAATGGCTGAAATGGACATACATATAGAAACCAAAACAGAAAACGGTGACAAAAACTGATACGGACAACTGAATCAACAGACAAAAACAGAGAGAACTGATGGACTGGGGGGGGGGGGTTCCCATTACCTATGTTTGGCCATGTGTTCTGGTCATGCATTGTTGAATACTTAATAACAAAGCAGTTGTGATTGAGATGCTTATGGAATAATAATTTTGTACCAACATTTGTAACAACAAAAAAAATGCAGTGTTCACAAGACTGCAATATAAAATGAATAAATTCTATATTTGATTCATTCGCATGTAGAAAGGACTACTTGAAAAGAAAATACTGCAAATGAGCCAATTTGACATTGAGGAGTTTGTTTTTCTTAAACTGCCGTGTGCAGGAGCTCAGTCGAGTTTGTTTCTCTGGAGGCTTTGATAAAAGCTCGAGGCTATATTTTACAGTTTATTCAATTTGATGTTAAGCGAGGTTTGGCCAGATTAAGTTAGGCCCTTACAGGTACACGTTATTATGTTTCTGGCACAGGAACACTTAGAAGTTCTGAACAGGAGCGTTAACTCATTTTTACTTCGGCCACTTCATTTAAAAATCATAGGATGTTTCCAGGCGAGATTAGCGGTTTGCAAGAAGTCCATTTTGAAGTTGCGTGAGGCTCGTTTGTATGCAGATGTTGTTGGACTTCGTTAGAAATCCAATTTCCACACAACTCTGTTGACATGTAGTGCTGACAACAGTTTTAAAAGGAAACACAAATAGACAGAAAAACTACGCACGGCAGTTTCACTTCTTGCTTGTCTCCAGGTGTGTGAATGAGTGTGAAGGCTCTGTGGCAAAAATAAAATGTTTGAAGTTATATTGAAATGTTTGCAGTAGTATTTTAAGATGTGGGAGGGATTTCAAGAATAAAGTCTACACACATGAAAGCTTTTATTTTCAAGATGGTGATGTGTCATCCTCATCACGCGTTGCAGTCCTCGCATGGATTTTGTGATTCACATGGGATTCCCCTAGTTTTCCATGTGCTTGTGTTAGCATGTCTGGCTTTAGCCCTCTTCCTCACAAGTTATTAGGAGAGCTCATGTGATGCTGGATCAACTCTTTTGTCTGCATATATAGAAGTGTACGGCTAGGCAGGTGGCTAAGTTCAAATGGGCTCCTTCACCATCGGTGCATTCATGAGTAGCAAGTTTGGTTTCCTGGCAGTGGAGACGTGGAATGTTATGGTGTGAGTTGAGAGAGAGAGAGAGAGAGAGAGAGAGAGACATTTTGTGCTTGTGTTGTGCTTTCTCAGCTGTCCTTTCTGTTTTTTGGACACTCCCCGCCATGTGAGGCATGCAGAGAAAATGTAAGTCACGGGGTCATCATGACTAATCTGCTACCTCACACATTCGTCCTCCACCACCCTCCCTCCCCCCTCCATCACCATGGCAATCTAACCATGGCCATTTTTTTTTTTCCCCTCTATCCGTCCATAATCACAAACCAGAATTTCTTCTTTCCTTCGCACTGCTGAACCATGACAGTACAGAAGACATTCAGGCATGTGTGACTGGGTGGAATTGTTGACTTGATTGTTTTGTTTGTCAGGTGACTGCCATGTTTATCACAGCCATTTTCCTGTTTCAGTTACAGCCCTGCAGTCATTAGCAAAGTCGCTTTTGGTTTTTTTTTTTCAGCTTTGGCCTCTGTGTGTTACTGTTTGTTTATACAGTTCACCAGAGCTCCGTTGGAATATCCTCATATTGTAAGGAACCACGCTGACAGGATGTCTATGTCTATATTGCTGGTAACTTGAAAATGAGTCAGATGTTTGTTTATATTCGAATTAATAGGCTTCCCTTTTGAGACTTGATATGCCTCTTAGATTATCAGTGAATTATACTATATCACTTGCTAATAACTGAAATAGAATACACGGCCACTGTACAGTGATGTGGATGAAGTTTTTATGTATTTAATGTGGACACTTGTGCTTCAGTTGCACCAGAAAAGGTCACAATTATGTGAAGAAACTTGCAAAATCTGTCGTAAGTTAAGCAATGTTCACACACTTATGTGACATAATAATGCATCTAAATGTTTGTATTTTTTTTGTTTGTTTTGTAGGTCTCTATATTTGATAGATTAAATGGATTTGGACAAATGGCCTTTGGTTACAGTACCAGATAATACAGTCCTTTTCCAGGAAATTTCCCCCAAAAATAACCGTTTCACATTAGATCCTTTCTTTGGAATTTACTGGGAAACTAAAGAGCTAAATAAACAGTGGAAACTTGAAGAAAAAAAATACAACAACAAACAGAAAAAATAAATTGAGGCTTCATCGCATTTACTGATCTGCATTAATCTTTCATCTGTACAAACAAAAGCAAAAAAAAGCATCAAAAGGCACCAGTACTGTGCTTTAAAAGAAGCTGAATCTTAAACTTGTGCACTGTGGTTTGGAGGAGAATTGACTCTTTGCCACAGTGACATGTGCATACCTGTCTGTGCTTAGGTTGGGTCATTTGTGGATCTCGTGAACTTTTATGCAGAGCATCAGAATGAAAACAAGACTTACTGGAAGACAAAAACCCAGAACTCATTCTCTAACCACTCTGGCTAACCTCAAAGAGTGAACAGCACTCTGCAAGCACACATATTAACACATCTACTGTATGCACATATACTGTACGTACACACACTAAGGCACACTTTTCCTTTGTAATATACTCATTGTTCTCTGTGCGGTTCCTCTCAATATTACACACACATACTCGTGCAGGTTGCATTTCTAGGAAGAGTACTTATGCACTACGTCTGCTCTTACAGCTCTTTTCAGTTTTGCTTTATGCAGAATTGGAATCACTTTCTTTCTATATAAGTAATACCCAAAACCCAGAACGTGTCTTTAACCCCTCCGAACTGTGGTAATCGATGGGTAACCACCATTAGCACCTATAGACCAGCTGCAGGTTTACGGTCAGGGAGCGGCTAACATGCTGTTATATAAAATAGGAGAAAATCTCAGTGCACCCACATGGGCACAGGAACATGCATCTGAACACAGAAAAGACCTCAAGTAGTGTCAAACTGAGTTGGAAAATACTAACCACAGAGGCATGCTGCACTGATTCCAGGTTTGCGTTCCAACTATGCATTTACTTTTGAACCTTTGCACCTCCAGAGACCCTATATAACTGACAGATATTAATGTACCATGGCGATTTACAAGAAAACCCGCAGGTGCCCTGCATCAGGGTTTTATTTTACTGGCAGATGAAGATTATCTTGTTTTTCTTGACTTTCTTGCGGGCGGCCAATCATGATGATCAGTTGATATTTCTCAGTTACTTCCTTAAAGACACTCTGACACTTTCTCAGTTGGATGGCCTAGTTTAAAGGAGGAAGTTAAAGGTTAATTTGAAGGGTTGTAAATAAGTGCACTGTTTTCCTTGGGGATTGTGTGCTCCACCTTATCCACTTTAGTTTTAGATTAGCTTGAACCTCAATTATTACAAAGTATTTGTCAAATAAGATTCTTTATAATCCCTAAAAGCAAAGTTTAGACATCCTGCACATTTGTTTACATTGGTAGTTAAACATTGTGTGAGTGCACGTGTATATAGTGTTGCTGCAATATGCTTGCACTTAGACAAGATAGAAGTGATACAGCAAAACACTGTGCAAAAGCAATTTCATGCAATAGAGGAAGTTCGGCTAACACAACAAAGCATTTCCTGCAGCAAGGTGCAGGTATCGTGTTTACCGTTTTTGATGTATGCAGTTGTAATCACAACGAGCCTTCACAAAGGCTAAAAAAAAAAATGGAACCAGGACTCGACGATAACTGGAATCAGAAGTGGAAATGAAATCAGAATTTCTGCAATCTAAACAATAACAAATTCAGCTTCTAACGTGGTCTCAAGCAGCCACATTATGATCGTCAGCAGACTTTTGCAGCACGGCAAGAGTGCACATGTGCATGTGACGGTGAGACTTCATGTTGAAGTGCCTGTAGGCCAACTGTGTTTGTGTGTTGTCAGCCATGGATCCTTCCTTCTTTAGTCTGTGATGCAATAAGGTGTATATGTGTGCGTGTGTTTTTTCTGTATTTTTGTGTGTTTGTGTATTCTAAAGAGGCTCATCAATGATTCATTCCTCCCCAGTGACCCTCTATCTGCCACTAACACACACGCACACATACACATACACACATTATTCAGAGGATTCCCACTCATACTATGATGACACCATGGACAGGCGCCACTTCGTCTCTGAGAGTCTGACTCCCCTTCTGTCCAGCCGAGATGGACATTACAGTACCTTAACCATGCTGGCTTGATATCATGTATTCCTGGAAGCTGGGTGTGCAAATGGACCCCTCTGTGCGGCTTGCAAAGGAGATAAATCACATTATTTCTGTTTTTTAATACCACATTATTCTCATCTATGACTGGCTCTTAAAACGTTCCTATCAGTAAAACTGATGCTATGACACTGTCTTTGATCAGCATCTTGGATTTGTTGAAATAAACCATTTGCCATCAGATTCCCAGAATATTCTTCTTTTTTTCTTTTTCTTTTTTTTTAACAAATCGCGCCCCTAGTTCCAGTAATGGGAATGACCATTTGTGATGAGGTATTTGTGTGTAATTGTCCACAGATAAAAGTAGTGTCTGATCCCTGAAAGACCCTTTTTGTGCAGCTTGCACTTGACCTGTTAATAGATTTCAGACTCTTAGTGGAGGTCCGTGTGAAAACTGTAACTGTCAAATCTCTTTCAATGCTGATTAACAGAACAGAGCTGAAATAATAGGAAAATATTTAGACAGGCTAACTGACAAGTATCCAAACTGCCTGGAGAAGCGATTTAGACAACTTTGTTTGCTCCCTTCATATTAGCCTTTACACCTCTAAGCTATACATCATTACAGTAATGACTACTGATTAATATAACAGCAGCCTTGAAATTGAGCCTGCACAGGCAAATAGAAAGACAAAGAGCAGAGTATGAAGTAATACAGGCATCCAGGCAGGGAGTCAGTCTCTAAATATAATAATCATTAAATAGTGGCCCATGCCCATTAAACATAGCGGTAAGCAGCAGGGTGTGAGGAGCAGCCAGGTCCAGAGCGCAATACTGTTTACACTACAAATGCGGTTGAGTTACACCATGTACAGTAAAATGGGCCCGACTGCCAGTAACTCTAGTCACTTACCAACAAAAGCATCATTTCCTGAAAGCTCCTCCCTCCTCCCTCCCTCTTCTCCCCACCTCTCCCCTCCCCTCCCCTGCTCTGCTCTCTCACTCACTCTCCAACCACCTTTTTGAGCTCTGAGGAACTAGTCCACAATCACTATGACTAAGCCCTCTATGCAAATACCTGATCGTCCTGGCGAAGCAGGAAGCATGTTTTAGTCTTGCCCGTGTCTCTGTTTGCGAGAGTAACAGAGTTTTGTATGTGTGTGCTCATTGCCCAGAGCGTACCTGCGGTAGAGGCAGATGTGTGTGTTGAACCAGAGAGGAACTGTGAAAGGGCTAGTGAGAGTCCAGTGTTGGGTGCACCAGCTGTAAGGTGAATGTCAACACTTTGAACAACACATGGACGAGGCTGTCGCATTCAGGGATTCAAGGTGAAGCTGGAGTATATGTGTGTGTGTATTTTAACCCCCTCCCCATACTGCAGCGTTTGGACCCATGTCTCTCATGCAGATCTGGACTAAATTGTATTCACAGCTGGGACGACCGCTTCCCAAGGTACTGGTACAGTTTGCTTCTTTTTTTGTATCTATTACACTAAATCAAGTCCGTTGTTGTTTTTTAAAGACTTGCTGAAAGCTATTTTTATTTGTGATGTCATGTTCGGTAATTGAAAACTGTCAGACGAGGAGTTGTTACTGACTAAAAGCTGCTTGTGTTTTTTTACTGTATTTATCAGGGAACTTTTAGATAAGCCTGCTGAACATTTTATTTATGGCTGTGTTTTTAATTTGAACTTCCTTGAGTGAATGAATTTGAAAGTACTTCCTTGTAATTACAGCACTACCGGAGGCAGGCCTGCGACTGTCCTTTTAATCTCTATACTCTGTCTGAAGCTTGGCTGACATTGAAATTGTTTTATTATTAAAAACAAAAAAACATTAAAAGTTGTAGAAAAATTAGTAAGCAGGTGACGGACGGAACAAAAAGTTCTTCAAATAGTTGCTTCAGTGCTTACGAAGGCTGGTTTCCTGGACAAAGACTGAGCCACATGCTTGCTGAAAAACATTTTTCATTAGATATCTCTAGGACAACACATAACTCCTGTTAAAGAAAACAATAATTTAAGTCTCCCCCTTCATTCTCTGCTTTCAACACTAACCCATCTGCTTTTTACTAAATAGAGGAAAAATCCGAAAGAAAGTTGCCCAAGCTTAGGACTGCAGTTGGCCTATTAGTCAGTCAGTAAGTTGCACTGTGAATTTTCTTTGCTGACAGGACAGAGTCTCCAGTCAGTCACCCGGTGTGCCTTTTAGGCTATCATTCCCATCCAGGAACTATGACAAATGATTGTTTGCCTCACTCCTTGCTGTCTTCCAGTAAGTGCTAGAACCTGATATCTTGTCAGGCTAAATGGCACTCTTGTCTATTTTCTGGATGGCTATTGAATTTGTTCATTGTTGTACAGCTCTGTAAATAGAACTGCATTGTTATCATTCATCATCATTTTTTTTTTGCTGTCATTCATTAGATTGCACAGTGTTTGTAGAGTCACAGCTCATATTCAGTCTAATAATGACTTGATTAGTGCAAGGCTTGCTGAGCCCATTTCCACTGAATTTCTGGTTAAGTTGATTGGCTAATCTCACCATGTCATCACGTCTTCCCTCAGAAATTTGAGAAATTACACAATTGGTGGTTTCGAGTAGTGTATGCTTTAATAAACAATGTTTTTCTTTCATTGAATAGATGAACAAACTGAAAGAGGTGTTCACAACATCTAAAGCAATATCATTTTCAGCGTGTGCTTGCCATCTTATGCCACAAAATCTGTTCTGCACCCTTGGACAGGTTCACAATTTTTCAATTTCAACAGTCTATCGTAAAAATAAAATAGTCAAAAGAGGTTTTGCTTGTTTCATTTCTCCTGTGCACACTGGACATTTAGACATACCTCCCTAACGCGCTTCCAATCTAAGGGACGGGGGACAAAATTTGCAGTGCTCACAAAACAGATTCCAGTTTTCCAAATCTGAAACTAATCTGAGGTTTTAGCAGTCTAAATTATTGTGTTTCTTCCAAACCTACAGTCTTTTTAGTGCAACCCCTGAATATTTAAAACAGACTTTAAAAAATTGTGAACCTGTCCTTTAAGGCCAGAGGTGCGGCAGGGCTGCCTGTTGGTGGGCACATGTTGTGAGCTTCCTGGTATTGCGCTAAACCTCAAGCATGACCTAGGCGTGCAGCTTACGGGAAGTGAATAAACAATGAAGGTGAGGATGAGTGAGAGAATGGGGGGTGGACTGATGATGATGAGTAGTGGAGAGAATGCTACAAAGAGAAATTAAAGGTCTCCACCTTGCTTATCTCACATGCAGTTTTTACTGATGCCTAATTATGTCCGCAATAATTAAACCTATTTATAACTCAAGATGCTGCTCAGTGATATTCTAGATAATTACTGTTTGCTGTTAAAAACAATTCACAGTACGAAGATGCAATAAATCTGTCAGATCTAACAGTATATTGTAAAACAGGACAGCTGCTGTATTGTGATGAAGATGTCAGAGTGATTTCAGCTTGTATGCATAAGTTGAGTTTGCATGTAGCGGGATGGAAAAATTCTACTTAGCTGCCCTCATTGTTGCCCTTTTTTAACCATTTAACATTTTACTACATACACATCATTTTTTTTCATTGGTAAATTAAGTAAAACAATAAATACATTGTGGTGCTTCACTAAATTCATGCGCATTCATTGAAGACCACATGTTAACAAGTCAAACAGCCGCCTGTCATGCCACATTGACTTGCAAAACAGTCTGTGTACATAAAAGATCATTAAGGGCTTTTTTTTTGGTACTTTCCCACTAAAAACCGTGCAAACTAAAGCCATGATAATAGTCGGAGTTGAATCAACACCTCTTTGATACAGGTTCAAATAACTTAAAATATGAAAAGCTTTGTAGAGGCAGGATTTCTCGCAGGGCTGTTGTATTAGATTAAGTGCGGAATAGCAGCTCATCTCACAGCGAGAAAGTCCCGGGTTTGAATCTGTTGGGCAGCTGCAGCTGTTTAGAGTTTGTAAATTCTCCTTGTGTGTTTGCACTGCGATAGACCGGAAACCTGTCATATGTTTGCCTGCCTCTCACTCCATGGATTTTCCCGTTGGAAAAAAATATATATATAGTGTTTATATATAGAAGACAGGCATACAAGTACACAATACAATTGTTTGAACAAGTCGAGGCTTCTGTAGAGCATAGAAATGTTGAAGTCATGGTGAGATGTCACACTTTGTTTGGCTGTTTGTGATGAAAATCGATGTTGAAACACTTTACCTTTCTCCCCCAAAGTGTGAAACACATTCAGTAAATATTGTTTTTACATGGGACATGGGATAGACGTGATTTAAAAACTTTGTATGTTTGTCTGCCAGACAACGTGTAACTGTCACTAAGATGAATCTTGAAATCAGCTTTCATAAAGTGGCCATGTGCCAGTGGTTGCAAGTTTCCCTCACCAGTTAGCCGCTGAGTCTTGGCTAAGAAACAAGTCAGTAACTTACGGGCAATGAGCGCATCATCCTGAGCCGCAGCAACGTAGCAGTCTACTGACCACAGGTGTCACAAAAAAAAAGAGAGAGAGGAAGTTTATGTGAGGTTGCACAAGAACCTGTGAATGTTGACTTAAGATGTTTGATTTAGTACCTCTGGAAACATTCTTGTGATCTAGTCTCCCACACAGAGCAAGTAAAAAGATGATATAGATATGGTATAATTTCTTGTCACTTGTCACAGAGAACTTTCTCTTTGAATTTCAGGGCAGGCTGCAGTATATAATACCAATTTACACATTAAATCACGACTAATAGGTCCTTATTAGGGCATGAATGAGCAGAGGTACAAACATCTGCATCTGTTTCCGTCCTTTTAAACGTAACGTTATCTTAACTGTGTGTGGCTCTTTTGTTGTTTTAAAGTTTTGAGTAGTTGTCACATTCTTTTATTTGGAACATTTCTCTCTGCCATGATGCATGGGACTGTTACAAACGATACAACGTTTGACCCTGTTGCCATGGGTCTGTGGCATGTTGAAAGTTCTGCATAACTGAGACACGTCATCTTACGTCAACACTCCCCTCGTATCCACTTTTCTCAGCGCTGAGGATGCAGGCTCACACATGCGTTAGTTTACCGCGCATAAACACAAATGCACGCACAGTTCACACACAGTGAGTCATTTTTCTGTGTGCTTTGTTTTTCGTGTTTTTGTAATTTCACAAGAGCCGTTTCAGAATCCCACCATACTTTTTGGATGGGTGTCAGTTCTTTTCTGTTTTTGTTTTTTTCCAACCATCAGCTCGAGATGTAAGTTTCAACGATTGAGACATGCCTCTGTGAATGCCAACTCATCCTCATGGCAACTTCCCGTGCGTGACGTCCTGTTGGCTGCACCCCAAATACGTATCAGATGAAATCTCTCTCACTGTTTCTCTCTCTTGATTTGGCTCTTTACTCTTGTTATTTTCTGATTTTCACAACTTCTGCCACTTTAAGAATCTGAATCAGCCAAATTAATTTATTTGCTTGTTTACCCTTGTTAGTTCCCTCATCGTCAGCTCGGTGTAAGCTTCAGGCTTTCCTCTGTACACACCTAACAGAACAGAAGTTCTTTGAACCAGCTCTGTCATTCGGCTGCTAGCTGGGACACTTGACATGGCGTCCTTTTATTTTCCAGAACATATGAAAACACTGGAAAATTCCAGGAGACTTGTAAGCAGCAAGCTGTCCCTGGCTTGCTTTACTCAGACTTGGCACGACATGAAGGCTTGTCTAACAGAAGGTTGCTCGACCAGGTCTGCCTTTTTGATTGGCCAAGGATAGTTGGTCGGGTGTAGGGCTACACTTGGCTGTGTGTGGGCTAAGCAAGGCTGACAGTATTTTTCATTTATAAAAATGTAAATGTGTGAATCACTGATCATCTTATTATTTCCCCTAAAAATAACATTTTACATTTTTATTTCAGCACAGTTGTCAGAGGTCTTAGAAATAAAATGTTAGTAGAACACAGATGAAATGTTGCTTTCAGAGGCCTTTTAACGTCAGTTTTAACTGGGCGGTGGGGCTCTTTGTGGTCAATAGGACAGCTAAAACTGTTGTGAATAGTTCTGTAGACCTGAGACTTGTAGTTGCCTGTTTAAATATATTTTTTAGCTGATGGTTATAGACCAAAAGGAAATGTAAATCTTTTCATGTACTCATAAAAATACATTGACAAATTGGCTCCTGGATCAAAGCTCTGTGACAAGACAAACTTATTGATGTCTGTATATCTTCAAGAGACCTTTTAATCCATTTAATACTGAATTTAAAAGACGTCTAGCTGCCTGTCTATTTAGTAGCAAGTAAATCAAATAGCTGCTTTGCCAAAAAGTCAGTGTCTTCTTTAAATCTGTGAGAAGGTTGAGAAAAAAGAAAAGCATATAGCGATCCTATTAAAGTCACGGCCTAACAGATATGTCAAGGATGTAGGACTCGCAGACAGCTTGGCATAACATAATCCAGACAGAAAGAGTGACACCAGTGGTGGCTTTTCAGTTCCTGGCCCTAGACCCATCACATTAAAAGACACACACACAGGCGCACACACACAGGCCATCAATCTGGTTCTGTTGACTCCATGGACAAGGTCAACAGCTGACCCCAGATGGGTTGGGAGAGCCTGGGGTGGGGGTTATTTTAGTCAGCTGATCATATGAGTGGGGTGGGTGATTTAATAACCCTCCGTTCCACTAGCCCAGCTGCACACACACACACGCACACACATATATATATATATATATATAAGAGCTTTCAGGGCTTCTTCTTGGCTCAGTGACTAGGTTACGCTATGTTACTCTGTCATTTTGCACTCCCTACCGTAGAAAGAAGAGCCTTGGCTTTTTATTAGCATTTATAGCCATCAGATTCCAGATTGTGCTTTGGCTCACACCCCCACCCTGCCACCCAATGTTATGACTGTCGTTACAGCCAGATTTTTAGGCTCAGGTAAGATTTATAGACATCCAGAATAATAAAATAAAAAGAGGTTTGAAGGGCCCAGGGGGGAAAGTATTACAGTTGCTGCTCTGATGACTTTCTGTGAAAACACGTTTGAATTTTAGTTTGCCTCAGTCGGCGTACACTACAGTGCACTGGTGTAAGATGATGTGTACATTTTCTGTCGTAATGTGCATAATGATTAAAACATTATGTGACAGTGATAATATATAAAATAGATGTTGAGCTACATGCAGATTAATATCAATAAAAAGAAAGTGTTTCCTGCTGCCGAATTTTGTGGGAAAACAAAACTAGGGTAAAAAGACAACGAGAGGTTAAAAGGACAAGGAGAAAAAAGGTGCGAGAAGTGGGATGGAAAACACGGGGGTGGAGTCGTGTGAGATGGTGGGGTCGTTTGAGGTGTGTGTGTTTGTATGTCTGTGGGTGTTTGGGGTAAGTGAGAGGCCAGGGCGACTTGTTTCTTGGCCTGGGAAAGGCAGCCAAGCTGGCAGTGTGTAGGAGGGGAAAGCCCTGGGTCTGGCCTCCCTGCCTGCTCCAGGCCTCGGTCTGGCCTGTGTGCTGAGGCAGGCTATTGAGTTTATTGAGTTTAACAGGATGTGGCCCAGGACTATATACAGTAGTTCTTACCTGAAGTTTGTTTGTTTTTTTATAGAAAGGGGTAACTTTTAGCCCATAATGTAGCAGTAGCATGAACTAAAGGCTGAAAAACTAATTTCTTTTTTTTGGCTGGTTTTAAGAAATTGTCAAGTTAAACAAACAAACAAAAAAAAAAACAGTTGAGGGATCTTTACAGACATATTAACATATTGACTTGTCAACTGTTGGCGACATTTCCAACATGCCATAGAAGCAGCTGGAAACACCATGTGTGTGTCACATGAGGCATGCGTCAGTCCATGTGTATTCCCCCAGGAGAATGCTGGAGTAAGCAGCAATAAGAGCGCTTGACTACACCAAATTGGGCAAGGAGCAAATTTAAAAAAAACCCTGTTACGTCACGTTTGAGTGTAGACATCTATGTTTGCTGTTTGACATCTTGGAGCTTATCTGAAAACACAAGCCACTTTCAATGAACCTATTCTTTTAAGGACACACGCTTCCTATCTGATAAACCTTACTATATTATAACCCACGCGGTGCATGTCAAACCGATTTTCCTTTAATAGTAAGGAGCAACATTTTAGTGAATTATTGTGTTATAAAGCTAAACAAGAAGATAGGGCTGTTGGACCTCCTTGTATGGTAGCCCTGAGCTTATCATACGATGTCTGTCTCATAATCAGCGCCGTTGTAGTCATTAATATCGTCAACGGCTGTTCCTCACTTCTCCCAAGGCAACTGTTGACGCAGCATGAGTAGCACAGATAAATGCCAATGATAAATGCTAATGATTAATTTTTATTTTTTTTACATAATTGCTAGTATTTATTTTAGCCTTAATTTTTTTGTAGCAGTCACCTCCCGTCATTATGGATTCACTGGTATTTTTGGTTGTTGAAGGCGTGTATTGAGTGACACAGCTTCAGATTACTCATCGCATTGTAAACACATCAACTACAACAGATGATGAAGATATTGAAATGTTGTGGGCAGTTGAGAAGAATATTTTTCCAGTTCTGGTTCTTTGAGCTGATTAGCATCACCTTTAACCACAACCAGCACGTAGCACTGCAGGCATCTTGTGAACTAAACATGCCTGTTGCTGCCAATTTTCCCCGCTGTGTGCCTCCATTTATCATCACCAGGCAGGCAACTGTCATTATCAATACACTCAAATACATTGTAGCGCCTTTGTAGAGGCACGATGTGATGTATAGTACATGCATATTTGTGGTTATCTTCAGTACAGAGCTTTTTACGGATTGCACCTTGTTATATACCAGGGTTCAGAGGGAAGCCGGTATTTGTGTCTGGTTTCATCTTTACTGTGTGTGTGTGGGGGGGGGGGTGTAAGCAAAGGATATACTGCCGGCATTAGCATTCATAGCTGAGGAACATGTGAAAGGCAAACAGACATGAGGGTGGACAAATGGGCTTTCACATGTCCCTCTGTGTACATGTACACACACACAAACACACGTGATTTGTTTTTTTTGCTACCTATTCCCAGAAATTACATTAGATTTGAAGCAGATTTAATTCCCCAGAAACAATTTAGAAAGAAATACTTCAGCCACACACACACACACATTCAGATATTTTTTTATTGCTCAGCAGAGAAAACAAGAGAGAGAGAGAGAGAGAGAGAGAGAGAGAGAGAGAGAGAGAGAGAGAGAGAGAAGCAGGATTAGTAGTTATACGGCTGCGTGGCTGTGTGCCGTGGAAGGAACCAGATTACCATCAGAGCAGTTGGAATTCAAGCCTTATCTCTGCTTGGCAGGGCCCGGTCTTAGGAACAGTAGATGAACTAACCCTGGGTACGGGCCTGCCGGGGGACAAACACTGCTGCCTCTGTTACGCTCTGCTTAACAACTCGATTAGCATGGTACTGAGGTCGGCCATGTCTTGGTTAGCAGCAATCAACTTGCTGCAGTTTTGCTGTGATTTCCTCTGGACGGATGGTCATCTTAATACCCTGGCGCACTACATCACTGCAGTATTTTCTGTGACGTGTGAATTTACATGATGTGGAAAACCTAGAAGTGACATTGCAATGGAACGCAGAGCAGGTCTAAATCACATATTTGCAGAACAAATTGATTTGTTGACGGTTTCAGCTGGAGTTTGAATGAATCCATTGTGATGCAGCACATTGAAGTCATTAAGATTTTTAACCATAACTATTTTTACAAGCAAAACTATTATGGCAGCTCATATTATTACCAGAGTTAAGCTGTATTTTCATATCACAGATGTCAGATTAAGTGGTTTTCTTTTTTTATATCAAGCCTAAAAATATTTGCCACAAATCTCTTTATTTACTCTGCTGCAGGGAAAGAAAACACAATACTGTTTCCCATGATGAAATACATGTGTCTATGTGCTTATCTGTGTCTTTCCACAATTATGCCTCTGTGGAGTGATGCCTTTGGTGACGCAGTGTGCCTTATCTGCTGGGCCTTGTTGTTTACTCATTTATCCTCAGTAGTAGTAGAAGAAGAAGTGCCAAGAACGGTGGGAGCAGAGCACAGGGGTGAGACAGAGTAGAGTGGGATTGGAAGACACACAGGTGACAGGATAAACCTACAAAGAGAGGTTATGTGTTAGCGAATGGTAGTCATATTTTACAGGGACCCTCTCTACCTACCCCCCCCCCCCGTCACCCTCGATAGTCTCCAGGGCAGACTAACTTTTGAGAGCCTGTTTTCAGAGATCATGTCTGATCTTGCCCTCAGGAAGCACACATGCATACAGAAAAAAGGAAAGCGAAAGGTAGGGTGAGAGGGAGATGAAGGCATAATCATAAAGCTTCCCGGCAAACACTGATAAGCTGAGTGCTGTACCCTTGAAAAAAAGCACTCTTTCCAGTACACAAACATCCACTCATTACAGCCAGGGAGTTGTTTCTCCAACGTCAGATGACAAAAATATACACATGTATCTGTGTCCGTAGACCTGCTGTTTACCACCCCTCACTAGGCCCCATTCCCGCATGACGTAGTCATGTCAGCGCTAAGAGCTCTACGTCTTGTCTTCTCATGCCTGTAAAACATTTTCAGCTAAACTGAGTAATTTGGCTTACAGGAAGCTATGACAGAAGTCATTACAGCTTCTCAGCATTAATCAGAAACGGCACCATCACATGTTATCATTTCTCTTGGTCTCTGGAGAGGTTTTATTTTGTGAAAATGATCTTTCCTTTGTCTAAAAAATTATTTGTAATATGACTGTGATATTACGCTTCAACACCACCGGCACCACAAGTGCTGTAAGAAAGCCGTGTAAGCATGTTTAAATGTTACTGTCTAAACTAACTGTATAAATATTTGCTGTTCTTTTATACAGTAGTATACAAAAGAGTCAACCAGACCTAAAAAGAAAAGTCCAACATTTTGAAAATGGTCACATGTGTGTACGCTAAATACGAGGCTACTGTAAGCAGCAGCTAACTTAACCTAGCTTGGAAACGGGATTGCCTACCAGGTACATGCTAGATTGTTTCTTGCCCATCATGTGCCCGTTATTTCTCTGTCGGTCTGTCTGACGTCTGTTTGTGCTAAGCTAAACTAGCCAGCCGCTGGTGGTAGATGAGCATATTTCCCGAAATGCGGAACTGCCACTTTAAAAAATGACATAAACGGCTAAGTGGAATTGCTGAATAATGCAAGTTTGACCCACAGATAGCGTTCAGAACTGCTTTGTGGTCCTCTGGAGGGTGTAGATGGAACGTGTGGGTGTGGGAACTTCCACACATGGTTCAATGAGTATAAACATACTGAGGACGACACGCAATAAAATGGAGAAATCCATATCTAGAATCAGCTTCTCCTCTGTTCACGTTGTCCACCAATGTTCTCTCTCTGTCTCTCTGTCTCTGTCTCTGTCTCTGTCTCTGTCTCTGTCTCTCTCCCTCTCTCTCCCCTCATCATCACTCAATCCCTATCTCCCCACATCCATGTTTATAAGTCTCAGGGGGCCCAGGGGTGCCTGTGAGAGGCTAGTTAAAGAGCATGGCATGCTAATGGCTTGGAAAGGATATGAATAGAGGGGCGACTGGAAGGCAGCCATGGCTAAAATGACACACACACACACACACACACACACACACACACACACACACACACACACACAAGCACTCTCATTATCCCTGCCCCTCGCTTTCTATTTTACATGCTTGCTCTCACACATCTGTGTGTGATTAGATTTTGTTTAGGCTACTTGTGTTACTTCCAAGGGCCGAAAAGCAGAATGACTGTGGCACTTTTTATTGTCTGTGGTTCACGCTCACCGATACAGGTATACACATAATTATTCATCTGCTGCACAACCTGTGTGTTGTGCCTGATATAGGATGTACAATTAGGATTTATAGTCCTTCGTTTTCACGTCAAGTGTTTGGAAAGGCTGTCTGTGTATAGTTGCTTACATTGGTTTTGATTTAACAATATCAAACTCTTTTTTTTTTTTTTTACTGAATCAGTATAACTTTATGCTTTGGCCCATATTTTGCTCCATTTCAGAGGTTTAAACTTAACACCTCCTCTCTCTCTCTGCTTTCAGGACCTGTCCTGCATTGATGACCTCTCGACAAACTCTCTGTTCTCCTCACCGGCTGACTCGCTGTCGGAGTACGCTGATGCCCAGTCCTTCATCAGCACAGATAACCTGGACACAGTGCCCACCCTCTGGGACGTCAACACTAGTACAACCACCACACCAGCACAGAGCCAGCTAGAGGTCAGTAGCAAGCCCTCACACACGCACACACACACACACACACACACACACACACACACATCATTACCAGAAACACTGATTACCACTCCTACTATTATGTAATACAAACTTGGAAGCACATGCATGTCTGTACCGGGGTCGATGGACACCAAGCACCAGCAAGCAGCAGTCAGATTGTCCCTCATACACTGTAAACACGAGTGCTGCTCTGGCTCACTGCCACATTTCTGTATCAGATGGGACTTTCTGGTGTTGCTGGTTCATGTTCATTCTTCTGAAAATACAGAAAAGCCCAATACCACCCACACTACACTCTGTTTCAACCTGACATCAGTGCAATCTGTCTTTTATTAATATTTAATATGTTAGTCACCCATTTATAATGGATATAAGCCAGTTTGTACGAAGTAGAAGTAACAGTTGTTTACTACGATCAGCTACTGGATGTTTCAATCAGGTCTTATGATCTGCATCCTCAAATGTTTTTATGATTCACTGATTCATACCGCAACACTGACAAGTCTTTACTTTTACACAGTTATCATTGTCTCCTATTTCGCCTCCTCCGCAGTATTTGTAAGCCTGACACAGTAACAACAGAGCAGTTTAAAAGAACGATATTCTTACCGCATAAGTCTGACCAAGTTCTGACCATTCTTTCCCAAGAGCACAAACAAATAATATCATCACAGAGATCGGACCAATTGACAGAAATGAGCCTGTGGATTTTTAGTCGTGCTGTGCTGAGCCAAGAACAATGTAAACACTCTCTTATTTTGGCGAATCGATTCCAATTATCCATTACTCTCACAGTGTAAATACTCAAATAGATTGAATGAATGTAACCACTTCGGGAGCCTTGATCACATCGACTCCGCGTAACTGACCACATCTATAGTTGCACATAGACGCTGTACAGAAAATATTAAAATGATTAAATCAAAAACACATTTTCAGTTTGATATTTCTTTATATTTTGTTTACCGTATTTCTGTAGCACCTAAAATCTCCACGTAAGCTGCCGCTACAGAGATATGTATGAGACTGTAATTAATAATAATCAGCGTTTTTGATGCACTGTCCCTTCAAAGAAACTTGTTGAACTGTTCTCCAATTCAGTGATCTGTGAAGTGAAGAGCAACTCTTCAAGTGTTCCCCCGCTTGCGTTGCTGTCGAGTCCTCTTTGAGTTAATCGGGTCCAAGGATATCTTTTTGATATGAATCAGAGTACATTTATTTCTCCTGCCTTCTGAAAGCCTTTTATGTTTTTCCTTTTCATTCTGCCCTCATTTCATCCATTATGTTTCCCAGACACACACGGCTTTATCTGCCTTTTGTTGTTGTTGTTGTTGTCGCTGGCTTTTCACCGCCAGACAACAAATTGCATTTTGTTGAGTGCTGCTCCATCACACATCCATGTCCAAGCGCCCACACGCAGACAACATGCACATATATAGTCGACATCTGACATTTTTTTTCTCTCATGCGTTTGGCACTGTTTTTTATTTGTGATTCTATTTCTTCATTTTATGTTTTGTTGACAGCTGAATGGCACTGGCAGGTTTCATGGCTTGGCCAGTTTGGATGATATAACTGCTATTATCAGCACCCCACCTTTAGGAGGATTCCAGGTAGCCACACCAACCTCTCCAGTCTGTCGTTGAAAATGAAAACTTAAAGCTATCAAACAAGATGAGCCTTAATCAGTGGCAGTTCTCAGTAATGCACAGATATGCAGATTATGTTGCATATCTCACGTGCGGCTGTTATTGCCCTGTGTGTTTGCAATACAAGATGAGGCTTAGATTGTTTTACATAGCAACATGACATGCCACTAATCTAAGAGCGCGAAGAGGGCCACATTTTGACAGTGCAGTAGTGTGTGATGAGTGAAATTATAATGCTTGTGCCTTCTGTGGCAAGTCTGTATTACCACAGATGATGAAAGCATTGCTGCATTTTACATGTACTGGATATTCTGCACGTGCACATAGCATAAAGAACAGATTATTCTACATACTGTATTGTCTTTACAGTACAGCCACTGTATTATTAGACATGTCTGTCAAAATGGGACCCTTTTGCATTTCCAGTTTGTCAGATAACATTAATCTGATGCTGCTTGAATATGCAAAGCACTCTTTTATCAACACGTTTCAAAGCTCTCATTCATTCTGCTTCAGCCGTTTCATGTGCTAATTTACTGTTGTTCCTCAACGGGGAGCTCTACATGTGCTGTGCTAACTTTTCACTAACGGCTCACCTGCCTCTTGACTTTCAGCCAAAGTCTCTTTCTTAACCTGTCTTTATTTAACCTCAAACAAGAAGCATGTGCCTGTCATTAATGTGAATGACATTACTGAAGCCTCTGTGGTGTTCCCAGGTTCAGAGAACCCAGCCGCCACCAGAGGAAGAAGAGGATGCTGAGGAAGAGGAGACAGAGGAACTGGGACATGTAGACACATTTGCTGAGTACAAGCCTTCCAAATGTAGGCCACTAGACTGAATGTCAACATCCAGTTTCTTATTAATTCTACATATGAGAAGACTTTGATGCAGTTTGCCATTAACATGTTTGTTTTTTCCTCTCTTCAGCCACTATAGGAATTTCTCATCCTGACATAGTGGTGGAGACCAACACTCTATCCAGTGTCCCTCCTCCCGACATCACATACACTCTGTCTATCGCTGAGACAACGATTAACTCTGGCCTGCTGTCCGCTCTGCAGCTAGAGGCCATCATCTACGCCTGCCAGGTACACACACATACAGACAGGCTCACGTACACGCGAAGAAGCACTTATTCATTTTGGAAGTATAAATGATTAATGCGTTGATTATGCAGGCTTTTTTGTTTGTTCATGCGTTTGTTCTTTGTGCACCCTCAGCAACACGAGGTTATTCTTCAGAACAACCAGAGGGCAGGCTTCCTGATCGGAGATGGAGCAGGGGTCGGAAAGGGACGCACTGTGGCAGGAATCATCCTGGAGAACTACCTTAAGGGAAGGAAGAAAGCACTATGGTAAGAGAGAGAGGAAGGCCTCATGGAGGGATCGTAAAACCAGTTTAAAAGCTGAATAAATGTTTCATTGGGTTTCAATAATTGATTTTATATGATTGTATTTTGTATCCACTTGTATGCCAGGATATATTGAGCATGTAGAGGCTAGTTTGTGCACAGACCTGCTGAATTACTGACTTTCCTGTTCCTGCCCTCAGGTTCAGCATATCCAATGACCTGAAATTTGATGCAGAGAGAGATCTCAAAGACATAGATGCACCGAATATTCCTGTGCATGCCTTAAACAAGGTGAGTCCAGGTGTATTTGGCATTGCCAAGCTGAGAGTTTTGAAACAAGCTGTATTTGGTGACTGTGTGGCTCTGTAAATGTTTGTACATATCTCACAAAAACCTTTCTCTCTGTTTGACTTGTCACTGTAGATAAAGTATGGAGACACAGCTACCTCAGAAGGAGTCCTGTTTGCAACCTACTCTGCTCTGATCGGAGAGAGCCAGGCAGGAGGGCAGCACCGGACGAGAATTAAACAGATCTTAGATTGGTGCAAGCCAGACTTTGACGGAGTTGTATCCTTTCATTTTTAAAATCCTCACACACACCTCGAACAGTTTTCTACTTGACATTCCACGTCTTCGCTGTTTGCCCTTGACCTTTCCCCATCACAGATTATTTTTGATGAATGCCACAAAGCCAAGAATGCCACATCTACAAAGATGGGCAAGGCAGTGCTTGATCTGCAGAACAAGCTGCCAAAGGCCAGAGTGGTGTATGCCAGTGCCACAGGTAGGCTGACACACACACACACACACACACACACACACACACACACAGACACGCACACGTAATGCAATACAACTGAGGATTTTAAATATATATCTTTTTGTCATCTTTACCCCAGGTGCCTCTGAGCCAAAGAACATGATCTACATGAGCCGCCTGGGAATCTGGGGTGAAGGCACGCCCTTCAGAACCTTCGAGGACTTCCTGCACGCCATCGAGAAGAGGTTTGTAGGGTGACATGTTGCTGAATTTCGCTCAATAAAGCGTCATGCTCCGGGAGGCATATCTCCAAAACACTGTGCTTAATGGAAAATACCTAAACAATCTGTTTGTGGCGATGTCTGGTTGTCCGGTGATTGAATCATGTTGAATGATTTATATGCCGTTTGTATACAGAGGTGTCGGTGCCATGGAGATTGTTGCCATGGACATGAAAGTGAGCGGGATGTACATTGCCAGGCAGCTGAGCTTCTCAGGGGTGTCTTTCCGCATTGAAGAGATCGGACTGGACAGTGACTTCAAACTGGTCTATAACAAAGCTGCCAAACTGGTGAGCGTCGCTCCATATCATATTTATGTCGTGTGCTTATGTGTGTGAGATTTTTAAAAAAGCACACTCTACTCGAAAGTGACTATTAACATGTGAAATCTGTGTCCAGTGGGCGGAGGCGTTGCAGGTATTCATGCGTGCAGCTGATGAGCTGGGCCTGGTCAGCAGGAAGTCTCTGTGGGGACAGTTCTGGTCGTCTCACCAGCGCTTCTTCAAATACCTCTGTATTGCTGCCAAGGTCCGGTGCCTGGTGGAGCTGGCCCAAAAAGAGCTGGAGGCTGGAAAGGTCAGGACAACACACGCTCTTGATCACTGAGTCATACAGTATGTATAATCTAGAAGACTATAAATGACCCAGAGGAAGATCCAAGTAGGAACTGAAATTCTATAAATGTTGCATAAGTGGGGAGAAGTGCTACACGGACACGGAGTACTAAACTAACCTGCTTTGAGCTGATTGGCTCTGTCTGAGGTTATTAATTGGATCTACAAGCATCATTAATCATTGAGCGCATTTTAATTATTATAAAGTATGTTCGGATGCGTGCCATCACGATACCGGGAAGCCCGCGATGTCATTCGCTTCAGGTAAACACTAAACCTGTTCAGTTGTTTATGTGTTATTTTTTTCCTCTCCACCACAGTGCATCGTTATTGGGCTGCAGTCCACCGGAGAGTCCCGCACCAGAGAGGTCCTGGATGAGAATGACGGGCACCTGGACAGATTTGTCTCTGCAGCAGAGTGAGTGAAAAGGAATATTTTGTCTGTTGTTGTTGTTTGTGTCTATGTTAAAGTTCAGCATTTACCCTCTTGATACAGAATTAAAGCTATCCTGTAACCGCCTTCATAAGTGTTGTTTGTTTGATCAAAATCATAGCACCCTGGGTTTCTTCCATGCCACTGTGTTGCTTCATTAAATGGCTGTTTAATAAACGTGTTCTCACCACACACTACCCTTCAATTAAACCGTCTCTTCATTTTAATGTGAATTTAATTCTCATCCAAGAAAAACAAGAACAGGGATGGTACAGGTGCTGAGTGCTTTGAACTTGTCTGACCCTAAACCTCTCTTAGCAGACATGCCTGAATGTCTGAGTATATTAGATCACACACAACTTGCTCATCTGCCTGTCAACACTTGACAGCTACAATGAGGCCAAATCAGGAATGTACGGAGTGTCTAACTGCCACTACTGCTCTGTGTTGTTCTGATCCCTCAGCTGTCAGAATTTAAGTTTCTCTTTGTCTGTCTTTCCTTTAGGGGAGTATTCCAGTCTCTTGTAACGAAACATTTCCCATCAGAGAAACAGAGAAGGGAGAAGGCACCAGGGAATAAGAGAAAACGTAAGTGAAGAGGATGTACACCCCTAAATAGTCCCATATTGTGTCGTGTTTTTCACTCTTATTGTTTGTACCGAGTGTTCAGCTGACATTCCAGTCTGATTTAACAGTTAACAGTCTGTGTTAATGTATTTTTCTATTTCTGTGTATCTGATTGTTTGCGTACCATCTGGCAGCCTCGATTCACCCTTTCATTTCCTTGCAGTCTGCATCTATTCCTAGACCTCTCATGGAGTGATCCCGAGCTGTACGTCTTGTTTCTCACTCTAATTGTCATGTATGTTGTTGTTGTTGTTTCCAATCAGGGAAGCCCAGAGGTCGCCAGCACAAGGTACCCAAGCATACCGTGGACAGCGGTGGTGTGATCAACATCAGTGATGACAGCAGTAGTGACTCTGATGGCATGGATACAGACTCCAACTCTTCACCAGACTCCCTGCTAGACAATGATGATGTCATCTTTGTGAACCACACTAGCTGTCAGACAGGTAGGCAGATGTTTTTTTGTTTTTTTTTAAGGCAAATATTTTAGCCTTTGCAGACACGTCCAGTTATTTTTGTGACTCTTGCCTGTTGAGGTTACATGTTTAATGTCCCCTCTGCTTCCTGTTCACAGCCAGGATAGAGGAGATGAAGCAGGGCCTTCTCAACAAAATCTCCGTACTGGGAAAAGAACTACCTCTCAATACCTTGGACGAGCTCATTGATAAGTTTGGAGGACCAGATAAAGTCTCAGAGGTACGAGCCTTAGATGCTAAACTTGAAACTTGAAAAAAAAAAAAAAAAAAACCCAAACCCCAAACCATGATGTCATTTTTCACCCATTTAGTGACATAAGTGTGATAAATGTTTTTTTTTTTCTCCAGATGACTGGTCGTAAGGGTCGTGTGGTGCGGCGTCCTGATGGCAGCGTTCGTTATGAGTCACGGGCTGAGCAGGGTCTTACCATCGACCATATTAACATCAAGGAGAAAGATCGCTTCATGAGTGGAGAGAAGGTCAGATACACCAGTCAAATAAATAGAAGTTTGCATATAAAACAAGCTGTATCTGTACTTTTATACTTTATAAACATTGTTCCATAAGATCTCCACCAAATAAACTGTTTTCCTTTCCAGTTGGTGGCCATCATCTCCGAGGCGGCCAGCTCTGGTATTTCCCTGCAGGCGGACAAGCGAATCAAAAACCAGAGACGCAGGGTCCACATGACCTTGGAGCTGCCTTGGAGTGCAGACCGGGCCATTCAGCAATTTGGTGAGTCAAGATATGTAATCCGACAATGAGCCTTTTTAAAAGAAAAGGGGAGTGAGAGCTTGAGATACGCGGTTTCTTTTTTGTTATTAAAAGCAACTTTGTTGACTCACACTCTGTCACCTTTCCTATTTCCTGGGGTATTCCCTTGTATGAGTTTTACATACATATATAGTATGAATTTGCTAGAAGGCAAAACAAAGTGTTATATTTGTACACGCACACACATACACCATCACAGAGGAGTGGATGAATTAATTGTTGGCAGTGATTAGCAAACTGCTTAAGTAATTCTTTCCATTAGCAGCCTTCCAGCTTAGTGTGAAAGTAGCTTAATTCTTGTTTGGCAGGTTACTGTTCGTTTGCACAGCACACAGTCATAAGAGACTCTAAAGGTCTCCTGGGCATCCATAGAAAAACGTTGACAGAAGATCCCCTGCTCGAACAGGATTCAGTAATTACAACTAAAAAAACTAACTTAAAAAAAAAACACTGCAGAGTGTAAAGATCCAGTTTCACTGTCATTCGATGTTGCGGATCTTATCGTGCCACCACCAATATTCCCCTCTGACTTTACTGTTCTTAATTATTTATCAGTCAATCAGTATTTTTTTCTGTGAGTGGTTGCAACTTGTGTTAAAAAAAAACAACTTGTTTTTGTTTAAATGTCACAGTGTTTGTCTTTCTGGGCGATGATATCAATAAAGTTGAAACCGGAGAGACGAGTAGGCGTTAAATGATTTACGTGTAATTTGAAACCTGTACGCTGTAAAACACACACACAGGCTGTCGTCTTCGTCTCCCTTGCTGTTTCAGTCGTATAAATTCGGTCTTATCGTCACCTTTTCCTTGTCTTTCCAGGTCGCACCCATCGGTCCAATCAGGTGACGGCCCCAGAGTACATCTTCCTCATCTCGGAGCTGGCTGGGGAGAGACGTTTTGCCTCCATTGTGGCAAAGAGACTAGAGAGCTTGGTAAATATCATAGCTTTATAAATGTGTCTGTGTGAATGTTCTTTCTCTTTCTCTTTAGTAATCGGTCTCGTGGGAAAATAATCCTTGCTGTCTTACAGTGTGAGAAGAATTGTTCCACTGTAAACAGATAGTATCTGTGTTTCATGTTTATTGATTGCTGCTCTCTGGGTTGCCGTTGTCTCTACCATTTGCTCCCTCACCCTGCCCTCACCTTCTATCCTTCCTGTTTGCTGGGGTATTCCCTACTCTAGCTCTGTACAGTCTTTTTTGTATTACTGGTTCGCTTGAAGTCACATCAACTCGTCCCCACAAACCTCAAGAGATTCTGGGTCTTTCCCCTCTCCGACTCAATAATGGAAAACTGAATAAGCAGAAAAAAGCAGCAGCTTGTCTGGATAATTTATAAGCCTAGGTTCATTTTCCATAATTATCAATGCATTTCAGCACTAGCAGTCATTTATTCCCATAGTGACACAGCATGACAGTTCTTTTTGGGAAAAGGGCAAGGACTGTGCAATGGGATGGCGGTTCCAGGAAGTCCTTCTTGTGTTTGCCAGCTGTGTTCGGTAAATCTGCATCAAGAATAGGTCACATCTCGCCCTACCGGCCTGCCTGAACTCGATACAACACAAATGTGCGCACACGTGCTCTCACACAGAGTCGCTCCATTTTAGACAGCTGAATACCTTCACAACCAGCTGACTCCAGATCAGCAGTGAAGTCATATTTGGCTAAAACATCCCATTGTTTTGGTATGTCGAGGCATTTTTCTGTGTGGGCAGAGAAAACAGTTGGCTACAAGGCTTGTTTCCTGTTGACTTTCCAAATGTTTCTTCACCTCCATCACAGTTTAGTTTGAAATCTTTTAAAGTACGGACAACCACAAGACAAAAGTGGATTAATAAACATGATTTAATGCCGGTTTTATCTGTCTGTCACTTTGCAAAAATGTTGCTCGAGGTCATATTGAGGCAAATGTCAGCAGACAGTTGAGGTTCACACCTCAAACTTGTCTGTTTTCTGTTGATAGCCTGGGCAGAGGTTATCTGGTGTGCGTGTGTGTGATGACGTTTTCACATGTTGCTGTTTAGTTTGACCTATTCATATGAGACTACCGTCACAGGACTGGGATTTTTAACTGTACTTTAGCAAACATATATATATAGGTGTGAGCCAACTCTGTGGTTTACTAGTGATGTGTATGGAGCCAAACATAGCTGTATATTTTTTTGCAGTGATGTAATAACATACACTCCACAATCAAACTCATATATAGTATTCATATGCAGTTATAAAAAATCATCTTCACCCTCTTGTACAAAGTCTGACCAGTGAAGTCTGATTGTATAATGAAGTTGTGTAATGATGATCAGCGGCGAATGTAGATTTATCCCACGTCACTGTGTCCGTCTGTATTAGCGCTCCGAAGGCTGTGAAGCTAATACCGCTAATACTAATAATAATACTATTGCTAATCCACTTTGCAGGGTGCATTAACCCATGGAGACAGAAGAGCCACAGAATCCAGAGACCTGAGCAAGTACAACTTTGAGAACAAGGTACGCGAATTTAACATTTCAAAATATGCTTTTATTTCATCTCTCTCTTTCCGCAGCACACAGGATCTCTTGTGTTAACTGTTTGTGAGCTGCTGAATGCTGAGTGAAATATTCCCCATTTTCTTGCAGTATGGTACCAAGGCTCTTGATAAAATCACCAAAGCAATCCTTGGACACATAGAGAACAAGGTGCCCCCTCCCAAAGGCTACCCCGTGGGTGACGCCATGTTCTTCAGAGGTATGTTTGAGCTTTGGTTGAGGTCAGAGAACAACTCCACCACTGCGAAGTTAACTGTGACTGATCAGTAAAATGTTTTATTTATTTCAGACATGAAGCTTGGAATGATGGACGTGGGCATCTTCTGTAAGGAGTCTCGCTTCGGGATCAGTACTGAGAAAGGTACAGTACCCAAGAGGCATGCAGACATATTTTATGCCAGCATACTACTACTACTACTACTACTTCACAGTTTAGCTCATCTGTCAGCACAAAATCAGCTGCGTTAACTTGTCTTTTGTTGTGTTTTTATGCCAGACTGCAGCATCACCAAGTTCTTAAACCGCATCCTGGGCTTGGAGGTCCACAAGCAGAACTATCTCTTCCAGTACTTCACTGACAACTTCGACTACCTAATCGAGAAGGATAAAAAGGAGGGCAAATACGACATGGGAATCTTGGGTATGGAGGTCATACTCAAATCATAGCATGGTTTTAGACAGGCTGCAACATCATACTTGTAATCGTAGCTGCTCCTTCCTTTAGTCATCTGTCAACATACTTTAAATTTGATTGGCCCTTCGGGGATTGATTTAAAAAAGAAAGCTGTTTCCTCATTTTTTAATGTGAGTTATTATTTTAAACACTTGTTCTTTTGTGTCTCTTGACAGACCTCGCCCCAGGAAACGATGAGATTTACGAGGAGAAGCAGGAAACTTTCTTGACAGTTGGAAACCCCCAGGATGGACAGGTTGTTCTGTATAAGGTAGGCACCGCATAACCTCAGCTTGATATATTTAGTCGTTTAGATCATTACTTTGGGCCAAACACCATTATTATATCATATCTTGAGTTAGCCTGCCCTAATTTTAAAATGAGCCAAAATAACAGTAGTGTAACTGTAACCCTAAATATTGTGTCGCCTTTGTGGGCCAGGACTTAGTGGTCACCAGACAGTCTGGTGAGCACAGCCACTTTAACAGACCTCGGCTAATCTTACACGTCATCTCAGGATGTGATCTTTTTTATTTATTTATTTTTTATATGAACACTGAACAATGAACACTTGTGTTGTTGTGCCTGCCAAGACAGTTTGAGCATTATAAACCAGAAGTGATTCTTTATGAATATACATGATGCCCAAAAGATGCAAATCCTGTGCTCCCTCTCCTCTGAGTTAAATCCAGTCTGGCTTGTCGGCTCCCAGCAGACCAAAACAATTAAAAGTTCACATTTAACGGCAGCTAAGCAATCCTCACAGATTATGTAACAAATACCAATGACTACAGATTCATCAAGATTTTCCTGACGAGGTTTGCGCTGTGCACAGTTTTGCATACAAAGTGGTCTGCTACTTCTGTGATTCTCTACATAACCTCCTCTCCCACAGGTAACTCGAGTAGCTAACCTCTATAAGTCTTGATTGATGTCACTTTGCTCGCAGAAAGACTGTGATCATACAGGCTTAGCCTCGGGCTGAGGAGGCTATGCAGACACTAGGGGGGGGGAGGTGGAAACAGGATAATTACCGGTATCTTCTGCCTTTAGCTGTCGGCTACAGGCTAACCAACATTTGACATTTGAAAGTCGGCAGCCGGGGTAGGATGCTGCAGAGCTATGACCAGTTTAGCAAGTATAGAAAGAGACGAAGGTCGACGATGAGTTTGTGTGTGACTTCTTGGGTTTCTTTGCAAGAGCCTATGTCATCTCCAGGACTTAAACAGTGCATGCTTCACTCTGATCCTGTAGATCAGCGTGGACAGAGGTATGCCCTGGGACGAGGCCTACAACAGGTCACTGAAGCTCAGCGGTCCTGACGAGGGATTCTACCTCTCCCTGAAGGTAAGTCCACACAATTATAAGCAAACTAACCCCGAGATCTACTGTAAGGCAAATACAGACTCACTTCATAACAATGTGATGACACAATGGATTTCCAATGAAACAATTATTTTAGTCCTTGAGACGTGCAGATATTTAACTCCGTGTGGCCTCTCCACAGCTGCGAGGTAACCACCCATGTGTGCTGCTAGCCGAGCAAGGAAGAGGCAAGCACCTCGTCGTCTACAAGCCGAACATCGGCAAGCAGGCCCACCCTGAGAGTCTGGACAACCTGCAGCAACGCTACCGCAAGGTAACTGACTCTTTCAACTGTTCATGAATCAGTCAGGCTGATAGTTGTGTCTGTTATCGTCATCATCATCATTAAACTTGCTGAGTTCATATTTTGTTTTCTAAAGAATGACAATGAAAAAGTTAAAGCGACCGAAGACAGAGCTGAACATTTTCAGGACTGACACCTTCTGATCTGTTGATGTTTGGATTATATTCAGAGTCTGATGCCCCCTTGTGGCCATTGAAGAGTATTGAACCAGAACTTTGTTCAAGGCACTGAACAATGGGACAATCTTTTTGAGAGTCCTGAACTCATAAACAAAATCATGATCAGTGTAAGGATTAAAACGGGGACGATAAATGGGACTAATGACTTTTCACCATAAGCCTGCTGCACACAAGCTTCTTCTTGATACAACAAAGTTTAAGTTATAAATGAGATAAAACGATGATTTTGAATCTGAAATCTACTTAAGTTTCTGTCTTTAGATAAACATCTGTGTTTGTTTGTTATGTAAAGATATCTAATGGTGTTGCACCAAACTGTGGAAATAACGAGGTCTTTGCTGATTTCAATGTTCAATTTGCTTTTCCAGGTGACTCCAGAGGAAGCCAGGGACAGCTGGGAGAACCAGTTCAACTTCTCCTTCAGGAAGTGTAGCCATGCCAACTGGTAAGCAGGATTAATGGCTCAATTTATCCAATCAGGCTTCGACTTATTAGGAGTCAATCAGGGTCAGATGCCATTCCCAAGAATTTACAGGTCACCTGTAGAACTAACCTGCAAGTCTCTCGTGTCTGTGTTTAAAATGCTGGTCTCTGAGCAGTCCCTCACCAAGAAACTCGTGGGCTCTTTTGTTGTACGTATATAATATTTAAATATTCTTCTTTTCTGTGCATAGGAACGGGAAGTGTAAGAAAATTGAGGAAGGCCAGGAGTGTCTGCAGGGCATGCGTCTCCGTCAGTACCACATGTTGTGTGGTGCTCTGTTGCGTGTGTGGAAGCGCGTATCCGATGTGGTGTCTGACATCACCAGCTCCAGCATCCTGCAGATCGTCCGCCTTAAAACCAAGCAGCATAACAAACAAGTCGGTGAGTATCCACGACGCAAGCGATGCGTAGTCCACCAACACCAGAAATCTACGTCAGAGTTTTCCAGATGTCACTGAGTTGTTTTGCTGATCAAGTGTGACACTGTTAAAGTGCTGACACGTCTTTATGACAAAATGAGGAATTGAAATTGTTGCACACTTTTCTTATTTGTTTCTCCTGAACTCCTGCATGAGTACTACACTGACGCAAAATCCCAGAAACATGGAATATGTCGCAATTCAGCTCGACAGCCATGAAAACTCAACAGTGTGAGGACGCTTGCAAGAGATTCAGTGTCTCATTTTTATAAAGATACAAAAGAATCTGTGAATATGTATCTTAATTATCTGTTTATTGGTGCTGTGATATCACCTTTTTAAATTAAATGTCATTGTTGGAGGGAGCTGGTTTTGGTTTTTGAATATTTACCTCACTGATAACTGACATGACGTCCTCCTCATCTCTCCCAGGCATCAAGATCCCGGAGAACTGCGTGGCCCGCGTGCGCGAGGAGCTGTTGATAATGGACGAGGAGGTGAAGAGGAGACGAAAGGAGAAGGAGCAGCAGCGGCTGGAAGAGGAGCGCAGGCGTAAAATAGAACAGGATAACAAACACCTCCAGGCGATTCTGTTCAACCCGAATCCCATGTTAAACCAGTCCCTCGCTCAGTCCCTCGGCCACAAACAGAAACTGAACCTGCAAAGGACACAAACTGGCCTCTCTCAGCTGCAGAGAATACCAGTCCAGAACCAGTCCTCTTTACAGCAGCCCTCCCAGAACTTAACCATGTTGTCCTTACAGCGAAATCCCAGCCAAACCCAGCAAAGGACCCACAACAGCTGGCCCAACAATTCCACCACCACCACCTCTACCAACAACCAGGGCCCTCTGCCCAACATGCTTAACCTCACCTCCAATTTGTTTTACCCCCAGCCCTTTTTAGCGTCGTTTCCACAGCTGAAGAACTCACTCCATCACACACACGCACTGTCTTCCAAGAATCCCATGGATGAGATCTTGGACTTGACTATGAGCTCGCCATCCCCCTCCCCAGACACCACGGAGGGCGGACTGAATCTGACGAGACAGTCTGCAGCATTCGGAGATGATTTCATGGAGTCTCTGATCTCTCAGAATGCACCGAATGCCCAGCACGCTGCACAAATACAGCAGCCTCTTTTGCTACAGCAACAGCAGCAGCAGCAGCAGCAGCAGCAACTTCTGCAGGCAACGCAACAGCAGCAGAACCACAGCCTGCAGCCTAGTAACTCCCTAGACTTAATAGATTTTCTTGACTTGCCCCTGTCTCCCCTGTTGCCCACACAGAAAGCCAGCCCTTCATCCTCTACCTCCTCCGGCTCTTCCTCCACGTCCTCCACCTCTTCTGTGTCGAACAACCCCGTTTCTCACATGCCCGCCGGCCTCCTGCCCACGTCCACCCTCAATTCGACATCGTCGTCCTCTTCTCTCTTCTCCAGCCCGTCCTCGTCCTCCTCTCTGTTCTCCAACCCTTCCTCTCACTTCTCTTCCCCCTACCTCCTCCCCCAGTCAGACTCTCTCACCTTACCCAACGGCCACTGCACCAACGCCCTTGACGTACGCGAGGCTCTGAACAGCATGCTACAGGCCGGACCGGACCGCAAATCTGTCATTCAGTATCGGCCACAAGACTGAGAGCTTTAGACAGCAACAGCTCGTCCGGGCATTTTGTTTCTGTTTGGTCTTTTCGAAGCAGATTGTGTCTCTGTCGCTGCTGTCTGTGATCGCACCCTCGGACCTACTCCCTCTCCCCTCAGGGCCTATAGTCACGTCACTGCCTGTCCTGCGCTCGGCTCACCCTTCTCTTCTCTATCCACCTGTAGCGTTCACCCGCTTGAGGCTGTCGAGGTGACAGCGGGCTCGATCAATATCAGATTTCTGCACCAAAGTGTGTCCTCCACAGTGAAAGGCAGCTGTAAAACAAAACAAAACAAAAAAAAAAGTGACAGAAAAAAACCCCAACAACCACGTGATTAACTGTATTTTATTGAACATACGAGCTGTCAAAACAAAAGCTCATTCATTGAGGTGTGGAAAATCTTTAATAAACGTCCCGCTGCTGATTTTACGAGGTATGATTGGTGAAGTTGCTGGAAGCTCTGAATGCCTTTCACCAGTTTTTAAAAAAAAACAAACTGCATCTTTTACTTTTTTCTTTTTTTTTTTTGCTTTACTGTTAATTCGCCTCGTGGCTGTTTTTGTCTCGACTAAAAACAAGGCTTGTATGCAAGGCTTCATTTGAGTGAAACAAAAGATAGTGTTCAACTGGAAGACGGGGGAGAAAATGAAATGATGGAATCTTTTAGCTGATTTTTAGCCATGAAATGCCTCAGTTTTCTTTTGTTTTTATCTTCTTCTTCGTGCTCCTTCTTGTCTCTCTCCCGGCTTATATGAACACTAGTGTGAGGAAAAAGGGAGAGGAAGAGCAGTCTGCTGTTGCAAACAGTGCCTTTTGGAGAAATCTATAAATGCAGTCTTTAAAAATCCATGTAGCCTAATGTATAGATTTGTACTCTTGAGCATTGGTTTTAATTTAAATGGTATATTTGTATTTAACATTTAGCCCCCTCAGTCAGTCAGTCAGTCAGTTGTTTGTGTTACACTATGCTGGTGGTGAGTTTCAGGAAGAAGCCTCCATTAAGCCTGTATGTGCTTGTATGATTGTCTGTGTTGCTGCTTCTGCGTCCGTCTGTCCCCGTTCATAACATGACAACATGCGGGGTCGGTACGGCAACAGATTGTTGAGCAGCGTCCAAAAAATTTTTATCACACCCCCACACCCTGACGATAACATTTAGTGATGTGACTCCTGGTTTGATTTAATTTTGAATTTCTCAGGAAAGTCTCGAGTGCGTTGTTGTTGTTCCTTTTTTTGTGTGTGTGCGTGTATGTGTTGTGCATTTTGACCAACACGGATATGAAAATTTGTTTCAAGTCTTCAATTTCAGCGGATAACAAACAAGGACGTTTTTATTGTCTTGATGTCGCGACGATAAAAATCCCGTTGTTTTTAAACTAGAGCCTCGCTTGGAGAGAGGACAGATCTCTCACGAAACATGTTTCCATCTGAGGCGTCGAGGCTGTAAAAACGTGTGTAGACTTGTGATGTTCACTGTGTATGATAGTACATATTTAAAAGAAAATGACAAAAAAACCTGTGAGATCTGGCCATCTTTGTGTGAAAAAGGGTGCACTGTAGTTGGTTCATGACAAATAAATAAATAAAAAAACCGCCGGGATAAGTTAAAGTGATTTAAAAAGCAATAAAACCATAAGTCAACATTTGTTATGAAACATAAATGCCTAAGTACTGTTTATGCTCAACAGGCAAAGCTTTGTGGTTACTTTTGCATGGTATGAATCTTCTTATTTCTGTTGTTCTTCATAGTCTCTTTAGCTAAACAGATTCTGAAATGCATACAACCTTTGTATAGTAAGTTTTCACGGGATGAGCGCAATGCGTTCTTGATGTTTTAGTCATCGTTATTATAAAAGTTATTGTTATTTATATTTAAGGGATATTTAGATTTTAGATATGTTATCCTGCTTATTAGAAGAGTTAACGGAATGTTTGGTCAGGGAAGTTTCTAGTTTTCAAGATTGCTATAAAAAACAAATTCTATTATAACCTGCCACCAAATAAGATTGCACTGTTCTGTACTGCTGTACAGTGTCTGGATTTATTTCTGCTCATTTTCATTATTATTTTTTTTGCTCTCTTGTTTCTCCGACTTGTTAGACCTTTTTTTTTTTTTTTTTTTTTTGTCAGGCCTTGAGTTTGCAGAGAGATACCAAAGTGTTCCACAGACAGACAGACACCCTCTAAGATATCAGAACTTTTTATCAATCTCAGGAAGAAAATAATAAAATAAAATAAAAACCTACAAGAGGTGTAACGGCGGGGCGTTAGCAGAAATATATCATTTCCCCTTATAACAGTGGTGAAACTAACCAATACATGTGCTATTTTTTATTTTTTTTCTTAACTCTGTGCTGTGACTCTTGCTGTATTTATGTTTTTAGACTTAATGTGATGGGTTTTGTCGTTTGTCCTTGTGAACATGTCAGTGATTTTTCAATGTTTATGCCTTCTTAGGGCAAAGATCAAAGGCTGTTTCTTTTAAAGGAACATTATTTTTTTTCTGTGGACAGTTATTATTATTATTTTTTCTTTAATTCGTGTTAAAGCTGACAGTTTGGGGGTTTTTTTGAGTCGATTCGCACCTGGGGTTACACTGAAACGTGCAATTGATCTGTCCAAGCCTTTTTACTCCTCCCTCAGTGTAACAAATGTTTAGGACTGACTCAGATCCCAGATCTCTTGTAAACGCTTCTTCTTCTTCTTCTTCTTCTTCTTCTTCTTCTTCTTTTTTTTTTTTAAAAGAAAAAAAAATTCGCATCATCTTACTTCTGTAGCATGTTTTCCTCGTACCCTCATTAATTTTTGCTTTTAATATTCCACATCAGGCACATTCCGAGACGTCAGTCTGCAAAAGATTTGCCTTCGATTTTGTGTATTTTTATAGTAACACAAATAAAGCTTTATGCATTTGAGGGATATGGACCGCATTTTTAGGAACCAGTGTAGTTAGGCCTTTTATCATTTTATTATCATTTTGCACTAAGAATGGCATAATCAAGTTACTGTTCTCTCGTTGGTTATGATTGAGCGTTGCAAGCTTGTTGTGTTTCTGATCTTTGATGGATAGCTCTGTGTATACTGTAACCATCTTTTTCTCGTTTCTCCCACCATTTGCATATTATATGTTATCAATGTTATCACACTCAAAATAATTTATTGCTAACAAAAAAAAATGAAAACAAAAAACATGCTACTGATTGTATGTATTTTTAAACAAAGCCTATTTTTTCTGTAAAAAAAAGACAAAAAAAGAAACTGTGTTCAGCACTTTTATTCTGGGTTGTGCTTCTGTTTTCTATATATTTATAATTTAGATCCAAATGTATATATTGTAAAATTTGTGCCTTTCGACTAATTCTTTAAAAAGGTTTTCTACTCATTTAAGGAAGGACTATATGAAATTGCAATCTTAACTTTGTAAACAAATAAAAACTTGAAGATTGCTGAAACTGAGTCTTTTGTTCGTCTGGGGAAACGTTCGCTTCATGTAGGAAGAGGCAGCATGTGTGACGTCACTCCTCATTTATTTAAACAAGTTGACAGAGTGACGGCTCGACTGTTACTCTACAAACATCTGTACTCAGCAGCCAACCACAAGTTCACACGCAATATAAACATGACTCATTTAACGTCAGGGATAAATGATCGCACACACCTACCTGATACAGGCCCTATGAGACAGAGTCATGTGTAAAGGAGTAAATTTACTCAAGTACGGTACTTAAGTACGATTTTGAGGCTCCATTTTCTACGTCTTTTTAAGTTTAAGTGGTAAATATTGTACTTTTCACTCTACTACTTCTTCCCATGTCTGTGTAGATCCTCTTTAGGTACTCCAGTTTCCTCCAACAGTCCAAAAACATGCATTCATAGGTGTGAATGTGAGTGTGAATGGTTGTTTGTCTCTGTGCCCTGTGAGTAACTGGTGACTTGTCCAGGGTGTACCCCGCCTCTCGCCCTATAAGTCAGCTGGGATAGGCTCCAGCGCCTCATGACCCTGATGTATTTAACAGTCACATGCCAACTCACAGACTGATGTTATATGCTTGTTATTGTCAACATTACACATGGTGCACATGTCATTGTATTGCACACACTCCAATGGGTTTAATCGTAAAAGTTCAGTGTGTGGCATCTAGTGGGGAAGTTTCAGATTGCAACCCACTGAAAACCCGTCACCTCTCCCTCTCGGTTCAAGCATGGAGGAGAAGCTACAGTAGCCATGAAACTTGTGACAAACGCGAAAGGTCCTCTGTAGAGTCAGTGTTTGGTTTGTCCCTTCTGGGCTGCTGTAGAAACAAAGTGGTTCAACATGGCGGACTCTGTGGAGGACCCGCTGTACAGGACCGCTGTAGATATAAAAGTCTCATTCTAAGGTAACATAAACATAACAGTTCTTATTTCCAGGTGATATTCACAGATGAAAACATAGCTATGGAGATAGAGACCCTTAAATGTTACACACTAGACCTTTAAACATCACCATAAACAAATTACTGATTTGTATTCTATTTCTTGAGACAAGAGCAATGGTGGAGATTAACGTAAAGATTAACACAATAACAAGAATCAAGTAATAAATATTGTAGATTAAGATACCTGTAGTAGTAAAGTAGACAAAATTAGCTTCACCTTCATCAGGTGCAACATAAAAAGGAATAATAAGTCAAATAATATATATTATACTATGATATGAGTCTTTCTGAATAAGCATAATTTAACTTTTGGTATTTGAAATATATTTGAATGCTAACAGTAAGTAAAATGTTGAACGCTTTGAGTACTTTTGCACTGAATACTTCTTAAACTATTACTCAAAAGTCAGTGGACAGGTCATAACCAAGATATTTAGGTGAAACTGTATTCATGTGTCAAGTTCCCCTAATATAATAATAAAAAACACAGGGGGGATTCACAATTTAAGGAAGTAAACTGTTACATATAATAAAAATAAAGTTTATGGTTTCACTGTTTGTAAAGTTGTTTCTAAAGTTTAAAACAAACCAAATTAAAGACAAACATTGTGATTTACACTAAATAAATTATTTCATATAACAAAATAAAATTATTTTTACTCAAATAAAACATGCACACTTATCTCTAACACCCTTTTAAACTGGAGGAGGATTTATTTTATGAGGACCAACTTCCGGTTCTCGGTGCGGCTACACCTACACTCGCGTGATGACGTTGTGAAACTCACCTGTACGTCGAGCCGTCGACGCCACGCCTCCGCACCTGTCCTCAGGAAGATTTAAGAAAGAAACTTTTCCAAGCTGTGTGTGGGAGCAGTCAACACGAGCAAGTGCTTTAAAAACGCATTTCCCAGTGAGTCTGAGCGGATTTTTTTTAAAGTCGGACGACTCACCTGACAGAGAGAAGAGCCGCCTGAGGGGCATTTTACAGGTACGTTAGCTTCTCGACTGTCAATGATTTCCTGGTCCTCTCAGGTGAAAAAAAAAAAGCATGTCTGTCAGTCCTCAACACAGACTGAAGTTCAGGGACGATATCTGAACACCTGAAACCTGTTTTACTGAAGTAATTTATAGCAAAACGTTTAATTTTGTGTAAATTAAACAACCATAACCTCACTTTAAAAAAAAAGATTGAGCCGTTAGCCGTGAAGCTACCTTTGAGCATTTACAGGCCTGTAGCCAATAACTGGATATTTACAGACCTAACTGATTAACAGCTTCATTGTTATTCCTTCATGATGAGCTGGTTGTGGACAGGTAATGAGTCTAAATGTCAGCTTTGTGTTGTTGTGAAGCTGTGAGGCTTGCTGTATAACATAATTTAGGCTGTGGTTTATCAGCAGTTCTAGCATGTGTGTGTGTGTGTGTGTGTGTGTGTGTGTGTGTGTGTGTGTGTGTGTGTGTGTGTGTGTGTGTGTGGGTGTGTGTGTGGGTGTGTGTGTGGGTGGGTTGGGTGGGTTGTTGACAGCTGTTAGCCCCACTTTCCTCATCCTCACCTTACAGGTTCTGCCACACATGCAAGTTTCTACCTGCCTGCCACACAGTTTCACAATAGTTTCGCCTCTGCATTCCCAAAGTGCTGCGTCTGTCTCTCCCTTTGACTCCAATCCAGTGTGTTTACTGATACACTGTCTGATTAACGATGTGCTGCTGCTGCTGCTGCTGCTGCTGCTGCTGCTGTATTCAGACTAAAAAAGGCCTCGCTGATCTGGAGAAAATCTGTAAATCCTGACTTTAATGAAGGTTTTATGATGAATGGTGACGGTTTCTGTCAGGAAACATCTGTGGCATTGCAGTGAAACCTCCTTTAGAGAGAGCCGTGTATTTGTGTGGGTGTTGTGGCTGAATTACTACGTCTTATTGATGCCATGTATCATCTAATATTGCTATAAAACAGTCCTACGCTTACCTCGGTGTAAACACAAATTTAAACCATCTCACGGGTGTCCAGCTTCATCTAATCGAACCTTAAATTAATACACTTCCTAAAAGGTCAGGTTATTTCTAACTGTATTTAATAGTGGGTGGCACGGTGGTGGTGTCGCCTCACAGAAGGTTCCTGGTTCGAACCTCGGCCTTGTTTTTATACTTTTTTCTTTCATAACACAAACATGAGGTCACTCACTTTCATTCACAGTTGTGTTAACTACAGCTTCAGTTGTCAGACTCTTCGTCAGCTAAGTATGTGTCCCATTTAGCCCCGTATTCTTTCCCCCTTCTCCTTCAGTTATCGCAAACTAAACGTCATGCGTTCCATACTTTGTATGCTATTTATAATGTCTTTCCATTGGCTCAAGGTGGAGGGAGGTTCTCTAAGAAGCCAGCATCTAGTAATCGCCTTTTTGCTTGCTGCCATGAGAATTTTTTAGTAAATATTTGTCCCTGTTATCCAGTTTCCAATGTCCAATTTGATATGTACCCCAAGTAGAAAGAGAGATAAGTAAACTCAATATCAAATCCCAGAATCCTCTTGGTGGTAGCTTGCACTTGAGTCCAGAAGGGTTGTAAGACGGGGCAGGACCAAAAAAAATATGAGTATGGTCCGCGATTAATTGCCCTCATTGTGTCCGGCATCGGTTCTGATGTCCAGTCTCTCCAACTTTGTGAGTTTGTGGTCGTCATCTGGGTGTGGATTATCATTCCTCCTCAATGTCCAGCTCTCTTTGACACTTTTTACGTAGTCTGTTGAGTTGTTGTTCATCAGTGAAATACTGGAGTACTGATTCCCAATAATTCATTTAGTGGAGTTGTGCACTTTAATAAACATCTGTGTGACACCAGATTGTTCTTCCATACTCTGTCCCTTCACGGCTGAGGCCTTTCTGTGTGGAGTTTGCATGTTCTCCCCGTGTCTGCGTGGCTTCTCACCGGCTTCCTCCCACAGTCCAAAAACATGCACTTAATAGGTTAATCTGTGACTCTAAATTACCCGTAGGTGTGAATGTGAGTGTGAATGATTATTTTGAAGCTGTGATGAGCCAGGGTGTCAGCTGGGATAGGCTCCAGCCCCACGTCACCCCGATGAGATATATTTAATAGTCATATGCCCACTCACAGGCTGATGTTATATGCTTGTGACTGTCAACAGCACGTGCTGTTACCCTCCAGGTATCTTTCACGTTACACATGTGCACTTGTTATTGTACAGTCCCGTGGGTTCAATCTTCAACACCAACATGCACAAAATGTAACACATCCTGATTAAGAAGTGTTTAATCGCTGTGAATCTGTGTTTGTGTGTTTCCACACAACTGAGGTGAACACATCTGTACTGCAGTCCAGGTAGCTGTAAAGTGTGTATGCAGTGCTTAAACACTGTTGACAGTACATGCCATGAGTAACTCCACTGTGAGCTACAAAGCCCTGGTCTGTGTAATTACAGCCGCTCTGTGGGCTCTGTAAACCTCTCGAGTATTTGTCTTTCGGATCTCTATACTTACCCGAGGAAGCTTTGCTGTTCTCCATTAACCATGAACCACTGTATGTCTGACTCAGTCGTTAATAGTTACTAGAGCAGCTCATTTGAATGGTGCGCTGTTAAAAGTATTCCAGCTATGTGTCACGGTAAAAGTAGGCCTCTGTAGTGAAGCTCAGTACTCTGGAGTCGGTAGCTTGCACGTTGAAAGGCCAACAAGGTGTGACTTTGTCTTCAAAATGAAAGAAACGCAACCTCTGCTGCTCAGCAGACTTGACACATGAATGAGCGATTGTTTACCTGCGAGAGGGGGCTACACCTTCGCTAAGTGTTTGTTTTAGCAACAGCAGCGGTTGCCTCCCGTTGTGTTTTCTTCAGACTCATGAATAATTCAAACGGTGGTGTCCTGGCTGACCAAAGGCCAGCTGTTCCACTTGGCTGAACCCAAGCCGCCGTCCATCTTGCAACTGTTTTATAGCTGCCGCTTATTTGTTTCATCTATCGTTATCAACTTCTGCACGTTCAGGTGCAGAAAGTTCCTCCCCGCTGTGCTTCCCCCTCCTAAATTCATCAGGTACAAGAAGCTATGACTGCTGTAGTCTCAAGTAGGCAGGGCACTGACAGGAAAGCACCGCAGCACACCGAAGGGTCATGCACAGGAGAAATGCCATCAAAGCTCTGTGTTGCCACAGTGCCATTTCCTGATCCCAAAAACAGTCCAAGGCCTGTAAAGGAACCCAGGAAACTTTACTCAGAGCAAGCAGACCTGTAGTGTAGCAAACACCCCGTCAATTATTAACAGCCCAGTGCTCTCATTCCCTAGACGTAACCATAGCACCCAGCAGACTAAAAACTCAGCCAGCCGGCAGCCTGGGACCTGCTGCTGCTGCTGCTGCTGCTGCCTTGTGGGAAAGACTACAAGTTAACCAAGACACACACACACATACCACTGACAGTGGGAGCAAGTGGACCTGTTTGACTTTATGAACCCGTCAGAAAGAGAATAATCCAGATCATTACTCTGGAGCGATGGACACGTGAGCTACCTGCAGGGAAGCACAGGACGGCCAGCGACTTGTTTTTAAAGTCAAATAGTTTGAAGTGTCCTGTGACTGTGGCCTCTTTCTGCGGATTGTTTGTCTTTTGAGGACTCGAGGAGACGAGCACCGACCCATCTGAAGTTTTTTCTTTGTGCGTCTGTATCAGTCAGACTGAGTTTTTAACAGGATATCATCATGAATCTGACGCAGCGAATGAAACTGCTGAAGCACTTTGGCTCTATGCCCCCAGAGCCTCCGCCACCGCTGCTGGTGGTGCCTGTAAGTGGATGGGTGGTGTTGTTGTTGTTGTTGTTGTAGCAGCGGCTTGTATTCAAGCTTTTAATGTAGGTCAGTGCTGTGTGTGTCGTTACAGTGTATGTTTGTGTATTTTAATTTATCCATTTATGTACTCCAGTCAAGTTGCTTGATTAGTCAGTTAGCAGAAATACAGAAAGTCACTAGTTTATATAAGTAAGACCACAAAATCTTTAAATATTTGCTGCTTACAGCATCAAAAATAGTGAGATTATAAATATTTTATTCATTTTATATCAAAACATTAAGCATGAGCTTCACGGTTTGAGTTTTTAAGGTATCAACAAGTTCAAAATCTATTGATGACACATCTTCTGCATTTACATTTATCTACATTGGACGCTTTTATCCAAAGTGACAATCAAGGTACAATGTGACAGGGACTTGTTAGTGCAGCTATAAGTACTGTGACAGTACTAGAGGATAGATTTAGCATGTCCAGTTGTTGGTAGTGTTGGAGAGGAGGCGCTCTCTGAAGAGCTGAAGGTCTTAAAGGGATTTTTAAAGATAGGGAGGGACGCCCCTGATCTGGTAGGAACTGGTAGGACGTTCCACCAACGGGGAACAACAGATGAGAAAAGCACACGGGGCAGAGCCAGGCGTCTTCTGGTGTTTTATTTTTTATATAAATGTGTTATAGAAATAATACCAGGACATTAAACAATTAGACATATAGATGTATATACTCCAGTTTCTTTTGCAAATATCTGCCAACATGTATGCCGAAAATGTAAAGATAGGCTATCTGCATCATACATAGTGGGTGTATGAGTAGTAGGAGTATGAGTGAGAGAAGGAGTAGGAGTAGTATGTGTGTGAGTAGGAGTAGTTGTAGTAGTAGGAGTAGCAATATCAGTAGTAGGAGGAGGAGCATTAGTGGTAGTACTAGGAGAAGTTTTAGGAGTAGTAGTAGTAGTATCAGTAGGAATAGGAATAGTATCAGTAGTATCAGTCGTAGCTGCAGTAGTTGAACTGTTTCTAAATTAATTGAAAAGATGTTAATTGATTGTAAATAATAATATTTGTTCTGTGTTATAAAATTCAGTATCATGTCAGTTGATTGATGTAACAGGCAGAACACGTCATTTTGTGTGTAGAAAAATATTTTTACTGGCTTGAAACTTTGAACTTTGCTGTCCAGCAGGTCAGTAACTTTTATTTTTTATACTCTTGAATTTCCAAAGTCATGTTTTCAACATCTGGACTTGGCTGATCTTCATCACCTCTCTGTGATTACAGTCCACGTCACGTTTAAGATACCTCAGTCTTATGATATGGAGGTTAAGGTAGTGCAGCTCCACCTTAAATCCATGTTTATTGAAGGGCATCAGAGAGTGGGCAAAGGCTGGATGGGGGAGGAGCTCTCCAGGTGAGGTCTCTCCTATGTTTTCTTTTGGGTTTTTTTCTCCCTGCTGAGAGGGAAACATGATCGCCGGTCACATTACAAGTAATTTCAGCAGGAGGATCGAGTTTCCATCGTCCATACAGAGCTGATCTGAGGAGGTAGTTGGATAACTGTGGGATCTGTGATTGTTTTGCTCTCGCTGTTGCCTTATGGAATATAAAGAGCTGGCTGTTCATTGAGCGCCGGAGGCCGCAGGTGTTTTGTTCAGCTCAGAGATCCCAGTGGGAAATGGAAGTAAGGTTCAAAGACCAAGTGGTAAGTGGAGAGGGAGCAACACAAAGCATTAATGGTCCTACAATATACCGCTGCCTGGAAGTACCTAAAACGTAGCTGTTAAAAAGGAACAAAGGACATAAATTATTACTGATATGTACGATTAGAGGTGGCAAGATAAAGGTGCAGGAGTGTCGGGAAGGGCTGGAGGTTGTGGCCTTAAACCAGACTCACATCCGTGGACAGTAAATCACTGTCACCTTTATAATTTGTTGAGATAAATTCACTTGCTTTTGCAGTGCAACTACATGGTTACAAGACTTTAATATATTAAATATGATTTTCAGTGCAGACGGGCGTCTAATTTGTTTTTTAAAATCTCCATCTATTTTTAGAAAATCCCATAAACAGAGGACTCACTACTATTTGCATATTTTCCTTCTTTAACATCAGCGTTGGACGAATATTGAATACACGCCAACGGTGACTTTGTGATTTTCAGTTTAACATTGACCGCTTTAAAGTTAAACTTTAACTGGTGGTATCACCAGTGTGCTCTGATGTGGCTATATTTTCAGCTCAGCGCTTTAGTATTGCAACAGCGTTTCGACAAACTCGTCCTCTCGGGAAGTTGTTTTACAATCAAGTGTTCGCTCTTTGCTCGTCACCTCTGCTACGTCTGGTTTATTATCCCGGTTTGATATGTGTGTGTGTGTGTGAGCTGTAACTAACTGCAGTGAAACTACAAATCAAACACCTCCTAGTTTCAGTGTTAGATTAGATTAAAATTACAGACATGCAGCTTTTTTTATTTAACCAATCCGGTCAGCTGCTGTGTGTATTCTTTTCATTTTTTTTTCTCCACCCTCAGGTTTATGATTAACCTGGACAAACAAATGGCCTACTGTTCACAGGTCACACACTGTACACCTGTGCTCGTAGTTACTTCCACCAGCGAGTTTGAGATTCTTGTTTCCACCCCTCGATGATTAGATCGTTTTAATTGTGAAACCAAGATTGACTTAATTACAAAAAAAAAAACATTTTGCAACATCAATTAATTCACAGTGTTTTCAGATGATGTGTTCGGGTGTGTCGGGACATTAGATACTTTCCTGTTTTTCAATCTAATCTATGTTGCACTGCGAGTGTTAATACATACCACTGCCTTGTTCTGCTGTAGTATCTGAAGAAACTCCGAGCTGTTTTTAACAGTACACGTCTGTGTGTCGCCGACTAGAGTAGCTGGCTTTACCCGTTCTTACTGTAACTCAGTGGGTGTCTTCGTCGCTCTATGAAATGGCAAAAATCCATGACCAGCTCGTGCTTTGTCTGCGTTTGGTTTTAAAGATATCTAGTATGTGATAAATGATAAACACATGTTAGGGCTGCAAATAAACATCCGGTAGTCCGGTGTGTTAATTAGTGTAAAACCCTGTCATCTTTTTTTTTTGGACAGAAATTTGCTCAACGGATGAAGGAGTTTATAAAACAGTGGGAGGGACATCTCTCCTCAGGTGGTTTCATACACCTTAATTTAAATGATAACTCTCAGGTGGAGTTTACAACTCCCTTGAGACATTAAGGTATGAACAGGTGTTCAAAATCAGACGTAAACAACAAGACCAAAGCGCCTTCATATAAATAACCTGGTGCATTAGAAAATATTGACTTGACTTGAGAACCTGGAGCTATGTCACCAGCCTCCAGCGCCGAGCGTGACTGTTTACAGAGAGTCAAACGTAGAAGTGTGCTGTGTACAAGTGTGTCTGGGTCCCCTTAAGAGGAATTATATCTCTAGACTAGAGCTGCCACGATTAATCAATTAATCAATCAATGTGCAAAGCAAGAAAATAATTGTATATAACTTTTATAATAATGCATATAACAGTCAGTTGCAGCCCTATTTGTCTCTATACAATGTTTTTGTGCGCCTACGCTACTTAACAAGCCCCGGATGTTATACGTTGTCAACACCACATGAGCACCTATATGCACACACACACACACACACACACATACACAGCAGGTAGCCCCTCCTCCATACCGGTCAAGCAGGATTGAGACAGGTGAGAGCATGCTGAGATCAGGTTGAGCCGTACACACACACACACACACACACACACACACTCTTCCTGCTCGGCTCAGGCTCAGCTGTCCTCCCCGTAATGACCTGGATCATGTTTAATGATGAATAATTTAGGATTTCATATTAAGTTAAATATTCCTTTGCTTTATTCCTATTCTTGTTTTTTCTTTCCAGAAACCAGGCATGGAGGAGCTAACAATATGGGAGCAACATACAATAACGCTAAACAAAGTAAGTGATTGTTTGTTAAACAATATGAAGAAAATATGATATGCATTTCACACGCAGAGGTGTCGAGGAAGGTTATTAAGTGTTTTCTTCCTCCACATGTGAAAATTTCCCCTGAAATTTACAAGAAACTAAAGTATATTTGAAGTGCTGACCACTTCAGTGCTGTTTGGTTAGTTTTGAAGCACAAATGGAGAAGTGAAAGTCGAGTCTCGATGTACGTCGCACAGGCAGTTTCAGTATTGTTTCCATGGTTATTGTAAAAGGGCTTGTGTGTGTGTGTGTGTGTGTTGTGGGGGTTGAGGTGGACCGTGCTTCAGACCTCTCGGTTTCACAGCACAAACTCCAGCAGGAATTCACAGCGACACACCCTGCTGCACCCCACAGCACCAGCCGGCTCTTCACTATCCCGCCTCAGACTGAACGCCGCTGGAATGTGCTCTCTCTCTCTCGCTCTATCTCTTTACTGCATCTCCCACACATGCTCATACTCTCCCGCATTCCTTCGCTTCATTCATGTCACTCTCTCATGTACTTGCCTTGTCTGTCTAAGAGCTGTTTTTTTTTTTTTAATCTCTTCTTTTATAATGACAGGATTCCAAACTGGGGTTCGGCTTTGCCATATCAGGAGGCAAGGACAAGCCTCACCCAGACACCGGGGATACCACTGTGGTGGTGTCAGATGTGCTGCCAAATGGACCAGCCATGGGACGCCTGTTGTAAGTTGACCACCATCGCTCTGATGCGACTGTAGGAACCTTAAAGACTTCACTGTTGTCATAAAAACACCTGATCTCCTGTGTGAATAAATACATAGACTTACTTTGAACCAGACTCACGTGTGTGTTTGCTTGTTCTCTGCAGCACCAAAGACCAAATTGTCATGGTCAACGGGGTGTCAATGGAGAACGTCCACTCCAACTTCACAATTCACACCCTCAAGTCATGCGGCAAGACCGCAAACGTAGTGAGTATAAAGAATGACCTCTAATCTATCGTGTGTTACTGCTCGCTCGTGTTTCTAAATCTTTCTCCATATTTCTCATTAAGACAGTGAAACGTCCTCGCAACATCCAGATCCCGGCAACCACCAGGCCGTCACGGGCCGCCTCCCATTCGAACCTGCTGGACGCCGACCCCCCCAGGCGAACACGGCGCTACTCTGACGGCAGCGACAACCGAGACAGAGACCGCTATCGCCCCCGCCCTCGTAGCATAACGCCCGACCGCAACGGGCATGGAAACACGCTGCCGCTGATGTCGTCCGGGTACAAGAGGCTGCCGTATCAGGACGTTCCAGACAAACCCATCAAAACAACATTACTTAAAAAGAAGATCACAGATGGTAAGACTTCAGGGACTACGGAAAGTCCTCAAGTAGTCACGGTGAGAGAGGTGATTTCTGACTGGATTCTTGTTGTCCTCCTCCCTCTGCAGAGTACGGATTGAAGCTGGGCAGTCAGATCTTCATCAAGCACATGACAGAAACAGGCCTGGCTGCAAAGGAAGGAACGCTGCAGGAGGGCGACCTCATTCTCAAGGTAAAAATTGAAATACTCAGTCAACACAAACAGATTACTATGCATTTGTTTTCTTGTCATGTTGATTGATTTGTCTCCGTTGATCAGATCAATGGCATGACGACAGAGAATCTATCCCTGCTGGAGACAAAGCACCTGGTGGAGAAGAGCAGGGGCAAACTGACCATGACGGTCCTCAGAGACGACCGCAAGTTCCTGGTCAGCATCCCAGAGGTGGAGGACAGCGCCCCCAACAGCGAGGACGAGCCCCGTCGAGACAGCAGCTCTGAACTGGAGGGTGAGGGAGGGAGATGGAGATGATGGAGGAATGACGTGAATGAGAGAAAATAAATGGAGAAGAAATTTGATGTTGGTGAAGGATTTACCGTGAATAAGTCTTTGCAGCATTTCTGACCTCACTAAATGAAGTTGTTTTCTGTTTCCAATCAGACATTTCAGACATTGATGAAGACATCCCGACTCACAGAATGTCCCGTCAACCTAACCGAGAGAAACGGACACGCAGGTACACACAGCACTTACACACACACCAAAATTAATAAATATAAGTTGATTAATTTCTTTTTAAGCTGCTGCTTTGCCCTATTTTAAGAGGAAACAAACTGAAAACTCTTGTATTTAATAATCTATAATTTAATTGTTTTTATCTGTTTTTTGATAATCCCAGAACGAGAGCTGAGCCTCCTCCTCCTGCCAAGTCTCGGGATTCATCACCGGTGCGCTCCACCTTGCCTCGACCTCCTGCCAGAACCTACGCCTCTCGCAGAGGTCAGTCCTGCCAAGAATCACTGTCTTAGCAGAGCTACACATAAGCTCTCGGTCACATATTCAGACAGCAGTGATTTCTCAAAAACAACGTTAATGTGTGCCATTTTAATTCGAGCTGTGACTTAATACTGCGTTAGCAAAAGCTTAATGTCTCTGTAGCTGCAGGAGTTCACATTGGGATTTAAAATAAACATAATGCTGTTTGTTTCTGTTTATTTTTGTTCCTTCAGCTCCATCTGAGTCAGAGTCGGACCGCAGTGCCTCTCCTCCTCCCGTCAGGAGAATCAGTCCAGACACGAGGGACCACTCCAGCAAATACAAGTCAGTTCAATCTCTTTATTATTTTTAATCAAATGTTCATTAAACTCTGTGTTTATTTAGATTTTGGATGTGTAGATGAACGACTGATGATGAAAATCAAAATAGATGACTTACTTTTGTTTATTATTTAATTTTATGTTTTACCTTACGACATAGCTAAAGGTTTTTGCAGCCATTTTGTGTCAGTCTCCTGTAGTTACACATTGTTTGTTTGTTTGTTTATTTATTTATTTATGCATGTCAGACAGACAGAAGTTTGAATTTATAGTAACCTGTTGAACTGTGGAAACATTTCGACTTGCTTCACTTTAGTCTTTTCATTTGGGTGGAGTAATTACTGCTACTTTCATTCCTCTGCATTGCTGTTGATTGATAGTCTTTGGCACATGCACGCTTGTAAAACCAAATCAGGTTTCTCCAGCTGGAATCGAGCAACGATTCCTGTGTTTTAATCGCTCGACTCACGTTTACAGGAACGCCAACAATATCCAGGTTGCTCAGATGCTTATAAACGCAACGAATGTCAAATAAGGTGTTAATAAATTAATGTTTGATTTGCTCTTTTCACAGAAGTCTGTCTGGTGTGTCCACCCTTCCAAATCCTCGGTCCTCTCCTGTAGTCCACAACTGGAGCACCTCTCGGCCCACCTCCTCCGCCTCGCGGCCTCGTAAGCCGGTGTCAGAGTCGGACTCTGAGCGCAGCGCTTCCCCTCCGGCGCGCAGGGCGAGCCCCCGCCCAGACGGCAGATACAAGTGAGGACAAAGCTTGATTCAACTCCAACACCATGAGAAAATAAATCTCTTTTTCCTCCTTCCTAACTGTCTTTCTCCCCCCCCCCCCCAGAGTTCTTCCTGATCTGGCCCACGCAGGGATGAGAGCCACCCCCATCGATGTTCGCTCAGAGCTACCAAGGAGGGTCAACTCACCTGTCAGAGTCCCGCCCCCAGGTCAGTACACACACACACACACACACACATAGGCAAAACAATCTAACTTTCTTGTCATAATAACACATCCTAGACTCTGTCTGACATCTCTTTGACAACATTTGCTTAATGTTTTGAATTTTTGCTGCAGAACAGTCAAATAACGCTGAAGCCAGAGCAAACATGAAACACTGCGCAGTGTAGAGGCTGATAATTATCTTACTATATTTATAGTTATTTATGCAAACATATTAAAGTGTCGACTCACTCTGAAGACTCTTAAAATGTTTCATTTTGTTTGAATTTTGAAGATTTAATAATTATAAAACTACATTTATCCACTTTAAAGTGACTTTAAAGTCATCTTTTGGTAGTATAAGGCTAAAAACGGCACAATGTGATAGAAAAACGTTACAAAAATATTACAATAAAGTTGTTTTTATGCTGCAACACAGTAAAAGAAATACTTGCAACACTATTTTTAACAGTTGTTCTCTTTTTTTTCTTTTTTTTTCTCAGACTCTGAGTCCGAGTCGGACAGCGGCGTGGGGCCTCCTCAGAGGCAGAGCACCACCTACAGTCAGGACTCTCTCAGCAGATACAGGTACAGATGAAGGTCCACCCAACCCCCAACCTCAAATCCCAACCCCCCACTCCCCTCCCCGAAACCCAACAAGATGTCACGGACTGGGACACTGAGCAGACTGTGCACGCCTCTCCCCGTTATTAATATTAGCTAATCACATTTTTATTTACCTTTATTTTAAAACTTAAATTACCCCTCTATGTGTGTGATTTTTTTTATTATTATTATTATTATTGATTTGCTCATTTTGTGCCTGAAGTCTCTTTTTTTTTGTAGCCTTTTGATTTTTGTTTGTTTGTGTGTTTATGACTGTGTACCAAGTGTTTTTGTGTTTGTGGTGACATGTTGTTAACCAATGAAATAAAAGTCACTTTCACTTGAACATGTCCCTCTCCTGTATGTGGCTAAGTGCTGATTAAACAGAGGACACTGAAGCAACAATATTCCAATCAAACATCTGCAGAATAGTTCAGATCAGTTCTTGCAAATCTGCATGTTTTTATCCAGCATGTTTTAAAAAATTTATAGCAAACATGACATAACAAGATCAAGCGAGACCACTAATAATACTGAATGGTTAATTCTGATCAGTTACAAAGCAGTTAACCATCAAAGAGAGAGCTTCCCTCAGAGACACTAAGGTGAATATTCAACATTTCAGTCTCACCTGCTCATCAATAATCATCTTATTAGCCACAGGTCCCCCCCACTCCAAACATAACTGAGATTTCTTCCTCCTCCCTCACTCCCGCCTCCCTCTCTTCTCTTGCAGAGTCCTGCCAGATGTTGCTGTGGAGCCGCCGAAATGGAGTATAGCCAGCCCCACTGCCAGCAATCCACCACAGAGAGGTGTGTGTGTGCACTTATTTAGGCATTAAAAACTTTATTTTTATAACAGTAATGTTATACATGGTCATCTACTGGCCAATGAGTATCCAAAATAATTTATTAATTGATCTTCACAGCTGATTCTGACTCTGAATCGGAGGCCAGTTATGCACCGGTGCCTCGCAGGAACTCTACAGACAGCGCACCCTCCAACACGGCTAAAAACCGATACAGGTGAGAGACGCCGTTAAGAGCTTTTGTCAGAATAACTAGTATTCAACTTCATCTAACAGTGCTCAGAAACACATTTATAAACATGACCTGTGGGACTAACAAGAAACCTAACTCTGAACTTACCAAGTACTTCTGAGGGCATACATTAGCCTCAGCCAACACTGTTGACAGTAAAGCAGCAGTCTATTGATGGTAACCTGAGCCGGTGTACTATCAGAATATGAGTACACTTCGGTAAATATTTGTTTATAGTCAAATGAACATGTCATTGTACAGAGCCGGAATAAATGGGTACTAAAGGAATATTTTGTTGGAGTTCAGGTAGGTGAGGCAAAACTGACACTAGTTATCCAGGAAAACTTACCAAAAAATAAAACATTTAAGCAAACATCAAGCGATTAAGAGCTCTGTAAATAATATGAATAATATGAATTCATGTGGTTTAGATACAGAATACAGTAGGCCTGTAGCTTATTAAAACAAAGAACCATATAGAAAATAAACATTAGTTGTCGTATTTGGTGCAGAACGCACTCTGACACAGTTTAAAATGAAACGTGAGTGCACCTTCAGGTTACCGCCTCATAGTGGAGATGTGTAAAATGACACTGACAGGATGTCTGACTGGTTCATCAGCTTACAGTAACACTCTGTACACACTGTTGACACATGACTGACGTGACTTCCTGCAAGGGTTGTATCACGTACTGTTTGAACTCAACAACATGTTTGTTGCTTCTTTAAATACTTTATCTTCAAACTCTCTCACAGTGAACATACGCAGTAGACTTAAAATAGAAAATACATAAAAGAAAATACAAGCAAACAAATAAAACGGATAAATATATCTGGATCAGAGAGCAGCAAAACACACAGTCAGACAGTTAAGTCTCATCAAGTGATGCCAAAAACATTTCCACATTTTCTGAGAGTAGTTTCTGTTCCCTCCAAGCAATCCAAAACATTTCACTGAGCTGCCTCTTGATATATGGGGACAGTGGACACTTCCAATTAATCTGGCTGAACATTAACTTTACAGTGTTAGTGGAAAAAAACGTTAAATATGTCACTGTATAAATGATTGAGTACTGGACAGTGCCAGAACAAGTGTGACAGTGACTACATCTGTCGCACAGAGAGGAACCTGATTGAAATAGTAATTCATCTGTATCTAGAATTAATAGAACATTTTAGTTTTAAGATATTTAATTTAACAGATTTAACTGCTGCTTGTTTTGTTTATGTATCACAAGATGTGACGTATCGTAGTGCATTACATTTATTTATCATATGCCATCTGTGTCTTTCAGAGTCCTGCCTGAAGTAAAAGCCACTCCAGTCGCCGTGAAGCAGGAGCCTCCTCGTCGCGCGCCGTCACCGCGCAGACCGCCTCCTGATGGTCAGCGTACTCTCCCGTGTGTCACACACTCTCATCCTCATCTAACGCTTTAGAGTTAGTCCTGACCACAGTTTCTGTTTTCGGTTTGTCTCATTCAGATTCCTCAGAGTCAGACCAGCTGTCACATCTCAGGAGGTCTGGTAGCTCTGAGCGGGAGGACACCCACCGCAGGTACGGCTGACCACGCACTTCAACAAAATCAAATCGCTGTTATTGTCACATAAGAACCGTTGTTTTGTTATTGTATTAAAGCTTTATCACAGTTTGATGTTTTCTGCACCTCACAGTGTTCCTCGTGCTGCTAATGGGACTGGCACCCTCAGATCTGGGATTTCAGTGAAGAGCAACCCGCCAGTCTACTGTAAGGACACTGACATTTTGAGCTCTGAAGAATTGTGTTGTACTTTTATGACATTTTTTGACATTTTATAGACTAAATTAGTCATTTATTAATCAAAATTATTAACTAATAACTCAGTATGTCTGTATCTCTTCTAGCTAAACCTACAGAAGAGCCCATCTACTCACTACCTCCAGATTCTTACCCAGCACCTAATCCAGGGTGAGTAATGTTCATCCGTAAATGTTCATTCATGTGAACGTCGACATATTCGTCTAGTTAATTCTAATTCTTCATCTCACTCTCAGGTACAGCTCGGACCTTCACAAGGTGTCCTTTGTGAAGGAGGGCAGCGTGGGTCTGAGGCTGGTCGGGGGCAACGATGTCGGTATATTCGTAGGTGGAGTTCAGCCGAACAGCCCTGCGTACGAAGAGGGAATGAAAGAGGGAGACCAGATCATGCAGGTGAGAGAATGATGCCACCTTCCGTTAGTTATCGCCTCTCTTTAAAGCTTAACAGTAATGCAGACGTTGTCACATATTTCAACATCTAGAGTTATAGCTCGTATTTTGGCACGTCAGCTGCTTTTCAGGATCAAGGAGAGTTTTCATCAGGCAGGTCACCCTGAATCAGCACAATTTATCCCGTCATGTTCAGGCGTTTCACGTCAAAGCTCTCTGCCAGCAGTGAAAGTTAAATAAAATTGTAATGCAGTGAGTTTTCTGTGACTGTAATCTGCAGAAGTCAGCTGTTGGATGTCTTTTTACGTATAATATATATTTGAATTTAAAAGCCCTCAGGCTTAAGATAAAATGTCTTCCTCCTCCTTACTCAGGTGAATAATGTCGATTTTGGTCACTTCACACGAGAAGAGGCGGCCAACTTCCTCCTGGACATCAAGAAAGGAGAAAGGGTTGAAATCTGCACTCAGAACAAAATGGACAGTAAGTTCATCACTAAACCGCTTAATGATAATTACGTGTAAAGCTGCTGTCAATCAGTGAGTGATTTATCAATCTCAACTTCTCCTCTAATCAGTTTATAAGAAGATCATCAAGTCCAACCTGGCGGACAACTTCTACATCCGCACACACTTTGACCACGAGGCAGATAGCCCCATTGGCCTGAGCTTCACCAGAGGAGAGGTGTTCAGGGTGGTTGACACGATGCACCGCGGGAAGTTGGGCAACTGGCTGGCCGTCCGCATGGGGAACGACCTGCACGAGATGGATAAAGGCACCATCCCCAACCAGACCAGGTGAGGAAGAAGACGAGAAACTGGTTTTAAGATTTCTTGTTTAAGCCAGCGTCATAAATTCAGTCGTTACGTGTGGATTTTATCCTCCCGCAGAGCTGAGACGTTTGCCAGCCAAGAGCAGGCGCAGCGGGCGAGCGGCGGGGAGAGGCAGGTGTCAGGACCGAGAGCCGAGTTCTGGAAACTACGGGGGCTCAGAGGAAACAAGAAGAACGAGAAGAACGTCCGTCGGAGTCGTGACGACCTGCTGCAGCTCACCATTCAGGGCAAATTCCCGGCCTATGAGAGAGTCCTGCTCAGAGAAGGTTTGTTTTTAAAGTCATGTTTTTTCACGTCCTCAATCCAAAACGAGTTGAGCGAGTTTCAAATAATCCTGAATTGTTTGCATTTCCAGCTAATTTCAAACGACCCATTGTCATTATGGGTCCTCTTAATGACATTGCCATGGAGAAGCTGGCTAGAGAGATGCCTGATGAGTATGAAGTGGCAGGTTGGTTTCTCTTTTTTTGATATTTTTTGTCACCTACGATTTTAAGTTATTCTCCTGATCTTCACATTAAACTTTTTTTTTTTATTCATGGCAGACATGGTTCCCCGCAGTGGAGGCGGAGACAGCGCCTCCACGGTTATTAAACTGGACACCGTGAGGAGAATAGCAGAGAAGGTGAGTCAACCTTCAATTAACGAGAGCTGGAAACGATCTAATATTTATATTTCTCACTCCCTTACACCCTGTTGTTGCTGTTCTCTTTTCCCAGGACAAGCACCCTCTTCTGGACATCACTCCAACTGCAGTAGAAAGGCTGAACTACATCCAGTACCACCCAATGGTCCTGTTCTTGGACCCTCACAGCCGCAAAGACGTCAAGGCCATGAGGCAGAGATACAACCCCAACTCTAACAAGAGCTCCAGACGCCTTTACACGCAGGCCCTCAAGTTGAGGAAACACTGCAGCCACCTTTTCTCAGGTAATAACAAATGAGCATCAGTGTTATATATTATAACTGAACAATACAACATATATAAAAAAAGCTTCTTTATTTGTCTAGTTATCCCTGACAGATGTATTGGTACCAGTTTACACTGTGTTCTTCCTCTCCTTCAGCACGTATTGACCTGCAGCCCAGCTCCAGTGTTTGGTATGAGAGTCTAAAGGATAAGATCCGCCACCAGCAGTCCAAACCTGTCTGGGTGTCTGAAGTCACGGTACGACCCTCAGCTCCTTCTGACCCACACACAAGCCAGAATTTAAGAGTTGGCACTTGTGTTAACTGTATTAAAGTTTGTTGTACGTGTCCTCTGACGTGGTAAACTAAAAACTAAAATGGTTTTCCTTCCTGTCCAGTTGGAGAGCGGTGGAGAACAGGACTTAGATGCTCTGGACCAAACCCAGTCAGACTACCTCAGTGCTGCCAGTGACCTGGAGGACACTGATGGAGAGCCCTTCACCGACGGAGAGGTCTACACCGACAACGAGGACCTGGAGGAGGCTTACCCCGGTCAGAACGCGGCCAATGCCTCCAGAGGCTCCAGGGTAGCTGGAGCTGCTTTAGCCCGATCATCCGAGCCCGCCTTTGGGGACCGCAGCCCCACCATGGACCACGAGCCTTACGCTGACTCCCACTCGCTCAGAGAAATCCCACCGTTGATGCACGTACCCGAGCCCAAGGCACCCCGCCGGGAGAGTTACACCCCGCCTCACAGCGTTGCTGAGGAGGAAGACCCTTCTCGTCGCAGTTTCACAGACTCAGATTTCAGCGCCCTCGACGTCATTCCGCCCACCACTCCATCAGACGGGCCTCCGGACTTTATAGCCCCCGACCCCACCACTCGGTACTCAATGAACGAGCCCTCGTATGCTGAGCCCGAGAGCCCACAACATGCCAGCCTGTCTGCTATCGAGGAGAAATTACAACAGGTAAATAAAATGTTGCTTTTAAGACCAATTTAGAAGAAGTGAGTAGTATTTAGACTACAACTTTCATCGTCGATTAATCTTCAAATTGTTGCTGATGTCTTCGCGTTTAAACCTAATCCATCGTCTTCTTTCACTCTCAGAGAAAATAAATTCATCTTTTAAATCATTTTTTTAAGCAGGAAGGCCAAACATTAACTGTTTTTAGCTTCTCAGATGTAAATATTATTATATAAATATTAATATATATTATTTTTATAATAATACATAGAATATCTTTAGATTTTTGCTTTGTTAAAGCACAAATAATGTTTTACAGACTAAATGATTTTATTTTAAAAACTTGGCCTGTGTCTGCACTGTGTATTATAAAAGCTCTCAAAATTAGAGAGTTGGCTATCAAACAGCTACATTATCTTTTTTCTTTTTCATCCTTTTGACATCCTTCTCTTAAATTTAACAGAACGACTTTTCTTTTTTTTTTTCAACTGAATGCACCAGCAGTGGGAAAACTGCGTTATTACCACACAACAATCAAACTTAAACCCAAATGTAAATTTTATAATAAAGTTATTCTAGTTAGGAAAGTTTAAAGTTGACTTTTCCTACTGTGACTGCCTGTGAAGTAATTATAAATAATTACATATTAAGGATTTGTGATTGCAGTAAATTGAGTTAAAAACACTCGTACAGTCTTAAGATCATGTGGAAACTGTGAAATATTTGTGCTTGCTGTAACGTGTTTACGTACAAAATAATGGGACGTTCTTGTTTTTAAACCTGTCTTGTCTTCTCTTGTAGGCTCGCTCTGCAGATGCACAGCCACAGGCGGAGCCACAGCCTCAAGCTGTAGAAAAGAAAGCCCCTCACTTCATCGTGTAAGTGTTCTTTTCCCGTCTTTGAGTATCAAAGTAAAGCTAGATTGAGATCATGTGCTAATCTCGACCCCCCCCCCCCCCTCTCTGTCCTGCTCTTTGACAGGCTGGCACATCATCACCAAGCAGTCCAGTTCAGACGCACACAGATCCGAGGCAGCGACAGCTCCGACGATGACGATGACGAGACGGAGGACATCGAATGGGGTCCTGCAACAGAACTCTAGAGTTTGTGTCGAGGATTAAAGATGGAGTTTACTGCTCGAACAAGGACATTTCACTCCCTCGAGAAACCCGTTGTTTCTTGGATCAATTTGAACATTTTTTTATGCACAAGCAAAGTTTTGTCTGGAGATGCTGGCCGGGCTACATTAAAGGCCTTTTTCAGGAGTGGGATATTCAAGATTTATACAACCTCTTAACAGATTACCAAAAGTTTGAACATGTAAAGAGAGAGAGGTGAATGTTAAGATCAAAGTGCCTGATTACTTTTCATATTTTTTAATGAAATAACCACATCAAACAAATAATTTTGCCCTTTGTTACTGCTGCTGTATGTAGCATATAAACAAATTCTAGTTTTATTAGAAATCATACTAAACGAGTCTCTTTTCATAGAAAGATGCAAGAACATTTATTAAATGTGTTTCTGTTTAACTTTTTCTACATTAAACTATTTTCCTGGTTTCAAACGTGGGTTTGTTCAATCATAAAAAAAGGTAAAAATATATAAATGTCTCATGCTTTAATACATTTTCACAAGGATTCATGTAAATACATTTATTAGCCACTGATGTGAAAGTGACTTGTACATGTGTGATGCTCCCTTCAGACCCTCCGAGGCATCAAGTTCATTTTATTGCAGTTATACTGTGGATTATTTGACGAATAGTTAATGTGTTTGTTATTATATACAACAAACGCAGAATTATAGAAACAGAAATGTAAGACTGCATTTGCATCTTGATACCTTGTCTCTGGTTTGGACTGTGGAAGGAAGCTGGTGTAACCAGAGAGAACATGCAAACTACACCCAGAACAAGCTTTGAACCAGGAACCTGCTCACTGTGAGGTGACAGGGCTAACCACTGCAGCACCATGTCACCCAATTCTGAAAGATACTTGCATGAGGGCATCATGAGTAAGGCCTGGCTCAGTCAGGTCCCTCCTACAGTCAGACGTCACTCCTGTCAAATGAAACGTTTATTCTTTCATTTAATCTCATCAGACTTCAAAAATTTCAAAGCCAAGTCACTCCACCACTAAATTTAAATACCATTAATTTTATAGCATTTGAATATTTTATTTTGAAAATCTTTTTATAACTAATATATAAAAATGCCTCTCTTTGAAATATTCAGAAGATAATTCACATTTCTCATCTGAAACTTCCTTTCACTGATTGATTCCTCCTCACATTTTGGTGCCTGAATTTCACCAATCTAACATAAATATTAGAATGTAATATTTATGTTAGATTGGTGAAATTCAGGCACCAAAATGTGAGGAGGAATCAATCAATGAAAGGAAGTTTCATTGATTGATACATATATATATATGTATTGATACATATATATGTATTGATACATATATATATGTATATATATGTGTATATATATATGTATATATATATATATATATATATATATATATATATATATATATATATATATGTATATATATATATATATATATATATATATATATATATATATATATATATATATATATATTACATTTTCATATTACTTGACAGCACTTTTTGTGCAGTGTACAGCTTTACTGGAAATTATTCATTTCAAAAGAGGAACTACAGAAGTGATTACACTTTCATAATTAGACGTCCAGTTTAACATTTTTAAAATCATAAAAATGCCAAATGTTGATAACCTGGATTTCTCTTCTAATATTTAAACATTTGCTGCTGTGAGTCTTCTGTGATAGTACACTGAATATTTTCAGGTTTTGCATTGTTGGTTGGACAAAAGAAGCTTTTTAAATATGACAACTCTGGGGAACTGATTGGATATTTTATAGACCGAACAATTAATCAATTTATTTATTTAAAAAAAAAAAAAGTTAACTGCAGCAATACTGTAAAAACAACAAACAACAACAAACTGACACAAACTCACCACCTCTCACCCTCAACCCTGGTATGGTAATAAGAGGTTGAATGAGTTCACACCTGGTTACATCTGAAAAACAAAATAAAATACACGTTTCATATTTCTCTGGATTCCTCCTCACACAGAATAAGATTGTTTCAGGTGTGCTATAGGATGTTAAACTTTTTAAATACAAGAAGCTACATTATACTTTTGTTCTCTTGACATCCCACTCTTAAATAACTTAATAACTTAAATGACTTAAACAAAAATGTAAATTTTATAAGCTCTGGTGTTTGAATTCATCACTTTGTCCACCACCTTGCCTCTTCTCAAAGTGTCTGTATGATGAAACGTCTCAACATTTTAATCTCATGGGTGCAGCAGGTGCAGGCGGAGGCGGAAGGTTACCATGAAAAGCTTCAGGTCACATGTTTGAAACACACGTGTGCGTCAGGATGGACTGATTACTGTGAATTTGAACGAGGCCGGGGTTTGTTTCTGTGCGTCAGGACGCATTTTCATCCACATTTCACGTCAGTTTGGACTGCTGGACAAAGTTTATCAAGTGTCATTTAACCTTCCTTATCAATCATCCACCCTAAAATCTTTGTGAATAAGTCTTGTTTCACTCCCTCGACCTCCTCCTCCTCCTCCTCCTCCTCCGCTTGAGGAAACCGAACGTACGCGCAGAGCGGATGCGGAGTGCGCACAGACAGTTTGCGGTGAGCTGTCTGTCTCTCTGTCAGTGAGCCTGCGCGGCTCGATGTGCGACAGCGGCAGGAGGAAGACAGACAGACAGTTGCCGTGGCTGAAGGTTGGCTTGGATGGCACCGAGCTCCCGCTGAACGCGAGCGGCAGAGCACCCAAGTGGCGAGTCGGGGGGTGGGTGGGGGGGCTGTACGTTAAACTCAAAGAAGTCGGGATGGACGGAAAAGGCACCCTGAAGATGTTCACCAGGAAGAAACGGGAACTGATTAAGACGCCATCCATCTCGAAAAAGAGCCGAGCAGGAAGCCCCGGGCCGCAGAGCAGCGCCCAGTCTGTGAGTAAACGCATCACTTCTGGTTTCTGCATGACACCGCTGCTCAGTCTGCTGTGTGTTAGTGTGCGTGTGTCAGATGACCTTCAGCTGGAGGGGACAGGCTGCACAGAGGACTCTGGACAAGGGAGGGATGCATGTGTGTGAGTGTGAGGACTACAAACACCACATCTAGGTTTAGTTTGAGTGACTTGTGGTTGAGAAGCTGCTTAGAAAGTCATTATGAAGCACAGATCTTAATATTCAGATGTGTTTGACTGCCCACTGTCTCATCTTTAAACACAGTGGCAGATTGAGGTGTGTGTGTGTGTGTACGTGTGAATCCTCAGTTACCTTGTACTTAGTCAGAATGGGTACAAAGCCGTAGGGGGAAGGAGCATGCTGAAACGTGGCAGCAAAAGTAGCTACAACCCTTACTCTGCGAGTCTGAGAGTTAAGAAAGCTGAGTCGAAAGGCAAGGACAGGCTGGACATACTGCCCAACAAGCACAGCGTATGGCTTAAACAGGTATGTTGGCGTGTCGTCTCACACACCGGAGAGCGTTCAAGGATGATTTTCTGTTTTCTTGTGAAATATATGCACTTTTTGAAGCTGTGAGTTGAGCTTTAAGTCTGTGATAAGTAGGAGATGAGATGCTGTGTCGAGGCTGAAAACAAAGCGTACCCGTGACTTTTAATGTCTGTTTTGTAGTCAGATGAAACGGTCATTTCCACCTCTGTAAATATCACTGTTCCTACTCCACCAGTAAGTGTCATTTCTGCTCAGTTTGCCACGCCCGTCCTCAGCTTGGAGTCAGGAAGTGTTGCACAACGCAGCACAGGATCTTGTGAAAGTCTTCATACGTGTGTTTACCAACAACAGTGCTGCTGGGTTTAAGCCACACAAAGGAAAAGAGGAATCACGCCGGCACCCTCATGCTGTTTAGGTCGAGCTGGAAAGCATAAATCATGTGATCATCTTGACCTTCCTGTCCTGTCCTCTCTCTCTCTCAGCTGTCCATCCTCCAGGAGCAGCCTCGGAAAGATGCGGGCGACATCACCCTCTCCTCTTCGCCCTCGTCTTCTTCCTCCTCCTCGACTCTCACCCCGACCTCCGCCGGGCTCCAGGACCCCTCCATGTCCTGCCCGGGCACGCCCAGCACGCAGCACGGCAAGCTGGCGGCATTGCAAGGGGTGGGGTGTCCTTCTCCTGTGGCCACCCTGAAGAGGCCGACTGCCCTGAGCAGACACGCCAGCGCTGCAGGTCTGCTTCAAAACGTCGCACACCTTTTGCAACTGAAATATGCTCACGTAGAGTCTTACTCTTGTTTGCTGTGCAACACATTCATGCCTGAGCTGAAACAGAAAGCAGAATCTGGAGAAAGGCAGTTTGAGAGAGTGTAAAGAGTAATTTCCACCACAACCACAGCGCAATGTTTACCCTACAGAGCAGCTTCTTTTCCCAGGCTGTGACTCCTCAATTCATCCTCCACACTCATAAATAATAGTTTATGTCTTCGGCTCATTATTTATTCATCCATTTACATAATTCTTTGCTTTGTGAGTAGCAAAAAGGGCCTAAACTTGCATTGCTGACACCCTGCTTTTTAAATGAACCTTAGTCATCGAATGACTAAATGAACCAAAGTTCATTTAACTAAAACTACCTTACCTTGAAACTTTGAGGCAAGAATAAACTTTGGACCGGTGGCACTCACCGTGGATTTGTTTCGACCACTAGTGTTATGTGTGGAGCAGGGCTGCAAGATTGTTTGTTTATTATCCTTTTTCAATACATTCAGTCTCCAAACTGTCAAAAAAGAAAGTGAAAAATGCTCATCACATTTTCCCAGAGCCCAAGGCGACGTCTTGAAATTGTTGGATTTGTTAGGCCAGTGGTGAAAAATTCCAAGATATTCAATGTACGGTGATCTAAAACTGAGAAGTAACGCAGCAAAGTTTCACATTTAAAGGAATAGTTTGACATTTCTGGCGCTTACTGACTCACATCTGTCTGTTACTTATTACGCTTCAGCCAGCAGTTGGTTCGCTTATCTTAGCATAAGGACTAGAAACACTCTCTAACACATTTTCGTATGAGTTAAACAAACAGATATAAAGTGTTAATTCGTGATATCCACCCCCTCATTTCCAGTCCTTATTCTAAGCTAAGGTTGCAGTGTGCGCCTAAAACTGAACAGGCTTGACCTATTCCTTTTATTTGTAACTGATGAATGACTTTTCTTCTCTGTGTCTCTTCAGGATTCCCGCTCCAGTCATGGGTGTTCACTAAAGGCCAGGGGAAAGGGGCTTTGACCCCAACTACTCCATCTGATGGTCCAGAGAGCACAGCCATCGAGGTCGAGGACATCCCGGCCCTGCTCAGGGATGTGGCGCGCTTCGCCGAGGCTGTGGAGAAACTGAAGGATGTCGTGCTGGCTGAAGGTACGACTCCACCTGTCTGTCCTGTGAGTCAGAATATAAGAGACGTGTTTGTTACGGGTTGATTTGGGTTTGAACCATCTGGGAGTGGCTCTCCTCTTGTGTGGCAACCACAAAACTATATGATATTATAGATATGAATAATGCTTGTTTTCACCACTGTGGAGTCAAAACAGCTCTCTTTGCATGTGTGACAGTATGTCATTGCAGTTTGCAGATAGAACAATACTGTTCGGTCCCTCCTCTTTCCCTTTGTGTTGCACACTTTAGTCCACTTTGACTTACATAGAGGACACAAGGCATCCATAGAAGGTTTTCGTCGGTGTTACATCAGTACACGTGTGTGTGTGTGTGTCGGGGGAACGGGGAGGAGCTACCAGAGAGACACAAGAAAGCTAACAAGTGGCTGTGAACGTCCTCTCTCCAAATGAAGGGCTGCGTTTCCGTTGCACCCACAGAGTCAACCGCACTCTTGTCTCCAGCAGGAAGCCAGCTTCTTGTTTACTGCAGCCTCTCACACACACGCACTCTTCTCCTCCGAGAAGAGGCTTAAAATGGCAGAACACCTGCACCTTTTCCTCATGGAGTGAACACCCTCGCTTCAGAATTGCTAAACAAAGTGAAAGTCAGACTCTGAAAGTGCTAACTGCTTGAAAATAACAGGTGTTTTTGAAGTCGGTTTCTGTAGTTGGAAAAGGTTTTTCTCTGTGGTTCAGATGAGGCATAAAGAGCTTTTGTTTGTGTCTTTCTGTCCGCCATAATCTCTTCTGTCATGTTCTCCACCCTGAGTGAGCTTTCTAAACAGGAAGCCATGATGGATAGCCTCCAACAGACAGGCCTCGTCCACACTTCCTCCTCTGATAGGCTGGCTTCACCGCCGTGACGCCTCCTCCTCTTCTTAATCAGCAGTACAATCAGAGCTTTAGCCACGTCTCCTCCCTGCTGCACCACCTAAGCTGGAGCTCCTTTTTTTTTTATTGCCTTTAACATCAAATCAATTTGATGAAGTCGAGAGTAAAATGACGCGTTTTTTTAGGAGCCGCAGAAAGCAGATGTAGCACAGCATTGGTTTCTAATCTTGCAAAACAATAGCAAAGACCACATCCTCTCTGGCACAATGTTCAGGTCACTCTGTTCTCATTGTCTGTTACTGCTGCTGCTCTGACACTTTGACACACATTTTCAGACAGACTGTGGGAGGATGAAGGATCAGCAGCTCTGTGGCCTCATCCCTGAGCGCGAGCTGTGTCGATTAGAAAAATGATACACAGAGGTTGCAACATTAGACAGAAAAAAGTGAACGAAAACAGTCGCTGTCTGTGTGCCTGTGTGTGCGATGAGGAAATGAGGATGGCAGCTGCATGTGTTTCACCGCTGACCTCAAAGTTGATTGTGAACCCCTGACCCAACCTGTCTGACATTTGTTATCACTCATTATCACAGTCCTGACAGTCTTCGCTCAGACTGTCCGTCTCTCCTCCTGTGCAGAAACACTGACTTGCGCAGACTTAAAGGAATAGTTGGACATTTTTGGCTTATTTGAGAGAGTTGGATGAGAATATTTCACTTGTACCTAAGAGGTAAATGAGTCTGGAGCCATTAGCTTCTTAGCTTACCTTAGCATAAAGACTGGAAACGGGGAATTTGCTTGCTTAGCTCTGTCTGAAGGCAACAAAATCTACTTTGTGATGGATTGTCTGTCTGAAATGAGCTGAAATGAAATAAAATGAATGTCTTAGAGGACGATTCTGACAAGATTTAAAAAGTAGGAAAGAGTTGGCAACAGTTTATAGTTAAGATGCTTCGTAGTTTATGAAATGGTGTGATTGTTACTGCGTTAATCTGCTCCCTTCTCGTCGTCCAACCACATCACGTCTCTTCCTCCGTCCTTCTGTCTAATCCAGGTAGGGAGAGCCAGCGTCCCGTGGCTCACGAGTGTTTGGGGGAGGTCCTGCGGGTGCTCCGTCAGGTCATCAACACCTACCCTCTGCTCAACACCGTGGAGATCCTCACCGCTGCCGGCAAGCTCATATCCAAGGTCAAAGGTGAGTGAGCAGTGCGGAGAAACTGTGACGTTTAATATCTGTTTGATAATACTGCACATATAGTCCGAAGTAACTGATGTGGAGGTTCATTTGTTCAAATGCGTAAAGTAAACCACAACTGAAACCTGCATGCATGGTTTTGATTTTTTCAGGTTTCCATTATGAGGCTTGTAACGAGGCAGATAAAATGGACTTTGAGAAGGCGATTGAAACCATCGCAGTTGCTTTTAGCAGCAAGTGAGTATCTGAGACGGCCTCAATATGTCTGATTTCAATCAATCAAATGCCTTTTAATCCTGAAGCACCCCTATAGTGACTGCTGCTGGTAGTTGGTGTAGTTACCGCTGCAAAGACTGCGTTAGAAAAATAAGGTAGTGTGTTTTATAACGGTGTCAAAGCAGTCGTTACCTCGTTTACAGGCGGAGAAATCAGGTAGTGTGTGGTAACGTGTTAGTGTGTGCGTATGAAGCTGTCTGCTGTTGGGAATTGGAGAGAGAAGTGCAGCGATGGTGACACATTTGCATGAGGCAGAGCTGAAAACAGGAAGTGGGTTTTTTTTTTTTTTTTTTTTTCTTCTGTCTTCTGTTGTATGACACAAAACCAGAACTTGAAAATGCTGTTGAGTACCTGGTTGTAAAACAAACATATTCGTACAAATCAGAGAGGAAATGAATCACGAGAACGTTTAAGTTTAAACACTCGAGAGGAATTATTATTAAATGTGGCAACTGTGAAATAATCCAAAGTTGTTTTTTTTTATTTACCTGAACTTTTCAGCCCTTTTTAAAAACTAATCTTGTTAATTCAAAGTAAAGCTAGCGTATAGAAACGTGTCCGTTGAGTGTGTAATCGAAGAATATTGCACCAACAGTTTATCACAAGCGAGTCGGTGCCATTTCAGGGTTTAGACAGCTGTCACAGAGCTTCGGGAGGAAGTGAGCTGGCAGAGACAGTTGAGATCTGCCTGACGAGTCTGTTTCCTCATTCTCTCCTCCACTCTTCCTCTGTTTGACACCTTTTCTGTCATGAACGGAAAAACACTAACATGGAGGTGCCATTTTCTTTTTGTTTGTTTTAAGCTTCTATTCGAGCAAAATCATTTAAATTAATCAAAATGAGAGCTGTCAAAGAGATAAGGATGAGGGATATGTTGTAAAAAACAACATATTGACATATAGAATGAAGGTTTGAGACCCAGAAACAGAAAATTAAACTTCAGATTTGATCACTTCCAGGAACATTTATAACTGTGACAGCTCAATTTCAAGTCCATCCAGCCACTTTTCACACACAGATGGTTATTCCTGCCACATTCTTCATATCACACAGTATATTTTTTACGTATTTGCAGATGTAAAGCTGTTTCTGTTGCGTTTCTCCTCCTCAGTGTCTCCGAACTGCTGATGGGCGAGGTGGACAGCAGCACGTTGCTCTCCCTGCTGCCCACTGAGAAGAGCAGGGTGAGTGAGCGATTATCACAGAGCTAGTATTTCCCATCTGCCAATGTCTAACCCAGACAGTCAGTGACTATGTAAAATCTGTCATCACTCTACACAAAGTTCCCCTCCTAGCTTTCCACTGGACGAAGGAAAAAAAACCCAAAGTTGATGACGAACTTTGATCTGTGCTTGTAATGAATCATCATGCAATGAATAATGTTTGTGTTGTGCAGTCGATGGAGAACTTGTACACTGTGACAGGCCAGGGAGACGGGGGAGCATTCAGGAGCGACCTGCAGGACATGGGTAGGCAATCAGTCGCTCCCCTCGCTCACACTCCAGTTTTTGTCGTCTTGTTTCAGTCCCTCAGGGCTACCATTTGTGATACTACTGCACTTCCTGTCCTTCCATCACTCTGGTTTTGTATGTACATATAGTATGCAAACACATAAAGTACTACCTTTACACGATATTTTCATGTGTTTGCATACTCTCTGTCATTTTCACTTAAAAGTAATGATCCGTTACGCTGACTTGCTTCACGGCAAGAGCGACAGCTGCCGAAACTCTTGATCACAGAAAAGCAAAGAAACAACTCGCAAACAGTATTAAAAATGATAAACTCACCAAAATAAAACCCAGGATGTTGGATGTTATAATTTCAGCTCTGAATCCTCACAGCTCAGCTGCAAGTCTCTCACAAATCATAATCAGGCGAAAACATTTAATGTTGTGATAGCTGCAAAATTGTTGCTTCCTGTGCAGTGACCTGTGTTTGTGTGATGACGTGTAGGCAGGGCCGAGGAAGTGGATGTGATCCTCCAGCACAGTGAGGGCGGGGTGGATTCAGCTCTGCTCTACGCCAAAACCATTTCCAAGTACATGAAGGACCTGATGAGCTATGTGGAAAAGAGAACTTCACTGGGTGAGTGAAGTTTTGGTCTGTCTGTGGATTCATCAAATTCAGCTTTTAAAATGTGAAGATCTTCTTGCTAAACTTTAGCAAATTGTGATTGGTATTTGTAATTTTTTGTCATGATAAATCATGAAAATAAGATTCATCTTCGATTTTAATCTGCTGCAATCCTGCCACTGATCATCTCTTTTCTTTTATTTTACCAGAGACCGAGTTCTCCAAAGGCCTCCAGAGATTATACCAGTCCTGCAAACACAACATAACACATGTAAACCTTTGAATATCTCTCACTACTCACCTGTGATGATGGCATTTCAACCTTCTGTTTTTTGTTTCGATATCAAACCTTCTCTTTCTGTGTTTGTGTTCGCTCCCTCCAGCCCCACATGCCCCTCTTCTCCATCTACTCTCTGGCTCTGGAGCAGGACCAGGAGCAGAGCGTGGGGCTGCAGCAGGCCAACACCACCCTGCACACCCAGACCTTCATCCAGGTAAACTTTACTGACTGATTGCAGCGTGATTGTAATTATTGAATCCCTTATGATGATGATGTTTTGCCCCTTCACACATTGTGCTTACGTGTTTGTGTGCAGCCTCTGTTGCACCGTAAACAGGAACATGAAAAGAGACGGAAGGAGATCAAGGAGCTGTGGATTCGAGCTAAGAGAAAGCTGGTACGATCTCGACCACATGTAGCAGTAGATTAGAGTTTTATTTGTCTGTCAGCAGCAATAAGAAATTATTTATCTTTGCTTAGATGGAGTGCGAGGTGAACCTGCGGAAAGCCAAGCAAGCCTTTATGGCCCGCTGCGAGGAGTACGACAAGGCCAAAACGGCAGCCTGCCGAGCTGAAGAAGAAGGAGGAGGATCTACAGCGAAGTCTGTGGAGAAGAAGAAACGATTAGAGGAAGAGGCTCGCAACAAGGTTCTTATCAATAACTGATTCAGAGCTTCAACACTGACTTTTTAGTGGTGTGTGATCTGTGGTCACAGTCACAGATGACATATCTGTGTGCTAATCTGACTTGATTAAAACACGAGAAAGACAGAGCACAGGAAGTTAAATTGAAAGTGTGTGTGTGTGTGTGTGTGTGTGTGTGTGTGTGTGTGCATGCAGGCAGACGAGGCGGAGGCCACCTACCGGACGTGTATAGCAGATGCCACCACTCAGCAGCTGGAGCTGGAGCACACGAAGGTCACGGTGCTGAGACAACTTCAGGACATCATCAAACAGAGCGACCAGACCCTCCGCTCGGTCAGAACAAACACACACAAGCCGATCACTTCAAGTTTGTACCCTTTTATGACAAAGAAAAGCTCTTTGCTGACCCTTTTTGTTGCAACTCTTCCTCCACCAGGCGACCATCTCGTACTACCAGCTCATGCACATGCAGACGGTAGCCTTGCCGGTCCACTACCAGACTCTGTGTGAGAGCAGCAAGCTGTATGATCCAGGCCAGCAGTACGCTGCATACGTGCGAGACCTGCAGCTGCCAGACCAGCCGAATGTTCACTACGCGTTTGAGAACTACAGTGCCTCCAGCTCGTCGTCACAGTAAGAGCTTCAGTCAGAGCAGAAATTACTCAGATTTTCAATGGAAACTTTTTAGAGAGAACGTTTCACAATTTGAGAAATAAGCTAATCTGCTTTCTTGTGAAGAGTTATATGACAAGATTGATGTCGCTCTTATGTCTGTCAAGGAGCAAGACAAGGTTTAGCTTAGCACAAAGACTTGAAACAGGGGGAAACTGCTAGCCTTGCTCTGTCCAAAGGCAACAAAATCTCAGCTCCAGAGGTCACATTAACACGTCATGTGGACAACATTTCTCTGGATCATCTCTGCTGGTTGCCTGGCAACCTCATGAAAAGACATGCACTCATTGGGCCCCATTTTGGAGCATAACACATGTAAAACTACAATGTGTTGATTTTGTACAGACTAAACAAATTAGATATAAAATGTTTAGAGGTGCTGGTAGGTGGATTTTGTTACCTTTGGATAGAGCCAGGCTACCTGTTTCCCCCTGTTTCCAGCTATTGTGCTAAGCTAAGCTAACCAGCTGCATGCCGTAGCTACACGTGGTATCAATCTTTTCATCTAACTCTCTGCAAGAAAGCCTGTAAATGTGTATTTCCCAAAATGCTGAACTGATAATGCCACATTGTTGCAGCCACGGCCACAGACCGAGGAACGACAGTTTCAACACAGAGCCGACGAGCCACACAGACAGTCCCGCCACCAGTGTGGACACAACAGCTGGAGACAACAGAGACACAGAGACTCACCGCAAGAGTAAGCAAAGCCGGCTGCTGCTCCGGACGTCGCAATAATAATTATACACTTTAGTTTTGCTCTCATTTTTCATAAGGTAACATAAAAGATCTGAGACTTCTTCTTAGACTTATTTGCTTGAATTTTGTCCACAAATTTGTTCAAATCTGGGCACTTTGCCAAGATAATCCAGCCACCTGACCGGTGTGGCATATTAAGATGCTGCACAATAAAAGGCCACTCTAAAATGTACATGTTTGTGGGCGTTTGATTCAATGCATGAAAGAGCAAAAACAAAAGTGTTTTTATCTTTTTGTTGAGTGTAAATATACAAGATGCTGCTGTTGCTGTTTTAGCCTGCAGTTCATTTTATTGCATGTTTAGGGGTAAAAAAGCAGTTACAAGATGACATGGTGTCAAAGTGATTCATGTCAAGTTTTCATGGTGTTTAACTAACCTAATCTAAAATAACAGTTGGCTCAATAGAGACATGTAAACCCATTATATTTATACTGATTATTCCCATATCCGTGTCCCTTTGTTATCCCCAGGGCAGGGCCACAAGTCATGGGGTTCAACAGTGAGCGATGACAGTGTTGGAGGAGAGGGAGGCCTCGAGTCTCCTACCGCCAGCACAAGTGAGTAAAAAGTTTGAAATATACAGGAGAATATCTCATTTATTCTTCAGACTCTTAAAGGTGCACAGTACATGAGATAGAAACTGTACCCTCATTCTAGGTGACATCAGTAAAATGGCTCGGACGTCATCCACCGGGACAATGTCGTCCAATGAGGACGCAGATGAGAAGGACGGGAATGTGACCTCATTTGAAGCTCAAAGTAAGACTTACAGTCCTCTGTTGATGTGACTATACAATGACACGGCCACACAGCCAATATTACAAGTGAAAAATGTCTTATGATGTGCTTCTTTGTCTTCAGATATCAACGGCATGGATCCTGATGTGGTGGTGTCCACCAGACCTTTCCGTAACGTTGGTCTGTCTAAAGCGGCTCTGACCCACCGACTCAGGAAACTTCGAACTCCTTCGAAGTGCCGCGAGTGTGACAGCTACGTCTACTTCCAGGGCGCTGAGTGTGAGGAGGTGAGTCCTTTACATGTGTCCTGACATCCAGCCTGCAAGGAGAGAGAGGCTCATATCCTGAGAAGTCCTGAAACATCTCATTGATGATTGATGATCAGACCAGGTTTCATGACCTTCTTCTCTGCCCTCACAGTGTTTCCTGGCATGTCACAAGCGCTGTCTGGAGACTCTGGCCATCCAGTGTGGCCATAAGAAGCTTCAGGGCCGTCTGCAGCTGTTTGGCAGGGACTTCTCTCAGGTAGCCAGCTGCGCCAGCGACGGCATCCCCTTCATCATCACCAAGTGCATCACCGAGATAGAGAGACGAGCGCTCAAGATGAAGGTGAGAAAGTGCATTTATGCTGTGAGTTAGAGTGATGGCACGCAGAAGTATTCAAAACTTTCTGCTTCCTCCTCGTAGGGCATCTACAGGGTGAACGGAGTGAAGACACGTGTGGAGAAGCTGTGTCAGGCCTTCGAGAATGGCAAGGAGCTGGTGGAGCTGTCCCAGTGTTCACCACATGACATCAGCAACGTCCTCAAGCTTTACCTGAGACAGGTACACACACGCCAACGTGTTCAAGAGTAAAAGGACACCAAAGGAATAAGCTAGTAAACAAATATATCTGATTTAAAGTTGTGCATCTCTAGTTATTTAAAATGTTGGTGTAATAAAGCAAAAGACTTTTAAGATCAATATATTTATTGGTATAATAGCTTCATTCGCAAATTGTTTTGAAAATAAAAGTCAGATTTGTTTTGTAAAAATTGCATTTTATTTTATTTTAATTTGTTGATTTATTTGTTTTTAATAGTCCTGTTTCAATCATCATCATTCACAAGGCTCTCTTGCTCCTCCATGTGTCCTTACTTCAGCCTCTAACACCTTTTCCTCTATTCGTCACACGCAGCTGCCTGAACCGATCATGCTGTTCCGCCTGTACAACAATCTGATGGGTTTGGCAAAGGAGAGTCTGCAGAGTGAAGCAGAAACACCAGAGGGAGAGGAGTCCCACAGTATTAACCCAGCAGTGTGCAAGGGGCCAGAGCTGGTGGATCTGGGGGCCAACACCGAGCCAGAGGTCCTGGTGCTGGTGGAAAAGTTGAAAGAGCTTCTGAAGGAGCTTCCCAAGGCAAACATCGCTACGCTGCGCTACATAATTCGCCACCTCCGGAGGTCAGATATTTCAAAAAATAAATATAGTCTCTGTGTAATTGAATCTGAATCCGGTGCACTCATTCGTTCTTCATCCTTCCATCTAACCAGGATTGCAGAGCTAGAAGAAGATAACAAGATGAGTGCCAGTAACCTGGGTATTGTGTTTGGTCCCTCCCTGATGCGACCCCGTCCAACCGGGGCCACAATATCCCTGTCCTCTCTGGTTGATTACCCCCACCAGGCTCGCATCGTGGAGGCCTTCATAGTCTTCTATTCATCCATCTTTCAGTCCAAAACCTCTCAGTCCCACAAAACCTGTCGCTCTCCTTCCACCTCCACTCAGCAGGTAGGACTCCCCGTGTAGTGTGGGTGGATATCCATCTCTCTAGTGTGTATTCATAGCAGACAATAATAGTAACTTTACGAAGTGAACTGAACTGTGTTGCTCAGTTATTGATGAAATAAATAAATGACACCACATCTAAACGAGCTCATTTGTGCTTTGCATATTCAGTTTACTTGAACTGGGTTGCTATGTGAGGGCTGAAGTGTCAGAAGAGATAGTAACATTGTGTCCCGTTTACCAATATATTAGCTTAAATTTGAATATATCATACTAAGCACTTATTAGCAAATGTTAGCAGGCTTACATGCTAAATACTGTACCTGCTTAACATTAGCATTCAGAACAGCCACTAGCATTTATAGCATTAATCTAGTTAGAAATACATACTCATAACCACTTATTAAAAGTCTTATTATGGTGTAAGGGTCCGCTCATTAATAGATCTTTAAATACAACATTTTTTAAGAAGTTGAGGAGAAAACTTTCAAGACTCCTCATGTTGCAAATGTCACCACAGAATAACGGCAGCCTGTTTTTACTCTGGGGAGTGAAAAGTCTTAGAGAGAAGCAGCCAATAATTTATGAGCATGAACAAAACCTTGCATAACTCTTCCTGGGGAAAGGCATGAAGCGAAAAACAGAAGTGCTAAAATGTCAGCACATTCATTTTCTCATCCAGAGTTATGGCCTATGTGATTTTGATTTGAATCCAGCCCTTCCTTCCTGATCTGCACGTTCACTTCTTTTTTTTTTTTTTTTTTTTTTTGATAACAATCTCTTCATTTCCTCCCACTTCCTTGTTCAGGGTACAGATGAGAAGGTGGAGAGCTCGGCTGATGGAGAGGAGGATGGAGGCAGAGAGGAGCAGAATAAGCCAGAGTCTGACAAGATGGAGGAGGGATGTGGTACGTTTTTTTATGAAGCCTAGTTTGCATAAATTATGTTTGATACAAGGTTACCCGTGTTCTTGTACAGTAGCTCCCTTTGAGTTCATGCTCTTTTTAAAGTAGGCAGAATGCACATTTATCACTTATATCTGAAACTGGGCTTTAATATTTAACCCCTCTGTAACAACTGGCCTCTTTATCTCCATTCAGGAAGTTCTCTAGGGTCGCTGGGGTCCAGCGAGCAGCTCCCCGACTCCGACTCAGAGCTGGACGAGAGCAGTCAGAAGACTGCACGCTCCAGCAGACTGGTGAAGCAGGAGAGCGAGGTGAGCATGGACGACGACCAGCTGAGCTACAGGGACAGTCTGGACCTCTCCAGCCAGTCTGCAACCCAAACCAGCCCGGAACAAGAGGTAGATCAGGAGCAGGACCAGGAGCAGGACCAGGAGCAGGAGCAGGACAAGCCAGAGGGAGTAGAGCCCCCTGCGCTGCCAGACAGTGGGCCCCCAGACGAAGAGACAGGAGCAGAGCAGGACCTGAGCGCTTCTCTAGCCGAGCTCAATGTAAACCAGTCCAACAACAACTACCCCTGTTCACCCATTTTAAGCCTGTCAGGGCTTCCACTGGCGCGTCTGTGTGGAAAGAAATTACCCCTGACCAGAAACAGGGACAGCGAGCCAGAGTTTGTCTGATATTATCTAAATCATTGTGTGTGAAATCTTTTAGTTTGAGTTGAGCGACAGGAATCTGTGTTTTCGTACACTGAGATCCAGTAAAACCTGAAACTGAGAGGGCTACTGTGTTGTGTAAATCAAGATCGAATTTTGAAGTTTTTTATCTGTGCAGCTGTATTGATCTATCCTGGCAGTGAAAACTCTGCACGCTTTACTGCTGTTTGATGCAATTTATTCCTGTCATTTCAAGACGTTTCGACTCAAATTATTAAAAATGTATTTTTGTGCCAGTTTGTATTTTAGAGGGGTTTTTTTTACTCGTTGCTATTACAATCTTAAAGAAAAGGGGGCGAAAACCACATCAGATTGTGCAAAAATTTCCAAGCAAATTCCCTTTTTTAAAGTGCTGCTGGTTTTATTTCAGCACTAAAATTTAAAAAATAAATTTAGCAGTTTCTTATAAATGTTGCCTGTATTGCCTTGATATGGATGTTTGGTCTATTTTAATAAACATTTTATTTTAAAATCGGTTCATAGTCTCTCTTTGTATTTTAGATGTCAAAAAACAAACAAATGAGGAACAGCTGCCTAAATATGAGCAGGAACAAACTACCCAAATGACATAGTTACTACGACTGATAAGGGCTGTATTACTCTTGTCATAGTGAGGTAGGAGGTACTTATGTGCGACATGAGGCACAATCAGCACAGTTCTACAGACATCAGGCGACAGCAGCTACGGCATGGCTTTCAAAAGGAAAAAGAAGGTAGGCATCTAAAACCTTTACAGCATAATGTAGATGATAGTGTGTCCTGCTTTAAGTTATAGACTTGTTTTTGAAATGTACATAAATAGTGAGATTATGTGAGCTAAAATCAACTTGACAAAACAAAGTGATTCAATTTTGAATTGTTTATTTTACAAAATCAGTAATTACAAGAAAAACAGTTTAAACAACACAAATCATAAGCAGATGGATAATAATCCATGAATGAGTGAAAGATCTTCAGTTTCCTTCACTGGTCCTAAATGTTTCAGAAAAACGTCTGGAAAACAAAACATTAAAAGTACGTTTTATTTAAAGCAACTACACAGATACCAAGATAGAGAACTTATCAATCAAAGAGGAGGGGAAGGGGGTTATAAATATAAACAAATATTATGCAAATGTATCCAGAAACACTGACCTTTCTGTCACTGCACCAGTCTGTATGTGATGTACCGCCCAGCTGTTTCACTAGGTCTGATGATCTTTACTACCTGGAAATATTGAAGTAAATAAGCATGTTTAGACTGGACTCTGGTACACATCACTGCTCACAGTCCTGCCTCACTGACCGTTAAGTTGGTTTGAGTATTAAACGGTGTGAAGCTCTGTGCTCGTGTGTTTGCATATGTAGGTAGATATTTACTTAAAAGCTGTTGAAATGTGACCTGAAAATCTGATCTGAAAATATGGAAATCATGTCATGTCTAAACAACATCTTTTTGTCTACCAGTCATTTGCTTAAATTTGTGTAATGTTGATACAGCAAAAAAAACAAAAAAACAACCTAATATCAGATACAGAGCACCGTGCAGTCATGTAATGATGACAACGCATTAGAGAGGCATCTTCAGGGTACGTTACCTGTCCTCTTTTTAAACCGAAGTAGCGAGCCACGGGGTCGCCAGCCTGGATTCTCGGTAACTGACTTTCCTTTAATTTACTGAGGTAAAAATGTTAAGGCAGGCCAACAGATACATACTTATATGAAAAGCTGAGTCTTTTAAGGACACTACCTACAGCTCTGTGGTGGTCTTAAGCTACGTCAATCGCTACTGTATTCTTTATTACAAATAAAATCACAAAAAAAGTAAGAAATGACACTGAAAAGTGCAGTGCGTGTAAGGATACTATCTTGCCAGAAGTTCAGTCACTTCCTCCTTTGTCATAACAATGTGCTCTGGAACAAGCTGAAAGACAAACACCAAAATGTAATTCTACATCTCAGGGATAGTCCATATGGTAATTCTGAAATGTAGTAAAACAGGGATTTTAAATACAGTGTTTACCTCATGCTCTGTGATGTTGATAAGCAGCTCCTGTTGTAGAAACTGTTCCAATATGTATTTGGGTGCCATGTCTACTAGAGACTGTAAAGGAGAATATTTTCATAAATATTTTATTACCAAGCCAGCAAGATACAAAAAAAATCCTTTTTATTTTTGTTTAGTAAATATATAAAATAATTCTAAAATGTAAGTTGTTTACCTGTTTGGCTGATGGTGTCATGCCCATCTGAACAACAATGATTGCCCGTGTGATATTTTCCTCCTGCATCCTCTGACAATACATCTTAATCGTCTTGATTCCCACCTTGGGCTCCTCTGAAATGTAAAAAATAATAATAATAATAATAACGTGATGATATCACACAGCTGCTTGTGGCAATGGTTGTATTATTATGAGGGAATGCTGGTCATTAGATATTAACCTACCAGGAAAGAAAACAAACATCTGGTCTGTGGGGTCGTCGTTGTGTGCCACCAGCACAGTGAGATCCGTGCGTCTGGGGCGACCCTCGCTGGGTTTGTCTCCAAACTGACTCTTGAACTCGTCCAGTGTTTGGTCCAACTCGTCCTGTGTCACCAGGTAGCCTCGGTCATGGCACAGCTTAAGGGTGTATGAAAGTCAGTGAGTGTACGAGACAAACCATAATATGTAACAAGCATATTACATGACACTGTGGGGTCCCTGAGTAGCTCCTTCAGCAGCAGACTGTTACACAGGTCTTTACTCCCTGCCTGTAAAGCACCTCTAACGTGTCTTAACAATAGGAGGGCGATGTATAGGTGTCTCATATTAACTATAAGGTTATATAGTTGAATGGGATAGAAACAAGTAGCCCACACACTATGAAACACTGAGGAAACAGTCAACAAACCCTCCTCCAGTCTGCAGCATACAGAGCGGAACCGCTGTTTGAGCTAAGCTACATGCTAAGCTATCAATCTAAACAAAACATACAAGACTTCCGCACCTGCATGATGGTTTTACGAATCTTCCACAGTCTGTATGTTTCCTCTTCGTCATCCATGTCGTCTCAGCTGTGTCACTTGCGCCGGATTTCCTCTAAATTTTGATTTATTGTTAATTTATAACTTTCGCTCCTCCGGACAGCGCGACGCACGTTCTTCGCTTACCGTTCGCTGTCGCAGACTGAAGACGTCGACACTAACCGGCGTAGTTCGGACAGTTTTGCCCCGCCCCTCTCTCCTCTGCTCAAACAGCTGTTTACAAATGTAAATATACTTTAATATACTATACTTTTTAAAACTTTTTATTTAACCATTTTAATCATTTTACATAACATTTCCTGAGATAGGACTTCATGTAATAAATGACTCCCAGTATAAGTTACAATCAACAACACACAAAATAAAATAAATAAATAAATAAAAATAAATAGATAAAATAATAAGATAAAAATAAAATGAAAGCATATAGAATTAATACATTAAAAAAAAGGTACAATAAATAGATTAAATTAAAAAAAAGTAATTATGAAGTAAAATAGTTAAATAAAAATAAAAATAAATAAATAAAAATAAATAGATAAAATAATAAGATAAAAATAAAATAAAAGTATATAGAATGAATACATAAAAAAGGGTACAATAAATAGATTAAATAAATAAATAAGTAATTATGAAGTAAAATAGTTAAATAAAAATAAAAATAAATAAGTAAAAATTAAGATAAGTATATATTGCTGATCTGCATTATATAGGTCTTTGGGTATGGCTCCCAACAAAAACAACATTGGTTCTGGAGCGACATCTATTTCCAAAATAATATCTTTTTCCTTTTCAATATTGTCCCAAAATCTTTGTATTACTGGACAATCCCAAAAAAATGTGTGTAGTGTCTCCAATACAAATATTTCCACTTTCTTCCTCTTTTAATCTCTTCGGTACACGATGTGTACATGTAAATTTATATTTTTCGAAATAAATTTTTTAAAAACGGTATATATCGTCGTTTAGATGGACGAAAACAAAATTGTGTTGTGCCAGAGACAGGTGATTATTTAAATGTTAGTTATGTTTTTATTATAATTCATATTTGGTGAAACCAGACCGACAAATTAGCACTGAAAGAGATAGTTGTACTGCTCGCTGTAAATCTCGCGAGATTTTGTGACTGCTGAGACAGAAACAGGTTTAACAAAGTTAAATTTCTCCTGATTTATTTGTCTAAAAAACACAGGTTTAGTGTCATAATGTTAGGAGGATGTGTGGCTTGTGGAAAGTAGTCCAATGTTTACTTAAGTGACTACGAGGCGAACGAATCGTTAATAATCCGTGCTAATGTTCACTTCTCCCGATGTGTCGGTCGCGAACGAGCCGGTTCAAAGAGCCGGCTCTTTTAAGTGAACGATGGGAGCCGGGTTTTTTTTTTTTTTTTCTATGCTTAAGTGTTTCTATCTGCTTTGTGTAGCAGAGAGGTTAGTGCTTTCTTGATTGGGTGGTTTTAGAGAGTAACAAGAGTCTGTAAATGCAATAAAAACAATTGGCTACAGCATTTTATTGGTATTAGAAAATGTAATTTTTACTTTAGTTTTTTTTTACTACTGAATATTTCAGTACAAAGAATGTATTGAATAATTTAGTAAATGTGTACACATATAAATCACAAGTCAAAACAGCGCTAAATTTGGCTGAATTATTAAAGGTATAAGTGATAAAACAAAGAGTCGTTTGGGAGCCAAAAGAGCCAACTCTTCTTGGAGAGCTGAGTCAAATGATCCGGATCACTAAAAAGAACAGAACTTCCCATCAGTAGTGGTTAGATCCACGTGACACCGATACAGGATGTGACTCCTGCGTGAAGCGTCTCTACCGTTTCACAACAAGCTGCGGGGCGGAGTCAGCAGATATAATGTAGCCATTGATTATAATAAATGAGGCTTGTCCTGTATCAAAAATGAGGCCCTTATACGTTATCTTAACATTTGGGGCTGTGGCGAGCAGCGGAGTACTACTGGCGATGGTACTGTACTTTGTTTTATCCACAACGGTAACGTAAACCTATAACGGGTCCCAGGCATGGGTGATGTAGGGGGGCTACTGTGATTTTTTATGTGTAACAGTGACATCTGTATCAATCTCTGTTTTTTATTAGATTATAGATTATAAGATCTGCCTATTGATTATAATGAGTGTTGTTTGGAGCCCATGCTATATCGGTAAACTCACTATCTATCGGTAAAATACTGTATTGAGAACACATCCGGTGTTTCGGTTCAACGAGTGACCCTGTTAACTGGTGACCGTTAGCCGAATGCGTCTGTGTTAAAAACAGGAAGATACGTAGCGGTCCTCGTGAATACCCCTTTATTTGTTTGTTTGCTTATAAAAGATAATAACGTTACAATGCTAAAAACATAACTACAATGAAGCTGCTCCCTTCCTGTTTCAACAGCCATCGTAACTACGACAACCACATACGCTTTCGTCTAACGGTCGCCAGTTAACAGGGTCGCTCTTTAATCCGAAACACCTGCAGTTTTTTTTTTTATACAGTTCACGAAGTTTTCTTGTCTGTCATTGTGTTCGTGTATGATTATAAACGCTAGACCGGCCGTGTACTTTAGTATATATGTACGCATGATACTTAACCGAGGGCGTTGGAGTGTGAAAAATAGTGCAAAGGCTCACACGAGTGTAGTTAGTGGGGCCGGACGTTTCATGCAGCAGCACTCCCCTCATCTGGTGTCAGCTGATAGGCTTATCATCCTGAGACAGAGAGAACATGAGCAGCAGGACGAGTCATTTAAAGGTTTTATAACACAAGGTCATTTTAGTATTGCATTACAGCTGACTTTGTATTATATCAGCAATAAAAATTAATTTCAGGTTAGCAGCATCCTACTGTATAGGCTACTACTAAGTCTTACAGCCTGTTAGTGTGGTATGAAAAGTATTGAAGTCAGTTATTACATGAACATAAAGGGGACTCCTGGCTCAGTCTCATGCAGAAATAAGTTTGTACTATATAGAAATTAATAATTTCTTCTTTAGTTTATATCCTCAATTGATAATAGTACAAAATATCTGTAAACTATCATTATTTATCCTCTAATTTGTCATTCTCTTTAACATATGCTTTTGGCTTATATATCTAAGTATCTGTATGTATCTTTTGGGTTATAAAATGTACTTATTCTGTCAAAGCTGACTTGTGAAACACGATTCACAGGTCGACTTGCCAGAAAATTGTGAAATAATGAGATCATTTCCAAATCACTCACTTTGTTGCACAATGCTTTAATTGCCTGGTGGTTCCAGGAGTTTTACCAGTTTATAATGTGATAAGATGTAATGGAAATGTACATGTACATGAGCACGTACAGAGTGCTGTTAGAGTTCAGAAAACAGATTATTTTCTAATCATTTGAAACACCAGCTCTCTTGTTTTCCCAGATTATAATGATTTAGTAGAATAAAGAAGTGTTTTGGCCTTAGTCTTTGTGAATTTTGGGTCATGGTGAGATTTAGGAGCTGTAAATCGTGCTGATTCACTCATGTAATTCTTGATATAAAGCTCATTACATAATGAGTTTATGTGTTTCTTCAGACTGTTGCCCTTTGTCCGAAGTTCAATCCCCCGTTGGACTAAATCTTTGCTTTTATAAAGAGTCAACTTTCTTTATGCGTCTGTGGTAATTTTGTGGACTGTGGACCGCAGTGCACAACATTTCTGATGTGGATGTTAGTCAGCAGCTGAGAGGGACCTATCGGAGAATCACAGCCTATCAATTCTGTTAATGATCACCCGTTCCCTTTACATGAGGACACTGGAACGTGTGCTCCTCTCTCAGTAAGCGGGACTGTGGTCTGACAGTGAGGCTGCAGCTGAAGCCACTCAGGGGGTTTACAAATTTGATCGCTTTCTGCCCTCAGAGGACCTTACTGAAGGGCAGCAATGCGCCTCATAGGGTCCACTGTCCTTTTATCTGTGCTGCTGCAGGCTATGGTAAGAAAAAATGAGATTAGGATTGAAAGGCTGTTTTCTGTGGTACAGTACTGGAACTCGCTTTTGGACAATGTCAGAGTTTGTGGAACTGAATTGATCATAGGTGATCTGATGTGTTATGTTTGTATTTATTTTGTATCTTTCTATATTTTTAAATGATTTGCACACACAGCACAGATGATGGTATGTTGGAGATGTATGTAGCTTGATTAATATTAATTTAGCAGGATGAAAGTGCATTTTTAAAGTAAGCTACCGTCACTCAAATCTTTTTTTTTTCCCCTCCTCCTCTTTCTTCCTAACAGTCTGCTCGGACAGAGGAATGGCAGACGGCCACGTCTATTTATAACTTCTCAGCGACAGATATTGATGGGAATGTGGTTTCCCTCGAAAAATACAGGTAAATCGATCTATGACGGAGTCTAAATAAATGTGCTACAGCATCCCATAACAAGCCTACAATACTATCATTACAACCTTATGTTTGTTTTTACAGGGGTAGTGTTGTCATCATCACCAACGTTGCCTCTAAATGAGGTAAAACCCCAGTAAACTACTCTCAGTTTGCGGACTTGCACGCCAGGTATGCTGAGAGAGGTTTACGCATCCTTGGCTTCCCTTCTAACCAGTTTGGGAACCAGGTACGTAACACATGAGTGTCTTATGTCTAACATGTTAGAACAGGACCAAGATTGTGATATGAAAATGTCATATCAATTCAAAAGAATCAGATCAGATTACAAAATGTTCTAGGTGTATTCACAAAACATTTTATAACCATGATATTTGTAGTACATTAAGCCAAATTCCGTTTTATCAACATTGTTTTAGTATTTTTTTTTATGTTTAACCTGCTCAGGGCTTAAACAGTACGTCTCTCAATTTGTTTTACTTTAAAGGAGCCAGGCAATGAAACTCAGATCAAGCAGTTTGCCGAGTCCTACCATGTTCAGTTTGACATGTTCAGTAAGATCGACGTGAACGGGGACAACGCTCATCCTCTGTGGAAGTGGCTGAAAGACCAGCCCAACGGGAAAGGCTTCCTGGGAAAGTAAGTGGTGAACAAATGAATGGTTGAGCACAAAAAGACAGGGTGGCAGTGGTATTCATCTTCTTATGACACAAAGGCTTGTTATGGGCCAATTATAACAGACATATTGATACTGTAATGAAATCATACTTCATTGAATTAGAGCCATATCCTCAATCAATTATTGATCATAGTCATGTTTACTCAGTGATTATTTTCTGACACATGTTTTGTTTTCATTCCTGCAGTAGCATCAAGTGGAATTTCACTAAGGTAAATATAACATTTATTTATAATTATTATATACATTTAGACATCATTAAAGTTGATTGAGCTGACAATTCATCATCTACTTCTGCACTCTAGTTCATCAGTGCTAAACAGGCGCCCTCTTTCTATTGTGTGTTTTCTGTTATTATCATGAAACAGTACACCCAGATGATATTTAATGGTATATAATGATTATTGGACGAAGGCTGTAAAAGTGTTTTATTCTAAATGTTGAACAGAAAATAATTCTTTGCTCATAAATTTCATGTTCACTTTATTTTCATTTTTTCTCTTTCTCTCTAGTTTTTGATCAACAGAGAGGGTCAGGTGGTGAAGAGATACGGGCCACTGGATGATCCAAGTGTACGTACAAATATCTTACTTTGCCACATGTATTATAGTGTAAACACTTTGAAAAACTGGGCAGGTATAACAGGTGGACATTCTGCTGTTGTGCTGTGAATGAGTTAAAGCAAATAAGAATAAATAAACAAAAGGGAATCCTGCTTGATTTAACATGGAATTGACCTTTTGTACATTATCTACAGTCCTTAATTGACAAAAAACAGTGCATATTTTACCGTAGCTATGTGTGCATTATTATCAGCTGATGTCAACTTCTACTTCTGCTTTCTTCCCAGGTGGTGGAGAAGGATCTTCCCCGATACTTATAAACACCTAATGGATAAATGATGCCTCACTCACTCATACTCTGTCCATTTTGTCTTTCCATCGCCCTCCTTTCTCTGCCTCTCCGAGCACCAGTGGTTATAGCTTTGGGTCCAGCCCAGACCAGTGACGGTCTGTTCATAAACCCGCACGACGGACAGAGCAGACCTGATGAAAATGGCGTGCAAACCTCCTGGGCGAACCAAGCTGGTACTCATTTGGTTCTCTGGAGAGAAGGAGAAAGGATCCTTAAATGTAACTCTTTTAGTAGATGTAAATGTGTGGCATTGTTCTCAAAATAAAAAGCACTGAGATTTTGTTCTAATCATACTGAGTTATATCGTATTTTATTGGTGTGGTTGTAGAATAGACGTGTGTTGATGTTTTGTCCCGAGCTATTGATGCGCATAACGATCACTCATTCTGTATAATGGAAATGGTAAAAAAAAAAGTGACAGAAAATCAATTTCTGCCATGCTGAAAAATCCAAGTGTGTGTTCATGGGTGAACGTTTGTGCTTAAAATGAAACTGCTAGGCTTTATTCTTCTTTGTAGAAAAAGGTACAATGTCACAGACTCAATCGTTTGGACATTTAAAGTACAGCAACTCAATATTTAGGTGACAGACGCAGTTATGATTAACAATTTGGACCATGGCATGAAAACTATAATTGCACAGTAAATTAAAAAACTCACAAGACGTTATTTTGGCTGTAGCTTATATCAGATAGATCCTTAAAGGAGCCACAAGATTAATCTCAGGGGTCGCCAGATGAAGATTAAAAGGATAGTATATGAAAACAATTTTCTGCTACACTACACAGTATTACTTTTTTCCTCTTCTTTCCATTTGCCTTGTGATATACTGTCTAGTTTAACCTCTTCATGACACTCAGTTTGAGAAGGGAAGACCACTTTGTGGCCTGCAGCACGTGCGACCAAGAAGCACTTATAACACCATAAAATCATATCAAAATATTCCAACAGAGAGGAAATCTACTCAACCATTCCATACTGAGTTATGATGAAGGTGTTTCTATGTGTAGAAACAGGTGAAAATAGTGTAGTTTGAATGACTACTAATGATACCCTTAATTCTGGGTCATGTGCACGGTATATTGTCAGCAAATAAACCAATAATAATAGTTATTAACACTTGAATGAAGGGGAATAACTCCTGTTTTGGAAATGTATACACAACACTGTGTGATTAAGATGTAGAGGTCATGCAGAGAGGAAATTGTTATTCTTATTATAATTTAAATATCTGGTTGACTCATACTTTTGAGCCCAAATAAAATAAAATATATGCTAAACAGGTGTTGACTCGCCAGACGGATTAAGAGCCCTTGTAAATGTAATGCAAACACTCACTCAAGACTCCATCACTTCAGGTTGACCTCTGCTTGTGATTCACAGCATCTATCTATATAAGAGGAGGGAGGACCGGGGTGCAGTTCCCCCTCGGCCTCCGGCAGAGGGAGCCACAGCGTCCGGCTCAAAAGCAGCCAGCAGCGGCGCGGTATCAGCAGCAAGTGCGGTGCAGTCGACCTGAGAGGAGCGGGCTGTGTGTGTGTGTGTGTGCCGCCGTCGTGAGGAAACACCGCACAGATGAAGGGACCATCGCGGATAACTATAACAAATCCCTCCGTTTGATTAGTGTGAAAATATCAGACAAGACACTCTTCCTTCCTCTTGCGGGTATCGCGCCGTATCGCTGCGGGTCTTTCATACGGAGGGCTTGCCTGTTTTTCCTCCGGGAGGCTGAATGGAAGCAGCAGCCGAGGGAGCGGTCGGGCTGTCGGAGGCCAGGGACGGGAGCCCGCTATCCATGGCCGCAGCATCCGATGATGGGGACACGGTCGTTGGAGTTAGCTACGGGATGGACGCTGCAGACATGGGTACTTTTATCACCTTTTAAATAAAACCCCACTCCTCTTTTAATGTTTATTTAAATACATCCATTTTCATCTGATGCTGCTGCTGCTGTGACCAGAAAGTCCCGACTCATCTCTGCTAGCAAGGAATTGGTAGGCTAGGCTAGTAAGCTAAGTTAGCAGACTGGATGAAGGGAAACAGGTAAAGTTAGGCACTAACTGTACGTGTTACTGTATAATGTTTACAGTGCATGCATGTAGGTGCAAGTCGTGACTTGCCAGCAGCACCACAAACCATGGGTGTGCAGTGGGCAGACATTTGAAAGGGGGCAGTATGATATGTGTGTATGGTGCAGCTGTGAATATTTGTAATTACTTGGCTTTGCAGACAGACAGACAGACAGACAGTCAGGGGTGTAGCTTGGACTCCTGACCACCTCCCCCCCCAGGAACATTTCCTTCAGCTCCCTCCCCTGCCTTTTTCCAGCTTAAGACACCAAGAATAATCACCACCTGTCACCTGCAAGGCTGTAGAAAAACATGAATATCAACCTTTATGTTACTGAGGAAAGCCTCTGTTTGGGTTAAGGAGACAGAAAAGGAGACAGAAAATACAAATTTTCCCAAGCAAGGAGGAGGACTGATGAACAAAGCGCCACACCGCCACACATTTTAATGATGATGTTTGGAATTGGCACTCACATTGACGTTTTTCTCAGCAGACTTGTCATGGCAGGTAAAAAAGCACAGGTGTTACTCACAACAAATAACGATGGCTCTGTTCTATTTAAGTGTCTCAGTAAGTCATGGCAGCGTGACGGCGAGGCAGCATGCACAATACCAGGGCCGTGAAACTGAAGAAGCCAAATGGAATTCAGCCATCATTAATTTGATCATTTATACGTGTGCTTTACTACTGTGACATTGCAAAATGTCCTCTGTGAAAAGGCCTATTAGCAATTGACTGATATAAATTAGTCAGGCTGCTATGTTCGCAGATATTTTTCCCATGTATTGTGTATATGTTGGCTTATAAATAATAAGAAAGAGTATAGGAAAGGCATTGTTTGCAGTATCTTGGCTAAAACATCTTAAAGGTCCAGTGTGTAGGATTTTGTGGCATTCACATAAAAAGCAAACTTCCATATCTAGATCAGTGTTTGGTTTGTCTGTTCTGGGCTACTGTATAAATATGGCCGACTCCATGGAAGAGGACCCGCTCATTTTAAGACAACAAAAACACAACGATTGTTATTTTCAGGTGATTATAGACTAATGAAAACATAGTTATGAATATTATATTCCAATGCTGCCAGTATATACTCCTAAATCTTACACACTGGACCTTTTAATGATGATCTAAATACGAGGTTGTGATTACCAAAAAAAGAGGGCGATCATATGGCTGTGTGTTCTCATGAACAAGATAAACATGACCTCATTTGAAGCCAGCATTAATCACGTCTAGTTATGGAGTTATTTGCTATTTTAAACTCCTCTATTGTGTGTCACCATGAGTGATAATTCTTGGAGATAATCCATTCTTATCATGGAAATCAATATAGATTTGATTTAGAATAAAACCATTGTTCCGGACATTATGATAAACAACTGCATCATCAGCATAGAGATGGATGCTACAATATAAATTACACAGTCTTATTTGATATAGCGAAATATGCATGGATGTGGATATGTCTGTTGGGCTCTTGAGTCTCACAGCAGTCCGTCACGCTGCATTCACTGGTCGTGTTTTACTGAACATCACAGTTTGGGGACTTTCATGGTCCCCGGTGAGGAAAGTGCTGACTTTGACGAGAGCTCTGTACCTCGACACAGGACAGGCTCAGGATGAATCAAAGGGCTGTCTGGTGAAGGTTACTCGTCGAGCTTAGCGATATCAGAGGGTGAAAATGTACGCGGGGTGCCTCTGGCTGTAGATGCTCTTTTCTAGCGTGCTTGCTGGTGCATGTCTCGTGTACCTGGTATTTTCACAAGCATGTACCTGCACAGTCAGTGCAAATACAGACATTACTGGAGAAACACTGAGCTTACATGTGCAGATGAACAGCGTTAAACAGATGCATTATTGAGTCCACTTCTGCCCTGCCAAATGTATTTATGTTGACGGTTTACAGACAGTCGGCATTGAGCTAACAACAGAGGACAAGTCTTCATAGTTTTTAATGATTATATTGGGTAGAGTAGAGGACTGCTGCTTTAGCTTCTTGTTTTTAACATACCAACTGATTGTAACCTTGTTACCCTGTTTAACCTCAGCTTTCCATCTCTGAATCTGCTAATGCCGAGGTTGGTTTAAAATATTACTGAGGCATATTTCAATTATGCCCATCGTCCATGCAGTAATGCTCTGATGTGCTTTTAGTGCACCATTTTATGAGTGAGTGTTCTTTTATTCTGCTTCTTAAGGTACTCACTATTACACTAAAGTAAAACATACAGAAAACTGCAGCCATTTGATACACACGCTTTAAACTGTTATTCTATAAAGTTGTAGCTCCTGTATCTCTGAGCTGTAGCAGAGTAAATAAACAAGCTACTACTGTACATCTGTGTGATTTCACTGTTTCCTTGAGCCAAGGTTGTCTTTGTAACATGTGAGAGATAAATGCAAAATACAAGAATTATTACTTGACTTGCAGCTTAAAATTTATCATTGAAGGCATCAAACCTGGGTTCGTTGTAGGCTAACAGCAGAGAAACTCACCTAAATTCAGTGCTAGAAAACCATAGATATAAACCATAGAGGTTTGCTTAAGGTGGATCGACAGCATGTTGTTATAATACCAACAACAATCAATCAATCAGACTTTATTTGTATAGCACCTTTCATACAAAACATGTAACACAAAGTGCTTCACACAGTAAAACCCCAATACCCTCCACCTCGTCCCATTATAAACAAAGCACCGTCTCATCTTGCGGTGAGGAAACAACGGAGGCAGGTAAAAAATGAATAAAAAATAAAAAATTAAACCCAACTCTTTAAAATGAATAAGTAGCTAGATAAAATAGAACAAAAGTAAAGCCTAATAAAATATATAGATAGCCAAAAATAAAGGTTAAGATATATATAAATATATATAAACAACAATGAATGTGTGAACACGCTACCTCCAAGCTAATGATACCATCTTATGATCTTCTGCTCAGCCATAGTTTCTTTCACTGTATGAATTAATTAGCCTTACAGTTACAGTGTGCTAATTGCAGTTTTATCTATTTTTACTTGACACCGTTCAGGTGAACCTGCATCGACTCTTTTCTTTGTGTTGCAAACATAATCGTGTGTGTGTCTCTTCCTCTTATACAAAGTGTTTGCGTGTTACGCTACTTTCTCCGATAAGCCCTGCAGCAGGGTGGAGTAGGTGTGCATCACACTTTGACTCCCATGCAACATCTGTCAGTGACAGGTCTTAAAGGGAGAGTCCAGAAAAAGGCTTTTCAGCTGAAATGCGTTAAACACTGGGATTGTGTTCATTTCTATGGCAGCGGGGTAACAATGCGGCATTGACACTGGTCAATAGAAATGAATGGAAACTGTCAGCTGAAAAAGGTGTTGCTTGCTTCTCACTGGCTCCTGTCGGTGGTGGTGGTGGTGGTGGATGTTGACGTCACACGCGTGAGCTTGGCTAATGTCAGATCTCGCCTGTATGTAATTGTAGGTTGTGCTGCTCAGCTCAGCTGCTCTGAATGTGTGAATACAATGTCGTGTGGGTGTCACAGCTGGCTGTTAAATAGCTGTCTGAGCATTTAGTCCCATTCAAACGCTCCTCATCCTCAGGCACTCGCAATTTGTTCTTATAGTCTCCTGTCGGCACGACAGCATTGGTGTCTTATCGTCTCTCCATGCTTGAACTCCTTTCACCTTCAACCTCTCCTCTCCTCTCCTCTCCTCTCCTCTCCCCTCCTCTACCTCCTCCTCACTGAGTGATTCCCTCATTTGTCACCATCCATCAGTCCTCCCACCTCTGTGTTTTTCTCTGTACTCCGCTTTAGGCATGGCCTGTCAGTATTGCTGACGGAAGCACAAAGGGTGGTTGCCTTCTGTGGAATTTATCATCCATCCTCCTCCTCCTCCTCATTCGTTCTGCGAGGTCTCTCCCCCCCTACTTCCTCCTCTTCTGTCTCCTTCTCCCTATATCTTTTGGCTCCATGTCCCACTATCAGCTGGCCAGTTCACAGGGGCTTGTACAAGATTTTGACCCTCTTCCGGGGTATTTGACGTCATATTATTAAACGTAGCTGATGACGCAGTTTAGCTACGTCTTCCGTGCTGCTGATTTTCTGTAAAAGTGGGGGATGTGTGCCACAGTAGCTATTTTAAACAGACACCACAGCGAAGGCAGGACCGCTGTGTTTGCTTCTGTCTGTCCTTGTGCTCGGCCAGGGTTTTTTCATTTTTTGGAGTGATAGCTGCTGGGAAGATGAATGAGTACAGGAAATGGGGACATAGACAGGGAGGAGAGACATACGTATAAAGATCATAGGCTGTCTTTGCAGCTGTAAAAAGCTACATGTGCCCCTGGATAAGGCTCTGGGTTAGTTTTTACACTCACATGACTGCAGTGTCATACTGCCCCGGCTTCCCTTCGAGGGGAAATAAGGCAAAGACCTGCTGTTTTCAATCAAGAGAGTTGCTGTGCCCACTGTGTAGGCTATTATTAATTCATAATCAGCACCTGGAGCATGAGCACAGTCAGATAGGAGCTATCAAACTTCTTTGAACCAACCACACAGTGCTTGTTTTTAATAAAGTGGCGCCTGCTTGGGGCTTCAGTAATTGCACCTATTCTGCTGTCTGTTGGCTCCACAGTCCAAATACATGTATGATAGGTGGAAACTCTTGTGTTTGTTTGTTTGTGTGCGTCAGCCCTGCGACAGACTGGTGACATGTTCGCTGTGCACCCTTGCTTCTCGCCCAATGGATGCCGAGATAAGCCCCAGATAAGCTTCTTTGAAAGTTGATTAAAATAATTTACTTGCCATTATCCAACAGCTAATTTTCTTCTCACACAGTGTTTTAAATCTTATATTCCTCTTCATGTGTTTAAAACAGGAGGCTGGTTAGTATCATGGAGCCAGTGGTCCAAATAAAATATAGGAAAACAGTAAAGTAACGTTATTCTAAATGTGACTGTGATTTATAATAATCAATTAATTCAGAAAATTGATAGCAGCAGCTCTGTAAGATGGACCAAATATTGTTGAAAATGTTCTTCTTTATTAGAGGTCATCACATCATCATTGGTTGTCTTTTGGACTTCCTAATTCAGTTTTAGGCTCAGTAAACAGTTGTGACTGCAGCTCTTGGAGGTGAAGCTGCATAGACTTGAGCTTTGGATTGTCACAGTCTGAATTTCCTGTGAGCAGCATGCAAAGTGGAAGAAGCGAGATGCTGGAGGGTTTATGTAAGTTTAATGGGATCTGAGCAGTGAGAAAATTCATTCATTCATTAAATAATGTGGGCCTAGTGTGGGCGAATACACTCTCCCTAACCCCGGTCTGAGCATTACTCGCATGTTGTCTCATCTGGTGGTGGATTTGCCATGGACAGAGACAGTAGAGTAGACTTAAATAATCCAGTCTAAGTAAACTTGTGGCCAGCAAAAGTTTCTGTGTGGGATTTACTGCTGTGGTTGGTCAGATTTGCCTCTGGGGGAGATTTACTAAGCAGTTTGCGGCTAGTTTCTGACGCACTCTCTGCTGCAGTGACGTGGATTTTATTTATTAAATAGGGCACACTGACGTGGAAGCATAGCTCACCCTGTCATCTGAAGCTGAGCTTACATATAATGTGTAGACTTCTCTCCTTTACGTATATGCATATCAAGAAGGATTGTGCGAATAACAGGAGATGTTGTCAGTGTGTGTGATTGTCTTTGGACTAAGCTTCACACATCCTGCACAGAAAGCCTCAGAAAAGAGCCATATTAAGGAAAGGTTGTGGTGCACAGTGTAGTAAATTGCGTAAACTGTGAGTCAGACTCAGATTTAGAAGCTGGGTACATGAAATAAACAAAGCCAGAACACAACAGGTAGAGTATCAGAGTTTAGTCCATGAATCCACCTGGTTAGCCTCAGTTTCAGAGACATTTCAGGCTGACTGTGGAGGAGTTTGACCGATCTGCCCTGTGTTTTTTGGTTGGCGAAACTGAAAATATGATTATAACTCACCTTATGTTTTAAGTAATTAAGATACAGATCAGCTTAATCATTAAAAAAAGCTTTATTACATCAACGAAAACACAATTATTTGTAGTTTGTGTTTTTTGGGATAAGACTCAACAGACAAACAACAACGATCGAAGCGTAAACTCACCAAGGCACATGCAGTGTTGTCTGGTTCTGACAGTAACAAATATATTTAGTTATCAATAATGCCACAAATACTAAAAATGTATTCATTTTGCGGTGCACATTCTGCTGTCCCTCTTTTTTTTTTATACGTTAAAGAGTGGTTACCGCTGATGGCAACCAAAGGCCTTGAATTGGTTGCCAGTTTCTCAAAATGGTTGCCAGGCAACCATTAATCCATAATTCTGGCTCGCGATGTCTTCCAGTTTGTGATGTCACAGCTATAAGGTTGTGTTGCGCCCGAAATCCTATCAGTATGTGATTATTGCTTCTCTCGCACTGCAGGAAAAAATACACTTTCCCTCACTCGTCCAGCGGCAGCTTTGTGTTTCCTCCATGTTTCCTGGGGGCAGCCTTGAGAAGAGAGCTTTATTTTCTCTACAGGTTCGAGCTAGATCAGCGACTGCGGGCTGTGTTATTTGCTGCATTGTGTTTTCCAAAAGGCCAAGGCCCTACAGTAGCTGTGGAAGAAGATTCCTCTTTGAAACCACAGGCAGTGGAGCCTCCCACTGTGGATAAGAGATGGAGGCAGCTTAGTGTTGGTAGAGTGGTAAATGATGGAGTACACCTTGCTGAGTAACCAACCGTATACCTGAGGCTGCTACACAACAAGCAGATCATCTGCTCACAACACATATTCATTTCGATGGCAGCCTGCAGAGGTGGGCTGCGTGGCGTGTCTAAGTTTAGCGTGTCTAAGAGGCATGCTGGGATAAATGCAATGCCACAGAGCATTTGGATGATGGCAGGCGACATGAGGTAAATGGTTAAGTTGGAGCAATTTCGCTGCTATTGTTGCTGAATTTAAGTTAACGATTTATTCTGAAAAGCAGTCATTTGCTCCACGACTTCATGACAGTTGGATAATGAAACGCAAATGCACGTTTATTGTGTGCTTTCAACTGAAAGTCCCTGAATGACACAAGAGTTTTATTTTTGACTTTCGGCTCTCCACTGAGCCCCACGTGTGAAACTAAATCTCCAGGTGTCTGCGTAGTAACGAGTTCAGTTATGAGCAGCAGTTACCTACGCTGTCGCGCAACTGCATTCCTTCTGATGTTTGAGAAGATTACCCTCGGCTGAGTCACCAGCGCTGGTGCTGCTCTCAGCAATAACAGCAGCACACAGGAGTCAGGCTGATCACCACCCTGTTTATTTGTATTATCCACTCCCATGACTCCTTCCCTGCAGAGCCTCCTCTCCTTCTTCTCTTCTCTCCTCTCCTCTCCTCTCCTCTCCTCTCCTCTCCTCTCCGTAAAAGGACTCTGATCTGGGAGCTCAGTCATGAAAAACATACTTAAATTGCATAAGAGTTTGAGCTTGGTTGTGCTGGGAGGACCGAGCTGTTTTTAGCTTTGCCCAGAGAACAGGGTGCTGCTGCTGCTGCTCGGCCTTGCCAGTCTCTCCCTGAGGGAGCATAGGACACACACAAACACACACACACACACACACCCTTGACATATCAAACCAGTGGTATTAAAACAACATTCCCATCAGTCAGTGTCCAGGAGAAAATGTTGACTGACATTGTCACTGTAGAAATATCAATTACTACGACGCCTCTCCTGATGTGCGTTTGCACTGACTCAGTCGACATGTTGATTCACACTGTGGGCAGGCATCACATTCCCACAAACACACAAAGCAGATGTCTGCATAGCTCACAGTCCGGGGTTGCAGTTTTATTGACTCGTGGAGGAGTGTGTGTCCTTGCGGTGTGTGTAAAAACCAGCTACTATCACTATCGCGTCTTAATATTTTTGTCAGGACTTGGCCCGAGCAGCTAGACACTTTCTTTCTGCATATCAACACTTCGGATTTCCATTTCAAAGTCCGCTGAGCTTTCATGCCTCTCCAAGGAGAAATTACACTTTCATACCCACCTGTTCCATTAGTCCGATCCACAGTGTGAAATGAAGACATAACTGTTGAGTCCACCGCTGAATGGCGGCGAGATTTAGACAGGAGTCATTGGCTGCTCGCAGTAACTGCCAGCCGTGATTTGAGCCACTTCTCATTGTCAGCTTGAGCGTTCAGCAGATGGATTTGGACGGCGAAGGAAGGCGGTAGATGCAGTCTGCCGGCAGGTGCGACATTTTAATGATGTTTCAAGATTTTTGTCAGCCTTTCATCTGCAGAGAAATGTGGCAAATTTGACTATTTATATCACTTAAACACAGCCATTCCTGCAATAAGTGCGAAGCCATTTTCCCTAATGACAGAGACAGACAGACAGACGGTCTCCTGACTTCCACCTGTCCTTGCATTTGGTGCCATCTTATCCTGATAATCCAGACAGTTAGTCTCGTAGCCTGGAGAGAATGAGATTGGAATTAGAGATAGTAAAGTAATAGTAGCCGCGGCTTAGTTGGCTTTGCTGTCTGCCAGCGCCACGCTTCAACCTTAGAAGATTTCGATTTTGTCTGGACGAACCACACTCAGGCCTGGCCAACAGGAGTTATAGGAGCGAGTGTGTCTGTCTGTAGTGTCTCCAGCTCTGGGACTGAGCCTGAGCTGAAAATGATATGTGTTGGTCTGTTTTTTTGGAAATGTAGTGTGTTGTTTTACAGCTCTGCAATAGTTTGTTGTCTTAAGAAAATATATGCTTAAAAGGCATGGAAAATCAGTGCAATATTATTCAACTTGTATGCAATGACAGGCTGGTATGTAAACTAACTTATCATATGTCTTTTATCAGCACTGTAACACAGTCTTTGTTACAATGCTATTTAGCAGGTAATGGATGTTTAGTCATTTAGGTGACACTTTCATCCAAAGCGACTCACAAAAAAGGGAAACAATCAAGGTACAGAGCGACAAGGACGTGTTAGTGCATTATCTGTAACCGCTTATCCTCACTAGGGTTGCGGGGGGCTGGAGCCTACCCCAGCTGACCTGGACAAGTCTCCAGTTCATGGCAGGGCACATAGAGACAAACAACCATTCACACTCACACTTAGCCTATTGTGGCAGTGGAGTGGAGTGTGGAGTACCCGCAGAGAACCCACGCAGACACGGGAGAACATGCAAACTCCACACAGAAAGGCCCCAGGCGGGGTTCGAACCCGGGACCCTCTTGCTGTGAGGTGACGGTGCTAACCACTGCTACCACCAAGCAAACGCACGGGGACAGCTTCTTCTGTGTTACATGAATACTTTGATGTCCGCTTCGACTGTAGGACAACTCAATACTGACCAACAACGTGATCACTCTGCCCAATATTAACAATCACTTATTAAAGGCAAGGTGTGCCATAAAATAGTTCCTGTTCTAACTTAAGGAATAGAATACAAGTACTTATTATTAATTAAATTATACTAATTCTCTCACTAAACCTGAGCAAAACAAGGACAAGTACGGATAAGAGTGGATTGCCGTACTTGTGGCAGTGCCAGGCGACGTTCATTGGCAACAATGGCGATTTGTTATTGTTAATTTTAATAATTATTAATAATTCAACGGCAACTAAACACAAAAGTTTAAACAACAGCCAGAAAACCCCCAGTGCTCAAACAAAAGATGTAGGATTGAAGCTACAACAAGCAATTATAACTAATGATTAGTTATTAAAATAGCAGTTTATTACTTTCCTGTCAGTTGTTAATCGATCACTTGTCACTTGTATAAAGAATATACACTATTTTAGAGCTCAAAAATTAAATTTTTTAACTAAAATGACCAAGATTTTCCACAACCAGCTTCTCAGTTATGGGAATTTGCTGTTTTTGTCTGTTTTCGATAGTAAACTGATATTTTTGGGGGTTTTTTTACTGTTGGTTGATCAGAACAGGCAGTTCGTCTGTATGCAGACCGAGTTGTGCATCACTCATCATCCAGCCCGAAAGCTAAATGTCTCAAAGGGATGTTTTTTGAGCCAGCAGAAGGCAGGAAGCTTTTTATTAAGCCTGCTCGCCTGCCTGATGCCATTGATCATAATGGATGACTTGGCATAGTGAAAAGCTGTCCTCTCCAGCCCCGGCTTCCTCCACACATTCACTGTATTATACAGAGTGTATGATATGCACTGACAGCAGAGGATGGAGCAGCTTTCCTCCCTCTGAGCACACCGCTTTGTTCGGTGAATCAGAGGAATGCTGAGGGGAAAGAAGGCTGCGGACGTGTGCTGACACTGCCATGCCAGTTTAAGACGCGTTAATGTATTTAGAGTTCAGCCATACTTCCTACTGTAGCTTGTAAAGTAGCTGTTATTACCGTGTGTGTCTGCGTCTGTGTGTGTGTTTACATGCAGGAGCAGTACGGATGAGCTGCAGGGATATCATTCTGCCAGAGAGCCGTAATTACGAGGAACGTTCAAAGCCTCTTAGCATTAGGAAGTTGATGACTCCTTAATTATTAGTGTCGGTGTCCAAGTAGCTCTGCACTGATCAAGGAGGAATTGTCAATTGAGAGGAGTTATTGATATATTTAGATGCACACACAGCTATCTCCATCTACACGCAAGAAGAACGAGTCATCGAGTGTGTTTCCATGGCGCATTAGTCCTAGGCTTTTAGAGTATGTTGTTAATGTGTCTGTGCATGCTAACATCATGTCCTAGTTACAGAAACACAGAGGAGATATTTTTCTGGCTGGGTTGGGCTGGATTATTCTGAAGGAAACCAGGATACTGTGACATGTAAACACATTATCCATGTTTTAGATCGCCGTCTGCCATCTGCACAGATGTGCCTTCGACTTGAATCACCTTAGAGGTGGTCACAAAAGCAAAATAGATTTTGTAAATGATAGTTTTTCAGAATGTTTATTGGTTTTCTTGCAGAGAGTTAGAGTGAAAAGGTCGATATCACGTTATATTTCATTTGTTATTTGCACACAAACAGAAGTGCAAAGACGACAAGTTGTGGTATTATGTGGAATTACTCTGCTGGTTGTCTGTCAGTCTGATGGTAAGGACAACATTTGGTTTTTTGTACAGATCAAACAAAGGTTTTATCAAAATGTGTTAAGCTAATCGTGGCGGTTCTAGTCAATGTTTCAAACCCCACCAGAAACACCGCGGTCCGGTTCGGAAGTGTCCCAGAAGCGCGTCTACGCTCTGCTCCACCGAGAATACGCGACAGGTCTATTTTTTACAGGCGCCACAAGCAGCACTAGTTAAATTGCACGGATCAGCTCCAGCTGGCCAGAAGTCAGACACAGAAATTGAATAGAGAATGCGGCCGATTTTCCCCGTGCCAAAATGAAAACAGTTTAACTACACAGCATATTTACATATTTAGAAGCAGGACAATGACCAGATCTGAGCAAGTTAACAAAGTCTGGCAGGCAAAACGTTTCGCTTCTGAAATGTCACGTGGAGAACGGACCAATGTAGCGTCACGGCCGCAACGTGATGGAGACGTGCCCGTTAGGGTTTTGGCTTTAGAGTGAGGTGCTAGTAGGCAGATTTTGTTACTTCAGGCAGAGCCAGGCTAGCTGTTTCCCCCTGCTTCCAGTCTTTATGCTAAGCTAAGCTAATCATCTCTTGGCTCTAGGTTCATATTTTCAGTCGACACATTAAAGTGGCATTGATCTACTTCTCTAACTCTTGCCAGGAAAGTGATTAAGCCTATTTCTCAAAAGGTTGAAGCATTCCTTTAAACAATATAAATATTAAATTGAACTCATCGTGTTGCTTTTCCGGTACTCATGACAAGATAAGACACTTACTGTATTAGGTGTCTGAAAAACAGAAATCAGAGTTATCAGAAGCCTGGAGATCATTATATGTGTGTGCCAAGTAAACACCATATCCTAAAGATCGACTCGTTAACTTTAGTGTGCAATCAAATGCACTCAATTACGCCTCTTTACTGCCTCCACTTTTCCCTTCTGGGCCGTGGCCACAGACAAGCGAAGAGGACCACACTGGCTGCCTGGTGTGCTCATGGAAAAATACACAATCCGCTGGCTACTGAGATCAAGAGCTCAGAGGTGGAATAGCCCGATGGCACTGATTTAGGATCAGTTTGCCTTCCCTCAGTCTAAACAGCAGCCATCGCTGTTGCATAACTCTCCCGTGTAAAGTGAAGTAGGCTGAGGTTAACCAAAAATTAACGTATTCTAAAAAAAGGAAAACCTCGGGGCGGCTCCGTCTGTGTGAACTTCAGCCGAATCCTTGACATGGTGATTCTCCAACACTCATCTCATGCACACGCTGTTGTTGGAGATAAAATTACAACCTCACAGCATTGTTCACAAGGAAAAATACTGACACAAGAGCTGCCTTTTTGTTTTTCTGCCACATTTAGTATTGAGTAGGCTGCCTTGTTGACATTACAATTAGCCAGATTTATAGATTTCTGTCTGCTGTAGGTCAGGTCAGATACACACTTGTTACGGCATGAAAAATTAACACCCCATCGACAGCTTGAGCGCTTGTCACTTAGCCTCTGCCGAGATAACAAACGATCATCTCAAAGACTGCCTCTTACTTAGCTCGTCCTCGGGGAGTCCCACTATTGATCCCATCAGGGTCAGACACCGCTGTCAATGCTGCCTGTGTGATGTTAACAATTAGATGGCACACACACCCAAATCATTTGTTTTAGTTCAGTTAATTTTGTTACTAAAGATCGGCTGCTTCATTTTGTTGATGTAGTTTCAAAACATAAACAATAAATAATTAATAGTATGTGATGTCAGTGGAATTAAATGCCAGCAATGCAAAACTTCTACAGTGTTTTTCATGGTGTATTTTTCAGTGAATACTTACATTCAGACAGAATTTGGTGCTGCAGTAAAAATGCAAATTTTTCGTACAATTTGAGTCGGGGTAGTGCGCTTTGCGTGGGCTGCAGGGGTGTCCGTCAAACAACGCAGCAACCTGTGGCAGAGAAGTTGAGCCGGATCCAACTTAGGAAAAACGCAGCCTGACGACACACTACGACCGCAATCAGAGGCTCAAACTCCTCCACGGTCACCCTGAAATGTCACTGCAACTGAGGCTATCCAGGTGATTCATGGACTAAACGCTGATACTCTACCTGTTGTGTTCTGGCTTTGTTTATTTCTTGTACTCAGCTTCTAAATCTGACTCACAATTTACATTGTAAAACTAAGCAGAAGTTTAATTTGGTTTGCATCCGATGGTTTAAGAGAGAGAGACAGCAGTGGTTTAGCGACATAGAAAGTGAATGAGAGTGAGCGAGAGCCGGCATCGATAAAGCCACTTAATCAGCGAGATAAAGAGTTATTCCCTGGTTGTTTCACAGCAGTTACGTTCAGCACAAATAGATTCACCCCCACACAACCCAATGTCGACTCATTGCAGCACCTGATTCTGTCTGAATGTACCTTTAAATATATGAAACTACTGTTGTTTTATTTTGAATGCTTATATTATGGAGTGGGTTAATAGTTGTAGTCTTCATGCACGTGTATCCGTGAGTTGTATCACATCACCTGTGTGCTAATGTCCTATTAAACAGCGGCATGAAAGAACATGTGGAAGGCAGCATCTGTCTGTTGATTCCAGGCACACGTGCGTTACTCATAAAGATGCTGGTTGACCTCGATCGGAGCACCATGGAAACAAGAGGGAGAAAGTGTGTGCACACGTGTGTGTGTGTGCATGAGGACGGAGCAGATGTTTTTTTATGTGTTTATTTACAGCCCAAGTCCAGGACATAGAGTGTAATACAGCTTATTATAACAGCTCAGTGTCACAGTTTTAATGAACGTGCGCCATGAATACTGACGTCTGATCCATTTTTTTTTTTAATAATAGGCTTCTTAGGATCTGTTTGGACCAGAAGTGTGTTTTCGTGTCTTTTAAATTGTTTACTGTACTCTCATATCCACTTGGGCAACACATGAGTGTTTATTACAGATTTAATGAACTGGATTGGGTCAGGTCTTCATAGGAAAAGTGAACTTAGATGTCAAATATGACTGACTTTAAAAGGCTTTAATAATCCTCTGTGTCTGACTATCAGTGATCTGACCAGCTGTGTGCTTTAAAGCATACAGGCAGAGTAAACTTGTCTAAAATGATGCACAAGACATCTTGAATACTGGTATTTGATAGAATGGATCTGATGGATCACCTTGTATATTGTATAACAAGTGAATTTCCCCTAGTCTATCATCTTATCTTATCTCATCTTATTGTAGCGTAACGCATCTTATCTTATTTTATTTTTATCCAGATCCAACACTATAAACCTTCTAGATATTTAAAAAAGCCTCAAAAGAATGTTGGTGCATCAATGTCTTAAGGGATGTGTATTTAAGGCCTCATGCTCCACATTGAAGACTGATCATAAACAGATTTTAATTTGAAAAAGGAAGAAACTGGCATTGGATTGGTGATTTTTTGGTATTGGCTATAACCCAGAAAAATTTGGGACAGAAGCCTCTTTGAGGAGTAAATCTTTTTCATATAGTTTCATATAGATAAATATGTATCTCTGCTGTTCTCTCTAATCAGTAGAATACACTTCTGTTGTTTTTGTTACTCTAATATGTAGCTGCATCCTCTTTTTGGAGTCATGGGAACTTTGTCATGTGTCCCTGTTCCTATTTTGCATATTTCACTTTTGTTGTTTTTGTGTGTAGTATTTTAAATAGAAAATATCAGTCAGTTTCAATATGTACATGGAATTTGGATAAACATACAGGGTCTGGTATAACTCTGAGTGGTCTCATGAGAATTGGCAACAACCGGGGATTAAGCTGTGACAGCGGTCTCACACAAGCAGGTCAAACGTTGGTTGAACACGTGATCGTATATCTTGCGTCTCGCTTCACCTCCCGTGGCTATCGCCAGCTGGTAATGGACCACTCTCTTAAGGATTGTAAGAGTGGGCCATTAAACCAACACATAGCAGTCCGGCTAGGCAACAGTCTCAGCTACAAGCTATTTATTTGGATCAGTCTGTTTGTTTTTCCATCCCCCTGCACAACTCTACAGACTGCTGCTGCAGCACGATGGTGGAGTAAGACCTATTTTAACTCATGTCCTCATTTTGAAGCCTCTCTACATTATCAAGGATGGGATCACTTGGGTACCTGTTAGAGGAAAATGGAGGATTGTTAACACCGATAGCATGTTATCATGTCAGACTCCAGTGCTCCTGGGTAGAGGCATATTTCTGAAGATAGTTTTTTTTTACAGGAAAGCCATCAAAAGATGAGAGCCTCTTACAAAAATGGAACTCTATTTCACTTCTTTCTTCTCTCAGAGTCTCTAGCACCCCTTATTGATCAGGACAGTACTGAAGTGTTGAGTTTATTACAGATAAGATGACTTGTTTTCGCACGCCATACCTCATGAAAGGCCTCATTTCTACCCCATCATGTCCCCCCATCATAACTCCTTCCTCTGTATTTCCTCTATACGCTGTAATGCGCTCTCATCATCTTTATGTCTTTATGTGCCATAGAAACAGCAGCAGGGCATCATGGTTTTGTCATTCACCCTTTGAATTGACTGCTTGTAATCATAAAGTAATTACATTTCAGTCTGGCATAAACATAAATCAAATGGCAAAATGACTTTCAAGAGTCATCTATGTCCCCATTTAATTTTCTTTATGTGTAATAATGGTGTTGTGTGTGTGTTTTACTTCATTCTCGAGCACAGGGATAATAGATGAATATTAAAATGTAATACGTGAATTCACAAAATGAAATCATGATTTTGGATTGAAGATATCAGGTAGATTTGTGTGTTTTGCAGAGGTTTCAGGATGCAAAAAGCCTCACATGTACCTCGTAGCCAGACTGCCTGAACAGACACATATCTCTATGTTTATATCTAAATATCGGGCACAGATGCTGGAGGCATACATCCACAACTTATTTTATTTTATATAAAGGCCAAAACTGCTTCTGCTTTATTGATTTCAAAGACAGAAAATAAATGTTTTGGCAATATTAGGAGACATAACGTCATTATCATGATGTTGAAGGCTATTAGTAATTGTAGTGTCAGTGTTAATACAATATATAGGAAGGTTTTGGAGCATCTAACTGTTCAGTCTGCGCTTCTGGTTAAACTGTCACGGAGGTGGTTCGGTCGGAGTCGAGCAGCGAGAAATGGGGCACATGCTTGGACACACACAGGCTGACTCCACTGCACACACACACACACACACACTGCGATTTAAAATCTGTAGCAGTCAGTTAGCAGTCACAGCACTTCACGCGTACCGTACCTACATGCACACGCACATTTTGTGCGTGGTCTTAGCAGGTACAGGCATGTGAAAACGAAGAGATACAGGTGCAATAAGATACATATACACACATTAATATATGCATAGGGAAGAGGCATTTGGAAGAAGACAGAGGAGATGTGAAAGAGCCACACACGATCGCATGCATCCACACGCTTCGACCTACAAACACAAATAAACAGTGCAGCAGGGTAAAAATCAGCAGAGCCTCCTCTTTAATTATCTGCATTGCAAACATTCCTTCAGCAGCAGGTTTTTTTTTTCTTCTCACATTTTATTCCCTGGTTGTTCCAGCTTGCAGGGAGTGTTGCCGGGATTGCATTGGCACGCTTTGGCTTGCTCATCCTGTTGCAAATGTGTGTGTGTGTGTGACAGAGGGAGAGAGATAGATAAGAGGGAGGAGGAGGGGTGGCAAACAGGCTATTCTGTGGCTCAGTCACATGGGCATCCACGAGAGGCAAGCAGGCAGGCAGACAGACGCACAGAGACCAGAGAAGGCTGGCTATCAGTTCAGCTGCAAATAGAGTCAAGCTGTGGAGATGCTATCCCACCTCCTGAGTGACACTGGGTTATATAGGTTAGCTGTTAGCGTCTCAGCTGGTTTGGGAGACTGAGGTTAGAGCCCCGAAAGTCACGTTTCATCTCCCGTCATCCTTATTTGGCCTGTTGTGTAATGACCAATAATAATGCATATGTTAAAATGTGTTAGGGGCTCGCTTGTAAACAATCTTGAGTGTCTTGCTTAAGGGGCACTTTGACACAAAGCAGAGACAGCTGATGTAAAAGACCCTTTTTACAGCAGACTCTTTGACATGTCATAGCAGAAGAAGCACTGCTGTAACTAATAACACTAATAATTGCTGTACATCATTTAGCTCTGTCTGCTGCAGGCTCCTGATATTGTGCTTCCTGGCTCACTGGCATGATTTACTTCAAAGACTGTGAATAGAGCCGTGATTGATGTTAATAGTTTCACCTGCGCTTTTCCTGCTCTAACAAAACAAAATGTCTGTGTGGAAAAGGAGCCTAGCAGCAGACATTTTGACATGTCATAGCAGGAAAACCACAGGTGTAAATAACATAATGATGGCTGGATTCCACTCAGGTGAGGTTCAGGTATTCTGCCTGCTGACTCACTGGAATAGCTTATTGATACTTAATGGAACGGGGCCATCGTTGATTGATTGTTATGTCATGTTAGTACAGTAGAAGTCAAGAAGTCTGCAATGAAAAATGTGTATTGTGGCTGACTGAACCTGCTGTTACTATGTTCTGTTTTTCCCCTAACGAAGTGAATGTAAGGTTAATAATACTGCTAATTAACTGCTGCTAACAGCACCCATTTGAAACCAACCAGTGTCACAATAAACCCTTTTCACAGCAGCCATTTTGACATGCAATAGTAGGGTCAACACAGGTGTTACCAATGATACTAATTAAGGTTACGGTCCATTTATTGCAGCAGAGACTTTCCGGTGAGCCAACATGCACCACAGCCTAACCCCGACTCTGTTTGACTTGAATGGAATGTAACCTTAAGTAGCATCATTAGTAACACCTGTGTTTACTGTTTCATGGCAAAATGGTTGCTGTGAAGAAGGTCTATTGAGTTCAGGAAGTGGACCCAAGGGCAGACACGAAGGTGAAGTGAACAAAATGTAACTTTAACACAAAATAACTGAAAGGCGGCTCGGAGGTTCAGGCAGGAAACAAACTGAATCCATAAATCCAAACGTTGTCTGATAAACAGAAGTCCAAAAAACAAGAACCAAGACCGGATGCAGGACTGAAACAGAACTCGGAAACATACACAGGACTGACAAACAGGCATAGTACAAAGGTACAAAGGAACTAACAAAGGGATTAAATACACAAGGCTGGACAGCAAGACTCAGGTGAAACTAACGAGACTCAGGTGAAACTAACGAGACACAGGTGAAACTAACGAGACACAGGTGAAACCAATCAGGGTGGAACAGAATCAAAACTTGTTGGAAAACACAACAAATGCAGGAAGTAAAGATACACAAGACACAATGAAAGGGGAGAATTACAAAATAAAACAGGAAACACAAAACAACAAACTCAAACCATGACAACACACAAGTTCTTCCAACTTCACAATATGTGCCAAACTTTATGTCTCTGACGTGAACTGTGAGAAAACAGCCTGTTATGTACTTCTAAATCTAATGCGTGTGTAATGCAGTGAGCAGCTGTTCAAAATCAAAATTATTGCATTGTCATTAGCAATATTTTATCTGTGAGTGTTTCTTACTCTGTGAAGTGAAATAAAAATGGAAAGTAATCACATAAATAAAGCTGGATTTGGATGTTTGTCTTCATTTATTTATTCAAAGCAGTCAGACTGTGTTGCTGCTGTTGTAAACATATGCAGCTTCTCTGTAAATTCCACCATCTGGGCAGCTGAGTGTGATATTGGCTATGATGATTATAATGAACAGAGGGAGACTCAATCAGCTTCACTCCTGTGCTGTCTGAAGTCCTTTTTTCCTCTCTCCTCTCTCTGGATCTTTCTACTCTTTCATTTGCTCATTTTGTCTCTCTCTCTCTCTCTCTCTCTCTCTCTCTCTCTTACCCTTCTGAGCTTTCTCTTCATTAATATGCTGAATGTTATACATCTATAATTATGCATCTATTTCAGGCCTTCCTGTTGAAAACAGTCCTCTGATTGCCTTTCTCTACTGCCTATCTCCTGTTAGTGTTATTAAACTAAAACTTATCACAACATAGCATGAAAAACTGCTGTACTGTATTTGTAATGTGCATTGTTTGCATTTGTTTCTCAGTGAAGCACATCTCAATCTATAATATTATCCTTGTAAAGCCTGTTAGAGAGCACAAGAATGTAGTTTACTCCCACTCCAACAAACTCATAGCAGATTTAAACTTTGCAGAGCTGTTCTTCACGTTAGTTTAAATGGAAAAAGTGTGAACAACGTGAGTAAAAGGGTGTCTAAGCCTTTTTCATTCAAGATTAATGCGTGAATATGCATTTATGTTTGTGTATGTCTAACTCTTTACCCTTTATATTGGACCTACAATGTGACTTCGATCGAATTTTACCTTTGACCATACTCCTGTGTTATCTGGTTAAGTTTACTGTACAAGGTATTTCTAATCTCAATTAATTCAAGTCAAACAAGTCGAATTAAGACAAGGCTGCAGATGAGCCTGTACTTAGACACAGTGGATTAAATGCTAACATCAGCTTGCTAACATGCTCTGAATGACAATGCTAACTGCTGATGTTTAGCAGGTGCATTGTTTACTATGTGTACCTTTGAAGTTTGGCATGTTAGCTTGCTGACATTTGCTAATATACAAAATCATTGGGATTCATCCTCTGGGAACCATGAACGACGATCCAATTTGAGATCTAGTCTAGACCAAAAAGTTGGACCAACAGACCAACGCTGCCAGTACATCCATGACTGTACTGTGTCTTTAAAAAGGGAATTTGTGCCCTTGTAGCCGATGTTTCCTGCATTTCCTCCAGCTGACAGGCCCTTACTTGTGCTTGACACTGTTATTACATAATGTTGGCTGTGTCCACCCCTTTGGGATTCATCTTTGTCACGGAGAGTACTAATGATGCTGAGTAATGGAGCCTCTCAGTCTCAGTGTGACTAACACAGTCATCTTTCTCTCTGTCTGTCTCTCAGATGCTGCTGCTAAGAAAGCCTTCATCACAGAGGTGAGCTACCATCTGTCCCTGTGATCATCTGCTCCTCTCTTTAGTTCCTTTTTGATCCTCCATATCAATAGCTAACTAGTTCTTTGGTTTTAGCCAGACACTGAAACCACTACAACGGTTTGATCAGGGGGATGTCGGGCAATTATTTATATTTAGCTTTGTTTTAAATTTCCTTGAAAACTGCAGAGTGCCAGAACATGTAGTCAAACAAATGATCTAATTATCGCTTTAATATTCTTTGTCTTTACTCCACAACTTGGCTCATATTATGTTAATCCTCCTAATTTGGTAAATCTCGTCCATCTGGCGCTGCAGCTAACTGTACTGTACGTTAAAGCCAACAGTGAGAAGTATTGTACAATTTGTTTAATTTGAGTCTGCTGAAGATATTTGATTCTTCTTCTATGCAAAAATTTAAATAAAAAAGCTCAATGAACATAATTTAAAATAGCAGCAGAAATATTTGCTTTGGATGTGCAGCCTCTACGATTAAAAGAGTTTAATCTGAATCAGATTAAATTACAGGCTGCGATATCAGACCTCATGCTATGCACAGTTTGAGTTTGATTGATTAAGGACTAAAGTTTGCATTTTGCTTCAAAATGAACACCTGGTTCACTCAGTGAAAGTCAAAGCTTGAAATCTGCTCACACTTAAATACTCTGTCACTCCCCGCTCTTTAATATTTAAATAATCAGTCTTAATGAGCAGGTGCAAGCCCTCCTGTCCCCACAATGTAACCCTCTCTCCTTCTTCTTCACGTCAGATGCCGTCGTCCTCAGGCCAGCCTGGTCAGGGAAAGAAGATTGGCCACAGAGGGGTGGATGCATCAGGAGAAACTACTTACAAGAAGGTACATGCCTGCGCCATGATCTGTCTTCTAGTTCTAAACACGTCGAGACTCCATTTTACACAATAAAAACATTCAATGCACTCAGAATAGGAGCATTCATTCACAGTGAGGGTTAAAGACGGGGTAAGTAGTTCTCTCACCACATCTCCCTCTGCCTCTTTCACCCCCCCCCTCTCTCTCTCCGCAGACCACATCCTCAGCCTTGAAAGGTGCCATCCAGCTGGGCATCGGTTACACGGTGGGCAACCTGAGCTCCAAGCCTGAGAGAGATGTGTTGATGCAGGACTTCTACGTGGTGGAGAGCATCTTTTTCCCCAGGTCTCCACTACAACCACAAACATACTATATATACATCAAATCAAATCAAATCAAATTTTATTTGTATAGCCCAAAGTCGCAAAATACATGAAATACATGAAGTGCACATATGGATAATATGATATTAGCTATGCTTACATGTTGCTTGAGTGGATCTTTGTATTGACTGATTGTAGCAGAAGCGTTTGATGTTCATTGGAGAGAAATATGAATCTTACGTGTTCTTATATTTTTCCGTATTTCAGCGAAGGCAGCAACCTCACTCCAGCCCACCATTTCCCAGACTTCCGATTTAAAACATACGCTCCCGTGGCCTTCCGCTACTTCAGAGAACTGTTTGGCATCAGGCCGGATGACTACCTGGTAAGATTTGGCTTGCTCATAGCTGCATCTGCCCAGATTAATTAACTATATGGTACAAAATGAAAGAAGAGGTATGTTAGAATGTGAAGTATGGCTCCCAGGCCAGGACAAACACAGCAATGGACACAATGGATGACAGTAAATTAAAGTACTTACTGCAGTAAACTAAACACAAAATGGCAAATGATGTAGGTGTGCAAAAGTGTGCTGAAGCTGGCGGGGATAAGTGAGAGCCAGAGCAAAGCGGGGCCGGTGTTTTTATCCTGTTTTTATCCACTCTGCCCAGGTGCTCCAAATCTGGCTAGCTGCCGCATACTACTGTCAAGGACAGATAGGAAACACAGAAACTCATCCACAACACCTGCATCTCTACAGATTAGGCAGGGGCCGTCACAAAACGCAGTGCAAACAATCAGAGAAAAATGTGAGGGTGGACGAGAAACGGAGCTGAGAGTGGAAGAATGAGAAGCCATGCGATGGGGACAGGGGAGGAGGAGAGAGGATGGTTGAAGAGAGGGAAGGGAGGTCTGCAGCTTGTCACCCCTCATCAGAGCGGAGGACCCGGTGGCTGTATGAATCAAAGCTCTGCCCTGAGCAGTCGAGCAGAATGTACATACACTGCTCGGTCAGCGTTTCCGCGCGTTCCACGTGCACCTATCTTTAATGCATCGGCACTCCAGCCAGATGGAAATGCCACATCCTGCCTTTTTTCTGCCATCTCTGCTGGTCATTCATCACTGCATGTCCACACAAGTCATCCGAGCACTTTAATATTATCACCAACTTATAAAAACAGTTAGTTTATAAAGAAACAGACTCTAATCTTTCCTCATTGTGCTACCTCCATATAAACTATGAACTTAAGTGTTTAGCTGCTTGAACAAACATTAGAAAATCACAGCCTAAGGGGCGGGGGGTGTTCTGAATTAATCTAATTGGCCTAATTGATAGATTAGCATCCTTAATTAGAGGGCTCGGGTTGTTTGTGACACACTTTTTAATGGAAACTCTGAATCTCTTTCAGATCCAGGGGCGTTGTTCTCTACCTGATCTTAAATCTAGACCCCTGTGCAAGTAGAAACTTAAATAATATCCCAATGTGGTAAGTCAACCCTCTGGGATCTGATCAATGGCCTTATTGACGGAGCCCAGAGAGCTTTCATCGTAGAGTAGCTTACATTCCTGTGTATATCCACACCTTTCCACCACAGATTAGTCCACCTTTAAAGGAGTTTGAGGTGTTTGGGACACATTTGGCATGTACACTTTTGTGTAGGAAACAAAACATCTTGTAAAAGCACTTCCCAGTTAACAAGACTAAATCACGACCCTGTGAGAGCTGACACATAAAAAGCACGAAAGCAACAAACAAGAGACAAATCTGAACCTATACGTGCATTAAAAGCATGCATAGATTGTTTTGAAATAAACTCCTCGTGGTCTTCAGTCTGCAAAGAGCTCATCCAAGTGTCATCATGTGAACGGAGGATGGTGATAACTTTGGCCTCCTCCCAGGCGATGCTGTGAGCAGGTTTGGGCTGGTGTTTACAGGCAGCTGATGTTGTTTCCGGTCTTTATTCAGTCTCGTGTCAGGGGTCTTTGACATTTCACCTCTGTCCTCTTTCCTCCTGCTCATTATGGCATACCAGCAGAAATCTTAAGATGTTGACATGCAGGGCTGTAAGAATTATTTCTTTATTATTTATTTACAAATGCCTGTTTTAATTTCCACAGGTCAGTGTAATGTAATTAAGTTATTTGTTTTATTTAATCCAAAGATATTCACTTTAGTAGCTTACATGGCAAAGAGAAGCATTAAGTCCTCAAAGTGGAGACGCTGGAACGAGTGATTGTTTCACATTTTGATTAAAAAGTGATTAAAATGATTAATCAGTTCTCCAAATAGCTGCAGATTAATCGACTAATCAGCTTTAAAGATATGTGAAGCTTCGCTACATCATCTTCTTTTAATGGTGAATATATCCATCCCTTACATTTCATAACCCAGCTTTATCACCTTTAAGATTATTTAATCTCTAAGCCTTCTTGGTGTGAAGACAGCATCATTTTTCATGCCGCTGTGTGCTCTGTGTTACCATTTCCAGTCAGCCATACCATTTGAACATTTTTCTACTAACCCCTGTTCGGGCATGTTTTGATGTGGAGAAAAAAAAAAGGTATGAAATTAAATGTCAGGCTCTTCCGAGAGGGATGTTTGAAAGGTGAGCAATTAGCAGACGGTACATCGGGGCAGCTTCACCTTTTTAAAAAAAAAAAAAATGATGTCTGTCATTACTGAGAGGGAAAGAGAGAACGGGCTAATCAGCTGAGCTAATCATGGCATCAGCTAGAAAGGTAGAATTTCAAAGCAGTCATTATTTGACATCTAAATGAGTCTAATCTACATTTACCTCTGTTCTGCTGCAGCGTGTGCTGCACTTCTTCCTCACTCTTTGTACTTCTTTCTCACCTGCAGTCTCCATACTAGTTTATACCATCAATTATTCCCATAAGTCTATCATAGAGTGGATTTATGTGTGTGTCTCTGCATGAAGGGTGTGCTTGTGTGTTTGTGTGTGTGTGTGTGTGTGTGTGTGTGTTTAGATTTATTGATCTAGGGCGCAGAGGAGTTTTATCAAGGAGATGAAAAATGATTATTTAATGTTACAATAATTTGGTCTTCCATCTTCTGTCGCTTGCTGAATTTACTCTGACTGCAAAAATATTGATGTTTTTCTACATAATACAGTATTTTGATCAAACTGTTTACATGGACTGTTTGGAGAACTGTTTGATTTATATTCAGGTTCATTTTCTATGTCGAAGAGCCACATTAATCATGACTATTCCCCTTCAACAAAAATCTGTTTTTTCTGAGTTTTTCCCTGTTCACTCTTGTACCACGCCAGAAGATATTCATCTCTCCTCTCCTCCTCTTACTACCTGTCACATTGTAGCTCGTAACTAATCATGGATGTATGCGCAACTGTGACTACAGAAACAAAATATTACAGGAAATGCGGAACTTATTTTAAATGACATTCCTGTGATCTCATAGTTGAACTATTTTCATTCAAAACAAAGTATTAAGGTAGTATTAAAAGTTTCTAAATTGATTTATTTAAGAGATTTCAGAGATTCCTTCGCACACCACCACTTACTTAAACCAGTGTTTTATATTATATGTTATATACCGAGTGTGTTTGCAGCAAATTTACATGATAATAATAATAAAATTTGAAAATATGACATTTTAATTTGACTGCGATTATCTAATGGTAACTTTATTTGGATTAAGGTTCACATACGTGTTTCGATCAATACCGCAATACTGTATTTATGTGTTTAAAGAGCGTGGGCTAATCCACAATATCACATCTTTTTTGTAACGATTACTTTGTTTAATGTTTTCAGTGTTTTGATCAGTGTTTCTTGTTCCTGTGTGTGTGTGTGTGTGTGTTTACCTGCAGTACTCCCTATGTAATGAGCCTCTGATCGAGCTGTCCAATCCTGGAGCGAGCGGCTCGGTCTTCTACCTGACAAAGGACGACGAGTTCATCATCAAGACTGTGATGCACAAGGAGGCTGAGTTCTTACAGAAACTGCTGCCTGGATACTACATGGTAAGTGTCAGAGTGTCAAAGTTTGATGAGAGTTGGAAATCAAACAAAGTGCCACTGGGCTTAGTGAGCGAGAACAGTTGCTTTTTGGTTCAGTCGTTTTCCCTTCATGGAAGGCATCACACACGCATGGTGAAAAAAATATTGCTCATGCTCACAAATACATGCTCAAAACAAAACAATAAGCCTGTTTTAATACTGTCTGGTTATCCAGGCACAGCACACACAGATTCGTACAAACTGTACAAAACGTTGCAGTAGCATGCATCGCTCACATTTTCCTTTAAATGCCAGCCTCTCTGACGTCCACATTTTGAGTCATATTTTTAGATCTGAGCTTTATGTAAGAAGCTGGAAATCTCTCCTCCGAGCGCGACATCCTTTTCGCACAAAGCAGACATAACAGCTCTATGATCTCCGACTGAAACCCCGGGCCATGTGGTTTCATAAGAGACTGGACAGCGCACAGCATCAGTGTACCCCCTTCCGCCCTCTCCACAGTCTGCAGGCTTATACTGTATCCTGAATGAACTCAACCAGCAAACAGCTCCATGTATGTCCATGCTACCATCGCAGCCTCTTTAAGGTTCACGGCCTACAGCTTTTGTGTTTATTCATGTGCCGACAGCCGTGGCCAAAGACCACTGCAGGAATTCATTTAATCATATAGGGTACGTCTAAGGCTCAGCACATTTCCTGCGACCTTTTTCCATCATTTTGGTTGTGCTCTGGAGCATTTTTGCAGGTATAATTGGTCTAAGAAGGCGATTTAATGAAGGTAGAGAGGTTCACACTCGCTGTGTCTCGAAGCCAGAGCAGGTGGAGCCGGGAAAACAGAGTAATAACTCACAAAACATAGACTTGCGGAAACATCGCCCGAGAGATGTGAAGAACAAAATAAAAACCAGCGCAGCACAGCACAGTCGCTCAAACTCATCTGTATTTGTAGCACACATAACAGGCAACACGCGGGCAGTCATTGGTGGAGCTCTGCATGTCTTCCACAGCTGACTGCCTGATGGTATTGTGGAGTCTCGCTCTGGGCAGCATACAGATCACAGTGATGTAACCGGCTCTCCCCTCTGTGTATTCACCCCCTCTATTATACGCCTTGTCTCTCCATCCTCTCGCTCACATTTTAATGTCTTATCACTCTCCTTCCTGCTGTGACCGTCTCAGTGTAATTTATTTTCTTTTATCTCGCCGTCTCCCCCGTGTTTTAATCCACTCTTTCTCCTTCTGCCTTTCTTTCGCGCTCATATTTGCCCTCCTCCCTCCCGCTCTTCTCCCTCACGTGTCTGTGTTGTTGGCTTGTCACCGCTCTGCCCTCTTAACATTGACAGAAGGGTCATGTGTGGCTGAGGGCAGAGGATGCTCTTTCTGTCCCTCTCTCTCTCTCTCTCTCTGCAGCCTGTCTATGTCGTTTCGCTGCTCTCTCGACCAGTTCCTCTCATCTGAAGGTCAATCACAGAGTGTCTTACAAGTGCCGGGCCTCTTAGCCACCCTTCCACATTCATCCTTCATCTCTCCTCTTGTCTGTTCTTCTTTTCTTCTCCTCCTCTTGGAGTCATTTCTACTCCTGGATGCTCTCTGTTATCACTATATGGATCATGTCTCTCTCTCTCTCTCTCTCTCTCTGCTTTTCTTCCCTCTCATTTCTCTAATGGGACTGAGCTGGCGCAGGTCCCAAGGTCAAAGCAGGTTTTTAAACTGAGCACCCGGCTCAGAGTTGTTTGGATTGAGTACTGAAATATTCAGCACAGATTTTTGATTGAGTCCTGTGTTAAGTAAAGACACAAACATGTTAAATAAATATAGCAACATGCTTGTTAAAGTACTATTTCAATTGTAGAATGAATTATATGTAAATTAGTCGCCTTCTTAAGTAACGTTTCATTTTTGTTTTAGTCATTTCTGATGCACTTTTCATCATTAAATAATCAGCTGGGTATTTTCTCTAATAATCAACTGTCATTTGATCAATAAAATGGCATAAAAATGGTTTAAAAAGCCACAAAGAATGTCACAGTTACCTAAAATTCAAGGTGATATCCTCAAATTTCAGTCGCTGCGTGTGCTTTTTCACCACTCTTGCTAAAGTTTCAGTGGCGTGTGAACGGTAATTCACAAGTCTTCACTCCTTTCCCTACAGCTGGTGTTTATTTCTAGTGAGACGCACTGAGGCTGGATTGTATCCAGATGAGGCAGAAATGTAATCACAGCTTTGTGCCTGACAACTTCCATGTTTCGTAGCACTGTGAGAAAAAGCTTGATTTGTGTTTGTTATGTAATGCCTCCTGGTGTGAACTGTGAAGTGTGTGTACACTGAGAACTGCGTTGCTTATTAATTAGCCTAACTATTTGCAGAACATGTATCACCTGTCGTATGGATCCTGTATTTTTAGAGATCCCATGAAATGAAAAATTCTTCTCTGTTGTTATTCTTGGGTGTATTGTACGGATTTTATATGAAAGTACCAACCTTTCTCCTCCTGTTAAGTGTCAAAAACTATTTGTTTGTTACCCTGCCAACTTTTCCCCCCACAAATCTCAATTAAACCCCCTTAAATCAACCCCCAAAGTCCAACATCCTGTCAAAACAAAGCAGCAGAAACCAATTAACGCCCCCTTCATTCTGCTCTCTTCTCCAGAACCTGAATCAGAACCCTCGCACTTTGCTGCCCAAGTTCTTCGGCCTCTACTGTGTCCAGTCGGGCGGGAAGAACATCCGCGTGGTGGTGATGAACAACGTCCTTCCCCGCGTGGTTCGCATGCACCTCAAATACGACCTGAAGGGCTCCACCTACAAGAGGCGAGCGTCCAAGAAGGAAAGAGAGAAGGCTAGGCCCACGTTCAAAGACCTGGACTTTATGCAAGACCTGCAGGACGGACTGATGCTGGACCAGGACACCTACAACGCGCTGGTCAAGACCCTACAGAGAGACTGCCTGGTGAGTTAGATGGACGGAGAGGGAGGATACATTGCAGCTGCTCTTTAAAGGCTCCAGTCCTGTTTTATGTTGCAATAAACAGGCGAGAGAGATGGCAAGGAAGGAGGGAGAACCAGTTTAGGGGGAGACAGAGAGGGTGGTTTACTGATTCTGAAGGGGGATCCACATAACACCCTGTTCAAGAGTCTCCAGAGAGAGAAAAGCAGTAATGGTTTGAGGGAAGGATTACTGGGATGATACAAAGAAGCATCTCAAGGGAGGAACAAGGGGAGTAGAAAGTCCACAAAAGGAAATGGATAAAACCAGGATGCTTCTGATTAATAATAGAGGATCACGGATGGAGGGAGGCGGAGGTGAAGAAGGCAGAGAAAGCTATTTATGAGAGTGTTTGGCGTTCCCAGGATCCCTTCACTATAAATTAGAGCTTTGTTACGAGCAAGAGGTTTAACAAGATGTCTGGTAGCAGGCCTGCCCTTCTCTTATAAATCACAACATCACGTTTACTTTTATGGTGCATGTGCTCGGGAGGGAGTGATGTGTGCACATATGCGCATGCTTGCGTGTCCTCTGTTTAGCATTAACATCCCCACTGTTGCACCTCTCATTCCCTCTGGCGATGACACCGTTCACGCACTCTGGATAAAAGCTTTCACCCAGATTTATATACTTCACGTGTCTCTCAATCACTGCACACTCACACCTGTCCCTTCGCTCAGGTGCTGGAGAGCTTTAAGATCATGGACTACAGTCTGCTGCTCGGGGTTCACAACATGGACCAGGCGGAGAGGGAGAGGCAGATGGAGGGCTCCCAGGGTGGCAGCGATGAGAAGAGGCCCGTGGCCCAGCAGAAGGCCTTGTACTCCACAGCCATGGAGTCCATCCAGGGAGGAGCCGCCTGCGGGGGGTCCATCGACACCGACGACACGTGAGTTTAGCCAGAGAGACAACAGGCTGTTGGCAACGGAGCTGGGTGATAAATGTGACCGCTGGCACTTAGAAACGGGGAGGGGATGTCTCAGACTTTCACTTTCATGTCATATTAATAGTATAAATATAAAAATAAGGTAGAATATAAATTAACAATAACAAACTTAGCACTAGTTCAGTTGCTTTCGTCCATTACTCTTCAAAGTTCAGCTGGTTCTCTCTGCCTCTTAAGAGCTTCAACTTTGATGAAAAAAGACATTTTGAGCTCATTTTAATGTTTAAAATTCATCTGACATTAAGTTCTTCGATTTAAACTGACCTCTGAAACCCTTTCCACTGACACTTCTTTCAACGACTGATTACACTGCTTAAATTTAAACTGCAACTCAACAATATTTCATGAGCAAACTACTTTTTAGACATTTTAAGCTTTTAATCTTCTCGCCTCAAAAGACAACAAGCTTAAAAAACAAGACTTGAGCAAAGACTTCACCGAAGCAGGTTGCTCCACTTTCAAGTGACCCCGAGGTCGAACTTGAGATTTACCCATCGAGCAGTCAGTAGTGCCGTGCCAGAAGATCTCAAGCCGTGCTTCACTTCATCCATCCATCCATTATCTGTAACCGCTTATCCTCATCGGGGCCACGGTGGGGCTGGAGCCTATCCCAGCTGACTTAGGGCGAGAGGCGGGGTACACCCTGAACAAGTCGCCAGCTCATCACAGGGCACATAGAGACACTCACATTCACACCTACGGCCAATTTAGAGTCACCGATTAACCTATTAAGCGCATGTCTTTGGGAGGAAGCCGGAGTACCTGGAGAGAACCCAGCCAGGGTTCGAGCCAGGAACCTTCTTGCTCCTTCTTGGTCCAGTGTGGATTAAAAGGTCGGCGGTTTGGCTAGAAGCCAAAACATGCCATGCATAAGACAGTTATCATTTTGACTGTGGCTGGAGTGAAAGAATTTGCTTCAGTCTAAGCCGGATTAGGTCGCATGGACATAGTCTGAATGATATACAGATAAAAACATCTTAATTCTCTTTATACATTTGAGTTAAAAGAAATAAAAACGTCCAGTCTTTCTCACACGTTAGTTTGCAGGTAGAAACTAAATCAAATGAAAGCGTCAGTGTATCAGCACTTTCATAGTTAAGCTGCAGTTTCCATCTCAAGTCATTTAAACCAACTTCTTAACTCCCGGCTTTAAATCTATCCATCTAACTGGGACTTGTATAGATCTTTAACATTCAATAAATGCAGTTAATTAGACGGTAAATTAATTAGACAGTATTTAGCTTGAGACAAGTAATGTGTTCAATAATGGGATTTTGTGTGCTTCAAAACAGAAAAAAAAACAACATTTGACTGCGAGCTGCCTGCAGGAAGTGTTGACTCTACACTCTCACATCCAAACGCACACACCTCATGACATATTTTCCACTTCAGTGTTATTTTGCTTCTCGTTTCAGGATGGGCGGCATCCCGGCTGTGAATGGAAAAGGGGAGAGACTTCTCCTCTACATCGGAATCATCGACATCCTTCAGTCCTACAGGTGATCATCACGGTAGTCGCGTGATTATACGCGGTCATCACCTATATATATATCTTACCGCGTGACACAGGCTGGAGGTGGAAGTCAAATAACTATATGTACAGACTGTTTCCACTGAAACAACTGAATCACTCCAGACAGCACATTTAAAGTCCTCAGCCTGCAGGCAGTGTAATTATATTTTTGCCTATGACCAGACAAGACAGTAGTAGTACCTAGCGGCATAGTAATCCAATATTTTAAAATTAAATATATATATATAACTCAGCACAATATGCGAGGGCAGCCTTAGGACAGGTCACAGGCTCAGTGTGTACATTTGGCCTGTTGCTCCATTGATTTGTGCTGGGTATGTTTGTTTTGTACAGATGCATAGCTGTGCATATTAAATCCTATGAAATGCCAAGATCGCAGCATATTACTCATTACACTCATTATGATATTTCAGGAAAAAGTGTCAGCTCATGTAATTTGAAAGTTGCAGAAATGTTTCTTGGCTGTTCTTTTGTTATTTATCTGTAAGGATGTCGGCTACAGGCAGCACATGTAGACCTACAGTCTGCCCACCCCCAAAAATCTGCCAGTGTTGAACATCACTGTGTTAAACTGTGCTTGTCTTTGTTTCCGCAGGCTAATCAAGAAACTGGAGCACACGTGGAAGGCTTTGGTTCATGACGGGGTGAGTTTTTAATAGCTTTTTCCACGGAGACACAGCCACATACAAAATCAAAGAATACACACACACTGCAGCTCAGTCATACATCTGCAAAACACACAGAAGACAGACAAAAGAAGTTATATTTGTCTTTAACTCTCCATCTTATATTGTATTGTCACTTATCCAGACTCATGACTGGTTTTGTTTACATAAAATCTCAAAAGAACAACAGACTCATTTAGCGAGTACCAGACGCCACAAACATTTTGTATTTTGTGAGGACTTTTATTAGCTTCACATTTAGCAAATCTTTGCTGTTTGTTGTTTTGAAGAGCAGTCTGTCTTTCTGTGTTTGTTTTCTGTGAGCTTGTCTCCTCTTCCTGATCTGTCCATTTTATTCTTTTTCAACCCGTACGGCTCAAACTGTGAACATAAATGTATTATATCCCGCTGGCCCAGTAGCTCTGCCCTCCCCGTACTTCACACAGTTACTGAATAAGTTACAGCACACAGGTCTATTCAGGCACGTTAACGTCTCTGGGTGTGTTTGTGTATGAAAGCTTATTAGAAGTCAGCTTCAAACGGAGCTATGGCTTACTCAAATGTGAATTATAAGCCTATCACCAGCCACAGTTGTCTTTTATTAAGGTAATATTTTAATATGGCTGTTTACTCCAAACGCTTTCATTCTCATTGTTTTCTGTCATTGTCATGAAGATTGAGTTTTGCTCATATTACAGTAAATCACCTTTATGAACAGCCAGCCTTTATTGAAGTGCGGGTAACAGAGAGAGAGTCACACACACACACACACACACACACATTCAGTGTTGATTTACAAGTGTGTACTTGAAGGACTGTTTGGCTTCTGAAACAATCTCATACTTCAATAAACAAACAAGATCTGAGACATGAAGATTCGCAGCTCTCACCAGCCCACACAACATTATATATAGTGAGCTGCAAGTCTGATTTCACGATGTCAGGGTCACAGTCTTTGTTGCATAAATGTAGCTAAAGCTTGCAAAGCATGTGAGGATCCCCCCACGGTGTGATGAGAGAAAAGATTGCAGAAAAACAACAATAAAACTACATTTTACGTGTGAATCCACTTAATTGTGAACATATGGGACTTTTTGTAGATACACTACTCACAAAATGTTCGGGATACTCGTCTATAGATTATATATTTTATATATATTTCAGAATGCACCTAAAATACACTATAACCTTTACAGGTGAACTTAATTTGACCTTCTCTAAACTTTTGAAAGCACAACTGTTCAATGTTTCAGTACTTATTGCGTAACATGCTGTTCTCTAACAAGGTGAATAACCGCAAAAGTCACAACAAGCGTCTGATCCATGAATCGACCACGAAATGTTCTGGTGCAATTAATTTTGGTTCACATTTTGACATCAGGAGATGAAGTGTTGGAGCCGATTTTTTTGTGTTTAATTATTTTAGAATTTAGATAATTTATTTAGCTGATGAGACATCTAAGTTCTGGTTTGTTAAATTATCAGAATGGTCGTTTTGAATTAATTAATTGGTTTGTTGGCTGTTCTGATTGACTCGGAGTTCTCTCAGCTGTGTGTGGAGGAAGAGGTGTGACTGAAGAGGTCCTTATGTCTAAACAGAAACAGACAGGTTGATACAGGCTGGATAGGATCGACAGTCTTTGACCTCGTGTTTAGTTTGAGAATGTTCGTTTTGTTTTAAAATAAATAATTGACGAAGCAAAAAAAAAAACAAAAAAAACGAGCGACTCAAGCCTTTTTTTTGTTTTTATAATTCTAACATGTGAGTCAAAAGTAGAGCCTTGTAACTTAGCACGGCGGTTTTAATAGAAAAAGGACAAGATGACACCTAACAATCGATCAGCGGTACGTGGCCAGTGCGAGGTTTCAAACAGGGTGTCTTCAGAGGGAAGTTGCCACTGAGCTTCGCTGAGTGTCATCAGCAGATTGCAGTAAAGTCGACTTGTGAACAGCGTGAGATGTCGTTGTCAAGCTGTGATCGATGCTCAAGGACACATGACAAGACAAAAACTGTTTGAGATGAAGAAATTACCATTGCATACCTGAAAGTCGACTATCCCTAACTTTTTGTGAGTAGTGTATATTATTTGAGTATACTGCTCACATTTAGGGGCTGGTCTCAGCTCTGAAACACCTCACATCTCTTCTTCTGCTCTGGGCTTTACGCTCTGAATCATCATCACCACCACATTGTTCTCATATAGAGTCATTCATGTCAATAATCACTCCCCTTACTCACTCCAGTCTCCCACTCGGAAACACACTCATACACAAGATACATGTGGGAGAGCGAGCAACCCCCGTAACAGCCTCCTGTGCGTCACTGTCGCCGATGATAAAGGAGACTCCTCGCTCTCTTTTTGTTACTCATAGTGAAGTCCGGCGATGAGGATAGAAAAATGCTAATAATAACAACCGAGCTGCTCTTCCTTCACTTCCTCAGTGTCCTCCATCCGTCTGTCAGTCTAAACCAAACACCAAGTGTCATCTGACAGTCTGCTGGCAGAGTGATCTGTGCCTGCTGCAACATAAATAATGAAGTGTAGCCTTGTCTGACCGTGTTGCTGTCTGACATTTGTCTTTTTTTTTTTGGATGTGTTGTTCTGTCTGGTGGTTTGACCCAGAGAAAAAGAATTACTAAAATGCGACACTAAGGAGATGAATCGACAGTTTAATCTGCTGTACTCCGCCGGGGTTTGATCATTTTATTCATGCACTGTTTGTCTCATTAATCTCTCTCCCTCAGGACACCGTGTCAGTCCACCGGCCAGGCTTCTACGCCGACAGGTTCTTCAAGTTCATGAGCAGCATGGTCTTCAAGAAGAGCTCCTGTGAGTTCATCACACTGCCTTACATAGTCACACAGAGCTGTGTTGGAAGAGGCACAGACGCTGAGCCTTGACAGAAAAATCAGATACAGTAGCTAACTGCCTTATTAGGTGCCGCTTCATGTCATGTGAGAGTTAAACATCAGTTTGATCCTCAGGAGGTCAACTCATTTTGAAACCTTTAACTGTTATTACAGCGCTATATGCCACACGACACGTTCCATGATTTCTTTAATGTGTTCATCGTCCCTCAGCTCTGAAGTCATCTCCATCCAAGAAGGGTCGCGTGTCGTTGACGGTGCCTAAGTGCGTTGGTCCTGGTGCTGCCTGGTCAGCCAGCCAGCTTCCCTCTGAGAGAGACGAGAATATCTACGACCTGAGAGGAGCTCGCAGCTTCCCAACGCTGGAGGATGAGGGTAAATAACACCTGTACACAGTGCTGCAGTGCAGCGACTTAACCCAAGATAACCAGACACAGATGAGAGGAACAGAGGCCACATATTTTACCAGAATTTACCGTCTGACACTCCATCCATCTCACCCTTTTGTAAACACTAGTGATCGTCCCAATTCTCGATAAACAACAAGCTTGTAGCTGTTGCCATGGACAAATAAAGACTACTCAAGCAGAACACTTCAGAAAAACTGCTAAAAATAAGAAAATTAACAGGTATGAGCTGCTTCAACAATAAATATAATAAATAATGCCCGTGTGTGTGTGTGTCTCTCTTTCTCCTTCAGGGCGAGCAGACCTTCCATGTACTCCTCCATCGTTTGAGGAGGCCACCACAGCATCAATTGCCACCACTCTCTCTTCCACAACCTCCCTGTCTATCCCAGAGAGGTCCCCCTCTGACACAGCCGAGCACCCCCGCTACAGGTGCTAATACACACACACACACACACACACACACACACACACACACACACACAGATTATCCATTGCAATTTGTGCCCTGTTGTAACATTTATTTCAGTGTTTGATGTTCATAGGTCATGTTTCCATAACACTACATCATCCTTTGTTGGGTTTATCTGATTAAAATCCTTAAACTACAACTTAAACATAGAAACTTCACATTGTGGCATCAGTAGTTACTCATGTGAACTCTTCAAGAGCCACACTGGTGTGTTGTTGCTAGCTGCCTGTACTAACACTGTGTCCTCTGTCTCCAGGAGGCACACCCAGTCACTCAGCCATGACGGGAGGTGAGTTTGGAGCATGAATGCTACTGTTTCAAGAGCTGTTTTCACAAACTTTTGAAGGTTGCTAGCGTCATGTTTTCACAGCGTTAAACATTTCTGGGTGTGGTGGGTGTGTAGACGAGAAAATGAGGTCAGCCTGTTAGCCGGTGTGTTTATGAGTAGGCCTGTTCGTCTTGTTGCTAAGATGTGGCTCTGTTTGTTTGTTTCATTTCCTCTGCGCGTGTTGCATCCGTCTGTGTTTGTGTTCAGGACTCAGGAGGAGCTGCGCGTGCGTGAGGAGGATCAACAGACCATCACAGTGGAGGTGGAGTTGAAGAGACACGACAGTGAGCCCACCATCTCCGTTCCACAGCCTTCACCTGAAACCGGGTACGCCAACAGGAAGATGGCACACTCGAAAAACTCAAAACACGTCATGTACGTCCCAAATAAGGGAGATAAATGCACTTACTGTAGTTCAGTCTGACAACTCATGGTTGGATTGTTTTATTGCAGCAACAGAAAAAGAGTCCCCGCAGATAAACAGAGATATTGAGGAGTGACGAGGAAATATCTTAAACCACCCTGAGCCTGCAGGTGGATGCTGGGAAGCCTCTGTACAGGGGGCACCCACTGTACCTACTGAGCTAACCGGCACCTCGGGTGTGGTTATATGGTTTCACCTTATTTTTACCTGGTCACTTGGTGGCGGGTTTCAGACAAAGAGGGCGAGTTGGGCTGATCGTCTAGTTTTATCTCGTTACCATAAAATGCATCTGACGTGTCTTTGGATTGTTTGGATTGAACGAGTCAGAGTAAAGAGCCCGCTTAGCCTCTTAGCAGCCTTTTTTAATCAATAGTAGTCGATACAGATAGTAATAGTATCAGATCCTTCATGATATGACAGAAACCTTCAGTACATCGCTATATTTTCGAAAAGCAAAAAATATATTCAAATGAAAATGATCTGTCCTTTTTGTCTGTCTTGCCACACTTTGTCATATTTAGCAACTTTAACATGGTGTAGATAGAGCATAAATATAACCCATGATGACAAAAAGACTCAGCTCTGTCATACACTCTCAGCATGCATGTGACCCCGATTCTGGATAAGCTGCAGAGCTGTAACGAGTCCTTCGTGACCCCAATCATCAATATGACTCAGTTTGGCGCTGCACTATAAATAACCTGCTGCCGGTAGTCTCACCTGGGCACAGCCAGCTGTTAGATTAGCGCACCTCTCCACTCTCACACACACATTTTTAACATGTCACACGCTGAAAGCAGATTGACCCATTTGTTTACAGGACCCCATCGTCCCCCTGTTATGGACAGCTAAATGAGCACAGGCACTGTGTGTGGAGCAGGCGTCTACTTTATAGTAATGAGAGAGTGCACACATGCATGTAAATTTGTGCTGTGTGTTGTGAGCACTGTTTTTATGGGGTGACATTGCGAGGCAGACACGGTGCAGAAGGAGCCCTGACATTGGGGGGGGGGGGGCAGCCAGTAGAAGTAGGTCATTAGGGCAGGAAGCCTGCAGGCTGCTCAGATAAAGCTGGAATGACCTGCCTTTGTATATTCTGACCTGTTTTTTTAATTTATTAGAAAAGTGAAACTGCATCAAATCAGAGCCGGTGGGAACATGGCAGCGGGGCTCACATTTATATTTGGTTAGGTCAGGCCGGATCAGGATGTGACCGCTGAAGCAAACCAACTGAATAATTGCATCTGATGCCGAGAAGGCGGTGGCTAGACATATGGCCCGGGGGTCTGGAAGCTGGAGCTGGCGGGGAGGAGAGAGAGAGAGGTGACGGTGAGAGAGCAGCTGAGGGAGCGACAGGCGACTGAATCAACCATCTGACTGAGCCGACTCACCTGCAGCTTGAGGAGTAGTCGGTTGATGGGTGTGAGAAGTGAGAGATGGAGCAGAGAAAAGGGAATGGGAGGACTGATGAGGAAGATGAATGGAGAACAGCAGCAAATGAAGGAGAGACACTGATACAGTACATGTACAGTTTTGTAAAGACATCCCTAAATTAATGCACAGATTTGGTGACAGAGAGACTCTCTGCATGGCAACTCCCCCCCCCCCATCATTTCCCCCCATATTTATTCAGCCAATCAGCTCTCTCTTGGAGATGCCAACTCAGCTTTTTTTTGCCTCAGCGGCCGACTGCTGGGCTTCTCCTCTGCTGGCGATAAGCTCAAACCCAGAAGCTGAGAAAGCAATGTGGACGTGCTTAAATCCTTCCTAATAGTTTATGATCTGGCCAGGAACAATAAAGGATTGTGGCGGTGCACAGCCAGCTGGCAAATCTTAAAGCTTAAGCTGAAAAACAACAAACCCACACATGCAGCTGCCAAAGACAGTTTTCTCTTATAGCCTGGTCGTGTTCCTGCTGCAGGAAAGTCACTTATGACCCAATCTATGGCTGCAACGGCTGCGTGTGGGTAACCAGGTTGTTTATTTTGTCCTTAAATCTCACGGAGCCTTTATAATAATGACCTGTATAATAATATTATTTAAAAAATAACGTGAAATATTTAGAATTCGGAAAATTAGGAAAGCATTAAACTTGTATTTGGTGTTTTTAAACACAAGAGGGCCCACAGCCTCGGACAAACTCTCTAAAAATCCCATTTCCACTTTCCAACAGTGATCTTAAGGAGGTAGCCGGAGCAGAGGCTCCCGATGCCGCTGCAGCAGCACCTTCCAGCTCTTCTTCATCAGCACCAGAAGCAGGAGCCTCCTCCTCCTCCTGCTCGTCTGCCCCAGCTGCTCCCTCTTCCCCCGGGGCAGCCAAGGAAGCCCCGTCCAGCCCCAAGGTGATAGACGCAGACAGGGCCAGCCAGATGTCCGGCTCAGGGTGCACCAGCCAGGCTTCAGTCGATGACGACGATGACGTGCCAATCACAGATATCTACTTTGTAAGTCCAGACACATGCACACACACACACACACACACACACATGCGCACACACAGATTCTTTTAGACGTTAGACAACAGTAAGCACATCTCAGTGTAGGACTAGCTCCCATCACTTGTCATCTTTTTGAGTTTTACATTTCTTTTAACCATCAAATCATCCTTAATATGAATTAGCATCAACGTGTGTTGGCTAATTTTGAGATGTATATGTAATAAACAATGTATTTCTGATCATAAGTTCAAAAACTGAGCTATTTGATGCTCTCCTACAGAGGCGTTGACAGACGAACGTAGCGACTCAGGCTGGTATGGGAATAAGAGCGTGTGCAGTTATTGCTTGCAGTGTGTGGTGCATTCAGTTAAAGGAATACTTCGACATTTATTCCAGGCTTTATGCTAAGTGGTTTCATATTTAGACATGAGAGCGCTGTCAATCATCTTATCTAACTCTTGGCACGAAAAGCAAAATGTCGACCTATTTCTTTGAACACGGTTTATTGCAGTGTGCACTCTGGTTTGGTGTGTTTACAGAGTGATGATAGCACGTCAATATCACTTTGCATTTCCTGTCTAATATGATCAACAACAAAACCGCAGACACACTCGAGACACAAAACGAGTGAAGCTTTCGCAGCTTGTTCAGTCCACAGGGTTGTCCTACAAAAAGCGAGCGGCTATCATCAAATAGCGTCGTGTTGGCAGGTATAAATGTGCCCAAAAAGCATGCATATAAATGAATGTATGAGTGTCAGGTGAAGCATGGAGAACAGAGCCAGTGATCACAGTTACTGATAGAAACGTTCCCCACCTGACACGCGCTCCTGCTGGGTGTCTCCTATCAGGAATCAAAAACCCTCTAATGTGGCATGAGAAATCCTAATGGCCAACAGGTTAGTCAACGAGCTCCCTTCAGTTATTTAACAGCCCTCTCATCTAGCCGGCTCTGGCTGACGCCCAGTTCATGCTTCAAAAGGGAGGGGATACACTCTCTGTACGCAGCAGCAGGGGGGTCTGTAGCTCTGCCGGAGGTGAAGTGACACTGTGCACGTCCTACACAGAAACAGACTGGGAGTGGCCAAGCGAAAGTAAGTTGATTCATCTGCTGTTAACAACGCTGCCAAAGGCCTAAAGTGAAGTATGACAGCTCCACATATCTCAGAATATGGATTAAGGTGCATTTAAACTGTCAGGATATCTACTGCCTCACTCAGTCAGCCAGCAGCCACCTCGCCATCTGATCATCCTTTGTGCTTCCTGTCTGTTTCTGCTATTTCCATCATCATCATCGTCATCATCATCATCAGCTGCTGCACTTCTCCCTTCTGACATCCCACACAAGTCAGGTTTCTGCACGGCCGCTCGACGCGCTTTTTCCGTTAATAAATGTTTCAGGTGCCGCTCTGCTCGATCCACACAGAAAAAGGGGAAGAACCACGAGACAAGTTCAACGTTATTGCCACTTATCGGCACCCTTGTTTCAAGTAACAGAACAGGCAAAAAAAAAATCTTTATTACTGGGTATGCTGGAGCAGTGTCTCACAACAGCGAGGCAGAATCCGTTGCTTACATATTTACTGCTTGTAATTTAAGAGGATTATGATTGAAAGAAAGAGCAAACACAAAAAAAACAATTAAATTCAATTGTGTTTTGATTAACATGTCGTATGTTTCACTTTCTGTACATCTGAGCAAATTTCCTTTATTTTATTATTCAGTATTGGATTACAAGCATGCTAGGTGTTTTTTTTTTTTGCTTGGTTGAGTTTCTGCGAGAGAAAAATCAAAATAAATCAGATTTCCGTCCTTGTAACACTCAGCAACTTAAATTTCTATGAGAGCACCTTTTTATAAAAAGCCTCTGTTTAGCGAACGGACCGTCTCGAGGCTTTAAATTACACAGCACGTATAGAAATAAGGGGCAGCGAATGTGTTTTGAAGTGGCAGCATTCGTGACGCTCTTTGGGGAAAACGCAGCACATCATTTGAGATTGGTGTGATGGCTCGAGGCGCAGAGGGAGACAGGTGTTACATGTGTGTGTGTGTGTGTGTGTGTGTGTGTGTGTGTGTGTGTCGTCACTTCACACATTCCTCAGAGTGGCTCGTGACTAAATTATTCAGCCACGATCAACAGTCTCCACATTCACTTTTCATGATTCACGCTCCGCTCTCCTTCTCCTCCGTCCTCTACGTCTGATTGTTTTTGGACTTTTTTGTCTGCCCCCCCCCCCTCGTCTTCACTTCTTCACCTCCGTCCTCCTCCGTCATCCTCTGCTCCGCTCGCCACATTTTTATTCTCCAGTTCTCGCTCTGTCTCTAACCTTTCCCTCTTTTTTTTTTTTTCTCCGTCATGTGAATGCCCACATGAAATGAAAGTGGTGAGATGGTAGCGTGTGGAAGTGGGTGGATAAAAACAGATTGGCTGCCAGACAGCAGTCACCTCTCACTTATTTTCATTTTCACCTCAGCATGCTTCTTTTTTTTCACCCTCTGTCACTCCCCACCTAACTTCAACTCTTCACATCTCTTTGTGTCTGCACCATATTCCCTCTGTTGTTGTCAAGTTTCCTGATGGAAGGACCTGGGTGGTCTCTCCTCTCCGACAAAGGAGGAAATGCCGGTCCTGTTGGCCAGTAAGTGAGAAGTAAGTTCAGCTGGTACTAGTACACAGTACAGGTCGCTGTCCTGGTGTGTTAGACTGCACTAGATTAGCCCTCCTGAGCACATCGCTGTTGGTCTAATGAAACATGATTACAGGGCTCTCCCCATAGAGAAGACGATGACGTGTGGGAGGACAAAAGACTTTTTATTTGACTTTTGTGTTACTCTGATATTCATCTTCCATTAAATCTCCATTTGTTTCCTCACTCACTGACAGCCTACCTTGCGTGTTAATCCAAATTTCCCATAGATATCCGACTGGGTTGAGATGTGGGATGTGCCTGCGAAGGCCATAACGTAACCATTCAGTGACCCCTCGTGTCCTATGGATGGAGGCATCGTCATCCTAGAAAAGACCACTCCCATTAGGATAGAAAGTTTCATCACAGGATAAATGTGATCACTCAGAAGAATGTTGGATTGATTTGCAGTGATCCTTCCCTCTAAGGTGGTCACCAGATCGCCTCACCGTAGGGGTCAAACATTCAGGCCTGTAACCGTGACTGTGAAATCTTTACATAACTCATCCGTTCAAATTAAACTAAGTCTTAAAGTTGTGCATAATTAACAGCATGGCCGCTTTGATTGACAGATTGGCGCCGTTACAGGTGGCTTGTTTGAGCAGGTCCGCCCACGATCCACGTCTTCGCCCATTTTTAGGCAGGACTGCCAAGATGGCGGCCAGCAGAGCCACCGCGCTGAGCTTCACAAAGCTGTGGGTGACGTCACGGACGCGACGTCCAAACACTCGCCCACTTGTTGGGAATCATCTGACCTTTTTGCCACCGTTTCTCTGTGCTGATGGTTTTTACACAACTGAACTCTCAAATGTGCATTCATCTTTGTAACGAGGAGTCGTTTATGCACTGCGGCCCGACTATGATATCCTCTCTGTGTGACTGCTGACGGTTGGATGACGTCCCGCATTGACACTCTCAGTCACCTGAGGAAGAGTGGCTCGTCTGTTTTTCCTCACGTCTCTCTTATTTACAAGCATCACTGTCATCAAATGTCAGATCCAATTTAGCGTCTCTCCCATATATCAAAACATATATTAGTTTAGCCACTGTTCAGTCTGTGACTGAACCTCCCGCCATCTTTTCCTCTTGCCATCTTGATACAAAACAGACCTGGTCTGTGTTTTTTGACATGCCACAGAGCACGACTGGATCTAAATGACTTAATTGTACCACGCAGTGCAGATGTGGAAACATCTCCACTCATTTATTTACTTACTTTTTACTCATTTTTCACCCGTCTGTATGTGTGTATGACATCAACCCACACCACCTCCACCTCCGTCACCATCGCCAACATACCGTGCGGCAGCAGCTTCCCTCTCTTAAAGGGCTGGTACCTCCAGAAACAAAAGAACCTACTGAAGCTTTTACAGACCAAAGAGTGCTTTTGCTTGTTGCTCTTGTGTTCTGCTTTGACTTGAGGATGCTTTCTGTGTCTGACTGTCCCTGCATCCTGGCTTTTCTTCCCCCATTCCCACCACCTCCTTCCCGCTCCTCATCCTTCCCTGTTTGGCTGCTTTAGCGACTCATCCATCGCTCTGTACACTTCACTTTGCTTCCCAGGAGCTAAGAATAAGACATATGATTTAATCACACGTTAGTGAGATCCATCATAACATTTAACAGCACTCCTCCGTATGCAACCTGTTATCTGACACGATTTTCATCTCTGTGTTCAAGTCTTCTAACCTCTGAAAGGATTGACACATCCTTTGAAACACCTTTAACATTTTTACACTCAAATTCACACTTTCCGATGTCTCTCGGCAACATTTCCTCCTATATGCATCCCTAATTTTTCATTTCCTGTCTTGTCTTTTTCTTCTCCCGTGATCTCCTGTGTCTTTCTCCTGCCTGCCCCTGCTGCTTGTCTCTGTGCCTCTGGCCTTTCCTCTGTCCCCCTCTACTGTGGTGGGTGTGTAAAAACAGCCTCCAGAGGACAGGACCTGGGTGTACTCTCCGCTACACTATGGCTCAGAGTCTAAGTCCCTGCCAGATGGGGATTGGGAAAAAGAGACAGTAAGTGAGAAGCACTAAAATATTAAGTACAGGAAAATAGGCAAGGAATAAAATCAGTTGTTGTTTGGTGGTGATTGTTTATTCAGGGTTACTAGGATGGAAAGGATCAGTTTACCCACGTGAGAAGCTTCTACAGTAAATGTAGAACAAGCTTCTCAGGTTCAAAAAAGTCCGTCATCGATCCAAGGGGTAGGCTTGCTCTGCATCCAGAAACCCACCTCTACATTACAGCATTCATTCCTCATTGATAAGTGGGTGGAAAATGCAGCCTGCGTGACCCATCAAGTCCACAACCAGCCATCCCATGTCCCTCCAACATCAAGCTGCTCAGCATTTAGCACACCGCCGCGCTGCATCGGCCTGCGTGAAGCCTCGTGCATCACCAGACAGATGGTCACAATAAAGATATGTACATTAAACTCACAGAGGAGTCACATCTTACAGAAGATGGACATCATTTTGGTTCATCTTGAGCAATACGGGAGAATATATGGGGCATTTTTGAGTTTACTTAGAGAGTTTATTTTCAGTGTTAAAACATATATGTAAAATGTTATCAGCCCAGATAGAGCTATCTGGTAAATTAATGTTATGAAAACATGGTGTTAACATGCAGCATTTGCCCATACTCTGCTGTATGACATGCTCTGATAAGGTGTCATCAGCCATCGGTTCTTTTCTCCTACTCATTTTAAGTTCATCTTCTCAGACACATCTTTACACCAGGGATGTCCCGAAGCAAGTTTTGTCTCCTGATCACGTCAAACATATAATATAATATATTAAATGTGTTCTAGCTTACCAAACTTAATCCTTATAAAAGGGATGCTTTATCATATTGATCACGCTGAAGTAGCTGGCTGTTCTTTCACTTGTTAACTGTTTGCCCCTCTGCTACAAGTTATACAGGTGTAGAAGAGGGAGCAGAGTGAGTTTAAATAAACCGGTGTTTGATTTGAATTATGTAGGTGATGCTGATTAATTAAAATATCCCATATTAACTCAGGAAATTTGGACTTTACAGCGTTATTTCATCTAAGACTGAATCAACATTAGATATTTGTTAAGTGTGGAGTTGCACCAATCTGACTGGTGTAGACCAGGCGGAACACAAAGGGTCACTCAAGGGTGTTTATGTTTATGAGATTTATGGTTGTCTTATCTAATCTATTTTCCTGTGTCCTCTTTATTTTATTAAATCATTTTTATTAGCAGCATTTAATAACAGCTAGCTCGCTGTTTTCACTATCATTAGCAAGTAATGCATGAGAAGATACACATTTCACGCCTGGGTATGCTGTGCACACTCTGCCTAATACTTTTCACTCTTGTCTGTCTGTCTCCAACAGTAAAGCCTGTTCTCTGGCAGAGAGGAGTGAACGTCTCAGTGGAGAGGAATCATTGGTCTGAGGTCCAGACCTCAGCGGTAGCAGCAGCAGGATCTCTGTCTGAAACAGGATTTTAAACATGCATTCAGAAAACTGAACACACCGAGGGGGGAAAAAGTGACTCGAGTACCAGAGAAGGGGGGGAAAAAATCCTGACAGTGATGACGTCACTGATTTTCAACCATCCCTGCCTTTCACCCTTGATAAATGATAAATTATATCAATTTAATAATAATGTGTGACATACGGTAGTGCGTATACGGCTGTAGTCTTATATGTCCGACATACATGAAAGACCATAGTGAGTCACGGTGCCTGTGAGAAGTATTCTCCTTGGATGTTTTCATGTTTTATTATCTTATAAGGTAAGGTGATATAATGTGGCTTTTTTTTTTTTTTTGGACACTGATCGACAGAAAAAGACTCTTTAATGTCAATAAAAATAATAAACATGATCACTTCCAAGCAGGGCGAATACTTTTTGTAGGTATTGTACAGTATGATAGCACAGCCCTCCAACAGACTCACTCCTGCAGAGCAGCACACTGAAATTCGGCCTTCTCCTCCTCCTTGGTACTGGCTGTATTGTTGTACCCTCCTCACCTGGCATCCAGCTTTCTCTCAACATCTGATAGAGAAACGCAACATGCGATGTCAACCCCGGGAAGCAACACATACGGCCACGTGTAGATTTCAGTGTGCTGAGTGAGTCGTCAGGTCCGTGGTGTTGGAGGGCTCATGAAACCAGAGTTATAATAGTAACCATCGTTTGGCCCATCAAAAAAGAACGTTTAGACGTCTCTGTCATCCTCACTTTTACAGTAGTGAATATTATGCAGTTTAGTTTATAGAGGGAAGAATTAAAACTCATCATTTCATCTCTACAGTTTGTTTTATTCATAGCGTAATAATTAATTATTTATATCAAATGTTATTTTTTATTTCTGAGCTTCTCTTCGGCTGTTTTACTACTGTGAACTTTTATTTATTTTGTCTGTTTGTGTTTTATTATAATCTTCATTCTAAATGCTTCTTTTTTTATTATTATTATTATTTGCATCCAAAGAACTTAAATGTTTTCATCATTTCATCACCGCAGCTTCTTTATTTCCCAGTTTGTTTGTTTTTTACTTCACGTGTTTGTCGCGTAAATTCAGTGTTACTACTTTTTTCACTACACCTCTCGTGGAAAACGGCGGAGGCTCGTGACTCTTGCCTTCACAACGGAGGGCAGCAATTTGCAACACTAAGGCAGCAGACATTGTCGGTCATCATAGCAGTCATCACGTCATAACAATGTCTTCCAGTGTTGCCCTATTTTTGGACAGATGCACACGAATCATTTGTAACAATTTCTTTATTTTCTTTGTTTAGGTGGGGAAATAATCAGCATATCAGTGACAGTTGCTATCTGGTCGCCCTAACCCTCCTCACAATAAGAAATCCATCGACTTGACATTTCAAATGTTTGTAGACGTAGAGCATCAGTTGTAGTGCAGTCAATATCGTACCTGTTATCTGTGTATGTGAATGAACACAGTACGTTGCAGTACGTCGGTGAGACACAGCAGTTTGTAAATGGGTTGAATGTTGTTTGCACTTATCAAAAAGGACCTGAAGAAGAACTAGTGATAGAGGCCAAATCAAACATGACATCACGTTATCTTCGTTTTTCCGCTCACACAGGCTGATATTTAGACAGCGTTTATGTTAGGATTATCAAGTGTGTGGTGTTGGTGAAGTCAATCACAGTCATTGTAGTGTTTACTGTAGTCTCTCTCTGTGGCTGACATCTTAGGACTCTAAAATAAGACTTAAGTTCAACATACAAACTGATTTTTTCTTCTTTTTTTTAAAAATCTAACTACAGATCGGTTGGTACGTTTCTATGTGTGTTTGTGTGTAAGGGAGGACACATCAATGTTTGTAAAATAGAGATGAGCTCATTCTCATGATGTGCAGTGGCCAGTTGTAATCAGTTTGCTGTTGTTCATCAGATGGAGACCATAGCAGCAATATTTTGTACAGTCTAGCTTTTAAGTTCATTTTTATTGCCTTATTGGAGAAATTTTACATGTAGGCCTATCATTTATATTTTTTTTTTTCACTTGTGCTGTTGTTGTATTTATTTTTCTTTCTCATAGTTGTGCTCCTGAGAATGTGTACATAAAATTATAAATACATATATAAAGATATACAAATATATTTTCCATTTGAATCGGAGAATATTATTTTTATTTGGTTTTATTTTTGCTGCTGGGCAAAAGAAATGATTGCAATCTACATAATTTACTGTACCATATTCTTCAGTGTGTTTATTGAGATGCAGCTGCTGTATATTTATGGTCTATAAGCCACAGCTGTTTCTTTGTAAGATATCCAAAAATGGAAAGATTTGTGGGTTTTACTGTACATGCAGATCAATAGGGATTCTTCCAACTGTTCCAGCCGTGTTGTGTATGTGTTTTCAGATCGCTGTGTGTGCCCTCATCCAATAGGGAGAGTCCTTTACAGAAGAGACATAGCATGATTTCAAAATGAATATGCATATCAGAAATGTGTATTTATGTATATCTGTGTATATTCATCTATTTATACGTGAGGATAAATAGATGGCTGTATGTGTGTGTGTTTGGACTCAATCAGAATGAATACAAAATAAAGCAGTTCTATGAATTGTTGTCCATGGCGATAATGTCATATAATATTTTTTTTTGCTTCTCTGGAAATTAGCCATTTGTACCGGTGACCTTGGATTTTGGATTACAGTTTTGAGCGATTGATTAACGCTGTCTGGCTTTCAGTTGTTATGCATTAACTCCTACCGTGAGTGCACGAGTCATAAAGGTCACATGAGTAATTGGGTACTCAAACTTTATGACTGAGTTTAACAAAATGCACAAACAAAAGCAGTGTTGCACAGGTTTGCCCCTAATTTGGCTCCATTTGTGTGTTTTTTTTTTTCAGTTACAACAAACGGCTCCTGAAGTCAACATATTCAGATTATTGTGGGACGTTTATGAACATGACAATCTGCCTGTTAGATTTTGACCTGATGGTGCTACATGAAAGGTCATCAAGCTATCTTGATCTAGACCAAAGTGTTTGGAATGGTGGATTAACCATCACCATGCAAAAGTGTGACTGTGGGAGCTTTGAAGAGGCTGATCACTTGAGGTCACAGACCATCAGGTGTCTGTTCTTACCAGTAGAGGGAAATCTGCCACAGAAAACGACCAATGATCAAGAGGAATCTCAAATTCAGCTTTCAGTGTAATTTCAGCAATTCAGAAAAATAATGTCAAGGTCAAGGGCACTTGCACTCGTGTAAAAGTTACCAGAAACTGCCAACATGACATCGCTACTGACCAGGTGTCTGTCCACTGAAAGAGAATGGACGATAAGATTTTTCTTTAATGATCCCACAGCATGGAAATCCACTTGTCACAGCAGCTCGTGTACACAATGTGGACAAGAAATTACTCATAAATAAGAAATATATAGAAAAAAGTCATGAAGTCATGCTGGTGTTAAAGAGTCTGACAGCTGTTGGAATGAAGGACCTTTCGGTAGCGCTCCTTCTTACATGGTGGGAGTAGCAACCTGTTGCTGAAGGAGCTGTTTCCACAGTCTCTCCTCTCACCTCCTGAGAGGAGTTGTTCATGATGGATGTCAGCTTTGCTTACACCCTCCTCTCCCCCAATTCCTCTATAGAGTCTAGGGGACAGTCCAGGACAGAGCTGGACCTCTTGACCAGTTTGTTGGGTCTTTTCCTCCTAGAAAGCAGACGACTGCACAGAAGATTGCAGATGCCACCACAGTGTCATAGTAAGTTGAGCAAGTGGAGACAACTTTGAGCTTTTTTTGTACAGGACGTCTATGCAGTTTATTGTTGAGGTGAACGTCCAGGTATCTGGACGCTCCTACCATCTCAATATCCAATCACTGGATGTTCATGGTGTCCTCCTGAAGTCAATCACCATCTCTGGGGCGATCACCCCAGTCAACAAAGTCTGTAATGACTCCCCTGTACTGCTCATTTCCTCCTGATAGTGGCTTGGCTGCATCATCAGAGAACTTTTGGAGGTGACAGCTGTCAGTGTGTCTGAAGTATGATGTGCACAGGTGTAACATATTGCTTACTCAATAACCTGCTAATTGTATAAAGCGCTACAACATGAATCTAACGATAACAATTTGGATTTTTTTTAAAAATGGGAATTAAGAAGCAAATATTATAATAATAGATGAATAATGGGAAGAAACATTCAAAGACATAAAGTATAGTAGCCGAACATGGAGGGAATTTGATTGGAAGATCAAAATGAAGTATTTTAACACTCATCTGTCAACTCAAAGTACAAACTTGGTGGGGGACTTTACAAACATATTTTGAGGTGGAAACTTGTCATCCTTACTGAGAATTCTGCTTTTAATAGCAAAGAAAACAATTACAGCTTCCTGATTAAAGCCACAGCACCCCCAATACAACTGAACAGAGAGACAGGTCAAAAAATGTCTTGAAAACCACAGCGAGGTTACAGTTAAAAAGGGACAGGCTTGCTGAAAGATGGTTACAAGTAACACTGGTAATATCAGAACTCTAGTCGCCTCATTTTTCTTTTTATTCTTTATTTGTATCCATTTTTTTTGTACTTAATGTAGTGCAATTGATACTAAATGTATGTATCCAATGCTACATGAGCAACTCATGTTTCCTCCTTTGAAGAAAGAGAAAGAAATATTTCATGATAAGGTGTGTGGACATGACTAAAAACAAGTGTAACTGCAGAAGCATCTCCTATTGTACATTCCTAGTGTATATGTTATGTGTTTGTATGTATGTCATTTTATATATGTTCAATAAAAAGTAAATTAACAAAAATAACCTGTTAATAACTAATTAATACATAGTACAGCCAGGTATACTGTTTATCTTCATATAGCCCCATATATAAGTTGTTTTTGTTGGATGTACAGTAAAGGATCTGCTTATTTCTAACCTAAACCCTTGAGTAAAATATAAAAAACAAAGTATTCTGCTAAAATAACATTTAACATTTAATCTTGGAGTCCTCTCCCTCTTGAAAACATTATGAAACAGTGAGTACACTCAAAAATATTGCTCAATCTCCAAGAAGACACAGGGCGTCGAGGTTTGAAGAACAAAGGGTGCAGTCCCCTTGCTGCGGCTCATGATTGGTCGGCGTTTACAAAGAAAGCCTACGATTGGCTAATCTAACTGTCAATCGAGGCGAGGACCTTTCCAATTGGTCTAAAAACGACGTTGCGAAACTCACGTGCTCCGCTCTCTTCCCTTGAAGGCGGTGCCTCACTGGACTAGTAGCTGCCGGTGGGACGGATTGTTGTTGTTGTTTGTGGAGGAAAGTACTTTAAAAAGTACAAAGAACTACTCCTCTGAAATGGGAACCCGAGATGATGAATACGACTACTTGTTCAAAGGTAAATTCTTGTTTAAAGGAGCGCAAATGGGGGCGTGTTCGCCCTCTTTTGTAAGAAGTTCGTTGACAGCAGCACGAAGTGAGGAAGTCAACTGAAGCCAGCGATAATGCTAAAGTTAGCTCCGCTAGTAGCAATCCGTAACACGATAGCTGTTGACTAAACACGCTGTTGTAAGTTCATATATCGGCGTGTAGTACTACAACTCTTTTAATGGATAGACTTTAAGCTCGCCAACCAGTTAATAGCGAGTCCAGTGATGGCATCTAACCGCTAACGTCTTAGCAGGTAACATGCTAACACGGTAGCTACTTGGCCTCGTTAAAAACAAATCACCTGATACGACCTTAAGTTTAACTTAAAACTGCACGTGAGCGCTATTCAACAGCTGCCCTCTGTCTCCAAAGACTTAAACTTTATTTAAGTGTGTTTAAATTGACGGATTATCTAAAGCTAACTTGTTGACATCGTCTAATATCAGCTGCTTTCCATATGTTCTCCTCCTTGCTCACACTATCAGTTGTCCTCTGCTTTAACAAAACCATACATGTTTTCACCTTCAGTTAATGTTTAATGACAGACAGATGAGATAAGATATCATATTAATCCCTGTGGGGGGAATTAAAGCGACATAAAAACTCAAAACAAGAGAGACAAGGAAGTAAGTGTGTGAAGCAAAATACAGGTCTGAAAATAGGAACTGAACTAAAACTAGGACCTTACTATCACCTGTAAAGCACTAAATGTAAACTGTACAAGTGAGTGACATTGTATAAAGAATAAACTATCTGTGAGTTCATCTTAACACTATTACACTCTGCACATTGTAAATGGATAAGAAGAAGGCATGCCAAGCCCCAGCATGATTTTACACCTCTTATCTTTTACAGTTTGTCAGATTGACAGTGCTGGACGGCTGTTTTATTTTTTAAGATCTACTGACGCACAGCCTTTATGTAACATCTTTTGGACTACCTCATTCTGATAAATGTCTTGCACATTTAAAATATTCTGCACACTGTGAACCTTTTGCACATTCCTGCACAAACTGTACAGCTCTTTTCATACATACACAACATATTGTGTGTATATATTTATATTGTTTATATATCTTTTAATACAAGTTTCAGGTTTCAGGTTTATTTATCATGTGCAGGTTAACACAGGGTCAACAGTGCAATGAAATGTGTTGGACAAGAGGAACCGGTCAGCTCAGCATTAAAAGTGTGTAACAGATAGAAATAAGCGAAATAAGTAAAATATATAATAGTAATATACTAAAATAGAATATGAGAAAATATATATATATATGCGTATAATACAAATTATACTGAAATAGAATATGAAAAATGTAATCTTCTATACACTGTACAAGGTTGAGACAACTATATTCAAGTATTACTGTATTATAAATACGGATTGTAAGAGAATGTTTTACAAAGTATTGCACACAAACTGCAGCAGTAGCAGTCACTAATACTACTACTACTTCCTTATATGTTTTACTTAATGTTCTTTATGCACCATTAACACCAAGACAAAATAATGGCAATAAACCTGATTGTGATTCTCTTGTGTATTTTAATTCTAGTTGTACTCATCGGAGACTCTGGTGTGGGGAAGAGTAACCTGCTGTCCCGCTTCACAAGAAATGAGTTCAACCTGGAGAGCAAGAGCACCATCGGGGTGGAGTTCGCCACCCGCAGCATCCAGGTGGACGGCAAGACGATAAAGGCTCAAATTTGGGACACGGCTGGACAGGAACGCTACAGAGCGATCACCTCAGCGTGAGTTTGTGTTTGCATTCGTCTGCAGGACTCACCTGATTTGTGATATTCAAATTATTTAAAGGGGTAGTGTGCTGTTTGACACGCTGCTCAGTGCTGCCTTTAATCTCCCAATTTCTTTATGTAATACAAACAAATTGAGTTACCCCTCTCGAATTAGTTCATCATAGTTTGTCATTTTACCATTTCTTTATTTATATTAAACTATACAATTATATGTGTTTAGTATAGCAGTAAATATACAGATTAAGTATGTTTGGAAATTAGATTGTCTTCAGTTCAAACGTCTTAAAAAAAGTACTTTTAAAAGCTGTTTTTATGATAAATGTTACACGATGTTGGAGAACATTGCAGTAATTCTTGATTCATCACGTCCTCTCCTCTGCTCGGCCGTCACCAGGTATTACCGGGGCGCCGTCGGGGCTCTCCTAGTTTACGACATCGCCAAGCACCTGACGTACGAGAACGTTGAACGTTGGCTGAAGGAGCTGAGGGACCACGCTGACAACAACATTGTCATCATGCTGGTGGGAAACAAGAGCGACCTCCGCCACCTCAGGGCAGTGCCCACCGATGAGGCTCGAGCCTTCGCAGGTAGATTACGTGTTGCCATTGGCAGTTAAAAGAAGAAATGATACATAAACCACTTATTTTTTAACACACATTTAAATGTTAAAACATACTTTGTCTCCTCATCCTCAGAAAAGAACACTCTCTCCTTTATTGAAACTTCCGCCTTGGACTCCACTAATGTAGAAGAAGCCTTTAAAAACATTCTCACAGGTAGGAAAAGTCAAACTTTTAAATAAAATGTGACTCTTCTAGGTTGTGTAATATTAAATCATACTCCTTTTTCTCTCACAGAAATCTACCGTATCGTATCTCAGAAGCAAATATCCGACAGATCTGGAAATGATGAGTCTCCAGGAAACAATGTAGTGGACATAAGCCTCCCACCGACCTCTGATGGCCAGAGAGGCAGCAAACTCCCTTGCTGCCAAAGCCTGTGACGCTCCATGTTTTCTTTTCCTGTTTGACTTTCTCTCAGTCCTTCCTGTCTCCTCACCTCTGGTTTACTTCAACTGTCATGCTGCTGTCATCACGGTGCCCTTGTGGGTTCAGAAGTCTCTTGACACCAAGACTCTCGTCTCTGACATTCCCTTTTTTTTTTTTTTTGCTGGTTTTCTTCTTTGTGTTGTTTTTTCTTGGTTTGTTTGTCTTCCTCTGATTTTTAAAAGAGCCTGTGTGTTTAAAAAAACAAAACAAAACAAAACAAAAAAACGATATGACCTCGAGGTTAATCTTAAAGCTGTAGTAAAGTACAATTTCTTTTTTTTTTTAATTAGCAAGCCTTTATGGTTCTTTTGACCCGCTCCTGTCGAAGGAATGGTGAGGGATCATTCGGCTTGTGTATCACTGCTTCAAGTGGTTTCTACTTGCCCCTTTTCTCAGCCTGCACTGATACAGATGTGCTACAGCGGAGTCCCAATTTCATGTCTGGTTGACCTGATTCTGCCTACCATGCAGTACGGGTGTAAGAAGAGGAGGCACCATTGGAGTATTGATGTGTACTCTGTCTGGAGTTCAATTTAATTTTCCTCTTTGAGCCCTGTGCCCGCTGTGGCATGAAATTAGCATGAGCCCGGCACCAGACTGGCTGTGACTGGCTTAATATGGGCAAGTTTGAAACAAATGAAGTGTTTTTATTTGTGTGTGCGAGTGTGTGTGCGTGTGTGTGTTACTCTTAGTACACAAAGATACCAAAGGAGACGGATGCAATCGTCAGTTTTTAAGTTTTTAGGCACGTTCAAGGCTGCTAAGATTGCATTTTCAATGCTGTATTCGGCAAATCAATCCGGGCTACTTGCAACAACAACAAAAAAAAATGTGTAATGCTATAGAGCAAAAGTAATGTCATAAAATGTGCTGTGATTTATTATTTGTAAAATCGAATCAAGCCTGGGGTTCATCTCTTGAGTTGGCTCTTTGCAGGCTGTCTTGAATTTAAATCTTTTTTCTTTTTCTTTTTTTGCACTTATGTCCAATAATTTCAGAAGAACAAATCACAACATTATTTTCAAGATCTTTATCGTGTAACATTTCCTTTCAATGTTTGCTGTCATTTCAACGTGTTACGTGTTAAACGGAAATGGATAAAGATGTGTGTAACCTGAAATTCTCTTCATTAAACACTTTCCCTCGGCCACATTAACAGTTGTTCGTCTGGAAAGTGGAACTGAAAATCAAACATGCAAATTGTTAATATGCTCGGCTGAAGTGGCCTGTTTTTTTTTTCCACTCGCTTTGCGAGAACATGCTTTCATGTGTGACTGATTTAAAGCATCATGTCTCCTGTGATATTTCATGTTTCTTCAACATGTTAAGGCAGCAAATGTAAACATGTTTTGCTACTTTCGCATTACACAGAAAATTCTGAAGCATAAATAAACCTAATCCACATGACTGTATACCAGACAGACTTATTTTTGGATACGTTGCTCACTTGGTGAACATAATGTTGTGTCCTCTACTGTTCTTTAGCAACTTAGGTGTCAGGTGGGAGGGTGTAGTGTCAGTGGAAATGTTGGCTCTAGCTACACCGACATGGCTACCTTTTGAAATCTACACATCCATCCAGCCATTATCTGCAACCGCTTATCATCAGGGCCACGGTGAAGCCGGAGCAACCGGGAGAGAACCCATGCAGACACGAGGAGAACATGCAAACTCCACACAGCTGTGGTGTGAACCAGAAACCTTGCTGTGCTAACCGCTTAACCACTGCACTGCCCAGATCTACACATATATAATAATAATAACTTTATTTATGTTCCCCTTTAAAAACAGGGTTTGTAAAGTGCTTTACAGAGCAGCAGACTTAAAGTCTGAACAAGTTAAGAAAAATAAATAAACTCAACAAAAAAAAGTCAGAGAAAACAGGCAGAGCGATTAAAGTAATTTAAAACTTTGATTTCTGAAAGTTTTGAAATCTAAAAAGTAGAATAATGATAAGAGGTATAAATATTTAGAACATGGGGGCATAAAAAAGGGAAATGCTGACGTTAAAGGCAGGCCTGGTTAAGGGATACTTAGAGTTTAACATGCTTCATCTTCATTCAGACAAATATTGTCAATGTGAATCCATTTTAGCACCAAGTTTGTGGGTTTTATTTTAGCTTACACAGCCGTAGCCGCAAGGCCTCAGGGCGCTGCTCTGGGTGGCTGCCCATCCCTCCACCATCTCTCTCCACATTTGCATCACGTCTATAAGCCCTGTGTGTGTGTGTGTGTGTGTGTGTGTGTGTGTGTGTGTGTGTGTGTGTGTGTGTGTGTGTGTGTGTGTGTGTGTGTGTGTGTGTGTGTGGTTGTATTTCGGGGAAAAAAGTGAAAAAAATAATTCCTCTTTGAGGGAACAGTAAAGTATCTATTCTATTCTATGTGAGGCAAAACAACAACTCTGACATAAACTTTTATGAAGCTTATACTTTTTAAAGTTTTTGTTGACACTGTCAGAAGTTATAATTGAACTATTATGTTTACTGTTGAGGTTGTAGAGATATACATGACCATAATATTATAAACACTTCTCAATATAATGCAGTCCAGTTTAACACAACTGCAAACTATTGTTGAGTTGTTGTATTGGATCACATTGGATTGAACCTAATTAATATATTAATATACATATCAAAACTCAATGAACAAGCAGTGTTTCTATGTGAAACACTTGTTCTGCTTGTTCAGTCTAAAATGCTTAGCGTTTCTGATGAGGGTTAATTAAGTAGCAGTCATGGCCAAAAACACTGGCACCCCTGTATTTCTGTCACATAATGCACTACTTCTCCCAAAAAATGTGGTATTCTCATGTTTATTTCTCTTGTTTGCATCAGAACAACACAGAATAAAAAAGCCAAATATAAGATATTCTGCACAAAACTCCAGAAATTGGCAAAATTATTGTCATCTTTTCAAAATCTCCAGAAATAATTGTATTTCAAGCTCGTTTAATTTGTAATTAAACTCATCTGTAGCACTATAATAATCACAATTAATCAGTTAAAATGGAGAGAATTTGACTCCAGCTGTGTGTTATGTGTCTGTGTGTGTACCACACTGAGTGTGGACAACATGTGTGAGTTGTCTGAAGATTTGAGAACCAAAATTCTGGGGAAAAAAAACAAAAAACATGAACAATATCAGGGCTGCAAGTCCACCTCCAGAGACTGTGTGCCACCTTGCGAAGAAGTTTAGAATAGATACTTTACTGATCCCTCGAGGGGAAATTCTTTTTTACATGCATGTTTCCCTGAAGTACAACCACACATATGGGGCTCATAGACATGCAAATGTGATAGAGATGGTGGAGCGATGGGCAGCCACCCAGACCAGCACCCTGAGAGCAGTTGGGGGGGGGGGTACCTTGCTCAAGGGCACCTCGGCAGAGCCCAGGAGGTGAACTCCTCCAGCTACCAGTCCACCTTCACCATACTGAACTTGAACCAGCCCTCCGGTTCCCAAGCCAAGTCTCCATGGACTGAGCTGCTGCCGCCCCTTTTACAGCCAAAGGACACAGACACAGGCTACAACAGTGTCAGCTCATACTATGCACAAAATAACAAGGGCTACACTTAATATATGATAATATATATATATTAAAAACTGTAAATTAAACAATATACACTCAGCATTTCTTATGTGGGTTAATTAAATAACTCTCTGGCAAAACAATCATAATTAATAATTTATATTTACTATGCACCTGCCATTTACAGGACTGGTTTTATTTAATTACATATTTTGAATAGTTCTTATATTTTACAGTACTTTAAATGTATTACAGTAAATATTTTGGTTCTTGGTTTGTTGTGTGTGTGTTTGTTTTCAGTGAACGCCCCTCCCTTTGTCAAGCTGTTGTTATTCCCAGTCACATTTTAACCCGTCCGCACTGTGTTTTTGCCCCACAGCAGAGGCAGACAGCTGACGATGATGAGCCTCTGGGGTAAATTTAAAAGCCCTGAGAAAGCGGAAGCCTGCTCGGTCGTCTCTGTGTGTGTGTGTGTTATCAGCTGAGCTAGCACAGAGCTGATTAGCATATCAGCGGCTAGCTCTCACTTTGAACGCCGATGCTGTGAATTCACGCGTAGCCACAGCTAAAAATGAAACGGAGAGGAAACACGGCGTTGTTAAGGCGGTGATATCCGCTGCTGTGAGACATTTCTGAGCAGAAGACACGGGGTGAGTAGCTTTTTAATCTTTTTAGCTCGACGGCTAGCTGCTTACTGACAGCTGGCGGCTAGCACAGCTGTAACGGAAACCAACTGCTGCACAATGGCAGCGATTATTGATCAAATATGGCAATAAAAACAATTAATGTTGATGTTTTAAACATTTATAAAGCTATAAACAGCTGATATTTACCACCAGGCAGCTGTACTTCTGTATGAAACATGACACAATCCTCTGCTCCAGACAATAGTCTGGATCAAAGCTACAACAGCTGGATGCAGTGGTAACAGCTGGCTACTTGTCACAGTGGAAATTCACATTTTTAATGTGTTTGTTAAGTGTTTTATATGACATAATGCGTCTCCACACATTAATAGATAAATGCCCATCGCTCTCAGTGACATTCGTGTGTGTAACTGAAGAGGAACTACCAGCATTTTGTGTTTCACAGCTGTGCAGATGTGGAAATACATGAGCCTGTCTTGTTCCTGTGTTAACATGCAGTACATCACAGGCTTAAAACGGCTGTCTAAGTGGCTGTCCTCTTTTGTTTATCTTGCTCTTTCAGTATGCATAAATAATAACAAATAGCAGTAATCCTGTAACAGTTTGCCATTGATTTGAATGGGTTAACCTGGGACTTCATGGAGGTCTAAGTCTAGTTTAATAATCCATCTGTAAGAAAGATTATAGGACATTTGGGGTTTGACATGTAATGTAGCATGTTTAATATGACAGACAAGCTCAAACTGTCACAGTGGGGGTATTGAATTATTGTAGCAGTGAGGTAGATGTATAGAAATTAAGCATATGGCTAGAAAACAAGTAGAAATGTGACGATAACTACATTTTAAAGGTAATGAGGCACGCGTGGGAATATTTGCACACTTGAAACCACTTAAACTGAGACCAAGTCATGACCAAGACTAGAGTGTAACGAGACCGAGACAAGACTTTGAGGGGTTGAGATCAAGTGAAGACCAAAACCAGACAGTATATAGCACACTCACAAACTGCTGTGTGTTTCTTTTGGATGCTGCTTTTCAAGTGAAGATTTGGCTGATTTCTTCTCCCAGACACTTAACAAATAAATCAGACAATTAGGTGACATCCCTGCTCGAACTAAAATCCTGAGTCCTCTTTGTCTGAGGCCGAGGCCTTTTTAAAAGACCGATCTCGAGTACTACAACAGCAACAACAACAACAACAAAATACGACAGCAACATCTCTCTGACACGGCGTCAACAAAGAGATTATTGCCTTCACAAGTACAGTAATTACTGCAGGTTTGTTTTCGTGCATTGAATCAGACCAGATGTTATTTTTGTCCCACACCTGTAATTACTACTTTTCCTACGAGTGATTGTAGAGTGTGAGATATTAATATTATATTAATTATTTATAAGGGGAGAGAATAAATCCTATACATTTCTGCAACATCTGCCGTGTTAAACCTGTTTAAAACAGCAACAACAGTACGTAGGATATTAAACGGTGTGTTTACTGTACGGAGTCATCTCCAAATGTACAACAAGCTGAAGCAAATTCATCCGTCTGCTTCTTATCTTCAGCGACGGGTTATCTGAGGGGAGACAGCTGTTTATAAGTCGGCTGCACATCACACTCACTGACGTATACGCTTGCTTTTATAATGGATTAGCTGCTGCTGCTACTGCTGCTGCTGCTTTGGGCGAATTGGTCCACCTCCAAAGTGACAGCTTTCTTGTAAATGACATAATGTCTTTGTGGATAATAACCTTAGTTATTTTCACGTGGCAGGAAATTAACAGTACGTTAGGCACACTTTCAGACAGGCACGCTGATAAGATAAGTGTACAGAGAAGTATATTTTAACAATATTGTTATTACTTCTATGTGATATTTATGTTATTTTTAGCAGCTAAACTTAATATTACATGTTGCTGTAATGCAGTCTTAAAGACCAGGAAGACGTTTAAAGGTCCAGTGTGTACGCCATGTTTATACAGTAGAACCCACAATCAGCAAACTAAACACTGTCTCTATACCTCTTGTGGTTTTCACACAATTCGAGGCCATGAATCATTTTTCCTTCATATTAAGAAGGAAAGGGTGAAGCGAGGGGTATTCTGTTAGCCGCCGGAGCTAACAAGCTAACTCTATCACGGTATTGTGTGCTGACCCAAACGACAGACGATATCTGGTCTGTATCTGACTGTCTTTATTATATTATATCTGTGCTTGAGGTGGCATGTAAATGTGATCTTCTGCATGGTGTTATACTGTATTGTAATATAATAGGACTGTTGTTTAGTGGTAAATGGGCTGTACATAGCGCCTTTTTTGGTCTTGCCCAAGGACACTTCAACGTGTAAACTGGAGGAGGCGGGGATCGAACCACTCATCATCTTAGGTTCTTAAGTTTAAGCTTGCTGACTTGTTAAAGTCCTGTGTTAAAAGTCAGAGTACATTAGTATAAAAATGTACCAAAACACAGCACTGTCTAATGATCACTTTAATGTATTTTAAAGTAAAGTAGTATCTTTAAAGTAAAAGTACTTGCTGTACCACTGATTGATGAAACAGTGTTAACTCTCAGTCTGTCTCTCTTTGTCTGTTTGTAGAAGTGAACCTGTGGAGACCAGAGTTTGTGCTTCGCCTTCCCCTCTGACCCTTTTACACCCTTTTTTACGCCTGTACGGCCAGTGTCTGGCCACCGTAACCATGACGACAGGGGGCTGTTGCCATCTTCCCGGCTCTCTGTGCGACTGTGCGAGCAGCACCGGCCTGTGGAAGAGCGTGGAGGAAGCAGGAGGCGACGGGTGCCAGGCGCTCTACGTCACCCAGGTCACGGCTATAGATGGACGGCTGCTCTCGTCTGTGCTCAAACCGATCGGCACACAAAGGTGAGACTTTTCACAGGAGACATTTTGAGGGAAAAGCACGGTTGCTTCTTTCTATTCAAGCGTCCCAGTAAGTCACGACCATGAACCTGAAGCAGCTACATGTTTATTCTGTCTCAGTGATGGTCCCATCTGCCGTATTTGCCACGAAGGAGGCAACAGCGAGGGTCTCCTGTCTCCGTGCAACTGCACAGGCACTCTGGGAACGGTGCACAAGAGCTGCTTGGAGAAGTGGCTGTCATCTTCCAACACCAGCTACTGCGAGCTCTGCCACACAGAGTTCAGCATCGAGCGCCGACCGAGGCCTCTCACAGAGGTAACAAAGGTCAATGCCCTTTGCCTTGTCTGCATCAATCTTTCTTCTCGTCTTCTGTTTTTCTATCCTGTGAGCTTTTTTACATCTCATCTTTATGCTCGCTTGCTTGCTTGCTTGCTTGTTATGATAGTGTGTATTTTCTGTTCTTGACTGACTGAAGATGTCTCCACTTCTTGTTCCACAGTGGCTGCGGGATCCCGGCCCTCGTAACGAAAAGAGGACGCTGTTCTGTGACATGGTGTGCTTCTTGTTTATCACACCCCTAGCAGCCATTTCAGGCTGGCTGTGCCTGAGGGGTGCTCAGGACCATCTTCAGCTGGGGAGCTGGCTGCAGGCCGTGGGCCTCATAGCCCTCACCATCGCCCTCTTCACCATCTATGTCCTGTGGACACTGGTAAAAGATTAACTCACATACAGATTAGACTAAAACACTCTTGTACTACACATCTTGAGTTTTAAAATTGCCTGCTAATTTGCCACAAATGTGATTTTTAAGGGTGCATTCAGACAGGATCAGGCGCTGTCCGGGCGTGTCTTTCTGTGCTGAACATAACCGCTGTGAAACAATCAGGAAAAAACGTTTTACTTCGCTGATAAACTGGTTTTATTGGTGCCAGCGCTCACTCACTCTCATTCACTGTCTGTCGCTCAACCACTGTCTCTCTCTGGCAAACCACTGGTCACAAACCAAACCCTTCGCAGCATAAATTGCAAGCCAGACTCAGATTTAGAAGCTGGCTACATGAAATAAACAAAGCCAGAACACAACAGGTAGAGTATCAGAGTTTAGTCCATGAATCCACCTGGATAGTCTCAGTTTCAGGCTGACTGTGGAGGAGTTTGACCGGTCTGAGTATCTGATTGGCGGCTGTAACGTGACATTGATTTTACAAAAGTAAGATCCTGCTAAGCTTCTCCGCCACACGTCGCTGTGTTTTTTTGGTGGACACCATTGCAGCCAAAACGCACTACCCTCACGCAAATAATTGAAAAAGCGGTATCTTCACCCCAGCGCTGAATCCTGTCTGAATGTACCTTAAAGGCAGCGCCCCCCCAACCTTTTTTTGCGCCATGTTTGCGAGCTTGTGGGCTTAATTTTCATGAGTGTCTTGACATGTATCAAGAGGCAAAGACACTCAGACGGATGTAAGATTTTTTTATTCAGTTTTTCTATGCAAATGACCCCGTGGTTAGGGGCCGCTGCCCTCAGGGTCTGTTAGTGAACTAATAACGAGCTAAATGTTCATGTCTATAACTGACCTCCCTCTCTTCATCTGTGCAGGTATCCTTCCGCTACCACTGTCAGCTGTACTCTGAGTGGAGAAGAACAAATCAGAAAGTACGTCTGCTCATTCCTGAAGCCAAGGAGTCTAACTCTTCCCAGCATTCCTTGCTCTCTACCAAACTGACGAAGAAGTCTGCCAATGAGAGTATAGTATGAGACCAAACGGAGGTGGTCAATAATAATGCTGTCTTTTTATGTGCGGGGGCTGATTGTCAACGCATCAAGCCCGCCGGCTGGCCTTTACAGAAGCACTTGTGGGATTTTTTCTTTCTTTTTAAAAAAAAAAAACATTTCTTTGCCCCCTCAGTACTTAACTCACATCACTTTTTAAAGAAAACCCTCCTGTGGGTGCAGAAATGAGCTCATCTAAACGGAGTCCTCACGCCGGGTGTTGACCGAGCTTATGCAAAGAGCACTGAAGAAGCACGTGGAAGACGTGCAGAGACATTTACGTGGGAACAGACTCATCGTCGTGGATACGACGATAACAGTGACAGTAGAAGAAGAAGTGACCAAACTAACTCGTTTAGTGGACTAGTGAAGTGTTTTAATGATTGTTCCGCCTTGTTTTCAACCCATCGATGGTCCTCGGACGACTGCGACGTGTAGCTGGTGCGTTCGTTGTGTGTGCTGCAGTGATCGAAGTGTTATGTCATAGTTGGGCCTTGAATTGTCTGCACAACATTGACCATGGAGGAGCTCTTTTGGAGCAGTTATTGTTTGAACCCCACGTGAATCTGTAGAGGGAAAATGAAAAGCTTAAATCTGATGATTTATTTACATTTCACAATCCAGATGCCAGTATTCAGTCTGAGATGAAACTCTGTTGGACTTATTTCAAAGTTTTTTTGTTTTTTTTTTACATCTGATTCAATAACAGATGGCAGCATAGCATCAGTAAAGCCAGAGATTGTGCAATAAAACACTGTGGACATGGAGGTCTTCACGGTACATGAAGAGACCTCTATCAACATGCACAGTTACGCATGCAAGCACTGATAATAACCTTTGGAGATTTTCTTTTTTGTGTGTGTTTGTCAAAATTCTTTAGTGGTTTTAAAAAACTCAACCGATTCTACTCTTCCTACTGACGTAGGATTTAACAGCGTCCTCGTAGAGGTTCTTGTATTATCAGCACTTAGCGAGTAGGTCGATAGAAAACTCCATCCAAATGGCTTTTAGAGGAACATTTCCACACGTGTTGTTGGGCGGCTGACGCAGAGTACTAAAGCATCGTTCTAATTTGGCTGTTAACGTGCTTAACTATAGCTGTTTTGTTCGTGTGTGTAGTTCCCAAAATCACACCGAGAATCAGGGATACAGAAACTTCCTGCAAGCGTTTATCATTCATGTCGCGTTCATCATCAGATTAGTTTCTCTGATCCGCGGTGTTTTGTGCTCCTGCCAGTCTAACTTAAAATCTACCCACCAACAACGACGACTTTCACGACGGGTACATTATGCAAACACCACAAAGGCTTAATCTGACTTAAGCTTTGTTACGTCTTTAATTTCAAGGATGCTTATAGACGCTTCCATTTGATGGACGTCATCATTTCTGGGCTATAAAACTCGCCCTCATCATGTTTTGATGTTACTGAGCAGACCTGTTTTGGGACTGTTCAGGAGAGTAGAAGAAGAAATCCACTACTCTCTCTTGTTTATAGTTTTCTGGTTGATTAACAGGCACTAAAAAAAACTTGACTTGACTTATAAACGGCACCAAACACAAACCGCACAGTCTGACTGGTTTGTTATTTCATTTTACTTAATTTAGATTATGGGGAGACGGTTAATTGCCACTTTAACTCACTGTGGCTTGTTCACAGGGAGACTGAGCCTGAAGATGTAAACACCAACAACTCACGTAGTGTCGAAACCAACGTAATCCAGCCTATGTTAAGCCTGTGTTTCAGTATTATTGTGCAAATCTTATTATTTTTAAGTGTTTCATTTATAATTGTGCAATTCTCCACAGAGCTGTACTACACAGGTGGTATGAGGAAAGCTTAAAACCAGTCCAAACTGGTTGATTATTATTCTTTTGTTGAACCTAAACATAGCAATTATTATTTCTCTAATCAGCGGATTGACATTTTTTGAATTAATGAGTGATCATACTTTTGATTATCACACTTTAATCATGGTTTGTGCTTCCTGCGTGCTTTCTATTAACTTTCTTCTAAGACGTCAAAGTTAAGGCATGGCTTCATTTCGCAGAGGCATTCATTGTAAAACATCACACGTGGTGTGACGAGGCCAAAGGTCTGGATTTTATGCACAACTATGTTATTCATATTTTAATTTAAAAATGCATATATATTTACTTTATTACAATCATGCTTGAACAATATTTGTAAATTGGTTTTTGGAGTTAAGAGTGATTTTGGTCAGTCCTTCTGCACAAACTTTGTGATCTGAGGAGTGAAGCAGCTCCAGGACAGGCTGCATCAGAGTACTACTGTTTGGTGGGAAGTTAACACCAGCTTTATGGCTGTAAGTGTTGAGCGAGCAGCCATCTTTTTTAAAAAAACCTTTGTATCTGTTCGACTTCTAAAGGTGTACGTTACCAGTGACCAGCGGCTGTAAGAGTGATTCCCTCGCCCCTGGTGTTTTGTCTACACGACATTACACTTTGGTACTGTTAGCTCCTGGTGGGTTGTCCCACATACTGTCCCAGTTAATCGTTTGTTTGTGTTTTTAACAAAGGATTATATCCTGCAGTATCCGGGGGGAGCCTTACAAGCTTATGAGTCATTTGATCATCCATGTGTTTACTCCCAAGTATGGGGATCTAAAATTGGGGCAAATGCCGCTTTGAAACAATGTAAAGAGCTGAACCGCTGAACTCGATGATGCAAGTACAAAGCTTCAGACAAAACACTGCTCCGTCGTCGGCTACCTGCCTGTTCATGGGAGTTATCTACATGAAACCTCCTCCAAAGAGTTGTTTTTTTTAGGTGTTATTACACTTTAACCATGATGTAACACTTATTTTAATATCAACAAATCAAACCCAGAAAGAGATTTTAAATCATTTTCTTCTTTGTTACACAAATAAACATGTAAATGTTATTGTCACTCATGTTGTATGTTTGTAATCTTTTAATCCTACATGTCTTTTTTTTGTTTGTTTGGGGTGTTGATGTATTTGTAATTTATGTTGCAATTCTTCAGTATTCACATTTTTAAATGCGTCAGTGTTTATGATGTGCCGTGGACGGAAAAAAAGGAAGATCTTCACCAAAATACTGGTACCTACAATCAGCCAAGGATTGTTTGCAAAGCAAATAAAACATGAGGATAAATTCTGGGTGACATTTAATTCAGGTGATTTGTTTTCCTGTTCCAGCTCTGTTAACGATAATCACTATTTTTTTTGTCTTGATATATCTCTTTACAGATTATCCTCTTAGTCCAGCGAGGATGAGACGTCATTACTGTACATGTGTTTTTGACCACAGCTGTGTGTTAGCCATTAATCCTGATGAAAAACAACTGCCGATGTCAAGTTTTGCTGTTGTGGACCTCCAATCCATCCACTGCATTTTGAAAATATAAGCAGCTTAGTTAGGTCTGTCAGTCTGTGCTCATCAGGAGGGAAACACCAAACAGTAAAAATGTTTTTAGAGCATTCAAACTGATTTGAAGTCATTTTATCTGCCTTCACACTTACCTGCACGCTCGTCTACAGATGTAGACAGATTGCTACGTCAGTGAGGTGCAAACCTTTCGTGTACTGTTTCATAACCTTGAAATTCATACCTGGACATAAACCCAGATTCAGATCTTTCCTTTAGAAAAACTTGTTACAACTTGAGAGCAGTGGAAGAAGCACCGAGATGTTTTACTCGCATAAAATAATACCAGAGAATAAAAATACTCCATTACAGCTAGGTTAAGGTCGTGCGTTCAAAAGTTGCATTAGTAAAAGTATGAAATTATACAAACCTCAAGGAGTAAAAGGTACTGATGTGCTTTATAGTTATTGAAATCTTATGACTGATGTATTAAAGCAGCTTTATAACATCAAGGTGGAGCTAATTACATGAGGGTGTGATTATTGGCCCGACAGTGATGCGGCCTCCGATGGAGAGCAAACAGTATCTCCAGATAAAGAGGAAAGATTTGCCCAAATGGACCAAAATGAGGGTTAAAACCATTTCATTTCAATAAGGTCTGAACACAACATGCTACTTTTGTCAAGAATTTTATTGTAAATTTATACAGTTCTTAAATTTAAAGTAAAACAATGACAACGTAAGCCAAATATTCTTCAATAAATACATAATGAGGATATTTTTGGCATGATAACTTATCTGATGCGAGAGGAAAGTTAGAATTAGAACCACACTGTCAGACGCATAATACTGCTTCACAAGGTTGGAGTAAACTGCCTGTAGTTTATTTACACAGCACCATCTAGTGGTAACCATTGAAATGTATTTCACAACCTCCCTGTACTCGACAGAGTTTCAGTTCAGGTCAAACGACAACAACTTCACAGGCTTCTTCTTTGAGACAGCGACAGACTGCCTTGTTCCTGCATTGCAGGAACCTTCACATTGACTCCACGGACAACCCGACTGACCAAGTGACATAAAGGCTTCTTGAAGTTTTCTTTCATGGCGGAGGAGAAGAGCACGAGTGAGTTCAAACAGTCCTATATAAAACAGAATGAAAGGCAGAAAAGAAAAATAAAGGATAGAGTGACGAGGGAGTTGGCTGTGAGCAGAGCAACGGGGAGGGGGGACAAAGTGCACGGGTGATGTGATGAGGATGGTGGATGTGTAGATGAGTGTCATGGAGCGTCACAGGCTCTGGCAGCACTGGAGTTTGTTGCCTTTCTGCCCGTCAGTGGTTGGGGGGACACTTATGTCCACTACATTGTTGCCCGGAGACTCGTCGTGTGCAGATCTGTCCGCTATCTGCTTCTGCGACACGATGCGGTAGATTTCTGCAGAAAAACACATTGATGCTCGATTTATTCAAACTTCAGATCAGATATTACATGAGATACCGCACTCTTCCTCCTCTTACCTGTTAAAATGTTCTTGAATGCTTCTTCTACATTTGTGGAGTCCAACGCTGAAGTCTCAATAAATGAGAGAGTGTTCTTTTCTGAAGAGGGAAGAGAAGAAATGTGAGTATTTTTATGAGGCTGGCTCTGCTCGTGTTGTTACCAAAGTACTTGTTGATTTACCTGCGAAGGCTCGAGCCTCATCGGTGGGCACTGCCCTGAGGTGGCGGAGGTCGCTCTTGTTTCCCACCAGCATGATGACGATGTTGTTGTCAGCGTGGTCCCTCAGCTCCTTCAGCCAGCGTTCAACGTTCTCGTACGTCAGGTGCTTGGCGATGTCGTAAACTAGGAGAGCCCCGACGGCGCCCCGGTAATACCTGGTGACGGCCGAGCAGAGGAGAGGACATGATGAATCAAGAATTACTGCAATGTTCTCCAGCATTTATCAGAAAATTGGAGTTCGGCTGTGGGTGTTGTGGTGTTTTTATGTTTTTATGTGAAGCACTTTGTGTTACATGTTTTGTATGAAAAGTGCTATACAAATAAAGTCTGATTGATTGATTGAGGTGTCAAAATACAAAATAAAAAGCCACGCCATCTTGTGGGATTCTCTCTGTCTCAGTCTGTTTGTTTTTCTCTCTCTGTTTCAATATGTCATGTACCTCAGTGAAACAACGCGCTGTGTGGAATATTATCATTACTTTGCGGTTGTTTTCACGGCGCACCTGCAGGGTGGTGCCGTTACGCATCATCGAGCCACCTTTTAGGACCGCCCAAAAAATGTTGGACTGAAAACTGGTGAAAAACAGTTTTTAACCTCTAACTCCACATTTCAGTAATATATCGTTCAAAGTCTTCTCACGTGTTTTCAGGAACTATTTTCCAACATATTTAATGTATTTTGAAAGAAATCTCAGAATTGCCTTTACATGGTCTTTAATTAGTTTATAAAGAAATTGGGAGATTTAAAGCAGCACTGAACAGCGTATCAAACAGCGCATTACCCCTTAATCACAAATCAGGTAAAGTCCTGCAGACAAATGAAAAACCCCAGTAACAGCTGGTGACAGCATAAACCACTCAGAGAAAATACTCACGCTGAGGTGATCGCTCTGTAGCGTTCCTGTCCAGCCGTGTCCCAAATTTGAGCCTTTATCGTCTTGCCGTCCACCTGGATGCTGCGGGTGGCGAACTCCACCCCGATGGTGCTCTTGCTCTCCAGGTTGAACTCATTTCTCGTGAAGCGGGACAGCAGGTTACTCTTCCCCACACCAGAGTCTCCGATGAGTACAACTAGAATCAAAAAAACAAAGAAATTGGCAGCTGAATTTAAACAGTCGCACTATAGCCAGGTTATCAATCAGTGATGGTCGTTTTCAGTCGATGTGAAAGTGCTGACTTGTTTTCTTCCTCCTTTCTGCACTGACAAAACCTTATCAGACTTCGCCCTGCTGGGAGTCATGCAGGAAAAAGCTGCCAAAACCTGCTCTCTGGGAAATCTGACTCAACATTTTCTCAAGGCCTCTGTTCCTGTGCCTGGTACGAGTCATCACTATCTCCAAGCTGCCACACCGGACCTGGGCCTCTTTTTCTTCTACTGTTCTTTAACACTGTACGCACCAGATAGACATGATAAAGCACTGTTTCCTCTTGAGTAAAAACTCTGTAATCGATCAGTTAAACCAATCTCTCCTCTTTGTAGTGACTGCTATATCTGATGGTTAGAAACCTCTACAAGCTGAAAATAATAGTTAATTTCTCATCTTTTGAGCTCCTACACACTCAGCCGGTATATTTAAACCATTGTCGCTGTTCTTGTGAGGTCTTATGTGGCTTTTTTAAACCATTTTATCACGTCCTTTGCGGTTTATTTATCAATTATTTATTGATTCTTCCACATTCGGCTCCCTTGTATCATTTATCTGTCACGTATATGTTTGTATTGCACCCAATTGGATATTTTAACATGCCACTTCAATTCAGATAGCACGGTCAGCAACATGTTATCAAGGAAAATGACTCAGTGGTACAGTCAGGTCAAAACTATGACTGCCTGATGTGGAAATGTGCCTTTAACCATCAGAGGCAAAGTGGCTGGGAATTACCAGAATACTAGGAGTGGTTAGCTAGATAAATAAATAAATAAATAAACAGATCAAAGCCATGCTAGAGTTTCCTCTTCATTCCTGTCATAACTGGGTGAGTTTCCTCCCTCAGGCGACAGGTTTACACCACAAAGGGAACTCTTGTTTCCCTTCTCCCATTAAATTTAAACGACAGCAAAATATAAAATAAGACACTATTTGGCGCCTGTGTTTAGATAACTGAGCTTTAAGGTGGTGAAACGTGAAGACAGCCTCTCTTCTGTGACAATAAAGTTGGATTTCATGACTGCAGAGCTCCACCCGTTACCCGTTAGCTGTGTGCGGCTAACTCAACACACGCCCTACTTTCTGTGTTTAGCATTGAGCATATTTAAGTTATCATCTGTAGGTTGAACCTTGACACGCATACGAACGCTGACACGTCTTAATATATATGTAAACGAGAGGTTAATTAGGAGTAACGAGGCTTGAAAGTGCCAAACTGTTTTTTGGGGGGGGCTAGCTGCCGTTAGCCGCCAGCCACCAGCTGATATCAAACCTGACGTTAGCGCGGCTAGCTGGCATGCTAACATAACGCCAAACAGCGTCACCAACGAGCTGTTTGTGTCCCGCTTACCTTTGAACAAGAAGTCATACTCGTCGTCTCTGTTCCCCATTGTTTGATACTATCACCTGCTCTTTGTTTATATATATAAAAAAAATAGACTGCGGTGATGATATGAAGTACTTTCCCTGCCCCTAACCAGGGTGCTGTGCCAAGATGACAGAAGACAATGCGCACATTGCGCACAGCCAGGCAGAGCCGCTGCGTTAACGCCACAGAGTCACGTGATTTACGGGTATGCAGCTCCAGGTAATAAAGTAATAATCATTATATTAAATGTATGACTCGAGGAAGGAGCTCCATTTTACTGTCCAATCATCAAAACTTATGGACGGATGTTATAAAATGTCACTTTAATGTCACTTTAAAGGTCCAGTGTGTAAGATTTAGAGGAATTCTGCTGGGCAAAATATGGAATATACAAGTCATGAGTATGTTTTTATTTGTGTAGAAGCATCTGAAAATAAGAAACATTATGTTTTAGAATAAACCTTTTATGGGGGAAAAAAAAGGTTGCTCCACAAACTTCTCAGTATCATGGACAATAACTCTCATCCACTACATGACCTCCTGCTCAAACAACAGAGCAGTTTCAGTCGGAGACTCTTGCAGCTCCACTGTAAAAAGGATCTATCTATCTATCTTATATGTACAGAGGGAGGAGAGTGCCATGTTGTTTCTACAGTAGCCTAACGGACACACCAAAGTGAGTTCTGCACCCACTTTAGGTTCTCCTACTAACTTGGAAGGGGAGGGTGAGGTAAGGGTTGTTCAGCTGGTTGCAATCAAGTGGTAACCTCAATGGTTGTTTAGTAAAGGCATCTCAGAAGTGCCATAAACTGCAGTTCCTCAAACGTCCACTTGAGGCTGGCTGCAGAATGAGTCGACCTCCATAAGCCCCCCCATGTTAAAATGTCCAGCTTCACAGCAGAAATAAACATGTTTACAGCCTGGTACAAAAAACAGTTTTTCCCTGTTTATGGCAATGAGTCAGTACTGAGTCTGATTTTTTTTTTACTCATCTGTTCAAATTATATTATTAGTTGCTGTTACAGGTGGCTTGTTTGAGCAAATCAAATGTCAACAAATACGTCTCAAACTCCATCAAATACCAAAGACTTGTGATATGTTGGATTTTTTTTATTTATATTGTTTTAAAGTTTATTTGCGAATGAAAAAAGAATACATAATGGCTAAATGACTATAAACATTCAGAAGGTAAACATACGATTTAATCAGTACATTTTAATTTCTGTCGCACCCATAACTGGAGTCCTGTCCTGTTTTAAATGAGCTGTCCTTGGACCTAAATCTGCTTTGACAGCAGAACTGGCAGGAAACTGTCATCAAAAAATACAAGTGAATAATGACAGAGTCACAAATGATGTCCACACATCCTCTGTTGAAGTGAAGAGCTTCAGACCAGGAAGCTGTGGAGGGCAGGAGATGGTTTATGTCCCCGGTGATGACTGAACCTAGACAGACAGAGACGACACCAGGGATCAGTGTGCAGTCGAAGACTGAGAGGGGACCTCTATCACTAACAGAAACACAGACGATTTAATGTTGATTTATACATGAACTCTGATATAACATGTTCAATCTTACACCTTCAACTGGCTCTTCTACATCTTTTTATACATATAAACCATGACCCATGCTTAGTGTACTCTGGATTTAGTGGTACACAGACAGGTTAGTAAATATTTAGGCAGCAAGAAAAAATGATGAGTTGGAATAATCAGAGCAATAAATCAGAATAACTGCCCTCCTTCATGAGTATATCCTCGCTGATATAAATGAACAAAATGTTATAAACACCTCTCAGCGTAATATACAGCGATACAATTCAACAGCCTCAAATATGACCACAAGGTTGAATCAGTTCTTATAAAACTGAACATTATAACCTTCATGAAGGTTTATTATTAATAGTTGTAGTTAGGTAAAGTGACAGTGAGTGTATTTGAGACGTACTTGGTTGATAAACCTCAAACACCTCCTAAGAGCCAGCAGAGGGAGCCACGATCTCTGCCTCCTGTAACAAATATCAACGTTCCCTTTAAGCCTCTCACAGTGACGGAAGAAATACTCAGATCCTTTATTTGAGTAAAAGTACTGATAGCCAACCTGTAGAAATACACAATAAATAAGTAAATGCATAAAAAAATACATTATTTTTTTTATTTTTTTTTTTTATCTTATCTTATTTGATTTTGTTGTATTTTACTGTTTTCACTGTTCCTTTATTGTTTTTAATTTGTTTGTATTTTTCTTTTTATTTATTGATCTGCTGTAAAGCACTTTGGTACACCGAAAGGACTGTTGTAAAGGGCTATATAAATAAAGTGCATTTACATTTACATAAATAAATAAAGTAAAAGTCATGCATTGAAAGGAAAATATCATTTAAAGTATTGAAGGTAAAAGTACTTGATGCAGAAAATGCCCATTATATATCATTAGATTATTATTACTCATGAATTATTATTAAAACAAGATTTTACTGTAATATCTTGCACATGTAAATATTCTGTGAACTTTTGCACACTATGTGCTGCTGAATACTTTGCACTTCCCGGCACAAAACTGTTCAGCTCTTTTTATTTTAAAAACATTTTACATTACAAACAAATATAATAAAATCTTAATTTGCAAAGCGATGTGTGCTGTCAGATAAATATAATGAAGTAACTGAAGTTCTGAACTGAAGCAGAAATAAATAGTGTCATGAAAAGAAAACACTCCAAGTACTTCAGATTTGTACTTGAGTACATGTGGGCCTACTTAGTCATATTTCAGCTCTTGAACTACGATGCACGTGTGAGTTAAATGACATAAAATCAGCAGGAGAGAAAGATCTTCGTTCTGATCTTTTAGTTACCAGCTGAGCTGCATTCTCATCTAGATAGTTGCTCAGCTATGAGTCTAGACCACAACACAACACAATAACAACCACTATGATCTGAGAGCAAACTTTCATTAGATAAGAGAACATTTACTGCACTGTTTATAATTCCTCCAAGGCCTTTGTTAATAAGACCATTAGCTATATATGCTGAACAGACGTTCAGATGAACAGATCATGTCCTCAAACAAAAAGAAGACGCGTACTACATAACTGCCAAAGCTTCAAGGGCCTTCTTGATTTTAAGGGGTGTCAGAAAACGTTTCATTTTCATTAATTTCTGTGAAGAAAACTAAATGTGGTTGTTACTTTTAAAGTTAAGTTAAGACATACATTTAAAGAAAATCTCAGAGGATAAGAGCACAGCAGTGAAGACCTGACCACAAGCTTTATTCAAAGAGCTTTTCCTCTCTGCTTGTCCTGCAATAGAAAAGCATACAGGAAAAACAACCTTAGAGCTAATAGAACAATGGCCAAGTGTCAGGGAGAATAAAACATGTTTAACAACAACAACAACAAAAAAACAATACAGAGAACTGAATAAAAAGATTCAAAAATATGAGGAAAGTTCATCTCTGATGCAATACAGGAAAAAATCAGCTCAAAATGTAGCCACACAAACGTCTTGAAGTTATTGTGTTCACTGTTTTAGTTAATTGTCAGTGATAGGAAGGATCCTCTGGACCAAGAGACAAACAACTGAATACACCTAACACACAAGAAGTTGATCTTCAGTGGACGGTTTAATATCAGCACTGAGGAGACCACAGAAAATCTCGTTCAGCATAGAAAGCCTGATGATATTCATCCTAAATATTCAACAACATCAGTATATCTGTCATGGGGCTTCACCAAGAGTCCTTCCAGATGTGTGAATGTCAAACTGATGAATGAATGAAACATACTTTTACACAGAACATTTGCCAAACATGCATCCTATCATCATGGACATGGGACGTAAGGGAGCTGAGGGGCCTGCAGCACATAATTAAAATCCATCAGTTGAACTTGGAACGACTTTTGACGTTTGACTAAGATCAAGGCAAGACAGGTTGGGTCTATCACACATGAGCATGATCAAAGTGACCAAAGATGTCAGGGCGCATGATCTGACAGACCCAGAGAGTGAGCCATCTTCAGCTGGAGTACATAAGGTAACAGCATGTACAGTGACACATATGGGCCATTAGTACAACAGGATGTTTGATTTTGTAATAAATCTAAGTACAGAAATACATTTAGTAACTAGAGCTTGCTCTAATTTTTTGAGGTTTAAAAGTAGTGTGATTTAAAAGCTGTTACTCTGTTGACAGTAAACAGTGACAGGTGTCTCATATGAATCATGTTAACGGGTGCATTGCTGATTAAATTAGTTTTCTAATAAATTAGTTCAGTGTGGCCTTGGCTCAGGAGGTAGAACATTTTGTCCACTAATCACATAATTGGTAGTTTAATCTTAGACTCCCCTCAGTCTTTACGTGTCCGTGGGCGAAATACTGAACCACAAATTGCTCCTGAAGGTTGCGCCTCAATGAATGTGCATGAGTGGAGAAAAAGTTTGGTATTTCTGTACCATGTTTATGAAAAACTCACGTGTGCACGTGTCTGTTCCAGTCAGCCTCATTTAGGACATGAACCAGTTGTTGTTGTTAAATCTGTACATATATATTTATATTGTTTATATACAAAAGCAATGAATGCCGCACAGCATTTTGTTTGACATCAATAAATAAAGTTTCTCTCATCACTCCCAACTCTGACTGACTTCCAACGTCTCTGCCTAACATATAGTTTATTAGCTGTTCTGTTCTGTTATTGTTATGCACTGAGTATAATATGAAATATCAATAAAATATGTCACTTTCACTCAATGATAAGGAGAAAAGTTTGGTATCTCTGTACCAAAACTCACGTATGCACGTGTCTTTCTCATTTAATTCATGAACCAGTTGTTCTTGTTCACTTTAACACCTGTGGACTTGTAACAGAGTACGATCAGTCAGTGAGGCCTGCAGGCAGGTGATTTCCACACCTGTGGACATTTTTACAAAGAAAAAAAACAAAACACAACACCCGCCCACTTTACGCATTGACCAATCAGCAACGAGGACGCTGCCTCCTTCCAGACAGGTTCATTAAGGTTTATTTATACAAGGCGGCTCTGGTACGACGAGCAGAAGCAGCTGATATATTCATGTGTAAATCTACAACACGGTCACAGTCAAGTCTGTGTTTAAGTTCAGATTCACCGAAACGTCTACACGACTCGTGATGGCAAAGCGAGCAACGCGACAGAGGAATCAGCTGCCAACCTGCTACTATGAAGGATACCTGGAGAAGAGGTCGTTCAAAGATAAGGTGAGTTGCTGGAGAGTAACAGACAAGTCTGACTTCATGTAACTTATTGTTAAGAACTTCTTAATTCTTCTCTGTTAGTTATCTGTAGGGCTGTAATTTGTGTGTGTGTGTGTGTGTGTGTGTGTGTGTGTGTGTGTGTGTGTGTGTGTGTGTGTGTGTGTGGAGGTGGGTGAGGATAGTAAAATCAGTTTATGCACCTCTTTGAAGTGATGCTCAGACTTTATTTGTAATTTTAAGATGAACTGTATTTGAACTTTATTTATAACTACAATCCCTGTTTTCTCAGTTTTATAGTTATATTATGTGTGTTATCAAAATGTGTTGCAGAAATAGAGAAAAGTCTAAAATCAGAGCCAGTTAGCCAGTTAAAATTAAAAGAAAAGACCATGTAGTTTAATGACTGCAAAGGCTGTTGGCTGTTGCTAAAAAAATGATGTATTTTACTTTTAAATGAATCATTTGTCGCAAAATCTCAGCAAATCATTGCATCTGAAAAATGACTCAAAACGATTAACTGATGGTCCAAATAGCAGCTGATTATCTTTGTTTTTCCGTCGACTGATCGATTAATCGGGCCAATTTCAGCTGTAAATGTCTGCTTATGTTTGAAATAGGTCTGCTGTTGTTGTTGATGGCTGCTCTCTCTCTCTGCGTGTGTGTGCGTGAAGAGACAATATGAATGACTGGCATCTTGACAATGTGCAGAAGATGCCAAACACTCTTGCAAACATTAATAAGTTTAAAGTGTCAGAGACATTCAGGAGTGCAAGGTGATTGACCCTAATAAGGAGGGCATGTTATAGTTTGTGTGTTGGCAGTGTAATGACATGCTTAATACTTGATTGATCTTGTACAAGGTGGTCTAGCAGTCAGGTTACATGTTGTTTCTATAGGTAGAGCAGTTTCTTGTAAGGTTGGGTGGACTTTGAGTCTTTCAGCAGGTCTTGTGTCCCTACAACTGGTCTGACAACTTCTCTGCTCAATGTGCCATAAAGATTAGAGCGAGCCATGGACTGACGGTAAACTAAAGAGAAATACTGGCAAGACAGGCTTTGCAAATAATAAATCCCGTGTGCTGTTCTGCCCAACCCGCGCTGATAAGAGGCCATATACACTCCAATGAAAGCAGATAAGATTATATGGGAAACTTTAAAGCGATCTCAGTTCCAGAGTTCTTTAATGATTAGGAAGTTAAACGCAGATGTATCAGTTTTAAAGTTCAGTACGTATAGTTTATACAAGTTTTTCTGAGTTCAGCTTTTACTTGTAACTCACAGCGTCTGTGTTGGCTTTGACCTGAAACAAACAGTGACAACAACCTTTAATTCATGCAATACTGTCACAACATACACTCTCACACAAATTAATCCGGAGACACACTTAATTCCCTTCATGACTAAACACTGTTATTATTAATGTCACACAGTGGTTTCTGTTGTGCCTGACTCATCGAGTCTAATCCAAGAATGTCACCGGGACAGATGGCAGCTGCCCTGTTTATTTCCTTGTTGTGTTACAAGCGTTTAATTATCTCCTTTTTTTATTGTCTGACACAATAAGAAACCTGTTGTTCTTTGGTTTTCTTCTTTATATCTATCTGTCTTTTTCCCTGCTTGGTATGTTTTTTTTAAAGTCAGCATGCCTCTGTGTGTGTTTGTGCGTGCAGACGTCTCGGAAACTGTGGACGTGCCTGTGTGGAAACACTCTGTTCTTCTTCAATGAGAAGAGAGATGCCGATGTAAGTAGTCACAGAGATTTGGGTTAATGTTAACAGACCGATTTAGATGTTTATTTTTTTCAATGAATCCATGTGTCTTTGTGTGTTTTTCATCAGTACATAGAAAAACTGGATCTCAGTGAATTCGTCTCAATAACAGATGACAGCAGCCAGGATCGTAACTTAGATGCAGCCAGACTCAGCCTCCAGATGAAGGACGAAAATATCAAATTGACTGTGAGGGAATATATAGAAAATTTGTAAATTATCCTCTCTTTTTTTCAAAGTACTTCCTCAATTTCACAGTCATTCTCTCCTTTCCAGGTTCCTAACGCAGAGGCCCGTGAGCTGTGGAAGGGCTACATCCAATCTGTGGCTAAGGTCCGTGTTGTATACGTTTAAGAGACTGATGCTTCACCTCTCCTTTGCACAGATAATTTTAAAACAGAAACTGTGTGTCTCCCTACAGCGGTCGGTTCCACCCTCCCTCAACCTGCTACCGGGCCAGATCCAAATGTTAAAAGAGGCGGTAGAAAAGGAAAAGGAAAGGACGAAAACTGGTCCTCCATCTGGTGTCGGCAACTTCAGTATTTATGTCAGCCTCAAAGCAGACATGCCAACGTGAGTCTCCTTAATTTAAACTTTTACCACTGGCAAAATGAGTATCCAGGAATTCAGGACAAAAACACAAAGTATCTGCATGTTGAAGCTCGAAAAAACAACTTAGAAACTTTTTATTCTTATGGAAATATGTGAGTTTTTTGAGTGGTGTTGCTGAACTCCCTTTAGAGGCAGTAGATGCCGGCATATCTACATATTTACACTTATTTACAGCAAGTGTTCACAATTTGCATAGCAGTACAATCCAGGAACAACAATGTGTCTTTGTATTTGTTTTTTAGATAAACTCAAGGATTAATTCTCTTTATTTGGTTCACCAAAAACATGAATACCCCATCGAATTATCTAAGAAAAGCAGCAAGATTTAATTCACACTTTCTCCTCTCGTTGCTCTGCTCAAAGGGCACAAGTCGTTCAGTTTCAGTTAGTTTTATTTGTCATATATAGGTTCACACAGGGTCAACAGTACAATAAAATGTTGTGGCGCCCTGGTACCTTAACTGGTAGAGTGTGCAACCCTGGTTCAACTCCAGCCTGTAATCCTTTAGTTCTTTGTCATCCCCTGTCTCTCTCTTTCTCTCTCTCCCTGTCTCTCCCTGCTTTTTCCCGTCTGTCCTCAGCTGACCTGTCATATCAAAAAAGCATGGGAAAACCAGGTCAGCTTAGCTGCGATAACAGCGATAGACAGAAAAGATAAAAATAAGATAAAGAAAAAAACAATATAATAAACTGTATGAAAGTGACAAGTGTACACAGGGACATTGCACAAAGTATCAGTCCTGGTACTAAAGCAGCAGTGATGGTTAATAGCATTTTTAGACAGAGTAAAGTTACAAGTGAATTCAGAATTAATACACCATGCATATCTAAATTCAAGCTCTGTATGTCTGGATGCATCACTTTAAAATAAGCCACTAAAATTCAGTTTTCTGGCGTCCTGCAGCTGTTATCACAAGGTGTCCCGTATGGAGGCCGAGATCCTGCTTGAGAAAGAAGCCAAGAGAGGAAACCTGCTGCTGAGACCCGGAAGAGGCGAAAACTCCTTCGCTGTATCCACCAGACAGGATCTTGACGGGTACACATAAACTCATAAACTCAAGCTTAAACACACCCACCCACCCACCCACACAGACTGAGGGATCAATAAAGTATCTGTTCTATTCTTATACACAGTCAATTAATAACAGACCAAATTACAGTTTTATCACACTGCATCTGACTTATCTTTGAAACTGTGTTCTTGTTGTTGTTGCATGTTGTTGTCTTGGACCATCTACAATCTGTTAATCTGTGTTTTCAGCCCCGTATTCAAACACTACCGTGTGACTCGTAAACCTGACGGGGGCTTCGCCATTGATGTGGACAATCCAGTGAGTATTAAAATAATAGATCCGCTTACACTTGATTTTTTTTTTTTTTTTTATTGTTCGGTAAATTCAGCTTCAGGTTAATTGTACCACATGACCTTGTGGAAAAGCAAAGAGTGATTACTGGTAAACACGTAGGTGGCAATAAAAAGATAGTCACATGCCGTCTGTTCAGTCGCTACGATCATATGTCTTCTGTAGAAGTATTCGATAATGATTTAGCGCCCAATGACATGACTCACCTCTGATCCTCTGATTAAAGTACTTGTGCATGCCTGTTAACATACTTCTACATGATTTCCTTCCTGGCACACTCACGTTTGTGTACGTGAGCATGAACAAACAGGGAATGACCTGATTATTAATGAACTCTTCTTAGGTATTTGATGAATAAGTCCAACTGGAAAGCTGTATATAGATGATGATGCTTTACTAGAGAACTGACTGGGACTCTACATGAATGAATCATCAGTCAGTGTCAGTGTGTACCTTTTATATTAAAGTTCATTGTGGTTATTGTGGTTGATCTCAAAAGACAATGACGACTGTTCTATTTCCTGTACTCATTTTATTGTTCTTTAAGAAGTTTCTTGTTTTCGGTGCAGGTCCCGTGTGCCACGCTGCACGATGTGGTCAACTATTTAGTGGAAAAAACAGACGGGTTCTTGATTCCTCTCATCATGGAGGAGCATTATGAGAAAAACATCTGTACGTACAGCAACCAGACATTTTCAATCTTACTTTTTTCTCTCTTTTGTTCACTCATTTCTTATTTAAGTAAGGCCACATATACCAAATACTTTCACCTAAGGGTGAACACGACTAACTGAAGTTCTTATTTTTACAGCTTATATCCGATCTGATGATGAAAATGGGGAGAAGAGCGTCCAGCAAGCGAACCTCGCCCCGCCGAGCGTACCGACCAAACCAGGTACTGTGTCCATTAGTACAAAAACACACAATCATGAACACACACAGCCATCCACAAAACTATTTACACTGTTTGCCTGACCTGTTTGCTGTCACGCTGACGTACTAAGCTATCCGGAAGTTCCACTCTATATTCGTGTGGTTTAATCTTGGACTTTTTCCAACCCACAGTAACACAAATGACTTTTAATTGAATCTTTATATCGTAATGCTAAACAATTAATAATCTGATGTTTTACATCATAAATCTTCTACATGTACTTTATGGACAAGCAACATATCTTAAGCAGTTGGTTGATTCACTTTGGACTTGAAGGTGTGTAAAGACATTTCCCCCTAACTATCAGCATATCAAAGATTTTGAAACCTGTGGTAACACTGAAGTTTTCCTTTCCTGAAGTCCACTTATCCACACCCACTCAATCACTCATGGTTTGCTTGCTTTAGAGCCTTTGTGCAGCAGGTAGAAATTCCTCCACCGACTTTTGTTTTGCTTGGATTTAACTCAAACAAAAGTTAACAAGACTAACAGATTCTACAGCAGTCTTACATCCTTTTTAACTTGTGACTACCTTCACGCAATGCAATGACCCCTCTGCATTTGTGTCCTGTTTGTGACTAGTTGAGCCAAAGAGTGACTGTTTTCGAAGAGATTGAAGAGTTTGGTGTATTCTTCTGCTTTCCTGTCTTCTTAATCATCCATTAACCCCACATTGGTCTTGCGACCCTTTCAACCACTGATCTACAGTTATGCCGGTAGCTCTGTGAGGCTGTCGCCTTTGAGCTAAAGGCTAACATACTAATGTTGAAGGTGTTTAAGATGTAATGGGCTCTGTTTACAGGATATGATGGAATATAATATGCATAACTATATTTTTATTAGTGTATAATCACCTAAAAAGTAAGACTCTCAGTGTTTTTGGTACTTTAAAATGATGGTTTTGCTGGTATTTGTGAGTGTTGGATAAACTGTAATTTTGACCTGATGATGGTGATTTTCAAATAATCCTGTCTCTACTAAATTTCATTACAATTTATCCAATAGTCATTGAGGTATTTCAGTTTGAACTATAGGCTTGTATGGCTAAAAATCTGGGGGTTGACCTCTTATTTTACTGAACATTCAGTACATGTTTGAACTGTTCATGTTCCTGATGACAACCAGTGTCTGTACTATGTTTGGCACTTTGGCAGCAGTTGGTGTTCACTCTTGTCATCATCGTCTAGTAACACTATACTAATTATATGTTTTTTTTGTCCCGCAGTACCTGCAGCAAGAATAAAAGCTCCTGAACCAGCGCCAGCGGTATTTGAAGATGAGCACCTGTACATTAACGACAAGCGTGAGTTTCACTCCTCTCTGTCCCATCAATCAATCCATCTATCATTCCTGCTGTTTGCTCACGCGCGTGTGTGTGTGTGTGTGTTGCAAAGACAAACGGGTGTGACTTCATTTTTTTCCCGCTACTATTAATAACCAAAGTCTGTGTTCAAACAGAGGAGGAAAAAGAAAAGAAGAAAGAGGATTCCTCGGTTGTTCCACTGTTGCGTAAGTCTCTCCATCTTATCTGTGAATCACGGAAACTCCCAGTGATTTTAAGTATTTTATCTTTAACTGTTGCGTGACTCTACTTATTACTTTTGTGTTTGGTCTTCCATAGAAGTCTTGAAAAACACTCCAAAGAAAGCAATGATGCCTCCAATTCCTGCACCTCGCAGATTCTCACCGCCTCCCTCTACCTCCTCAACAAACATCCAGGAACCCACTGTGAAAGCCTGCACAGAAAATCTGGGGCAAAGTAAGTCCACACTGCTTCACCGTGTCACCTTCTTCTGTTGCTAATGTAATATTAATTTCCTTGCCTTAATATCAAAACTTTTCGTCCGATGTGTTTTTAGTTCATTCTGCTGCAATATCTGAGCTGAAGGCCAAGCTGGGACAAAAAGTGAAGTTTCAAGAGTGACCTCTCCTGGTGGGAGCTTCTCAAAGCATGTGACGAGTCTGTCCCTGCAACACGAACTGACGCACGGGAGCGCAGACCAGCTGTTTCCCCACAGGCGGCCTCCTCCTCCTCCTCCTCCTCCTCCTCCTCCTGCTCGTCAGCCGGCTGTCAGCAGTAAAGCCTCTCAGAAGATTAACACTTTATCGATTCGCCCCTTCTCGGACACTCATTAACAAATGAAGCGACTGTAACGAGGGGTGTACGTGTCACATTATCCTCACCGTGTTGCTCTTGTACATTTTGCACATTTACCATTGACAATGGTGTACATTCTCCTGATTAGATTGTGTCAGATTTTCTTCATCAGTGTTGTTTTGTCGACTTTTTGAGTCTAATTAGCTGCTGAATTGTACTGTATATATTTTGTACAGAGCTAAGATGGCTATATTTATTCTGCCTTAAGATGTGATGTTTATATTTTACCCCATGGAGCTGGTTTGTGATCACCTTACCTGCTTTATGTGAATGTATTGTATATAGTAGTAAGTAGAAATCAATCAAGTTTATGTCTGTACCTTGCCTATTTCTTGTGTTACACCTCTTTTTATACAACTATTTTTATTCCCACTGTGTGTTTTATTGCTCGTTGAAGCAGAAATCCAAGAACAAAAGTGCTCTCACTCCTTTATTACCTCAATGACTGATACAGTATAGTGGAAAAATTAAACTATTTACAATAAACTGTGACATTATGTCAGCATGTGAAATAAAGTTAACATAACTCTGAGCTTCCCTTAAAGCATTGCAGGCTACAGTTATTAAAGAGATGCATATAGCAGGAGCAAACATGGAAAGGCAAGACTGTTACCATGTCTAGCGTACGACACGGGCGCTACTCAGAGGTCGGGGCGGTGCACAAATAAGGACTTTATAACATCGACTTCCAGAGTTTCTCACCCGAGTTAGACCCCAAACAGGGCCAACTCTCATAATACAGTTTGTTAGCCGAGGCTACTTGCTAGCTATTTGTTATATTTGGACTACAGGCTTCTTGTTGAGCAAATAAAGTGGTGTTGTTAGGATCAGACACATACATACTGTACACACAAGCATTAGGGTGCAGTCAAGTGGGCAAAACGTATACAGTACAGTCATTTCCAAAAATCCTGATACCATATGTGATGACTCCTCTACGTGGAGTCACTTTCTGTGCAGAGTCTGGCTAACACTGACTCCTAATTTAAAACTAACAGAACCTCAGCAGCTTTCTAAAAGGACCTGGTTTCTTTCACGCAAACTGTGCGACCCGACTATGAAGAGTGAAATGCAGTAAACACTGTGAAGTCTGCATGCCTTTGTAAGAAATAAATACAACATCCCTAATACGTGTTGCTCATTTCTTCTGATCTATTAGTTGCTGGCAAGTTTAATAAATCCTGATTGAGGAGCATTGTCTAGGAGCAGGTTGTTACACGGGTTGGTTGATGGGTAGAGGCTGATAATTACCACTAAGCTATGTTACAACCAGGTTATATTGACACTGACACAATACACTGTTTTAACTTGAAAGAGGGAGGCCATTTCTTGCAGTGACAACTTAGCATGTTCACCCGATTCGGCCTTTCAGTTTTGGAAATGAGGAGGAAGGCACAGGGAGAGAGCAGACAGGACAGGCCTTGACCCTGCGCCTGCAGCTGGCTGCACTGACAGTACGACTGATAGTTTTGGTGATGGAAAGGAAAGAAAGGGCAGCGGCCAGCGCTAAATCATTGCTCTAGCAGCAGTGGGACAGTGCTAAATGAATGTGTCGAGGAAAACTAGTAAGACTACAGCTAAACATGTCCCAAGCAATCACAACAGCCAGAGTCATACATCTGAAGAATTCTGTCACTGATGACCCACTTTGTTCCCAAAAAATATTTTCATCTTCATGCAACACAGACACTGCATGTGGAAACAGGCTAACACCATCCTTCTTCCAGTGATGTAACTCTTCCATGATATGGCTTGGACCGCAGCCGGGGCAGAGGTGATGTTTCTGCGGCGGTGACTGTGGTCGAGCAGAGCCGGGAGGAGGCGTCCGAGCTGTCTGAGTGGATGGGGTTTAGGTGAGGCTAGCGTTGGAGCTGCTGGTGCCGCTGTTCTTCCTCTGGCCGCTTTGCACCATGCTGGGAACCTGCAGGCCGGTCACTACTGAAAAGCTGCCGTTCCACACCTGCAGGGGGCGACACAGCAACAGGCAATTTAGATCATGGAACAATAGAGCGTTGTTTTAGATAATAGTTACACTTAAGTTATGCATGTTTCTCACCATGAAAGCTGGTATAACTGGCTGCTGGAACTTGGTTTTGAAGGTGTGCATCAGCTGTTTAGTTTTGGCATTGTAGAACGACAACACACCTGGAGAGAATAAAGACACGAAGCTACTTTTTATGCTGTTGTCTTCCATTCAAAAGAGCTTTCCAAGCACAAAGAGACAGTAATCCTGTCTGTGATCCATCACACACTGACTCTGTTTGTACGCGTGTTCGTACCTTCGTCATAATTGACATAGACTCCTATACTATTTGGGATGGGACAGTCCAGCGTCCGAGCCTTGTTGTTGTGCTTAGCTGTGAGGCTCTGCTGCAGCCAGTTGTTCAGGTGGATGCACCAGGAAGCGCCGCTTTTCCCCAACTGGTCGAATCGGCCGAGGCTCCGCAGGGCGACGCCCACGGCGAAGGCTTTGCTCTCCTTGTCAAAGCGCACCTCCCAGTACTGCTGACCGGCGTCGATCATGGTGTCACCTGTCAGCCCAGGTAATACGTTTAGTTACACGCTGCAGTGTTGCTGCGGTTACATCACATTTGATTTGACATTTACGTGGCAGAACTGAAACGAAACTTCGCTTTTGTGGAAGTTAATTGTGTGGTCAGTTTCACAGGAGAACTAGCCAATGAAAATGGGTTTTGAAAGTACTAGATTGTTGAAAAAGCAACGATTAAAAAGGATATGGAGCGTGCAAATAATGCCACAAGATTCGTGTTCTGTAAAACCAGCTTTTTACCGCAGAGGAACTGCGGTGTTCGGAGCACAAGTTTGGTCAACTAGAAACAACTATTACTCCCTGCAGCAGAAGTGATATTCACCTCGGAAGATCTGGGTAGCTACAGGATAAACACATGGGTTCACAGTGTATTGGACACCTATAACTCCAGTCTGCTGTGTTGTGCTTTTTGTGTGTTTCTTACCCAGAACCGTGTAGGACTCTGCTGTAAATCGGTCTCTGCCGGGCCGAGCTGTCGGCGCTCTCTTCGGTGACATCAGTGCTGACCTGGTTACAGAGGGCAGACAAACATCCATATTTTTTTTTGGGATTCATTCTTAATCATCTGTAAGTACCTGTAAATAGTCATACCCCAGCACAAGACACTACAAACCTGGCTGGAGAGTGCATCGGGGAGTTGGTTCGGTTCTTTTCCTTGCGGATGTCTTGTATTTTTCCTCCACTGCTGTCCCATTCCACACTCAAGTCCTCCACCTTCAAGTTCTGGTGGGACGAAGAGGAGTCCAGTTTGAAGTTGAAGGCTGCAAATAATACAAATAATTTAAAAAAAGGGGCACACTTTTTATTAACAAACTGAAACAATCATGTATTTTTACTCAAATAATATCAGTAGAGCATTATAAATCTATCCTGTGTCCAGTATTCTCACCGTGGGTTTCAAGCGTGACCGGCTCAGAGAAGTCTCCCGCCACCGCCTTGTTACACGCTTTCACTCTGAACGTTAAGTACCGGGTGTCAAAGCGCTGACCTGAGAATAAAAACACATCAAGTATGAGTCAGCGTCGTCAACGTTCGGACAACAAATACCTGGTCGCAGTCTTCCTCCTACCTGTGATCGTGTGCTCCATCTCTCGTATCCCCTCCACCACCATCCAGGGGTAGTCCTCCCTGATGCGCGGCGGGCCCTCGTGGTTCGTGCGTCGATGCTCCAGTATGTAGTGGTCTATCTTGCTGTCGGGCTCCGGCATTGTCCAAACTACACTGACGGTGTTGTCGCACACCTGGCACTCTGAGACCTGGATCTCTGGAGTGGCGGGAACTGAAGAGAAAAGATAAGTTAAATATCAACTTCCTCTACTCTTGTGCAACACTTTTCGCATTGTGTAACAACTGTTAAAAACTTTTCTTACATAGCAGAGAAAGTTTATAATTTATCAATGGGAATAATGTTAGCTGCATTGATTGGTTTTGTCCATTAGGGGGCAGAAGTACTCCTAAGTATGCTAACAGGTACATAGCTTAGCATAAAGTTATAATCATATATTTACACAGTCATGTTCGGAGTCATCTTTGTCTCCACCTGACCATTATTTACTCTATTTTTAGCTCTATTTTGCTCTTTTAATGTAAATATCTCCGCTGACGTCTGTCTGTCTGCTGTTTGGTGGTGCCCAGGTGGCGTACAGTGACTTAATTTCTAAGAACACCAATGGGTCTGATTGTGCCAGTTAATACGTGGTTTGTAACCACAGCAGTGCATTAAAAGGGAAGCCTGGCACAGCTGCAGAGCTGGCAGATATTTCTCTGCGGTTTCATCGCTGTGAATGACCCCATTCACGTTGTCATTTGACTCATTAAAGTATTAAAACACTAAGTGGAGCTTTGTGAAGCCATCGCCAACACAGGCGGCTTGTTTGACACAGAGTGATTGTTTTGCTGTGATAAGACTTCCTGACTTAGTGTATGGCTGAAAAACAAAGGTTCAAACACTGTGCATAACCATGTGTGTGTGTGTGTGTGTGGTTTCTACCGCTTTATCTCAGAATCAGATTATCTACATAAGATAACATTAACTAGCATTTGTTGACTTGATTTTTTACTTAATTATAACTAATCCCATATTACAACAAGCATCTGTCACCAGGATTAAAATTAAAAATTACTTTAAGTATGAAAAGTAAAAGTACTGTTTAATGTTAGAGCCCATTTGACACTGTTTCATTAAGGTAGAAATAACATTTTACTGTTGCAACTGGTTGAAGTGAAGCTAATTTAAACTTTATACTGTTTAATCTGTAAAAGTGCAAAAGCATCATCTTAAAATGGCAATTCTGCTATAATTGGGTCCTAAAAAACATATTTTCTTAAAAGAAGCGGAAAAAAACTGTGTAAAAGAACTGATTGCATCTTGAAACAAGACTTATCGCTATGCTAGAATTATGAAAATGGGACTTTGGATTGAAAACAGGCTGGAATACTCCAAACTATTATCACTTGTTCTGGGCCTGTGTGTCCTGATCTACACAGAATTTTCTAGTTTTCCTAACATCAACATCTACAAAAACAAAAACAGCTGTTTGCTTTACTGAGTGTAGCTTCTAAAAAAAGCAATTACAAAGAAATGGCTTAATCTGGACAGCCCGTCTATAGAGGAATTATGTATTATTCATGAAATCTTTGTAATGGAAAGACTCTCCTTCTCTGAGAGACGACAGAAAACTAGAAAATACAGAGAAAATTTGGGAAAAGTAGAAAATTTATATCGCCCCTAAATGGCCTTCTTTTGTTTAACTTTCTTAACTCAACTTATTATTAAATCGTAAAATGGAAACAGCCCATCATCGTCTGTTTGTTATGTTTGTTTAATTTATAAAAATTTGAAAAGATGGATCACTTTATCAAATAATGATAACTGTGCTGTTAAAATGTGATTACTACGACTAAAAGGGGAAGAATACAGGTGGAATAAATTCTCCTGGTACATCTTATCTGAGTTACAGCACGTTTTTGTTAGAGCAGAGAAGTTGAGCCGGATCCAACTTTTAGAAAAATGCAGCCCGACGTCACGCCCGACGTCCGCCAATCAGAAGCTCAGATCAGACAAACCCTCCACAGTCAGCCTAAAATGTCACTCAAACTGAGACTATCCAGGTGGATTCATGGACTAAACTCTGATACTCTGCCTGTTGTGTTCTGGCTTTGTTCATTTCATGTACCAAACGGACTCATCTGACTCGCAATTTACGCTACAAAATAGCGACACGAAGAAGTTTAATTTGGTTTGTGTTCCACGCTTTGAGAGAGAGATATTTTTCTTTTTATCTATATATTTCCTTATCTCTCTTTAATGTTTGTTTAATACTGTAATTAATCTGTTTAATATCCATGATTGTACATGTGTCTAATTTGAATTTTTATATCAATAAAAATGACCACTGATGATTTATTGTACGGATAATCCTCTGTGGCTGAGGCTGGAAAATTGTTACGTTCGTGTCATGCTTTAGGACTAAAACTGTACGAATGAATGAAACTACAGCTGTTAAACAAATGTAATGGAGTGGGGAAGGAGTTTAAAGTTGCATGAACTCGGGATACTCTAATGTATTCGACGCCGTCACCGTCCGGCAGCTCTTTTGTTTCTATCTGGTTTTCTTTGTGTTAAAAGTGGAGCAGACCTGGGAGAAATTTGAGCCCCTGCAACATCTCCCTCTCCTGGCTGAAATCCACCATCAAGTGACTCATGTTGTCACTGGCTTTAGCCTTCAGGGAGAGGCGAAAGGCTGGAGCCATTGTTACACTGCGGACAAAGAGGGAGAGACACACACAGAAAAAACACACACACACACACAGAGTGGAAACAAGCAATTGTCCATTATTCAACTGGATCGAAAAGAAACAGGTGACTCTACTACAGCTCACTAAGAGAAAGGCCACTAACTAGACTTCTGTTACTATCACTGAGCTCATCACCCGGATCGACACTCAAAAAGCGGAGCTAGAGAGAGGGAGCAGCAGTCATCCAGGGAGGGGCTGACACAGGATGGTACAGACTTGAGAAGACAGTGGGGGGAAAAACACAAAAAGACAAAAGGCTCTCGAATGGAAAGTTTTTCATAGTGCTGCTTATTGTCTACAAAAATGGGTGCGGTGGTTACAGAGTTTTGAATGCATGCAAGCTACATTATGAGATAGTTCAATGGTTGCAGGAGGCTATGACAAAAGGGAAGCAATGGGAGTACTATACCTATCCTTAATGTCTTTGGCCGCCTGGAGAGGAGAAGCAGAGAGGGAAAGGAAAAAAAGAGATACGGAGCGAAGAGAAAACTGAGTTGTAGCCCATCATGTATGTCGTCATTTAACACAAAAAGTCGCTGGTGGCTGTGTTAAAATAACTGGTAGTATGACACCACGAGAAGGACAGATTAAATCTTGTACATATGTATATAAAATGAAGTTATAAACAGCGAGCAGAGGGAACAGTGTAGCAGCATTGCGTCAGCAGCCGAGTGGAGGCATTTACCTGAGTGAAACCGTCCGTCTCAGAGGAGCACAGCGTCTGATTGGCCAGCTCCAGCAGCTCCTCCGAACTCTCCAGGGCTTTGGAGCAAGCGCTCAGCTGACTCTGAGGAAAAACACCGACCAGAAAGAGTCAAATCTGCCAACGTGTACACGTTCATTTTATTAATAATGGGACTACTGTGCTCCCTGAGCAGAAGCTATGGAGTTATAACATCATTTGAGAGTCATGGTTTGGTCCTGAGGCTGCAGAGGTTTTAATGCACGCACCGACCGAGACTGAGAACTTTGAGAAGCGCACAATGATATCTGTGATATTTTGACCTGGGAAGACCGGATTTCACCGCATGTGAGCTGAAGTCATCGCTCTAAAAATAACTAATGCAAAAAAAAACAAAAACAAAAGCGATGAAGCCAAAGCTTAAAACATCTATCTTCTGTAACTGCTTATCCAAATCAAGGCCATGGAGGCCTGGAGCCAATTCCAAACTGACTGGGGCGAGAGAGGCGGGGTACACCCTGGACAAGTCACCAGCTCGTCACGTGGGCACATTCACACCTACGGGCACCGATTACCCTGCATGTCTTTGGACTGTGCCCTCAGCCGGGGTTCGAACCAGGAACCCTCTTGCTGTAAGGCGACAGTTCTAACCAACCATCCACCCATCTATCCATGTTCTGTAACCGCTTATCCACATCAGAGTCATGGGGATTGGAGCCTATCCCATCTGGCATCTGGCGAGAGGCGGGGTACACCACGGACAAGTTGCCAATCACACCCACGGCCAATTTAGAGTCATCAATTAACCCGTTAACTGCATGTTTTTGGACTGTTGGAGGAAGCTGGAGCACCCGGAGAGAACCCATGCAGACACGGGGAGATTCAAACCAGGAACCTTCTTGCTGGGAGGCAACAGTGCTAACCACAATTTAATAATTAAATCTCTCTCTAGATGACTTTGCACATAAATACAACTGCTGAAAGGCTACTCTCTGGCTGACGTCTTTCTCTCTCCCTGTATATCAGATTTCATTCATTTTTGGTGCATCACAACACTGTTTCATACATTTGTATTGTCTCTGTTTTACTCTCTCTTTCTTTAGATGGGCTGTCTTTAATTTGTTTCTGGTGTCTGTGACATTTAAAGTTTCGTCTACAGAGCCGGGCCCTCGGTTAGTTTTTAGTCAGACACTTAAAGGTCAGTCGGCTGCTTTTTGTTAACGTGTTGACTTCAGAGCAAGAACATTCAATCTGTGATCATGATATAACAATAAATCATAAAGAACATGTCAGAAAATCTACTTTTTAACATTTTAATTTAATAGAAAATGCTTTTATTTTGTAAGTTTAGCAGCACTTACCTGCAACTCATACGTGCGGCCGGCTCTCTCCTGTTTGATGCGTGTCAACATGTTCTCCTTCATATCGTCCAGAACAGAGTGCAGGGCGGTGAACTCGGACTCCAGGTCCTCCTGGACTTTGGTGGAGTTGGCCTGGCGTCACACAACAAAACACGAGTGACTACAGGACAACAACCTGACAAACACACTGACACATCTGAGTCGATCCACGCGTGTTTCTGTACCTCCAGGTTGTCGAGGCTCTGCTTGAGAGTGCACACGAAGTTTGAAATCTCCTCGTTCTTCATGGCCAGCGTGTGGGTGATCTTACGCAGAGATTCCTGAAGGGAAAAAAAAAACTGAAAATTAACACCTATACAGCTGAGTGTTCCCCATCAAAGCTTGCAGCATTAAAAGGTTGGATGACTGCAGGATGCCTCCTTCAGGATGCTCACTTCCCTGACTCCTCCACCCTCTCTCTGGTTGAAGTTATGCCTGTCTGGGGAGGACACACGGAGCTGTAGACTCCCTTCTCAGCATGATTAAAACATTTGTTCTCCTGACCGGATCAGAGAGAAACCTAGCCCCTGTTCACAGAGGAGGGAGGGTGGGGAGGGAGGACACTTCACGGGCGGAAGGATGCGCATTCATAATTTAATAATGCAGCCTTACAAGCATTGAACAAGCCGACTTAAAAGGGACTGACCGCAACACTGGCTCGATTATTATACGGATCACAGCTTTGATATGTCACCACTGTCGTTATATTGTATCTGTGCCACAGTGAAGCAGCCCCCATTCATGCAGCAGGACTGTGTAATGTTTGTTGATGCGAGAGGAGCTGCGCCAAGGCCCCCCCCTGTCCGTGACTACAGCTCGGATACATCGATAACAAACTCGTCGATGGCATCCAGAAGACAACGCTCACCTTTAATTCAAATATAAAACAGCTCTGTGAAACACGACTCCGTACCGCATCCACAAACTCCCCAATTTAGCCGCTCGTCCCCCTCCTTCCTTTGTACGCTACGCCCTGAATCGGCTTCCCCCCATCAGAGACACCTGTTCCTCCGGGCTCCGGCTCACCTTCTGGTCTCCCATCTCGGCCCTCCGATGCACCGGCGCCGCTCGAGCCGCAAACCCCGCCGGTATCTCCGCTCCGTCCCCCGTTTTTTTGGTGTATTAGCACGGCGGAGCTGGTACTGATGCTGCCGGAGTGCAACGCATCTTCTTGCGGACGCCAACCACCAACGCCTTTCGGGCCGTAGTGCGCAGTGCGCATGCGGCAGAGGAGAATTCTGGGTAGTGATGTTTCTTTGTGGTGCCTTCAGTTACTGTCGGAGAACTGTAAAAGGGATTACTATTGTGCTCCACACGTGAAATTAATCCGACACAAAATATTAAGTTAATTTAAAGTATGTGTAAATTAGCAAAACATAATTAAAATATGTTGTTTTTGGTTAGTTATAAGAGTTAAGAGTAAGAGTCTCACAAAGAGCTTTAATGTATAAAAAGCAACATTAAAACACTATTTGTGTGAAATACAAATAAACCAAGACATTGAGTGAAAACAAATGCTGGTAACGTAACGAAATTTAAACATTATTTTAATAGTTTGATGAAAACTTTAAGAATTGACTTTATGTGAACAAAAAAATTCACAAAATGCATCAACCATTAAATACTGGCATGAATCAGGATGTAGACTGACTGCCTCTTACTAAACATTAACATAACATAAATTTAACTAGAAAAATTTCTAAAGAAATTTTGAGTGTGCCTGACTCTGGCCCCGTCGCCCCCATACATTATTATTGACACGGCTCAGCAAATTCAGTAAAACAAGCTGTGCGAGTGAAAACAGCCCCTCCCCCCTCTGCTCCCTCAGGCATGCTTGAGGTTGCCAAGCAACCAGGGCCAACTGCCGGGCCCTAATCAGCAGAGCAGTTAGGTGCACCTGTTAGAATGTCAGTTGGAAATGCCCAGAGAGAGAGACAAAATGCTGAAACCACCCGTCGAACAAGACGGTGTTGTGGCCAAACCATTTGGCCTATCATTGAACCGACTTCATTTTGAGCATCGTGAGCCCTTCCCGAACGTCTAGAGACCTGTTTTGTGTGATAACATGAAGAAATGTGCCCTGTTCGAGCGATTCAAAGAAACGTTACTTCTGCTTTCCTCCAGAGATTTTCCCGCCTTTTTAACATTGAGTAGATGCGGCCGTGGGTTGGTGTTGCTGCCGCATCTTTGTGTGTGACGCCAAAACTATAAAGCCGACAGCTTCAGCAGTGCTATCACTGCGACCACCACAAATTTTCCTACATTTCTAGCTATAAATTATTTCTGTAGCGCGACATTTGCGGCCTTGAGCGCAGTTTACAAAACATTTGTTCGACGAATTTCTGTCTCCCTCGGCCCTCTAGCGATGACATCACCCACTCTAGGTCTGGAACATTCTACCAATACACACCCATTCATTTTTTTGGCGTGGTTTTTGGCGATTTCTGGCAAAACCGTTTGCCGAAGCGCTTAGAAAAGTCATAGCCCGCGTCGCCCGGCCGAGTCGGTCGATTTGACACCTTTTTTTTGTGTATGTGCGACCAAAACTGTGGGAGGAGTAGTGCGTCAAAAAAAACACGGAAGCAACGTAAGAATTATAATAATAAGCATTGGGAATAGTATATAGTGTGCTCTTTCAGGCACACTCAATAAGCATTGGGAATAGTATATAGTGTGCTCTTTCAGGCACACTCAATAAATTGTATAAAATAAAAAATATATACATTTTAGGAAAATGCGCCCTGAGAGCACAATATAAACTAAAAAATAAATAAAGTTATGTTGACAAGGCCTCTCCATATAATAGAATATTACATAATAATGTAGAGCACAGTCAATATTGCAAATAACCAACACATTATCAAGTAATGTAATTACCAAAAAAGTAACTGACACACAGTGAACCTACAGGTCTTCTTTCTTCCTGGGGCCCTGGTGCAGTTGGCTGCTTTGTCTGCTTTGTTTCTTCATCCAGCCCTGCTGCAGAGTTTGATTAAAAAGAGAAAATAAATCCAAATTTAAGCTTTATGTAGCAATTTTTCCCCTTGATGAATCACATTTGCTTTGAAAGGAGGTGTGATTTGTTAAATATCAGTTCAGGGTAGGATTCATTCAGGTAGCTTATAGCTCCAACCCTTTCCTGGCAACATCAACATGACACAGATATCCTTTAAACATTTTCTCCAGGTAGCAGTTCATAAAATGACAGAATCATTTTTTGACTTGTGCTTTATCCACATCGTTAGCAAAATATTGCAAACAAACAGAATGACTCAACCCTTTGTTTTTCTTTATTAGCATAATAGGATGGAACAATAAAGTAGAAAACATGTATATCTAATGTTTTTATTGATGAGATCTAATAGTAGAACAACACTGTTAAGTTCTGTGGATGTTAAAAATTGTACATTTATATTTTTGATGAGCAAACCACAGAATAAACTCTTAATTAAAAGAGTTTATTATAACACTTTAGCCTATTAAGGTACATTGAATGAATATTCACCAACAGTACCTATATAATATAGTATATAATTTATATATAAGTGTACAAGAGAAGAAAAGTAAAGTGTTTCAGGTTTAACTGAGATTATAGACGAGTATATTTCAGCACCCACTCGCATCTATGCAAACTTCTGTCCTACTAAACAAATGATTTGAGCTCATTTCTCACACATTACATTACAGACAGGACCTACTTTCAGTCTCTCTGTGAATATTAAGTTCAAAGTTAAGATTTCCGATGTGATACGCCCTCCCTGTATACTTGAGATTTTTTTCACTGATAGACAGACACGTATTATCATGCTGCATCCTCTGACCTAAAAGTAAATTAAAGACTTTAAGAAAATGTGTTTAGAAAGGATCAGAGTAAATCAGTGCTATAGATATTTTAGATTTTAACTGTAGCTTAGAGCTTGTGTTTTATCTCTGTAAACTTTTCAACCGTCCTGTATGAAACTCTCCTCTAATAAAAAGATGATTTTGTCAATTCTCTTGTTTCTTGGGTAGTTATTATGTATTTTGTGGTCTGAGACTGAATAAGAAAGTTCACCTGCCCGATCATACTTAGTTGTGTCTTGTCACAGGAAGCCAAGTGCAATTTTTCTAGTAGAGTGAAGCGGGGACATGGAGAAATGTGTTTAGCACCCTTGCACCAAAAAACCACAAGAGTTTCAGAAACCCCTTGTATCGCTGTCTTGTTCCCCCCGTCTTATTTACTGTCAATCAGCAAGTCAGCATACGTTCATTTGCATTCATTGTTTGCAGAAATGTGCCTTGAACAGGATGTACATTTTCAGCAATGAGGCAGCAGCAGCAGCATGATGATGATGGCTTTGATGTCTTTTGATTAAAAGCAAATGAAACAATACTGAATTACAGTTTGGTCAGTAATCTCTCTTTTTGAAAGCCTACGCAATTTTCCACCTTCAGTTGTCATTTCTGCAAACTTCACAAATGAGGGAAGGCAACTTCTTACAGTGCAGAAAAAAAAAAAAAAAAAAAAAGTCTCCTCCTCCTCCCACCCACACTCGGTCATATGTTTGAACAGAGGCAGGCAGTAGAGACAGGATGAGCTTGAGAAGAAGCCCACCTCTCACATGAAACAATGGAAATGTGGCTGAAACGGTCGCCTCTACTGTTCTTCACAGGTAAGAGTCCTGACATAATATTTAACAGATTGATTCACACAATACAGTACAAAAAAACTCAAGATAAAACACAAGGCTGTTTCATAGAACAATGAATGGACAGACTGAAATTTCACCTGTAGAATGAAAAACATTTGCCTGTCTGTCTGTCTGTCTGTCTGTCTGTCTGTCTATCTATCTATCTATCTATCTATCTATAGTGGTAGTAGCAGCCAAGATGACATCGGTTCAAGGCCGCTTTGTGATTCTGGGTCTTGAAAAAACAAAAGTGGAAGTTCCTTTTGGTTCCCCTCTGATTTTGATCTGCGATTTGAATACGACTGGACTTGAGAGATTTAGGATGAACTTCTATTTTAACGTCTCTGGACCTCCGTTCAATCAGACAAATGCGATATCTCGGAAGTTCTTTAACTCCAGAAAGAACTCCAGCGAGGGGAAGGATGATGGCCAAGACAATGAAGAGACTAATTTTGAGTACACTTCAAATGCTACACACAACAACAGCGGATTCTACTATTGCGAAGTAAAAAGAGAGATTCCCACATTAATTATTATTCCCAGTGCTCCAGGAGAAGTAGTTATCAGTAAGTATAACTTGTGACTGATGCTAGCAACACTGTTCTTTAAGTTCCCCTATTTCCTATGTATGAGCAGCGTACAAACATTTCATAAATAGCCTATAACACATTATAACGCAACTGTTTAAAGTGTTTAATAATGTGCAGTATTTGTCAACATTATCTCCTATAAAGACATATCTTATATTGTTACACCTGCGCTTCTTATAGTCATTCATTAGCTCACATATAGAAATGCACAGCAGGAGTTATAGCTGCTTACAACTACATTATAGAGGCTTATTAACCATTTATGACATGTTTATATGCTGCTTATGAATGCCGAATAGAGGTGCATAACATAAACTGTGTTAAGATGAAACATTATATCATAAAGGGGTTTATTTTCTTGTACTTGATTATAAAAATTGCTTCTGAAAGTATCATTCTGCTTCCTTCATGACAGCAAACAGAGTGGAACTTACAACGCACCTGTCACTACCCATATTCACAAGTAAAAAAGGTGTGTGTGCGTGTGTATGTCAGTGTGTGTGTGTGTGTGTGTGTGTGTGTGTGTGTGTGTGTGTGAGTGTGTGTGTACATACCAGTACCATACCAGTGAACACTAATGCAACATATATTTTTAGGAGCTGTTTTTCTGGTGCTGGTAGTTGAGGGCTCATTTCCTGTTAAACTGACAAGCGTTGATTTTCCACTTTTAGATGTGATGAAACCTCAAGAGTGAGACTGTGTCTACACACACACACACACACACACACACACACACACACACACACACACACTGTGTTGGCATTGTGTTGTACACATCAGTGTTAGTCTTATTCTAGCATGTACATTGGCCATTGTGTAGCCAGAGTATAGTAACTTCTCACTAAGTCAAACTTTGTGTACTTTGAATGAAGTAAAACTGCGATATTGGACTGTTGTTTGCACACACTGGCCAACTTATACACACTCTGATAAACTGACAAGACGTGATCACATTTTAAGACAGTATTTTTTATCTCTTACAGCGACTGCGTCTTCCACAGAAAGCTTCTCGCTGTGGTGGCTATGGATTATATTGGGAGTGTCTGCTGTCATCCTGAGCATCCTGCTGCTCATGTATATCCTGCTGAGGAGAAGGTGCCGCCGAAGCAGAGGTATCAGTCTGCCATTTCAGTTCAGAGGGTTGAGATACTCATCTAGACATTAATTAAACAAGAAAACAAGATCTGCAGATTGTAGAAGCTGCAGGACTGCTGCTCGGAGAAAAAGAGGTCAAGAAACAGTTCTGAATGAATGCTTGCAAAGATGTGCATTTAACTGAATAAATGAGGGGCAGAGTGAGTTTTGTGTCTTTACGTCTGAGTGACAGAACAAAAGACTCATAGCAGGCTGCTCTATCCGCCCGACTCGTGGCCGGTGGATTCAGACTGAGCAAGTGGTTTGTGTGGTTACACAGCACAGCGTGAGACAATCTATAGTGTCAAAGTAGGACATTCTTGTGCTGTCTTGAGTGTGGTTTAAGTAAAGATCTAGAAAGATTTGACTCTTCAGAACAGCAAGAGGAACACAGTGAGATATGATTCCTGCCGACTGACCAATACTGAGAAAAATGCCACATATTTGCAGAAGTAAAAGAGGAAAAAATCTACCCACACTACGTGACACACAACTATCACTGCTCTGCCAGTCATTGTGACCATTTTACCAGAGAGACAGTTTGCGGTCGCAGTCGAAATGTAGTTTTTAACAGAAGGGTGATGTTTCTTCTTTATCTAAGTGTTCAGACAATCCTCAAACGAAAATCATTATCAAATATATGTGCAAAATTATCTCATATTTCTCTCTATTTATATCTATTTCACTAATTTCATCCAGAGCTGAAACTATTCAAGACAGATCATTGATTTTAAAAATCGTTTGACTCATTTAATCAAACAAAAGCTGCAATAATTCACTGGCTGCAGCTTCTCCAATGTGAAGATTTGCTGCTTTTCTTTGTTTTTATATGATTGTAGACATTATAGACATTTTTCAGCAGTTTCTATCATTTTATACACTAAACAATGAATCCATTAATCGGTTAGTTGAAGGGGGCAGATTTCAGATTTATTGGTCTATATGTTGTTGCTCTTGGTGATCATAACGGTTAACACTGCTTTTCTCACGATGTTTAATATCATGCAAAATATTTCAGCCGCCATTTACAACCTCTACAACATACACGTCTGATCATTTCACTGATTCTTTACTGTCCTAAAGACAAAAGAATTGGCTCTTGCATTTATTGCATCAGTCTCAGTAGTTTGGTCACAGAGGACGGAGAAGTAGGACAGAGGTTTCGTGCTTCTCTCATACAGAGAATACTTCCGTCAAGCCACAATATTTCTTGTGTCTTCTGAGCAAGATGATTTCCCCCTGACTGTTATTTTGTGCATTTGTGAAAGGCGAGAAACCCGTATATGTGGACTTTTTTGTTGAAGTTTGTTTGGTGGATACTTTTCAGCTGTACAGTTGTACGTGTACTGTACGTATCAGTGTGTTAGTAAGAAATGAAACATAGAAATGTCATGGACTTTTACACATGCCCACACAGTTTCTTTGCCCTTTCAGCATATTGATTGTAAAGAGTAATTTCACTTTGATGCCACTGACAGTAGTAGTTGCTGAAATTACTTTTGGAACATGAGTCAAATTTATTGAGTTGAGTAAGTGATGTTTTTTTTCTTGAGGTAAGTGTTTTGTTGCGCAGAATCATATTTGTCAAGTTTGTGAGAACTGTGACACAGAAAATGTGTTAAAGCAACACAGCATGTTTGAGGCTTCGAGGACGGTTTCTGTCAGGCTTATTATAAATTTGAAAGATTTTAAAGACATGAAATGATCGACAATGTTTGGTAGGAACAGCATAGAAACCACAATAATAGCGCTAAATTTAGACTTTCTTTTATTATCAAGACACTGTGTGTAAATTTAGACTAAGGAAGCTTCATCATCCTTAACACACAGCATGTAGAGTTTATAAATAATATCTGTGAATTGTTTCTGCTCGAAAGAAATATTACATCCGTCCTCCAGTCTATATATCAGATCTACGCTGCAGCTTTCAGGCCTAACTTAATGTAACCATGAACTTTCTGTTGTGTGTTTTCTTAAATTATTTGATGACACCAATTTAAATTATTTATATAATTTAACAACATGGATGTAATAACAGGAGATAATTAAGTCAAAGGTTGCACACTAGTGATCAATTGTAAATAAAAATTAAAAATTAAATTAAAATGAATGACCAATAAAAATACAAGATATTTAATTTAAGCCATTAGGTATTTTATTTTATTTTGTTTTATTTTATTGTGTTTTATCACTTGTGGGACATAAATGTCTTTCTTTGTTGCAAAATATATGATTATATTATATAATCAATGTGTAATATATATTATATAGAAATGTAAATGGTCATATTTACATTTCTAGCAAACATTTCTATCTTTTTTATTATTTATTTATTTATTTATTTTACCCAGAATACATTTCCTCTTCCTTCAAAACAGTTTTCTACTGCTTTAAGAACTTTTATTTTATTTTATTTTTTTACTTTAACTTCATTTATACATCTTTTCTAAAACAAATAACATTTTAGAGTTATAGTGATATCACATGATGGTTAATAAATGATACATAGATGTAAGAACAAAGAACTTTGTTGCCACGCTCTGTACAAAGATTCACATAAATACACACATTTTTATAAACATAAATATAAATACATAAATATGAAATATACTTGTGCGTGTGGTTTTCAGCCTAATATGTGACACTTGTCTTTGTTTTGAATGCAACAGAGGAGCCTGTCTATGCAAACACTCATTCGTGCGTCAAACAGCCCTCACCTCGGATGCCCGTGGACAACCTGAAGATGGTTCCCTCATCTCAAAACCTCCGGAACCCGAGTCCAGGCAGGAGATACGACGAGGGGAAACGGAGACAGAGACACTGAAGAAGTCCTGGACCACCACCACCACTGACTCAACCCCTCCACATATAAATATATATAGTCACAACTTGTAAGCTGTGACACTTTTTTTTTTTCATTTTATTTGGTTTCTTCTTGTACAATATCTATTTCCACCCACAAGGTGGCAGATGGTGTTAGCTGTTTTTGTATTTCAACACCTGACAATATTTGAATGTGTTGCCAACAGTGGCCTTTGTATAGCAAATAAGAACAAAGCAGGTATGAATCAAGGAGCTGTTAAGGGATGTTTTTAATGAACAATGTGCTTATTGTTTGAGATTAAAATGAATGTTTTTGCTGTACAGTTACACCCTGAATGTTAGTGTATAATATTAATAGTTAGATTGTGTTTGTGCATTTCATTAATACACATCAGAATGAAACAAATAAAAACCACCTGATCAAGTATATATGTGTGTGTGTGTGTGTGTGTGTAGTTTTGTGGTTGCACAGCTGATTGGTTGCAAAGTGTTTTTTTCAAAAGAAAGGTACAATCAAAAGTCACATGACCAGGCCACTGCCTACCTCTCCGAGAGCTGCCAGATAATCGCTCCCTGCAGGAATTAGATGTGGAGTGAACGTTACAGGTGGAGCACAGAAAAAGCGTCGAGCCGGATCCAAGACCAGAAAAACAACAGCACAAGTCCCCCCCCACAAGCGGGTCTCCTAAATGTAGATCCTGACAACTGCCTGGTGAGTCTTGATGCTGTTGTGACTTTATTGGCTTGTTTGTGCGCATTAGTGTTATTGCTGCTCCACGGGGCTCGGGCTGTTTGTGAGAACTGGATTTGTGGTGTTGAGAGGACATGCACATGAAGACACACTGTAACTTCTTTGTCTTATTTAAAGATTATAGGATATCCCAATCTAATAATAGCAGCCGAAAGCTAGACTAAGCAGTAGTAGGGATATGCGTTTACGCGTGAACACTTAAACCACAGCGAGGAGGGAAACGCTCCAACTTATCGCCGGGTGCAGCTTCAGGACAAGTGTCAGAGCAGCGGATATGTGGTTGTGGAGGGGAAAACAGGCTTTGAACCACAAGTCAGCTCGTGTTTATTCAAGTTAAACACACAGATTTTCTTATTTAGCGTGCACACATGCAAATCAAATGTTTATTAAATAAGGAAAACATCTTGTGAGCATGTAGAAAGGACATTATGTGTTCAGATCAGATACAGACATAAACACAGGTAAATATATATATATAAATATGTAGATCTATATGTGTGTAGAAACAGCAATAATATTTAATAGACAGAATAAGACTGGTGCAAAGGATGCTAAAATAAATACATGAGATAGGTATTTATGTTTTAAGAGTAAAAAAACTGAATATTCTTTTAAATATTTGTGCAATTTTAGAATAATTTGCATTTTCTCTACAGCTACAACTCAACACAGCTATAATAATGATACTCTAAATATATATAAACATGTTTTTGTTTGTTCTTTGCCGGGGTTAACTGGATGTTGTTGGGGTTAAAGTGATATTTTAAGGGTGTGCAGTTTTATGGATGGTGAGAGTTTTAGCACATGATATGTGTGCCTTGGCTGAGCGAGCAGAGGATATACTAAGTGCTGTCAGTGCAGTTGCTCAGGGGGATTGCCCAATTTTAGCTTTCAGACTGCAGCTCAGTTGGGGTCACGGGGTGTTGAGGCGCCGCTGCACACAGCCACGCCACATTATACACCGGCTACTGGCAATGATGGACGTTTCCTTTTCCCTTTTATTTACGGTATGTGCACACTTACATAGTGTATGGGAAATGGTAAATGTGGCCTCCCTGTGCAATAATGACCAGGCATCAAATGCTTGAAAAATATCCTCTCGATATTCAGTGAAGTTCTCCTGCTTCATGTTGGTTTACAACCGGCAATGCTGAACTCAAACAGCTGAGCTCAGGGGCAAAAGTTTTTGTCTGTTGTGTATCCTCTACACGCCTGCACAGTTGATCTCTCAGTCAGTTGAAATTGGCAGCATCACAGCTGCACATGCTGAGTGTTAAAACAGTGTGTTTCTGCCGAGGATCAACACGTCAGGTCAGATGTTTCTCAGGCTGGAGGATGATCTGTTTCACTTTTGTCTTGAGTAAACTGAATCTGTAGTTGAAACGTCACTGTGGTGAAAAAGTCTCTGTGGTTTACATCCAGCATGCAGCTGCTGGTTAAAGAGTTACTGAAAATATGTGAAGTACAGAAGTAAAGTGGCATTTAGAGTTTTGATAACATGCTGTAAGTCTTCAGGACCACTGACGTGATATTCTTCAGATTTTGTACGCAGTTATTTAAAGTGTGATCTCATGAACCACTGATACTCTGGTGTGGGGAGAGCGAGCTAGTTGATATTCTTCTATTCGTGACATTTAAATGATTCAGTACACTTTATTATGTGGTATCTTGCACTTCAATGAGTGTCTCATTGTGGTGAAAAGGTCTCACTCTCTCTGCGGTTTACTGAACATCCAGCATGTAGCTGTTGGTTAAAGAGTTATTGAAAATACATAAAGTACAGAAGTAAAAGTGGCATTTAGACTTTTGATAACATACCGTAAGTCTTCAGGATCACAGCAGGTAAAAGGCAGTTTAATGTTTGTGCATGGCACATGACAGGCTCACGTTGACATTTGCCAGATTTTGTACAGCTGGAATCATTTTGCCAATTAACTGATTAGTTGATGGTTAAAGCAAAAATGGCAAACTTTCTCTTGTTCCAGCTTCTCCAATGTGCTTTTCTCTGAGCTATATCATTGTAAATTGAATATTTTTGGATTTTTTTGGCCTGCTGATGAGACAAAACGTGACACCTGAAGACATCACCTTGGACTTTAGGACACTATTGTGGTTACTGTTCACTATTTTCTGACATTTTAATAATAATTTTATAGTACATTTTATTTAGGAGCGTGTTTCTAAGTACTCAAAGACACTTTACAGGGTAAAATCATCAAAGCAACACAATAAAAACACACACAAGACTTAGGTGAAATATTCAAAGCAGTTTTAAAAGACGTGTTTTTGTCAGGGATTTGAAGGTCAGTGCAGTCATGGATGTGTTTGGGGAGGGGGCAGCTATTGAAAAAGGCGCTGTTACCCAGGTTTTTGTAAATGATTCATCAATTTATCAAGACAATAATCAAAATATGTATACATACAGAAATGATTGTTTATTGCCACCCAATGACAAGACCCATCAGCTTCAGAAATCCTGAAATCAATAAAATTTCTGTGTCACAAATGATCAGAAAAGTTCCACTTTTTTTTTTAATCGTGGGTGTTCCCGTCTGTCAGTGAACTTGTCACACAACACATGCAGAGCAGGCAGAGAGATGTTCGGGTTTTCATATTTTCCTTTTGTGCCCCGACTCTTGCTCAGACTTGCCTGGACGTACGTGTGTGTTTCTGTGTTTCTGCGTGTGTCAGATTCATCTTATCAATGACAAGTACTTCGTCAGAGCAGAGGTAGTTGCATTTTATTTCGGTTTATTCGCTTAGACTGTTAGTTATCCATTCGCTTAAGGATACTTGTGGTAACAGGCTTGAAAACTGTACACATGGCACGTTTCTGAAGTATTGTTTTCAGCTAATTACAACTCTCCTGCACATCAAAACAAAAGGGTGGCAAGCTACTGTCGTGATTATAAAGGAATGGTTTGTTTTAGCCATCTGAGCTTGCAAAAATATAACCCGCTGCTGAACTGGGGTGTGTTTTCCAGTGAGTGTTTCACAACAGTGAGTCTGTGACACGAAGAACTGTCAAAGGTGAATACCCTCCCACAACCGGTTTCCTGTTCAGGCCCCTGTGATGGAACTCTTTATCACAGCCAGGCTCACCAGCCAGGCCTTACATCTGACTGGCAGGAAAACAGGCGTCACTGGAAACGTGCCAGTCAATCAGTCAGCCAGTGACTCAGCCTGAAAACACACCTGTAGACCAGTTAGTCAGCCACTCAGGTAAATCAGTTACAGCAGGAGGAGGCCTCGCCTTTACGGCACGGCGTGATGCAAAGGAAGATGGTAGAGCCCCGGCCTACGCAGTCACAGCTCACTACAGCTGTTTGACTGTTCACACGGCTTTTAGGATTTGGATTTGTTATCCTGACTCACGGTGACGACAACAAGAGTGCTTGTCTGTGCACGTATCAGACGCTGCTGCTTGGGGTTTTACTTTGTACGCAGTCGTACAGCGAGAGTCCACAGTTGGGTATTGTAGATATGATGGGGGCTCCTGAACACGCTATAAATATCCTCATGCTTTCAGTGGTTGGAGTGTCGGGAGATACTTGTTGCAGGGCTTCTTCTTCAGCCTGTTTTTCGAGCTCATGTGTAGCCTTTGAACCCACAGTTGTTCACGCTCAGCTCGATGAGTAAAAACCCACCAGCAGCTAACCTCTTAAAGATGAACGCAGGTGCGTGTGGGAAATACATTTTCACATGTACATCTGTACTTATAGAGGTGTATAGATACTGTTTTAGTCACTCTGTAGTTGTATGTTCTGGTTTTGTAGACGTTCAATCTTCCCTGACGGTGACTTTGTGGTTGCTGTATTTACATGCAAGCAGCTCTTCAAATGTCAGGTTGACTTTCAAGAAAAACAAAAAGAACAATGTTTCATAGTGTTCTTCATTGTGTGCAGGCGCTGTACTATTTTTTCATAAACAATGTCATTCATTGGAAGTTGTGTAACGCAGCTCTGTGCTTAATGACTGATCCTTGAGCAGGTTTTGCTGGCTGTACATGAATCGGCGTTGATCCCCTATAAACACAAGACATGACTGGATTTCGCACAGGTCTTTCACAATGTACCTTTCGAGTCAGGGGAGAGCACACCTCATTTAATGGTAGTTTAATATTATTTTGGTTACTAGGTGTCAAGAAACAATGATTCAACCTGAAAGAGAGAACAGAGATGAGGTCTTAGCACTCACAGGAAGTAAAAAACTATAAATATAAATGTAAATGGTCATTTAAAATGTCATACACAACCTGCCGAACTCCACAACCCTTTATTAATAACCTATTAGTCAGGGTCATAAGCTGCTTTGTAACATGCTGCCATGCGCCTGCAGCTATTAATATTACATATATTTAATGCATCCATCCATTATTTCAAATAGATTTTGGCAATGATGTTGTGTGGCCTTCTTCTGTCAGGTAAGGGGTCAAACCGTCCATGGGAGGGTCCTTCCTGATTAATTAAAAAGAACAAAGCAAGCAGCAAAGATCAGCAGAGCAGACGAAAAGAAAAACACAGAATCTGGCAATCCAAAAGTTACTTTTATTCATGCATTTATTGCTTATATTGAAATATTAAAGCTGCACTGATCAATATTTTTTATGAAGAATAGATCAGATGACTATGAGTAATGTGAAAGGTGTTCGTAGATGAACTATAACTCTTTTCTCAGTGCTCTTGAAAGGTTTAGCTTCTTTAATTATTTTGGTTTTCTGGCCCGTAAAAAGCTCTGATAAATCAACTGTTGTTGAAACTTAGCAACTAGAGTCTGAAGACAGTGGAGCTTTCAGCAACTAAAGAGCCAAATCTTCCCCTGCAGAGCTGGTGATGACCTGAACAGAGATAAAGTTGAGTAAATATTTGACTTACTTTTGTCAGTTGGCCAGACACACGACTCCAGATGAATGGCAACGCTGCTCGTGTGTCTGTTGGATGTGTTAATAAGTAAAATGTTTTTCATAATACATGCACAGCGTGAGGTGTTTGTGTGTCAGTGTTTCAGCTTGTTCCATCTGCCCCAAAGTGATAAAAGCTTTAAGTAATTATAGATTGACTGACTGATAAAGAAGGGTGCCAAACATTTAATTTACTTAATAGATGTTGACATTTTTTTGGTGATTAAAATTCTCAAACTGTAAGACAGAAAAACAACAGTTTAAATTCAGATCGTGTTTAAAGGTCCTGTTTTTTTCCCCCTGTGTACCTAGTAACTTGTGCAAAAACCTCAGCTGTGCATCCACACGCGCACGTGTCAGTGTCTGAGTGTGACTGTAGATAAACAAAGAAGGACAACTGCGGCATGCTCTTCTATTGTTAAAGCCATACCTGCATGTCTGCACTGCTCTTTCTGTAAGTATCTGTCAAACGCTGTGAGAAACAACCTGCAGTCATTCCATTCAGCTGTAACGCTTCAACCAACAGTCCCCGTAAAGCCCCGACCCTCCTGAAAGTATGCAAGACACTGGCACTCTGACAACAGATGAGCCGTCTTTTGCATGCCACAGCTCGTCCCGTTGTGTCAAGTAACAGCAAGGTGGGAGCGCGGCAGTTTGTTCCAAAACGCACATTCAAAAGTGAGGTTGTTCAGAGGCGCAGGGGAGGGGAGCGCCGGGCTGCCTCTCGAGGAAATTTGGATGCTGTCATTTTGGTTTCTGTCAACAGGCAAGGACTCTGTGGTGTGTGTTTCAAAGGATGCATCTCTATAAAACCTGCTTTTTTTTTCCCTCTGCGAGCTAAAACCTAAATAACAGTTGGAAAGCAGCTGTGTGGTATGGCTGCTTCTGAGCAGCGTGCACCTAAAAGATAAGAGTGTAGTTTTTACCTTGCGAGTTTGCCTCTTAAGTATGCTTTATGTGTTATTCTGAGGTAAAAAAAAAAGTGCCTTGATGAATTTTGAATGAGGCTGCGCTGCTCAGTTAGTCAAAACAGAAAGAAACTCGCCAAAGAAGTGGTAAGTCTCAATTCGGCATGAATCCCCTGGGTACCCCAGGGATGGAGCGCTACAGCTGTGAAATTGTTGTGATCTGCATGCATGCCCAAACCTGAACTGATCCCCCCTTCTGCAGCGTGAACCCCGCTGAGCCCAGAGGAAGCAGGTTCTTATCAGGGAGGAGGACAGGAAGACACAGAGAGAGGAGGAGGAAGAGAGAGTGGGGGTTGGTGGGCATTTCACTTGACATCAGTTTCCTCTGTGAAGTTTCCAATTATGACTTCTCATAGCGACGACTGTATGTGGTGTGGCTAGACTTCTCCAACAACAATGACGCCGTCACTGTTTTGCATACTGTGTGTGTTTTTGAGGACTGTACTCAGCATGCGAGCGAGGCATGTTTATATACGGCACTTTCTCTGCCCTCGTTGTTTTTGTCTGTTGCCTCTTTCGCTACATCTTTTAAACTTCAGGTTGGCAGCAGAATAAGCTCCACCGATTGTAGTCACAAGAAGTACTACTCAGTTCTTTTATGTCTTCTGTGGATCTCATGGGGGCTTTCTGAAATCTCAGGAAAATAACCAGGTCAACATGGTTATCTTGGACGTGAAGATTTCTCATTTCTACAAAACAGAAAGCCTCTGCTAACAAACACTGTGAGTTTGAAAGGCATTTAACAGGCAGGGAGAGTCCAATGAAAGATGCTTTTCACCTACATAGCTGCTATATTATGGGAGTCTTGTTTGTTTTTTAACTTTATGGTTTTATTGTGGGCGGCACTGTGGTGCAGTGGTTGGCACTTTTGCCTCACAGCATGCAAGAAGCAAGACCTTGGACCTGGTTTGAGTCAGCTAGGATAGGCTGGCATGTGTCTCTTGTGAGTCCTCCATCGTAATAAAAGTGCAACAATTATACGATTTTTTTATGGTCGCAGTTCTCTGGTGAAAGATCTGAGTGATCATCTAAAGCGCTGTTTCTTAAACTTTTTACACCGTGTACCACCTCAGAAAATAATGAGCTCTCCAAGTACCACCATCATGTCAGACGTTAAAATACAGCAGCGTAGGCCGAACCTGTTCAGCTAGAGACAGGTCACACCAGAGGCAGGTTTATTCCTAACAAGAAGATTATTTATTGTTTTTGAATTCTGAACAAACCGGTTCAAGAACCAGAGCTGATTTGCTATAAACACGGTACTCCTGATCCTGAATATTTCCTGTTTGGAGCCACAGTTGCAGTGTTTTTGAAACCACTTACTATCATAACTAAGCACGGATGTTTATGCACACTATGTGCATGAATGTGACTACGCAGCAGGCTGATAATGAAACAAAATATTGCAGGACATGCAAAGCTTATTTTAAATTACTTTCCAGCGATCTCAAGATGACTCTCACTCAAAATGTTGTAGTATTTTGATGGTATAATATACTTGTTCACGGTCACGTACCACCAGTGGTACACATATGTAAGAACCAGCGATCTAAAGTCTGTCTTTCCTTCATGCTTACTGTCAATTTACATGCATATGTTTTGTTTTTTAAATAAAAGCAGCAGATATCATCACATTCACAGTACAATCACTGAAAAGAGGGGACATCAAATCTTTAAGAAGCTTCATATAATAATTATCCATGAATGAGAAAAGTATACAAGAAAAAGTTGAAAGAATTAAGGTGTAACAGGTGAACCATCATCCTTCATTTTTCATAATATGCTATCCATTTTACTCCAACTTTTAATGAATTTCTAATCTTAGCGTTAAAGTCAATCTCTCTCTAATAATTTAATGCATCAATGTTTTCATATCTCCCCCAGAGGGTGACACCATGAAGATGATCTTCTTCAACATCCCTCACCTGTAGCAGGGCAGCAGCATGGCTTCTGCTCTTCCTTCCACAGAAGACACCAGTGGCTCATTAGCACTGCGCTGGAGGCTAACGCCGACATAGATAGTCACCACGCAGGACTTCAAACTGAACCGAGGCAGGCGGAGCTGCACTCAACAGGCTCGGTTAAACACACGTATGAACTGAATTTCAAAGGGTCTTTAAAAACAAAGATGACTCGTGCCAAAGCGGCACACGTCCGGGACAGCGACACAGTGTAACAAAAGCAGCATCTGGACTGAGACCTCAGATCATGTTCTCTCTCTGATCGGGTGATTTTTGTGGCAGAGCTGGACTGTGCAGCCCTACCACACTTTGACAAAACCTGGACTTGGAGCCATGTCTCTCCTCTTAGCCCTGAGCCTCATCTGTGGATTGATGCTCCATGTTTCATCTAGTGCACTCAGCAATCACTACTGTGTCCCACGAAAGACTGTCCTCTACCAGAGTAAGTCACACACTCACAATACCTCCTCGCTAAATTTGTCATTGCATCTTCCTCCTGTGCTGTGACAGATTTACTCCCGGGTTGCACCAGATTTTTTTTTTTTAGCAGTTTAAGAATGAATTTGAATATTTTAACCATGATATATGAACAAACATTGCAACTTTAACTGCTTGGTTTCTGTGCTTGCCGGGACAAGCTTATAAAACTTTAATGAATTTTTCTTCTTTTGCTGTGGGAGCATTTTTTTTTTATTTATTTATTTTTTTTTTAGCAGCACAGCCGCTAAAAATGTAGAAAAGAAAATCTGATGAAATACAGTGTGGTAACGCAGATGTTCTGCTGTTTAGACGAGCTGAAGTCGTTCAGAGAAGAGGGGATCTTCAACTACTCCACTATGTTGATGAGAGACGACCTGGGTGTGCTGCTGCTGGGGGCCAGAGAGGCCATATATGCGCTGGACATCAACAACATCTCTGTCAGGAAGGCTGTGGTAAGAACTCCATCAAAAACATCAGCCTGCAGAAATGTGCAGGTCTGTTGGTAGATAGACACTGATATTAATGTCCTGCTCTGGGGTCAAAATGACCTCACCTGGCCTTTTATTTAAAGCATATAGTATAATTTGTCAATCAATGCTGTGTTACACATTTAGTCTTACTTCAGTCCAACAACATTACAACAGATTTTTCCCTTCCTTTTGGAATTTAGGGCCAATAGACCTTGTTTACATGAAAGTAAACAAGGTTAACAAGGTCAAAATGACCCCAAGGACAACAAAGGAGGGTTAACATGCAAACACTCTTTGGCTTGATGAAATAACCATGAATTAACTTTTCATTGTTGTTGATAAAAAACTAAAGATTTATCGAACATTCATGACATTATAGTGGCTGAAAACACTCAAGGCTGTGCTAATCATGGATTATATCAGTGGTTCCCAAATCTTGCCCTCATTGAAAATATCTTGAATGGCAGACACGCTGTATGCACACACTGCAGACGCCTGGGACAAGCTCCTGGAAAAGACCAAACATTTAGTCAAGCAAACTGCCAAATTTTGTTTTATTTTAATGAATCAAAAAACTGAAAATAATAATTCAATATAAAGTTTATATTTGTTTTTTGACCAATAATTGTGTGGACACGGACTGCTCAACTTCCCTAACCCTTTAAAATGATGTCTTATGTTGGTGTGGATGTGAGTAATGAGATGTTTTTTCCCTCAGTATGTCAGATCTGGAGGATTTTTAGAGGACATATTGTGAAAGTATCTGGGATTTCACCATCTCTGCTATCTTTCACTTGTTCATGTGTATTTTGGCTGCACTCAGAAACACATTTGATTGATTAAAAAACTCCTCCCACATCAGCAGCCGGTTCAACACTCTTGTCTATTTGGCCAGCACACGTTTGCATGAGGAATCTGAATGAGTAATGGTCTTGTTGAACTCTCTAGATAGTGGTCTGTTGATTTATAATTGTAGTTACACAGCTAACAGTCACAACTGAAGAGGGATTAGCGTCGCAGAGTGCACTGACTGGTCTTGATGTTAGGCAAACAATGAAATGTGTTAGGGTAAACGGGCTCCGCTGTCGCGCTGTGGGGTTGTGAAACCATTCCTGCATGCTTTGACAAGACACTTTCCATCTGTTGATGCAGGTGTATTGGCGAGTTACCGAGGAGAAGCAGAGGGAGTGCACATACAAAGGAAAACATGCTGAGGTTTGTGTGATGTCTTTTAAAGCAGCGTAACTTTAACTTCTTGGAATGAAGCGTTAAAAGATGTCTGCAAACTGCAGTTTACTCCCCTGTGCAGTTTATCTCCATTTGATCTATTTGTAAATCATTTATACGGGAGTCTTTACACGGAGTTCTCCATGAAGTGCTTTGCTCACAGCTTCGAACTGAATGTCCAAATAAAGGCTTGAGAAGAAAATGCATGTACACATCCTTGACCTTTTGGTCAGCAGCTCGACTCCAGGCAGCCGGGCAGTCAGTATGTGTGTGTGTCATGCTTGTGTTTTTGCGGCTGAACTAACAAAAGCTCTGACCTTGGCATTCTCTCCGTTGGATCTTGTTGCAGGTGGAATGCCGTAACTACATTCGAACCCTGCACAAAATGAATGACACCACAATCTATGTGTGTGGAACAAATGCTTTTAGCCCCACCTGTGATTATATGGTAAGTATGCTGTAGTAAACGGAGTTAGTTAAGAGGATTTTATAAACAGTTTCTGTAGGTAGGAGCTCTGTTTATTAGCTAGGGTTGGGTCAAATTCCTTTACTTTAATTATAAACCTGTCATTGGCTTCTTGTTCTTCTTTCCTGGTTTTGCCTGTTTTAAAGGATCAGGTTGACACTCTGACAACTTCTTTTTTATTGTCAACAAATCCCATGAGAAGATCAAAACCATAGACAGGTTAAAATATGCACGTCGTATCCGTGACGTCACCCACAGGTTTCTAAAGAGCCATTGTGGTGAGTGTGGTGGCTCTGGTTGCCGCCATCTTGCTGTTGTGTCTCTGCCGCCTCGCGGCTAATCCAAAACTGGGCAAAGACGTGGATCCTCTGTGGAACTGAGGCGGGCTGAATAAAGCCTGGTTGCTCAAACACGCCACCTGTAACAGCACCTACCTGTCAATCAAAGTGGGCATGCTGTTAATTATACATAACTTTAAGCCTTAATATAATTTGAACAGATGAGTTCTATAAATATTCAGACTCAGTACAGTTGTCATGAACGGTGAAATTAGCTATAGAGGCCAAAACTGTTTTTTGTACCAGGTTGTAAACATGTTTATTTCTGCTGTGAAGTTGGACATTTTACCATGGGGGCTTATGGAGATTGACTCGTTTTGTAGCCAGCCTCAAGTGGACGTTTGAGGAACTGCAGTTTTTGGCACCTCCGCATTGGCTTTAGTTCCCAGCACTGGAGGTTGCTGCTTGGTTGAAACCACCAATGTTAGTCGATGTCTCAATACTTTCCTACCTTCTGACCATGTCAATGACACCAATAGTCATGGTCATAAATGTGTAGTTTCATTATTTCTTTAAGTCTTTAAGTTTTTACCATTTTTCATAAATATTATATTTGTTGAGGACTATTTTATGTTGTAAATATATACACATAATTGATACTCTAGTGAGTATATCAGCCAGTATAACAGTGTGGCTCATTAATGTGTTTTTAATATTTTTGGACTGTGGCACACTGAAATATATTATAAAAGGGTTTGAACACACAATACTTTAATTGTTTTTAATAAAAATCACCTGATTTATCCTTAAAGACCAGCAGCAACAACTGTAGTTTAATATTGCAGTTCATTGCGGTGCAGTTCCTTTAATGGCCACTGTGTGCTTCTAAAAAAACCTCTAAAGTGTATTAAATTATGAAATCTCTCTGCAGTAATACAGAATATTATTATTATTATTATTGTGTCAGCAGGTGGTTTAATGTTCACAGCAGGTCTTATCCGCTTCATTTCCTTGTAATGTTCTAAATGATTAAAAAAAGGTGAAGCCCATCCCTTCATAACTTCTGTGTTTGCTTGTTTGTTGTCTTTGTTGGGTTTGATTGTTCAGCAGCATCCATTAGCTCATGAATGCAGTGTATTTTGGCAGGCGACTCAAATCTCACAGGATGAATCAAATGGTCTCTAAGTGGAACAAAACACAATAGCCTAACTTTTATATTATATAAAAAAAGAAGCAGACATTATGTCATGTATGATTTATCTCAATGACTTTAGCCTCTGGATATGATATTGTATATTTTGCTCAGAGGCTGAGCTAAAGGGTGGAGATCAATGTAGAAACTTGTATATATCTTTTGTATACTTTGGAAAATAATAATACTTTGGTGAGTAATGTAAATAGGTGTGCAAGTTGTGGTTAATGGGCTGACTCATACAAACCACTGCCATAGTCCTATAAATCCAGCCCTGTGTCCCAGCCCTGTGTGTGAATAAAATGGTAGTTTTTCGTTCTTTTCACTCTCTTTTCTCTCTTTCCTCTCTCTTTCGCTGTGTTTCCGACAGACGTTCGTGAACGGACAGCTGAGGCTGGAGGGAAAGCAGGAGGAGGGAAAGGGGAAGTGTCCTTTTGATCCCTTCCAGAGATACTCCTCCCTCATGGTCGGTGAGTATCTGAGTCAGGCTTTACTGTCAAAGGGAACAAAGCACAAAATGTTGCTGAACGTTCAAAGTGCACCAACAGAAAAGATCAGTGTGTGATAAGTGTGTGTGTGTGTGAACTTCACTAACCACGAAAACGTAGCACCGAATCCATCATAAATGTTGCCCTTATCTTACCTGCTCACTCCACATACTGTATGTATGCTGCTGGAGTCCATTAGAGGGCTTATAAATGAGATATTGTTCCAACTTAATATGAATAATGGATCTCCAGGAATTTAACCTCATCTCTTGTTCCTGTCCAAAAGGAAATGACCTGTATTCTGCTACATCCATCAACTTCTTGGGCTCTGAGCCTGTGGTTCTGCGCAGCTCGGACTTGGCTCTCCGCACTGAGTTTAAGAGCTCCTGGCTCAGTGGTGAGTTCCCCCTCTTCAAAAAACTGTGCAACTGCAGCAGCACACTACTTATGCATAAAGCAGTCAGTGATATTTGCAGATATCTTTAATGTAACTGACAACGTTTTTAGATTTCCCTGCACTCCTAAGCGCTAATTAAACATTTTGTGATTCCAGAGCCAAACTTTGTCTACATGGACTTTGTGAGGGAGAGTTTGGATAGTCCCGATGGTGATGATGACAAGGTGTACTTGTTCTTCAGCGAGAATGCCATGGAGTACGACTTCTACAGCAAAGTTGCAGTGTCTCGAGTGGCCCGTGTCTGCAAGGTATAATTAAGTACAGAATAAAAAGTCTCTGACATTTTCAGAGGCATTAAAAATGTAAATGGGGTGTCGTGTTTTTAATAAGAGAGAGAAGGTTTAATAAGATAAGATTTGACCTCACGCTCACTGTCTGACAATGCTCTGGCTGTTGTAGTTAAGTGAGTTAAGAGCGCTCTATCTGTGTGTTTAGGGAGATATGGGCGGCCAGCGGACACTGCAGAGGAAATGGACGTCGTTCCTGAAAGCTCGTCTGGATTGTTCCCTCCCTGAACCCAGCCTGCCCCCCATTGTCCAGGATGTCTTCCTGCTGAAGCACAAAGACTGGAGGAAGAGCGTCTTCTACGCCGTCTTCACACCCCAGTCGTAAGTGCTTATCATCAAATCAAATAGCTCAGGGTGTGGGTGTTGGCGTGTGGCAAGATAGGAAGTGAAGTTGAGCAGTCCGTGTCCACACAATTATTGGTCAAAAAAACAAATATAAACTTTATATTGAATTATTATTTTCAGTTTTTTGATTCATTAAAATAAAACAAACATTTGGCAGTTTGCTTGACTAAATGTTTGGTCTTTTCCAGGAGCTTGTCCCAGGCGTCTGCAGTGTGTGCATACAGCGTGTCTGCCATTCAAGATATTTTCAATGAGGGCAAGTTTAAGACACCTGTTGCTGTGGAGACATCTCACGTCAAGTGGGTGATGTACACGGGAGAGGTGCCGGTCCCCAGACCAGGAGCGGTGAGTCTACAGACTTTGTTGAAACCAAAGGTGATAGTGGATATCAAAGTGTACAAAGCAATTCTAACCTGAAGTTTTGTATTTTTCAGTGCATCAATAATGTGGCACGTAAAATGGGGATGAATCGCTCTCTGGATCTTCCTGACAAAACCCTCCAGTTCATCAGGGACCGGCCCCTCATGGACGAGGCTGTTCGTCCTCTGATGGGAGGGCCGCTGCTGGTCAAGAGGGGAGCTCTGCTGACTCGGATCGTAGTGGACAGCGTGCTGGCACTGGATGGACAGACACATGCCGTCATGTTCATTGGCACCGGTAAATTACGGGATATTTGTAACAAAATAGGTGCTTTAACAAAATTCGGGTGAAACAGGACTGATGTTGGGAGCTGTTGGATAAGTTAAACTAATTATCTGAAGGTCAAGTATCTCTCTTTATGTGAGATTTTTAGTTCAAAAACACAAATTAAGTTATTATTTACAGTTTAACACTCAAAAACTAACCAGGTGTTTCACTAGGACTGTGTGGTTTGGTCTCAGTTGTCATGTTATATCATGTTTTTTATTCAAATGTTCTTTTAATTCATATTCAAATATTGCTACGTCACCTTTTTCCAACTGCACCAATGAGAAATCAAAGTACAAAACACATAAAATAAATGTGAAAAACACAAACATGAGTATGAGAAAATGTGTTTTCAGGGCCTTTTTAATGGTAAAAGCCACCGCAACATTTGTATAATCAGTAACTTTTAAGATGCACACATTCAGTGTGAGCAATAAGAGCCAGTATGGTTAATACAGATGCTTTTTATATGTATATAAATTGTCCTTTTTTTGTCTCCTGATAGAAAACGGTTACATTCAGAAGGCTGTCAACTACCATGGAGAGATGTTCATCATTGAGGAGATTCAACTGTATGAAAACCCTGTGCCTATTAGCACCCTGCGCATCTCGTCCAACAAGGTAACTCACAGCAGGTTCAATATAAGGGTGTGTTAGCTCATCATCATAGGTTATAGTTGTTGGTGTTTTTCTTGGCAAATGTCGTACAATAAGCTTCAGTCTGACTTATATATTACTTTAAATATGCTGACACTTAATTGCCGGCAATCGAGAGGCTTTAGCTGTAATAAAGATTAAGTGCTTTTGGTTTGTTGGCTGTGTGTGTGCAAACATAGAGCCAGCTGTATGCAGGATCAGAGTACGGTGTCGTCCAGATGCCGCTCAGTAACTGCAGCCGCTATGACACTTGTGTGGACTGCATCCTGGCCCGGGATCCTTACTGCGCCTGGGACTTCACCATGGAGCAGTGCGCCTCAGTCTACAGCTCGTCCTCATCCTCTAATACTGCAATACAGAGTCTGAAGGAGGGAGACATTTCACAGTGTCCCCAAGCAGGTTCGTTCCTTTACAGGGCATTGTTTGCATGCATTACTAGGGAACAGCGTCCCAATAGTCTTATTCATTAGCATGCAGTGGGAATAACCTTGTGTGTGTGTGTCTGTTTATAGATCCTGTAGCAGCTGTGGACTTTACCCTAGTTCCAGGGAACAACATCCAGCTGCCTTGCCAGCTCCACTCCAACTTGGCGCAGGTCCTGTGGCGATTCTCTGACCAACCACTTCACTCCAACAACAAATACTACATCTACAGCGGGGGCCTCCTCATCCTGAGTGCCTCTGAATCGGACACTGGCGTGTACACCTGCGGCTCGGTCGAGCAGATCAACGGCAGAACATACAACCGGACTGTGGCGGTTTATCATTTACAGCTGTACGCTGGCCCAGAAGTTAGGGACAGCACTACTCCTAGCAATGAGGTGATAGATTCCTCAGACTCTAATCACGGTCTGAATACGACTGCACCAAAGCCGGAGACGACCCCGGGTGTTGAGGACCCGTTGTCCCCCGAGAATCAAAGCAACTCTAGCAGGGTGACTCGTTTGGAGGTGGCCGTGGGTCTGCTGTCGCTGCTTTGTCTCTTCCTGATGGGGGTCATATTTTTTATCTGGAGTCAAAGACGTTGGGGATGTTTTAAGTTAGCGCAGCGCTCCAATGAGAGCGAGGCGAAAAGGCAGTCAGCTGAATACATGCACATCCAGAACAGAACTTCAGAGATAAAGCTCCTGGGGCCTGAGTCTAGAAGACCTTGCAGTGCCAATAATAATCACTCTGCTGTTGACTTCAAAGGCAACGGGGAGCACCACTTCACACCTATGGCCAATATTTCAAGTCTGGACGGTCTGGGATACATAAACGATGAGTCAGAGATTTGAGTCTGCTGAGGTAAAGATTTCAGACCAAGGCCGCCGACAGTGAACTAAAAAATCTTCCTATAGATGCACATTATAAATTCCTCTGATTGGTGTCCTGTTCCTCTTTGCCAATTTCCAACACTGTCTATCATTTCTGTACTTTGACAGGGCAGCTGACGTTCACTGACGAGACTTTTTCAGGATTTCTAGTCAAGTTTTCACTCCAGGAAGTCTTTTTTTTTTTTGTACAGTTATTTTTGTATAATGATAAATTGTGAATACACTTTGTGTAATATATTATGTACAGCCATTTTTTTTTCAACTATTTATTTGTTGATGATGTTTTTATTTCAATTATAAGTCTTGTAAATAGGGTCGTCAACAACAACGCTTTAACCTCTAACTTCCAGGCACATTTCATTTAATTGATACTTGTACTACTGTTTATTTAAGACAACATTCATCAGTCAGAGAACACACTGTTCAGTCCTTGGCTGTGTTAATGATTGATCAATAGCCTGTCCTACTCTTTGATTTCCGGGTGGCTGTTGTTGGCCAGGACTCCCTTGAAAAGAGATTTTGAATCTCAGTGGGACCTTTCCTGGTTAAATAAAGGTTTAATAATAAAAAAAAAATAAAAGATGCATTACAGATTTACCTCCAATGCCAATGATTTACTCCAGTAAAGTTAAATTATCACTGACAACGAACGTCTCACTGGGATGCAGAAGTGAAATGTGGGTGTACATGTCTGTCAGTGAATCAGCTTTTTGCGTCAGAGATTAGCTACAGATTTGGTTTTGGTGTCAAGCTTTGGAAAATGCAGTCCTTGTTGGTAATAAAAAAATCATTGGGAGTTTGACGTGTGTCTAGCTGTCACTACTGATTACCGTCTCTCTCTCTCTCTCGCTCAGAAATTATTTAGAAGTTTAACTGACACACTTATCTTGATGTTTTCGAGAGGATACTCTTGTGGATAGTGTGGCGTGATACGATCAACAACAACAACAACACACACTGACTCCAGAGTTACCTCAGACCTGTTTGTTTTCGTCGAATAAGTCTGAGGCTGAACAAAATTACAGGAATGTAGCCTGAATCTGCTCTGTGTTTTTCACACTCTGTCATTAACATCGGCGCTCAGTGACGCCTTTGGTTTCATCTCAAACAAGTACTGTACGTATGAAAGGTTAGAAGCAGCTCTCTGCTCAATTATTCAACAGTGCTGTCTAAGAAAGTTGTCTTGAACAGAATTAAGGTTATATATTGGTCTAATAAATTACAAATAATAAAATATTGCCAATACAGTTGGACAGATTTTGCAGTTTTTTTCAGTAATGCTTAGCAGAGGCATATTTATGCTCACAGGGCTTTTTTTTTTATCCCACACTCACTTTCTTCGTACATTTCTGAATAAATCAATACGACGGCATCGTCTTGTTGCCAAGGTGAAAGATTCTCCACCAAGAACAGATAAAACACAGCAAAAAGGGGGCAACCAGACCACATGTGCCAAGTGGAGGACAGTGGTGGAGAACTGGCAGCCCAGGGCAACGGTTATTATTGAAATCTGTATTTAACATGTATCAGTTTGTTTGAAAAGTGTTTGAAAAGCTGAAGGATAATGGGGTTGTCTCATGTCACAGACCACGTTGTAGTACTCAAGATTGGTCTTGGTCTCAAGGCCACGTCTCGTCTTGGAATTGACCGCACTCTGTCTCAGACAAAGAGGACTCTGGATTTTAGTTCAAGACCACAACTGCAGGGATATGACTCAATCGCCTGGGCATTGTCTGAATTATTTGTTAAGCGTGTGGGAGAAGACATCAGCCAAAATCTTTTGTAATAAAATTTCCTAAACCTGCAAAGAGTTCATCCAGAAGAACACACAGTGGTTCAAGATACTTCAAGGCGTCACTCAATGCAGCAACCTTCACCTAAATAGGTTTCATGAATATAAGCTACCTAAGTATGCCATATACTGTCCGGTCTTGATCTTGACTCGGTCTCAAGATTTTCTTCACACATTTCAACCATTAAAATGTCTTTTACATTCACTCAAGACAGACAAACATGGTGGGAATAAGAATATTTATTGAAATGTTGTCACTTATCAAATAACAGAGAAAAATTAAAATACTAATTTTGGCAGTTGGCCATGAAGGACACTTTTGTAACAACAAATAAAAGAATAAATATTCAAATCATGAGGCAGCCGCCTTTCACTTCCAATCGCTGCTCGCACTTCACGCAGACTTTGACTTTTAACTGTTAGATAAAAGCCACATTGGGTTTAATCAGATTCTTTACCGAGGTTTGTTCGAATTACAGCATATCAGATTGCATTTTAAATAGACTGTGACTACATTCACATGCAATATTTCACTCTTTTTCCCCATTTTAAGTGTTTTTTCTGTCAGTTGAGTTGTCTGTGTCTGTTTGTATTGGTTATACGAGGTCAGTTCATTTGAAATAAGAAACTTCTGTTCAGTCCCACACCCATGAGGCTGCATCCAAGCACACTGCAATCACTTAACACAAAGATTCAGTTTATCTGGGGGAAAGTGAAAGTGACTGGAACATTAACAACAGCTGATAAGGTGCTTTTACAGCAGGGCGCTGACCACTAAAAGCAAATAGTAGCTATGGAATGAAAGAAATTGAGAAATACTGAGAGTACAAAACAACATCGATTTTGGGTGTGGCTTTTTTTTTTCCCCCAGTATCAAAATCATGAAACAAACGTTTTGGCACATCAGTGCTCAGTGAGAAATCACAGAGAAGGATTACGCACCAACAACTTTTTTAAATGTTTCCACATGTTGCTTCACTGAAGCAGAAGTCCAGTTTCACAAAAGAATTAGCAGTAAGGCGAAAAGTCAAGCAATGATTTTCACATGCAAAAGTCTGCACGCAATATTAAGGCGCCTTTCAAGAAATCACAGCCAAAAGCAGGCAAGCATGGAGATATAAAGCTAACATATCAAAAATAAACTGAACTCCTGCCAGAATACATGTAATACACCGATACAAAACGTGCAGCTTTAAGACATTCTCTTGTTGCAAAAGAAAGAAAAAACCCTGTTCTTCAGCATACTACGATTTCTAGCATGCAGAATCTGGCAATACATAAAACAATGCTATCAATAAAAGGTCCATAAGGCACACATCCTTCACATACTGCAGCAGTTTTGAGTTTCCAATTGCATATTTGCAAGACTGTTCATTTTCCTCTGCAGATTTCTTTTGAGCATAAAATTGTATTTCTTTCTCATTCATTTTAATAAACTATTTGTAAACAAAGTTGAAATTGAATGATATATTTTGAGCTTTAAATGAGTGTTTTCTCATTCGGAAAAAATACATTTTGTCGTGTAAGGTTGAAATGTTATGGCGCTTTGAAGTGCTTTTATGTGCACCACAGAAATGGCAAGTTATCTGTCTCCATCTAGAGGCGACTCTCGGCTATCACCAGTGACTGTTGTCGGGATAGCTCGGCACTGCGGCAGGGTACTGAGGCAAGCTCGGGCCTTGTGCCGTCTGCGCAACAGCGTTAAAGCCTGCTTCCCTCACTGGTGCACTCTTCCACACCCCGGTGCTCCACTCCTCCTGAGCGCGTTGCATACTACCGCCGCCACCGCGGTACAGTCTGTGCACCTGCCACATGAACAGAAGAATAATTAAAAACTAGAAGACTGCATTTCCTGTGGAAAATGTGATGCCTTCAAAGTTAAACTGTAATAATTCAAAATCTGTGAGAGATTTTAAAAAGTTGAATACAAGTTCAATAGTACAAAGTCTTGTGTACAGTTTCAAGTTTGAATGAAGTCTGTAGCTGAAAGTACGTAGAAGCAATGGACGCTGCATTTGTTTATATACATGAAGTTGTGTGTGTTTACTCACCTTAATGAGGACCAGTGCCATTAAAGCAGTCACCATAGTGAAGAGCAGAGTTGTGATAAGCATCACTATGGCAGAGCCCACATTTGTGCTGAAAAACATCACTGTCGCAATCCAGCCGCTTTGAGGTGTCGGTGAGAGTGAGATGGAGTAGTACGGGTTAGTGTACCACACAGTGTGCAAATTAGCAGAGTGGATTTAATACAAATTAACAAAGTTACTAACGAGCCATTAAGCAGCGAGGAAACAGATGCAGTGACAAACAGCGTAGAGATGATCAGTGTAAGACTGACTTCATATGGCACATTATATCATGAGTGAACAGTGTTATTATCACGAGCAGATGTTCAGTTATTGGACACGAATATTACTCGACAGCATGATCTCTAAAAACTGATGTGGCACTCTGTGTGTTCTTATTTAAATTCTTACAAAAAAAGGATTTTCTCTGAACCCACACACTATCCTACTACTACTAGCAACTGGCAAGGGTGATGGGCTACCAGATGAACTCAATGAACTCAAAATTAGTGCTTGAGAAAAAGCACTCAAAAAAAGGCTATAACGTAAATTAATTGTATTTTATAAAATAAATATTAAAAAGGATAAAACCTGCAGAATTAAGTGCACTTGATTTGTACAGATCTGAATAATTGGATAGCTCTAGATCCCTTCAAAAATAATTTTGTGAGCTGACACATGTTTTGACAGAATTTAGAAACATCGGTGTTCAGAGTTTCTTTCTTTCTTCATCAAGAGGCGGGTGGTTCTGTAAACCAACATAGCCAACGCTGCTCCGGCAACTCAGAAACAGATTTCAACCGTCAAATAATAGGAGTAAAAATGTAAAAAGCAGCTTATTTTGGTGTTAAATCTATCTTTGCATTATAACTTCAAACAAACGTGAAGATGCTAGTGTCTGAAGTAGAGCACATAAGACCTCATGACCCACTCTGTGGTTAAAAAAAAACAAAAAAAACAACTGTCAAGCAACATGAGCACAGTCTTCAAAGCCGGTTTGGTTCAACTCACCATGTTCCCCAGCCAGAGATGCCTAAAGTCTGGATGAGAGCCAAGACACACTGAAGGAAGAAGACGAAGAAGAAGGCCATGAAGTTGAACGAGCTATCAGCCCTGCGAACAATGTGGAGAAAAAAAAAAGAGAGAATACAAAGGATGATAAAACAAATAAGCCAAGAGTTGATTTATTTTTGTTGCAGTGTTGCTTCCTCCTACTAGTGGTCAACACACTGTGGGTCTTTTTTTATACAACTTCACACTTGTTTCACTGTCACTCTCTCTTGTGAAAGTACAATGGAAGAGCAGTAGGATGGATGTGGCCTAAACTTTATTTATTATTATAGTAAATTCTGCTTTACTTAAATTTACTTTGTAGTATTATACAATAATAAATCCTAATGTTGTAGCCAACTTTGATGTGTGTTATAGGTAGCGTGTGTGCATATGTGGTAAGGTGGATGCCGTTGCTGCACACCTAAACACATAAAAGGTAATCACAGAAGTCACGTAGCCTACATAAGACCAGAGGGGACTTCCCACAACACACTGAGCTCTTCTCTTCTCTCTCTCTCTCTCTCTCTCTCTCTCTGTCTGTCTGTACACATTCATGCCCCATCAATGCATTTCACTAACTGAGCTTCTTCCCCGGAGTTATTTGTGCTTTCTCGTCTCTCAGGTTCTCGTGGATCGTGGCTACACCCGTGTCAGCGATTGGTCGAGCCTGCTGCTTTGAGCTGGGCAATGAGCTAGATGCTGCTCGAGGTTTCTGCCTGTTCAAAGAAGGTTTTTCCTCGCCACCGTCGCCAAGTGCTTGCTCATGGCGGGAATTGTTGAGTCTCTGTAGATAACATTATAAAGAGTATGGTCTAGACCTCGATATGGAAAGTGCCATGAGATAACTTTTGTTATGATTTGGCGCTTTATAAATAAAACTGAATTGAACTGAATAAGGGAGTCACAGGTGAACAGGTGGAGGGAATTCGGAACTGAACCATATGTGTGTGTGTCCGTATGGGTTTTTTGTCTGAACATAGCAGTTTTGTTTCATATTTACAAGCTCGTTTTTTTACGTCAGTCATTTAGTGCACCCGGCATTTGTAGGTGTTTTTTAATCTGCACGCATACTTCATGGAAGACCTTATTTAATGCACCACTACGTGTTTGAAATGTCTTCAAGTTCCCTCAAGTGGCTTTCTTTGTTCAGTCGGCTGCAAGAAATGGATGGCTGAATGAAAAACGATGAATTAATCTAAAACTGACACTTGTCCAAAATGGAGGCAATGAGCTTCCAAGCTGCAGCCTACAGTGAGCACTGTCGACAATCACTTTTTTTTTTGTGGCTTTTGCGGCTTTATTGGTGATATACAGGAAATTCAGGGGAGAGAGAGAGAGAGGTGGCACGGAGTCGCTGCGGTAACAACTTTAGTGTTAATGCATGCTCGCCCCACACTTTAAGTTTCTAAGTGTGTGATGCTTCCTGACAGATCGCAATCAGAGAAAGCAAAACCTTTACTTTGATTTCTGTAAATACAATTTCAATAGGTTGTACTATATGGAGTACTATATACTCCATATAGAGTATGTATATAAAACATTGATATGAAATCATTGAAGAATTATCTGACAGAAATCCATGATCCTTAAGTCACAGATGATAAATCAATAATTCTTTCACAACCGAAACTCTTAAATTATTCATTTCACATCAGATTTTGTGATACTGACCACATTATTATTTTTGTTTTATTATTAATTGGTTTTATTGATGTTCGAAATAGACACAGCAGGTTTGGGATTTTCTCAGAGCCCACACACTGACCTACTTAAAGCAACTGGTAGCCCACCAGTTGCTTTAAGTAGGTTATACTCTTCCAATCAGTCATTAACAGACCATGCTCTCATTCAATCCACTGTTCACACCAACTTCTAATCTGATGTGAAGACACCAGATTTTTTATATAAACACTATTGACAAGCTCAACTAAAAACCACCTGGCCCACGTGGATTTCCTGTTTCACAGCTGAGCTAGTTAGGAAAGATATGAATGATAAATAGGTTTCCCTTTCCCCAGAATTCTCAGCACAACCTGAACTTTGTAACTTCCTACTTCTGAGTGCCCAGAAGACAACGCTCTTTGCTTGTTGGTTCAGTCAGTTCATCCATTTTTATGGATTTTCACAGAAATCTTGATAGCTGTACAATTCTCTGAGAGCCATTCAGTTTTGTAACCCTCTTTGTCTTTTACCTCCTTATCAAGTATGTCACAAAATCTGGCTTATTTAACATATCTAAAATAAGCCCCATTTGCATCAAAGTTCCTCCCACCATCTTTGCAAAGTTGCTGAGCAGTGGCGATAAGGAATGAATGAACTCTTATCATGGTGGTGAAGAGGCACGTGCCCCACCAGCTGTTTGATATCTGGACTTTTTAAGTTTATTTTATATTTATTAACATAAATTTTCATTATTGCTCCCTTTGAATCATAAATGCCAAGCGCACGGTGGTAGGTCGTACAGCAGCACCTTTTATTTTGGTTGATGTAGGTGCAGCTGGATGGAAGTGAGCAGGTGCGGTGATTATCAGATACTCTCTCACATAACTGGTCAGAGCATCACAACATAGACACATAAACATAAATCTGCGCCCAAAGACCGGTGGAGTGTGGAGTCTTCAGGTAGCTACGATATTTTCCATGCCTTGAGTAGGAATCGATGACCGACTAACCTGAAGGCTTTGTAGAGTGGTCTGTACCAGCAGGTGTAACTGCATGGACTGAAGAGGATGAGCCAGAGAAGAGAGAAGCCAAAGTTGGTGGCATTTCCACCTCCAGCCCACCAAGCAATACAGGAGATCACATTTAAGCACAGCGTGCCTGAATACACTGCAGAGGAGAGAGGACAGTGATGCATCTTCTTCCAAACAACACAAAACGTTTTTATTAATGTATATTAAAAAAAAAAAAAAAACTCACTCATCCAAAGTGTGTAAACTCTGCGCACCAGCTGCTGGTAGGGTGCGGGAATTTCCTCCTCAATGTTATGGTAAAAGCACGGCTTTATTCTCATGAACTTGGGGATGGGAGGAAAGTTATTCACCCGTTCTGAAACAGGAAGGAAAGCTTTACCACAAAACTGCACGCCTTGCTATTTTACCATTCAGTATTTCACAAGAACTTGAATGTACTTTACAGATAGAGATCTATAGATAGATAGATGTTTGAGGTTACAAACCTGCCATTTTCAAATCTTCACACCTGTATAACAGGAAAAAAACAGAAATGGAAAAAGCAGTTAACACTCTACTCTCATATCATTCCAGGTAGAAAAACTTTAACCAATATCCATGTCTTTTTTTTACTACATATAATACTCCTTTAAAGTAGAGACTTAAACCCCGGTCGCTCTCCCGGCTGCATATCCCAACTTTAGGAAAATGTCTCGCTCCTACCTGTTTAAGGTATTAACATATAATGGTTTACAGACCACATAGGTGTGGTGCATTTTACCCATGTGATATTATTGACACTTGGAGCTTGAAAGGCCACACACTGTTTGTGTTAGTGAGAGAAAGAAAGAAGGTCCAAATGGCTGACAGTAAGAAGACTCCTCCACACTTACCTCCACGTTACGAACTACGATGATGAAAGTGTGGGAGCATTTTGTGAAAGGTTAGCGTTACTAAGAGTTTGCAGGATCTCTTTGTGACCATAAAACCTGAGACCTCACTCAACGTCCACATATGTGTAATTTGTGTTGATAAAGTTAGAGACATGTGACCATTAGACCCAGACGTTTCTCCACTCACTTTAAAATGGGAGTCAGTGTCACAGATGGTCAGTGCTCCTGTAACTTTGGAGCTCACACATGCAAACGTATAAATCTGTTTGCCACTACATGAGTAACAACCAGCACAAACTTTTCCCCAGACCTGATGTAAAAACTGTCCATGAAGAGCAAAAGTGAAACTGATGTCAAGCTTCTGAGCATGATTTAGTATAATAAAGTAAACATAAAGTAGAATCTGGTCAGTTTTCTAAGTACAACTGAAAGAAAATTCACATATGTTGCATTTACACGTGGTAGAAACACATAGAATAAGAAGAAATGACCCAAATCTGAGCAAGTTAACTAAGTCAATGGCGAATCTTAATAATGTGATTTGCATATCAGGCACACTAAATACTCCTGTTGCCTTTTTACCTACGCAAAAATGAAGTTATGTGCTCACTTCATGTGTGATATCATACAGTAAATAGCAGCTAAAGCGTGTTGTTGGGTAGCTCCAACAGACACAGAGGTGAGCGTCCTTATCAACGTTGCCGCTTGATTTGACTAACCGGCTGACAGTTGACAAAGAGGGCAAAGGCTACACGTTCATTACAGTTAGCAAGTCGACATAAAGTATGATATAAATATGTCAACATTACCCGGACAGCGTCTATCTCCTCACGTTTCCGTCGACAACTGCTGCAGGGGTCCGGGAATCACTCAGGATGCGCTTTTTCGACCCCATCAAAAACACACTGCGCCTGCGCACCACCGTTGCACTTTGTAGTTCCTAACGGTTTACATTCTACGCGTTCGAGGACCTGAAGAACTACAAATCCCAGGAGTCATGTGAGCGGTAAACGGGAAACGCGTGACTCCAACATGACACCCCCTTTTTTTTGTATGTATCCCTCCCTTGGATGTTTAATAAAATCCCACCCCCGCGAATTACGGGAAGAAGATTATGTGTAATCGCTCAAAAATAGTCCCCAATCTGCTGTTTAGGACCGGGCTCTTATTATTTTAGAGCAGAGACATTAATCATCAACATTTTTACAACTTTATCTGATATCAACAAAACTGTGGGCGGCGATAAACTATGTCAGGGGTGCCCAAACTTCTTTTAAAGAGGGCGAGATTTGACAATGTGAAGATGCCCGGGGGTTGATAACGTGTGACTCCTTTCTTTCAAGATGCCCGGGGGCCAATACTAACATTTCATAAAAGTTGCATACAAATACACTGTTCTGTAACAATTTGTTTTCATTGTTTTAAATGACAATGTAACCAAATCTAAGCCAATCAGGCGTGAACAAATCTAAACACCAGTTCTTCCTTTCTTTCACATCAAGTCAGATAACAAAGAATTAATTGTATGGAATACGTTAAACTTGCATGAAGTTGATACAAGTCTTAACCTCATGTTCAATCTAAACATAACTTATATGAGTAATGCAAAGTCTATTAGATAGATAGATAGATAGATAGATAGATAGATAGATAGATAGATAGATAGATAGATAGATAGATTACTTTATTGATCCCCGAAGGAAAATTCTTTTGTTGCAGCAGCATTACAAGTAACAATACAGAACAGGCACACACTTTATACAGGTATGAGGTAAAAATCGGTGACAACAGTATAAATAGAATAGAATAGAATAAACTCTAAGGAGGAAGAACATATGGTTCTACCTCTAAAAAATATACATAAGAAAATATACATATGGACTCAAATGTATGTACAATGCAACTGGGAAGTTATGCAATTTACCAGTTTGGGATTAATAAAGTATTTCTAATCTAATCTAATCTAATCTAATCTAATCTAATTTAATCTAATCTAATCTAACAATGCAAATGTGCATTGTGAAAACTTAAATGGGGAGAGTGCAATATGTATCCATTATTATGTCCATCAGATCAACTGTTACAGAATTACCATTTAAAAGTTAAAAACGTCTCACTCTTGCTCTTGTCTTTCACAATATCATTCAGAAAGTAATATTTTGTGTCACATCTACAGATATATAACACCAGCAGTTATGTCCTTAGAGGTTAACGTTTAGTGCAGGGGTCTTCAACCAAGGGTCCACGACCCCTAGGGGGTCCGCAAAGGTACTGCAGGGGGTTTGTCATAATAATTGACAATTTTCACCAAAATAATGGTGACTGTGAGGGTGCAGATGATTGAGAAACTACAAACAGCGGAGGCATTTGCACTCCAACTGGATGAATCAGTGTCCAAAGACGCACAGCTCTTGGCATTTAATAACCAATAATAATTATGCATGAACAGGCTAAAAACCAAGTATATAAATAGGTTAATAAGGTGAAATAAAAGTTGAATAAAGTAAATATAAAAGTTAATGAATTACATGTGGGGGGGGTCCCTGTTCTGTTTGTCTCTCATATAAGGGGTCCTTAGGCTGAAAAAGGTTGAAGACCCCTGGTTTAGTGTATTCAAATGCTTCATTATTTCAGCCGGAGAAGCTTCGGGCCGCGGGCCGTACTTTGGACATCCCTGTTTTACAACTTTATCTGATATCAACAAAACTGTGGGCGGCGATAAACTATTGTTGTAGTCTTTTAATGAACGCAAAAGCAACATTTGAATTGACTATTTATAAATGTATTGGAAATCCCGTGTGTTATGGCTAATTCGTGATAACTTTTCTTGATAACGTGTGACTCCGTTCTTTCATTTTACTACCCCCAAAACGTCATCATGGCAACTCTGACTTCCACCTTAAAGTCAAACTCCGCGCAGTGAAGCCCAAAACATCAGACAGAAGGCGTGACCTATGGGATACAGCTGACGTACCTCGATTTATAGCACAGGGTGTCCCGGACGGAGTGAATGATAATTTTTATTGGAAAACATAAATAAATACATTTAGGCCATTGAACAAAATTAGCTCACATATTTATAGCATTTCTGATATACAGTGTGTGTACTACACACAATTTGAAACTCTAGCACTGTTGCAAACGTTTCTAAAGTGCTTTACTACACGAAGCGCCGAGTAACCGTGCAACGCCACTATAACAAAACAAACGTCCACCGCAACGTGTTTCGACCAATCAGCGACGGCTATTGATGCAAGTGACACACTCCCGCCAATTCCGACTGAGGAGCGCGAGGCAGGCAGTAAGTAAACTACAGGAGTGATGCGGGAGATGCGGAAAGAGAAATAGTTATGTTTTAATGAAATAAATTAGAAATACATGTCGTTTATTTAGCTGCACAGTATCTGGTTCGCTATCTGGGGCCTTTACGGGTGTTTACGCGAGCTCTACCGTTGTTTTGAAGCTGTTTTTGCCGGACAATATCGCAACCGAGTGGAGGACCCGGGTTAGTGGCTGGGATGTTGGCGGCGGAAAACCCATCCGTGGACGGACATTTGGCAGCATCGACTCCCCGCAGACGAGGTAAAGCTAATGCCACGTCCAACAAGCTTAAAGATGAATATATATATCAACTCACTAAAATGTCTACTATTGTAATATGGACGGAGCGTCGGGTCGTCTGTACACTATAGAGCCCACAAAACGATGACAAACATCTGCCCGTTGCTTCACGTTGAGCTAGTTAACGTTGCCACGACCTCGTTTTTCCTACCGACACCGGTTAGTATGAGTTAATGTCATTGTTACGAGACAATGACATTAATATGAACATTTAATATGAACGTCTGCCGCTAACTTCGCTAGCTGTGTACAGCTAACTTGTCTGGCTTCGCTAATGTTACCGTGTTGCCTAATTTCGGTAACTTTAACGTCAGTTAAGAGACAGTTGGGCCTCAGTCTACAAAGAAACACCAACATTACCATTAAAAACTCCTTTGCTGGCTTGCTACCATAGTGGCAGACTTGGCTACACGGCTTGCTCTGTCACTGTTGCTCCGGTGCTTAGCAAAGTAGCTCGTTTTGTTAGGTTAGCACACAGGCTAGTCGTATTAGCATCTGTGAGTTAGGTTGAAAGCTGTCTTCATAGGTGAAACTCCAGAGCTGCTCCGTTGTCTTCACTCGTCCACACACACACACACACACACACGAGCTTCACCTGACTGTAGTAACTCAGCGTTAACCTACACGCAGCAGTTATTTACTTTAAGTATTGTGGTCGGCGTGCATCCGTTGCCTGACAGCCCTGTGTAAAAAGGTGCCAGCCCTGCGGACTCGGCTGGGCCTGCAGCACTCACTGAAACACCGGTTGGCGGGAGAGCAAACCAAACACAAGCATTACATTCATTGTAATACTGTAACGTTAGCACACCGACGTTGCAAACGAATATAACATTTAATGTAACACTTTAAAAAGTAACAATCCTCTCGGGACATTTTGCTATATGATGGACTTTAACATTAATACAGTGTGATTAGGATTTGATCCCCCACAGTACTTTAGCTACACTGACATGTGGTCATTACAGTAGTAAACTAATCATCTGCTCCTGCAAGTGAAGTGTGAGTTGTTACTGCGTTAAATGTGTGACGTGCTTATGTTCTTGTTGTTTTCAGGTATGGATTGTAAGTCAAGTAACAATGCCAACAAGAAACTCATCCAAGGTAAAAACGTTTATAATTTTTATTTCACAAACATTTTACACTGTTAAAAGATTATTATTAGATCTCATATATAATAATAAGCATGGAGGGTTGATGATTTTAATACTATCCATGTCTTACCGTACCTTTACAATATCTATTAATGACTGCTGCACCTTTTTATTGATTCTGTTCTCCCCACAGGTATTATATTTATATAGTAATAGAAAACTGACTTGCATGCACACTTAAGCTTTTAAGTATTTGTATCCACGGTAGCTTTCTTGTACAGTTACATCACAAGTACTGCAAAAAAATGATGCTTCCTCTGAAGAAGTTTCTTCTCTCTTCTGTTACCTTTCTAGATTTTAGCAAGAGGAAGATATTATTAGTTCAAGTACAACTAATGTTTAGAGATGAAATGTGAATGAGAAACTGACGGTATTGAGTTGTTAAAACCACATTTAACCATGTTGTACCTGTCAATGGAGAATTGTCTATAGTTTGAGGTTGTAAGATTCCAATTATAGTGCGTTATGTTTTCTACTTTCATATGCGTTTATTAAATTATGGTTCTATTTCTCTAATGAAAACTCTTTTAATACAAATAAGAGCTTCAAAAGTTAAGATCAGATCTGTGGCTATAGCTGCCCTTTAAATTTAGAGACCTGAACTTGTTAAACCCCTTAAATCCATGTTGTCAGTGACATTACTTTGTATGTAATCTCTCAATTAACACATTCATGGACCTTTACAAATATTTAAAAAATATTTAAAATACTTGTTCAAAACCATACAGTATTTTTTGAGACAACATGTTAATGAACAACTTTGTGACAGCCCAATTATCTATTCTACATTACGCAAACGGATAACACCACAGCCATTTTGATGACTCAGCCTCTTTTGTTTTTTCTTCTACCTGCAGCTCGTCTCCCATTCAAGCGCTTGAACTCTGAACCGAAAGAGAACCAGCCACCTAAACGCCCCTGTGTGCACGCCTGCCCTGAACCAGGTGTCACAGACAGGGAAAATGAGAGTGAGTCCTCTGCGGTCCCTGTGCACAATGGCCCACCTTTGGTTAATGGTCGCGGGCCCCTTGATGGCTTCCTGAGCCGTAGACACCCTGCATCCTCAAATGCGAAGACAGTAATAGATCTGACTGCGGAAAACAGTTCATCTCCTGTAAAGCGCCTTGTTTCACCTGCTCCTGCCTCTCCCTGCCTCCCAACAAAAGACAAGCATCAGAGCACAGACAAAACTGCCTCTTCTGGGAAATCCAGCAATATCGATAACACTCCTAAAAAACACACTTTAGACTGCACAGAAGTCGACAAAGATGAAGTAGAAGAGGTGGAAGAAAAAGATGGGAATCAGACCGCATCTACATTGCAGCTTGACACAACGCAGGAATCTGAAAGTGAGCCAGAGGAGCAGAATGAGTCAGGAAACGTTTCCAGTTTAGGAAATAGGTCCATGCTGTCGATTTCATCAGTCAGCTCCTCATCTGAAAGCTCACCCGAGAAGACTGATGACCATACACCTGATTCTACACCTACAGTATGTACATCTCCTAATGCTTCTAATCTCACTTAGCTATATCGACAAATACCCCTGCTGATTGTGACCGTGTTTTGAGGATGTCTTTTCTTTTGTTTTTTTTACCTATCCTTATAGGAGCCAAAGACGACCCCCAAGATACCAACAGATCAGAAAAAGATCAAACGACGCTCATTGAAGGTGGGACTATTGATGTATACACTGCAAGCGGGTTTGAATGTTTCAAATCCCCAGTTGTAAGTTTATAGACTTGGCTTTAAGCACAACCTGATTTGTTGTGTATCGTATCGAACTTTTGCATTTGCAGAGTCTACAGGAACAAGAGGAGAGGCTTCGGCTGCGACAGGAGAAAGAACGGCAGAAGGAGGAGGCTAAAGCTGCAAAGGAGAAGAAGAAAGAAGAGGCCCGTAAGATAAAGGAGGAGCGTGAAAAGGAAAAACGAGAAAAGAAAGAAAAAGATGAGCGGGAGAAACGAGAGAAAAAGGAGAAGGAGGAGAAGGAAAAGGCGGAGAGGTTAAAAGCAAAAGAGGAGCAACGGAAATCAAAGCTAGAGTGAGTAATGCAACTCCCTGTTAAAGTCAGTGTTGTTAAAAATGTGACTACACATGCTGATTTTGGTGTGCTAACTGTTTTGCTTTACTCTTGCTTCAGGGCAAAGCTTGAAGAAAAACGGAAGAAGGAAGAAGAAAAGCGAATGAAGGAGGAAGAGAAACGGTTGAAAGAAGAGAAGGATGTAAGTTTCTGTAGAAAAGTTTTGGTTTGAACTTAGTAGATGCTCCCAACATTTTTGTTTCAGATTTGTAATCGGCCATTTTACTGAATTGTCTGTTTACAGCGCCTCAAAGCTGAGAAAGCAGAAATTACACGGTTTCTACAAAAACCCAAAATCCAACAGGCTCCAAAGGTTAGTACATAACAAAAATGTGAAATTGATTCCACTTTAGTGCTCTTTAAACAGTTTTGTTCATAAATACAGTGCTCATTTAGCCCTTATGTTTTGCCTAACATCTAAAATGCATAATTACCATTAGTATAAAGGGCATAATGTTTGAGTTGTAACACATGATTTGAACCCCTGTGTCCTCTCTTTTAATGAAGATAGTACAAATAATACAACTGTGTCCTTTTTTCAGACACTTGCTGCTGCGTGTGGAAAGTTTGCTCCATTTGAGATAAAAGAAAATGTGTCTCTGGCACCGCTGTGCCGGGTTCAGTGTGAGGACTCCGTTCTGGAGGAACTTGACCGGTGTTTGTTGAACCCTGCTGATAATTTGAACGGGCTGAAGGACTGGATCGGGCAAAAACCTCGCCAGTCAGGACCCACCAAACCTCGACAGATTGACTCACTCAGGTGAGACCAGCAATAGTGATTATCCTAATGTGCTTACTCTGCTTTCTGCATGTCCAGTCATCATATTTATTTCTGAAATGAGGATTGTGATATCAAAATGGATAAACTCTGTGATATCATAGTGACTAGGAAAATACCAACATGAACTAAAATGATCAGTTAACAGTTGTGGTCAGAAACGTATTCATGTACATATTTCATTACCTAAACTATGTATCTGCTAATGCCTAGAATTTCAACAAGGCAATTCAAAGAGCTTTGCACATGACAAGATATAAAAGAAGCACATGGCATCAACAGCCTCAGCCTCAGCCTCATAACGTTAGACACATCATCACAGTAAACCTGTTTAATACATGTAACACATTTTCGGCTGTGTACAAATATTGAAATTTCTCAACAGCACTGAGCTGATGTAACGGCAACAGTGATCAGAGCTGATTGTGTGTCCATACGGCAGGCTGAAAAGGCTTCATTCAACATGACTACACGTTAACCATTTCTTCACCAAACCACTTCTCCTGTGCACAACACAAGGGCCTTTTCCTCACAAACCAAAACCAGTGTCTTAAACTGTGTAGATCTCTTATTGTGTTTAACATTTAAAACTGTTTCCAAAACTTCATTGCTAATTAGAGAAACAAATCTTTACATTTGGCTGCATGTTGGGTTGACTGTGGTAAGGCTGCTCTGTGGCATTTGCTGTTTGTTAAAAGCTCACCTGGCTCAGAAGTTTATGCCTGTGGGATTCCTCTGTTACATCCAGTGCTGTTCACCAGGGTTCATGTTATTTAATATTTTATATAACTTCAGACACTTTGTTTAGGGTATCATGTGTGCCACTGCTTATATTAAAATCAATTTTCCTGTAGCTTTATGGTTAACAGTGCGTTCTCTTTATCTTCGTCCATGTGTGCTGCTGTCTCAGTGAGTGTATAACGGTGGAAGGGCCTAAACCAGACGGTGTGCCGGATCGTAAACGTTATGGACCCATGAAGCTGCTGCAGTTCCATGGAAACTACCGTCCAGCCTACTGGGGCACCTGGAGTAAGAAGAGTTCACACATCTCACCTCGCTGCCCCTTAAGACGAGACAAGGTAAGACTATATAGCAGTCTGTTCAGTTGACTCGACGCCCCACATGTAAGAAATCCAAATGCTACTAAGCATTATTTACTTTTTTAAAGATTTAAGCTTTGCTTCAGTATTTTGAATTTATTCAAGAATTGTATTTACAGAGTTGTGTTCTGTCACTACAGGATTTGTTGGACTATGAGGTGGACAGTGATGAAGAATGGGAGGAAGAGGAACCAGGAGAGTCTCTGTCACACAGTGAAGGGGTGAGTTTCACTGGAGGGTGAAAAACTACTTCTAATTCAACTATTTCTTTATTCTAACATTTTCTCTGTCCAGTATTACAGTTTAAAATATAAGCAAAAGTATCTGTATGTATCCTGGCATCTACACATCAGATGTTATTGTCATTATTGCCAACCAAAGCGTCCAAACTCTCAAGCAGCTGCTGATTTCCATATCTCTCAATACACCATAAAAATTGTAACTTGAAAGGCCGCCATGAAACTGGCCTGACCCTAACCGTTTTATAGAATAGCCAATAGGCAGACTGGATATTTTGAAAAGCACAGTGAGGTTTTTGTTGGCCTATTTGGCTGCAGACTCTGAATTTCAAATGCATCTGCTTGCGTCTCCATGTAACGATAATGTAACTTAAACGGGTGATTGAATGCACGCGGATTCTCACGTTAAGCTCCTGTCTCTGCAACCACAGCATGAACACAAGTTTCATGTTGTGATCCATGCATGGCCTTTTCACTGTCCTTAATCATCTGTATCACACAGTGTAAGGACGATATTAAATTAATATTTGAATAATCAAAGCATGTCAGTAAGTGTCTGCTCTGAATGTATTAAAACATAGAAAGAAATGGGCTTTAATGAGTTTTCTGATCCTGAGCCAGCAAAAAAACACTCTGTTGTCATCTTGTGTCTTCACAACCAGGACAGACGTATAAACAATGCGATGATGATTTTACTTAGCAAAAGATTCTGAACTTGTGTTCATTTTCAGGAAGATGAGGAGGAAGGAGGTGAAGATGACGATGATGACGGCTTCTTTGTACCTCATGGATACCTTTCGGATGATGAGGGCGCTCTAGAAGAGGAGGTATGATATTGGTTCTTTTAATCTTACTGCTACTGTTTTGGATTTTCTTATTCCAAAAAACTTTTAAGTTTCTGCTCCCCAAATGAACACGCATGCAATCTCTACAGGAGGGCGGCGACCTTGAGAAGCAGAAATTACGTCAGAAACTGAAAGCGAGGGAGTGGGATGAGCTGATGTCCACCAAGAAGAAGATGAAGGTGCTGGAGCCGGTGGTCAAAGGCTGTGTATGGGAGGGAGAAGGATCCGGTTTGCAGCTCTTCCAGCCTTATGCTGTGTGTCTGGTTGAGCCCTTACCGAAGGCAGACAACAGCCCCAGCCGAGAAGAGCTGTCACAGAGGTGTCAGAGAGAAGCACAATGTAAGTGTGTGTGTGTCACACAGATTGAAGTTGGAGAACAGCCTTTCTTTAGGTGATGATTCATTAGGGAGCTGACAGTTTAATAGTTTTTGTGTGTTGTCATGCTTTAATTGTGTTTATCAGCAGATAAAACCGTACAGTGCCTGTAACAACTTTTTATGAAAATGAAAATGGTTAACTATTTTCAAGTCAAATTGTGTGTATCTTTTATAGCAGTTTCCCCAGAAATCCTGTGTATTATGGTTCTATACATTTTAAAGACAGCTTCCTGATTGCACCACAAATCAGCACATGCAATCTCATAGACATATGGTTGTATTTCGGGTCTATGTATCTAAAACTTGAGTGAAAAACGTCTCCCCCCTCAAGGGATCAATAAAGTATCTATTCTACTCTATGTACTGAGTGAGATAATACATTTAGCATTCTATATACTCTACATATTCAATTCCAAACTGGCCCTCATTTCTCGGTAAGCTAAATTTACTTATGGTTGTTAGTTAGTAATAAGACTCGCTTGTATACATTTTAAAACCTTTCTATAGATGGATTAAAAGATTAAAATATTCTGTGTAACTCACTATACTTTGACTTGAAAATGTTTCATATTTATGAGCTATTGATTCACTCTAAAAACTCCCTCATGCTCTTTTTCTCCCACAGTACTCGGTCAGCTGTTGCCTCTGCTGCACGGCAATATCAACAGCACCAAAGTGATCATCACTGAGTTTCAGGAGTTTTGTCGTCAGCAGAACTCTTCATCGTCGTCGTCATCATCATCGCCATCATCACCTCCTGAACTGTCCAGCCCTCAGAGCCCAGCAGAAAACATTCCCACCAGGTAAAACAACTGAAATATTTGATAACTATTTCTGTGTAAATTTGATTTTGTAATTTAAATGTCTTCATCAGTCATCATTTATTGTCTCAAACAGTTTTACCTCCTAAAACATCTTGAACTTGTTTTATTGGAGTGCTACAGTTTCCACAAGAACTTAAAACAAGTACAAAGACAGAAAAGTGTAGTAGTATCTACAAATGTGTTTAGCATTCAAATAATTGGTTTCAACGAGCCACTGTACATCATAAATGTACTTTTATTTTTTCCCTCGTCAGGATACAGGTGAAGCGCCTCATGAAGAACAATGCTGTTTACGAGAAGCGCTCCACCTACAGACGCTGCTGCTGGTATGTGCACTCGGAGGTCCTGTCCCGTTTTGGCCAGGAAGCTCTTCCCGTGCCCTGTCAGTGGACCTACCTCACCACAGGAGCTCGAGAAGAGTCCCGTGAAGAACCCCAGGCAGCCACAGGCTCTCAGGGAAACTCTCCCACTACACCCCAGACCTCCTCCGCCACATCTTCATCCTCCAACAAAAGAAAGAGCACAGGCAGCATGTCGATCACCAAGTTCATGAAGCGATGTACTGACCCTGAGCAGGTAGAGAAACAATAAGGAATTACCACGTAGACTTCTCTTGAACATTTTAGCTGTGGTATCATTTTATTATCTTGCTTTTCACATGTTGATTGTAAGATATTAGTGTCTCAAATTATATTAAATCCCTGTTTTTGTCAGACGGAAGCAATGGAGGCAGACGGTTTTCAAGCAGATACTGAGGATGACGACGAGGAAGACTGCGTCATCATCTCCACACAGAGTGGTGAGTTACACAGGAGAAGTCTTTTAACGTTTACTCCAATATTCAGACAAACGATTTTGCGTCGTCGTGGTTTAAAAAGTTAAAAATCATCATTAGACCAGCTCTGGAGATGAAATGGGACATTGTGGCTTTTCCAACTACAGCTGGACACATACAAAACACATTCAGATATATTTTCTTATTACATCAGATAAATCAATGTTTGCAGGACTTAAATAAGTTTGTTTTCTTTGACAGTTCAGTTTGTATTATGGTTCTGCAAAGATACATGTTAACATGTCTGAACATGGAGGAGCTGATGCACACACCTTCTAAATATCAGTGTGCTGCAACAAATGTTATTAGGGGTGTAATGGTACACAAAATCCACAGTTTGGTTCAGTGTTGGGGTACAGCAGAAAAAACTAATTTTAAACACTGGTGTTTTGTCACTAAGAAATCAAAATAACAGATGTCAGTGAAGCTCTGTTGTGTTTATAACTCCTGAACAACTGCAGCCTGTGCTCATTTATAGAGGGCAGGCTGACTGAACAACATGCACACATGACGGCACATTGTAGCACAGCTCAAGCACTTTGGCAGTATGCTTAAATGCGTGTTTAATGCTGCAGATATGCGACCATACTCTGTTGGTTATTGCTTTGGCACGGTCTGAATCTGCAGAGGATCCCTGAAAGCTCAGCTGCGAGGAGAAGGACTTACCTTCCAGTCTGTTTTTGTCTCCCTCTGCTCATCGACACATTTGGGTGATGCAGTCTTAAATCACATGTTTGTGTTTCCACAGACAAACCTGACCGCAGTGTCAGCGTACAGTTTAACACTAATCATGACCCATTTTCACTGTAACTAACCAGGAATCCATACAGTGTCTTTAAATGTCACGGGAGGTTCGCCAGCTCTGATCTCTCATTTCTGTTTGACACTTGGAGGCAGAGACACAACATGAGCTTGACTACACAACATGGACTAACCTGTCCAGATTATTTTGACAGTGTTTGTTTGGGTTGCAGGGTGTACAGAATCAAGGGTAGTAGTATACCCAACATCCGGTACTGAACGGTTTAGGACGAATACATGTACCGTTATACAAGTGTGTTATAAAGAATACAACTGAAAGACAAACATCAGAATGACCGTGTGCCTGTTCAGGGGAGCATGTTCCAGTCATGAGACGAGAGGGTTGATACAACTATCATGTCTTTGTCAATACATAGCAGGAGTTAGTTTAAGCCTCGGTCACACTGCATGACTTTCAGAGTCATCGGATCGCTGTACTGTTTACACTACACAACTTTCTGCAGTCTGTAAGCTGCAGTCTGGATGTTGTTGTGTCTGCACACTGCAGTGACTGATAGACAACAGAGGATCACACATTATAAGATCTTTCACAAGGAATAATCCCAGAGTCTGTCTGTTCTCCAAACCATGTTTCATCATTAATAATGACCACATTGTGTTTAATTAGGGGAGTAGTTTAAAAACATGCACATTAAGGGCAACATTTACTGCATACTGCTGTTAGAAAAGGAGTATAATTGGCTAATTAAATTAACTAATAACTAGCAGCAGTCAATGTCAGACAATCTTATCATACTTTAACAGTTACTTGTGTTACTGTAATCGTAACAAAACAAACAAAAAAAAATACATATTAGCAGTTTGAATTAAAATAAAAGCTCCCTGTGCAAAACTACCTTTGTAAAATATTACATATTAAAATATTATATATTAACAGTTCCTTTTAAAAACAAAACAAACACGTAACTCGTAGAAACACAAGATAAAGGCTGTCCTATGTCAACAATCTTGTCAATTTAGCATCAATATAATCCTTAAAAATAAACTGCATTTCCATAGAAATGTTGCGTTTTGTTGCTTCAACTTGCTCAGCCTCTGTTGGAGCTGCACTATTTCAGTGGGAACCATTTCAAAAATTAACATTTTTCACTGAAATAAGTGCTGATTGGTGGATCAGGTACAGTGTGAATTGAACACAGACTCCTAACACTGGTAACAGCTAAAAACTCGGTTTACTACATCCTGTTTGGTTCTAGAAAAGAGGAACGCCTATGTCTGCTTTCTTGTCTGTAGTCTCATGGCTCCCCCTACACGACCAGACATTTAATCTGCTAGATATCGTTCAGGCGTCTTCATAAGCAAGCCATCAGATCACATCTTTGAACAGTTCACACATACGGATTGTCACTGATTTGCCTCTGCATCCGGAAATGTCTGTGGTCTCCAAAAACTGCCCACGAGTAAAATCCTGAACTCTGCATTAACTTAATTTAAAGGCTAGGAGCACGGGGAACCTGTTAACTGTTGTCTAGAGTGAAGCTAATTAGTTAAGCTAATCGCCTCCTTTGATAATGTAGTGACACAGCTGCCATGTTTAATTTATATGAAATTAAATCATGTGTTACTCTGTAGGTCCAACCAGAGAGAACTCGTCCAGCGAAGGAGACTGTCCGATGGAAGTCACCCCCTCCGACACAGCTGCTCTCCCCGTGGCCAGCGCTGCTCCGACACTCGCCACTGCCTGAGGACAGGATTTTAGGCCGTCTCCTCTAACCAAGCTGCCCCCTGTTCCCCTCATTAACTCTTCCCTCCTGGTTCTGAACTCTACTGCGTCCAAGACGGAATCAAGTCTCCAAGCAAGATGAAGCACCACACTCTGGTACAAGCGGCTCGCAGCAAGTGACGTCTGCTCAGTATTACGAGTTCCCTCTCACTTCATTTTTTTTTTTTAAAGGAGTCAGGAGTCATCTTGCCTGTAAAATTTAGCTGTGCATAAAATCAGAGTGTCTGAATTGATTGAGAACAGTGTTCATTAACTATGTGTCTGATTTTTGTTGCATTGAAGTCAGGCATGTTTGACATGGGCGTCTTTAAAGAGGAAGGTCACGGTCTCTCTTGCACTGCTCTAGCTACAGCAGATTGGGTTGAACAGAGAGAGGAAGAGCAGAACGAATGCCCAGTTTTCATGAGAAGCATCCAAGACCCCCGAGAGCGGCATTATTATTTTTTTGACATGTTGACTTCATGACATGATTGGATTTCCTCTAGTCAAACTGTATATAGTTTACCAGAAATAATAGTTGGGGAAATGAGAGGCTGAAAGTCCATCTGAACGTTCCCCTTTTTGATGTCAATGGGTGCATTTATTCTGCAATTTCTAATTCTGACAACTCACTGGAGTAGTTGCTAGGCCTGTACTTGTACAGTTAGGTCCAGTGTCACAATGTTTTATAAATATGTATTTTCTTTATTTTGTTTTTCAAGAATACTTGAACAGGATAAATTCATTAAACATGAATAAAAGTACACACTTTTTATACTCAATTCATTCCACACCACTTCAGCGAGGTACCTTTGTGGTAGCTTGACGCCAACACCTTCACCACTCTAACAGTCACAACTATTTCTCATCAAGAACTGTGGTTTAATTTGAGACATGTAGGAGATAATGCAGTGACTGATAAAAGACTGTTAAACAACATCCAATAAAAGACCCAGTTCACTAGCAGCTGATTGAACTTACTAGAATTAGTAGCAGTTGTTTGCTGCTGGAAACATCTGGGGAAATGACGAATCCAAAAAAAATGAAGATTTGCTACAGTTCTCCTCATGCGGTGACCATTAAGAGTCAGCTTTTATTTTTAAAGTCCTGTGACAAATCTTAAATAAGGATTGATATCTGCAAAATAATCGGACACTCCAGGACAGTAAAATTGTTGTTTTGTAACCTCTCCTGTGCAGAGATCACTGCTAACATCACACCTCCTGTTAATGTTAGTTAAACTCCCTCTCTGCCTTCAAAAACCTCCTGAAGACCGAGCTCTTCAGAGAGCACCTCCTCTCCTAACACTACCAACAACTGGACATGCTAAACCTACCCCCCCTTTGCTGCACTAACATGTCCTTGTCTCACTGTACCTCGAGTTTCCCTTTTTGTAAAGTCGCTTTGAATAGAAGCATCAGCTAAATGTGAATGTACAGTATGTCATGTGTTAGCAGCTGCAAAGTAGCTTCTCTTAGCTGAACACTGCTTTTGCCTCGTAGTTCTGTTCATTAATCAAAAGTTAAGATGCAATGCAAGCAGTCTTTATTACAGACAGGTTAAAAAGCAACAGAACACAACTCAGAACATCTGGACAGATCACAACTGCTTACTGTTTAATAAGGTTACAATGCTGATTAAACATTTACCCCCCCCTCCCCCCTTCCATGAAACTGGTGGACAGGCTGAAGAGACCGCAGAGGATAGGCCAACTTAGCCCTACAAGTGGATTTAGACTTGACATCAAATTATAACTTCTAGTTAAAAATGTGTTTTTGGTTTGTAATTAATATTACAGTTTTAAGGTGGCGACAAAGATTTCTATTGTAAAGGAAAAAACAAAACAACCGCAGGGCTTCTAAGATTTATGTGTTACATGTTTATGTACAACTTACTTGGGATTTATTAGAGCAATGAGAGGTAGGTTGTTGTCATCTTAACCAACCACAAGCAGGACAAACTAATAAGCTTTTATAGATTTATACCTAGTATAGATTAATTAACCTTCAATGACATGTTTCAAGGGAAAAACATTTTACACACTTCATTTCACGACTTTGACTTCTCGTTGGGCTGGTAGGTGCTACTAATTGCATTTTCATATACTTTGAAAAACAGACCTGTTATTATCTCAAGGAAATGTGTTTGATACAAACAAAATACAAGATTAATTAAAACGACCATCATCATCATCAAGACGAGTCCATGCTGCCAGCTTTAACAACAAATTAATTCATGCCTGCCTGCATGCACAGAGCAAGTTGATTACATGAAGCGTCTGCCTCTACAATTATCACTCGAGTAGTGTGAACAAAGCATTTTACATTTAGGGCACGCTTTACACCTTTAGCGTAAAGTTTTAAATGACCCTGGAAAGTGCTTCAAACTGGTAAAATATAACAAAATATTTTGGTTTAAGGATCTTCATGACATTTCGGGGGGCCTTGACAGTAAATGTTTCTGTTTTGGACCTTAATGTTTAAGTCAAATTATACAGAAACAAAATGATTTTATGATTTGCGATTAAGGTTTGTGCTCGTACATGTAGAATTACATTTAAAGCAAACAGAGAAATTAGTTGTACAACACCATGGAGTGTAAGGCCACTGCAGAGCAGAGGACAAACGGGCAAGCAAGACTCTTCATCACACCAAATCAGACAAAACACTGTTTGAACTTGAGCACCGGCAAACAAAAGTTATCACATTTCAAGTCTTTAATAAAACCGGCGCACAGACACCCAGCGATGCCAAGATACCCCAACACAAGTCAACAACAGTATCTGATTAGATTCACTTCTACGTTAACTGCACAGTCAGACGTGTACGCTGATAATACAGCAGACTGTTTACTTCCAAAGGACGCGGAGGAAGCGTGAACACAGTTTAAAGAAGGTCTCTCAACATGCCACGTGATGTATACCTGACTGGTTGACTGAGCACAGAGGACTGCTGCTGCCACAGTCTGTTCACCGCACAGCATGTAACATTCATTCGGGAAGCAACGAAAACAACAACACTTGGGCCCTCGCTTTCTCCTTACATCTGTTAGTAATGCAACACAAACGTGCTGCTGAGACAGTCTGCAGTGTGACGTTATCCCCCGCATGGAGAGGGAGGGAGGGGTGTGCTCAGCAAAAGCATTAGGGTGAGGTTGCCCCTAATCTATCACTGCTTTTGACTTAAGTTAGACTGTAAAAAATAAACGTATCACTAGTCGTTTTTTTTTAAAGGGGCAGTTTCACCCCATTTAGTGCCATGGTGGGTGGGGGTGCTGTAGCCAGACGGGGAGTTCGGGGACAGCTCAGCTCAGCTCAGGGTCCGAATGGTTTCTAGCAGCTCTGGTTTGAGGAGGGAGGAGCTCTTCCCACCTGCTGCTGCGATGTCGGCCTGCACAGCGGCGTCCCCACGCAAATGTGAGCAGAGCTGCAGGGACCTAAGAACAAAAAAAAAAACAACATACAGGCACACTTAAACTTATTTTCATTATTGATATACTGGTTGTTTATTTCATTAATATAATTACCAGAGCCAAAAAGGTATTCAATATGTAATATCATAGAATGGCACCGGAGGAGTGTTAGTGTAAGTAATATAATCATAACAATAACAAATGCATGTGTACAGCTGTCCGTATTTACAACAGTGGTGTTGCACTCTGAAACTGGAAGTGCTATATCACAAAAAGATTTCGGTTTCTACTCAGTGTTGTGTTGATTGTATATGAATCTGGCATTATTCTGTTCTATTCTTCTTTTTGTCAACAAGTCCCACGACAAGACCAAAGCCAACAATGTGTCGTACCACCTCTCAGGGCTTTATGATTTCCCTAACCTGTCTGTTTCCTCCTGATAAACATACTTCCTTTGATACACACTTTCATTTTAAGAACAGCGCCTTTGTTGGGGTTTCTTTTTCAGCAGTTGATGAATACACATTTACAAGATCAGGATGGTGTGTGGGACTGACTCGAAAATAAACTGCAGTGCGTGTTCATGGTAAGAAAGGATTTGGTTTCAACCTTTTCGTTGGTTTGGTTTACAGTAGAAAACTTTAAAAAAAATATCACCAGCCTTACCAGTACATGAACACGTGACTTCCATCTAAATATAATACTTTATGTAGGCCAGTTTCATAAGAGAAGTCTGCTTTCAACTCACCAGGTTACACTCTGCGAGAGCGACTTCCTCAGACTCTTGTAGTTTCTGACTTCCAGGAGCGATGAGCTCAAAGGGCTGCCAGCCGTCCACCAAGGACTCCCGTACAAACCCAAACAGCACAGGCAGCCGGTCCCACGCATAAAAGGTCCCTGAAATCACACATCATCTTTACTGACTCGCTTCGTTTTGGATCGTTCTGAATTGAAGATTAAAAAAAGAGACTTACCTTGTAGCAAGCTTCCATCAGGCAGTCTGATCCTGAGCAGGGTGTAGTTGTATTTCCTTCTCTCCCTCTGCTCCTCTTTCTCCCTCATGGCCTTAGTGCGCAGCATGGCGTTCTTCTCCACCAAATCACTCCTGAGAAACACAAACAAGACATGCAGGATCTCTGAGATGATGATGGTGGACAAACAGCACCAGACCACAGTCTTTGGTAATTTCACCGTCTCCTCCAGCATCTCAATAATTTGTGCTGAAAACAACAACCTGTGTACAACCGAGCTGCTGTGCACAAGAGTGCAGACACTAATGTGGCTGTTTCGCAACAGCTGTGTGCTGCTTGTGCTAGACTTTAACCGAGCACGATGAGTCAGGAGTTTATAATCTCACTTTAACAGATGTGAAAATGCAGATGTTAGAAATCAGACATTGATCTTTACTCTGCTGTCGTGGCATCACTTCCACAATCAGAGAAAAGTCTTTTTTTCTGTGTAATTAGATGATGTTTGGTGTTGGTTTTGGGGCAGCTGTACCTCTGCTGTTGCTCCTTCTTGAGCTCCTCCGCCGTCAGGTTGTAGAACTCTGGTGGCAGCTCGAAGCGCTGGGCGTTGGGAGAGGGTCTGAACACTTGAGGCTGCCTGTCCAGCTGAGCTCTGACTGGCTCTCCTCTCTGGAGGCGATCCCTCCTCTCCTTCATCAGCTCCAGGTCATCGGGACTCTGCTCTGGTAACACCAGGAACTCCTCTTCCTCCTCTGATACCCAGGAAAAGCAAATATAGATAAATATATGCAACAGCCAGGCCGAGTTGATCTGTGATAAATTAAGGGACATAAACCCAACGGCCTGTTGATAAGGAACTTATCAGACGGCTTCAGGGTTAATTTACCTTGACCATCTACAGGGAGCATAACACTTATGAAGCCCAGCGCCTCCAGGAACTCTCTACTGCCCTCCACACAACGAACTTTCTCCTGGAATCAATCAAATGAGGCAATGATATAAAAGAAATTGCTTCTACTCGAGGGAATGCCATAAAATCTGTCATGAACGTGCAAACACACCTGGAACACCTTGTTGCTGAGTTTAATCTTCCTGTATTTCTCCTCTGTGGGATTCTTGCATATATTATCAACATACCTGTTGACAAAACAACGAAGAAACATGAAATGACGTCTGTGTTTAAAATATAAAAAGGTAACGAAGATATTCAGCTCTGTGAGAACAGCAGAAAACAAGAGTTGCAGGGTGTCTTACTTGCTTATGATGTCCACAGCAGTCTTCACTTTCTCTCTGTCTTTGTTAAATGTGTGGACCATCATAACAGAGGCCTCAACTGCATCCTCCTCAAACCGCTGACAGCAACAACAGAGTACACGTTTTATCAACACAAACATTCAGTCATATTCAGATTAGAGGATTATGCTGCTGAGAATTGCAAACACGTTCTAATTCGGGGCAGAAAAAAAAAACGACAACAAGGTACAACATCTTCAGACGTACCATTAAAATGGCCTCTTTAATGTGAACCTCCCTCTCACTCTTAGTTAAAGTGGCTCCGGTTAGCGGACAGGTGAAATACACACCTGACACTGAGAGGCAGGCGAGATCTTTCACTGGCACATTGGATCCCTGGAAAGAATTGAACCAACAAATATTACCAATAATCACTAATAATCACTGTGAACCAGATATGATCGAACACATCACAGTAATACGTACCTCTGCTGTAGCTGCATTTTGTTTTCCAGCCAGTGCTGCTGCCTCTGCCTCCAGCTCTCTTTTAACTATAAGCAAACAGAGAAAATCATTACATGTATTTTCATCACAACAGAAAACTAAACCTTCATATTGCGGTTTAAAGGACAGGTGTCTTCTGGGATGACTGAATTTACTTCATACAAACATGTCGCTTTGAAATACAGACTAGAACCACGAGCTATAAACACATTCAAAGGCCATCTGTTGTATTATGGGTACGACAGACACGTCTACTTTCCATGGAAAGTCTCAAACAAACAACGCAGAGAATAGAAGCACGACTAGCCATCAAGGGGAAACCACCACATTTGTATTGCATGCAGCAAAATGAGAAACCATTTTTTCTGATCTGATCATATCGGCACTAACATAATAATAATAAAAAGGAACAGGGGTGCAACGATTGTTTTTTTTTTTTTGTAATCCAAAACTTCCGCTAAAATGACGATACGCATTTTCTACAACAGATTTAAGCTTTTCAAAAATGCCTATTTTATGATGACTAAGTGATTTTCAAGCGGAAACTATACAGCGATACATTTCACTGGGACGCTACAGAACGCTGTACGGCAAAACAGACAGACACAAGAACAGTTTCTTCCCACAAGCCAGCAGTGATGAACAGTTAACACCAGAAACACGGCGTCAGCAACATTCACTGTGCCTGTAAATTATTTATTCTCACTGTTTAAATGCAGGTTTTGTTCTTTAAGCATGTAAATATCATCACTCATACTGTCATATCTACCTAACATATGTACACAGAACAACCTGCTACATAAACTATATTTATTAGTAGTAGTTTTAGCTGTATTTATGTCTATATCTGTGTATGTACATTGAGAGCAAAGTGAAAATGGACTCAAATCCCTTGTATGTACACACGTACAAATACAAACACACATTTGGACGATTAGTTCAAAGATTATCAGCAAAAAAAAAGTTCTAGATTGACACAAATTTCACTCTCTAAAAATTCACATGGCTGGCCTATAAACTGCATATTTAATGAGGACTGTTTTCATGACAACAACCCATGACCTACATCTGAATAAGATCAACACAACCTCACACCTAGTATGACATCTGGATGTAAAAACATTACTCAAGTCCAACTAGAACCAAAATAAGCAACGGTGACGGGAAGAGGGGTGAATCATTGTCTGGTGACGGGTGTTTGTCTGTCTCACCCTGGTTCCTGATGGCGTCCTGAGAGGTGTGGACCTTGGGCCGCTGGTGCTGCTCGATCCTGGCCAGGGCTGCAGCTCCAGCCCGCTGGGCTCCTTCACTGGGGGCATAGCTTTTATTCTTGGCACTGGAGCCGCTCGGCACCCTCTCAGGCTTCGCACTACAGTGTAACGAAGACATAAAAAACTATTATTTTATGCACACATGTAGCTTTAACACGTAAGAAGAGTGCATGTTCGCTTGCTATGCTATTTCACAGGCTAACACTACCCAACACAAACTCTATTTTCTAATGAACAATAAGGTGGCTTAACGAGTAACTTTAATGACTGAAAACACTGTCTGAATAAGCTTCTTCAGGGATTAACTGCCAGCTACCCTAAAATTAGATGGACGCCTTCCGTCGTGCCGAGTATTACCGCCAGCTGCTAACGGCAGTTAGCCCGTTAAACGCGACCTAACATGCCGCGAAAATCACCATTAAACATTGTTCTGGTTAGATTTACACGCTAATGGCAACAAAACATTAATGACTAGCGACTAGCTCTGTGCTAACTCAATTGTGCAGACTAGTTAGCTTCGTGGCTAGCGTTATAGTAGCAGTAGTAAAAGTTTTTGGCTTGCCTGGTGTCCTCTGTTAGCTTCTTCCCAGGCCCCGCTGATTTAAATTTCATGTCTTTCTTGATGTCTTCGAAAAACTTCTTCATTTCTTTTCAGCTTGTCTCAGGACAGCCTGATGGCAGAAACACACAAACAGACAGATGGAGGAGCAGCTACCTAATCTTAGCTAGGAGGAGGACCAAAACAAGATTGTGGGGGCAGCTGACAGAAAACTACTTCCGCCTCATCGAGTGTTCGCGTCGCCCCCTCGTGGCTGAGTCCTGTATCCGGGTCACGTGGGTGTAGCTACCGGTAGTGATGGGAAGTTCGGTTCTTTTTAGGGAGTCAGATCATTTGACGCAGCTCACCAAGAAGAGCCGGCTCTTTCGGCTCCCAAACGGCTCTTCATTTTAACACGTATACATTTTATAATACAGCCAAATTTAGCGCTGTTTTGACTTATGATTTGTATGTGTACACATATATCACTTCAATTATTCAATACATACTTTGTACTGAAGTATGCAAAAGTAAAAATTACATTTTCTAATATCAATAAATTGCTGTAGCCAATTGTTTTCATTGCGTTTACAGGACCTTGTAACTCTCTGAAACCGCCCAATGAATGCACTGACGTGCTTGTAAAACCACTCTGCTACACAAAGCAGATAGAAACACCCCTCATCTGGATGTGTATGGGACTGCAGTCGTTGGGACATCGGCATTGGTTTCATTCAAAACCAAAGAGTAAAAATGTTCTTCTTATGCTGAATAAAACCTGCCTTTATTTCCCTCGTCCCATTCTTTTTGCCATAACCTGCCATATACTTCCAGATCTAATACCTTCCTGTTGACTATTCTTTTTGCTTTATCTATCTATCTATCTATCTATCTATCTATCTATCTATCTATCTATCTATCTATCTATCTATCTATCTATCTATCTATCTATCTTAGATATATATTATTTATCTATCTAAATAATACTTTAAAAGTGGCTGTTTTTAACACATAGAAAAGAGGTAAACATGTTGTTTTGCCTTCAGAGAAATCTCAACTCTGATCAAAAGGGCACAAAGGATAAATTTTTAAACATAAATTAGGATGTCTGGATTCTGTGGTCGCTATGTTTTGTCTCCACATCATTCAGACATGATCATCATTTGAACATAAACAAACTCTGTATCAGCACGATTTCTAGGAAATCCACACCTTCACTTTTTTGTGACGACCCACTAAACGGACCAAAGCTGTTTCAGGATGGAACATGTAAGATTTAAGATTAAGATGTACTTAAAATTCAGCTTGTTTTGCTTTATATTTTACCACTGAAAACTCTTCAGAATTTATGATTTTTAATTCAAAGATGTGAGGTCTTTATAGTGAGACAGTTGATGGTGCGTTCACGTGACCTGCAGCCAAGTTTAAAGAAGTTTGTTTCTGTCTTCAGATTAATCGACATTACACTTGGACAGCTGTCATCAAGCTGAACCCCAACTGTCCAGACAGCCCGAGACTGATCCTGAGAAGAGTCCCTGCAGCAGCAGCAGCCCCTCAAACACCTCCTGGCTTTCCTCCTAGCTCACGCCTTAGCTCCTCTTCCAACTCATCTACCTCGTCCTCCTCCAACTCTTCCTCTGAATCTTCTTCCAGCTCTTCCTCTGAATCTTCTTCCAGCTCTTCTTCCAGCACGTCCTCCCCTAGCTCGTCCCCAGGCTCTCTTTCTAGCAGCACAACAGAGGATGAACTCTGGAGTTGTGTGCTGTTGGAGGGTGAGAACAAGATCATCTTAAGAAAGCTGCCAGTAGCAAGCTCATCTGACAGGCCTGAAGAACCCAGCAAGGTTTGTATGGAGCTTCCTTACGAATCCTTAGCCACCGACCAAGTCTTGTCTGATGACAACTGGCCTTTTATTCTGAACTGATTTAATGTAATGTGTGTTTAAAATTCATCTTATGGCCTTTGCCTGGTTGTTTGTTGTTTGACTTTTTGGGCTGCCAATATAGAGATGATACTTGCTTCAAATAATAGTAGATACAGCTCCAAAAGCTGCATAGTCAAAGTTTGAATTATGAGGTCACACTTATTCTTGTCCAGATCACGTTTGTAATGTTTATTTGTTTGTTTCAGCAGAGTACAAGTGACTTGAAGAGGACCTCTGGTACCTGAACTGAACACAGTTCATTTAATGATGCCAAAGATTTGCACAATGACATTCAACATGATAAAACTATGTAAAAAGAGTTCCTCAAATACAAAGATTCAAAACAAGAAGAATTGCTGTTGAACTGTTTCCATTTTCATCTTTTCATTGAATGTTAGATGATGAAAAATCTTATTGTTTGGTTGGGAGGTGAATTAAACCCTAAAAAGACCTTTTCCAGTGGTTATACGAAAAGCAAAGAACATTAAGTTTTGTTTGTTATTCAAACGAGACAAAAACATGTTCAGACTACTTGCCAGACATAAAATTGCAGAACATGCAAGCATAGCATTTGTGTATACTGCTATTTATTTATCTGGGTCAAATACACAGGGTAGTGTCGTCATTTAATACACAAATATACACAAATAGACCGGCACAGACACGAGTTTAAAAAATACAAGCATACAATGAAGCAAGAATACGCGTATACAACTGCACAAAAGATATTAAATTAAAATATCATCATAGTACTAAATAAATCCAAATGAAAGACACAATAAATTGTGTCTAGGAGCCACAACTGGACACTTTTTAAAAACTTTTATACTGACATTTAGTTTCTCTGACAAGCAGTTTTCCAACTATTCCAGTTTCATGTTTATTTCTGCTGTGAAGTTGGACATTTTAACATAGGAGCTTATGGAGATTGAAATGTTCTGTAGCCTTACGTTCTGTAGAATTACAGTTTTTAGCACCTCTGTATTGACTTTATTTCCCAGCCATGGAGGTTGCCGCTTGGTCATGAGTAATATAAATCATAATAAATACACATGTAGAGCTGTCCATATGGTATTGCACAGTGGTATTGCACTTTGAAACCGTGGGCACAAAATGGTATGAATACATATTTCTACGTAGTATTGACAGTGTGTGATATTTAGTGGCATCTAGTGGTGAAGTTGTAAATCGCAACCAACTGAATACCACTCGCCTCACCCTCCCGTTCTAACCATAAAGAAGAAGGATAAATTGCACCCGCTCCCTCCGCAGATATAAAAGGCTCATTTTAAGGCAATTAAGTTAGTAAAGTTAGTTAAGTTAATAAAAACATAACAATTCTCAATTCAGGTTAATATATGCAAATGAAAACATAGTTATGGTTATCATATAGCCATTTCTTGCTATATGTGGACTATGCCGTTGCATAGGGCCCCATAACCACCAGGGGGCCCCCAAGCTGCACGTTCAGCCTCAATATATTTTGGGAAAAATTAAAAATACTTGTCTTTATTTGTAGCCAGGCAAACGCCCTCATTTGTTGTGTGAAGCACTTCTATACTTGCTACTTGAGTACATGCTGCATCTGTTGCATGAATTAACACAGTTATATATTTATTTTCTATGCAAATGTTTAATTCCTCTGCACATTTTTTAACTTTCAGAGTTTTAATTCCTGCACATTTTTAATTTCTCTGTACACATTTAAATTCTATGCAAATGTTTAGATTATCTGCAAATGTTTAATTTTACTACATATGTTTAATTTCTTTGATTTCTCTGTACACATTTAAATTTACATGTATCTCTCATTCAGCGTATGGTTACTGTGTTATAAGTTAACTCTAATGTAAGTTCAATGTATGTTACTGCTACTGGATGATCTATCTATCTATCTATCTATCTATCTATCTATCTATCTATCTATCTATCTATCTATCTATCTATGAATGTACTCCAGTCTGTTTTCCTCTTAAAATGTAACAGACTGTTGCATCGCCACAGGTCATCTGAAAAGGTTAGAAATCTACAAAATAGGGGCCCCCAAACAGCATCTTGCATAGGGTCTCCAAACAGCTAGAGACGGCCCTGATCCTCTTAAACGCTGCACACTGTACCTTTAAAGAATAGCTCACTTTTACGAGCAGCACTTGAAAGCATCACACACACTCTGCCGTTAGTGCCACGTCAAACGTGACGTACCAGGAGGTGTAGTCCGGGTGGGAGGCGTCTTTGAAAACCAGTACAAGAGACCTCACAGCGGCAACTGGCATTAATGGTCTTAAAAGCCGAGAGGAGCACTTCTCAGAGGTAAGAGTTCATCACTTCATTCACGTTATCTTTCATGTTTTCACCGAGCTCGCTGTTTACAGACACAGTTAGCCGGTTAGCTGTCCGTTAGCATGTACTCGGCTGTGGTGCCGCTGTCACTCGTGTGTCCTCTCTCTCTCTCTCTCTCTCTCTCTCTCTCTCTCTCTCTATAAATGTAACCTGCACGGCAAACACGCTCACTGCGGAGGGCAAAACTTAGTAAGGGCAGCCTGTTTCATTACATAATGAATTCAAAGAGAGATAAAATGATTTTTTTTTTTTAAATCTCTGCTACGAGTTACAAGAGGCATATCTGAGGTTGTTCAGGTGGCGTCCCCTTCACAGCCTGCTGGGAACACAAAACTTTAAAGCATTATGAGGATTTAACATCTGAATTATGTCCTCATTTTAAGTGAATGTGCCGGTGTTATGTTGCTTTAGCTCTCAGCATCCCATTCAACTGCTAAAAGTTCCCCCGCCAGTAGTTCCTGGTCCAACAAGCTGCCTGTTGTGGGTGTTGGTTCATACCAAGACAGTAATTAGACATTCCTTACTTCAATTACAGTTGTTTAATATAAGATGTAAGTGTCATGCTGGGTGTTGGATTATGTCAGCGGTCATACTAGTTTTACTGGCAGTAATTTGGATTGTAGGAATACTGAGGTCACGAGCCCAACCCCACCCACCCACTAAGGTTTTAATCATCTGTCAACCACGTCAAATATTTAATCTCTACTACATGATGGCGAGCTGCCAGGTGTGTAACTCTACTGGGGAATACCAAATTCCTTTCATTATGATTAAACGTATGTTGTTTTTGCTTAAACCTTAATCAGATTCAGTCCAATACACTCAAGATTCAGCCTTAAAACTCAATATATGAATGTGTCTAAGTGTAGCGTGTAAACTCCCCTTCGTGCCTTTATAACCATCACATTTCTGGGGTGGACCCCATGTACGAAAAGGCTGCAGTGACCCGGGTTGAGCTGTTCTATCATCCATCCATCCATCCAACCTCTTATCCTTATCAGGGTTGTGCGGGCTGGAGCCATCCTAGTTGGCACTGGGTGAGAGGCGGGGTACACCCTGTACAAGTCACCATTTCATCACAGGGTGGATACATAGATACAAACACATACAAAAACATTCACGCTCTGTACTATCATATAAACGCAAAAAAATGCCCCCCTCAAATTTCCAGAAATATGGTTGAGGACATGACCTTAGTATCCTCAGTTGGTAGTTACAGCCCCGCTCACCAGTAACCACTCATCCCTTTTCTTTAAATCTGTGTTTCAGTGTGGCAGAGTTAAATCAAAAGTACTGTTAATCATGGACCCGAGCACCAGTGGACTCGCCCAGAAGTTGGCCGAAGCCGACCAGTCGCACCTCTTGCAGTTCTGGAACGAGCTGAACCCCACAGAGCGGGCTGACTTGATCCACGACCTGCAGGGGATGGACTTTCAGGAGATCAATGGATTCTTCAAGAACGCCATGGAGATGTCCAGCAGCAGCAAACATGAGAAGATGGATGCCCGCATGGAGCCGGTGCCAAGGGAGGTGCTGGGGAGTGTGACGAGGGACAGGGACTGTCTTAAAGACTGGGAGCTAACAGGTGAGCTCCATCAAAATCAAAGTGCAGCGTACTACATGCTGTAAGGAAACAAAGAGGATATTTTTTAGCAATGTTTGATTTTATTGGATAAGGTTAGAGTTTTATTGCAATGTCATGCAGCACAAGAGAATACGTGAGCAATTACAAGCCAGACTTGGGTAGATACTGTGGGAATAATAATCCTCTAGAGAGACTGCAGCCTAGCAATTAAGTCGTGTTGTTGAGCAACTATCAAATACGAAGTGAAGGCACACAGGTGAGAGAGGGGAAAGATTTCCTGGTATCAGACTGAGAAGCCTAAAGGGGATTAAAACATCACATGGTAACCCAGATTCTTGGATGTTGAGAAGGGCAGTAGGTGTCCTGATTATTGTGTTACTGATATTTTAGACTCACATAAAAGCAGGTTTTATTTTTTTTAAATAAAACCTTTATTAAGAAGTCCACATTGAGGAAACCAGCTCTTTGTCTGCTGTGTGGTTGTCTAAGCTCACAAACTTCTCCCAGCCCCTTTCGTAGATTTGACACATGAGTAAGTCAGCTTGCATTGTTCATTATTACTTTGCGCAATCCTCCTTGCAGTGGGGGTCTGTTGAGTTTTTCTTCTTTCTTGGGGGAGGATGACAGTAGAAACCGGGCAGCAGAAAACATCTGGTTTTGATTCGTGCCTGACGTAAATGCCATTGCTGCCTGACCCTCATTCATGAGGTCACGCTGCTCTGTCGGGACCGTGCGTGTAGGTTTAGAAGAGTAGTCAAAGTCTAGCAGGCCCGCCCTGGCTGCTGGTATAAACCTGTCTTTTGGCACTCATAAGAAGTATTTCATATCAAGTCACGTAGCAGCAGTAAGCAGTAAGATAAACTGGAACTGTTATGAACCGATGAACCACAATAAAGGCAATCAAGTGCAGTTATCACATTTTAGTTTAGGGCCAATTTACTATGTCACATTGCCAAAGTCCTATAGGACTAGTCATAAAATGTTGTGCGAAGGATTAATAAATGTTATCAGGATTAATTTCTTTTCATTTATTACTTATCCAAGATGTTTTTCCAAAGGCAATAAGAATGCACTAGATTAGAGATTAGATTGTGCTATGCGTGGTGTATCATCATTTCAAGATGTTATGTTATGTTTCAATATCTTAACTTATCTTTATAGGACACATATTCATAATACTGTTTACTCTGCTCCTTCAGGTCTGCACAGCATCTCTCAGAGTAAAGTGGCGGTCCTGCTGCTGGCTGGAGGCCAGGGAACCAGACTGGGGGTCTCTTACCCCAAAGGCATGTACGACGTGGGTCTGCCGTCCCACAAAACTCTCTTTCAGATCCAGGCTGAACGCATATTGAAGCTGCAACAGCTGGCGGAGCAGAAGCACAAAATCAAGTGCTGTATTCCCTGGTAAGACATCGTGTTATTTAAGAAGAAATGACTAAGGCATTTCAGTAAGTGTGCCTGTCAGTTCAATTGCTGCTTTATTTGAAAAAAAGAAACAGATGCAAGCTACCAAATACTGTCTCTATATTCGTGATGAGTTACAAAACCTTTTGTCCCAGTTGTTTTTTCATAATGATTTACTGGGTCAAATCACTGTCAGCACCAAAGGGCAATCAGTCACGGAAGTTGTATTACTGGAAAAGGATTAGTTCCCTGTGGATCCAAGTACAGTTTGACAGTGTGGAAGATGAGGGTGTCAGGAAGTCAGTGGAAAGCATAAAGTCTCCGCCGTAGTTAAGGTTTAACGGTTATTGACGATTATGTCAGATATGGATGTTGTTACATTTTTATTGTCTGTCACATGCTTAAACTTTATACAGTGTCTCTGGCTCGGGCTGACGTCAGCATTGTAGTTTCGTTTTTGTGAAATTTTCTACAGCATTTAAAAAATATTTTATATATTTTGATTAACTTTGAAGTGTTTTACTAAGCGTGTATCCACACCCAGCGCTAACCTCCCTCTGTGTTGCTTTCAGGTACATCATGACCAGCGGCAGGACAATGGAGTCCACCAAGGAGTTCTTCTCAAAGCACAACCATTTTGGCCTGGGCAAGGACAACGTCGTCTTCTTTCAGCAGGGCATGCTACCAGCCATGGACTACAAAGGCAAGATCATCCTGGAGAGCAAAGGGAAGCTCTCCATGGCCCCTGGTGAGCCCACTCAGGATTTGTGCTGTGCCTCTCACTTGCCACAAGTTGAATCTGTGTGTTTCAAACGAGTGTGTTTTTGTATTTCAGATGGGAACGGGGGTCTTTACAGAGCCCTGGGGAACCAAGGAATCATGGATGACATGGAGCGGAGGGGGATCGAATTCATCCATGTGTATTGTGTAGATAATATCTTGGTCAAAGTGGCGGACCCCGCCTTTGTTGGTTTCTGTGTGCAGAAAGGAGCGGACTGTGGAGCTAAGGTTGGTCACGCCTCTGTCTGTTGCTGTCTGTTTCTTCCTACACTTTTTAAGGATTTTAAATACATCTCAAGATGAATTAAAATGCTAATTAGGTATGAAACAGAGTCATCAGATTGTGGTTTTAGATCTTTTAATTTATAGAGCTTCTTCTTATAGAATCATGACGTCACTTTTACCTTTTTTATTTTTGTGATCATAAAAGTCTTTCGTGTCGTGTTCTGCCGAGCATTAAAACATGTTTCTGTCAGGTCAGGTGCTACATTTTAAGAGAAATGAACAAAGGTTTACGCATTGTCTGTTATAATTATTTCACTACTGTCCACCTGCAATGCTGATAAGTTACCTTTTATCAGACCAGGAAGTAATAATATTGTAAGGCTGCACGCACACAACAATTAACAGCAAATAAACACAGCAAAGAAACGTCCATATTATTTATTCAAACATGGACTTTGTCAGATTGACACAAGTACGGGCTGAATGTGATCCAGTCTGATCAGTCAGTCCATTCTTTTAAATTCCAGGATGTCCTAAAGGGCGACGGATGTTGATTCATGTCTTTTGTGTGTGTGTGTCTCTGTTTTGTGTTAAGAGGTGTGGTCATTTGCATCTTCCACAACTCAACACTGGGTGGCGATATAGCCCACTCTGTCTCCTCCTGTCGTCCCCCCTCTCTTCTTCTTGAGCAATAAGCCCATTACAGCTTTCTAGGAAATTTGAGGGTTGAGCCCAGAATCTTTCTTCGCTTTTCATCATGGTCTCAGATGACACGAGTTCGATGTGGAGTTGCCACTTTTTTTTTCCTAAACCGTGTCGTTGGACAGAGTGTACTTTCATTTTGGGAAGGCAAAAACTGTTTTTCCACAAGCAAATATACCATATTTGTGATTGATTATAACTGAATGCTTATTTTTATTTGGCTTGTAACATGTATTAGCACAGCCAGCATACTGTACATGCAATAAATTGTTGTAATAAGTTGGGATGTGCCTCACAGAACAGGTCCATCAGTTTCAGATAAGTTTAGAAAGAAGATCATCCAGTAAAGCTGGTTTAGTTTTGTTGTCACAGTGACTTATCCTCTCCTGCTATCATAATATATGATAGTAATGCTATAAATAGCTACACTCCAGTGTTACAATAGAAAAAACAAAATAAAAATATGAAACGATGATCAAAATTTTACATTACATAGAAGTTTTGCTGACAAAGAGACAACATTTACTAAAATACCATGAAATGATTTAACTATAGATATTTTCTAAAGGTATTTTGGTGATTATAAGTATTAGTATTTGATCATAAATGCAGCTGTGACTCGATTGGACAGCCTGTGCTGAAGCACTGTGCTGTTAGCTGAAATATATCCACAGAAAATGTCCACGTTGTCCTCAGGTTTATGAGTGATAATATAAAAGAAATTGGCCCATCAAAATTCGAATAGATTCTTCATCAATATTGCACAATAATTACACAGAGTGAAGCTGGAAGTGATTTGTTGGTTGTCCTGGTGAAACACTGATTGGCCTGTTGCAGTTTGGTCTCCTGCTGTAAATTGTTTGAGTAGTTGTTGCCAAGGTTACCACCAACAACAAGAGACCCAAGTATCAATAAATAATGAACCAGACAGAGAGAGACAGCAGACTTACAGCAATCAGGAAACTTTAAAAAATCCAAAGACAGTACATGTGATCTCCTGATTGGGTAATAGGATATGACCTTAGAGTTATTCATACTTTTTGACGAACAAGGTTCTGCTAATTAGAGTTTAAAGAAATGTTACCATGGAAACTCCATCAAAATGAGGTTTTCCTGTATTCTCAGGTCATTTGATCAGTTTGTATCCACTTCAAATGTAAATGAGGTTTCTTAGACGTCCAGAGTGTGTCTGAAACTCCTCTTCTTCTACCAGCTCAGACTGTTTGACTACATGTTATTTCTTATAGTACCACACTGAAATATATTTTTTCCACCTAACACAGAATAAATTGAAATATTTAACCGTGTGGATCGTCCAGACCTCGCTCCTGTTTGACATTACGAGCTGTGCGGTGGAGCAGAGATGGAAGGATCAGATCAGAGCACAGTCCCACCCTCCCATCATAAATTACTAAGCTCCACTACAGTTCATGTGGCTTCTCCACCACCCCTACCCCTCACCCCACCCCGTTCACCAACCCCCTCATCAGGACTCCACTCTGTCATTAGCAACTAACAGATGGGGAGAGGGTGTTTTTTTTTCTTTCAGCGCAGACTTTAACTTGCTGGCTGTATAAAGTGGATTACACAAAATCTGATCCTTTCATCTTATTTAAATATTAAAACTACCTAAACTTTTGACTTATTTCTACTCCTAACCCTGCTAATTTGCCCAGTTTAAAAGAGCAAAGTCCCAAACATCAAGCAAGTGCAACAACACAAGACCTAGCAGTCAGCTAATATTACTTACTAGTCCAACAGCAAGAAGTCCAGCTCGGCGTCTGTCTTTCAGTCTTTTATTTCACAAGACTCTCACCAACGACTAAAAGTCAGTCCCAGATTTACTCTTGTCCGGCAGCTACCTGTTCGGTCACTCTCTCCTTCTCTCTCCTTAGCTTCGCCGTCAGCTTTCACCCTGATCTTGAAAACCTCCTCTTCCTGGTGGTCCAAACACCTGTGATACAAACACTAACATTTCAGTTTGCAGCAGGTTATTTTACTGTCCACCAGGAAACTCTGTAAATAGTTATGGTGGAGCAGACAGAGTGCAAACAGAAAACATTTTTTCTCCATAAAATATGATCCAGTTTCGCCAAAATCAGTGAAATAGTTGGAGGTGTGTAACTTATTGTGTAAAGATTACAGTGTTTTATTGTGTTAATTGTTTGGTTGGTCTTCTCGTGCCATGGTTTCCAGGTGGTGGAGAAGACCAATCCGACAGAGGCGGTGGGTGTGGTCTGCAAGGTGGATGGGCGTTATCAGGTGGTAGAATACAGCGAGATCACCCTGGCGACTGCTGAGAAGCGTAGTGCCGACGGCCGACTGATGTTCAATGCAGGAAACGTGGCGAATCACTTCTTCAGCTTCTCCTTCCTCAGAGATATAGTACAGTAAGACTAATGCACGCTGAACACATTCACACACACTTTTCATTCAGTTTGTGCTCCTCTTTGTTAAAACGTATTCATTTGTTGCTCAACAGTTGTGGTTTCTTGTAGCTCGACCAGCATCCTTCTCACTTTTTGCTCTCTGTTTCTATATCAGGAAGTACGAGCCACAGCTGCAGCACCACGTGGCCCAGAAGAAGATCCCACATGTGGATGGGGAGGGTCAACTAATCAAGCCGGACAAACCAAATGGCATTAAAATGGAAAAGTTTGTCTTTGACATCTTCCAGTTCGCCAAGTGAGTTAAACTGTGCGTTTTTTCCATAGAGGGCACAGAATGTGTGACTGCATCAGCAGACAGCCTCAAGCTCCAAGGCCTTAAAGCACCAAGAATACAATGAATATCTTATGTTCTTTTTGAGACGAGACTGGGCTGCATATGTTCTTCTGGCAGGCCTTCGGGCCTGGGGTTTGACTGGTCCTTGATCTGTCCTTCCATGCATGAACCAGCCCCTTTTTCCAGTCCCGATCCCTATCCCACCAGCCCCAGTCCTGCCATCGCTCCGAGGTCTGGTCCAGCAGGCCGAGCCTGCCAAACTCTCTGCAGGAGGATGGAGGTTTATGAGCTGTTCGCTCATTCCACCTCCTCCAGTGTTGCATGACATCAGCTTTGAGTCACGCCACTACTAATAGAACTTTACATCTAATGAAAGGATTCCTGTAATGATTGACTGATGGAAAAACACTGTAGACATGTCCAGCTTCCTTCGAGGTTTATTCGCTGTATTTCAAAGTAAAAAGGATGAGAAATAGTTCTCGGTGTTGCTCGGGAGATGGATTACAGTTGTGCCTGGATTGGCTGAATGGTCCTTTAGCAGAATCCAGATGGACTGACTCACTCTGCAGCTAGAGTTAGAGTGCAACCTTTTTCTGCTGTTTGGTCAAGTTGATAATATTTCATTTATTACACCTTTTGTGTAACAGAGCACTTGCCCTGATTAGTTACTAGCAAGCTTCCAGGAACAGCGCTGGTCCTAAACTACATTTTTTTTCTAAGAAAAACAGCCCCGTTTTCAGCTTTGTGACAATACATTTTTGAGATAATCAGTGGGATTTAAAATGATTAGGGTTAAAATCAAATTCACCAACCGCAACAGCAAGATACACCTTTTCTATCCAGCCTTTGGTCCAAATTAGCACAGATACTCTCTACCTCCTGAGTGGCTGTGGCTCAGGAGGTAGAGCGGGTCATCCACTAATCAGTGTTGCAATCCCCGGCTCCTTCAGTCTGCATGTTGAAGTGTCCTTGGGCAAAATACTGAACCCCAAATTGCTCTCGAAGACTGCGCCATCGATGTGTGAATGTGTATGAATGATTAGATCCAAAAACTGATGAGCAGACGGCGCCTCGCATGGCAGCCAATGCCGTGTATTAATGAATGAGATGTGTAGTATAAAAGTGCCTTGAGTGGTCAGAAGTCCAGAAAGGTGCTACAAAAGTCCAATGCGTAGCAAGCTAAGGCTAACCTATTTTTTTTTTTCCCTTATCAAAAAATTCAAAATATCAGAAAATGATGAAATAGGCCTGCCATAATTTCTCAGAGCCCAAGGCAACATCTTCACATTGCTTGTTTTTCTGTCCAACAGTGCAAAACTAAAATATTATTTATTTGCAATGATACAAAACAGAGAAAAGCAGCAAAACTCACATTTGAGTGGTTGGAAGAGGAAAATGTTTGACCTTTTTGCTTGATAATTAATGATAAATTGAATATTTAAAATAGTCTCATTAAAGGTCCAGTGAGTAGGATTTTGGCGAGAATGGAGTATAATATATAAGTATGTTTCTGTATCTATACAGAGAGCAGGTCATCTTCCACGGACTCAACCATGTTAAAGCACTATTTCTCTACAGTGGCTCATAGCAGACAAACCAAACAGCGGCTCAGTATATGAACTTTTGCTTTTTATCTGAATTTCGTAGCCACAGTTTTTTCCTACATGTGTAGAAGGAGAGGCTGAAGAGTGGGAGAGTATTCATTTGGTTGCAATCTGCACCTTCACTGCTGGGTGCCACTAAAACCTACACACTGGACCTTTAATTTTCTATAAATCGACTCCATCGAATGATTTTTATCTTTAAAGCAAGGTAGAATCGTATGGTAGCTCGTCATACTAAGTATCGTCGACTACCCTTCAAATATATGTAGTGTCAGATAAGAAATACAGGCATGAACAACCAAAGAACGTAACGTCACCAACAACTGCAGGTTGACTTTGCGTGATTGTTGCGTGGTGCATTATTTTGTCTGTTGGTTTTCCCAACAGGACATTTGTTGTGTACGAGGTGCTGCGGGAGGACGAGTTCTCTCCACTGAAGAACGCAGACAGTCAGGACGGAAAGGACACGCCCACCACAGCCAGGCACTCCCTCATGTCACTTCACCACCGCTGGGTGCTCAACGCCGGGGGCCACTTCATCGACGAGAACGGCAGACGCGTGCCCGCTATACCGAGGTGACCACAGCCAGCCTGCTAAAACACAGCGTCACGTATGCCATGTTACTTCACAAAGACACACACACACACATCATGTTTGGCATGAACATAGAAACGGGCTCTTTGTGGTTGTTCCCTCACTCCCCACACTTTGTGTACATGCGTTGGCTTTTTTTTTTTTTTTTTTTTTTTTTGTATTATACACATCATATTCTTTTAGCCTCACACTCTCACTTCCCATTCTCTCATGCTTGGTCTTGCTCCTGTGTGTCCCGTGCAATGTTTCCAGAGACGGACCAGCAGGCAGTGTCACAGATGATGGCAACAGAAAGTAATTATTATCCCCCTGCAGTACTCAGTGCATGGTGATGGGGTTTTGGCTTTCTTTCCCTCTCGCTCAGACGTGTTAACACTATATAACTACTCCTGATCCTTGGCGTCTGCTTTCCTTCATTACCGCTGAAAAGATGATGAAGGAAATGACAGCAAAGATCAGCTGAAAACGCAGTCCTCTTAGCGTCCTGGTCAGATGATGTACAGTCATAATGGCCTGCTGACAGATCAGATGGTTGCTACTAATTGTATTGCATGCTGGGTAATGGGCAACAGTCACACTTTTCTGGCAATCAGTGACGACTCCGCAACAGATGATGAACCTGTTGATTTGTGTGTGGAATAGCTCCGACATGGCCAGCCGTTCATCGCTTGCTAGTTTGAGTTCAAATCCACCTGCTTGTTTTTTAAATGAGCATGTGCTTCAATAACATTCGTGGCACCCACGGATGTTATTTGGGCTGTGCTTGTTTTTCTTTTTCTTTTTTTTTTTTTTGTACTTGGTCATTCAGCTTTTCCTTTTTATTCTCATGATACAGCTTTGTGGACACCTGATGTACCTGATCTGCGATTAGTGATTGTTGTCTTTACCTAGATAGAAACAAGCTGAGTGACGGCAATGTGGTGGAAAGTTCCTCCAGCTTTTCAGAAACACTGCGAGGAGACGCCACCGCATTGCTTGTCGTTCATCTGTTTTCTTCTAGAGGAAGTTACGGGTCAAAGGACTAATCACTGTTCGTTTTTGGGAATGATGAAGCTCTGATTCTCTGCCTTTTTGAACTCTAATCACAAGCCGCAGTAGAAGAACAGCTGTGTCAAGGATGTACAGCTGCTTCTCTCTCTCTCTACCAGCCCCTCTCCTCTCTGCCTTTTCATGACAGAACCGCTCACTCTGTTTCTTTTTTGTTTTTCTTCTGATCCTCCCTGATTTCGTTTCTTTTCCAACGCAGCCTGAAGGACGGAACAGACCTGCCAATCAAATGTGAGATCTCCCCACTGGTGTCCTACGGGGGAGAGGTAAGGAGGCAAAGCTTTAAGTGTGTTAAATGGAAACTCCAGATGTTGTCCTGCTCCTTGCTGTCCACCTGAAATAATCTTCTAATACTTCTTCAAGGGACTCGAAGAGTTGGTGAAGGGACGAGAGTTTCATCCAACCCTGATGATTGACGAGAGTGGAGTCCACGAGCTGGTGAAGAACGGGGTTTAGACAATGAAGAGGGGAGAGAGAGAGAGAGAGAGAGAGAGAGAGATAGAGGGACAACCCAAAGACCAACCTCCCTTTGTCTCTCAACATTTGCGGGGAGAAACTGTGATGTCATCGCTGTGCAATAAAGAAATGTCGCGTGCATGTGTTCATGAAAGAAGCTGTCCGAAAACGAATGAACGAGCAAGATGAAGACGTGTGTCGTTTACTTTTCTGTGGCAGGTTTTCTTTGCTTTGTATGTTGAAGTCATTCTTGGTTCCTATTTGTTTTGAAGAGCACTTGAACACAGCATGAAATGAAGGACGAAATCCCTGTCACACTGACTGGATGAAGCAGTCTTAAGGTGCTTCTATTTATTTTGCTTATGAGACTTATTTTTATATTTACTGATAGATGCTCTATAGGTGGAAATTACCATCTACTCATTTTACCCGGTGATTTTTATACAACTTTGACTTGACATGAGATGATCCGAAAGCTGTTTCTTACTCGCATGTAATCGAGGTACATGGTACAGACTGTGGGGGGTATTTATAATATCTGCTTCTTTCCTGCTTGTAATCATTGAAGATGAGATATTATACAGCTTTAAGAGATGCTATGATTTCTATCATCTTTATTAAAAGTTTTTCCTACTTGGAAAACCCACCAAATGTGCTGTCTTTGTGTGTGTGTATACATACTGTATATTTGCCGTACAACGTTTGCTGTGGCTGTGTGTGTATGCACAGGTTAAAAATAAGTTTCCTGACAAATCAGTGAACAATATGTGAATGTGTGAGTTTCATTGGCTTCTGTCTGCAGGGTGTGTTTTTTGCATTATAGCTCCTGGTGTCTTGAATCAGACTTTCCAGCACATGGTTTATGTTTAAGATGGGCCAGAGCATGCAACTCTGCTGCAGCGATTCAGGAAATATTCTTTGTGGCTCCGTTCTGACTAATTTTCTTTCTTGCTCTCCAGGTCCATAACTGCATTATGATGTGAAATACCTGCAGTGTGGATACTTTAGCAGAAAAACACGGTGTCCTAGTTTGTATATGAATTTTTGTACAGATTTAATATAAATCTAAATATGAAGTTCTATTGCTGATCTTCTTTTCAGTGTCTAATACACTGACAGTATAAAACATGGATGTCGTATCCGTGACGTCGCCCATAGATTTCTGAAGAGCCGTTTTGAAGCTCAGAGTGTGGTGACTCTGGTTGCCACCATCTTGGCAGTCCTGCCTCTGCCGCCTCTCGGCTAACCTAAAAATGGGCAAAAATGCGAAGCAGCTGAGGCGAGCTGAATGATGCCTGGGTGCTCAAACAAGCCGTCTTTAACAGCACCCACTTGCCAGTCAAAGCGGCCATACTGTTAATTTTGCATAACTTTAAGCCTTAATATAATTTGAACAGGTGAGTTATATAAAAAATCAGCTTCAGTACAGTTGTCATGAATGGAGAAATTAACTATATAGACCAAAACTGTTTTTTGTACCAGGCTGTAAACATGTTTATTTCTGCTGTGAATTTGGACATTTTAACATGGGGGCTTACGGAGATTCACTTCTGTAGCCAGCCTCAAGTGGCCGTTTGAGGAACTGCAGTTTTTGGCACTTCTGCATTGGCTTCACTTGACAGCCACAGAGGTTGCCGCTTGGTCTAACAAGACAAAGATTCAACAGTGCTTGTACGGCTGTTGATGATGATGGCACCAAAGTTATCACAGTTCATCCTGAGGGGAGCATGAATAAACACATTTAATGACCATCCATCCAAAACACTTCACAAATGTCAACCTCAGACACTAGAAGAAAAGTTAGGGAATCAACAAAGTAAGTAAAAATCATCCTCTGGGGACCACGAATATCTGTACAAAACTGAATTTTATGGCCATCCGTCCAATAGTCGTTGTGATATTTCAGTCTGGGCCAAAGTGGTGGGCCGACAGACCAACACTGCGATCCTTAGAGAGAGCTAGCATGCCTAAAAATGCAAAAACAGCTGAATAAAATCTCCATTCAAGTATACAATAAAATCCTTGAAGTCCAATAAATTCCTCTGAGCCATTGGAGTCACTTTACTGCAGGACATTATGGCTTCCTCATTAGGACACAACAGGCACATGAAGAAATAAGAAAAACTTAAAGCCAGTGTCTTTGTGAACTGAAACCTTCACGTTTCCAAATAACTGTCGAGTCTGTAGAGTCTGGTCAAATGGTTCAGAACCAAAAAAAACAACGCACTTCATGACGTCATTAGAGGACGACCTCGCTCTGACACTTGACTCACACTTTTCGTGGATCTGGTTTGGCTATTAAGGCTGTGACGAACTGCAGCGTTAGTGTCACTGAGTTTAAAGAAAGTGCAGTCAAAGATCAGCACTTTATTTTCACATTCAGCAGATGTGCAGTATAAATTACAACATAAAGAAGATATAATTGAAGCGTTTGCTTGATTTGAAAACCTGTAATACAGTGTACTACAAATAAACATGCTATAAACTGACAGAGAAATGACTTCAGCACAAGCGTTACCTTGCATTATGGTTGCTTCAGCCTCTAGCTGTCAAAAGAAAGGCTCTTTTCAGGAGGAAGAAAGCTTTCTGATTGAGCGTTGGATTCAAACCTAATTGAAACCTTATGTGTGGCATGTGGAATTCTGGGACTTTGGCACGCGCCCAAGAATCCACAGAATGTGAAGGTTTTTTTTCCTGCCTCCATCTCTCTCTCTCTCTCTCTCTCTCTCTCTCTCTCTCTCTCCTCTCCCTCTGTTTTTTTCCTACGTGCAGGGGTGTCTTACATCAGCCCAGTGAGTCCTGGTGAAGGCAACTGACGGACAGAGAGTGGGCGAACGAGAGAGAGAGAGAAGGGCTCGGATTGTAACGTCCAGCCGTCTTGACTCTCACTGGAATAGTCTAAAACCATCTGTGAACAAATGGTCTGAAAGGATAAGACATCTCAGAAGTAAGTCATCCTTTTTTTTCTTTTGTAACTCTTTTACACTTTATCAGTGTTTCAAGTCAGGACTTCAAACTCTGACCACCTTTTTCTGGAGCCTTCGTGAGCACCTTTAAAAGTTCCCTTGAAGTATTTCATAGTGGGAGCTTTTGTTGCATGTTTGAACTTTGTGTACTTTTTGTGTGAAGTCGCTGCTGTTTGCATGGCAGAGCAGAAGAGTGGAAGAGCCACATGAAGTGATGCAGTACCAGATTCAAACTCCTCTGTGCTCTGCTGCAGGTCCGGCTCTCTAACTTTTTCTCTTCAAATAATGATTAGGTTGACTTCTCTTTCTAAATGTCATCAACACTCCAGCAGAAGCTCTTTAATATCTCATCAACCTTGCAATACAACAATATTTTTTATAGCTATATAAAATGCAGCATCCTCCTCAATAAGCTCAAATAACTACATGTCTATAACTACATAAAATACATGTCTGAGTTTCAATGATTTAAGTGTCATTCTAGCTGTCTGGAGGTGTTTACTGCATCATACAAATCCCTCTATTGTGCAGAAATGGCACCAATTCTTTTTTTTTTTTACAAGCTACAGAAGAAGTGTAACTAATGTAAAAATTATGTGACTCTTATTTTGAATGCCTTGTGTCAAGCTCACGCACATTTTTTGTTTGCTTTATTGTGGCGGGGTAGTTAGGAGTATGTTTTTGGAAAAGTTAAACAACTGACTCATTTATGGCTGCTTCGATTCTCTCAAAGTTTACTGCGGTCAGCTGATGAAATGTTGAATACTCGAGTTACAGCTTTGAAAAAGATTCCCGTCCCTCCAGTACATGTCCTGCTTTTTTATGTGTGTGTGTGTGTCATGGAGATGGTGTGTATGTTCCTCTGTGTTATGTAGGTGTTACGTAGGTGGTATGTAGGTATCCTCCTGTGGTATGTGGGTGATAGATGTCCACACAGAGGCCTCTTCTCTACCTCGATGAAGTTATTTGGTAACTCGACCCGACGCTCATCTGAAGAGTTAAGAATACGCACGAGCAGACTCAGGAGCGGTTCAATGGAATAATTGTTCTGGAGAGGTTAAGGTGATCGTAAGGCCATGTTTGGAGGCTGTGTGTGTCATCACAGTAAGTGGGCAGGTTTATTTATCTGCACATATGGCTGATCTTTGTTTTTCTCAGTGCTGTTGTTGGTCTTTCTGCAAGTAAAAGCTGATGCTGACCTCAAAGTCTTCATGATACTTACATTATCTGGGTTGTTTGCTGTGTATGTGGACTCCCAGCCATCAGGAACTCAATCTCAGGGACCTACACTCCACATTTCTGGGCTTAACAGTCTGAGTGAACTAAAATACCGACACTCTATTGGCATCTCTAACTAAAATACAAATGGTTATGTAAAGGCTAGGTTCAAGTTTAATATTTTTTTTCTATGGGTTTATCTGTTTTATTCAAACATGCTTGTGTACAGCTTCTAGTTTACATGTTAGGGCACCAAAAAACAAAAAAAGTAGGTATAATACAGTATATTATCACTGTTTGTCATTCTTTATGTCACTTTATGTCGTTGTTTTCTGTGTCTGAGTGGTGAATTGATTAATTATATGTCATTTAGCATGCAAAAATCCCGAATATTTGTTATTTTTCGCCTCCAATACGATAATTTACACCTTTTCTATTGTGTTTTTTCGTCATTATAATCGACATTTGCCATTATTTAGTACTATTATTTAACTGATTAATATAAAAGTACTGTACTGTACTGTATCATTAGCTGCTGGATGGCAGGCGGGAGTTTCAGGGAGGTTTACTGTTTATTTTTGTGCTAAGAATAACTTCAAACTACATGGAACTGCAACAATCTTTTACCTATTTTACTAATTTAAAGAGAAAATCTACCTTAAAACACTTTTTTGAATGTTTTTTGAATGTGCAATGCACTTTTTCTTGTCAGCCTTATTGTCCGGACAAGTCACAAAACATTTTGTGCATGACATGATGACGTATCAGGATGTTTTCTTCATCTACAATACTGTGTAAAATGTCTCTATCCAGCGCTGAAACATCAATCGTAACCATGTTTGTTTGAATGTTTGTTCACATTCAGACAGTCAGATAGAAATCCATGCAGCACAGGGCCACGGTATCATGTGATTTTAATTTTATTTTTAACTTTGTTGCTCTTGTCCTGCTATCAAATCTCTGCTCTTCACCCAAGCGCAGGCTTTTCCGAATACTGCGGAACAAAGAAGTCATGGAAGTACAAGCACACATATCAAGTTGAGGAAAACAAAAAGTGAAATTACAAAACCTGACCACAAATTAAGTCCAGGAATGCACTGGTCACCACAAGATGGACGATTTATGACAGTATTAAGGAATAAGGGTGTGGATTTTTCCCCTTTAAGGCCTTCTTGTTGTGTGCTCTCTTGGCTGGATGCGTAAATAGGAAACCATCTTTATCAGAGTAAATAAGCTCTTTGTCAAAGCAGAAATGGAGGAGTTATTGCTTATGACAGCGAAATATATGAAATGCCTGTGGTGGATGTCAGAGGGGAGTGGATAATGTACTCACATTTAGTGTTTTTTATTCGTTCAGACAGCTGGAAAACAGAGGCAGAGAACATTCAAGGGTTTTTTTTTATCCCACACGATCACTCCATTATCTGGCTGTAACTTGATCTTTGATGCACACATATAGGCTAAAATGCAGAGGAACCACATTAGGAGTGTGTTATCGCTGCATCTCTCTGACATGTCATTTCAATTAGCAACCCTTCCCTCCAGAATTTGGAGGCTGACTGACATCCTCACATACAGACCCTAATCACACAGCAAAGGCTGTAATTTCAAACCCCACATTCAGAACACTGCACTAGAGGCACCCGGTGCTTACTTAGCTTAGCTGTAACTTGATGCAGACGTTGTTTGATTGGAAGTGTTTTCAAATCAATGCTTCTGGCAGAGAGAAACCCAGCCGTGCACTCGCTCGCTTGCTGAGGTGCATGCTGTAATTTGGTATAAATAGCTGCATTTCAGGGAACATCATCCTTTAAATACTGCGCTGTTGACTTTGTATCCCACACGTGCTTGAACTTCGACCCTGCCCAAACCAGCACCCTACTCATCACCTACCGTTTGAGGGGGATTAGGTTACTCGTAGCTTAAAGCAGACTGCATCTCTTATTTCTGAGCTTGAGTTACTTGTTTGGCTTTCCCTTGAGATCTGTGTCCAGACTCCAGAAATATGTGGCATTGTGTCCATCATAGAATAATTACTTTTGTTAATATTAGACTGCTGTAATGAGAGAAGGCTGCTCGAAATCACAAAAACCAAATAATTACAGAGGAGCTAAAAGATAGATGCACATGAACACGCGGCAGTCGGTGCCTAAATCCTCCTCTGTGTTTGCACATGTGGCCTCATCCTCTCTCTCTTTCCTGTTTACAAGAGGCACTCTCTTTTTGTTTGTCTGTTTGCCCGAAGCTTACTATCTGTCTGTCCACCTCGCTGTCTCTCAGTTGGCCCTGTCTTGCCTAATTACAGGCTGTCAGGGGAAGATCTGAGGTAATATTTCAACATCAAAAGGACCTCAGGACATGCTGCAGGCTGCCACTGTGTACAAATGACAGCCTTGGCAATGAATGAGTTGTAACTGGTGACGTATCCGGCATATGTATGGACAACATCGGCCTTTTTAAACAACTGTTACTATCTGCTCTGTTATTTCAGCTGAAAGTCTCTGGGGTAGAATTATGTTACCGGCAGTGGAAAGTATGTTTACTCAAGTACTGTACTTTTTGAGATGCTTACTATTACCATACTATTGTATGTTTTACTCCACTACATTTATCTGACAGCCATAGTTACAAACACAATGATTGCTTATAAAATACAATGCCTTGTTAAAGATTTAGCCAGTGGTTTCCAACATTTTTGGCTTGTGACTCCTTAAATCAGCTTTTCTCAAACTTTTCACGCCATGTACCACCTCAGAAAATATTCAAGTACCACCATCATGACAGACGTTAAAATACAGTCGACCTTGTCCAGATAAAGAACGTACACGTAGAAGGCAGGTTTATTCTACACTGTAAAAAATGTCTGTAGATTTTATGGTGAAAAACTGCCAAACTATGACAGTAAAAGACCGTAAAATATGCCAGGAAGTATGACTGTGTTTTCCTGTACACAGTAAAACAAAGTCATATTTCAAAACCTTTATTTATACACCATTTTAAGAGAATTTATATACAATAAAGTAGTATTTTATATTAGAGACTGTTAATTATACAGTAAATCACTGTGATATTTAATGCCATATTTTACTGTCATGGTTTGGCAGTTTTTCATCGTAAAATCTACAGACATTTTAAAATATGGAATAAAATGCCAATCTTAAACGTGAAATCAACAGTACTAATAACCTTTTACCGTGATATTAGAAAAAGTGATACTATTTAAAAAAGCTATTTAAAGTTTAAAGTTCTCAACTGAATTCTGCTAAAATTAATCAATATTCACAAAAAAAGAAAATTTTCTCCATAAATGAACACAAATCTGTTTTTTTCCCTTAGTTTGGGTGACTTAAAGCAGTTTGAACTAGCTTCAACCAGCTAGAAGAGTGAGATGCTTCATACACAAACTCCAAACACACTTTGCTGATAATAATTTGTAGGAGTGCAGAACAGCAATGTCAATAATACTTCATTATTTGCTGCAGGAAGGAGGAGAAAAGAACAAAAGTGAAGCCCCTTTTTCTTTGTTTGACAAGCGGTGAATGTACTGTGTGTTATAACGGGCTGGTATTTGTTATGTAAGTTTTATGCTTAGTTTAAGAATACAGGTGTACTTTTTTCTGCTTCTCGTCTCAGCTGAATGCACAAATGCTCTCGGTTTGAGCATCGTGCAGGGGATGGACCTCTGCTTTAACAGAGGAAATGGAAAAAAAAAAAAAGAGAGAGAGCTTCTTGGCGTGAACTGGTGTTTTTCCAATCTGACAGTGTAGCTGTAAAGTTCAGGGCCTGGATATTCAATCAAAATGGTTTTCAAGTCAAAAAGATTTTTTTCAGTCTACTCTCCTTACATAACAAACACAACCCTTGTCATTGCACGATATTCACAATGAACAGTTACGACTCTTTGTTGAAATATTTAGTAGATTTCGCAGGTCGATAAAACACATTACTGAATCCGTCTGTGAGTATTTACAGGTTCTCACTTTCTGTCTCCCTCGTGGACGCTAAACATCAGCTGGTAGCCTTTACGAGCACCTGCACGCTGGCTTAAACAGTTCACGTCCTCGGGCGACTAAAGGTCCCAAATGGCACCACCTGTGAGGGGCTACAACAGGTGTGCTCCTGCTGGAGAACTGTCATTTCAAGTGTAAAAGACAGACATTAAACCTTAACCTCTGCATCATTACATATCGTAGGGAGTCATTACAGTGAGTGCGTCCTTTATGAGCCACCTTTAAGCCCCCATGTCAGCTCCTGCGGTGCTTAGCTCTGACCTGCTTGTAAATTTCTCTGCAGAAGGTTCAACAGATGGATTTGAAGCAAAGCAGCCCAGCCCGTGAAGCAGTACACGACCTTAACTTTTCAGCTTTTGGTTTTATGTTACTGTAAAACTATTGCTTACGAAGCAAAGTTTTGTCTTTATCCACTCTATCATAGAGCAACAGTCAAAATCTGCCTTGTATATCATTACATGTGCATACGTGGTGTAAGATATCCTATAATTAAAGAGTGTAGACTGGAACGCTTCTCCCCAGGTGTCACATCTTCCCACACAATAGAGTATTGTTTGCACAGTTTCCTCTTCCAGTCAAGAAAATTTAATTACACGTGTGTGTGTGTGTGTGTGTGTGTGTGAGTGTGTGTTTACACGGTTCCACCTGGGTCTGATTGAGAAATGTGATTCAGATTTCATGCATTCCCATAAAAATAAAATATCTGTGATGCTATGTTACAGCCTTCAGGGAGAAACAAGAGGATATAATAGAAAGCACATGTGGATGGTTATGGTGCGGAGAGTTACGGGCACACTGTATAGCAATCAAGCCCAGCACCAACAGTGCACATAAACACACACACGCCCTTATACATATATATACTGTATATGCAGTTTATAGTTATGAGGCCTCCAGGCTGGATTTTCTTGTTCGAGGAAGTAGATATGAACGGAGGAAAAATTTGTTGTTGGTATTATTTGACTTCTTGCGTTAGCAGCTCATATATCCAGTATGTTTGCTTTTATTTACTCAACATTTTTTTCAATTTTTGGATGTTGTTTAGCCTAGGAAACATCATCTGAAGTGAACTGTGGTAATTATAAACAGTTATACGCGTGTATCTGTTATGATTACATTACCTATGATCAAAAATAGCAAGTCGATAACTTCAAACATCGAGCAGGTGCAACAACACAAGACATAGCAGCCGGCTAATATTACTTAGTAGTTCAACAGCAAGAAGCCCAGCTCTGTGTCTTTCAGCCTTTTGTTTCATGAAGCTCAGACAATCCCAGATTTATTCTTGTCTGGCAGCTTCTTGTTTGGTCACTCTCTCCTTTTCTTGTTGGAATTTCTTCTGTTTCTTCTTGGCTGCTGAGCCCGATTACATTGTCCGCTTGCCCAGCTCATCATTCACCCACCACATGCCTGAACTCATCCTCTTCCCTGAGGGTTCAAAACACCTGTGGTACAAACACTGACACACTCCAGGTGCTCTGAACTCACAGTCCCGATAGCCCGGTTAACTAACTGAGCCAACATTAGCTAACAGCAGCTGTAGTTCACTTTACTGTACATCACAGGGCAAACAGAAAACATGAATAAAATGCATGCTAACATGCTAAAATAAGATGAACGTGGTAAATATTATACCTGTTGTAACATCAGCATGTTAGCATTTAGCTTCACTGAGGTTAGCACTGGTATAGACTCTTAGTTTTGTCAAGTTAAAAAACTCACTCTGTGTTTGAGCATTGTGATAATGAAAGAGGAGACTCTAGCCTCAGACCTTTGACCTCTCTCTGGAGTTTGATCACACCAAATCCAAGACAGATTTCGGTGGCTGGATGATGAAGCGTGCAGTTGTTCTCTTAACCTCCACCTGGCCGCCGCTCGCTCGTCTCATGTAAAGCATCGAGTGTTGACGCTGCTGTGTGTTTTTGTGTGTGCATGTGAGAGAGACCGAGGCAGGGAAACAGAGTCGGGTTAACCTGTGTGTTGACTTTACAGGCTTTCCCAGGGTGCAGGAGCTGGTGGTACACCAAGGTTACTCTGTGTGCTGTGTGCTCGACCCTCCCAAGAAAAATCTGATTATTTATACAAACAAGAAAGCCTGGGAAAACAAAATAAAACCGCTGTCCTGTTTGCAATGTGAGAGTTCTGCTGGAGGACATGGAGAGCGATTAGTCTGAGGTTGTAAGACGAGTAACCATATAGAGGTAGAGGAAGTCTTCTTTATATTGTTTTAAAGTTGCAAATTATTTGTCCTGTGATTCATACAAATGTGGAAACTCATCTTCATCTTCAACATAGTCACTCATAGTCATTCAAAAATGTAGGTACAGCATCTGTGTGTGTTTCTTGGTTGAGCTCTGTGGGCTGGTGGGTTTCTGAGGGGGAATATCTGTCCTTCACCACTTCCTGAACTAGCCAAGAGGGAGCTGATATTTATGGGACACAGACTTTTTCTTTTTTTTTTTTCCCCCGAGGAGCCGAAATTCAAGTCAATAGTCGTTCTATTCAGCAACATCCTGCTCCAAGCTGATACAATAAACTCTGCTTGCTGCCTATCAACATTTGGTGTTTATAATAACGTGTCTGAAGTGACAGTTTGTTCTTTTCTGTAATACTTCATGTCTGTCCAGTCCAGCCTACATATCTTTGAATATATCTGGAGACACACATTAGTCTGGAGTGAGTAACTGACATGTTAGATATTGTGTTAACGTAAAGTGACATGCCATAACTCCCACTGCTACAGTAGATACCAGTAATTTGCCTCCACATTCGGTAACATGCACCACATATGGTTTTATTTTTATACGTGATCTTCTGGGAGAAAGTAAGTAACAGCAGTGAATGGCTGTCGAGCTAAAATATAGGGTTGGGTATGAAAAGATTTTTAGATACAGAAAGGTAGATTGACAGTTGATTATTAATGCAAGTATGCTTACATAGACATTCACATTTATTTTTTAACACGTGCATCCTATTTAAAGGGCCTGTGTGTAGGATTTAATGGCAGTGTAGCTGCATTGCAACCCCCTTGCCTCACTCTCACCCTACCTAAAGTGAAGTAGAAATTAGTGGAGAATGTGTGTCTTGAGTCAGAGTTTAATTTGTCCATTCTGGGCTACTGTAGAAACATGGCTGACTCCATTGAAGAGGACCTCCGGCGTCTGTAGATATAAAAGTCTCATTCTCCGGTAACTAAAACACAACACTTCTGATTTGTGATCATACACAAATTAAAACATAGTTGTGCATATTATTCTCCATTTCTTCCTCTCTGAGATTAGATTATATTGCTAGATGGCGGGTTCAAGTCCAGCTCGGACAACAGTATGGAGCGTGGACTGGTAGCTGGAGAAGCCGGTGAAACTGTGCGCTGCTGAGGAGTCTTTGAGCAAGACACCGAACCCATAACTGCTCCCAGGGTGCCACTACTTGGCTGTCCATCATGCCACCATCTCACGGGCATGAAAATGTGGTTGTATTATAATTTTATATAAAATTCTTCTTCTAAATAGTGACTGTGTACACTACACTACAGTCAACTAAATGGTTTGCGCTCAGATGTAGACTGCAAACACATCATGACCATGATCAGGCGTTGTACTCCAATCACATGTTGAACACATATGTACACACAGATGTGCTAAAAAGACACATTATTACAGAGATATTGGTTGTACAAACTCAGAGTGACGGTCCGCTCAGGAGCCTCCTCAGGCCACATCATGGTTAAAAATGTCATATTTAACTTTGGGACAAAAAAAAGTTTTTTTTCTTGTCGCTCAGTGAAATATGTCAGAATATATGAGGCCAACTTTCCTTTATGAGTTCTTGCCCAGACATTTATAACATATAGTCTGGAGGTACAGCACGGTAAAGGTGGGACCTGTGCTCTGTTACGTCTCTGTCATTTCTTCACAGTTACAAACTGGTGAAGTAATATTATTACTTATTAATCTTATTTTGTATTTTCTTTATAAGTTATATCTTTTGAAAAGTGTCACACATGAGTCTCTATTCTAAAGGGCCATGTTTTGATAACTTTATACACTTTCATCTCAGGTTTATTTTCCGTTCCTTTTCTGAAAGCATTTCAAAGTGTCAGATGACCTGACTTTGGTTTATTTTGATAATGTGACCCCGGAGGGTGCTGTGTTGTGGTATAGATGTTCATGAAGGTTAGCTCTGTATGAAAAAGATCAGATTATTTTTTGGGCTTTTGAACCTTTATTTGAGAGTGACAGTTGAAGAGTGACAGGAAGGTAGAGAGAGAGAGAGAAAGGGCCACAGGTTGGAATCAAGCCACGTCTGCTGTGGCAAGGACTGGTTGGGCGCCCCAGAGTTTAGTATATTTGACTTTAAGATTTTGAGTCTACAGTCACACTAGTGGCTCTGTGAGGCCGTACGTACCAATGGCAGTATAAAGAATGGACAGCATATGTGTGACGTCACCCACAGGTTTTTGAAGAGCCATTTTGAAGCTCAAAATGTGGCTCTGGTCGCCGCCATGTTGGCTGTCCTGCCTCTTCCACCTCCCGGCTAATCTAAAAATCAGCAAACACGTGGATCATCGGTGGACCTGAGGAGGGCCGAATGACGCCTGGGTTCTCAAACAAGCCACCTGTAATGGCACCTACCTGCCAATCAAAGTGGCCACTCTGTTAATTATGCATAACGTTAAGCCTTAATATACAAAAGACTGTTTTTTGTACCAGGCTGTAAACATGTTTATTTCTGCTTTGAGGTTGTACGTTTTAATATGGGGACTTTGACTGACTTGTTCTGTAGCCAGCCTCAAGTGGACGTCTGGGCACATGCAGTTTTTGGGACTTGTGCATTGGCTTCACTTCACAGCCGCAGAGGTTGCTGCTTGGCTGAGACCTGTTTGCTTTTATCAATTTAAAGTAGGTAGGAAAGTGACTGTAAACTGCATGTAATTTGTAGAAAATGGTCTTTGAAAAAGACCTTTAGAGGCTTTTCCAAAAAGCTCTCTTTGTTTTATCCTCAGAGTTAAAGTTGCAAAGATGAGCTCTAAGCCATTGTTGGTATTGTTATACTTGACTATATTATGAGTGTACAGTAAGTTCAATACTGGAAATGTTCTAGTCTAGATCATAGTTTAGTGACTGTTAAAACGTTGAGATGGATTTCCTGTGTATCAGTTGTGTTGCCACTGCCTCCTCTGGTTCCAGATGTGTTCTCAATACCTGTATGAAGTGAACAGCTGTTATTCCACCACTGGACTCTGTTACTGTAACATCGGATCAGTCAGCAGCACTGGAGACGCAGGCACAGGTTCACAGCTCTGGAAATTTCTCTCCGTTCTCGTCTTACAGGAACACAGCAGGAAAAACTTATTCATGTCCTATCTCATGTCTATTCCAGGATTTTTTCCTTTTCACTTTCAAAGACATATTTTAAACTTTTGAAGGAAAACTGTAATAAGCTTAAGAAAGCATCAAATCATCCAACGGGTTCAATTTCAACATTCAAAAGTGTCCGTAGACTTTTATTTATTATGCTCTCATCGTCATCAAACTTGAGTTTTTCCACACAAAGTTCATAAGTTGTCTCATTACATAACGAACTTTATTCTGGCAATCATTTCGTACAAGTAAGTGCAACTTTATGTTCGAAAAGCGAATATTGCTCTACATCTAATAGTAATACGGATTATTCTGCACTGAAAACACAAGCTGTAACAGTAAAAGAGAGATGGGGGGGATTGGAGACAGAGGACCGCAACGAGGACCAGCTGCACAAACCCTTCAGTGGTGAATTTATTCTCATAGCTCCTGAGAGACGGAGCAGGAAAAAGACAGGAGATCTAGGTCACATAGCCTTCCGCACCTGTACGTCAGAACACAGAGATATACAGTAAGTTTGACCTTTGGGATTTGTTAATTAGCATGCAATAGAATATATGCAGCACAGTGAATAAGTAATGCTTCAAGGGTTTTTGAATTTTCCTAACTTGAGGTGAAATTATGGAAAGAAATGTCTCCTTCCAGGTACTGAATGTGACATTTTACTGCAAATTAAACATTCAGCAGCGACCAGCACACACCAACAGGCAGAGTTTGGTTTGGATATCACTCGTCTGAGGTGGCAGAGTGACCAGGTAAACTTGGTCCATCTACTTTTTGTGATGAGCTCACGCTCCAATGAACCAATGCACACAGTCCAACATAAACAAGGAGAGTCACTGGAGGGGGGATAGGATAGGGAAAAAGGAGGAGTGCTCTGTATAAGGGGGAGTAAAGATGCCATTCTGGGCTTTTGGCTGGAGGACTTTCAGAACAGGGTGAAGGCATGTATTTGATACAGACGACACAAATCAAGTGACAACCTTCGTGGCTGTGAAGTAAAGCCAATGCAGAAGTGCCAAAAACTGCAGTTCCTCAAACATCCACTTGAGGCTGGCTACAGAACGAGTCAGTCTCCATAAGCCTCCATAATTTTTGGTCCAGTTTTGGTCTCTATAGCTAATTTCCCCGTTCATGACAGCTGTACTGAGTCTGAGATTTTATTTAACTCACCCGTTGAAATTATTTTAAGTCTTAAGTTATGCATAATTACAGCGTGGCCGCTTTGATTTACAGGTTGTTTGAGCAACCAGGCATCATTCAGCCCGCCCAGGTCCACCAACAATCCACGTCTTTGCCGATATTTAGATTAGCCGGACGCAGCAGAGGCAGGACTGCCAAGATGGTGATGGCCAGAGCCACCACACTCTAAGCTTCACAACAGCTCTTCAGAAACCTGCAGGATACAACGTTTATTCTTTATACTGTCTATGATCTCAGCACATGTCAATGCAGTGCAATGAAGAAACCCCTTGATCATTTTTAGCAGAGTTGTAGCAGCATTACTGCAGCTAAAGCAATCTACCCAGTGGACGTGTTCATGTACTGGTCCATCTTTAGGGTGCATAAGGGTTTGTTTGAACTGAATTAAACAAATTAGGTGTGAGAGTATCCTTAGATTTGACTTTTACACACAGATTTTCATTTTCTCAACATCCATGTTTGCTTAGTGTTTCATTTTCCATCAACACAGTTTGTCAAAGCTGCTTTTGACCATCTGAACGCTCATAAAAACTTCTTTACCACAATTTGAATTAACCACCCGGGACACTTTTTATGCCTAAGCCTTGAAGTACTTTGCATTCATCAATCAAACGACACTAAAATACTTGGGTGTTCATGACTCTGTGATGCTCATACAATGCATACCAGAAAACAAAATTGCTGAACAGATAAAAAAATGGAGATTGTTAGTCTTAGATCTTTAACGCTAAAGAGCAAAACCCTATGTTTGATGTGAGGGTGGTGTCTGAGGATTGGCCATGTTGTTATCTGATTTAAACAGGTTTTTCTCTGTGTGTAGCAAAATGCTGACTGACCCATGCTTTGGAAAATTGTAAGCAGTAATATCAAATGTATGTGATTTGGAGTAAATTGGCTAAAACATTTAAACACACCAGTATGGTCCTCTGAGAGTCTCCAAATGTAGAACCAAAGGTCAGTTCTCCTTTCCCGATACAACACAGGCAGCCTTTACATAAACGTTCTCCAGCATGTGGTAAACACATTTTTTGACTTCCAAATGCACACAGACCATCAGGTGTTTGTGTTTCATTAGCTATGAAAAACTAAGAGGAGTTAAGCTTAGTAAAGAGGTCTCAGTGGGAAGTGGCTGTAACCTGAAGCTACAGGAAATGGAAGTTTAAGAAAAAAGCTATAAGATTATGTGTGAAGGCACAATGAAAGACGCAAGTCAGACCGTAATTAGTGTCACAAAATGGACCATCAACACCGGTCGCACATGATTAGTTTGAGGTTTTTACTACAGGACAAAAGGACTCTTAACTCAAGAGCTACAAGAGTAACTTCTGAGAATCAATTATTTTATCCACACTATCTTTGGAAAAACAAACAAACCATACACTCTAAGAAAAAAGTGTTCTTGGTAAGTGATCTGGAGCACTTTGAGGTCACAAAATTTTAATAGCAGTTTTCTCTTTTTTAAAAATGTATACACTCCTCAGACATTTAACAATCAAACTGTTACTTTAAGTAACTTTATGTTATTAATGACGCTCTGACATGGTTTTGATAAAAACTTAAACAAAGGGACAGTTTAAACACCCTTTTTGCGAACCACTGTAAAAAAAACCCCAAAAAAACAGTAGTTTTCTGTTTTTTGGAAATGTATACAGAACTCTGTAAAATAACAAGATATTTTCAACAACCAAACTGTTATTTTAAGTATTATGCCAATCAATGACATTAGTTAAACAATATGTTATCTGCTTTCTTAAATTACATTCAAATTCATGTCAAATAATAATAATGATCTGTCAATAAATATGTATATTTCGGGGAACATCTGTAAAACAGTGTTTCTCTGCTGTTTTTGACATCCGTCATTTTACCGTTTTTACCGTTTGGCTTTCATGGCTGCTATATGCTGAACTTGATAATAAGTTGTTCTTTGAAGAACCAATAGCTAAAATGTTCCTTGCGGAACTGAAAAAGGTCTCACCATGAAAAACCACTTTAAGTTCAACCTCAAACCATTATTTTTAACGGTGTAACTATCAGTGTTTTCCAACTCCTTTTTCCTATTTCCAAATGCACGTCCTGTCATTGTAGCCAGGCAATGTGGAAAGCTGAGGAGATTTGGGCATGAGCTCAAAATCAACACGTCTGGACTTGTTTCCCATAGACTGAACGTGAACCTGCACTTCATATATGTCAGAGGTTAATTTGGACCGAGGCTAACTGGAGCGTTAGCAGACAAAGTTACTGCCGACGGAGATCCCCTGTTGAATATAAGCAACGGGAGAGATGCACAGAGTTGATGTTTTAGGAATAGGACAATACTGTACAGTCACAGACATCAGTATGTGAATGAAGGCCTGCACTGTAGTCCTGTTGACCAGACCGGAGCACTGCACTGCGCTGCACTGATCTTTCTGTTATTTCAATGGGGAAACGTCAGGAAAATGTTGTTTTTGGCCAGTGATGAAGACCAGGAAACGTCTGATACACACACACTGATGTCTGTCTGTGAAAATTCCCACAGTGCTCTGGTAGTTTTATTTTGTGTCATGTGTAATCAGGTTTAGATAACCCTGCTTTGGTTGATATCTTTTAGTATTTACATGAGAGCTGTAGTACAAAGCCTGCACTACAAGAAAGATAGCAAATCATTAAGATGGCGGCTACAGGAGTCCGAAAGCATCAGAAAACAATAAAAAATTAACACTTCTATATTTTTCTCTCTCTCTTATTTCTCATTTGTTGCACAGTTTTGTTACATAAGACGTGATTAACATGGTGTGAACAATAAAACTAACCTCAGTTATATAACAGAGACTTTGTGCAGCAGTAAAAAAATACCCCATGCTGGATTCTCAGGGTAGTTAACTCGGCCATGATCAGTTAACTACACTTAGCTGTTCAAGTGAAGCAAACTAAGTGGAAGCGGTTGCTTAATGTGAAAACTGCTAAAGCGTGTAACTGCACAGATCCTGTTGTACGTGAAGTTACCGGGGGTTTATGCATTTACTTGTTTGTTTGTTTGATTTTTTTTTTTTAACTTTGTGAAGTCACATCATAAATGAAACGCGGATAGAAACCAGTTGAAACTAGTTGTTTTGCTCTGCTGTTGGACTAAAGTGGTCAGTTGGAGGCGTCTTGTTGGCGCTGCGTCTGTCCAGCTGAAGTCATGTCTGTGACTCAGTGTCTCAACGTCTCTTTCTCCTCTCCCTCCATCATTTGTCCCTTTACTTCCTCATTCATCATTTGTTCCTACAATTAGTGCATTATGTAAAATTATATTAAAAAAAAAATATGAACTGAGGCTATTCTGTCTTGTATGGCTGATATTGAAATATCACCATAGTTAGAGTTTAATAGGCCTTCTCTCAGAGAGTGATAAAGCACTAAATAAATGGAAATTCCAGTTTGGTGGCAATTATTTTGTGTTTTATTGAGTGAAATAAAAACACGCTTCCAATTAAACTCCAATTTTCCTCTTGTATATTCAAACAAATGTTTGGTTCCCATGAATACAGACGAGCAAATACGAAATAAAATGAGCTTTTTCTCACTGTTTGTACTGTGTGTGCCACATTTAAGTAACCCGGTGTGTCCCCGTCCTTTCTTTCAGATTGGAAGCCTGTCTCTGTGCATGTGTCTGGGATGAAGCACCTGTGGGACATTCACTACCTCCTGCTCGTCCTCCTCCACCTGTTAGGAGCCGTCACATCACAGGTCAACCCAGGTCTGTGCTGCCATGAGAGGAAGCGAATTACATCTCCTGTTTTACTGTGCTGTGATTTAGGTGTCTCTGACTGCAGTGAGATCATATTCAAGAGTTTGTGAATACTATAAAATGACTTTTGTGAGTTTTGGGTAGTGTTTTTGGATTTGGTGCTCCAGTCCAGACTGTGACTGATTCGGATTTTGGATAAGCGCTGCTTTGTGGGAGCCCTGTGGTCACCTCTTTCTGGTTTGGCCTCTTTGATCCCAGCATGCATGCCTTTCTCCAACTCTCCCTCCACTGTGCGGGTGGTTTTTGTGATGTCAATGAAAAGGGACCAATAATTTTTTACAAGGAAATAGAGTAGCAACATTTGGAGCGTCAAATAGGAACCAAAGAGAGGTTTTTGGTTATTGTTGAAATTGTAGAAACGCAGCAGATATTTGCCAGTAAAAACTCCGATCTGGCTACTGTTTATGACTTTAGTCTCAAAGCTTCTGTCATCGGGGTGAGTTTTCTTTATCGTTGAAAGGATAATGTACGACATGTACTCGGAAAAATGGCGATTAATGATGGTTTTGTCAGAGAGGTTCAACACAGAGTCTACAGGTCATAGTGACCTCACTCTGCCAAGCAGTGCTTAAAAAGAAAGAAATAACAGTGGAAAAAAAAAACAACAAAAAAAAAAAACGCCCCATCACTTCCACATCCTCCCGCCTTACTCCAGCCCACTTCCACTTTCAAAATAAAACTTGACGTTATATTCTGCACTGTTACACAGCTGCAAATCCAATTTCATTTTGAGGATGTGCGGAAATAAAAAATAAACATGAGGTCATGATGACAGGCCTGGGGGGTTTCCTGCCCTCTTAGACAGAGATCAGTCGACAGTGTTGAAAACGAGGAAACAAAAAGTTATGTTTAAACCTACTTTTGCTGTTGCACGCACACTCAAAAACTTGCCTTTCCCCGTTCGTCATACATTCGTTCTTTGTGCCAAAGACAGAATAAAAAAGAGAGCAGAGAGTTTTATAAGGAGCTTAAATAAAAAAGCGAGGGACGAAATAGAGAGGGTGAGTGAGATAGAGATCACAGAGAGCGTTTATAGGAGGAGTTTTCAAGTGAAACAGTGTGTGCACGCTGTGGTTACTTTCATGCGTCTCCTCACATATATATACTGTATATTAATAGCTACATTTCTGAGCTATTTAACCAGATGTGAATGTAACATAGGATGCTTCAAACATTTCACATTTTCTTTTTTTTTCCTTCCAAACTTTGTTTATTGGGTTTTGCAGATGTATACAATTGTATTAAAACATTTACAAAGAGTTAAGTATACATTTTTTCTGTTTTGGAAAAACAACAGAAAAAGAAAGTGGTCATTGAAGTATTGCTGCATACCCGAACAACTTAGTAAATAAATAAATAAATAAAATAAAATAAATAAATAGTAAACTGCAATAGACATAGCAACAGACATCCCAAGTCAGAGTAGCGGCATGTAACTCTCATCACAACAGAAATAACATTTCTACCTCTCTTAGCTGCTTCAGTCGTGTCAGTCAGGGGTGAGTGGAAGATCTGTCTCCTTAACGAATTGAAGGAATGGGCCCCATAATTTTCCAAATTTACTGGAGCAGCCAGTTAAAGACTAAGAGTCTAATTTTCTCCAACTTAAGAAAATAAAGGGTGTCTCTAATCCAGCGGGCGTGACAGGGCGGTATCGTTGATTTCCAATTAATTACAATTAATTTTCTGGCTAGCAAGGTAGCAAAAGCAAGTACATCCTTTTTGGACTTTTCACATTTTCTACAGAATCTTCAGCACCAAACATTTCGACTGTGGATATTTTACGAGCCATCTTCTCAACTACACTTAATTAAGGATTTGAGTGTTTGACCGTTGTGGGAAGAGCTTTCTTTGCTCGTCTGTCTTCTTGCTGTGTTTTTGTGAATGTGTGTGCATGTGTCGAGTGTGTTTGTGTGCCTTTGCTCGCATGCATATACCCGCATGCACACGCATACTGTGGATCCAGCTATCCCACTGGAGTCTGTGGCTAATGCATACCAGACATTCTGACAGCAGGAAAGTCCATTGAAATAGGCTCTGTCTTTCTCCCCAGCACTTGTGTGTGTGTGTGTGTGTGTGTGTGTGTGTGTGTGTGGTGTGTATTTCCCAGTATTTGACCACTCATAAGTCATGGAAAGGACTCTTTGTGCATCTGATTCATGGTCAAAGTTCAACAAGTTCACCATTCAAGGCAAAAGTTTTGTATCTCTAATCTGACCCACAGGATTTCTCCCATTAAACCACCAGCGATTATTTGAAAAAGAACAATCACCTCCAGTGTCACTAAGAGCTCAAATCTGAACCTGCTCTTATATATGGAGGCAAGATATATCCAGCTATAACTCTGTCTCATGCTTTGGTTCTGCTGCATTGAGAAGAGGGTCATTTTTCCACAGTCTGGAAATATTCATGGCTGAATTTAGTAGAGCTGAGATGTTGAGTGATGCCAACTTTCCCCTGTTTAAAATTCCCAAGCAATGGAGTTATACCATCCCTGTCTTTCCCATTTTACTCGTGAGTGGGCGAACTTTATTTCACTGTGGAGAGGGGAGGAGGTGTGGACATGAGCAAAGGCCCGGGCAGAGCAGCCAAATATCAAGCGGTGCTATTATTGTGTGGGCTTCTTCACGAATGAATGAATGAGTGAATGGATAATAACTTTCTCTCATATATGACACATGATAACATATACATTTAAAGTGAGACTGTGTCACAAAGAGCATTCATAAGCTATAATAATAACAGATTCATGCTCAATTCAAAATTTGATGCTACAGTCTTAGTTAGTCTTAGTAATTTTGACAGGGAAGTGTTCTCCCAATTCGAGTATGGCCGTTGTGCGCTTACAGGAAATGACGATTGCAACATTTTATTACTTCTTCTTTGCCAAATTGCAACTTGGTGGAGCATTAGCGCCAACATTTGACTGCCAAAACATAAATATAAAATGATTGCAACTGCCTCGGCTGCAGTAGCTTCCTCAGCCGCCGGTGATCTGTCCCCTTTTGCTATTAAGCCAAAATGGCGACCATTGAGGGCGAGAAGTGTCCAGCGTTCCAAAGTCAACTTTTGGCCCCTTATGAGTGCACTGCATTTTGCCATAATTGACAGTGTGAATGCACTTATGCCTGCATAAGATAGCAAATCTATGTATCGAAGTTTGTAAGTCGAGACAGTGCATCGGTCTAACATGACTACTAGCTTATGGTGGCTAATGCTAGCTAGAGACATGTTCGTAAGAGCGACTGACATCCAGCAGACACAAAGAAAAATTAGCATTCATGAGAGTGGTGAGAGTGAACCAAAACTGTAAAGTTGTGGGCTGCAAAGTCAAAACAATGAGCTAAAATCTGCTAACAAGCTCCATTGAGCAGATTTGAACTGCTTTTTGCAGTTGTTAATATAAAAAATATTCATCAGTGTAGCTTTAACGATGACTCGATTTTGAGTTGTGATCATGTAATTTACACTTTCCACTGGCAAGTAAAAGTTACACGTTCCTGATTTAAGATTTAATAAAGCAACACAACCAAAACTGTCATCAACGGACAGATACTATGTAGCAGATGTGGACATCAACGTTGCGTGACTACACAGCATGTATGCATGTGTGTGTGTGAATGTATTTGGAGCCAGCGGTTGGACAGCAAACACTGCAGAACAAACCTGCCTTTCAGTAGTCAGGGTGCGGTAAAAATCAAGAGGTGAGAGAGAGGGTTTAGTCCGTTACTCCTCCATCTCTCTCTCTCTTTCTCTCCGTCTCCTCCACCGCACAAGACTGGTATTTTTCCACCTTTTTCTGGGGTGATATTTTTAGATACTGTGGCCAAATGTTGAGCCTGATGGGTGGTGGTGGTGGTGGTGGTGTGTATGTAAGGGGCTTAATGTGTGTATGTGTGTGTACGTCCGAATGAACACACTCTCCTCACCCCTGGGGTCACCTCTGAGTGGGTTGGGTAGATAAATAAACACAGCAAAAACCAACATTTGGAAGAGCGGTCATACATCCGGCACGGCATACTGAAACCCGTCTCTCTGACTCTCTTGAGGATGTGGTTAAAGACCCTGATAATGACTCCTATTTACATCAATTATGTCCCGGGCATTTGCTGTGCTTTCTCCAAACTGGTGATATAGCGCTGTCTGTGTGTGTATCACTGTATTTTTCTGGCAAAAAATTACACAGTTTACTGTATGTCACCGCCTCATACCACATAACATCCACATAATCGCCCCAGCATTTCCACTAAGAGTGCTTAGTGGAAACTTATTTTGCCCTTTTGACGATTCTTCATCTCCAGTGAAGAAAGAGATGACCGTAAAATCATTTATTGGAGATCTGCTGTTTCTCTTGAAGCAGGTTCTGACGATTTTACTACGGCTATCATACGTGCAGCTTGTGCACGGCACCTATCATTAAAATGGTTTTGTAATTATGTAGCCAACGATACCGCCAATATGAGAAGAGTATGAAGATTTCGGTTGATGTGGTCTGCTTATAGCCAAGGCGATCTGGTGCGAGGAGAGAGAAATAGGAGCGGAGTGAAAGAGGAGGGGTGTAAACAGTTTGGGGGATAAACGATGAAGTGAAGAGGGCAGCGTGGAACAAAGGTTAGCGAGGACAAGATGAAAGGAGGACAGAGGAGGCGAATGTAGACATCTGGAAGAGTTTTTGTTTGTGCCTCCTTCATGCTGTCACTGTGTCACTGCCAAGACGAAAGCCTGCATGCGTGCATGTGGTTGCGTTGCGTCTACGCCTGGTTTTGTGTGCACAGACATGTGAGCAGCGTATCAGGTCATCGGTCCCACTCCCAAACCTCCAGGGGTTTCCACATCTTGACTTTTGAGCAAATATTTGGAGGAGATCAAGAATAGAGGAAGGGAGAATCTCATGGAGGGGAAAGAAAAGGGACAGAGAAGGCCTTGAACCCCGAGCTCTGCTGTTGCTGGCATCTTCTCAAAGGGTTTTTCTGTGAGACAAGAGGCCAGGTTAGCACGGTCAGTCTGCCTTTAACTTCCGCATCAAGCACCACTGAAAGCCGCGACCTAAACGCTATCACATACACAGAAATCACAGTTTTTCCAAAGGCTCTTTCATCCAGATACTGGGCTAACTAGCGGTCATATCCTGTTAGGTGGAGTTATCAATATTAGTCCAAAACACAAGATCAACCCAACCCTGTAGATAACACGAGGTAGAAAAACACCCTTTCATTTTAAACACACAGAAATCAGTAGTTTCTTTCAGAGCCTTGTAAAAGTTAATTGATACCATATCGGCTGTGTCACGCTCAGTTAGCCACCGGGATGAAAATGGTCTGAATCACGCTGTTAACGTTTATCACCTCTCGCCACTGAGGACAGAAGAAATAAGAGAGGGGAGAGACCACACAGGAGGAGCGAGGAGAGGACAGAGAGGAGACAGAAAAGAAAAAAAAGGAGTGTGAGGGGGTGGAGGGCCATGCAGGAAACAGAGGGCATATTCCTTCTATTGACCACACAGTGGGGGCGTGATGGGCTCAGACCAGCCAGTTTTACCACACACACACAGTAACTGACTCCTGTACATGTGCTTGATACCAGCACTGTTTGGACTGGCAGAGACACTGAATGGATCCAGCTTATTATTTCAATAAAGCAACCACAATTTGAGTGGAAGGAGTGTGTAGTTACTTGGATGTATGTGTGTGTGTCAGTGTGTGTGTGTGTGTGTGTGTGTGCAGTCCTCTCACATCACCATCCTACCCCTTCATCCAGCACTATCCATCACATTTTGCAAGTTTCTTGACAGAAGCTGGGAATTAAGTAGTTCTGTCTTAGAAATGTCTGAGGGCATCTGGTGAATGTTTGAGTACGGTTTCGAATTTTCATCGCCGACCAGCGCTGTGGTTGGTCTGAGAGAAGTGAGGAGAGCCGCATGTTTCAGACTGTGATAATCCAGGTAGCCTTAAATACCGTGGGTGGAAAGAATATCCTGCTTAAATAGAAGCACTGTTAAGTAGAAGTAAAAGTACTCTTATTAAACTCCATAAACAATTGTCAAAAGACTACTGCTGGATCCTGACAGTAAACACTGTACCAATCAACAGGGGTGGAAGAAGTATTCAGAACTTTTACTTGAAGTAATAGTACAAACTGTACTGTGTATTGACAACAACAGGCGGCTTTCTGTTCTGTTCGCTTAGCTTCTTCTGTCAAAGTTTGGTCTTATCACCTCTGACATTATGTCCATGGAGGCCCGGTTACATTGTCCACTTGCCCAGCTCCTGTTCTAGCATGACACCTGCTGTACTGTCAGTACTGTCAGTTACTGTACTGTTAACTCTTGGCATGAAAGCCGAAGAGTATTTTTCAAAAATGTAACTAGTAACTAGTAGTAAAACCACAGCATAAAAACATTTCAGATAAAGCTCACCTGTCTGCCGCTTGTCTATGTAAGTTTCTCAGTGTGGCATCTTCTTTGCCTCATTGTGTTGCATAAAAGCTGTAATGGGCTCGTTAGTGCCCCCTGAGGCAGGAGGGTGGAAAACAACAACACACAAGGGGCAACAATGAGCCGATTCTACACAGTATTTTTACAAAACTTCTTGAAGACTAACTCGTTGGTTTGGCAAATGTACATCTGTAACTTTCCCACCTCCGTTAAAGAGGTGCAGCTTCCCTGTTTGCTGACTGTCACAAACAGGAGATGAGACGTGTAAGGAGCGTACCAATACTGTTGACCAAGGTGGAGGCAATTGCAGTTATTCTCTGTAGTGTTGGTTAGTTTTATACACTGTGTTATCATATTTTATATTACTGACTGAAGGTTTTTAAAGTCTGAGTGTGAAATTGTTCAAGTGGAAAAAGCAGAGGGTCACTTTAATAACTTACTCAACAGGCAGGTAACCACAAAATAACAAAGGATGGTTGAGGAGTCGAGATAAAATACAAACTAAATCCAAGAAAAGTCCATTAAAAAGAGGAGTTGGGAACAGACACAGACGACCTACATGAAAGATGGAAAACACATGAACTAAATGCAAGAGAACTAATTAACTAATTAACCACAGATGACAGAAAGCAGGCGGTAAAAAGACAAAGACAGGAAGTATATTAACACAAGACACCCGAGGAAAGACCTTTTCAACATAAAACAGTAAATAATAAACCAGAAACCCAAAATATGACACCGTCAGAAATTTAGTGCAGTATAAGTATCATAAAATGCCACAAATTTTTCAGTACTTGATAAATAAATGTACCAGTTACCGTGCACCACTTCCATCCATTCCATCTTGAACCAAACTGGAGGCCATCTTCCCTTCATGAGAAATCATTTTCGCAGGAAACCAAATGAAATATCAGTTTCCTGAATGCGTCATAACAGCACAATCAAAGGCTTTTGTGTAATTTTTTGGCCTTTCTAAAACTACACAATCAAAAACAGAGTTACACAAGTTAAACTAGAACTACTGCTTTCAGAATTTACACAAAACAAACACAGACAAATAAAAAAAGCTACTCATTAACAACGCCGCTTGTAATTAGTCAGTCACCTCTTTGTGTGTTTATGTCTAAACAAACATCAGGGTGGATGTTAGTCACCTGTTTATTTCTTCTAATCAAGCGTGTCGTCGTGTCTCAGGTGTGTGTCGGTATCCTCTGGGCATGTCAGGAGGGCAGATACAGGACGAGGACATCTCTGCCTCCAGCCAGTGGTCCGAATCCACCGCCGCTAGATATGGCAGGTAGGTCTCTCTCTCACACACACATACACACACACACACTGTAACACACACACTGTCAGACACGTGCTTTAGTGTATGTTTACCCTGATAATGAGTGTGTGTGTGGGTGGTTTATCCTGTAAGGTGCCTGTGCCTGTTTATTTGCAGTAAACCGCAAACTGGGGTATCAGTTCGACTTACAGCCACATGATTAAGGAGGCGTGTGTGCATGCGTGTGTGTGTGTGTGTGTGTGTGTGTGTGTGTGTGTGTGTGTGTGTGTGTATGCAGAAAAACTTGGGTGGCCTTCAGTAAGTATCAGGATAATGATGTAATACACTTTCCCCATCCATCCTGGCTGTGTTTTCAGTCCCGCCCAGCTCCCCCCTCACCCCCTTGCCAGCCTCTTGCCCAAAATTAACACTTTAAGATGAATTTACGACGCCGGCTGTCACCGAGTTGTTTTTATAACAGGCTATAAAGAACCCTCACTTTCCTCTCACCTTTTCCTCTTCATCCTGTCCTAATTTTTCTTCTCCCTTCCCTGCTGTAATTCTCATATGAGCGTCCACCCACCGTTATTTCATCTCTTCCCTCCTTTCCTGTCTCACCCAGGTTGGACTTTGAAGAGGGCGATGGCGCGTGGTGTCCAGAGATAACAGTGGAGCCAGACAGCCTGAAGGAGTTTCTCCAGATCGACCTGCGCTCCCTCCACTTCATCACCCTTGTGGGCACCCAGGGTCGTCACGCGGGAGGCATCGGTAATGAGTTCGCCCAAATGTACAAGATTAAGTACAGCCGTGATGGAAGCCGCTGGATCTCGTGGAAAAACAGGCAGGGCAAACAGGTCAGTCATCATTCAAAGCTTTACACCAGCTGGGGTGTACCCCACGTTGACCTTTATAACAAGATGCACTGTGTACTGACACTCATCACCTGCCTTCAGGTTATATTTTTATGGCCTGTCATTGTTTATATCTGGTAGTCATAACAGAGATACCGTATTGAACTGATTAATTAATTCTTCATTATTTATAAACGATTAGGAGGCCATGCAGAATCATTCCTAAATAATTGGCGAGCTTCTCTGTGAGGTCAAGGTGTGTTTGTTTTACCTGCAGGTGATTGAGGGGAACAGGAATGCCTATGACATCGTGCTCAAGGACCTCGAGCCGCCTATCATCGCTCGCTTTGTGCGCTTCATGCCCGTCACAGACCACTCCATGAACGTCTGCATGAGAGTGGAGCTCTACGGATGTGAATGGCTGGGTAAGGAAAAAGCGGGGAAGCTGGGAACAAAGATCACACCTGAGCTGAGGCATCGTTCCTGACCTTTGAGCCCATAAAGACAAGACATAAAACCACACTACAATAATCATAACCACTATAAACATTCCCAATATTACGACTAAATGTAAGCCACTTTTCTTTGACAATAAACATCAAGCAGGTGCAACAACACAAGACATAGCAGCCAGCTAATATTACTTACTAGTCCAACATCAAGAAGCCCAGCTCGGCATCTGTTTTTCAGCCTTTTATTTCATGAAACTCTCACCAACAACTAAAAGTCAGTCCCAGATTTACTCTTGTCTGGTGGCTTCTTCCTCGGCCACTCCCTCCGTCATCGTTCTCTTGTCTCAATAGTTATGTACAAAGAAGCTGCTGAGCCCGGTTACGTTGCCTTCTCACCCAGCTCAGGTTCTGGCACGACACCGGCTCTGCTCCCTGTCTACATTGCTCTGTACCCCAGGCCTGAAAACCTCCTCTTCCTGGTGGCCCAAAACACCAACAACACTAACACTCCCCCAGTGCTCTGAATTCACAGACCGGCTAACAGACTGAGCTGACATTAGTTAACAGCAGATGTAGAAAAATCAGTGAAATAGTCGGTGGTGTGGGACTTAGTAGTTTATTTAATCTAAAAAACTGAATCACTTTCTTTGCTTTACAGATGGTCTTGTTTCATACAACGCTCCAGCAGGAGAACAGATGAACCTGCCTGCTTTTCCTGTTTATGTCAACGACTCTGTCTATGATGGAGCTGTCATCCACAGGTGTGTGTTTGCGTTTCATTATTCCCTCTTCCTTCCTTTTTCACACACCACCACCTCCGCTTCATAATTACTCTCATCCTCCGTCAGTACTCCCCCCACCCCTCACCTTGTTGTTGCCCTGTCACCATGGTGAAAGCAAAGTGATAGACAGTGGTGAGTGGGTCATGGTGGTTTACTGTTGGGTAATACCTCATGGGAATGACTGAGTCAACCACGCGTATGAAGTTTAAACCGGAATGAACCAATCAGTCTTTTGTTGACAGTAATGTTTGGATTATGGCGTGGTGAATAATATCCTCCATGACACAGGCGGGCTTCTTTCTCTCTGTCGAGGCAACAGAGGGAAAAGAAAATGGCCTTTATTACATTATCACAGCCACAAGCTGAAGTGAGGAGTTGGTTTTACAATACTGCCACCTAGTGTTAAATAGTTGTACCATAAAAGAAGTGCTAAGTGTGAAGCGTGTGAAGTTGGAGGATGTTGCAATGATGTTTTCTGCCTCTCTTTAACACTCTTTGTTTCTCTGTTTCCCAGCATGACAGAGGGCTTGGGCCAGCTGACTGATGGAGTGTGTGGTCTGGATGATTTTACACTCAGTCATGTCTACAATGTGTTGCCCGGGTATGACTATGTGGGTTGGAACAATGAGAGCTTCCCAAGTGGATATGTTGAAATCATGTTTGAGTTTGACCGCACACGAAACTTTACCACCATGAAAGTAAGTCTCCTGACAGTACAAACTAATAATTTTAAAGGTTTTATGTCCCTCATCTGTACTAAAAGTTTATCTGCATCCAGGTCCACTGCAACAACATGTTCTCACGCCACATCAAGGCCTTCCGCCAAGTGGTGTGTTACTTCCGCTCTGAATCAGACTGGGAGCCCTCGGCGCTCACCTTCAGCCCTGTGGTGGATGAGAAAAACCCCAGCGCCCGCTTTGTCACAGTCAACCTGGCCAATCACATGGCCAGTGCCATCAAGTGCCAGTTCTACTTTGCTGACGCCTGGATGTTGTTCAGCGAGATCACCTTCCAGTCAGGTATGGACCCGACAACTAAGCTTTATTTACTTCTGCAAATATTTAGATTGTTAAACTATTAAAGTCAGTTTTGATGAATTAATTTCTGATCAGCTCTGTGTCATCTGGCCTTTTCAGATACAGCCATGTACAACACAACACTGGCTCCACCCAAGACAGGAGCACCACCACCCCAACCAGGTCAGTGGTCACTCTACATACACACACTTCAAAAAGTCCTACATATTCAATAACATTTTGTGACATGACAACAAAATGCACAGAAAGAAACGGCTGTAGGTCCAAGCAAAAATACAATAAACATGCAGTAAACAAAATTGAGAAGGAACAGAGGCAGAAATGCAGGTAAGCTAGACACACATGTAGAACAGACAAAGAAACAAAGGAAACAGGAACTAAATAACCATGCAGGACACCAGGTGAAATTAATCAGGGACAGGTCAAAAACAGGCGGGAAAACAAGGCAGGAAGTAGAAATGCAAGACACAGACAGGCAAGAACACAAAACTAACTCAAAACTGTTCAACTTTTTTGTCTTACAATTATTCGATCCATCAAGACTGGGATCGAACCTGTGTCGCTGCAGTAAGGACACTAGCCTTGATACATGAGGCACATAGTCTACCATTACAGGTACCGGGGCGTCCCTGTGTTGCACCTACAAACAAAATGTAACTGTGTACATTGCACAATGAGAAAGCCAATTTCTAAACCAATAAAAGGATCTTAAATCGATTCTGAAGCAGACAGCCAGATAGCCAGTGCAGAGACTTTAAAATTGGTGTAATGTATGCTTCAGTACCAATAATTAAATCAGTTTTGTCCCAGTTGAGCTGTAGAAAATTCTCCATCCATAACTTGATGTCTAAGATGCGTTAGTTATCAGGAGCTGTGTGTCATTAGTATAAATATGAACATTTATGCAGTGATGTTTGGCTTTCCATTTGAGTGTATAAACTCTGTGTGAGAGTCTGAACTCTGTCGTGTCTGAGAGGCAGCCTGCTGCTTTTCTTCTCCAAACCAACAAAATATAAAAAAGCAAAAGAGGAAAAAAGAGAGAGATGTTATTTCCCTGTCAGAACAGTCATCTAACAGTTCCATGCTAATGGTCTTAATGGAGCTTTCTCACAGCAGACAACTTCAACTTGTCATAGCAAGAAAAGCACAAGTGGAACTAATAACACTAATGAATCGGCTGTCTTCCATTTAGGAGTGTCAGCATGCAAAATCCAAGTGTGCTTGATTTGGCACACCTAAATGGATGTTATTAGTTCTACCTGTTTGACAAGACACACTACCTGCTGTGACATTATTCTGCATGTGAACACACACATAGTCTCCATCTTAAATAGGTGTCTCTCCCTGTTCCCTCCCCTAGAAGATGACCCCACCCACAAAGTAGATGACAGCAACACCCGGATCCTGATTGGCTGTTTAGTGGCCATCATCTTCATCCTTGTGGCCATCATCGTCATCATCCTGTGGAGGCAGGTGTGGCAGAAGATGCTGGAGAAGGTGAGCTCACGTGCATTTCCATTGAGATTCTCTTTCGGGAGGTGGTCAGATCTGTTCCTTCACCCCACTTCCACCCCCGCGTCCTTTATTCTAGGCCTCTCGCCGGATGCTGGATGATGAACTAACCGCTAGTTTGTCAATACAGAGTGAGACGTTCGCCTACAACCACAACCAGTCGAGTACAACCAGTGAACAGGAGTCTAATTCCACCTATGAGCGCATCTTCCCGCTCGGGCCTGACTATCAGGAGCCATCACGCCTTATATGCAAGCTGCCAGAGTTTGCTCAGAGCTCAGAGGAGCCTGGTAGGTGGACAAACACACGTTTGCTTACGCATACACGTCCATTTGTAATCATAACATGTTCTGGTTATTCAGATTATTCCTACATTGTGTTCCAGCTTCTACCAGCACTGCAGCCTCTAAATCCACCACATCTACTGTAGCCCAAGATGGCGTCCCTCACTACGCCGAGGCAGACATTGTAAACCTGCAAGGCGTGACCGGAAGCAACACGTACGCCATCCCTGCAGTGACTATGGACCTGTTGTCAGGGAAGGATGTTGTAGTGGAGGAGTTCCCAAGAAAGCTGCTCACGTTCAAAGAGAAGCTGGGAGAGGGCCAGTTTGGAGAGGTGTGTGTTCTTCGACAAGCTTCAACTGGTTTTCTCACAGCTTTAAATAAACTGAAGTCAACTTATAAATGTTGTTTTACTCACCTCCTTTTCACTTGCTGTTCCTCTCAGGTGCACCTGTGTGAAGCAGAGGGAATGCAGGAGTTCATGAACAAAGAGTTTTTATTTGACATCCCCGAGGACCAGCCAGTTTTAGTGGCTGTGAAGATGCTCCGTTCAGATGCCAACAAAAATGCAAGGTATCACCTCGAGATGCCCGAGTGATCTGCATCAAATACCTCTTTTTTTTTTTAGCCTGTTTGAATAATTCTGATTTCTTTCTCTGATTTTGGTAGGAACGACTTCCTGAAAGAGATAAAGATCATGTCACGTTTGAAGGACCCTAACATCATTCGCCTGCTAGCTGTGTGCATCTACAGCGACCCTCTCTGTATGATCACAGAGTACATGGAAAATGGAGATCTCAACCAGTTCCTGTCCCGCCACGAACCAGAGGGACAATTTGCTCTGCTGAGCAATGCACCTACTGTCAGGTGAGTGGTGTTGAACAAACAAGCAAGATACACCTTTTATATGTGTGTGATCTGTTCCCAACACGCTGTTTCTTTTCTCTCCTGTCCAGCTTCAATAATCTGTGCTACATGGCTGCACAGATAGCATCGGGGATGAAGTATCTTTCCTCTCTGAATTTTGTCCATCGAGACTTGGCCACGCGGAACTGCCTGGTGGGCAAAAACTACACGATAAAGATAGCTGACTTCGGCATGAGCAGAAACCTGTACAGCGGTGACTACTACCGCATCCAGGGCAGAGCGGTACTGCCGATACGCTGGATGTCATGGGAGAGCATCCTGCTGGTGAGGACCACTACTCAATGAATATTTCATGTCTTCTTGACATATTTGTTGAGCTTCTCCTTTGTTTGTCCGGGAATTTAACCAACATGTTTGCAGGTTGTGCAGAAAAAATGTGCTCATCGCTGTTGTCTTGTGCAGGGGAAGTTCACCACAGCGAGTGATGTGTGGGCCTTTGGGGTGACCCTGTGGGAGATACTAAACTTCTGCAAGGAGCAACCCTACTCTCAGCTCACTGATGAGCAGGTGATAGAAAACACAGGGGAGTTTTTCAGGGACCAGAAAAGACAGGTGAGTGTGTTGTTGCAAACATTTTGTCTATATATGAAAACCTTTGAATCCCTGGCTTCATTTGTCGCCTCCCTTGTCGTGCAGATCTACCTGCCTCAGCCTGTGCTGTGTCCAGACTCGCTCTACAAGATCATGCTGAGCTGCTGGAGGAGGAACACAAAGGAACGGCCCTCCTTCCAGGAAATACACAGAGCCCTCCTGGAATAACAGCAGGGGCGATGCTTAAGACAGTGATTCCCAGTCTGCTCATCTCTGGAAGAAAATGGCGCATGACAAGAGTGCAGACACAATCCAGGTTTAAGCTATCTTGTTTCAGCAGAGAAACAAGGTGAGAGCCACCTGTGGGCTCCAAACTACGATTTGGGGAAACACTGTTTCATGGACTTACACACTACAAAGATGGACTGCCAGGAGACTTTTGGTGTGTGTCTGTCAGTTTGAGTTTAACTAGCACAATCAAGATGTTTTATAGACATACAGGTATTCTTCTCGACTCTATACTATCGACTTTATACTACACCAGCCCAGAAACACACACACACAGAAACGGGATCAAGGTTTGGTTGAGTTGAGGAAGCCAAAGTTAAATGTAGCAAGTGACATTCGGCACTTTTAAAAATGTATTTCAATTTTTTTCTTTCTTTTTTTTTTTTTTTATGAGTTCAAATTTCCCACGTTACAATGTTTAATAAACAAACTCGTGTTTTCTTTTGGAAGACTGCTTGAATGTAGAAAAGTGCAGCAAACCATTACTGCCACGTTTCACTATATTTCAAGTATTTCATCTCAGTTTCATCTCATTACGATTAACAAAGAAATATCTTTCTCATCTCCCTGCAGTTTCCCGACGGTGATTTGAACATGAAGTGTATATGACTGTGTATTTTCAATAGATAAGTTTAAATCTCAAATAGCAATATTTTGTATTAATATTTATATGTTCATATGTGTTCTGTTTTATGTTTTGTTGATATATTTGTGGATTAATATTCTCTTTAAGTGTTTTTTTAAAATTTGATTCAGTAACTTTCCTGCTCACGTTTTGAATCTTTTTTTTTTAATTTTCTCACTGCAACATGTTATTGTCTTGCAGCAGGAAGCTCTTTGGATAATTGATCAGATGTTGCCAGATGTTTATCAGGAATGCAGGTTGTTTTTTGGTTACGTGCTATGTTGGTTCACCAGTATGTTATTGAGTGTTTTGTGGGTGTCGAACGAGTTATATCCGCTTATAGTTCATCTCAGTTGACGAAGAAAGTTGAAATCAGGAATGTAGAAGTAAATAATGTGTTTAATTAGACTGCTTCACATTAACTCATATTCATGAAAACACAGCTAATGACTCGTCTGCAGGTTTTAGTCATCAGCAGTCGTTTCTTTCTTTTTATTGATGTATGCTGGATTCTGTCTTCTTCTTTTCCTCTGTGTATAACTCGCTCATAGCTTGAACTTTATACTGCATACCACTGTTTCAGCCTGTTCAGGTGTATTTACAGGCTCTGTCATCTTATCAGAGGCCTTTGTCCCACTTAAATCGTACAGAAACGGCACTCATGTCAGCCCTGATGCACGATGAAGTCATCCTTATCTTTCTATGTTTTGCAAGCGAGGCAAATAACCCTATACAAGTGAGTAAAATACTTGGTTTGGAGACAGATTTGGGTATTTGTGAAACCTTTTTTTATGCCATTAAATGTTATAAATGAACCAGAGGCAGATGTATAGCTGTAAAAACAAAATGTAACGGCACCCTGACAAATTTCATGATTAGTTTTATTACATATTTGTACTCCAGTGAGAATGTTTTTATATACGTCATAAACAAAAGTTGTACATTGAAAGACAAAAATACAAATAAAATTGAAACAGGGAACTCTATCTGAGAGAGATCCTGATTTATTCATGTGTACTGAATATTTCATGCTGTGTGGGCGGTCCTTCAAACTGAGCTGACTGATATGAGGATGTTATTGGCTGAGAGCTGCTGTGGTGTCCAATCACAACATGGAGGAGGAGTGAAGATGTTGACTCAGAGGGCTGCAAAACTTTCCATGGAGCAGACACGGAACTTGTTGCTTTAAAGGAACATTTTACAGTCATTTTTATGTCATAGTATTCATCTGTTAGTGTCTCTGCATGCAGTTTGTTTCAAGTTTGGACCAGAAAAGATGAATAAGGTGGTTTTGGTGACCGGAGCAAACAGGTAATGGCTGAATTTTTTTTGGTATCTTAAATGCAATGGATTCATGACACAAGATCCTTAATGAAAGTTTTTGATGAATTTCTAGCTCATGTAAATGTTTTATTGATTTATTTGGCCATCTTATCAAGAGAGTCCTAACCCAATTAGCAGCATGATTATGTCACATACAGTACATGTATTTGACATAAACAAGATTATTTTGGTCAGTAATGTAATTAAAGTAAACTTTGTAGATGCTATGTCCTGGTTGCAATAATAGGTTTCAGAATAATAAACAGAATCAGCTTTATTGGCCTAGTATGTGTACATATACAAAACGTATGACCTTATTGAGTAATTTCAGCAAAGACACTGAAATCTGTATGTAATTTCACAGAACTAAACTATCACTAATAACAAGGACAACAAAGCTGAACAAAGATATATAAACATTTTACTACAATGTACATACAAGTAGGTGAAATCATAGGATACTGCATGTAAATATACTGTATATAAAAGGAACAATGAACAAAAAGTAGTGAAATGGTGCATGGTAAATCATTTTAATTAAATTTTACTTATATAGTGTAAAATCATAGATAGATAGATAGATAGATAGATAGATAGATAGATAGATAGATAGATAGATAGATAGATAGATAGAAAGTATTTGTAGTGGCAGCAGCAGCAGCCTTGTCCAATCCCCGATCTAGGCCTAGCCATGATTCATGAGAACCTGTGGGACAAGAAAGCACACTTAACTACAGGGAAGAAGTTAAGTTAGTAACATGCATTAATCGGAGGGAAGAAAAGAAGAGCCCAGTGCATCATGGGAAGCCCCCCAGCAGTCTAGGCCTATAGCAGCATAACTAAGTGGTGGTTTAGGACTCACCTGAGCCAGCCCGAACTATAAGCTCTATCAAAAAGGAACATCTTAAACCGACTCTTAAATGTGGAGAGGTTGTCTGCCTCCTGAACCCAAACTGGGAGCTGGTTGCACAGGAGAGGAGCCTGATAGCTGAAAGCTCTGACTCCCATTCTACTTTTGGAGACTGGTTGCATTACACTGTATGTGTTTCCCTGCAGTGGCATTGGCCTGGCGCTGTGTGAGCGTCTCCTCTCTCAGGACACTGAGGGTCTCCAGCTGTGCCTGGCATGCAGGAACATGCGCCGGGCTCAGGCGGCTCGCTCTGCCCTCCTCGCCTCTCACCCCACAGCTCAGGTAGCCCTGCTGCAGATGGACACCAGCAGCATCTCTTCAGTTGTTGCTGCTGCACAGGAGGTCAAACTCAGGTGGGAGGACGGACTCGCAGCAGCATCAAATATTAATCAATGTATTGTCATCAATACAAAGTAGGTTTTACACATGTGCTTTATGTATGACTGAACTGTCCATTGCAGGTACACCCGGCTGGACTACGTCTACCTGAACGCAGGCATCATGCCAAACCCACAGTTTGATGTAAAAGCCTTTTTCAGAGGCCTCTTCTCCAGGTACTTTGCTGATTTTACACGCTCACATACAGCATTTTATTAGAAACACCCAACTTGTGAAGCTTCTCCAACCTACTGAGCTGCACCGGTGCTTATTTCAAACATCTGTAGCCCATGCTTCCTTTCTAGAGCTCAGATTTCTATCATTCGTTGCAGCCATATCATCACCATGTTTGCCACCGGTGAGGGGATCCTAACACAGAAGGACGGCGTCACCGCTGACGGCCTGCAAGAAGTTTTCGCAACCAACCTCTTTGGTCACTTCCTACTAGTGAGTGATTTTAGTGACTGAATCATGTAGTCATAGAAAACCTTTTTTTTTTTTTTTACTTCAGTTTTCTGCAGCGAGAGCAATTATTGTCAGCTGTTTAACCTTGATGGAATAAATATAGGTGATACTGGATCTGTCTGTCACTTGGCAACGATACACATTAATAATTAACAGTATGTAGTGTTCTCGCCCTAAGGTCACTGCAGACAGTATTCTTCTTACAGTGCGTTGGCAGATGAAGTCTTGTGTGTATTAAGTTGCAATCACAGAAAAACCTTCTCAAACTTCCTGTTTAGACTTTCAAGGATTATAAATCTTATCGCTGCTGCTGCATTCAGACTCAGTTGAGAGAGAAAGACAGCTGGAGTATTTTTGAAACACTCAATTAAGTCAATAAATTTAATTGAATTTAGCTTTACTGATTAGTTTAAGGAGCTGAAGCAGATGTCAGTGTCTTTGCAGCTTAAAATTTGGATCTTAACCAGTTAGTTTAAGATATAATTGTGTAAAAAAGTGTCACACAAATCAACCAGGCATCTAAGATTTAACAAAAAAGTTTAATTCTCTTCATTTAAATCAACTATTTGCCTCTTTCTGTCTTGTTTCAAGCCAAACTGCAGTGTAAACAAGTGTGTAAAGTTTCTGAGCCTTAATGAACCATTCAGATGTTTCTATTTAAATACTGTCTTGTTCTCCTGTATTACAGATCAGGGAGCTGGAACCAGTTCTGTGCCGTGAAGGCCGGACCTCCCAGCTGATCTGGACCTCCTCGAGTAACGCTCACCGCTCAGCTTTTAACATGGAAGACATGCAGCACCAAAAAGGCACCCAACCTTACAGCTCCTCTAAATATGCCTCCGACTTGCTGAGCCTGGCGCTCAACACACATTACAACAAACAGGTTAGCTGCCACACACCTCACATGTTTATTCATGTGCTTTTTAACTTCTCATGATGTTTATTACTGTGATCCTGCTTTTATTGTGCTTTCCAGGGTTTGTACTCGTCTGTCATTTGTCCTGGTTTTGTGATGACCAATCTGACCTACGGTATCCTGCCGTCCTTCCCAGCCTTCCTCTGGACGCTGCTTATGCCTCTCTTTTGGCTTGTGAGTATTGACACATATACTTGTTTTTCCAGTTAGTCTCATTCGTCCTTGAGCTGTGATGTATTGTAAGAAGAATACCTAGAATTCTTTGGTCGTATCTGAATGCATCTTTCTTTTATGATCGCAGATAAGAATGTTCACCAATACTTTCACTTTAACCCCCTATAATGGAGCTGAAGCCCTGGTAGGAAAAAATGTATACAATATAATTATTAAATTCCACATGTATTCCACAGACAGTTAAGGTCAAATTTGTGAATGCTGCTCTTTGTTGCAGTTCTGGCTATTTAAGCAAAAGCCTGAATCACTGGACCCTCAAGCCAAGTATCACAGCTTAACATCTGGGCTAGGCAGAAACTACACACAACCGCGTAAGGTACGGCACAGAAGTACTGTCCATTCACACCGAGTCTTGTAGAAAAGTTCATGCAGTGAGTTTTGTGTCTTCTGTTCGGCTTTGCAGATGGACATTGATTTGGAAACATCAGGAGCTTTGTATGAGAAATTACTGCAACTAGAAAGCGAAGTGAGAAAGAAACTGAAGGAGAAACACAGTCGTCCTGCATGATGACGCGGATCACCTTGATGCATATCACACAACTCTGGGATGGATATTATGGATATTATTCCTGTCTTGCAGGTCATCGGGGAGCAGCCTGCACACACATGCAACCCTGAGTTCACAACACTAAAAAAACAGTGACACTACAAACATTATAAGTTTGATTTCCTGTTTATTATCTGTATCAGGCATGAAATAAAATGTCTGGCATAAGGCAAAGAGCTGGAATTTTGTATGTTGTGATGGTTTGGTAAAGAGTTTACAATAAAATTAAGCATTGCCTGCTTTCATGCACAGCTTCTTTACAGTGCATTCACCTCGTTGAGTAGGCTGTTATGATTGGAGGGCGACACAGGCAGGCAGGCGGCAGGTCTACACGGTCCAGGAGGGACTATTTCCAATTTGGTTGTTAATTCCGTGATCCTCGCGGCAAAATGGAGTGCAGTCTGACAGCAGACTATCAGTATCATCACAAAAGTTGACATAAGTGGTCTGCATGAGCCCCTCTGCGGTGTACGGAGGTGCCGGCAGATGCGTACAGACGCACCTGAAATTCTGCACTGGAGGATTTGGGGCGCAAACCCAGGAGTCGTCCCCGTGTTCCGCTGCTTGTTTCCCAGTCTCATACTCCTCCTCTGATCCGCTCAGTTTCGGGTTGCAAAAAGCCCAAACCATCCCGCAGAAATAGATGAAAAACGTACCCATGACCATTACCATGAGCGCGTATGCCTCTATCATGGCTTTGGTGACGATAGATGTCATCTTTTTCTTTCTTCTATCGGTGCGCAGGTATCGATACCAAAGTGTCTCCTGGAGGGACTGTCAGTGCGAGTGGCAGCATCCTGTGGGTTGGACCACTCAGTTCAGACGCGTGAATGATGCCACCTCTGTCCTTATTACAGGAAAAGTGGTCATGATGACAAGCTGTGTGAGAAAAGGAAGTCAAACTGTAGGAGGAATAAACCCAATCTGATGTTACAAACAAAATTAATAGTGCACAACACCCCAGACACTCCTGTAATTACACAGATAATTAAACCCCTTCATTAAACTTACTTTAATATTTCAGGATAAATCTTAATTCCAGACTGCCTCACAGGAAGAAGGATGTCAAATTTACATAATTAACTGATTATTACTATATTATTTAATTGAATTTACAATTGGAATACAATATTTAATTGATTTCACTTTCAGATGTTAATTGTTGGACCAAAATTGTCACACGTATCATTAAATATGACATGATTTTCAGCAGCTCACCAAGTCCTGTATGCTAAGAAACTAGCTGGGAACAAAACAACACTTTTAAAATCCTTCCACACTGAACTTTTGTAGTCTAACTGAAACTTTATGGACTGGACAGATTTTAGAAAAACAGACTAAGCTGAATGTAATTACTTATAATTAATTAATTCAATAGAACATAAAACTTTAACATTTTATATTTTTCAAAGTTAACTTTCTTATCCTGTTTGTGCTCGGTTCTTCATTCTGAGTGTAAATAAGTCTTTATTCATTTAAGCAGACACTAAGTACAAGTGTCCATCTGTCTTCCAGACAGTCACAAAGGTCAGTAAGTCCATCAGCCGGCAGGGTTTGACTCTCCTTATAAGGTCAAACACGAGCACCCACAGCTCCGAAAATATCTTCAATGATGATTAACACTTTTTGTTGGGCTTCACATTTTAAGATGTTAGACCAAGTTTTAACCACAAAAACTAGCCTTGCTGGATTGCTTGAATTCAGAGATAACACAATAAAAGTTGGATTCTATGTGGATTAAATGTGTTGAAGGTTTAATCCTTGAAAAAAAATTTTTTGCAGGACAATGAATAGCTGCTACTTCCCACAGAGAAACACTGTTATTTTACAGAGTTTCCCTGAAGTATTACAATCAAACACTTCAATAAAGTGACAATGCGCATAGATCTACAGAGAAACACTGTTATTTTACAGATAGACAACCTGCAGTATGACCTGAGCCACAGCCGCCCTGCATTGTATTCCTGACTTTGCCCTTACTCATTTTACTTGTGTCTGATTCATACGCAAGCATGTGCTTTTACTCACTGGGTGTGGCCAAAGGTGCAAAATGCCAGGAAGTTTGAACTTCAAGTGAGCAGTGCAGCTTCGTACTCAAAAAATGCACTTCAGACAACTTGATTTAAAGATTTCTTTCAGTTTTTTCTCCTTTATTTACATCAGGTTTTATTACCTCGAGGAGTGGTGCTAACCCCACATTAAAGGTCAAATCTTGTTTCCACGAGGAGTACATGCAGTCCTTAAAGCGGGCGTGAGGTTCAGTGTAGTGTGAATACTTGTTCTGACCCGATCTAAATAAGCAGACACTCTTATTTCAAAGTTAGTCAGTGGAAAAACTCCTTCTTGAAAGTGCGTTCTGGATCAAAACTTCTTCACCCTCTGGTATGGGGAGATTTTTAATATCCTCCTGCATGTAAGGTTATATGCTGTTGTGAAGTGACTACTTACCTCCTACTAATGGGCACACAGTTTTCTGAGTGGAATAGGACCCCTTGCAACTTGCAACAAATTGAGGGACACAGAACATGTTGCTGATAACTGGTTACCCTCAACTCATGCCTACATGCTACAAACTGGAATCAAACAGAACTATGTTGTTTATTTTGACATGATTATTTGATGTAGCTTTTTTTGTTTCTAATATGGGTCTGTGTTTTTGATTATTTCTTCCTCATCATAATTATTATTATTATTATCCATCCATTTTCTGTAGCCTCTTATCCTTATCAGGGTTGCAGGGCTGGAGCCCAGCTGATATTGGGTGAGAGGCAGGGTACACCCTGGATGAGTCGTATAGTGTTAACCCATAGAGACAAACAACCATTTACACAACACAACAATTTAAAGTCACCAATCAACTTGCATGACTTTAGACTGTGGGAGGAAGCCGCAGTTCCCGGAGAGAACCCACACAGACATGAGGAGAACATGTAAAGTCCAAACACCCCAGCTGGGGTTTGAACCAGGAACCACTGCACCACTGTTTATCATTACTTTCATTACATTTTCCCTGAAGTATAACGAACAAACAGTTCAATAAAGTGACGAAACACTGTTTTTTAATATATATTTATATATTATTAATGATAATAATAATAATAATAAGGATCATTATTTGCACCTTTCCATTGTATTTTGTTGTTTAGTGTCGTACGTGCTGTCTGGCTGTTGGGTTTTGTTACTGTTTTGTACTCTTTTTACATTTAAAACCAGTAAAAAGAATTTAATAAAATCAAATAAAATTAAAGCTGCGAGCAGCGTTGAGGCGGACCTCGCTCTGACGTAACTCGGGCCGTGGTGCAACCGCGTCCCGGGCCGTCGTAACATGTGCCGTCGTAACACGTGCCGTCGTTAACATGTGCCGTCGTAACATGTGCCGTCGTAACACGTGCCGTTGTGAAACACGTGTGGATGATGTAACTAAACTCTGATGTCAGTGCACTCCCAAGGCGACATCACTGTAGACCCAAGCTGTCATGTTCAGAAGTTGTGTGATAGCAGTGTGTGATTGCCAGCATTGTGCCAGTACATGGAGCCAGCAGTATATGGAGGCAGCATAAAATTCGGTCAAAACGGCCGAGTTTGAGGCCATGACACGGCCACGCGTTGTGATGTACAGACACACAGAGCACAATTTAGATTAAGCACCCCCTCATGAGTGTATTGACCAAGTTTGAAGCTGATCGGAGAAATGCTGTAGGAGGAGTTAAAGCTCAAAAGTGCTAAAAATCCAAAAATTGAAACGGAAATATGCGACTCGTCCAATTTTGAGGTCATGGTACGGGCACGCCTTTTGATGTACAGTTACGCAGAGCACAATTTAGATAGAGGACCTCCGTATGAGTGTACTGACCAAGTTTGAAGCCGAACCGAGAAATCGTTCAGGAGGAGTTAAAGCTCAAAAGTGCTAAAAATGAAAAATTATATTGACAATATCTGACTACCTGTGGGAGTTGGACAATGGGTCCAAGAGGGTTTTTGGTGCGTCTTGGGATGTTCAATGGGCGTATCAAGTTTGGTAAAAATCGGTGAAACGTGGTTCCGGGGCTGTTCCTTAAAGTTCCTGTTGGGGGCGCTATATGCTGTAGAAACGCGATATTTGGTATGTGAGCTCCAGGCAGCAGTCTACACGTGTCCTGTGAATCTCATATTTATAAGTATTATGGTTTGCGCAGAATGAGTTTTTTTCAACCAGAGCGCCACCTAGTGGCAGAATTTTGTGCCCCTTTTTAGGGGAGGCTCAGGGCACCATGGGTAATCAGCGTGTGAAGTTACGTAGGAATCGCACATTCTGATGCTGAGAAATAAGCCGTTAACTTTGAAAGAGCGCCACCGTGTGGTGGTTGGTTGAAACAGTGCAAAATTTTGCAGGATGCGCAATGAAGACATGATAAACCATTGGTCCGAATTTGATGTGAATCGGGCATACTATTGTGGTGAAACACGGCACTTCCTGTTTTCATGCGAAATCGGCAGGAAGTGCTAGCTTTATATCGCGGCCATCTTTGAAAATTTCGACAGACTGTATATTAGTGAGTTTGTCAGTAGGGTCTCCAGAGTGTGCGTGCAAAGTTTCGTGCAAATCGGACAAACGTGCATGGGTGAGTGGGCAAATGGTGTGTTTTGCATATATCGCCCCCTAGCGAAAAAAAAGTTTAGGCGGAAGTGGGCGTGGCCTACGTAGGGTGACTCAGCTACATTCACTGAACGCGTGGATATGTGTTTTATGAATGTGCGACAAACGGGGCGGGAGTTATTCGTCCCTGAAAATTTGATTACATATTGCGCCACCTAGGGGTGTTGGCAGTTAGTGACTTGAACGTAACGCCTAGAATATGAAATTTTTCAACACGCATGTCGAATGTGCCAAGTCAAAATCACATAAAGTCCATGCTGAGGCAGTCGAAATATGGCGCAAACATTGAATGAAAAAGAAAAAGAAGAAGAAGAAGAATAACTAACGGACCAATTTCAATAAGGACCTTGCAGTGTCCTGCTCGGTCCTTAATAAGCAGACAGTCTGTCAGTGTAGACTTTGTGACTCTTTGATGAAGATTTTGACCTTCCTTTCCTTGACTTTCTTCTTACTAAACTGAAACATAAACAGACGCACCTGCTTGTTTTGCAAAGGTGATATAAGAGTATAAAACAGGGGTGATGGAGGCGGTGAGCCTTCTTTAGTTGTGGTCTACAATTGTGAGGCCTCAAAACAAAAGCTCTGAGTGTGTATGTGGGCAAACCATGCTTCTTCTTCTTCTGATTAAATGTGCAGCAGACTAGACCCCATGCTCGCTTTTACAGAGGCGAGTATAGCAGCAGAGGCGCTGGCATTGTGGGTAGTGTTGTTTTTCATTGCTTTCATTACGTACTTAAGTGAATCGCGTCCAACTTTCTATAAAAACTACAAATCCCATCCGCGCCGGCCTCCGAGGTCCCGGATGTCTATCGCGCCGGAAGAGAAGAAGGTCCTTTTCCCAGCCATCTTGTGGCTTCATCTAGCGAAGTGTTCGCACCAAGCCTCATAGAATCGGAGGAAAATCCTGCTGAAGGGGCGCCATCATGCCCGGACAAATGCAAGAAGGTTTTGGCTGTGCCATAACCAATCGGTTCGACCAGTTATTTGACGACGAGTCGGATCCGTTCGAGTTGTTGAAGCAAGCTGAAGTGAAGAAGAAGGAGGCTCCTGCTCCTGGTGCCGCCAAGACTGTAGCCCAGGCTGCTAAGCAGCCGAAAAAGGAGTCCCAAAAAGACAGAAAGGTCCCGCTGACTGACAAGAAGGAGGAAACCCAGGCACCTGTCCCACTTAAAAAAGATGGTGAGATCTATTTTAAACGTTTTTAGCTCAACTGAAAGACGTTAAAGCTAACGAGCTATGTTGCTAAACGTACCAACGGTTAGCTCGCGACGGTTCATCAGCAGCCGTGACATGAGGTCCGCATGGCTGCTTTTGTGCCTCCCCTCCTTGTTTGCTGTCAGTTGCTGGAACAATGACATTAACACAAACGTGTTAGAGATTTGGTGTGTGTGGGGGGGCTTTAGCGATTTGGTGATAAACCGTGTGCAGGCCGACTTGTTTTGGCTTGCACCCGTACCCCCCCTCTCCTCAGTCGGCCTTGTTGAACAGGCAGAACCCGAAAGCCTGGCTGACCCGGAGAAAGAGCCTCAAGAAGTCTAAAATATTCCTCCTGACTCTCATTAAACTACTTTTTTTTTGGGCGTACTTCTCTCTGGATTAGCCGGAAGTGGATAGTTTGACTTTATTTCGACAGTTATTAAAAATATAAAAATGCCTCAAAATAGTGCAAATACAACGACGTGTTTTTAAAATAATGTTAAACAGGTTAACTCTGTCTGCGGTGGGTTTGCAGGTGGATTTGACACAGACTTTTGGGAGCAGCACTCGCTCTCATGGTGATGAACCTCGTGGTTGTAGTGTGGGGCGTGTTAAAGCTCAGCCTCCAAACTGCCACTTCCCATTGGCGCACAATACACATTCAATGCATGTGATTGAGCATTAACTTTGCCCTTTTCTGTTTCACTCTTTATTACCCAAGTAGATCATAATTAATTCACCATGTGACCTGTTAAAATAAACAAACACTACATTTTGGCGTTTGTGCTAAAAGCATCCGGGGTCAGGATTTGACTCCATTCACAAGCATGTTATTTGGCGATTTATCATCACGTATGTCAGCCAAGTGTGCTCGTATCTGTTTGGCCCGAGAGAAGATGAGACAGGTGCCATGGACTATGGTGCACCCAGCTGCTGCTCTGTAGTGGAGTGTCTATTTTTGTAGCTGGTGATTTAGGCAATGGGTGGGACTAATGTCACACTGAGCCAGTGGCAGTCAACCATGTATCATTGGAGTGTGAAACACATTGTAGGTGTTAATTACAACTATGAGTGGTTTAACAGATCAGCTCTCACAGCAGGAAATAATGAGAGACTGTTGCTTACCTTTGTGCAAGGTTTCTTCCACAAAACACTAAACATTACTTTTAATAATCAGATTATGTTGCACAATATTTATGGATCCTCCCAGCTCCCTCACTACCTCAATTCTGCACATTAATTGAACTTATTTGCTCCATTCAAACAGAACAATCAACCCCCTTTTCTCTCTCTTGTCTGGGGGCTCAGCAGCAGGTCCTGAGCTATCAGTACTATTGGTTCACTAATCCTCCCTGTTGTGGTCAATCCTAGGTGCCGGCATGAGGAGAATGGGCCGCAAGCCGGAGGGCGAAGGCTTCAGACCCCAGGGCGGCCAGGGAGAGGGGCGCCCCCCCACAGACAGGCGACCTGTGGATAGGCGGCCCCCACGCCGCACCGACAGACCTGCCGGCGACGGTGGCGAGAAGCCCGAGGGCGGCGAATTCTCAGTGGAGAAGTGAGTTTGGTTCATCAGCGACCATATATGAAAAGATGCACTTTTTTTTTTTTACAGGGTGTTTCCAAATTTGATAGGAGGCAAAAGCAGTACTCAATAAGGGGTGGGGTAGGGTCAACAACTGCTTACAGTGATAAGGCTTAGCATGTATTGCTCTTAACTGCTACAGACACATGAAGCTCTTTATCATCAGTTTACTGGGTAAAATTGATACAACAAACAAAATGTGCAGACAAGCTACAGACATGAGTAAATCTTGGCTACGATAAAAGCCTAAAAAGTAAAGTACTTATTTATTAAAAAAATTATAAATATGTATTAATGGCACCTATTGAACGCATCAGTGTGTTTCTGCTAACTATAAATCTTAGGATATCTTGCAGTCCACTTAGTAACAAGTGGTTAATAAAATAGAGACCATAGATGGCCTGCCTTTGATCTAATCTTCTGAGAAGCAGAGAAACTCGTGCTTTGATGAGAATTTGACAACGTTCTTTGTCCCTCTCTTTAGGCCCATTGGTGACAGGCCGATGAGAGGACGTGGCGGCGGCAGAGGAGGCCGTGGCGGCGGCAGAGGCCGCGGCATGGGTCGCAGCGATGGCTTTGATTCCCGAGGAAAACGCGAATTTGATAGACACAGTGGCAGTGACCGGTCGTAAGTACACTTTCAGCTCTTACATGGCACCTTTTTTAAATGAAATATTTTAAATTTACACAAGGTGCAATGTATGTATCACGATCCTGGCTAAAGCAAATATTGTTTCAGTAGTCTGAAAGGTGAGGAGAAGCGGGGAGGAAGTGGATCTCACAACTGGGGCACCGTCAAGGATGAACTAAAGTAAGTTTTTCTCTATGCAACATGACAAACTTTGCATGATGGGAGGTTGGGGAGTTGCTGAAGCTAAATGCTTTCTTACTGATGACTTGAGGAAATGATGTCATGTGATGTTTGTCATGTTTCTTCCTTTGGTATCTTTTAGAGAGCACTTGAGGTTCGGTTGTTTCCTTTATAGATGCACAAGATAGTTGAGTCTTTGTAGGCTTTGGTGGTCACAATAATGTCAAACTATATAAGAAAATAAGTTTTTTTTTAAAAAGTACTCAGTTTCCACTTCATTAGGTACACTTTCTGGGAAATTAGTGCAGTAATTAATGCAACAGCTCTGCAATAAATCCTCAGTTACAATGTTCAGTTGTCGAAACTGATTTGAGAGCTTTTAACTGTGTGGCTATTTTGGAGGCTGTAGTTTGTGGTGCTCTTGGACTGCATTGTTGTACTGTTAATAATAATTAGCTGATGTTTATGTAAGTGTATTAACATGATTATAATGCAATACAATGGTAAACTAAATGTATGCAGCTGTAAATTTGAGTCAAACTGTGAAATTAATGAGATGTCTGATTTTCTTCATAGCGAGCTTGACCAATCAAATGTCACCGAAGAGAACCCTGAAGGAGAGGAGCATCCACCCGCCGACTCTGAGAACAAGTAAGTTGCTTTTTGTCTCCGTATGTCTCCCGACTAATGAGAATAATTTTCAGGAGTTTTAAGCAACAACACCAGACACAAATCAGCCTGTGTTTATGTTGAACATTAACGCTGTGACACTGTGCGTCTGTGTGTGTTGAAGGGAGAATGAGGTTGAGGAGGTGAAGGACGAAGGCCCCAAGGAGATGACTCTGGACGAGTGGAAGGCCATGCAGGACAAGGAGCGGACCAAGGTGGAGTTCAACATCCGCAAGGTCAACGAGGGCGATGATTGGAAGAAAGGATTTGTGCTGCACAAATCCAAGGCAGAGGTGAGTCAAAACTATCACTCTGCCAGTATAGGCCTACCACGGGTATCATAGTTTCGCCATATATGATATCTAGTATGTGCAGATAAGTTTTCTGGTGTAGATAATGCAGAAAAACTGCTCGCTGCAAAGTTTATCCATATCCTTTATAATATTAAGGCAAGCAGCTGCCCTCACTGTTAAAGCTCATTTAACTTAAACATTATTTAGTTATAGTTAGTAGAGTGTCTTTGCATTGGTGTATCGGTGCAACATCAACAGAAAGGGCAAAAAATTCACTATCTTGGTGAATTTTCCTCCTCTGCAATCGTTTGGGCTCTAGTCAGAGCCATAGTTCTGCTCGTACTCACATTCAGTTTTGATGATAAACTTTTTATCATGAAGGAAAGCCCCCATCAAACTGTAGATCATTACAGCGTGGTGAGGGGGTTTACACAAACATCACCGTCTGAATTAGCTGCTAAATAAAAATGCAAAAGTCCTTGAAATTCAGTGTAAGCTAAAAATAACACTGACTGCATCTCTTTGTTCTGCATTTTCATTCACGATGTAGAACAGTTAAGATTGAAGCAGCTCAGTGAGCAAATGCAGCCAGGAATTGTTGGCACTGTGGCATTTGTATTAGTTGTTGGCACAAACTGGATTTTGCTCAGTATTTGTGCTTAATGTTTGTATTGTTTTGCTTTTCTCCAACACAGGATAAGAAAAGCGAGCTGATTGACCCTGAGATTGATGAGTCAAAGGTAAGATCTCTGCTGCTGTTGCTCCTCAATCTATAAATAAACAAAGAAAGCCAAAGCTATAAATGTATAAATAATTGTCTTATCTAATTTAGCTCGATGATGGGCATCACTTCCGGAAGCCAGCCAACGACATTACGTCCCAGCTGGAGATCAACTTCGGAGACCTTGGCCGTCCAGGCCGCGGACGCGGTGGACCACGTGGTGGCCGAGGCGGTCGAGGCCGCGGAGCCCCCGGTGGTCCTGGTGGTCCCGGTGGTCCCGGTGCCAGCGGTGAAGCCACTAGGCCAGTCCGTGGAGGAAGGACTGACAAGGTAGATGATCTTATAGGAGGCTTAGCTGTCTTATCATTCAAATCCAAGAATCTGTGATGAAAATATTCAAATGTTTGAATTCTCTAACTCCTAATGTCGTTTTTCCTCACAGTCATCTGCGTCTGTGCCCAATGTGGACGACCCAGAGGCCTTCCCAGCCCTGGCTTAAGGCCCGGCTGCCGTCTCTCAGGCCTACAGGAGCCTCCTAAGCACCTCCACTATGAGGCTTGCATGTTCCTGGATCCTTCAGCAAAGCGACATGATGGAGAAGAGTGTCATTAAAGTGGCACTCAATGTGAGGACTGAGTTTTACCCAATAAAAACAAAACGAAGATGGAAAAAAAAAAACAGAAATTAACAAAAAAAAAAACAAAAAAAGAAAAGGACTTCTTGCTACTCTGGAGCAACTTATTGGTAGAGGTTTTGTACTTGGAAACAAAGTAGCAGGGATGTTTTCATACAGTATTTTTTTCAGAGGTTATGCATTGTCCATTGATAAATTTTTGTAATTGCTGCTTGAAAATATGCATTTCGAGGTGTAAGCATAAAGAGTGTCTTTAGCTTGGTATGAGCCATTGCTTGCTCGCTTTTGAAATAGGCACTGTGGAGCTCCAACCCAAGCTCATAAGCTCTGTCACACCAGGTGTTTCTGAAGTTAGAGCTTCACTCATTGAGATTTACAGATTTTTTTTCTTTAGCACTGGGGTATTGTTTTATATTTTATACAGGAGGTCTATTCTTCTATGATCTTCGGCCTGTAAATCTTAACTATTTTCATAAATTCTTTCAGAGACTGTATTTCACATGGTGCAAATAGGACACATCTTGGTCTTTTGATCGAGGCATGTTGTCTACATTTGAACGCAAAGATGAAATGGCGCCTAAATCTGTATTAAGGTTCTTTTGTACTGAAATGTTCTAAAGGAGGAACATTAGGTCATTTTGGAGGAACACATTGGTGATTACTCGACTAAATTTTCATTGATCCCGAGACTTTTGTTGAGTGGATTCATTTGAAGCTGAAAGTTACTATGTGTTCTGATTTACTTGTATTTGGGGTGCTAAACACCATCTAATGTCTCTTCCTCTCTGCCCATTTCATCTTTGATTATTAGCCATGTGCAAGTCAATAAATGCATTTTGTTTTTACTTTAAAGAGTGATACGGAGAGGAAGTGTCTTTACACAGTTGAGATGTGGCTGCAGTCCTCTGGAAGCCCTCAGACCTTGTCCGACTGTTTACACTCCACCGGAGCATCCTTCCACAGACGTAAACTCAGCCCAGCTTCAGTTTGTTTCTGCAGTCTGTTCTGTGCTGATATTTCCCTCCACCGTTGACTTGCCCTGTAGCTTCCACAGTGGCACCACTGCATAATTGCTCTGAAAGAAATACAGTCGTTCATTGTGTGGAACAACTGAAGTGCTCTACAAATGTGTGAATTCTAGCCCTGCTATTAGAGACCTCTGTCGGTAAATAAAGATGGTCGATAAATTTTTTGCATTGTCACGTTTTTTTATCCCACAAATGTACGGTGCTTTCCTTATTTATCTCTGGGTTCATACATGGTCTCTGACACAGGCTATCCTAGTGCTGTTTAAGGTAACAACCACACACAAATCTTTACTGGGAAAACTTGAGCAAATATGTCACATGGTCACCTCCTACCTCAGGATTTTGTTAAATTGCCTTTTGCAAGATGTTTAAACAAACATTTAAGGTGCAGTGTGTAAAATTTAGGGGAATCCCTTTATAGAATGGCAGAAATGTAATACAATTATATTTTCATCAGTGTAAAATCATTTTGAGTCGTTATGTTTTTGTTACCTTAGAATGAGCCTTTTACTACTACAGATGTGATACATGTTGAACTGCCATGTTTTTAGCCCAGAAAGGACAAACTAAACTCTGGCTGTAGACGGAGCCTTCCATGGCTGCTGTAGTTTCTCCTTCACTCAAGGAAGGAAAGGGTGAAACAAAGGGGTTGAAATCAGTTACCACTAGATGCCACTAAATCCTACACACTGGTCCTTAAAAGTTCAGGTCGACTCGCCCTGTTTCAGAACAGTTAGTTATAACAGAGATGGGTCAGACATTAAACATAAAACTTCTGTTGCAGTGCTTCCATGTGCAGAGGATGAAATCATTTATTTAAATCAACATTAACGCGAACAAATCAGACTCTCCCATTAAGGCTGTGAAATATCTAGTTTCTACATGAGCTATTGTAAACTGATTATTAAATACAGATAGTGATCCATTGCAAATCTGTTTAAAGAAGTTGCTGCTGAACAGTTTCCAGCCTGTAAAGAAAAAAAATATAAACATTTTTAAACATTTCAGGTTTTCTTCGTGCCAGCAGCCTGGCTCCAGGGACAGCAGTGTTTGTCCGTCCACCACTTTGGACAGGGATGTGTTGCCTTGAAATTATGAATAAAAATTCATGATCCACAGAGAGGGTGAGATCAGCTTGTGGTGATCCTTTGACCTTTCCTCTGGTGCCACCAGCAGGTTGCAGCATTTTTTAGCTTTCAGTTAGAGACATTGATGACTCATGACTTTGGATATCCTGTTAGTATTCATCTCGTTTCATGAGACGTGTGCCCACGAGTTTGGTTCATGGTCTAACACCATTCAGACATTCCCATCAGCCTTAGCTCTACATGGTGTTTAAGAAACTAACAAGTGCTAACACGCTAAAACTAAGATGGTGAACATTGTTAACCTGCCAACAACATGGTGGCGTCACAGAGCTGCTAGCGTGGCTAAAGACTCCAGTCCAAATATTTAAAAATGTATATACATTGTTGCAGCTGATTTATGATTCAAACCTTCAGAAAAATAATAACTGTTTTAGATGAGCTATGATTGAGGTAGCGTATGCATTTGTCCTTTAACACAGGACAGGAGACATTTTTGCCTGACGCAGTAGGAAAAATGTATAAATAATAAAATTATTTCCATTTAGCTGCTTCAGTTTCACATGCTTTTAGTAACACCTGTGCTTTTTCTCCCCTGTCAGTAAGTCAAATTGTTTGCTGTGAAAAAGGAGCCGTTGATGCTGTCAGCATCTGGATGAATTATTCAAACTGGCAGAAATGACAAAATCTGAAACACTCTTGTCTTGCAGCCGGTAGGTACTGTGTTCATTTCGGTCGTGGTATTAGTGTGCCCAATGCTGCTCTGAAGAGGAAACAATGGTAATGCATAAAATGAAAACAAAAGCACTTTTTTAGTCAAAGGTTATTAGAGGAGAGCTGTTTCCATTACAACACAAAAAAAAGAAGAATCCAGTCATCGCTTCCTGTCACTGTGTCCTGTTTCTTTAGTTTTTAGTCCTTCTTTTAAAAATTGTCATTCTGAAAGAAGTCATTACAGTCGATTTTGACTGCATCCAGAGTCAACTTCCCTCCAAACGCCAGCGAGTCTAAGACAATGTTACTGGGGAAGAAGCCCAGCATTTCTGTAAACTCCTCTTCATCCTCCTGATCCTCCTCGTCCAAATTTCCCATTCCGTGCGATGAGATGTAGTCGATGGTCGTGTCCAGCGAGGTCTGCGTTTGGTCGGAGCTGTCTGAGTCGTGGGAGAAGCTCTTGATGTAAGTGGTCAGAGTCGGGTAGAGCAGTGTGCTCATCGGGCTCAGGCTGGTTTGAGGGCTCTGCGAGGAGTCGTCTGAAAGTGCGCGGGGGTCACTGCTCTGCTTGGGCAGCTCCTCAACATCCACCAGGATGGGCTCTTCTTCCTCCTCGGTTACAGTGGAGTTGCTGTGCTGCAGCTGGAGGTTCATTTTACCCTGATTTGAAGGGAGATACAGGCTTAAACTATGAACAAGGAGCTGCAGTAGTTTGTATTTTATCCACTTTCACATAATTACCTTCTCCTGGGTGCACTCTTTTGCCCATTTGCTGTTGGCAGGATCTGGCACATCACTGAGCATCAAGCACTGGAAAAACATGCAGAACCTGAGGGGGGAACAATATGGCATGGAAACTTTTATGATGAGAAGAAAATAGCACTTCATTGGCTTCACAACAACACTTCCTTGTTCTGACTCACATGTGACTGAACTAAACTATCAGAAGCGAGGACTGAAATAAACATGAGGAAACCAGAGAAGAAGAATTAGCAGAACACTCTAACTGTTTTAAAGATGCAGATTAAACTTTATAACTTTATTAAGGACACTTGGAGATAAAAAACCTATTACACTAGATAAAAAAGACAACATACACAATTGAGTGCCAGTGGCTCCACCATCTGGATGAAAACCTGGCCGAGCTCAGCTCAGGATTGGTCAACACCACAATGATGCCATTATGAGACAAGAGAGATCTCTACATAAGATTTCGTGTTCATGCAGAGCATGTCGGCACGCTGGCATTAACAAACATCCACCATCGTGGAAATTTATCGGCCATGTTGAGCCTCTGCATGTTGTTTTTACTATAGAGGCGGCACAGGTGGGCTGTATATAACAGATACAAAAAGCTCTAAACAAAGCCACCTTCACAGTCCCCCGAACACATGCCAACCTTATGTACACAGCTTGCGGCACTGTCTGTGAATGTATTTATCATCTGATAGAACATCTACTATAAAATGGTGGAGATATTCAGTCTCATTGCACACATTAAAAGCAAAACCAGATAAGAAGAATTCAGGAAATACTAATTTAACATACTGACAACCATACAACCTGTATTGCATACATTTAACCGTCATGATAAATCATCCATATGCACATTAAAAAGAAAAAACAAGGTAATACTTCTCAGCCTTACATCTTCTTTCCAATATATGAATTAACTTCTAAACTTTACAGCAACATAATTTATATTTCTTGCTCTCACATTTCTTTGATACAACATTTGTGTGTCTTCTCACGTACCTCTGCTTTACTGCTGAACTCTGGAACAGACACAGCAGAAACAGCAAGATCACGATGACGACTACACACACTAGAAGGAGGGATAGTTGTGTCTCCTCTGCAAAAAAAAAAAGTGACAGTGAAACAGATGTAAGAGTGTTTATTTAGCTCCTCTGGACACAGCAGACGTTAGCAACAGCTGTCATGGTGAAGCAACAGAAATGTTCACACTTCACTCCTGTGATGAAAAGCGATAGTTATAAAGACAAATGGTGCACATATTGTGTATGTTTAAGCTATTTGAAACATCTTTTCTATTGAAACTGGGACTATTATATTGAATTTAATATATTAGGCATCAAAACTATACAGCCGATCCACGTTCTTTTAAAGGGCAGGTTCATATTTTTTCAAGTCAGTCAGTTTTCTTGTCCTGTGCAAAAGTTAATCTGCAGGTTAATGTGAGGCTTCAGCAGTTCGAGCCTTGAACTTGATGTGAGCCTATCCAATTCTGCTGAAGTCTTGAAGAGAAAAGCTGTTGTAGTTTGACATTTTGGGAAATACATTAATTTACGTTTGCAGAGCTTTATTTTGAATATTAATATTTTATTTTCATCTCACTGTCTTTGCCTGACTGACCAGCACCTCTAAAGCTCTCTTTAATTAACACATTATTTCGTGAGTGTTGTGGGGGTTATGTGCCAGACTATTTCTTGGCCAGCAGCAGGTGGCATGCAGCCAGTCACCACTGGAGCTTCATATTTACTGTACAGACATTTGTATTGATCTTCTCCTCTAATTCTTGGCAAGAAAGCAAATAAGAAACTCGGAAAACGACTCACCCTGGATGTAGAACTTGAGCTTCTGACGTTCAGAACCTTCTCCTGCAGCAGTTGAAGCAGTCATCCACAGGTTGTAGACAGCTGGAGACAGGTCAGTGATGACATGTGACGTCTCTGATGCTGGTATGGAGTCTGAAACACGCATTTAATTTGTTTTAATTTCTCTCACTTCAGTGTACAAGATGTTTCAGTAAGACAACGCCTCAGATAAATGGTTCTTACAGCGCTGCTTATCTCCGCTGCCGTTATCTAAATAGATGGTGTAGCTGGTGATGCAACCCCCACGTTGACCTCTGGGAATCTCTGTCCAGGTCACTTTCACTTTGTTTCCCTCGACCTCCTCTTGAAATAATGGACCAGCTGCTGGGGCTGCAAACAAGAGGAAGAACCCAAACGACACATGTGAATACATTTCCTACCAGTTTTGTTCAAGAGTTTCATAAATAGTGAATTATTTATTGAGTTACCGGGATCTTACCTGACTCCAAAGTGGTGACGCCCGTAAATCTGGTCCTACTCACTGAGCTCTCATTATAGACAACATATACTGCTCCCTCGTAGCACTCAAATGGCTTAATGCCTGCATAAAGAAAGATGGTGGTGAACAGTGAACTCCAGAGAAAACATTATGGATGTGTGTTATTTCCACCTGTATTTACTGTAACTCTAAATGTCCCACCTGTGATAACAGTTTTGGTGTCTTTCCTGCTCACTCTGACCCATGTGAGATCCTTCAGCTTGTAGCCCTCTGGGTATAACTCCACCACATAGGCTGCGTGTCCTGGTGCAGTTTCAGGCTTTCTCCAGGAGATGGTGACACTGTGGTTGTCTGCAGGTTCGTGCTTAACTTCAAGGGGCTTGGCTTGAAAAGGAGACGCAAAGGAGTATAAATAGGTGAACTGCTTCACCTTCACTCTGGATTCAGTATTACTAATGCACCTGATATCGAAAGGGCTTTTTGTTGATTCCATGTTTTATGTCTTATGACTTTTAATGTTTTCTTTTTTTTACCTTTTGTGTACTGGGTTGTTATTCTGGCAGGAGGGGACAGCCCTTTGGAGTTGCAAGACCACACTGTCACTTCACAGTCGGCACAGAACTGGACCGAATAATTCCTCACATCTGCACTGACGTTTGTGCTGAAGACCAATCCAGAGCTTAGGTTGTAAACTTTGAGTTTATACTCAGTGATCTTCCCTCTAGCGATGGAAATGTTTGGCTCCTGCAGTCAGAGAAATGTTGAGAAATAAATCATTTGAGTTTGGTACCATATATTTAACTCTGTTGAAGAAAAGATCTTGCTGCAAGGACAGCAAGTAAGACACATCATTTCTGTTCAGCTCATCTTTTCTTGTAAACTGAAAGTGCGGCGTCTGCTGACAGGTTTCACTTAACTCTTACTGTCTCTATATGACATTAAATGACTGTGTGTGTGTGTGTGTGTGTGTGTGTTTATGTGGTAAAAGGTGTGGATGTGTATTCGTCAGAGTGTGTATGAGGATGTCGCACCTCAAAAGTGGTCAAGGCTTGACCTTTAATTTGTGCAGAACATAGCAGGAAGATCAGAAAGTGTTACTATGGCGACAACACTGCTTGCCCACACAGACATGGCGCGAGGGAGGGGAGAGGGAACGACTACAAACCCTCAAACTCTTGAAACTGTACGGCAGTGTTGCATGTTTTATTCCTCACGATCATTACACTGAAAAAGGAACAAGGACGACAGTTTGATTTAAAACGTACCTTCCAATAAACTGTCAGGGATCTCAAGTCAGAGGCGGGTTCAGCGTACCACACATCCAGCTCTTTGGCAGGAGCTGAAACGACATTTTGATTCATAGTTATTCACGACTGATTGTATAAGTCTTGTGATGTGATGCTTTGAAATCCTTTAAAAGTGACAAACATCCAGTCTGCAGCTCTGTGACATTTTCCTGTGTGAGCTCAAGCAATGAGTAACACTTCCAAGAAACCTTGTGCTGTCTGAGTCAGTGTATACATCCTGATTTTAAATAAAAACAAATACGAAAAAACAGAAGATGAATGGACAAATACTTAAAGGCTGCCCGAGATAACAACGGACATCCTGTTGCCTTTATATTGCTGCCAAACATGTTCTTAAAGCGCTTGCACGCAGATAACACTTCCCTGTTCTGTAAACTGTAAATTTCACTTCACCACATTGTAACAATACCGTTGACTTTTGGTTGTGACCCAGAAATACTAATGATCACAGTCTAACCCTAATGTTCTGTATGGGTTCATGGAAATCCTATTTCCTCTTTAGCGGCTCAAAACATACTTTACATAGTTTTATCATGCCTAGTTTTATTGGAATTGCTAATAAATACAGATTTGTACTGAAGACATGTCCCTGTAAGACCTGGTTAAATACCAATGAATGTTCACATGTTCACAAGGAGTTGGAGGTGTGACCCTAAACATGAGTAACATCACTTTCATCACATCTACAAGCTCAGTTTGTGGCTAAGAGAAGGTTTCACTTAAATAATATCCTACATATTTAGTTTTAATAAGGTCAAGAGAAAAGTAAAAAGATGTTGTTTCATTTTGCAATTACTGTTAACATGTTTACAAACAGAGCGCTGGGCTCTGTGGGACGGAAGGTTAAAGCCTCACTGCACTTCTATTTAAGGATGTTGTTACTTTCACACAAACAACTAACCAAAACAAATTGTTTATTGTGATGGAGTAGCTTCCTCAAACCTGTTTCAAATCTCTATAGGTTTATTTTCATAATGTCATGGATGAAACCAGCGGCTGCCTAGAAGGTCATGAATCAATCTAGCTGTGGTTGACGGGATAATTTAGTTTAATTTAACATCATGCATGCTTTTTTTCGCATCGTGCTCAAAACATACAAGTGTAATAAATGTTTTCAATATGCGTTTAAACTAATTAAGTGTAAGGGTAAAGACACAGTTTAACGCCTCTGTTCAGCTATTTCAATTTTGCCCACTTCTGTTGATCACGGTTCGTGGAAAGGTGATGATGTTAACAGAGACCTCCATATCTTCACACCATCAGTATACATATATGCAGCAACATTTCCAATGAGACATCACGTCTTCTTTGGCACTTTGCCTTTCCCTGGTTCAAAGGTGACCTCATATACAGCTACAATTTTATTATAAGCTCAGTGTAAGCTGCTGCATCGCGTCATGAATTAAATATTTTGCTCTCAGCACACAAACTAATAAGGCCTGTTTCAGTGGCTTGTAGGCATCCTGAAGTGGTGAACTGATAACTGCAGAAAAAACCAAAATGAAACGAAACATTGCTGCATTATCTGATAGTCTGCATTGATAAAGGGCCACAGAATACATGCATTCAGATAAGTTTGCCCGTAGACATAATGGTACTTTCATTCAGGAAGTACAAAAATAAACAGGCACGCTCTTTGAACAGAGCAGCAGATCAATACAATCACACTGCTTACCCTCCTCTTGAGTCCAACTAGAAACGTTGGCGCTCCACTGACTCCAGCTGCCGGTGCTGAATCTGGATCTGGCTCTGAAATGGTACAACCTGTAGGGTTCCAGAGAGGAGATGGACCGAACCTGTACCAAACTCATCTGCACACCCTGTGAGTGAAAACACACATATCTTGCATCTTAGATTTCATTGATTTAAACTCACTCACCCATGCTCACAACTCATAACTCAACAAACATTTCTGCTTTCTATGATCAGAGATATAGAACACCTGGAGGGCAAATTTCAGCTTGCTTTTGAGACCTGTGCAACATTGTGAGTTCACCTCTGTTCACATCAACCTGACATTCATATCTGTTTTTGGTTTTGAATCAGCAGATCTTGCGGTGACGCCGTGTTTTCAAAGGTTTTAAGTAATCTACACCATCTCATTGAAAGCCCCTACATTTTCTGGAGTAATCAGAATGGTAAGACATCTTACAGAGTCTGGACAAGACGTCCATGTCTGTGCTTCTTCTCTGTATTGGATCTCCAGTTGTTCAGTGCTCACAGATTGGGTGACTTGGATGACACACTCACGAGATGAGCACTCGGGTTGGCCAAGATCAGGGGTGGATGGCATCACTGCACACGTAAATGAGGGGGAAAAAAAGCCTTTAAATCAAAGGGCACACAATATAAGTTTGTGACATTTCTTTTTGCATATGAAAATCGATGAAAAAGATAGCATTCATTTTCATCAGTACAGGTAAAGTTACTCATCTCATAAACCTCAAGGTTAGATCATCAGATAAAGACACCTTTCATGCTCCAGTCATGACATCATTGTGATTTCATGCCTTACGAAACAACTAGGAACTGTCATTACACGTAAAACATGATGCACTACAGAAATTGCCATGCACCTCAAAAACTTACTGCTATCTTACCAATGTCACTGAGTGTGTAGTTGTGGATCATGGACCATGCAGAGCCAAGTGCATTTTGGGCTTGGACCTGCACAGAGATCTGCTGGACAGAGCTGGACACTCTGAAACTCGCTGTCAGTTCATCAGTTCCCTTACTGGAAGCTGTGTATGTCACCGGTCCAACTGTGTGGTTTCCAGATATTGTTGTCACCCTGAAACACACAAAGCACAAGTTTCATTTGATGGTAGATGCATATGATAGTATTCACAGAACATCCAGTAAATGGGACGTTTTGTTGATTTCTCAGTTAGCCCTTTCAAACTCACCGCAGCACAGAACTGTTCCACAAATAAGTGTCTCGTCCGCGTTTCCAAGTGCAGAACACAACTCCACTTTTGTTATTTAAGACTTCGTAGATGCATTGAATGTTTTTAGGGCTCTCTGGTAGGTCTGAAGGACAAAGAAGATGAAGAATTGAATAAATCCTGAAGCAGAGAACATAAATCTAACAATTAGCCTTTTAAGGGAAAATTTGAAACATTGCTTTCCAACGCATTACTGCGGGAATATCCAATAAGGGAGTATCAGTCTTCATTGAAAACATAGATATACTGTTAGAAAAGGTTTTAATTAATGTTAATGCTTTTGAATATATGATGTGTCACTTCAAGAACAAGTATTTCTACTGCTAACAGTCAGTACTTGGATGTTAGGGAACTGGTAGACTGCATGTGTCCAAAAACAAACTTGTTCTTACTCCTCAAATTAGTCACAGCTCTGTTGTCAGAACAAGCAACACCTCACAGTTAGTTTTGACACCTAACTGGACTCAGCCCACAGCATGTGAACAGGGTGTACTCAGTATAAAATAGAAAGCAGAACCAGCTGTGCCTTTTTTTTTTTTTTTTTTTTTTTTTTTTTCTTGTAGCTTGAAAAGTTACCGTCAGATCTCATCTTGAAACACCACGCACTGTACGAAACACACTGCAGCATTTCATCACTCACATCCAGCTGAGATGTCCAGTCCACATGGATCCAGAGCAGGACAGCTACACTGGCAGCTGTATGTCCGGTTCTTGGATATGTTTGACACACTCAAAAATAAAGTTGTAGAGTTGAATTCTTTGTGGGTTTGTGGTATGGGTGGATGGTAGCTGTACATGGATCCCTTGCACTTGCAATTGAAAGTGCAGTACACTTCAAAACTGGAGCCTCGCTGCACTACAGGTCCAGCACTGGACCAGATGGCACAGGATTTCTCACCTGAAAGTAGAAATGAAGACTTAGACATAGACTACATGTTAATTTAATTATTATTGTATATTTGAGAAGAGATCATGAGGAAGGTGGGACACAAAACAAGTTTATTGAAAGTCTGCCTTAAAAACCAACCAAAATGTCAGTAGTCTGAGCTTACCTGTGCAGAGCTGCACGGCCAGCACAGTAAAAGCAGTGAAGATGGACCATGTTTGGGACATTGTCGCCATGAGTCATCAGTAACTGCCTTCTTATATGTCTCTTACATTGCCGCTGTTTACCTTAAAACAAGGAAAAAAGTGCGCAAAAGCAGTCGTGTGTTCAGATACAGCGATTTTAAAGGAATTTATCGAGAGGTAATGAATGATCAAAGTTTATCAATCGATACTTTAAAAATGATTCTCCCTCCTGGTTGCGGGCGCTATTATAACCCCATTTATAATTATTAAGAGATCACGTATACAGTTTAAGCAGAGTTGTGTAGTAAGTGAGCAGTAAGCTTCGGACAGTAAGTAAATAATGACGACATATGTGATAAAAACAAAGATACTCACCAAGATATCACATCCCCGTCATCCATCATGTTAATCTATATTCCTTGTGTGGTTTTTGAAGCTCTATCCGTCATCATAAGTCTTCCTAAACATCTTTATGTAGAGCATTGTGTGTGCGTGTGTGTGTGTGTGTGTGTGACCTGTGTATGGTATCCACACTGTGGTGAAGTGATGTCGGAGACTCCGTGTTGTCTGACTGCCTCCTATGGTGTGATGCGACAAACGTCAGTCACAAACGCAGTGAGTCTGCGCAGATACAACCTGTACAGCGATCATGGTACATACAATAATAATAAGATGTCTAGGCATTTATAAAGTAGAGTTTTTTATAAAAAATATTCTGCTCTATTTGTTTTTTTGTTTTTTCCCCCGCATATCCAGAAATATACAGTCTCTTAGTTACCACAATGACAGGCAATATGACTCCATACAGTCCACAGAAGATGGAAGTTTCCATATTCTGACATGATGTCTGCAGGTCTTATGTTTAGATTACATCTTGCAGTGTACGGCACCTGTGAAATGAGGAGTTGCAACACCGTGTGATGATTTTTTACCATCACATTTTCCACCCAGCCCAAAGCTTTTTCACTCCCTCAATCATATATGCCCATGTGGTGCAGGGGGGGACTTCCCCATATAGCTGCACCACATTACAGCAACACAATAATGGGCTCAAGAGAAGATAAGTAAATACACACACACACACACACGCAAGAAAGGGTGATGATGAACCCTCGAGGAGATGTCTTACAACTTCTAGTCTGTCAGTGAATGTGAGGACCTCCTGAAAATTCTGAATGAGGAAGTGATACAACTCTCAGGAAGTCCTAAAAAACGGTGTTAAACTGCAGGTGGTTCATGCATGAGTAAAGCTTCGAGCCAAATACCACACCATTCTCTGTAATAGGGAAACCCCCAACTGACACTGACCTTGCTTTGTTTTGGAATAATGTCACCCTCACATAACCGGGCAGATAACAGAAACACTCAGAGGCCACACCCTAATATTAAAATAGCAGAAACACTTTAAGCAGCTCATACAGAACAGATATCTTAACTTGATATTTTGTGCTCCGGGTCAATCACACATGAGAAGTATGTAACAACCAACTATTTAACTGATTTTTGGTGAAACTGAATAATATTTTAAGGAGAAAATGTTTTCTGATTGCTATCTAATATCAGCTGCTGCGCACCAACTCTGATTTACAGAATGGACGATGGACAGTAAACTGCTGTGAACTGTAGCTGCTGCTAGCTAACGTTAGCTCAGTTTGTTAGCCATGCTGCCTGGACTGTGAGCTCAGAGCATCGGGGGAGTTTGTATCACAGGTGTTTTGGACCACTGGGAAGAAGAAGTTTTCAGGCCTGGTGCGTGGGGAAATGCTGATGCAGAGCAGAGCCGCTGTCGTGCCAGAACCGGAGCTTGGCAGGCAGGCAATGTAATCAGGCTCAGCAGCCTCTATGGACATAATGACAAAGGCGAAAAAAACAAAGAGGATGTTGAAGGAGGAAGCTGAGAATAGAAAATGAGAGAGTGACTGAGCAAGAGGCCGTCAGACAAGAGTAAATCTGGGTCTGACTTTTAGTCGTTGGCGAGAGCTTTGTGAAATAAAAGGCTGAAAGACAGACACTGAGCTGGGCTTCTTGCTGTTGGACTACTGAGTAATATTAGCTGGTTGCTATGTCTTGTGTTTTTGTTCTTGATTGATGCTTGATGCAAAGTTGTTGAATACCCATAAATTAGCCATTAATAATAACTATACAGAAATATCCAATCTTCTTGTTGATGGTCTTGTTTCATAACCAGTTAAAAAACTCCTTGTAGACTAACCCACAACCGTGCTATAGCTGCTCCATGAGGCTGTACTTAGCCACAGCAGCAATGTATTGAGCTAAATGCTAACACTAACTTGCTAACATGCTTTGTGTACCAAATTTCATGGCAGTCCATCAAATAGTTATTGAGATTTAAAAAAAAACCCCCACATATGTGAACCTCATGGTGGCACTAGAGTAAATATCAGTGGATCACCAAAGTCATTAGGATACATCCTCTGGGAACTATGAATATCAGCCGAAAAGTGCTAATCCGTCCAGTAGATGTTGAGATATTTCATCAGATATTTGATCCATTCTGATCATTACTATAGTAACCGAGGTCAAATCATAGGACTGTCTCACTCTCTAGACACTCTCTCGGCAGTAGCTCAGTCTGTAGGGATTTGGCTTGGCAACTGCAGGGTCCAGTATGGACCAAACTATGGAAGGTGGACTGGTAGCTGGACAGGTGCCAGGCTGGGCACTGCCGAGGTGCCTTTGAGCAAGGTACCGAACCGCTAACTGCTCACAGGGCGCCGCTCTGTGTCGCTGCCAAACCCTCCACCATCTCTCCACATTTGCATGTTTGCTCTGAGGTCTTTGTGTTTGGTGTATTTCAGGTAAAAACTGAGTGAAAAAAGAATTTCCCCTTGAGGGATCAATAAAGTATCTATTCTATTCTACAGTAGACACAACAGATAGGTACATAACATGAAAGCCTTGACAGAGAACAATGTCAGACCACTTAGAGTACTTATACTGTATATGCATTGAGTATGTTCATACCGTGGTCACAGAGTGATACATCTACTGTCCTAAGGGCATCTAGACTTGCTAAAGGGGACAGCATCTTCAAAACTAAGGTGACATCATGTCATGACAAGCGTATTGATAAATCCTCCATTCTCCTTGGCCAAGCTTCAATAAACCTTTCAGCATAAGACATCTTGGACTGCCTGAACTGACTCCATAACAGTGCCAACATAAATACAGAGATTAATTGCTACATAAATATTTGAATGGCATTCAATCAATCATCAATATAAACATTTCTTATTCATTTATTAACTTGGTTTTAGCAGAGCTGATTATAGTTACATCATTTTTTACATCATATTTTTCTCTGATTACACGAAGTCACTCAGGTCAAGCGGCAAATTTGAATAATGCTTTCTTGAAAATCAGTTTAGTAGTGCAAGTTGTCCTGTTTGTGTCATTCCCATCGTGCCTGCTACCTCTGTGCGTCACAGATTGTAGTGCTGCTGACAGCGGCTACCTGAGGGAAATAACCGCCAGTCAGTGTTGTTTCAACTGTATACTGAGATAAACAAGTGTCTGCTGTGTCGTGAGTCATTATTTCACCCTGGTGTAAATCCAGAGACGGAGAGTCTGCTTCCACATCGATCTCAGCCCCCCTCATCCCCAATAAAAAGGCTCCATTTATGACAGCTGTTGCAGGAGTTTTAGGCAAAAGAAGGCTGGTGACAGAGCTGAGAGTGAGGCCCACAGGTGAATCAGAGAAATCCACCTCCACATTGGACAGAAAGCCTCTCAATAATCCTCCAAATACACATCTGTCTCCCTCCCAACTTGTTTGTACATCCCTTAGCTCTTCCTCAGTCTCCATCACCTCCTCCGCTTCTTGTAAAGCCAACGTAGCAATCTGTGGTTTGTAGCTGACATGTTCCAACTGGCTGTCAACGAGCGTCGTCCCAGGATCTGACATTAGCAAATGTGTCTCCGCTGCGTCTCCTGATCCAACCTGGGATATTTCCATGTGGATGTTGGGGTACACGTCGTCTCTCTCCCCCTGGGAGATGAAACTGATAGGGGACAGTGGAGGGTCACTGTAGGTGGATGAGAAGAGGGGTTCACCTCCGTCCTGCTGGAGCCAACAAGAGCAAAGCCATGGTTAGTTTTAGTGCAAATCTCAAGTGTTCACTTGCAGCGACCCACAAAGTTGTCAGAGTGAAAGGAAGTAGCAAATGACTTCCTACTATAGTCCTGCTGGTAAACCTCTAGAAACTGCAGTTAAATTATTAAAATGATCATGAACTAATTTCTCTCTTTGAAGAAATATCCTTATTTATCCTCATGCTTACATAGTTGGTGTTGGAGCAGTTGTTGCTGTTTTGCTTACTGTGGTGACAACAGTTCACAGAAAAATCTTGCTTTGCTTACCTCCAGCAGTCTGATGGCAATACTGTTTCCTGGTTTTGGTAGGTGGTTATCAAACCAGCCAGGTCCACAGGATATACATTTTTGTTTGATCCTGAGATAGAAAGAAAAACACAACAAAACAAAACAACATTAGTGAGGCAGCTAAGTTGAAGTATAACAATTAACAATAACAATTTGTCTAGATAAGCAACACATTTGGCACAAATGTAGGTTTATATGTTATAAAAACATATAGATATTGGGGCACTGCAAATACGGCCACTAAGAACCAAATATGTGCTACATATTCTGGACGGGGGGGAGCGACACAGTGGTGCAGCGGTTAGCACCTCACCTCGCCTCACTGCGAGGTGGTTCCTGGTTTGAACCTTGGCTGTCCAACGAATTTAACAGTTTGATTGGTGACTGTAGGTGTGAATGTGAGTGTGCATGGTTGTTCGTCTCTATTTGTACCATGCCTCTCGCCCAAAGTCATCTGGGATAGGTGACAGGTGATGAGGATAAGCGGTTACAGACAATGGATGGATATTCTCTGTTGGAGATTGTATGACAGTCTTGCTGATTGCGTTCAAGCTGATTAGATTAGACGTCAGGTTTTCATGTTTTTCTCAGGTTAAAAGATTTCACCCTTAAAACACAAAGAAGGGAAAAACAGCATCTAATAGAATCAGCTTGAACAGACATTGGCAATCATCAAGAGTCAAAAAATCTGTTTTCTTCAACATTGGGGCGGCTGTAGCTTGGAGGTAGAGCGGGTCGTCCACTAATCAGATGATCGGTGGTTCGATCCCCGGTTCGATCCACTCCAGTCTGCATGTCGAAGTGTCCTTGGGAAACATACTGAACCCCAAATTGCTCCCGAAAGCTGCGCCATCGATGCATGAATGGTTAGCTCCTCGAACTGATGAGCAATTGGCACCTTGCATGGCAGCCAATGCCATCAGTGTATGAATGTGTGTGAATGGGTGAATGAGATATGTCCTGTAAAAGTGCTTTGAGCGCTATATAAGTACAGTCCATTTACCATTTATTTGGTAATCTGTTACGGCCCTCAGGGGCCAAATTTACAGCGCCCTGCTCTCTATATCTATATATAAACATACATGTGTGCCAAATGTCTTACTTTTTACACAAAATGTATATCACAATATGCATAAGTGTCCCACTAGTGGTGGACCACATCCAGTATGACTTTTGGTACAAAGCTTAGGTTTCTGTTCATCTCAAACATGTGGCTTCATGTTCGTGCGCTCATGTTGTGTTGTGGCATTTCATGAAATTAGCCACAGTGGCATCTATACTACTAGTAAAACAAAACTGATGTATGTTCAAAATCAGCTGTAGAAGATGAAGAAAAACAGTGATGTGTATCCTCAGAATACTTTTAATATTATTAGATAATGTCTGGTGACTGTTGTTTCTCATGAAACAGCTCCAGATGTTTAAGCACAAATCATGTTCATGTTCTCACACAACTCCAACACATCAGGTCGGCTATGATCGCTTTAAAGAGGGTAATGATGAAAAAATCACCAGGCAAATCAATCAAACATGATAAGGATATCGTGTACGAAATTAACAGAATATTAAAGCACTACTGAACCGTGGTAGAACTTTTTGTTATATCACTAATTAACCATGACATGCCCAAATAAAGGTGCAAATCTTCATGGATTGCTCCAGATTACGAATTGTTGCTTGCTCATTTACTCTCTCCGTTGACTTCTATTTCTATCGAAACAGGTCTCTAATTTTTCCACTATATAAGTCTGATCTTTGGTACAGGGCTTAGGTTTCTATTCATGTTAACCGTGTGGCTTCTTCGTGCGGTCATGTTGTGGTGTGGCATTTCATGAAATTAGCCACAGCGGCATCCATTGTGATTACTAGTAAAACAAAACCTATGTACTATCTATGATGTGCATCCTGCGCGCGAAACAATGAAAGATATTTAAGCATACATCATGTTTAATACCTTTTTCTCACACAACTCCAGCACATCAGATTGCCTATGATCGCTATAAAGAGGGTAGTGATGAAAGCAATCCCAATCACCAGGCCAACTGGAGGAGACAAGAAGGGGGAGACAAACCATTTAAGAGAGACTAAAGAAAACTAAAGTTCTCTTTAATCTCCTCACTTTAAACTTCCTTGGTCTGAATTATAACACAGTGAAATTACGGTTACAGGCAAATGCTTTCACACAACAGGCTTAATATGTTGAAGCTTGTGTTGTTAACGGGGGAATGGGATGGCATCAGGAGAGTGACCTGCAGGAGTTGCAGGCTGACAAAAGATCCGGCTCCCACGCGGTCCTTCTCCTGCTGAGGTGGATGCTGTCATCTGCAGAGCCAGACCTCCTTCAGGACAGTCCAACCACTTCTGTCTGTGGTCAGAGCCAGACACTGTCACTGGAGAGAAAACAGTCATGGATGTCTTTGTTAAGGCAGCGCAATTAGGCAATCAGGCAAGATTAGCTGCCTGAATTCAATCGTTACAACCAGGTAGAAACAATAATGTAGAATTTAAATCAACACACGTGGCCTTTGGAAACAACATAAACAATCTCTCTAAATTGACCCTGTGGTGAAACTGTTTTGCCGACTAATGTTCCCAAGGTCAAGAATGAATTTTCAGTCATGTCCTTTAAGGCGCAATTTTATATCAGTTGAGCAAATTCTCATTTCCCCAGCATTGTGTGATATGATGTGAAGTTGTGATGAGATGTCAAATATGAATGCTGAAAAATCCCAGTACATTTCTGTGTGCCCAGATCTCACTCTTGACCTTAGTTTAAAAGTCAAAGAGTGATATATTTTTGTACATAATTGTCTCCAGACTATTACCATCTCACAATAAATTATGTTTACGTAGCTGCAAAAGAAGGATGAGAATACACTGCGCATAAACACAGAGATACTCAACTAACTTTTAAGTAAAACCTCAGATGAAATAGATCCAGTGTACACCCAACTTGTCACATAAAGATGAGGTAAAATAAGCTCTCAGGTGTCTTAACATTGATGTTCACAGGCTGGTTAGTAACAGCTTCACGGTTGCATGTGTGCACGTAGCCACACAGGCTTCCTGTTCGTGGTCAAAGACAGTTCTAGAAAACTATGATTCACTGAAGTCACACAGGTCTGGCACAACAAGACGTTTATGTAATGATACAACTCCAAGTCTGGCTGTCTGAGACTAAAACTCGCAACTGTTAATTATATGGTGATGAATTTTCTTAATCGTCTGTTATGCTCCATTGAGTCTAGTGTCATTGTTGGAAATATATATAAATAATTAATCACAAAAAAACAGACGCAACCATCAACTTAACGTTTTAATCTCACCACATTACTGGAAGTGCTAGGTGAAAAACCCTGCTGATGCACTGAAGGTTTGTGGGAGGGAAGTATCACTGGGATGCAAGTTGCACACTTTCCATTATGTAACAGTGTTTTGTGCTGAAACACCAATATGTGCATACTACTGCATATAATTTCCCACACGTGTACATACATCCGTGCTCGAAAGCCTTCGTCTGACCAAGGTAAAGTACACACACACACACATAAGACATGGTTAAATAAGCACCGTACAGACAAGTACCCTTGATCTACAAGAACAGGAAACGACTTACAGCAAAGTTGTGTTTCCTCCAAAACTTTGAGAGCAAACTATTTTACTTTGACAGAGCAAGTTGACCCAAATTACAGACCAGTGGACCATCAACTCCCAGTGGATTCTAGCAAAGCACATAGTTTTAGTCTTATTACAGCATCAGTCTCCCTCTGACACTGGAAATGAAGGGAGTTTTGTTTATGGAGCTCACAGCATTGAAAACTGGATTAATAAATGTAGAAAATGTTCTATATGGGCTGAAACCATAAATTATTTGTCAATCTGCCAATTGTTTTCTCCATTGATTCTCTGAAACGTCCTAAAGCAGTGATTCTCAAACTTTTTTACAGCACAAAACATTTCAGTAAGTCTTAGGCTCTCCAAGTACCACCATTATGATCAACATTTAATACAGTACTGTAGATTGAACCTTTACAGATACAGACATTTAACACAGGAGGCAGGTTTATTCCTAATAAGATTACTTATTGTTGACTGTTGTTGATTACTGAATGTGACTGGTTCAAGACTGAGAGCTAGACAGACATTTTCTGATTGATCAGATTGTTTCTAAATTAATTAATTAAATTAAATTAAATTAAAAGTAAATATTTCAGAGATTCCTCCAAGCACCACTAGATGGAAGTCGTGTAGCACCATAGTTTGAGATCCAGTGTCCTAAAGCAAGTTTTGTCTGACTTACAGCCTAAACCCCAAAATATTCAGATTTGTATCACATTAGACAAAGAAAATCAGCTTGAACACGTGAATATTGTCCCTTTTGCTAGAAAATGCATCATCAAAATAGCTCCTGATAAATATTCTGTCTAAATTGTTTCAGGTATATTCTCATACAGAAGACAAACAAACACAAAAAGGACACAGTGCAGCTGCTTACCTCGGAGCTCAGTGCTGCTGGACTCCAGTGTGCGGATATAGATGGTGTAGTTTGTGATGAAGCCTCTCTGCTGCCTTACAGGCAACTCGTCCCACTGGATCTGGATCCGTGTGGCCCCAATCTCCAGTATAGACAGGTTAGGACCAGACACTGGCTCTGAAACACAAACAATGAGACAGAGAGAGGATGACGATTAAGTATAGTTTTATATAATTTTTCATATTTCTATATTTAAAATAGCAGGAAATAACATGTGGAGATCTATGACTCTTACTCTCTTCTTTGCAGTACACCAGCTCAGTTGATGGCGCACTAACACCTCTGGTGGTCACAGCATACAGAGAGATTTTGTACCTCACACCTGCAGTCAGTCCTGAAACAATGCAGAAACACTCTCACCATTAAGTCCACTATATTTCACAAACATAATGAACTTCAAATAAATTAAGAGTATCACAATAATTTTAGATCTTCAACAGATTGTTATAAAAGCACAAACTAGTGTAATTCCCAACTGCCCACAAGAGAGCACTGCTTGACTCTAAGTTGAGTTGAGTGTTGTTGGTTTATTATGAAGCAATGGCAAGTTTTGTTCATTTCACAATGTGTGTGTGCAGACAGGAATCTAACTGTTCGATACCTGTGATAAATGTGCTGTCTTGATCTTTACTCAGTTTTTGCCACTGCTGCTCTGCCACAGGTATACTTGTCCATTCTAACACATAGTACAGCAGTTCTCCTCCAGGTGTTGACCAATGTTTTTTCCCCGGCCACGACCAGGAGACGAATACAGAGCTGTCATTAGCTGCAGGGGCCAACTCTCTCAAAACAGGTCCAAAATCACCTACAGAGTTAGACACCAAGAAAGAATAACAGTTTATTCTTCTCTTTTTCTTCACAACTTAAACATGTTGTGCTGTGTTTTGTGTACCTGAGTGTCTGAGTGACACTTCCACTGGTGGAGATGCCCCATATGAGGTGATAGCACTAACGTTTAGTGCCTGGACCTCTGCTGGTACCTCAACCAAACACTGACTCAAGGCAGCATGACAGGTCACTTCCTGCTTCTGGTCACTACCCCAAAAGATCTTATACTGTTGCACCTCTCCACTGAAATCTTCTGGAGATGGAGGCTGGGGAAGAAATCCATCCATCACTTCAGGGTTTACTTTTCAACATCATCCACTAAGTATGTTATTGACTTTCTCGTCAGGAGTTACCTTCCACAAAACTGTCACCAACCGCAAACCACTTATTCTGTCACTGCCTAACATCCTCCATGCGTGTAACTGCTGAGATGGACCTAAAGATAAGTTGAATGTCAAGTTGTTGGTTTTGCATGAGTGACGACAAACGCACACACATTTTCACAATCAGATTGCCTTCGTTTCATGATAAGTCAGAATTGCGTGATTGCCTTTTCCGGGGCTTTTCCTTGTCACAGATTGGCTCCATTTGCTGCAGAGAGACTTCCACTTGCTGGTGGCTGACCTGGGCGTGCTGATGTGCGTCAGTCCTGATATTGAGTTACATGTTCTCATCTGGAACTCATATTCAGTCAAAGGCTTCAGGCCTTTTACTTGTATCAGACCCTCACTGAGCTCTGTTCCCTCTCCCGCTTCCTAAAAAAAACATGAAGAGATTATGTCACCTGCACACTACTTGACTGAAACTGAGTGATGGGTGTCATAACATCACTTTACCCAGGAGCCGTTAACTGTGCGGAGCCGGACAAAAGATCTGAGGGGCTCTGAGGATTCACCGGTTTCCCATTGCAACACGGCTGCTATGGAGCTGTTCCCAAACTTTATCTGGATAATGCGAGGGGTCTCTGGTATCACTGCAACACAAAAGCACATGGAAGTAGCATGCACACAAGTGACGGCTTGTCAAGCAAACAATAAAACAGCTGCTAATAATTCAGTAATGAATCAAAAAGTGAAGTCTGAACAACAACTTGTCACTGTGTTGTGGAGAAATTGCTGAAATCAATGGTCAATGGTGAGGTCAGGAGGGAAGAAAGTGTTCAGGAGCCTCTGATGTCTTATGCTTGCTTAGGCCTGAGTCGGTCTGCCCCACTCCTGCTGGTGGTCAGACTTTAAACCCCTCCAGATAACACCACAAATACTATACGCCCAGAATTAGTAAAAGAAAATGTTTTTTGTTGTAACCTAAGGATAGAAAGTTCCATAACACACTGAAACAGTGATAATGGTGGACATTTGTTCACTTCAAAGGAAGTGAGATTACAAAAACAGAGAAACAGTTTGCTGATAGCAAGGTAAAAATTAGTCAAGCTATGATGATGAAACACAAAGAATGAGTTCTTCTTTTTCCTGTTGAGTTAGATGCACACACAGTTAGAAAGATAACATAAGTGAGAATTTACCTATATCGTTTACACAGAAGGCGACTGGATCAGACTGCGATGTTCCAAAGTGGTTGTAAGCAGTGATAATCAACTGGTATTTAGTGTTTTGATCTATCGTTGTTCGTGGTATTTTAATTTCTTCAGCATCTTTGATCCAACCTAACAGCATCTGGGTTCCATTTTCTCTGAAATAATAAAACCTGTGTTAAAAAATAAGGTTTGCTGTAGTCAAATGGGCTGTGAGACATCAAGGCAGAAGCTTAATTTAACCCGAGAATAACAACATACCTGTTGACTGAAATGTTGTAGGTGGTAGGGACGTGTGTTTTCTGTCCTCTCTCCCATGAGCAGTCTATAAAATCTGAGCTTCTTGACGTCTCACAGGTAATATTTTTGGGTTTATCTGGAGGGACTTCATGGGTGGAAAACAAAATAGAAAAATAATCAAAAGCAAACCATAAACCATCATTTTTGTATGTCTGCTAACAAACACAAAATGTGTTCCCTATGTTTTTTGACACATTACTGCTTATCAACTAAAAGTGTGCTATTACTTCTTCCTTTTCAATAGCTCTTACTTTTTCAAGTCTTATGCTTTTTCACATGTTCAGGTATTTATTCTGCAATGTCAGACCGAGCAACGCCAGTGGGTGCACTACCCATTGCCTGGTATTGTGGGTGAACTACAATTGTTTGCTTCCGCAGCTAAAGCCACAAATGCAGGTCCAGCTCTCTGTCTCTCCCAGAGGACTTCAAACTGATGATACTCCTCTGTGACACCATAAAACTACAAGAAATAAAGTACACATTTTCATAGTAAACAGCCTAAAAACCGCCTGCCATTGCAGAAATGTGTTTAGTAGTCACCCAGAACTCTCATAGCAACTATTTAGTGACACCAACCCCACTATGAACATCCTAGCAGCAGCACTTAATGTCTACCAACCACCTACAAAACATTTTAATAACCATGATGACACACTTTAGCCATTATCTTACCATTGTAGCAGTGAGGTAGTAAGTTTTAAATTTATGTTATTGGCACAGTCTCTTCAGAAAATATAGCCTTTTAATTCATACAATCCTAATGTTATATGACTGTAGACATGACTGTAGAAATAACTGTACATACGACCACCATGTAGGTCCAGTCCATCAACAAACACAGGATAATCCCTCTGTTGGATGCAGTACAATGCGGAGTATGGCGTCCGGACATTGAACAAACTGAATATTGTCATGGTGCAGTTGACTCTCTCCCGAGGTGCCACAGTCTTACCGTTCAGCTCCAGGAATGTTTTGGCCCTGGAAGACAGTAACATAACTGCATCTGAACAAACATAAACACAGGCACAGAAGACATATTGTATCATATTATACATTCCTACCTGTCATAACATTTTGACAGGTGGCAGTACACTGTCAGGTTTGAGCCTATGAGGAAGAGCGGAGCTGGTTCTACTGTTAGGTAGCCATGATTTAAGACCTGGCAGTCAGCAAGGAGAAGAGGGCAACCTGTGCAGACAAGCAGACAGTCATAGGAGTCGTATTCAAGAGTGAGGAAAGATGTTTGATTTTAAAAGTATGTTAAAAGTCAGATGGCACACAGGTATGATTAAATTCCACGTGCACTGATGGTGTCAGGGATGTGATTCTGTGACACAAACGATCCCCTCTCTACCCATTTTTATGCTCAATCCCCATTCCTGGCTTTGATACGTGACAAAAAAAATGTCTTTCTATTTATACAAAGAAGAAGAAATAAAAAGCACTGTGGTCAGAGTTAAAAAAGCAAGGTTAAGATCTGGAAACCACAAACGCTACCAAACTGTAATACAGTTTTCTCACTGAATCAGAGCTAACAGGCTAACAGCAAAAATGTGGATGGATGGATGTAATACTCACGCTTGTTGGAAAAACTGATAAGTATAATAATAAATATCCAAATGATTGAGTGGAGATTCATCTCAGCTCATCTTTCTTAATTTCTCAGAACCAACTCAGCATGACTCAGCAGCTGGAAACAAAAGTTATTCTTATTATAAATCATCAAATATTGTTTTTAGTATGACATTCTTGGAATTTCCCAACATAAAGTTATCTTCAAAGTTCAAATCCTAATGATACAACCTGAATATTTGGTCTTGAAATGAAATCATTTTTAATCCTGTCCTGTCATTTTCTTTATCAATGATCTCACAAAACACCAAATTATGTTTGATGTGTTAGAAGGATAAAACTCACCAGAATTTCATGTCGTCTGCGTGCCTTTCAAGTTTTCTTAGTGAGATACAATCCAACGAGGTTTTAACCATAGTTATATACCGCTCAGGTGACTTGCTTCATCTGACTGTTGAGCGAATGAAACATCTTAAAGAGGGCAGTGACCTAGTTTGGTGGTATTTTGGCAAATGCAAAAACTTTGAACTTTACTTCAGTACTTTGGTGTCCTACTTCTGTTGCTTGTTTTTCATCACCACAAAGGTTCAGTTGACTTTTATCACATACATATGCTGAGTACCTGCTCTCATTAAACGTGCTGCTGTTAGCAGATACACCAAACGCTCAACCCAACATTTAACATACTGTGTGACATCAAGTTTTACTTGAAGATTATTTGAAGATTTACTTAAAGATGCTGACCATAGCTTGACGACAACCTCATTTCTTTTTGTTTCCTAACACTTCTAAAGGCTTTGTTACAGTAACTCTACATGTGCTGATCCAGTGAATGGCGAGGCAAACATAGCTGATTCATATTACATCAAAAACATTTAAATATAATTCACCGTTCTGCCTGAACTGACAATACATTTTCATGTTCTGCCTTTAAATGAGTTAGATTGGTAAAACAAACTTACACGTTTGGTCTCAAAGAGGTCACCTCACAAAAATCAATCCATATCTTTTCTCGTTTAGCTGGTTCCTTATGTTTATAGTCCCTCAGAGTGCTAGAGAGTCGACTGTGTTTGAGGAAAAACAAGTAGAGACTGAGACTGTCTTCACTGGTGTTTTACATAGTTTGTATGATTTCCTTCACTGGTTATTTTCCATCTGTAACTTCAAAAGCTTTACTGGGAAAACCCAGAAGTTAGAGTGGGTGTATGTTCAAAGATAAGAGAAACCTCATGCTTGTGGTTTGCAATTTTCAGAACTGACTTGTCTTCTTACAAAAATGTCAAAAATAATTAGTTCAATTTAGCTGAAACAGCTATTTTTTATCCTATTTTAATGTAATAGAATTTGGTGCTTCTGTGGTGGCGAAAATGAGGAGCCAAGAGACGATCTGGATAAAGGGTGGCCCACCGGGATTGTTTATTCTTGTAGAACAATACACCAAGAAAAAGATTGCAAATATGTGAAAACACCCTCATATTGATAATCAACAGAAAACAGGGTTAGGCAATCTCTACCAGTCCAATGCACGTCAGTTAGCCTTGCAAGTTGGTGAGTTGGTTATTTAATCACTCTTTTGGTCAACTTAAAAAAAAAATACCAAAGAGTACAAGATAAGGTCACAATGTTCACATATTCAGTTCAGATCAGGACAGGGCAGGTTCAGATAAAGACAAATAGGCTGCAGTGATAAACCGATTCCCCAGCACTTCATGCTGACGATATAACAATTTTTGAGATTTTGGTCCAGATTCATGCAATTGCTGCAGATTTGTGAGCTGCATATACAGTAAATGATGCAAATATCAAGTTCCAACCTATCCCATAGATTGTCAGTACAGTGATCATGTCCAAGACTGTGCTAAGATCCAGGCGTGCAAGGAACAATCACATGGCAACATCAGCAGCCATTCAGATAAAATAAGATAACACTTCATTGTCTGTTGCACGTAAAAAGGTTGTTGGTAACCTCGAGCAGGGCAATCTCAGTGCTGTGATACTTACTTGCAGAGAAAAACTGTTTGGACACTATTTTTTGTAAACTTTTGCTTTAAAAAGGTAACTTGGAAATTGGTAGATGGTATTGGGAATTGATAAAGCCCGGGGTTTATTTTTAGCAGAGTGGGTACACACAAGCAATTTCAGCCACTGGGACATGAAACTGTTAAAAACAGACCCTGTGGCCCCAATGGTAAATAAAACATGTGTCCTCTAGGGTAACACTAGCAGTTACTATTAAAACCACCAAGGCTTTTCTTCCATAATTTAGTATCTGAATAAACTGATAACTGACAGGTCTAGTAGTGATGTATTGATCCTTTGGGAAAAGATAAGTCTATAAAATGTCATAAATACGGTGGCCCTGAAGTGCAAATCACAACGGCAAATCAGAAAACACAACAACAAATCAGAAAACACAACAGCAAATCAGAAAACACAACAGCAAATCAGAAAACACAACAACAAATCAGAAAACACAACAGCAAATCAGAAAACACAACAGCAAATCAGAAAACACAACAGCAAATCAGAAAACACAACAACAAATCAGAAAACACAACAAATCAGAAAACACAACAGCAAACATGCACGACAACATGCACTGACATTAGATAACACACATGAAAATGATGAGAAACCCTAACATGATTATGTTAGTACACGATGTAAAATCACGTTACTGTGCACTAAGTCACCTAACATTACTGTAATTACTGCATTATTTTCAGGTCTCCATTAATATGGCCCTTCACAGTCCACTTCTTCTTGCTGTACGTATAAGCCCCGCAACACAAATCAAATCAACACTTTCTTCTTTAGTCTGACAAACTCAAAACACATATTTATTTTGACTTTACACAGACTTTAATAGCAACGCGTACGTTGTCACTGGCACCGCTCATATTTTGAAAACATGTAAACCATGTCCTTCTGGTTCAAAGGACGGACCAGTCCAATCAGCGACGATTCATGTCGCCCGAGGGTACCTACATTTTCCATTTTGGTTAATGTTGTTGTCGTTTCTGTTTTGTTGTTGTGTTTTCTGATTTGCCATTGTCGTTTCTGATTTGTTGTTGTGTTTTCTGATTTGCTGTTGTGTTTTCTGATTTGCCGTTGTGTTTTCTGATTTGCTGTTGTGTTTTTTGATTTGCCGTTGTCTTTTCTGATTTGTTGTTGTGTTTTCTGATTTGCTGTTGTGTTTTTTGATTTGTCGTTGTGATTTGCACTTCAGGGCCACCGTACATAAAATAGGGAGAAATTACAATCAGAATCAGAATCAGAATCAGAATCAGAATCGCTTTATTGGCCAGATGTGCAGATGTACACAAACAAGGAATTTGACTCCGGTTCACTTTGCTCTCAATTGTACATACAGGGAGACAGGTAAGGGACATTACAGGTAGGTGCAAACATAACATAAACAACATAAAACATAAACATAAAAAATTATATATACATATTTAGAAGGTATATATTTGCATAAATATAGATATATGGACATGAGTATCTATCTATAGACATTTGTAGACTGGATAAACGACTGGTGATAGTGCAATGGTGCAGGTGGTGGAATAAATATGGTTTCTACAAATGGTTGTGTTCTGTACATGAGGTTTGCTGGATATGACAGTATATACATATCTATGTATATATCTATGTATGTATATGTATATAATCTGGTTTATTATAAACTAATCATATAGTTTCTAACGGTAGTATGCAGTAAATAGTTGCCCCTTCTGTCTGTGTGTTTTAAACTACTTATATATATATATATATATATGTCCATCTTTGTTTTGCAAATTTTGTGCATGCTTTTATTGTGAAAACCGAGTCGGTTCACAGTAACAATACTTAGCACCACTTCGTATTTTAGCTCAACCATATGTCACTGAACATTTAACAACGAGTACAGACGTTATGAACATGTTTTGAACTCGACATGACATATCGACATCTTCATACACAAACTAAATTATAAACTAGCGTCAAAGTTCAACAAACGTTGTCGTAACTATGACAACCACAGACGCATTCGGCTGAAGGTCTCCAGTTAACAGGGTCGCTCGTTAAACCGAAACACCTGTTTCGGATATGGTTACCATAGTGATCCCATGGCGGGTACCTGAGCTCTCACGTCCACAGCGGCTAACAGACGTTATCTGTGGCTACATCAGCACAAGCAAAATATAAAACCACAAGTATTGCTTTCAACTGTTGCTTGACAAGTGTAGCTGGCAGCCTAATGCTTGTGTTCTGAGATAATAAGACAGAAAAATCTCTACTACACAAGTCAAAAACATGTCTTTAAGATGCTTTTTTTTTTTCCTTTGCCAACTGCATTGTTTATTCACAGACCGATTTCTGTCAAATTATTGTATTACATTGAATAGGATGACATCCATAACTTGATAACAATGAACTGAAGTTGCAGCATGTTGCATGTTTTTACCCAGATAACGAGAGGCAACACCATGAGCAAACACCATGAGCAAACAGATTTTACAAAGGACTTACATTTTTATCATATTTTTCAAGCACTGTGTGGGTGCATGGACCAAATCAGCACGGATGCAGAATGGTGTTCTCTAATTTGAATGCTTTTCTCACCTGCTAAATGTCAGACTAAACCACAGTGTGAAAGTGAACACACAGCGGTCTGAATATGAAGCACTAAATCTATCATTTATTTACACATCAAGTTTCAGAAAACGTGCAATTGAAATTAGGAATATTGTTCCCAGTGATTCTTTTTTAAAAATAAACTTGAATGTTTTTGTTGTTTATCTGAATTCAGTAGATCACATTAATAATATAAAAAGGCTAAAGAAGGAAAAAAAAAATCCAAATTATGTTTAAATCACACTATAGGAAAAGAACAATAAAGCAGACATTCATCATTTATTACAAGATAAATTAAACTGTGTTGTGAAACAGATGGCTCAGTTTCAGTCAGTTGGTGGTTTATCGTTGTACGGCACAGAGGCTGTAAGGTTTGGGAGAGCGGATGCCTCCTAAATTGAACTCCAAACTGGGCTGCTCCCCAGCGGATGGGGAGAAAGAAAACCTCTGAAGCAGGGAGGTAAAGAAGAGGAATAACTCCATCCTGGCCAGCTTCTCCCCGAGACACACACGCTTACCTGAGGATACACAACACAACAGATTATTTTTATTCACACAGTTTTTTTTTTTTTTTTTTTTTTTAAAGATTATTTTTTTGGCCTTTTCAAGCTTTATTTCTGATAGAGACAGCTGAAGAGTGACAGGAATGCGGGAAGAGAGAGACGGGGAATGACATGCGGGAAAGAGCCACAGGTCGGATTTGAACCCTGGGCTTCCACAGCAAGGACTGAGCCTTTGCACATGGGGCGGCTGCTCTACCGACTGAGCTAAACACCGCCCCGATTCACACAGTTTTTTAAAGGATTCACTTTGACCATCACCTTTTTTTGAGGGTGACTAATATAGAAGAATAGAAGAAATCAGAAAGGGGACAAACACTCGCTTTAGAGGGTTTTAAATACTGACTAACCTGCTGAAAAAGGAAGGAAGGCATCCCTCTTCCTGAATTTGCCGTCCTGGTCTAGAAAATGTTGAGGGTTAAAGGAGTGTGGAGTCTCCCACATCGACTCATCATGGAGAACCGAGTGAAGTGTGGGCATGATAATGGTTCCCTGAAAAGATTTTTGATAACAGAAACATGGAAAATAAACATACTACAAGGATGAGCTCCAAGGATCTTTCTTAACCTGGAAACAGCAGTTTCAGCAGAAGAAACAATCATAACTAATAATTAAAAGTCACATAAAGGGTCAGGGTTATTCTTTCCCACATGTGCATCATGTACCTTTGGGATTGTGTACTCGTTAAGCTTGGTGTCCTTGCTTGCCATGTGGACCACATTGAGAGGAACGATGTCGGCCATTCTCTGGATTTCATGGATGACTGCATTCGTATAGGGCATGTTTTCTCTGTCAGCCAGAGAGGGCTGTCTGGATGAACCAACGACTTTATCAATCTCAGCCTGAACTCTCTCTGCACACAGTGAAAACAGGAAACAATGTGAGTCAGTGTACTGTGGAGACGACTATGGGGAAATTATGTGTAACACATAACACACAACTTACCTGTGAGACCGATACTATAAATTCATGTCAAAACACTTACAAGGCAAACAGTCATGGGGTAGTTCAGATATTATTCATACACACAAACACACCTTGTATGTGAGGGTAGTAGATCACGTATAGCAGTCCCCAGTGTAAGGTAGTGGTAGTCGTTTCAGTTCCAGCACCAAAGAGGTCCAACGTGCAAACACACAAATTCTTCAAATCAAAACCAGAATCTTTGTCCTCTGTCTATGAATAAAATAAAAGACAGTTTATGTTATCAGTTACAATACAGACAAATAAAACTCTCACGGTTGAAAATAAGAGTTATTTCTCAGAGCCCCCTAAATCTAAGCCGCTGGACTTCTGTGCATAAACATAAGGCAGCTGTCAGAGATCATCAGGATCCACTTCAGACTGATCAAATCCCATCGTTAACAACTGGACAAGCTGTAATTAGTTGTAAGAAATGAGGACATCAATGAGACTGTGCTGTCTGCTGGGTCACAATATCCAACCTCATCCTCCAGTGGATCATCCACGTCATCCATGCCGCCACCACAACTATCGCTGTCCATTGTATTTGATCCAAGGAACAACTTGAAACTTGTTTGTTCAAAGAAATGTGACCATGATCATTCATTAGCACAGTGTACACTCAAAGCTAAGCATAAGATATGTAAGAAGAAACATTTTGAAGTCAGCTTTTAAGTGTTCAAATCCCACTTCCAGTAGCCCAGGCTACTGTGTTATCTGTTCCACCATGGATTAACCTACGAGCAGCAGCAAGGTGTTTCTAAAGATCATCAAGTCATCCTGCCCAGTTGTGATGAATCAACTGAAACATACAGCATGTGCTGTGCTTGAAGATAGCTCTCAGTGCACTATGTTGATTCATGAGGCAGCACAATAGCATCTTTAAGCAAGCCCTGAGGATTTGCATCTTACATACAGTACGGTATCTTCCATGGCTCCACTGTGATCTTTTCAGTGTCCTTTGCTGCTCATCCACAGCTATAGAGCTTGGATTGGCAAGACACACCTCCCAGCTGCAGCTCTAAAGAAGAAATACCATCATCTCAGAGACCCATCTATCCCCACTATTGACCAGGCACAGCCCTGACTGCTGATACCCATCTGATCCTCCCAACAGAACCACCAACATCTGGCACCTTTCTGATGGACCTGCAGCTGTCGAGACCCCACTAGATCAGGGGAGTTACAGAAGTAGTCAGACTGTTAGAGGAGAAGACTGTACAGGCTGAGGTGGATAATATCAAACTGCATACCCCTTCTGTGTAAAAGAACTAATAGTACCCATCCTTCATTCATGAGATAGTGTGATACTGTGTTCCTGCAGAACCATTATTAGAAGCTCATAAGGAGGCTGTACACCTATAAGGAGGAAACACAGCTCATCATAGCTGGATGCATAAAGAAGACTTCACCCACTGAGTTGACCAGCAGCCTAGGGTGACACATCCACCACCACATGGTGAGTCTGACATAGATGTGCACTGCAGTGCAGCCTTGTCACATAATTTGCATTCTTTCTAGGACACAAACTGAAATAATTTCCTCTGTAGAAACCACTCATAACGAACATTTGTAATGTAAAAGAGGACTTTGCCTTGGCAAAGTCTAGTAGTGGAAAATGTCTCATCGTTTTCTTACCGGATATGAGTGCTTCAGTATCTGGGACAAACCACTTCAAAACACTCACCTCTCCCATCTCTGCGAGGAAGTAGTCGATGTAGTCTCTTGGTGAAGAGGGGTCGAGACTTTCTTTGTGTTCGTTGATCTTGATTTCTATGAAGTCAAGTACCTTTTGTAGGAGCGTAAATATCTTTCGGTGGGGTCCAGGTACCCACTTCATCAGCCAGGGCAATGTGTTATAAGCCTATAGAGAAAGAAGACAGGGACCAGATCATCTCAGACCCAATAGTGCAATAGATTTGTTTTTGCTGGATTTCTCAAAAGACAGACAACTCCACCTGATAAACAATCTTGTTTTCTATATTTTCTATTAAATTGACAAAAACACAATAAATCAAAAGTTTTACTTTGAAATTGGATTTTATGTATAACTCTAACCCTTTTTGGCATAATCTTTGGCAAAATATTGTTGACATTGTTGTTTGTCGTTTTGGTTTTGCTCTATAATGTTTCTACTACATAATGTTTTATTTATTGTTGTGTTGTGTTGTGTCTAATTATGTGCTTGGGCAATACTGTTACATGTACATATATACTGAATATATTGAAATACATACAGATATAACATAATCATTGTATAGCAACTCCTTCAAATGTTTTTCTCCCTGCATTATTATTTATGTATTTCTCTGTTTTTATTGGATTGTTTCTCATGAATTGGTTTGTTTCATTCACTGAGTGTCTGAGTTGTTATGTTGTTTTAAATTAAATCTGGGCTTTCACCACTGGTTACACATTTTCTATCTTATTTAATGCCTTTTGTGTTTGTTTCATTCAGTGTCATGTTGATTATGTCATTGTGGAAGTAAACCATGACTTCTGAGGTCTGGCTGGATAAATCCTGTTCTTAAAAAATAATGCTGTGTGCTGCATCTTGTTTCCAAAGGAGGCTTACCTGTGCCCACAAAGTCCCCTCTAAGAGCACTGCCTCACTGAAGTTCTGCAGAATACACTGGAACTGCTCGTCAGTGTACTCAAAGCGATGGCCAAACACCAGGCAGCAGATGATGTTGGACACGGCATTGTTTATCAGTGACTGCGCATTAAAAGGCTTGCCTATGAAATAAAACATAAAATGTAGATAGGACAAAAGTGCTAATAATGTGTGATGATGATTATGGATGATTAACAGGTTGGTAGAACAAATTAGGCAAACACCTGTGGGCCCTTAGATAGTGAAGCAGGAAAATAAAGAGTCACATGCACATGGTCTAAGGTGCAAGGTCCTATGTTGCATGATGTTGGTGCATGCCTCTGTGTACCAACGACTTTATCAGTGGAAGGCAAAGGGTAATAACACCAACAACATGAAACAAGATGAGGTCAAAACCTAGTACTTTTCACTCCTTAAAATGTTTGATTACTCTTATCAAAACTATTCTGATTATCTATTATCACTCTTTTTTTACTTGTTTCTATCTGCAGGAGTGTTCGTCAGAGTGATTGTTATTTGTGGTGCTTTAACACTGCACTGAGTTGGACCCAGTGGAGCATGGACCAGATCCCGCTTCACACTTATCCCTAATAGCTTTAGAGGGTGATGCATATATGTACCCTAACTCCAGACTCTATGACTATAGGTGCAGCGCTCTAAGCTGTGTGCCCTGTTGGTTTCTTTAACTAGCTGCAGAAAAAGCTGTTTTTAGAAGCTGATTGTCTGGTCTCAGCTCAACATCTACACACAGTGAGACCGAGGTGGGGCCCATGTGGCATGTGGGCGTAGAATCAAAGTCTTCCTGTGTCAACGAGGGATGAAACCACTTGTGATAGGGCTGCATCTATACTACTACTATACAAACTACTCTATACTACGACTACTAGAACCTGAACCAGAACCTTCGTCATGGCATAAAAGTGCCACATATATTGAGAAGCAGTAGCTGAATAGTTGTTGCTTGTTGAAAAATAAGATCTGTTTTGTGCCTGCCTTGCTGAAGGGCAAAAGCCTCAGTGAGATATTGGCACTCATGCTGGATGGATGGCTCCAGGCTTTTCTTGCCAACACCAAAGTTTCTGAGTGTATGAAGAGCAAATCTCCTCTGCTGCTTCCACAGATTGCCGTTTGATGCCACCAGACCTTTTGGAAACACAAAACAGCAGAAGTAACTGCAAATGGGTATAACTAACAACTAGCTAAATACTAATATAATATACTAATATGTTCAGTCTACCACCCTTTAAACAAAATGTAACACACAGTACCTTTATTCCCAATTGATTCTTCAAAAAGAGGGAGGGTGGGGCGATCTATGAAGTCTTCTCCTCTTTCGACCAGCGCCTCTCTCACTAGCTTGTAGCCATTGATGACCACCATCCTTCCACCAAAGAGACGAAGGCTGAAGATGTTTCCATATTTCTCTGCAAGCTGAAGACACATTTGACATTGACACATGACATCTTTGGCATTATTAATGACTGCAGCCTCTTTTTAAAAGAAACAATGCAACAAAAGTTCCCCTACGGTAGATAAAACATGAATAAAGCCATCTGCTGTGGTCTAATATGCAAGAAAATGTCACACAACCTGATATAAAATCTGGTTTCTTTGAGTGGTGGAAAAGAGGTTTTTCTCTTTTTCTTTCTCCTCTGTGCCACCTGGTGGCCTGCATACAGATTTTCTTCATGTCTCCATTAAAGTTCCCTTAATCTAGTGTTACATCTGCGTGTTACACACAAATGAAGCTGTTGGTTGGGAAATGTAAACAGGAACAGAAGATTTAGCTTCAGTCTCATGATAACTTTGTATCTTATAAAATGTCTCAGACACAATTTCAACTGTAATTTCATGAAATATTTTATGATGTAAAATGTCTCCATAAGAAGAATCAAGATAAAATAATCCCTCTGTGATCTCCAACCAACAGTCAAAACCTAAAAAAATATCAAAATAATTAATTCATAAGATGACAGGAAAAACAGTAAAGTCGACTGATACTACTACTAGTACTTGTACATACTGCTGGGTAGTTTAATTTACAACAAAACTAAGTACTTAAAAATTGTGTACTTGTGTAATGTATTTGCTGTCCTCGTCATACCTCTGCGAACTGCAGGTGAAGTCTGGAGAGTTCAATCCGATGAAGATCACCAATCAAAGGTAGAGACCACGGCCCAGGAGGAAAGTTTGACGGTACTCTGTTCTTCAAAACATCAGCCAACAACAGAAAAACACACAGAAATATCAAAATACTGCTGCCGTCCAGCCACTCCAAACCGAGTACATTGTATATTGTTTCCATCTAGATGCTAGTTTGTTTATTGCACGGTGTTGACAGCTCAGAGCTCAGTCGTAAATACATTTTAATAAGTGATCCAGGCTATTATGACGGTAAGATTTCCGTTCTTGTACAGTGATATATCTTTCAAAATAAAAGCACAAAACGTGCATATGCATGCCTTCTTCAGACATTTGAAATTGAAAGTAACAATTCCGCCATATCAGTGAACGTCCTTCATTTTAATGTTTGTGGTGGAGGAAAAATTCACGTGTCGGTCAGGGCTAACGCGGAAGTGCCAAAAACTGCAGTTCCTCAAACGGCCACTTGAGGCTGACTACAGACAAATAAGCCCATTAGCCCCCATGTTAAAATGTCCAACTTCACAGCAGAAATAAACGTGTTTACAGCCTGGTACAATGGTAAATGGACCCAGTTCATTACAGTTATGTATAATTAACAGTGTGGTCGCTTTGATTGACAACTCACTGTGCTTTATATACTTATAATTTTTCTATACTTATTCTTTCTATCCTAACTGCATTTTGTTGTCTAAGTACTTTGTGCAATGACAATAAAGTTGAATCTATTGGACTAGTAAGTAATATATTGTATTATTAAGTAATATTAGCTGGCTCCTATGTCTTGTGTTGTCAACTTTCTAGTTTTTTAACAATCATAACAAATACACACGTATAACATGTATATAATGTCCATCTTTACCATAGTGGAACTCTGAAAAGGAGGGCACTAAATGACAAAAATATTCATTTATGTGCAATGTTGCTTTAATGAAAAGTCCAGAGAAAAACATCAATGTAACTAATTATTCCAAACGTGAAAAGTGAACACACAGTGGTCTGAATGAGAAGCACAAACTAAATCTCACTATCATTTAATAATATAAAACAATATAATTTATCAAGTTCCAGAAAATGAGTCCAATGTGCAGTGGAAAGTAGGAACATTGTTATCAGTAAGTCTTTAAAAATATAATATAAAAAGGCTTAAGAAGAAAAACACTTCCAAGTTATGTTTAAATCACACTATAGGAAAAGAACAATATAGCAGACATTTAGCATTTATTACAAGATAAATTAAACTGTGTTGTGAAACAGATGGCTCAGTTTCAGACAGTTGGTGGTTTATCGTTGTACGGCACAGAGGCTGTAAGGTTTGGGAGAGCGGATGCCTCCTAAATTAAACTCCAAACTGGGCTGCTCTCCAGCGGACGGGGAGAAAGAAAACCTCTGAAGCAGGGAGGTAAAGAAGAGGAATAACTCCATCCTGGCCAGCTTTTCCCCGAGACACACACGCTTACCTGAGGATACACAACATAACAGATGACTTTTATTCAGTTTTAATAAAGAATACAGTAAGACATGGACCCTGATCCTCTCCCAGCTATTGTAAACAGACAGGAAAACGATCATTTTCTTTTATGAAGTCCAAGTCTGACTTGTCTTATATTCAATCCTGTTTCAAATCTGAAAAAATTGAGGGTGACGCATATTCAAAATGCAAATACTTTTTCACTCTGTTGTGTAACTTCAGCTTGAGAGGGTTGTAAATACTGACTAACCTGCTGAAAAGGGAAGGAAGGCATCCCTGTTCCTAAATTTGCCATCCTGGTCCAGAAAATGTTGAGGGTTAAAAGAGTGTGGAGTCTCCCACATCGATACATCATGTAGAACCGAGTCAAGTGTGGGCATGATAATGGTTCCCTGAGGAAACGCCATGAATGAAAACAGTCAATCAAAACAGATATCTTTGTTTTTGATAACAGAAACATGGAAAATAAACAAATTATAAGGTTGGACGGTGAAACTAACCTTGGAAACAGCTAATGAAATAATTATGGTAATTGAAAATAATAATAAAAGCTATGTTGCCAGAAGATCCAACTACTTTCTCACATGTGCATCATGTACCTTTGGGATTGTGTACTCGTTAAGCTTGGTGTCCTTGCTTGCCATGTGGACCACATTGAGAGGAACGATGTTGGCCATTCTCTGGATTTCATGGATGACTGCATTCGTATAGGGCATGTTTTCTCTGTCAGCCAGAGAGGGCTGTTTGGATGAACCAACGACTTTATCAATCTCAGCCTGAACTCTCTCTGCACACAGTGAAAACAGGAAACAATGTGAGTCAGTGTACTGTGGAGACGACTGGGGAAATTATGTAGGACAGATGCTATTCACACACACAAACACACCTTGGATGTGTGGGTAATGGATCATGTATAGCAGTCCCCAGTGTAAAGTAGTGGTAGTTGTTTCAGTTCCAGCACCAAAGAGGTCCAATGTGCAACAACCCAAATTCTTCAAATCAAAACCAGAATCTTTGTCCTCTTTCTATGAATAAAATAAGAGACAGTTTATGTTATCAATTGTCATATTTCATTAGAAAATGTAAAAAGAACAAACACAATACAGACAAATACTGTAAAAACACTCACCTCTCCCATCTCTGTGAGGAAGCTGTCGATGTAGTCTCTTGGTGAGGAGGGGTCATGACTTTCTTTGTGTTCGTTGATCTTGATTTCTATGAAGTCAAATACCTTTTGTACCAAAGTGAAAAACTTCTGGTGAGGTCCAGGCACCCACTTCATCAGCCAGGGCAATGTGTTATAAGCCTACAGAGTATGAAGACAGGGACCAGATCATCTGAGACTCAATAGTGCAATGGTTCACAACTGTTTACAACTGAATAATACAACGATTGGTGCAGGCTCACTGTCACAAACTATCATGGGACGCTTAAATAGAACAGACCCATTTTGCTCATATAGAACAGACCTCTGTGGAAGTCAATGGCTAAATCCCAAAAAGTTCCTTATATGGCCACTTGAGGCTGGCTGCAAAAAGTGAGTCAATCTCCATAAGCACCCATATTATATGTAAATAAAATAAAATGTCCAACTTCACAGCAGAAATAAACATGTTCACTGCCTTGTACAAAAATTGGTTTTGGTCTCCACAGTGTACAGTGCATGAATCTTTATATAACTCACCTGTTCAAATTATATTAAGGCTTAAAATTATGCATGCATTTAGCCTGCCTCAGATCCACCCACATGCCATGTCCATTTTTGGATTAGTCAAGAGCTGGCAAAGTCAGACACTGCCAAGATGTTGACGGCCATAGCCATAACACGCTTAAGGGTTCACAACTGTGGTTTTGAGTACATTTACTCATACAGTGTATTACAATTTTGGGGTACTTGGAAATATTAAAATTTCTCACCTGTGCCCACAAAGTTCCCTGTATGATCACTACCTCTCTGAAGATCTGAAGAATACACTGGAACTGCTTGTCAGTGTACTCAAAGCGCTGCCCAAACACCAGGCAGCAGATGATGTTGGACACAGCATTGTTTATCAGCAAATGGCCATTAAAAGGCTTGCCTATAAAATAAATAGAAAATATGGATAAGATACAAAGAAATACAAAGTCAAACAATAAATGTATGCTGAGCTAAAAGTACATGTGACATGCTGATAAAGTGAGATGATAAATATGGATGATTAACAGGTTGGTAGAACAGGTATACTCTGTACAGAGTTCCAGCTACTGCCAAAAATAAAGCAAACACATGTGGGCCCTGAGATAATGAAGCAGGAAAATAAAGAGTCACATGCACGTGGTCTAAGGTGCATGGTCCAATGCTGCATGATGTTGGTGCATGCTTCTGTGTTGAGAATTTGGAGTAAAGTGGAAGGCAAAGGGCAATAATGCATTCAATTACAATCTACAATTTAGTCATTTAGCTGACGGTTTTATCCAAGGCGACTTACAAAAAAGGAAACAATCAAGGTACAGTGTGACAAAGACATGTTAGTGCAGCAGTAGGTACTACTTGCATAACTGGGACATTCATGTAATAAACATGTAATGAACACTAAGCAAGGTTAGGTCAAAACCTGATATATAGCTGGACCTGTATGGTCAAAGTGCTAATCTTTCTGTGGCCATATTGTTGGCTTACATTGTCAAGGCATGGATTAGTTGCTGATTTCTCATGAAGTGCATATTTGTTTTCTGTGTGCGGACTCTGGGCCATGGACCACATCTTGCTTCACCCTTATCCCATCAGTGAAACAGAACAGATAGTTATATCTGTAACTCCAGATCCGCGTCTATACTCATAGAATCTGGACCAGAATTTTTGGACCAGCCAAAAATAATGTGTCATGGTTTAAAAGCGTGTTGCCCTATAACTCATTAAGAAACCGTAACGTTTTGTGCCTGCCTTGCTGAAGGGCAAAAGCCTCAGTGAGATACTGGCACTCCTGCTGGATGGATGGCTCCAGGCTTTTCTTGCCGACACCAAAGTTTCTGAGTGTATGAAGAGCAAATCTCCTCTGGTGCTTCCATAGATTGCCGTTTGATATCACCAGACCTTTTGGAAACACAAAACAGCAGAAATAACTGGAAATGGGTATAACTAACAACTAGATAAATATACCTATTATGGTCAGTCTGATGCTAGTAACATAACTAAATACTAACTAGTAACTTTTTAAACAAAATGCAACACGCAGTACCTCTATTCCCAATAAATTTTTCAAAAAGTGGTATGAGGGGACGATCTATGAAGTCTTCTCCTCTTTCGACCAGCGTCTCTCTCACTAGCTTGTAGCCATTAACGACCACAATCCTTCCACCAAAGAGACGAAGGCTGAAGATGTTTCCATATTTCTCTGCAAACTGAAGACAATGTTTAGATTTGTCTGTTTCTTTCTTTCTACTATTACTGATGGTCCAACGTGCAAGAAAATGTCATACAGTGTCCTCTAAGGTGCCCTCTTCCAGCGGAGAAAATCATAATAAAATGGCTGTTATATTGTTCCTTTGAACACATACTGAAGATACTAGATGGCTATGGCTAAAGAATGAGTAGATGGCACCAGTACCCTGCAAACTTTATTTACTGAAGAGAAGGCACTCCAACCTGTTATAAAATCTGATTACTTTGAGTGGTTGGCAAGAGGTTTTCCTCTTTCTCTTTCTCAGCTGTGCCACCTGGTGGCCTGCATCTTAAAATGTCTTTATTGTTGGATTGGGTTGTAACACAAAAATTAGCTGCTGGTTGGAAAATGTAAAACAGGAACAGAAGCAAATTGTCAACAAGATGTTTCTGTTAGTTGAAAATCACTGTTGAGATTGGTTTATGTTGTGTGTGTGGCCCCAATACACAACAGTTTGACATCACCACAGTGTATCATACATAACACTTGCACACTTGATGCAATGCCTTGAAACTGTGGCGTTACCTGACCTATTTTAATGGGGGACACAGGTTAAATGATTAAATAACACAAGAGATGTTTGATCCTGTGTAAACTAGGGCAAACGGTGTTGAACCGTCTTATCTACGTGCATTTCCACCATTGTCTTGCATTTGAGTTAATGATTTCCTACATTTCTGAACAGAAACCCGCCTTAAACTGTTGCAGAACAGCTGTGAAATGTTGATAACTCTATCTTGGTGATTCTTTTATTCATATTATATTTCAAAATGCAGAAAGTGTTATACAAATGTTATCTTCCATGATGGAAAAGTAATGAGTATGAGTAGAAATGTGTAAAAATCAATCCTACAAAGGTAATCCTAGGGTTGTTTTTGTAAGTACACTCAGACCTTTTATTTCACTGAATGGGGTCTAATAAGTATGTAAGTACTTGTACAATAAGAAAATGTATTAGTAAAAGTACTAAAATGTCCCCTGTGACTGTTATACCATTATATATTACTATGCGTTAATGTAAAATCAGGACGTTACTGTTGAGGTGGGGCTAACTTTTAACTATTTTGTATAGGACTGCAACTTATAATGGATCATTATGGATCAATCTGCTGATTATTTAATACATTTTGTTTGGTTTAAAAAATATTCTGACAATAGTGATAAATGTTGTTGCAATAACCAAAAGTGACATCTTCACAACATACATGTCCAAAGCTCAAAAATATTAAAAATAAATGAAAATATTTAATTGATAAGATAAAAGGAAAAGCAACAAAGTGGACTAATAGTTTCAACAGTACTTTTACATACTGCTGGGTAGTTAAATTTACAACAAAACTTCATATTTTAAAAGTTCTTCATATGTTTTGTGTGCAAAAATCCTAAAAATCCTAATTTCTAATGTAAGTAAGTAAAGTAAATGGTAAGTAAAGCTGACAGATATTTGTAGAAACTAAATGTTATAATGTTTCCCTCTGGAATGTAGGTATCAAAAAAAGTTGTACTTGTATAATTTGCTGTCCTCGACATACGTACCTCTTTGAACTGCAGGTGAAGTCTGGTGGGTTCAATCCGATGAAGATCACCAATCAAAGGTAGAGACCACGGTCCAGGAGGAAAGTTTGTCGGTGCTCTGTTCTTCAAAACATCAGCCAACAACAGAAAAACACACAGAAATATCAAAATACTGCTGCCGTCCAGCCACTCCAAACCGAGTACACTGTATATTGTTTCCATGTGTTCGCTAGTTTACTTATTTTACGGAGTTAACTACTCTGACTAACTTCACTACTGCACAATGAATGTTTATTTTTGGGTCATCCTGAACAGCTGAGCTGAAAATCTTTGGATATGACGATAAAATGTCCGGTTTGTGTGTCTAACCTTCAAAATAAAAGCGCAAAACTCGCACTCAGGAAATCGTTTGTCTGAGTGCGCATGTGTGTTAGAAGAGGAAATCAGAACTTTAATTAAAAAGTAAATTAAATTAAAGTAAATACTGAAGTAACAAAATTGAATACGTTCAATTAATTAAAGAAAGTAAGTAACTTAGTAAAAGTATTAACATTAAAAACAAACTCATTATTCTCAGTACACAAACAGAAACTTCCGTGGCTGTGAAGTGAAGCCAACACAGAAGTGCAGTTCCTCAAATGGCCACTCGAGGCTGGCTCCAGAACAGGTCAATCTCCATAAGCCCCCATGTTAAAACGACTAACTCACTTTACTTTTGTTCGATTCATTGGCGTGTATGCAGCTTTTAAAAAAGGCTATGAATTATGTTTGAATTAATATTTTTTTTAATTAAATTTGTATTCAGAATCAGAGTTAGCATATAAAATTACACATTAATGTAAAACTAATAACATTTACCTTAAAATGACAAAGAAATGTGTGAAATTGTGAGTATGAACATAAAGATACATTTATACAATAAAATACATTTTTAATTACAGATCATTATAGACATTTTCTATAAATCTGTATGTAATTTAAGAAAGCAGAAAAAGAAAAAGAAAAAATTTGTAAAAATTATATCGTAATAGGAATAACTGTAATTTGTCATTCCTAGCATAATACTTAAACTTAACAGTTTAGTTGTTAATTTACAGATTATGCCTATATTTAGACAGAGTTTATTTATAAAAACAAACAAACAAACAAACAAAACACAGAAAACTACTGTATAAATAATTTTTAAATTTACGATTTTTTTTTACAGTGTAAAAAAAATACTATACTACTATACTGTTGGGTAGATTAATCTATAATTAAAATACATAATAATGTATTAGTTGATTATATTTTGTATTAATAACTAGAATTAGCAAAATATAAAGGTGGCAGATAAATGCAGTGGAGTTGGCTAAAAGTATATGGATTTATTTATATACAAATAATTCTAATCTAAGGAATACTGGTGGCACTGGAAATGGGATTTAATGGGAAATTTGGGGTGACAGGGCAAGCACATTGACAGGAATTTTAGGAAGATGAGCTGCAGATGGGCTCATATAGATTTACCTGGACCCACAGAATTTTATTTCTCAGACCTTACAGTTTGAAAGTTATAGGTCAAAACGTAAAGTTTATGTGAAGTTGATCAGATCATGCAGTCGTACATGCAAACAGACAGAGATCCCTTTCTCTATAGTTAAATAATTACTGGCTTGTTTTACTGCTGCACCCTTTAAAACTATATCAAATGTCACTAGCTATCTACAAAACTCTCTGCTCTCTCTACAACACAAGTCAAAAACATATAATGTATTTTTGCCCCTTTCTTTTTAGCTTACTTTGCCAACTGCATTGTTGATTCACAGACTGGTTACCAACAAATTATTTGTAATGTATTGAATTGGAAGACCTCCACCACTTGCTGTGCATGTGCAGCCAGCTGGAAGAGTTCATGTTGGGGCCTTGTTTTTCTCTTCAGAGGTCCCGAGAGGACACCACTGTTATATAACATTTCCTTGTTTAGGCCTCTTTTTTCCAGCTACCTTCACTCCTCACCCAGATAATGTGAGAGGCACCACCATCCTGTCTGCAGGAGCAAATTGTGATTTTACAAAGGACTCTTTAAAAATATCTTTATCATGATTTTTCAAGCACTTTTTGAGTGTATGGACTTTACTGGTTGGCTGTTGTTCAGTTTTGTCGTGTTACTTTTGGCTGATGTTGTCAGAAACTGGAGACCACACAGCTTTCCACCTGGACCCTGGGCTGTGCCTTTTCTGGGAAATGTCTTCACAGGAGTTGACTACAGAACAATGGAAAAAGTGAGTTAAAGATTAACACTTTATTTTCAAAGAGAAGAGAAGAGTAGAATTGATTTTCGAAACATGGCAAATAGTCCGTGACGAACTGCAAGTCAATACATGGAAAATAAGTCCTAGTTTACTTTGGGTGTCAAAGAGAACAGTTTCAAAAATCATGAAAGCATACTGTATATCAAATAAAAACTGTTAATCCAAAATATATAATTGTACATGTGACAAAAGCCGTCATTTCTATCCAATACGTAATTAATGAATTGAAAAGAAATACAAACATCTTTGTGTAATCTGTAATTTTGTATATATTTCGTAATGCAGCTTGCTCAGAAATATGGTCCGGTATTCAGCTTGAGGAGAGGCAGCGAGAGGATGGTGTTTGTTTCAGGATACAAGATGGTCAAAGAGGCTCTTGTTAACCAGCTGGACAGCTTTGTTGATCGCCCCATCGTCCCTCTTTTCCATGAAGTCTTCAAGGGCCTTGGTGAGTATGTGAGAGCAAGAATGTGTGGTATTGCAGATTTTCTGTGTAGTTTCTCCTCCAGGGCGAAACTTAAGTGTCGAAGTATTTAACCAGAAATAACAGCTCAGTCAGCCAACTCACTTGCAAAAGTATTTTCTCAATGCAGGATATGTATAATGTTGATATTTTGTCATCTCCGCTCTGAAGTTGTCACTGCAGCACTGTAATAGTGCCAAATCATAACAGAAGCTATCTCATGACACTTTCAATACAGACTGTACTCTTTATAATATAATTAACAGACTCAACAATTCCCTTCATGAGCAAGCTCTAAGCAACAGTGGCAAGGAAAAACATCCTTTAAGAGGCAGTAACCTTGAGCAGAACCCAGCTCATGGTGCAATCTTTGTGAAAGGCCGGAAATAATTCAGTGTAACTTTCCCATAGGCATAGCTTTGAGCAATGGTTACCTGTGGAAGAAGCAGAGGAAGTTTGCCAACACTCACCTGCGTTACTTTGGAGAGGGTCAGCGAACACTGGAAAAGTACATCGAAGTGGAAGGAGGCTTTATCTGTGAAGCTTTCAAAGACGAACAAGGCAAGTAGATTATAGAGATTCATCTGTTGGTTCACACAACTAGTGGCAAATAAAGAGATGTTGCAACCTAATGATATTTATCACCACTTGAATTTGAAGGAAGACCATTTGACCCCCACTACATCATAACCAACGCAGTGAGTAACATCATCTCCTCTGTGGTCTTCGGACATCGCTTCGAATACAGTGATCAAACCTTTCGGAAGGTTCTGGAGTTGGACAATGAGGCCGTTATAGTCGCTGGCTCTGCTCAAGCTCAGGTAATTCCAGATCTTCATCCACTATCATGCTGTGATCACTAAACAAACTGAGCCTAATACTGATCTGAGGGGTTTATCTCATCAATAGCTGTACAATGCCTTCCCTGGCTTGCTGTATTACCTGCCAGGACCTCACCAAACTGTCCTCGGCAACTACAGGGAGATCATGTCTTTCCTGAGAAAAGAAGTAGAGAGGCACCAGGACGAGTGGAACCCTGATAACCCTCGTGATTATATCGATGTATACCTGGGAGAGATGGAAAAAGTAAGAAAAACTCAGAACCTTTTGTTCATTTGGCTTATTTACTGAGTTAACTTCATCTGAAAGAAAGTCCAATATCCAGTTAATGGTTACAATGAAATACCATGTTCTATATATGGCTAAAGTAAAAACTAGGCTGTGAGTGAGTGTTTTCTGCTGACGCACTGCCAGAAAAAGGGAGATCCCCAGGCTGGCTTCAACATTGAAACTCTGCTGGTTTGCACCCTGGACCTGATTGAGGCTGGTACAGAAACAACTGCCACCACCTTGCACTGGGCCCTCGTGTACCTGTTGCACTACCCAGAGATACAGGGTTAGTATTTTATCAAATTACATTTAGCACAGGAGTATTCTCATGATGGATTTCTGGTATTTCAAGTGTAAAATGGCCAATGAATTGTAGTAGTGACTGTACTTCCTCTCTCAGAGAAAGTCCAGGCGGAGATAGACAGAGTTATCGGACAGTCTCGTCAGCCCAACCTGACCGACAGACCCAACCTGCCTTACACTGATGCTGTCATCCACGAGACTCAAAGGATGGGAAATATTGTTCCCTTGGGATTCCCCAAAATGGCCAGTAAAGACTCAACACTTGGAGGATACTTCATACCTAAGGTAAATGACTATTACCAGACTCTCTCTGGGAGGTGTAAAATCTGTAAATTATTTCTACACAGCCGATACAAACATCTCATCACTCTGTTTTAGGGCACAGCCATGGTGGCAATGCTTACATCTGTGCTGTTTGATAAGAACGAGTGGGAGACTCCAGATGTCTTCAATCCTGAGCATTTCTTGGATTCAGAGGGACAGTTTCGCAGGAGAGATGCCTTCTTACCGTTTTCAGCAGGTTTTTTTTCTGAAATGCTCGACTTTCAATGATGCTTACAATTGTTACCTGCTAAGTTAGGCATCTACTAACCTGAAGTTACTCTTTTTCCCCTCAGGTAAACGTGTGTGTTTAGGAGAGCACCTGGCCAAAATTGAGCTGTTCCTTATGTTTACATGTCTCCTTCAACGTTTCACCTTCTCTCCTGTTGCTGGAGAAATTCCCAGCATGGAGGGCGTGCTGGGCTTCACCCATTCCCCTGAGGAGTTCAGGGTGGTAGCAACGCCTCGCTGATTTAGAGCGCCTGTCATCTAAAGACAAAAGCATCAGCAGAAAGCATCAGTGACATCAAGGACCTCCTCTTAAGATTGTGGACGTGTGCAACCAAAAATGGGGAAATCTGCCTTACACCTGTATCCACCTGTGTTAGTACATGGACAGGTCTGAAATAACCTGTGTGAGAGCTCGCTATGAATGCTACAGTTAATTTACACCAAAAAGTCGACTGTTCCATAATGTACTGGTATCTACTGCTGGCCTGACAAGTTTACAGGATCTCAGATAATTTAATGACATAATCATTAACTTATGACATTAAGCGTTACATGATGTACTGAGCTAATGCTGACTTTATCATTTACGTATCATAAGATAATGTAATATTATGCATATATAAATGTATTAGATCATAATGTCTCATGTATTAACTCCACATTATTTGAAGGATGACTTTCTTCACATGTCACAAAATAAAAAGTCAATATATTAACACTGCACTCCATATTTTTTACACTGATTTAAGTGAAAGTAATGAATAGCAATGCAACTACTGATTTTGCCAGAAAAGATGCATAAATTGTTTGTTCTTTGCATTTCTTCTCGGACAGTTTGAAATTTGTCTTTGTAAATCTTATTCATACTCAAATTTATGAATAGATTTAAAATTAATCTTTTACATTTTGTACTACTAAATGAAAATTGTATTATGTTGTATATATATGATCATGTAACTTCATCTAAAGCCATACCCGGGACATTTTGAGGTCTTTTTTCCTCTTTTTATGATGTCGCAACCGTAATTTATTTTCTTTAATAAGGGAATGCACAAAACCCTCAAATGATAAGTATTTTTTTAAAAATGTATTAAGGATGTTATATAAAATCAATTAACACTTTTAGTTGTATCCCAGAGTTGTTTGTTTGTTTGTTGTTTAGATAAATTGATGAAGAACAATTTAGAAAAGTCAGAGTTTTGTTAAAAAGGCGAGAACATGAAGAGCTTCAGTTACAGTGTCTGCAAAGCATTGAAAATTGTGTAATGTTCCTCTGTTCCTGATCTTTTGAAAACCTTTGATAGACATAAATAATTGCAGAGGTATAAAGTTTAAAAACCAGGTCTTCATCTGAATCCATAATAAACTTTTCTGCCCAGTGACCATCATGCTACATTTATTTCATGCCTTAAAATTACATGCCTTCTATTCCCACTACACTTTGTACTGTTGACTTAATCAAAGTCTATTAGGTTACTGAAAGACAGTGGAGGTATTACAGGTGCAATGTACAAAATTGGTTATAAAACTAGTTATGATAAAAACGCTGTCACGCGAACCTTTGAACACACTCCTGGAATTTGACCACAAATGGGATTAAAAAAACCACAGGTGTTGTTGCAGGTGGTTTAACTCTCTAACAATGTGGTTCTATAATTTTCTGCTGAGTTTTGACCTCAAGGGGCTCTTTCTGTTTGTTTTTATTTTCATCTTAATAGCGGACTTCCTCAAATACAGGAATCCTCGAAATTTTCCTCCAGGACCGTTCCCTCTTCCCTTTGTCGGGAATTTCTTCAGTATGGACATGAAACATCCACACATTTATTTTACTAAGGTAAAGTTTAATACACAGGTGGATTCAAAGAGCTTGTGAGCTTTAAGGATCAAAGATTAGAAATGATAATGGTTGCTTATGGCTTTGGTTTAACATTGTTTTATTTTTGCTGTGCGTATTTTCAATTGTCAGTATGTTTCATTTAATTTACAATCATCTCGATATCATGCAACTGCTATCAAGATAGGGAACAATAACAAGTATAACTTTACACGCTTACAAAGTTTACACAAAGTTTGCACACTTTGGCAAAAATGGATTTGAATTATTGTGTAGAAACATCTGGTAGATACTGACATCTGGTGGTCAAATTGTAAATACAAATACAAATCTGAACTCTAAGCACACATAGGTTTTGTTTATTATCAATGTTAATGTTAATGTTGATGCAGTAACTTTACTGTGTTTGTTCCTGGTTGTACTGTCCTCAGCTGGCTGACGTCTATGGGAACGTGTTCAGTGTTCGCCTCGGCCGTGAAAAGATGGTGTTTGCATCTGGGTACAAGATGGTGAAGGAAGCCATCATCACACAAGCAGAAAACTTTGTAGATCGACCGTACAATCCAGTCAGTGACAGATGTTATTTAGGAACCACAGGTGTACAAATCTCTCTTTCTATTGTCTCATGCTGTGTAGAAATCAGTTTCCCTGAACTATTAATCAAATTTTTCCTGCATGCTTATGTCCAGGTGGTTTGTTCAACAGCAATGGTGAAACATGGAAGAAACAGCGGCGCTTTGCCTTGTCTACCTTACGTAGCTTCAGCAAAAGCACTCTGGAGCAGAATATCTGTGAGGAGATCCGACACCTGCAGGAGGAGATGGAGAAAGAGAAAGGTGGTACACAATGAGTACAAAAGTTCATAATCAGTAGCTCTTCAGCAATTGTCTAAACAGTAGACTCCTCTCCTCCAGGTGAACCATTCAACCCAGCAGGCCTCTTCAACAACGCTGTGTCCAACATCATTTGCCAGCTGGTGATGGGGAAACGGTTTGACTACAGCGACCACAAATTCCAGATCATGCTGAAGTATCTGTCTGAAATTATTTGGCTGGAGGGCTCTGTATGGGGACTGGTGAGTCAGTGATATCCATTTAGTTAAATCATTATCAGAGCGACAACATTCTGGTGGGTTCCTGGGACTCAACCCTCAGAAACCGACTGAGAGGTAGAAAAGGTGAAAGATAAATGAATGAATGTTACTCTCATCTACTGCTTTCTTCCAAGTAGCTGTATGAGTCGTTCCCTAATGTGATGAAGCACTTGCCAGGTCCTCACAACAAAATATTCAGCCACTTCAAAACCCACCTAGAGTTCATCATAGAGGAGGTCAATAGTCACAAGAAGAACCTGGACCGCAACAATCCTCGGGACTACATCGACACTTTCATCATTGAAATGGAGAATGTATGTAGATAACTGCATTGAACACACTGCACTGTGCAGCCCTTCCTGTTAATTGACCAACCATTCACTACTGTATCCTCTCTGCATTCCTGAATAGCACAAAGAGTCTGACCTGGGCTTCACTGAGACCAATCTGGCTTTGTGTGCTATAGATATGTTTCGGGCTGGAACAGTGACAACCTCCACCACTTTGCTGTGGGCTTTGGTTTACCTCATCAAATACCCTGATATCCAGGGTAGGTGACATTCAAGGTCCAACACTGAGCTAACTGGGTCTACAGCCATTCAAGGGGTACAGTGGTGCTTTAAGATAAACCCTTTCTCAATGTCCTTTCCTTTAATTTCCTGTATTTATAGACAAAGTCCAGGCAGAGATAGACAGAGTGATTGGACAGACCTGTCTGCCCAGTATGGGAGACAGACCCAACCTTCCCTACACTGATGCTGTTATCCATGAGATCCAGAGGATGGGAAACATTATTCCACTCAATGCACTCAGAGTGGCTGCCAAGGACACGACACTGGGCGGTTACTTCATACCTAAGGTGCATTTAGGATCCAGTTATTTATAAGTCTTAACAGGATAATCTCTTTAAAGAAATAACAAAGTGTTGTTGTTGCAGCAATGTTTAGTGTTAACCTACAGATCTTGTATTTTAGGGTACGTCTTTGTTGCCCAACCTGACCTCTGTGCTGTTCGACAAGACTGAATGGGAGACTCCAGACAGCTTCAACCCAGGACACTTTTTAGATGCTGAGGGAAAGTTTGTGAAGAGAGAAGCTCTCCTGCCTTTCTCTGCAGGTAAACCACATTCACCTCAATCATAACCTGAAACAGAATATATGTTTTATCCTGAGCTCTTAAACCTAAAATGTGTATATCTGTTCTCTTTAGGAAAACGTGTGTGTCCCGGCGAAGGACTCGCCAAGATGGAGCTGTTCCTGTTTTTCGTCGGTTTACTACAGAAGTTCTCTTTTTCTGTTCCTGATGGAGTAGAGCTGAGTACAGAAGGAGTCACTGGAAATACACGTGTACCACACCCCTTCAAGGTTTACGCTAAAGCTCGATGAATCCAACCAATAAAGCTGTAGTTACTTTAATTTTAACCTATCTCTGTATATATATGACAAAGGCGCCAGTGGTCCAGTACAACGTCCGCAATACTGCAGACACTGCACCAACCCACCAGTCCCTCTCTCACGCTCCATTTTCCCATCACTCATGAACAAGACCCCAAAATATTTGAACTCCTTTGCTTGAGGCAGCAACTCCCAATCTGGAGGGAGCATGCCACCATTTTTTGGCAGAAAACCAACAGTGGACCAGCTCTTTACCCTCACAGGGGTGCTGGTGGATCATGGGAGTTTGACCATCCAGTCTGAAACAGATCATGGGAGTTTGACCATCCAGTCTTGGAAAAAGCTGACGTCCTTGGCGTACCGGAGCCATTGCAACGAGCCATCTGGTCCTTGTACAACCAAAGTGAGAGCAAAGTCAAACCTGGTTTAAGTCATTGATAAAAATACAACATAACTTTCAGGGCTGATGATTTGCAAGCCACTGAAAGTAACAAATCATCTGTAAATTTGTAGGTTTTTTTTTGCAATATGTTTATTGTCATTTGGTATTAAACATGTCTGACAATTTTGATGTCATGCAGTCATGTTTTCGTTTTTCTGAAAGTTCATTGAAAACTTGAGCTATTCATTAATAACTCCCCTACTTTAGCATTTGTGACACTGGGTGTTTGAAAAGACAGAGAAATATATCCCAAACTTAAAATGTTTTAATTCAGAGAAAGCTAAGGTCTCAAAAAAACATAATCTAATTACTTTGTCACTTGCCTGTATCATTCTGTTATTAAGTGGCTTACTGTGTGGTTATTAATTCCTGCTAAGCACAGAATGGTCAGCAGAGGGCGTGCAGTACACGATGCACAGCCCTCCTGAAGTAAACTGAATTGTATTTTCATATTTTCAACAGATAAGGAGACTATAAACAAAACACTCATGATTGCATTGGTGTGTGCAATCAAAATTGTCGCACCTGAAGTTGAAATCTGTCTTGCACAATGGGTTATTATATACCTTTTATGCCTAACACACTTTGGACCGTTGACCTCCTGTTACATCACAATCAAATCTAATAGGTCAATTAAAGACAGTGGAGGTTTTGCATGTAGTGTGTGTTATATTGCTGAGCTGAGATTGTAATCGCTCATGTGTGATTGCATAATATTTCTATATTCAGATTTGCTGAAAATTTAAAATTTGTTGTTGAAAAACATTTTGATAATCAGGTACCATGGTATTACTTCAGGTTTCATCACATAACAAAAGTCTTGTTTATCAAGAGAAAAGTAGGCGTCACAACCATGGCTGCCATCAAAACTTTGTACTGACCTTTGTCGTTGAGCTTTTGATATTCGTCAAATGTTTGACCACACTAACCAGTTTGATCAAGCATAAACTGGAGTTTCAAGTGAGGAAGAAGAAGAGCTCAGACCTTCCTTCTGCTGCTGGTTTAACTCTCTAACGATGTGGCTTTATAACTTTTTGCTGAGTTTTGACCTCAAGGGGCTCTTTCTGTTTATTTTTATTTTCATTTTAATAGCTGACTTCTTCAAAAACAGGAATCCTCCAAATTTTCCTCCAGGACCGTTCCCTCTTCCCCTTGTGGGGAATTTCTTCAGTGTGGACAAGAAACATCCATACATTTATTTTACTAAGGTAAAGTTTAATACACAGGTGGTTTGATAATGACTGCTGAAGGCTTTTATTAAGTTTCTTTTTTTTTTTTTTGGTGCAACCCGTTAGTTGCACCAAAATGGGCAACTAACGGGTTGGGCTCTTCAAAATTAAGAATGAGGGACGAGGTTTAGAAAATGTCACTACAGTATTTTTACTGGCTGGGACACGTCCAAAACATGTGGACAAGTGAAGCCTCACCTCTCATACATCTGGGTAGTATGAGATATTTGACTTTGGACAGATGGGCCAAGTTCAAGTTCACAAACTTTGGGAAATATGCATTTGATTTACTATATAGAAAATAAAGGAAGGTACATCTGGTGGTCAAATTGTAAATACAAATATAAATCTTAACACTGAGCACATATAGGTGAACTTATAGATATTAGCTTGAAGTTTTTCTTTTGAACAATTTAAAAAGTTCATATGATGCAGTAACTTGTTGTGTTTGTTCCTGGTGGTACTGTCCTCAGCTGGCTGACGTCTATGGGAATGTGTTCAGCGTCCGCCTCGGCGGTGCAAAGCTGGTGTTTGCATCTGGGTACAAGATGGTGAAGGAAGCCATCATCACACAAGGAGAAAACTTTGTAGATCGACCACACAATGCAATCATTGAAAGATGTTACTCAGGAACATCAGGTGTATAAATCTCTCTTTTTTGTCTCATGCTGTGCCAAAATTAGTTCCCCTGAACTAATCCAATTTTCCCTGCATGCATGTGTTTAGGTGGTCTGTTTATGAGTAATGGTGAAACATGGAAGAGACAGCGACGCTTTGCCTTGTCTACCTTACGTAGCTTTGGTCTGGGCAAAAACAAACTAGAGCAGAATATCTGTGAGGAGATCCGACACCTGCAGGAGGAGATAGAGAAAGAGAAAGGTGGTACACAATGAGTACAAAAGCTCATAATCAGTAGCTCTTCAGCAATTACCTAAACAGTAGACTCCTCTCCTCCAGGTGAACCATTCAACCCAGCAGGCCTCTTCAACAGCGCTGTGTCCAACATCATTTGCCAGCTGGTGATGGGAAAACGGTTTGACTACAGCGACCACAAATTCCAGATCATGCTGAAGTATATGTCTGAAATTGTTTGGCTGGAGGGCTCTGTATGGGGTCGGGTAAGTGAATAATATGCATTTAGTTAAATCGTTATCAGAGCGACAACATTCTGGTGGGTTCCTGGGACTCAACCCTCAGAAACCGACTGAGAGATAAAAAACGTGAAAGATAAATGAATGAATGTTACTCTCATCTACTGCTTTCTTCCGAGTAGCTGTATGAGTCGTTCCCTAGTGTGATGAAGCACTTGCCAGGTCCTCACAATAAAATATTCAGCCACTTTGACAGTACCCTCGAGTTCATCGGTGAGGAAGTTGAGAGTCACAAGAAGAACCTGGACCGCAACAATCCCCGGGACTACATTGACACTTTCATCATTGAAATGGAGAATGTATGTAGATAACTGCATTGCACACACTGCACTGTGTAGCCCTTCCTGTTAATTTACCCACCATTCAATACTGTATCCTCTCTGCATTTCTGAATAGCACAAAGAGTCTGACCTGGGCTTCACTGAGACCAATCTGGCTACGTGCTCTACGGATCTGTTCTTGGCTGGATCGGAAACAACCTCCACCACTTTGCTGTGGGCTTTGGTTTACCTCATCAAATACCCTGATATCCAGGGTAGGTGACATTCAAGGTCCAACACTGAGCTAACTGTGAAACAACAAGGAAACAATGCTAAACAAGTCTACAGCCATGCAAGGGGCACAGTGGTGCTTTAAGCTAAACCACTGATTAATGCATTTGCCCTTTCCTGTATTTCCAGACAAGGTCCATGCAGAGATAGACAGAGTGATCGGACAGGCCCGCCTGCCCAGTATGGGAGACAGACCCAACCTTCCCTACACTGATGCTGTTATTCATGAGATCCAGAGGATGGGAAACATAGTTCCTCTCAATGGACTCAGAGTGGCTGCCAAGGACACAACACTGGGCGGTTACTTCATACCTAAGGTGCATTGAGTGTACAGTTATTTTTAAGTCTTAACAGGATTATCACAAAGATTTATAAGGAATGACAAAGTGTTGTTGTTGCAGCAAAGCTTAGTGTTAACCTACAGATTTTGTATTTTAGGGTACGTGTTTGATGCCCAACCTGACCTCTGTGCTGTTCGACAAGACTGAATGGGAGACTCCAGACAGCTTCAACCCAGGACACTTTTTAGATGCTGAGGGAAAATTTGTGAAAAGAGAAGCTCTCCTGCCTTTCTCTGCAGGTAAACCACATTCACCTCAATCATAAGGTATGATCTGAAATAGAATATATGTTTAATCCTGAGCTCTGAAACCTAAAATGTGTTTATGTGTTTGTGGACTCTTCAGGAAAACGTGTGTGTCTTGGAGAAGGCCTCGCCAAGATGGAGCTGTTCCTGTTTTTGGTCGGTTTACTACAGAAGTTCTCTTTTTCTGTTCCTGATGGAGTAGAGCTGAGTACAGAAGGAGTTACTGGAGTTACACGTGTACCACACCCCTTCAAGGTTTACGCTAAGGCTCGCTGAATTATGCAACAGATCACTGAATCATTTTATATCCAACCAATAACGGATAAGACATAGTAAGACACTTTAGGAGAGAAAGCTGTAGTTATATTAATGTTAAGCTTTCTCTGTTGTATGATTGCCTCATGTATTGAGGACCTATCTCTACATTTAAGTCTGTGTAATAAAAAAATCTTGCATTAATGACACTGTTATTAAGACTTTGTAATACTTACAATCAAGCTGTATTGGTTAAGTTTTCTTTACAATGATGATCAGTTATGGCACGTGTAAGCCATTACTTAACTGCAATCATTAACAAACCATTTCAGCATATTTGTTAATAAAGGATTTACTGATTTTTGTCTTCACAACAATCCCTGCTCCAGACACTTTGCTGTCTCTTGAACCGGTGTACTGTAGATATTCCCATGCTAGAGCTACAATGAACTCCTCCTTGACTGAGCTGAGAGGGAGCCTGAGCTTGTTGGCCTTCCCATACAGAGCAATGCTGCACAGGCTGCCACCTGCAAAGGTAGCTACTCACTTTGCGCTCCAATTCCTCCACTACAGTCGTGGGCACCTCGTATATGAGCAGGGGCCAAAGGACAGCTTGAAAATTGCCTTTGGAAATCTTATTTTAGTTAATACATAAATTAATTTATGAAATTTAGAAATTGAAGAGGTGAGAACATGAAGAGAGTGGCAGTGAGTTTCAGTCACAGTGTTTGAAAAGTATTAAAAATTGTGTATCTGAACCTGTAATGCCCTGTATTCATGATGCTGCATTTCTTCTCTGTGTTGCAAAAGATACATTATAACATATGACTTACATTTCTCTCTGAGACTAAATTCTCTTCTTCTGATTGTTATTTATATGCAGTGGCACATTCGATTAATTAGAAACCTTCTTTTACCACTGCACTTTGTACTGTTGACTTAGTCAAAGTCGATCAGGTCACTGAAGGACAGTGGAGGTTTTGCATGTAGTGTGCGTTATGTTGCTGAGCTGAGATTGTCATTGCTCATGTGTGATTGCCATAATATTTCTATATTAAGATTAAACATTTTGTTAAACAGGCACCATGTTATTACTTCAGGTTTTATCAGAGGTGTTGTTTGTCAAGGGAAAGTAGGTGTGTCTGTAGCTGGTTATGTAAAAACACTGTCACGCACACCTTTATACAGACTCAGAATTACTGATCTGTTGTTTTTTTTTTCAGTCGTCGGTCCTGTAATTTGAGTGCTTAGAACACAAAAGGGTTAGATCAAGCATAAACTGGAGTTTCAAGTGAGGAAGAAGAAGAGCTCAGACCTTCCTTCTGCTGCTGGTTTAACTCTCTAACGATGTGGCTTTATAACTTTTTGCTGAGTTTTGACCTCAAGGGGCTCTTTCTGTTTATTTTTATTTTCATCTTAATAGCAGACTTCTTCAAAAACAGGAATCCTCCAAATTTTCCTCCAGGACCGTTCCCTCTTCCCTTTGTTGGAAACTTCTTCAGTATGGACATGAAACATCCACACATTTATTTTACAAAGGTAAAGTGTAATACACAGGTGGATTCACAGAGCTTTCATTAAGTTATGTTTTATAGATGTTAAAACAGTTTGAAAGTGTTTTATTTTGCTGTGCATACTGTGCAAACTTATGTTTTTATTGCATATGAAATGACAAACATACACACACATACATACATGTAACATATACATTAGGTACACACATTAGGAGACGCTATTGCAGTTACATATAATCATGTCCTCACATCCTATCTTAAAATATTTCTCCCTCCTTCTTAAAAGGAGGGAACATGAGCAACATGTAGCATTGAGTACAAACATTTATTGTCAATTGTACTGCAGTAAGTGTAAAAATACAACTAAAAATGGAGAAAAAAATAAAATTACTTATAAACTAACAAAATTAAATTAAAAAAAGAGGCGACTAAAGTTCTGACATTGTCTGTATTACTGGTCACCATCTTTGATCAAACCTGTCTGATTTTAACTCTAACCTTTCTCTCCATTCCGTTATACTGGCGGGCTGTGGTTTCAACCAAGAAGCTGTAATTGTTTTCTTTGCTATTAAAAGCAAAATTCTCAGTAAGGAAGTCAAGTTCCTCATATTTTAATTTTTAAGTTTGAATTTTATTGAGACATTATAATACACTAAAACTAGATCAATTTGTTTCATTTAATTTACAATCAGCTCACAACCCTTGTGTAATTGTTATCAGGAAACAATAACAAGTATAACTTTCCTAATGAACAAAAAAAATTATCAGTCATCCTTCATTTATTTTTACAATTGAGCTCAAGAATGTACAATAACTTTTCAAGTTACACACTTTGGCAAATATGCATTTGCATTATTGTGTAGAAACATCTGGTAGATACTGACATCTGGTGGTCAAATTGTAAATACAAATATAAGTCTGAACTCTAAGCACACGTAGCTTTTGTTCATTATCAATGTTAATGTTAATGTTGATGCAGTAACTTACTGTGTTTGTTCCTGGTTGTATTGTCCTCAGCTGGCTGACGTCTATGGGAATGTGTTCAGTGTTCGCCTTGGCGGTGCAAAGATGGTGTTTGCGTCTGGGTACAAGATGGTGAAGGAAGCCATCATCACACAAGCAGAAAACTTTGTAGATCGACCATACAATCCACTAGAGGATAGAATATACTCAGGAACCTCAGGTGTGCAAATCTCTCTTTCTATTGTCTCATGCTGTGTAGAAATCAGTTTCCCTGAACCATTAATCCAATTGTCCCTGCATGCATGTGTCTAGGTGGTTTGTTCAATAGCAATGGTGAAACATGGAAGAGACAGCGACGCTTTGCCTTGTCTACCTTACGTAGCTTTGGTCTGGGCAAAAGCACTCTGGAGCAGAGTATCTGTGAGGAGATCCGACACCTGCAGGAGGAGATGGAGAAAGAGAAAGGTGGTACGCAATGAGTACAAAAGCTCATAATCAGTAGCTCTTCAACAATTACCTAAACAGTAGACTCCTGTCCTCCAGGTGAACCATTCAACCCAGCAGGCCTCTTCAACAACGCTGTGTCCAACATCATTTGCCAGCTGGTGATGGGAAAACGGTTTGACTACAGCGACCACAAATTCCAGATCATGCTGAAGTATCTGTCTGAAACACTTTCTCTGCAGGGCTCTGTATGGGGACTGGTGAGTCAGTGATATCCATTTAGTTAAATCATTATCAGAGCGACAACATTCTGGTTCTCAGTGACCGACTGTGAGGTACAAAAGGTGAAAGATAAATGAATGAATGTTACTCTCATCTACTGCTTTCTTCCAAGTAGCTGTATCAGTCGTTCCCTAATGTGATGAAGCACTTGCCAGGTCCTCACAACAAAATATTCAGCCACTCCGACAGCATCCTAGAGTTCATCGGTGAGGAAGTCAAGAGTCACAAGAAGAACCTGGACCGCAACAATCCCCGGGACTACATTGACACTTTCATCATTGAAATGGAGAATGTATGTAGATAACTGCATTGAACACACTGCACTGTGCAGCCCTTCCTGTTAATTTACCCACCATTCAGTACAGTATCCTCTCTGCATTTCTGAATAGCACAAAGAGTCTGACCTGGGCTTCACTGAGACCAATCTGGCTATGTGCTCTACGGATATGTTCTTGGCTGGAACAGACACAACCTCCACCACTCTGCTGTGGGCTTTGGTTTACCTCATCAAATACCCTGATATCCAGGGTAGGTGACATTCTAGGGGCACAGTTGTGCTTTGAGCTAAACCCTTTCTCAATGCCCTTTTCCTTCAATTTCCTCTATTTATAGACAAGGTCCAGGCAGAGATAGACAGAGTGATCGGACAGGCCCGCCTGCCCAGTATGGCAGACAGACCCAACCTTCCCTACACTGATGCTGTCATTCATGAGATCCAGAGGATGGGAAACATTGTTCCTCTCAATGGACTCAGAGTGGCTGCCAAGGACACAACACTGGGCGGTTACTTCATACCTAAGGTGCATTTAGTATCTAGTTATTGTTAAGTATTGTAAGTAAGGATTATCTCTTTAAAGAAATGACAAAGTGTTGTTGTTGCAGCAATGCTTGGTGTTAACCTACAGATCTTGAATTTCAGGGTACTACTTTGTTGCCCGACCTGACCTCTGTGCTGTTCGACAAGACTGAATGGGAGACTCCAGACAGCTTCAACCCAGGACACTTTTTAGATGCTGAGGGAAAGTTTGTGAAGAGAGAAGCTCTCCTGCCTTTCTCTGCAGGTAAACCACATTCACCTGAATCATAAGGCATGATCTGAAATAGAATATATGTTTAATCCTGAGCTCTGAAACCTAAAATGTGTTTATGTGTTTGTGGACTCTTCAGGGAAACGTATGTGTCTTGGAGAAGGCCTCGCCAAGATGGAGCTGTTCCTATTTTTGGTCGGTTTGCTACAGAAGTTCTCTTTTTCTGTTCCTGATGGAGTAGAGCTGAGTACAGAAGGAGTTACTGGGATTACACGTGTACCACACCCCTTCAAGGTTTACGCTAAGGTTCGCTGAATCATGCAACAGATCACTGAATCATTTTATATCCATGAACTGAGGACCTGTTTATTCTATCTACATTTAATTATGTGTGATAAAAAAAAAATAAATTGTATTAATAGCACTGTTATTAAGACTTTGTCCTTGTAGTTATTAATGACAACGTGTATAGAAGATTTAATAAATATAAATTCTTTAAACTTATAATCAAGCTGTATTGGTTAAGTTTGGTTAACTGATGATCAGTTATGTCATGTATAAGCCATTACTTTACTGGAATCATTATCAAACCATTTCAGCATATTTGTTAATAAATGATTTACTGATTTATTTAAACCTGGTTTGTTCTTTTCCTTTTGCTTATAAGGGGTCACGTCACAGTGGCAGCAGGTCAAGCAGGGTGTCGCAGACGTCCCTCTCACAGCAATGCATTATAGCTTCTCCTTGGGGATCGTGAGGGGTTCCCAGGCCTGATGGGCTATATTGATGTATTAGAAAAATTAAAATATGAATTCAAAAATTTGTCAAGAGAGATAATTCGTTACAAAAAATTGTGCCATATGCACTAACCAAAATGACGCATGAGGGTTAAGTTAAGCTGCACTCGTTTCACAACATGAAATGGCTGTTTATTTCCTTGTCACTCTGTATGCTTGCAATAACACTAAAGAGGCATTTTGTCATTCGGTTTTGCCATGTGTGATCGATAGATGTATGTCAAAGCGCTTTTATTTTCCTTTGCAGTGGATGATTCTTGTAGATTGCTGATTTAAAAGCTGTGTCATTTATATGAGAATAAGAAGTACGATCAAACGTAGCACAGCACAGAAACTACATGTGTAATGTTATATGTTTGTCTGTAAACAAAGATGTATGTCAAAGCACTTTTATTTTCCTTTGCAGTGGATAGAAACTACATGTGTAGTGTTATATCAAGTTCAAGTTCAAGTTTCATTTATTCGTCTCCCTTGGGAGAAATTTGGTTTAGAGACAATATGTTAGTGTCATTCTCAGTTTGGGCCCAAAGATGAAAAACACGAAACCAAAGCATAAAATCATCAAGTTTAATTTAAAACAGTCTTCAAATCATTTGACACACAGATGTTTCTTTATGGGTGATTTTATATCATCAGCGCATCTCACACATGTCACAAGCATCTATTTACAGATCAACCCTATCAGGTTAGATCCAACCATACAAACTGTAGGCAACAAAAAAGAAGAATGAAATCTGTCATATCATAGTCCAACTGAAATCATGTAGTGGGAAAGCAACAGCAGGGAAGAGTTTAGCTGCAGCTGCTTGCTGTCTACAAAACAGTGTCAGCGACAATTCATCCGTCGCACAATATGAGTTGCACATTGTGGCAAAACAAAGAGCATGCTATAGTTCCCCTTCATTACCTCTACTATAAAATATTTCCTTGTGCCACCATCATCAACAGGACATATTGTTTAACGCTGTCTCTACTGTACTGTATGAAAACTGGTATTGACAGAAAAACTAGCTGCAGTTGCAGCAATGCGTTTGTCTATTTTTATACATATAATTGCAAGGTTCAACGAGCTTTGGCATAGATCTTAAATGGGTACGGTGTGCGTGTAGCTCCAGTGATTCCTTCTGTACTCAGCTCAACTCCATCCAGAGTGGAAAAATGAAATTTCTGAAACAAACTGACGAAAAACAGGAACAGCTCCATTCTCGCCAGGCCTTCACCCAGACAGGTGCGCTTTCCTGAAACAAAGAGCATAAGGGCAAGTGCATTGAAAATATTTTATTTTACACCCATTGTTTGGCAACAAGTACAAAATTTCTGCATCCTTAATGATTATATAAGTAAATATATATATAAGTATCAGTTAAATGTGAGAGTTACCTGCAGAGAAAGGTAAAAATGCGTCCCTCCTCACAAACTTTCCTTCAGCATCCAGGAAGTGTTCAGGGTTAAATGTGTCAGGAGTTTCCCATTCATTCTTGTCAAACAGCACAGAAGTCAGGTTGGGCATCACAGCGGTTCCCTGCACACAAAGAGGCAGCAATCAATTTAATATTTTTATACAAAAGAATAAAAAGAGATACAGTCATAGTACAGCCACACCTTGTCAAGGTTTGTTTATAATGTTTAACATACACTGAAAAACTCTGTGTCAAGGCTTCTAGATCGTATGAAAGGTTTTTTAAGGGGCTTCAGTACCTCCTTGATCCAGTCTTTGAATTTAGAGGGTTCCTCTGTTTCACAACAAGGCGCCTAACCAGCAAAGCAGTGAGGCCAAGAGTTTTTGCAAAGAGCCAGATTATTGTCAGTTTTGACTCCCTAGGTGCTGCGTGCTAAAAGTAGATGCACGTTTGGTACATACCCTAAAATAACACCAAGCATTGCTGCAAAAACAACACTTTTTCATTCCTTTAACATTTTCAAGAGATAGTTCTGTTAAGACTGGATACTCAGTGCACCTTGGGTATGAAGTGACCACCCAGCATCGTGTCCTTGGCGGCCATTCTGAGTCCATTGAGAGGAACAATGTTTCCCATCCTCTGGATCTCATGGATAACTGCGTCCGTGTAGGGCAAGTTGGGTTTGTCAGCCATAGTTGGTTGTCGGGTCTGTCCGATCACTCGTTCTATCTCTGTCTGGACTTTGTCTAGGAGGTGAAATAACAGATTTTTCACTTATCCATTAATTATTTGATCTTCTTTCTCTGGTCTTTCAAAATAAATCCTGTGCTGCTACTGTGGGAGTCCTATCTGAACACCCACCCTGGATATGAGGGTTTTTGATGAGGTAGATGAGGCCCCACTGCAGGGTCTTTGACGTGGTTTCACTACCAGCTAGGAACAGATCCAGACAACAGAGAACCAGGTTGCCATCGTCAAAACCCAACTGACTGTTTCTGTTCTTCTGTCGGGCCGAGCAGAGGGACAAGCATACAGCAAAAAGGTTAGTTTCTGGTTTTCATACAATATATATTGATTGGCTTTTTGTGAGCACCATACTTTCACCTCCATTAGGAAGGTGTCAATATAATCTCGTGGGTTACTGGGGTCCAGATCCAACTTGTGCCTCTCTATCTCTCTCCTGATCGAAGCCTCCAAAGAGTTGGCGTTGCTGAAGATGCCATTGTGAGGCCCTGGCAGGTGTTTCATCAGTGCTGGGAACGCATCATAAAGCTGTTTGGAGAGAAAACAGGGCATTTATTCAGTAGCGTGAGGATCTCACTTTAGCTCGCAGTGTTTACCTGTTAGCTTTCTAGAATGTGTATCAAGAAATCACTAAGTCAACATGATGGTCCTGATGGTCCATTTTATGAATGGGTATAGCCATGTGAAATTGGATCTTACTAGAGCCCATATGGAGCCTTCCAGGTAAGCCATCTCAGTCAGATTCTCTAGCATGCTCTGGAAATTGTGGTCACTGTAGTCAAACCGTCTCCCAAACACTATCTGGCAGATGATGTTGGCCACAGCATTGTTTAGGAGTGGCACAGGGTCAAACGGCTCACCTGAACAGAAGAAGTGTCTTCAGTCACATTATGTGTGTTTTTTCCTTTTCATTTGATTACATTTATACAACAACACTTTTCTGTTTCATTGTTTTTGCAAACCTTTCTCCTTCTCCATTGCCTCCTGCAGATGATGACTCTCTTCACAGATGCTCTGCTCCAAGGAGCTCTTGGCCAGACCAAATGTACGTAACATGGTCATGGCAAAACGCCGCTGCCTCCTCCAGACGTTGCCATTACTGAAGAAAAGCCCAGCTGAGACAGAGAGAAATCATGCAACTTTACTCAGGGAAGGATCAGGAGGCAGGTTGATAACTTTAACACTGATGTTCTCTGTGTTTGTGTGATTCACCTGAGTTCCCTGAATATATCCTGGTCACCATGGGGCTGTAAGGCCGATCCACAAAGTTGTCGGCTTGTGTCACTATGGCTTCCTTCACCATCTTCCATCCAGACACAAACACTGTTTTGTGTCTTCCCAGACGTATGCAGAACACATTCCCATAAACATCAGCTAGCTGCAGATGCAGGAGCAGAGAATAAGTGGCCTGTTGTCTGGCATGTGACACTGAGAAGATGCATATTTTAGAACAATCATTTCTGTGACACGGGGACTTACTATCAGCAGTTTTCAGCATTGTTTTCTACCATAAACATTTTAATAGTCTCATATGAAATTTTTAAATGTCCCTTCATTTGAAGACCTGTTTCTACTGTATGCTAAAGAAGAGAGTTATAACCAAGTAGCTCAAGTTTTCAGAATCACAAAAACACCACTGCATAACATAAAAATATAATTCTGTTATCTTACCTTGGTTAGGTAAATGTGAGGCTGTTTAGATTCAATGCTGAAGACGTTTCCTAAAAGAGGAAGACCTGGGGGTCCTGGTGGAAAGTTAGGTGGATCTTTTTTGTTCAGAAAATACACCACGAGGAGAATGGCAAAAATAAAAAGCGGCAATCCCCTCAGATCAAGCCACAGACCCAAATCACACAGCCACATTGTGATGCAGAGGAGCAAAGCAAGGGACTGAGAAGGTTTGCTTGCTCCATCATCAGTTTCTACGTAGACATGGGCTGGCACTCAGATGACTCATAGCTTATGTAGACATAATGATGTATGTGTGAGAGTGGGAACAGCCCTCCGTTAACAAAACGCAGGGAGAAAATAAGCTAAACACACAACATAAACACAATAACAAAATGGACACTATAAAGACCATTAAACAAAATCTTTCAGCCATAATCATCAGAAGCTGCTGTAGGATAGATTGGTTTTAGATATGTTAATCTAGCATGCACATTTCACTATTTCCTGGAAAGATGTTTGTCGACTTGTTAAATATCAAAGTCCCCTTAAAAGCCCAACTCTGTGCATGGAATATATCATTGAGGATGTGAATAAAAGAGCTTTCAAATTGTCTTGGTCTTACACTAAGGGCAAGCTGAAATGTTTTATCAAGTTCTGGGAACCAAACATAAATATCATTAAAGATGGAAATATAGCCTTTAGAATAAACTTTTCTGGGGAGGCTGAGTAGTGTAATACCCCAGTAATTCAAGCACACCTTCTGGTTCCCCTTTTGAAAATGGGAACCATCACCCCTGCCACTCCACAGGTACTGTTCCCATCATCTATGTGACATTGAAAAGGCGTGCCAGCCAAGACAGCCCAATAACATCCAAAGCCTTCAGCATCTTGGGGTAAATCTCATCCACAACTGGCGCCTTTCCGCCAAGACTACCTTGGCGACCTCTGCCAGAGATATGGGCAAGGCTTCCCCTGATTCTTCAGACTCTGCCTCCTCCACAGAGGGTGTGTTGGTTGGGTTCAGGAGCTCCTCAAAGCGTTCTTTCCACCACCCAACAATATCCCTAGTCCAGGTCAGCAGTTCTCCATCCCGGCTATACAGAGCCTAGGCCAAGCCACGCTTCCCCTTCCTGAGTCGTCGGACGGTTTGCAAGAACTTCCTTGAGGGCAGCTTGTATACCCACCTGTCACCTCCCACCTTGGACAAGTCCAGAAAAGGAGAGTCCAGCCCCTCTCCAAGATTTTGGTTCCAGAACCAGTGCTATGCTTAAAGGTGAGCCAAACTATATCTAGCTGGTATTGCTCCAGCTCCCGCACCAGCTCCGGTTTCTTGCCCACCAGTGAGGTGACGTTCCACATCCCTAGGATCAGTCTGTGATGCCAGGAAAAAGCAAGCCAAGCTCTCCACCTCTGCCTACCACCTGGCCGACAGGGCACCCAACCATTATGCTTCAGCCTGCGTGTGGTGAGCCTACAGGGTGGCTCCACATTGTTTTTTTCGGGCAAGACATCTATAGCAAGAGTCATAGATAATTGGACCCTCAAGTATCTATGAGTCTTGTTCACAAGTGATAGGAAAATAGGACGTGAGATCAACCGTCGGGTTGGGGCGGCATTGGCAGTATTGTGGACGTTGTTCCGGACCGGAGCAGGAAAGCAAAGCTCTCAGTTATCCTGGCCATCTGGGTTCCAGCCTTCACCTATGGTCATGAGCATTGGGTAGTGACCAAAAGAATGACATTGTGGATACATTGGCCAAAATGAGGTTCCTCCATCTGGTGGCTGGGCGCAGACTTGGAAATTGGGTTAGGAGCTCAAACATTGGGAGGGAGCTTGAAGTAGAGCTGCTGCTCCTTTGTGTTAGGTGTTGGATTGTGTTGGATTAGTTCAGGGGAATTAATTTTGGCACAGCATGAGACAGAAAAGAGAGATTTATACACCTGAGGTTCCTAAGTAACATCTGTCAATGATTGCATATGGTCGATCTACAAAGTTTTCTGCTTGTGTGATGATAGTTTCCTCCACCATCTTGTACCCAGATGCAAACACCAGCTTTGCACCGCCGAGGCGGACGCTGAACACATTCCCATAGACGTCAGCCAGCCAGAGGACAATACAACCAGGAACAAACACAACAAGTTACTGCATCAACATTTAACATTGTTTAACAAAACCTATGTGTGCTTAGAGTTCAGATTTATATTTGTATTTACAATTTGACCACCAGATGTCAGTATCTACCAGATGTTTCTACACAATAATGCAAATGCATATTTCCCAAAGTGTGTAACTTGAAAAGTTATTGTACATTCTTGAACTCAATTGATAATTATAAATGAAATAGACGTTATTGTTCCCTATCCCAATGGCATTTACACAAGGATCTTGAGCTGATTGGAAATTAAATGAAACATGTATTGTAATGTATTTTTTAAAATGTATTATAATGGCTCAATAAAATGTACACTTAAAATTAAAATATGCACAGCAAAACTGTTTTAACATCTATAAAACATAACTTAATAAAAGCCAATCAATCATTATCATTTTTAATCTTTGATCCTTAAAGCTCACAAGCTCAATAGATGTATGTCAAAGCGCTTTTATTTTCCTTTGCAGTGGATGATTCTTGTAGATTGCTGATTTAAAAGCCGTGTCATTTATATGAGAATAAGAAGTACGCTCAAACGTAGCACAGCACAGAAACTACGTGTGTAGTGTTATATGTTTGTCTGTAAACGAAGAAAAAAGTGAGGAAGGCATTATGAATTTTCAGGAATTTAAGGAGTTTAACATTTTAAATCCTTTGGTTTTCTTGTGAATGAATAAATTCTTTAAGTTTAATTTAAAACAGTCTTCAAATCATTTGACACAGATGTTTATTTATGGGTGATTTTATGTCATCTGTCATAATCTGTCATGTTATAGTCCAACTGAAATCATATAGTGGGAAAGCAACAGCAGGGAAGAGTTTAGCTGCAGCTGCTTGCTGTCTACAAAACAGTGTCAGTGTTGGAAAAGCGTCAATTCATCTGTCACGCATTATGAGTAGCACATTATGTGTTGTGGCAAAACAAAGAGCATACTATAGTTCCCCTTCATTACCTCTACTATAAAACATTTCCTTGTGCCACCATCATCAGCTCCAGTATTTCACAAGCATGTCAGCAGGGCATATTGTTGGATGCTGTCTCTACTGCAGGCAGACCCAGAACCTTCTGGACGGACTATATACCCAATCTGTCTTGGGAACACCTCGGGATACCACAGGAGGGGCTTAAATGCATTGCTAGGGAAAAGGATGCTGGAATGCCCTGCTAAACCTGTTGCCACCATGACCAGACCCCAAATAAGTGGAAGAAAACTGATGGGTAAACCAAGTTTGTGACACAATCAATAAATCATTTATTAACGAATGATTTAGTAATGATTCCAGTTAATTAATGACTTGTACATGACATATTTGATCATCACTGTAAAGTTTAAAAATGTATGCTAATGAAATCTTTACACATGTTGTCATTGGTCACTACAATGATGACAAACACATATTATGTTATATATTATAACAGTGTCATGAATACAATGACAATACAAGATTTTCTGGGGTTAAAATAACTTTATCACACAGAACATAAGAAACAAAGGTAAGCAGTCCTAGTATGAGACAATCATACAAACAGAGAAAGGTTCAAATTAGTTATTACAGCTATCTCTCCTAAAATGTTTTGATATGTCTTGTATGTTATTGCAGGATGTAAAATGATTCAGCGAACCTTAGCGTAAACCTTGAAGGGGTGTGGTACACGTGTACTTCCAGTAACTCCTTCTGTACTCAGTTCTACTCCATCAGGAACAGAAAAAGAGAACTTCTGTAGTAAACCGACCAAAAACAGGAACAGCTCCATCTTGGCGAGGCCTTCTCCAAGACACACACGTTTTCCTGAAGAGTCCACAAACACATAAACACATTTTAGGTTTCAAAGCTCAGGATTGAACATATATTCTATTTCAGATCATGCCTTATGATTGAGGTGAATGTGGTTTACCTGCAGAGAAAGGCAGGAGAGCTTCTCTTTTCACAAACTTTCCCTCAGCATCTAAAAAGTGTCCTGGGTTGAAGCTGTCTGGAGTCTCCCATTCAGTCTTGTCGAACAGCACAGAGGTCAGGTTGGGCAACAAAGTAGTACCCTAAATTACAAGATCTGTAGGTTAACACCAAGCTTTGTTGCAACAACAACACTTTTTCATTCCTTTACCTTGAGAACTTTACATTATCAAGACATAATCCTTAAGACTTCAGACTGCACCTTAGGTATGAAGTAACCGCCCAGTGTCGTGTCCTTGGCAGCCACTCTGGGTCCATTGAGAGGAACAATGTTTCCCATCCTCTGGATCTCATGAATAACAGCATCAGTGTAGGGAAGCTTGGGTCTGTCTGCCATACTGGGCAGGCGGGCCTGTCCGATCACTCTGTCTATCTCTGCATGGACCTTGTCTGGAAATACAGGAAATTGAAGGAAAGGACATTGAGAAAGGGTTTATCTTAAAGCACCACTGTGACCCTTGCATGGCTGTAGACACAGTTAGCTCAGTGTTGGACCTTGAATGTCACCTACCCTGGATATCAGGGTATTTGATGAGGTAAACCAAAGCCCACAGCAAAGTGGTGGAGGTTGTTTCCGTTCCAGCCAAGAACAGATCCGTAGAGCACATAGCCAGATTGGTCTCAGTGAAGCCCAGGTCAGACTCTTTGTGCTATTCAGAAATACAGAGAGGATACAGTATTGAATGGTGAGTAAATTAACAGGAAGGGCTGCACAGTGCAGTGTGTTCAATGCAGTTATCTACATACATTCTCCATTTCAATGATGAAAGTGTCAATGTAGTCCCGAGGATTGTTGCGGTCCAGGTTCTTCTTGTGATTCTCAACTTCCTCACCGATGAACTCTAGGATGCTGTCAAAGTGGCTGAATATTTTGTTGTGAGCACCTGGCAAGTGCTTCATCACATTAGGGAACGACTCATACAGCTACTTGGAAGAAAGCAGTAGATGAGAGTAACATTCATTCATTTATCTTTCACCTTTTGTGCCTTTCAGTTTCTGAGGGTTGAGTCCCAGGAACCCACCAGAATGTTGTCGCTCTGATAATGATTTAACTAAATGGATATCACTGACTCACCATTCCCCATACAGAGCCCTCCAGCCAAACAATTTCAGACAGATACTTCAGCATGATCTGGAATTTGTGGTCGCTGTAGTCAAACCGTTTTCCCATCACCAGCTGGCAAATAATGTTGGACACAGCGTTGTTGAAGAGGCCTGCTGGGTTGAATGGTTCACCTGGAGGACAGGAGTCTACTGTTTAGGTAATTGCTGAAGAGCTACTGATTATGAGTTTTTGTACTCATTGCGTACCACCTTTCTCTTTCTCCATCTCCTCCTGCAGGTGTCGGATCTCCTCACAGATACTCTGCTCCAGAGTGTTTTTGCCCAGACCAAAGCTACGTAAGGTAGACAAGGCAAAGCGTCGCTGTCTCTTCCATGTTTCACCACTGCTCATGAACAAACCACCTAGACACATGCATGCAGGGAAAATTTGACCAATGGTTCACATAATCTATTTTCTACACAGCATGAGACAATAGAAAGAGAGATCTGTACACCTGAGCCTCCTGAGTAACATTTGTCAACGATTGGATCGTACGGTCGATCTACAAAGTTTTCTGCTTGTGTGATGATGGCTTCCTTCACCATCTTGTACCCAGACGCAAACACCATCTTTTCACCACCAAGGCGAACACTGAACACATTTCCATAGACGTCAGCCAGCTGAGGACAGTACAACCAGGAACAAACACAGTAAGTTACTGCATCAACATTAACATTAACATTGTTAATAAACAAAACCTACGTGTGCTTAGAGTTCAGATTTATATTTGTATTTACAATTTGACCACCAGATGTCAGTATCTACCAGATGTTTCTACACAATAATTCAAATGCATATTTGCCAAAGTGTGTAACTTGAAAAGTTATTGTACATTCTTGAGCTCAATTGATAATTATAAATTAAATACATGTTATTGTTCCCTATCCCAATGGCATTTACACATGGATCTTGAGCTGATTGGAAATGAAATGAAACATGTATTGTAATGTATTTTTTTAATGTATTATAATGTCTCAATAAAATTTATACTTAAAAATGAAAATATGTACAGCAAAACTGTTTTAACATCTATAAAACATAACTTAATAAAAGCCAATCAATCATTATCATTTTTAATCTTTGATCCTTGAAGCTCACAAGCTCTGTGAATCCACCTGTGTATTAAACTTTACCTTAGTAAAATAAATGTGTGGATGTTTCATGTCCACACTGAAGAAACTCCCCACAAAGGGAAGAGGGAACGGTCCTGGAGGAAAATTTGGAGGATTCCTGTTTTTGAAGAAGTCTGCTATTAAGATGAAAATAAAAATAAACAGAAAGAGCCCCTTGAGGTCAAAACTCAGCAAAAAGTTATAAAGCCACATCGTTAGAGAGTTAAACCAGCAGCAGAAGGAAGGTCTGAGCTCTTCTTCTTCCTCGCTTGAAACTCCAGTTTATGCTTGATCGAACTCTGGTTAGTGTGTTCCACACACTCAAATTACAGGACCGACGACTGAAAAAGGAAAACATATCAGTAATTCTGAGTCTGTACAAAGGTGTGCGTGATAGTGTTTTTACATAACCAGCTACAGACCCACTTTCCCTTTGACAAACAAGACCTCTGTCCTAGGATAAAACCTGAAGTACCTAATAACATGTTGCCTGATTAACAAAATGTTTTTCAACAAATGTATTTTACCAAAACATAGAAATATTATGGCAATCACACATAAGCAATGACAATTTCAGCTCAGCAATATAACACACACTACGTGTAAAACCTCCACTGTCTTGTGTGACCTGAGACTTTGATAAAGTCAACAGTACAAAGTGCAGTGGTAATAAAAGGCATCTCATTAATCCATTGTGCCACTGCATATAAATGACAATCAGAGGAAGAGGATTTAGTCTCTTAGAGAGAAATGTCAGTCATATATTATAATGCATCTTTTGCAACACAGAGAAGAAATGCAGCATCATGAACACAGGGCACTATGGGTTCAGATGAAAACCTGTTTTTACACAATTTTCTACTCTCCAAACACTGTGACTGAACTAACCAGTGTCGCATATACTAAAGTAGGAGAGTTATTACTGAATAGCTAAAAGTTTTCTTTGAAACTTCAGAACGATGAAAACAAGACTGCACGACATCAAAATGGTCAGACATGTTTAATACCAAATGACAGTAAACATATTGAACTAAAAAAAACTGAACTATTACTTTACTTTACAGATGACTTGTTACTTCCAGTGGTCATCAGCCATGAATGTTATGTTGTATTTCAACCAGGTTTGACTTTTCATGGACACAGCTCTCACTTTGGTTGTACAAGGACCAGATGGCTCATAGCAGTGGCACATTGGATTAATGAGATGCCTTCTATTCCCACTGCACTTTGTACTGCTGACTTAATCAAAGTCTATCAGGTCACTGAAAGACAGTGGAGGTTTTGCACGTCGTGTGCGTTATGTTGCTGAGCTGAGATTGTCATTGCTCATGTGTGACATAATATTTCCATATACAGATTTGTTGAAAAACAGTTTGTTAATCAGGCACCGTGTTATTACTTCAGGTTTTATCAGAGGTCTTGTTTGTCAAAGGGAAAGTAGGTGTGTCTGCAGCTGGTTATGTAAAAACACTGTCACGCACACCTTTATACAGACTCAGAATTACTGATCTGTTTTTTTTTTTCAGTCGTCGGTCCTGTAATTTGAGTGCTTGGAACACAGAAGGGTTAGATCAAGCATAAACTGGAGTTTCAAGTGAGGAAGAAGAAGAGCTCAGACCTTCCTTCTGCTGCTGGTTTAACTCTCTAACGATGTGGCTTTATAACTTTTTGCTGAGTTTTGACCTCAAGGGGCTCTTTCTGTTTATTTTTATTTTCATCTTACTAGTGGACTTCCTCAAAAACAGGAATCCTCCAAATTTTCCTCCAGGACCGTTCCCTCTTCCCTTTGTAGGGAGTTTCTTCAGTATGGACATGAAACATCCACACATTTATTTTACTAAGGTAAAGTTTAATACACAGGTGGATTCACAGAGCTTGTGAGCTTCAAGGATCAAAGATTAAAAATGATAATGATTGCTTGGCTTTTATTAAGTTATGTTTTATAGATGTTAAAACAGTTTTGCTGTGCATATTTTCATTTTTAAGTGTGAGTTTTATTGAGCCACTATATTACATTGAAACCTGATCAATTTGCTTCATTTAATTTACAATCAGCTCAAGATCACTGTGTAATTGCTATCTGGATAGGAAACAATAACAAGTATAACTTTCATTTATTTTTTATTATTTTAGCTCAAGAATGTACAATAACTTCAAGTTCACACACTTTGAAAAATATGGATTTGATTTATTATATAGAAAATATGGGTAGATACTGACATTTGGTGGTTAAATTCTGAATACAAATCTGACCTCTAAGCACGTATCAGTTTAAGTTTTGTTTTTGAACAACAAAAAGTTCCAATGATGCAGTAACTTGTTACTTGTTGTTTTTGTTCCTGGTTGTACTGTCCTCAGCTGGCTGACGTCTATGGGAACGTGTTCAGTGTTCGCCTTGGTGGTGAAAAGCTGGTGTTTGCGTCTGGATACAAGATGGTGAAGGAAGCTATCATCACACAAGCAGAAAACTTTGTAGATCGACCATACAATCCACTCATGGATAGATGTTACTCAGGAACCTCAGGTGTACAAATCTCTCTTTCTATTGTCTCATGCTGTGCAGAAATCAGTTTCCTTGAACCACTAATCCAATTTTCCCTGCATGCATGTGTCTAGGTGGTTTGTTCAATAGCAATGGTGAAACATGGAAGAGACAGCGACGCTTTGCCTTGTCTACCTTACGTAGCTTTGGTCTAGGCAAAAGCACTCTGGAGCAGAATATCTGTGAGGAGATCCGACACCTGCAGGAGGAGATGGAGAAAGAGAAAGGTGGTACACAATGAGTACAAAGCTCATAATCAGTAGCTCTTCGGCAATTACCTAAACAGTAGACTCCTCTCTTCCAGGTGAACCATTCAACCCAACAGGCCTCTTCAACAACGCTGTGTCCAACATCATTTGCCAGCTGGTGATGGGAAAACGGTTTGACTACAACGACCACAAATTTCAGATCATGCTGAAGTATATGTCTGAAATTCTTTCTCTGGAGGGCTCTGTATGGGGACTGGTGAGTCAGTGATATCCATTTAGTGAAATCAATATCAGAGTGACAACATTCTGGTGGGTTCCTGGGACTCAACCCTCAGTAACTGAAAGGCACAAAAGGTGAAAGATAAATGAATGAATGTTACTCTCATCTACTGCTTTCTTCCGAGTAGCTGTATGAGTCGTTCCCTAATGTGATGAAGCACTTGCCAGGTGCTCACAACAAAATATTCAGCCACTTTGACAGCATCCTAGAGTTCATCGGAGAGGAAGTTGAGAGTCACAAGAAGAACCTAGACCGCAACAATCCTCGGGACTACATTGACACTTTCATCATTGAAATGGAGAATGTATGTAGATAACTGCATCGCAAACACTGCACTGTGCAGCCCTTCCTGTTAATTTACCCACCATTCAATACTGTATCCTCTCTGCATTTCTGAATAGCACAAAGAGTCTGACCTGGGCTTCACTGAGACCAATCTGGCTATGTGCTCTATGGATATGTTCTTGGCTGGAACAGAAACAACCTCCACCACTTTGCTGTGGGCTTTGGTTTACCTCATCAAATACCCTGATATCCAGGGTAGGTGACATTCAAGGTCCAACACTGAGATAACTGTGTCTACAGCCATGCAGGGGGCACAGTTGTGCTTTAAGACAAACCCTTTCTCAATGCCCTTTTCCTTCAATTTCCTGTATTTCCAGACAAGGTCCATGCAGAGATAGACAGAGTGATTGGACAGGCCCGTCTGCCTAGTATGGGAGACAGACCCAAGCTTCCCTACACTGATGCTGTCATTCATGAGATCCAGAGGATGGGAAACATTGTTCCTCTCAGTGGACCCAGAGTGGCTGCCAAGGACACAACACTGAGCGGTTACTTCATACCTAAGGTGCATTGAGTATACAGTTATTTTTAAATCTTGACAGGATTACCTCTTGAAAACGTAAGGAATGAAAAAGTGTTGTTATTGCAGCAATGCTTGGTGTTAACCTACAGATCTTGAATTTCAGGGTACGTGTTTGATGCCCAACCTGACCTCTGTGCTGTTCGACAAGACTGAATGGGAGACTCCAGACAGCTTCAACCCAGGACACTTTTTAGATGCTGAGGGAAAATTTGTGAAAAGAGAAGCTCTCCTGCCTTTCTCTGCAGGTAAACCACATTCACCTCAATCATAAGGCATGATCTGAAATAGAATATATGTTTAATCCTGAGCTCTGAAACCTAAAATGTGTTTATGTGTTCGTGGACTCTTCAGGAAAACGTGTGTGTCTTGGAGAAGGCCTTGCCAAGATGGAGCTGTTCCTGTTTTTGGTCGGTTTGCTACAGAAGTTCTCTTTTTCTGTTCCTGATGGAGTAGAGCTGCGTACAGAAGGACTTACTGGAGTTACACGTGTACCACATCCCTTCAAGGTTTACGCTAAGGCTCGCTGAATCATGCAACAGATCACTGAATCATTTAATATCCAACCAATAACAGATAAGACATGGTAAGACAGGAAAAGGAAAGAAAGCTGTAGTTACTTAAATGTTAACCTTTCTCTGTTGTATGATTGCCTCATGTACTGAGGACCTGTTCATTCTCTCTACATTTAAGTCTGTGTAATAAAAAAAAAAAATCTTGACACTGTCATAAGACTTTGTCCTTGTAGTTATGACGATTTCATGAACGTAAATTCTTTAAGTTTTTTTTTAAGTTAAGTTTTCTTTACACTGATGATCATCTATGTCATGTATAAGCCATAATTTAACAGGAAGCATTAACAAACCATTTCAACACATTTGTTATTAAATTATTTATTCAAACCTGGTTCATCCATTACCTTCCGCTTATCTGGAGTCAGATTTGGTGGCAGCAGGTTTAGCAGGGCATTTCAGACGTCCCGTTCCCCAGTGATGTATTGAAGCCCCTCCTGGGGGTTCCCAAGGTGTTCCCAAGCCAGATGGGTTATGCAGTTGGTCCAGCGGGCTCTGGGTCTGTCTCAGGGTCATCCTAATCAGATGCCTGAACCCCATCACCATGAAGGAGCAGTGGCTCTACTCCGACCTCTATCCAGATGTCCAAGCTCCTAACCCTACCTCTAAGGCTGCACCCAGCCACCAGATGGAGGATCTCATTCTTTCGGTCACTACCCAATGCTCATGAACATAGGTGAGGGTTGGAACATAGGCCAGGATAACTGAGAGCTTTGCATTTCAGCTCAGCTCCCTCTTCCCCACAATGGTGGTTTACTGCAGACGCCGCACCAACCCACTGGTCCATCTCATGCATCATTTTTCCATCATTTGTGAACAAGATCATGAGAAGTATTCCACTGTTCCACTGAGAACTATGGCCTCAGATTTGGAGACTGAGTCTCATCCCGGTCGCTTCACATTCCAAATTTCCCCAGTGCATGCTGAAGGTCACAATCTGATGAAGCCAACAGAATCACATCATCTGCAAAAAAAAAAGCGAGTACCTGGTAGCAGGGACTTAGCCACGCAATCTGCATTGCTCTTCCGGAATCCGCGGTTTGACATTCGGTCAAAGCCTCCTTTCCAGCACCCTAGAATACATTTTCTTGGGGAGACTTGGCATTGTGATACCCCAATAATTCGAACACACCTTCCGGTTCCCATTTTGAAAATGGGAACCACCACCCCTGCCACTCCACATGTACTGTTTCCTTCCTCCACGCAATGTTAAAAGGAGGGTCAGCCAAGACAGCCAAATTAAACTTGATGATTTTATGCTTTGATTTCGTGTTTTTCATCTTTGGACCCAAACTGAGATTGATGCTACTGAATGTAAAACACACCTTTTAGAAAAAGAATTTATTCATTCACAAGAAAACCAAAGGATTTAAAATGTTTAACTCCTTAAATTCCTGAAAATTCATAATGCCTTCCTCACTTTTTTCTTCGTTTACAGACAAACATATAACACTACACATGTAGTTTCTGTGCTGTGCTACGTTTGATCGTACTTCTTATTCTCATATAAATGACACGGCTTTTAAATCAGCAATCTACAAGAATCATCCACTGCAAAGGAAAATAAAAGCGCTCTGACATACATCTATTGATCACAAATGGCAAAACAAAATGACAAAATACCTCTTTAGTGTTATTGCAAACGTACAGAGTGACAAGGCAATAAACAGCCATTTCATGTTGTGAAACTAGTGCAGCTTAACTTAAGACTCCATACGGCTGGACAGCCAAGAACACACAATATCAAAGAAAACACCTCTTTACAGCGCTCTTCACTCTGAACCTCCACCGACACTAAAACAGCCTGAAAAACATGTCCATGATTAAATACAATATCGACTACAGTACTTAAAATTCTCCAGTTACAATTTGCAGATACTTTAAGAAAGCTTAACCTGGTTCTGACATTTGAATCAGAAGCTGGTGTTCAAATCATGTTTACATTACAGTTGTACAACTTCATAGATTATAGACTTGATTACTCACTACTAAATTAGCTTCGAGATTCAGTGAATAGAAAGGCCTGTCAGTTTTAGAGCATGCTGCCAGTAAGGAAGTCAAATCACACTTTAGGAGTATAGAAAATACATGATAAATACACTAGTCCTGGATATCTTGAGTAGGATTTGTTGGTGCAGCACCTCAGAGGTTGATTTTACTTAATATGATTTATAGGATTTTCACAGCTTTGTGATGGGCTTGTTCTATTTTAGTAAAAAAACAAAAGGAAAAGAAATAGTAAGTGACTGATGTTTGACGCTCAAAAGCAGTTGGTGGCCAGCACCAAATATAGCAATCATTTTCTCAGTTTGTTTTTTCATCAGTCTGCCTCATGATAACATTATTTCCCCCTTACCTGCATAGTATGATGGTACAGATTTCCCACACACCAACAATCCTCTGAAGTTACATTTAGCTGGCTTTAGCATTCAGTTAACCCTTTTTAAAAATCACATTCATATATATATATTATATGTTCATACATATATTATGGGCTACGATTTTGAATAGAATAATTAAGCATTCATTTATTTTGTATCATTCCTGATCAGGTGCACAACATGACAGGATATAAAAGAGTGAAGTATTCAGCTGATTCTGCAGTTGGTAAAGCAAACAGGGCAGATGGGGAACATTCTCTAAATCTATGGTTGGGATAGTGCGCGCTACTCGAACTAGTGAGGTTAACACAGGTTGTGGGTTCATGTTCTATGGAAAAAGTCAGCCTGTGGGACAGTAGGTTATAACCTCAGGTGGGTTGTGATTGGTAAGTAAGTGCTTTGATCCCAATCAGCTCATCTGTGACCCCCTCACCCCAAGCGCTGAGAGCAGATGTGTTTAAGGTCACTTGAGTGCTCACTGGTGGGAGGGAGTGATTTTTTTCCCCTTAACTGAATAAAAGTGAGACATTTGGCTCTACGACAAGGTCTACTTGGAGGTAGTGGCAGGCACGCTGATGGAAAGCGCCCGGCGTGGGGCGTTTGAGACTTGCCGCTGCTGGGACAAGAAAGACTGAGCGGGTGACACCATGGACGAGGTGCAGCCACCGAGACGTGATTCAATCGCCAACTTCTGAAAGTTCAGACTCTGAAGATGAAGAAAGACAGATTTGTAGTATATGCTGGGTGCCATGAAAGGCAGGATGTAAATGTGTAGTGATTTCATCTTACCTTGTTGTACCATGCTGTGACGATTAGTTTCTCCTCATACTCTCTCAGTCTGGCCTGCTCACATTGACGCTACAGAAGCAAATCGACCAAATATGAGTGAAGTTTGAAAACATTTTGAAACACTGTGAGCGAGTTAAAAGGCAGATTTACCTCCAGGTTGAGAATCTGCTTGTCCCGATCTGCTAACTGGTTCCTCAGAGCTTGGATCTCAGCGGTGGCTGGATTTAGCTTTGGATCCAGCGCACGGATGACCTACGAGCAGGAAAAGAAAGGAATACAAGTCAGATCAAACTGGACGCAACTTTGTATTTTTGAAAAACCAAAAGAAAAAAAGAGGAACACTCTCATCACTCACATTGCGAGCTTTCTCCAGGTACATTTTGTACCTCTCTTCCATGGCCCTCATGTCATCATCCTTCTTCTTCAGAGCAGCCATCAGCTCATCCAGTTTCAAGGCTTAGAGGCAGACAGAAGAAATTATGAGGTTATATTGTGCTGTTGTATTTTATACACAAGGTTACCTTTTCCACTCCTGAGGTTGCAATAGTTGTGTCATACTGACAAAATCAGACCAATGTAAGACTTACAATTCTGAGTGTTGTCAGGCTGAAGGTCCTCCAGCAGCTCTTTCTTCTTCATGATTTCGTCCTGAGCTTCGTTCAGCTGGACCCTGAGGACACAAATGCTTGTTTCTTTACCTTCTTCAACTGGAGAACACAGTTCATTTTACATTTTACATGTCTCAACTGACCAAGAATTGACACACAGTTCATACTTACATGTGTGCGTCGAGTTTCCGCTTCAGGTTTGACTGAAAAAAAAAAAGTAAAAAATAAAAATGTTAAAGCTTCTACAAACAAATAAAAAAAACGCTCTGAATCAGAAAAGTAAACAAACATGATTTCCTTTCATAATGCCATGCCAGCACAAAGTCTAAACATCTTAATAAGATTAACTGTGTGGGACATTTTCTCTGTATTGCTGCCAGTGCTCTTGGCACACTCACATCATCAGGTTTGTCCGCCTGACTCTGCAGAGCCTTCTGGAGGTCCTCGACCTGCTGCTGCAGCTCAGTGACCCGCTCTCGACTCAGTCTGCGGATTGATCATGGTGAAGAGGGTGAAAACAAAAGAATTGGACACAATCCAAACATAACACAGCTTAAAAAAAAAAAGAAACCAACAGCAGAGCAGTCGGTGAATATGGAGGAAAAGAAGCTCCATCACGTCGATCTGATGCTGCCGCACAAAGAGAGTTTAGCTCGGTTAACCTGTTCTCGGTGTCCAGTTCACTGCGTGTCTTATGTGCCTCCTCCAGCTGAGCCTGCAGTGCAGCGATCTTCTCCCTCTCAAACTCCTCCTGCTGCACTCTCAGCATCTTGTTCTCATGCTGCAGCCTGATGAACTTTTCTCTGAACAATCACACATACAAAGACAGTGTTTGCATGCACACATACCACACTGGAGCAGAAAGTAAACACACCGTCAGAAGCGGTATTACCTGTACTCAATGGGTATTAATTCAGCTGCCAGGTTATCATGACTGGGGCTGCCAGAAGGAAGCATCCCTACATGAAAAAAAAAGGATATGTTCACTTAAGAGTAGCAAAGTGGCTAAGCAATGTCATTATTATCAGATATGATAGCATAACACACCTGCTTGGGAGAGCTGGTGCTGTTGAGCCTGAGTGCATCGCAGCTCCTCGTTGATCTCCTTCAGAGACTCTTTCTCGATAATGATCCTCTAGTGGAGGGGAAGAGATTTAAAAAAGACAAAACGTTAGTGGAGGATGTTTACCACAGCTAGAGTTTAAAATTAAAAATGAATTCTGATGCATTTCAAACGCTGTCGCACCTCTTTCTCCTTCATCACAGTCTCGTGCTTTTCCTCTAACTTCTTCATCTCAAAGGCTAGGTTGTCCGCTCGCCTCGTTTCCTCAGACAACTTCTTGTGTAGCTCCTGGACCTGACAGACAGCATGAAATGAAATTAAACGCATGTAAACTGATAAAACAACATTAACACATTCTTTTTCTAATGAATGCCACTAAATATAATCACTACTATCTGCTTTTTTTTAAATTTCCAGCCATGCTTTGCATATCACTCACCTGTCTCTTGTACGTCTCGAGCTGTGCGCGGGCAGCGTTGGCCTTGCGCAGCTCCTCCTCCAAGCTAACAGTGTTCTGCATGTAAGTCATGTTATTCTCCTCCAGCAGCTTCATCTGCCTCTTCAGATCACCCAGGTTCTCCAGTTTACGTTTGTACGTTTCCACTGAGGCCTCCAGCATCACAACTCGGTCTGAGCAGTTCCTACAGTGTATGAGCACAACATGAACAGAGAAATATTAGATATAATAGAAGATCTTTAGGCTCTAATCTCTTTTTATTTTAGCTTGGTTTTCACTCATGCGAGAAGTCAACCTGAGCCAGCGCACAGACATTTGTATGCTGATTTTATTCCAGACTAACAAAACAGCTAATTTTACTGATTAGCGCACCCTCAACCAAACAAGAGGAGCTAATCATGCTGATAATCATCAGTTGGCCTTCCCTCTCCACCTCCGCCTCTCATCAGGAGGCAACAAAAGATGTTTGTCTGTATGTATGCTGCTTCTTGCAGAAAGAAAGCCACCGTCATTTATTCTGTCTAGGTTGTTTTTTTTTTCTATTACTTGGTTTATTTTTGTGGTCTGCACTCAAAGTACACACAATCCACTCAATCCAATCAACCTGTTGCAGAGCACCAGCCCACACACACACAAACCTCAAAACGTCTAGTTCATCTTTGAGAGCTCGAGATTCTTCTGCGAGGCTGGTGAGCTCGTCATTACGGTGCTGAACCTCAATCAGCTGCTTCTCCAACTCTTCACAGTGGATCCGGTAGTCATCCTTAGCGGCCTCCAGCCTAAAAGGATGCAAAGAGGCATGATCGTTCAGGTTTCTACAACCACGGTGAGCACATTTACGCAGAAAGTGACACACCTGAAATTCTCCTCCTGCAGCGTCTCGAACTGCTGCTGCAACTGGCTGTGTTTTCTCCCTGAGGGTGTGCTTGGGTCATCGAATGTGTCCAGCTGATTGGCTCGGTCTGTCAGGACGTCATTCTCAGCCAATAAGCTGTTCCGTTCCTCTTGAAGACCAGCCACCTGTCCGGGTACAATAAGGTTTAGACCCACTCTCACAAGTGATTTAAATTTTAAGAAGAATTAAATATACAAAAAAAAAAAACACACATATTGTCAAGTCAGCAGGAAGAATGTGTTAAGTCTCTCTTTGGTCAATTAATTCCATGCAAAGCAGCAAAGTCACAATCTGAACATCAGAAGACACACCCCGTCCATTACAGATAACTCTCTTCCTCTCTCAGCTGTTAAAGCAAACAGTGAAGTTAATCCATGCTGGAAGCAGGGCACAGACAAAGAGCACTTTAAGCAAACATGTTAATACACGGTTAGTTAATTTTAATTCTCATCCAACAATTCCCCATTTACTGCCGGACATTGGACAATTAGTCCATGATGAAAAGTCTACAAACTAGATAGAAACAACCTGCAGGATCATGTCTAACATTGGAAACTATATGTATAACTAAGGCTGTGTTAAAATCAATATCATATTGGAAACACATTTGGGAGGTAAAACATACACGTGTCCCATTACAATGGACAAAATGTGTCACCCATGTAAAAGAAAGAAACTTCTGGAGCTAATTTTGTTGCCTATTTTGTGAGATCACAACAAGATATGATAATCTCAAGGATTAAACTGAAAGTCTGTGAAAGATAATATTGAATTACTGCCTACAGACCTGTCTTTAACTCCACTGTCTTATCCTCTAAACTACCCTTCAAGTCAGACCAAGAAGCATTACAAAATAATGTGATGTTGCTTTTACTAAAAGAAGATGACAAAACGGTTATTATGCCAGACCGATGTTCCCGAGTGAATTACTGGAGCAATACCATAAAATATTAAAAACACGCACTGCATGACTTGTCTCGAGCCATCTGTTAGCTGAGTTAGAGTTTGAGCAGCCGGTTTAGATTGGTTTAGTTTTGCCGAATGGTCGGCCATGTTGGACTTACCTCGCTGCGGCGAGAGACGAGCAAGGCTGGAAACAGAACAAATCAATCTGTCGAGAGTCCAGTTGAACAGTTGATCAGTGCCTGTGCTAAACTTAGCCTGCCTGCACAGTGCTGAGTGAGGCCTTCTAACTGTGGCAGAGCGTGGGCTGGTTGCCACAGTGGGGACCAGCACAGCCCAGACTGTGAGCCCGCAGTCTTTCTGCCACAGCAGCTCCAGACAATAGACCCAAGCATTACAGCGAATTACACAACTCCTGTTTATACTGTACCGCGGGCATACGTGTGTGCATGTGTGTGTGTAGGAATAGACAAAAGGCAGTGAGGCTAGACAGCTAGAAATGAATCATATAAATGTACTTTTTTCTGTAGAAATACTCAAGTACGTATAAGCTCTGTATCTACCTGTATGTCCAGCTCTTGACAGCGTTGGGCTAACGCTTCCTTCTCTGTTAGAAGTTCAGCGAGGTCCTCGAGGGCTTTTTTCAGCTGGACACATGAAGGAAAAACAGAATTAACTAACACATAACTTACAGACTGGTTCTGCTGCAATGCCGCTCTTTAACGATCATCACTTTTTGCCTCTGTAAAATTCATTGCTGCACCCAGAGTCAATACAAAAGTGACCAACCTTGCATTGGTTTTCCAAATTTTCCATTGAGTCTGTGATTGACAGCAGTCACTAGTTAGCTGAAGTTTGCTAATGTGAACTACTATAGGACCTCCAAGCCAACAATCTCATGACACTGCATGCTATGCTGGGACAAGATGGAACTACACTTTACAGCTACACTCACAGTTTGAAAAATTTAACTGTGAGATTATTTTTATCCAGTTTCAATGACAGGTGTAAGGAGTGTAAATTATGCTAACTACATCTAGTGTTGCCCACTTCACATTTCACAGCAGAAAGTACAAACTTTCCACTAAAAGTAGTTGGGAGTCTCTGTAGTAATACTGACCTGCTGTTCCAAGTCCCCTGACAGTTCTGCTCCAAATGGGGCCATGGTCTCTTTACTCATGAGCTGAGGAGGAAAAATGGATTCATGGATTAAACAGACTCATCATAATACCTGCAAAACCTCAACCTATTTTTTTCGAGCTTACCCTCTGTCCTCCCTCAAAAACTACTGCTGCGACATGAGTTAAAGTTACTCAAAAAGGAGCAACTGCTCAACCAAGCTTTTCTGGATATGATTAGTATCTGTAATCTGTGTGAGGGAGACACTTGGTATTAAGATGGACTGACCTCCTGGATGGCTGTCATGACAACATGCTGCACAGACTCCTCCAAGGTCATGATGATCTGAATGTATTCTGGCGATAGAAGGACAGAGATTCATGAACGGTACACTCACTGACTGAATCGCTTATTAATTTTCAGCATTTGTGTCCCACTTCTAAAAGTAACAAAGCTGTCATTGATTTTCAAGCCAGGCCGCCCGATGGGCTCTGCCTTTGTCAGTGGCTTGGCAGGGCAATAATTAAACATTGTTAGGCTTAACCTAACTAGATTTCAACAGAACACACTTACTATCCAAACAGCACAGCACATGAATGCTGTAGATATTTGAGTATCTGCTTGTGTCTAATATGTGTACACAAATTGGTTGTAACATGCAGCCACATACCTTGTTTACGCTCACATCTGACAGCACAGCCTAACACGAGTTGTAGCAGCCTCCCAAGCTCCACAGGGTCTGAATGCTCTGCCGCCAAGGCCAGATCTGGCAAGGGGAAGTCTGAGATTTCCTGAGCTAAGACCTGAGACGGAGATAATAGGTTAGTGAAACTGCACTGATCTTAAAAGCTCAACATGTAAACATCCGTGGTCGTAGAGTTTTGCTACAACTAAGAGGACTCAGGAATAAAATGTGTTAATATAGGAAATTTAGCACACTAGGCTCCTGGAGCTTTGTGCTACGTAAACAGTGCACTACACTACAACTCCCAAAAGAAATGAATAAAATAAACAACTCTCACATACAGCATGTGCTTCTCCCAGTCATCTGACAACTGTGCAAACACAAGGACAATAGTGTGTATACGGCCACAGCCTACCTCATTATAATAATCAACCACCATCTGAAGGATCTTCTTCAGGTTGTTCATCTGAGAACACACACAAGGTTATAAAATATTAGGGACTTAGTTTAGAGTCAAACTGGGGACCAAGAGAACGACAACAACAACAAACATCATTTACATTCATTCAATGACAAAATAAAGACGTTTCAAATGTACACAAGTTTCACAGCAGACATTTTCACATAGAAAAAGTTAATAACATTATCGAGGGCTCTTTTCTATCATATACAATACCAGGACCTTTAAACTGAAGCAGCTAAATGGAATTCAGCCATAATTAACCAGTGTGACATGTCAAAATGTCTACTGTGAAAAAAAATCCAAACACCAACGTAGATAAACAGAGTCACAGGCAGAGAGGTAGAGAGAATTGCATGCATTTTATGCCCTTATGTTATTTGGACAAACATACATGGACACATTTCACCAGAGGAGTCAGAGCGTGGGGTCAGGGTGCAGGGCAAAGCCAGGAGCAGCACCCCTGGGTGGGGCAGGCAGAGGTACAGTTTGGCAGGGTCAAAGCAAACATAGGATTTAGCACACGGGGAAGAGAAGTCAGAGAGGACAGAGAGGGAACGGGGAAGACAACACAGGTCTGTACCTTCAGTCTCCAGTTGTCCTCAACATCTGTTTTGATACGACCGAGCCATCCATCGGTGAACCAGGCTGGGTCTCTGCAGCACACACAATATAGACAGACACAGAGTTGAAGAAGGTCCTGGTCAGATCTCTTCTTGATAATATTAAATGTTGCAGAAGTCTGTGAAGGTCATCTTTAAATCTGGAGCAACAGAGGAAGCCTCTTGGATGAGAACATCTTCACGGATCTAAAACCAAGTCCAGTTGCCCCAGATTTAACTCTTCTCAATTAATTACATGTTGTAGTTCGCTTTTAACCTTCTTTCACTTAAGTTACTTATTTCTTAGAGAACGGTGCCGAATTACGCGTTCTTTCATTCAGCTGTCGGAGGAGGCTGTGGTATCTCCTTCCTCTCCGATAGACTTATAAGAACCAAAACTGGTGCTGACCGATGAATTCAAAATAATCTGTTATTGTTTGATTTTCAGTTGCTGCTGAGGATTTCCAGGCTGGAAAAATCCAGTTGCCCCAGATTTAACCCTTCTTGAACAGATTTTGTGTTTAATGACATAATGTGGAATCAGGACTCTTGTGTGGTATTAGAACAATTAATTTGACTTTATTTAAGCTTTTTAAATATATACTTACATCTGTCCCTATTACACTTTTTCTTAGATAAACTTTATTAATTAATTAACAAACTAACCCAACAGTTGTGCTTGACTGAAGTAGCAGGCATGTGATGTGAATTATTTGAGCCTAACCAGACTGGCTGTAAATAAATAATGTATCTGCAGTGTAGCCAGATATCATGATTAATGGGTCAGATCTGTGTGTGTGTGTGTGTGTGTGTGTGTGTGTGTGTTCTCTCACATTTGATGCAGTGCTTGTGATATTGCCGCTCCAGTGGTCAGCTCCCCCACTGTCCTGCAGGGTGCAGGAGTGTTGAAGGTCTGCAGCTGAGAGTCAGAAAACAGAGCATCATCAGGAGGGCCAGCCGACAATCCATCCAAGCAGAGTGAAGGGAACAAAACACATTACATGGGGATAGCTTGCATTAACCAAGCTATCACTAAAGAGTGTATCCACTTTTTTATAACACTGCAGATGTGCTGAGAAGAGACTGCAAACAGGGAAATAAAAGAGAGAGGACAGGGATGTACTGGAGAATAGTGGAATGACAGGTTGGACGGCAGAGAGTCGTGGCAAAGACACGACAACAGCCAGGTAAAGACAAAGGCTTCCCTGCTTAACTTAAGTGAAGATGTGAATAATTTAAGTAGCAGCCATGGTGTAAGGTAAGTTCTCTTGGACGAACAACGTTCTCCGCTAAACAAGAAGCGTCCAACTGTGTCCTGTGCACATCCTACTGTTTACAGTGACACCAAACCTGTCTAAAGGGTACTGGTTTGAAGTTCAATACTACCAACTACTGAAAGTTTTAGTGACAGAGTGCAGACACGGGGAGAACATGCAAACTCCACACAGAACTGGGGCGTTTGAACCAGGAACCTTCTTGCTGTGAGGTGGTGCTAACCACTGCACCATCGTACCGCCCTAATAAAACATTATATGCCGTTATAGATCCGGCTACCCATAGAATAAAATCTAAGGATGGTAAATGACATTTAGACACTTAGACAGTGGGGACACACAAGGAAGAAACACACCACCCTCAATTCTTATACTGACAAATATCTTCTCCATTTTGACAATTTTGCAACGCATGAATCTTTCTTCAGTCTCAGTAATAAAGTCAGTCTTTCCATCTATTGGATTGATGATTTCAGTCCAGTTTTGTGCTGTAGCTGGATCCATTTGTAACCGTTTACCATCATGGTTGAAATAACAACACCCACTTTACTTGACTTTAATAAATCACTCATTATGATTCAGTGTAGTACACATTTTTCTGATATTAGCATATTTTGCCAATACCCGTGTACTTTTAAATGCACAACTTTTACTTGTAATGGTTGGCATTTTTGGCACGAGACTTCATCTAACCCTCTTACTGACTGATACTGTTGTTCTACAGTCATTATATTCAGAAGATATCTGTTACACTTTCTGGTATGTGTGTCACACATTCAAAGGTAATCTGTGCCCAAATAATATGCTGCATAATTTTTAAAATGCATCGCCAAATATATTTTATGTTTCATGTAGCACCGTGGTCCTTGGCGAAACACTTACTTCACTGTGTATGTGGTCGAAATAGCAATAAAACCAGCTTTACTTGACCTGAATGCAATGAATGCATCACCTATTATGATTCATATATTTTTTTGAAATTATTATATTTTGATGCCAGTACTTGTGTACTTTAAAAGGTACAACTTTTACTTGTGATTGAGTATTTTTACACCAGGGTATTACTACTTTTACTGAAGTGGTTGGTGTTTTTGAGTGATACTGTTGTTCTACAGTCGGTATATTCACAAGATATCTGTCATTTCCTGTTATTCTTTCTGGTATGACACCAAAATAGAGTGTCATACAATCAAAGGTAATCTGTGTCCCAGTAATATGCTGCATAATTTTTAAAATACATCACCGAATATATTATGGTTTTGCGTAGCACCATGGTCCTTGGCGAAACACTCACTTTCTTTGATGCCAGTACTTGTGTACTTTAAAAAGTACGACTTTTACTTGTGATTGAGTATTTTTACACCATGGTATTACTACTTTTACTGAAGTGGTTGGTGTTTTTGAGTGACACTGTTGTTGTCATCATATTCACAAGATATCTGTCATTTCCCGTTAGGACACCAAAATAGAGAATATAGAGTATACAAAATAGAGTGTCACACATTTAAAGGGAATCTGTGCTCCAATAATAAGACAATAAAACTCACTTGACTCATGATGATTCAGTGTAATACACATTTTTCTGAAACTAGTATATTTTAATGCTAATACTAGTGTACCTTTAAATGCATGACTTGTAATGGAGTATATTTACACTGTGGCATGAGACTTCATCTAACCCTTCTTACTGAGTAATACAGTTGTTCAACAAGGTGTGTGTGTGATGTGGCAGGATTGAACCGCACACGAGATCTAATTAACAAAGCAAAGAAAGCCAACAAAACATCGATTCACACCCAAGAAGAAGGAGAACAGGTGCAGCACAGCTAGCCTGCTAGCTCTCAGGTAAATAAAGGTGCTTAACTGTTGCTGCATTTAATCAGTTACATAAAAAAAGAGCGATTGGTGGGATTAGCATTAGGCGAGGATTAGGATATATTGTTGTCTTTGCAGCTGCTAAGTGTTAACTTTATATTTATTAGCCATTACTCCTCATCGAGCTAGCGTTACATGTCGTACCGGCGTACCGGACTAACGGCTTCAACTGACGCTAAGCTCCATAACAACGTATGTAGCCGTTAACAGCTGCCGTTAGACTAACTGACGACCATCTGCTGTCGTTCATATCGGCCTCATCTTTCAGTTAGTAAAGAGTTGTTTTCGCTGACATCCCCACCCCCACCACCACCACCACCTACAAACAGGTAAGCGAAAACGCTTCCTTGTATGCGGCGACACATTTACGTTAAATTAAAAACTCACCCATATTATGAGGCTCTCGGTCAGCGCCGCTTTATGCTCGTCCATTTCTTCCCTTTTTCCTATTTTCCACCTGTCAGCAAAGCTTTTCCGCTCCTTTCCTCTGCATTTGACCTCACCTGCTGCCCAAGAGGTAAATCTCTAACGACAAACACGTAGGGTGAAGAGTAAAGTCAGCCTTTCCGCCATTAAAATTAACGTAAGTGACGTACGTGAATACCGCCGCTTCTTAGTTCTTTGACGTTTACTTGCTTGCGGTGTATAGTGTGTGGGATACAAGCCGGATCCAATCAGCGTTGAGATCGGTGAAGATTGACGGGTGTTAAAACGCGCTGTAGCCAATCAACGAGCGTGATCTGCGATTTACATACGCTCCCACACTATCTGGCCAAAAATCATAAGATATCTGATTATCTAATTCGCTCAGGTCGTTTTTCATGGGCAAGTGTCGTCGAGATAATCCAGTTCAAAGGAAAAGAGTATTAGTTAATGAAATAAAGACTATTTTAATAAGTTATAGTACTAAATATACTGTTAACGCTGGGGTCCTGTAGAGTCCACTGCTCTGATTGGTTGGTAGAGCACTGGAGCACTGTTGTGATTGGCTCAAGTGGTACAAGAACGCCCACTTTTTCCTCGTTCTTCTTAACTTTACACCATTTTTAATAAATGTTAACATTAATTAATATTTTTAATAATATTTATAATAATTAATATTTTTATTGTCAAAGCTTGACAATTATTATAACCTTAAAATGATTCATTACACATTAATTTGGGTAAAAATAAATAGAATTAATAGTATTAATAACAACAATAGTGTTAATTTACACTACTTACATTTACAACTAGTTTAATTATTGAAATTGAAGATCAGTGGTTAGTTCCCTGGCTCCTCCACTTTACATGTTGAAGATACTGAGAGTGTATGAATGTGATTTCTGATGAGTAGTTGGCACCCCGTGTGTCACCCCGAGTGGTCTTAAGACTAGAAAAGGTATATATACATTTACACACAAGCACACACATGCTAGAGATCAGAATTTACATACTGCCGTGTGTCGTCTTTTGGAGGCTGTTTTGCAGATTTGCAAATTTTATCACAAAAGATTTGTCTGACATCTCCTCCCAGAGAGCCACTGCTTCTTCTGCTTCTTCAAGTTGCCAGTTCATCACAGGACAATTAACAGTAACAAAAATTTCCAGTTAGGAATGAGTCACGAGTTATTTTATGGAGGAAGTTGTATATCTAATCACAGTTATGATATTAACAAATAAAAAACAATGCCACAACAAAGACCTACCTTAGAGTACTACAACACTGGCACTATTCACAGCAACTTTTAAAAGTACATTTCCATATTTTCTCGGCTTATTTTATACCTGTAATAACATCAGTATATGGAGAGCCATATCATTCAAAACCTAACCCAAAGCACCACACATGCTACACACTCACATTGCGTGCTGCCCAGCTGGATAGTGCAAATTGGGCAGAAATTAAATCACTTCTCTTAAAGTGGAAGCAACAACTGATGCTCCATCTCTTCTTTTTATTTTGTACAATTTAGGCCTATACTACTGTGATTTCCATTTATGCTCCATTCGATTCCACCTGGTCCCAAAGCTTCTGTGCTATCAACACCAACACTTCTTTGGCGCTCTGAACCTTTTTGCCAGAACGCCAAAACTACTTGGTTAGGTGTGGTAATAAAATGCCCCAACCAGAAATGTATATAGTAAAAATCTAATAAACTATTTCAAGAAACTGCCTCATCTTGTCTGTCAACAACACAGGTGTTTTTGTGACTAGCTATTAAACCTCACCTATAGCCAACAGAGAAACGATCCTGTTCAGCCAGTTTTGCAGGTTTTTCTTGGTGTTGGAATTCAAATACAAATTTAATATTATTGGCTATATTAACCTAGAACTAACTAGTCTTCTCTGTAATCAAACTCCTCTCAGACAACAACTAAAACACTGTCACCATGCCAACCATTTTCTGACGGTAAATCATTACTCATGAATACAATAAACCTGCTCACATCATCCATTTATATATTTCACGTGAGTGTGTGTGTGTGTGTGTTATTGAAATTCAAAGGCTGTGGTGTGTTGCCAAGATGGCCAAGATAACAAATCTCACGTCACCTGATTTCTGAGGAAATTTCCAAACAAAGATCACATCCATCACCTGCATGTGAAGCCTCATTACACATTTCATTTGAATTTAATTGAATTTAACACGAAACATTGTTACATCACTCTCTAGGGCAGACAACTACAGGATGAATGGGCATAGTAAAACCTGGGTGAGTGTGACCTGAGACAGAACTTTAACCGTGTGGCCGGCAGGAGCGTCCTCTGTCCTGTATTTAACTGTAGTAGGTGTGCACGTCTGTTTTATCTCCTGATCCATGCCACTCAGAGACCTTGACCCTCACTGACTGATGGCTGCTATTTTTAGATGACCTGAACCCCACAGACTCCATCTCTTCAATTCCTATCTGAGGTGAAGGGCCTATGTTAATATTTGCCAGGATATTTCTGCAATGGCTGCCATTGTGAAGAAGATTTATCAGATAATGTAAGTTTTTCATTGCATTTGGCCTTTACTTTATATAAATCTTGAAAGAATGGCACAGCTTGGTTCCTCCTTTTTATTGCTGGGTTGATTATCTTCAGTTGACATGCCACTTCTCCTTAGTTTACGGTAAAAGTAGAAGTATGAGTAGCAGGGCTGTTGCCAGAGTAAACTTTAGGTAAATGATTGTCGAGATCAGATGTAGCCTACTTCAACACAGCGTGGGAGGGATCGCTGTCTTTGATCCGTTGGAAAGTCATGTGACCCAAATAGTTTGCCTCAGACTGAAAGGGGGTGGTGTTTTTTGACTTATTACTTACTTTTGTAAGTAAGTCTGTTATAATGTTTCACAATATGGTTCTTTTGTACAGAAGTACAGATGTGTACACACCACTGCTTTATTGATCTGACTGCAATACTGCTCCCTTTTAAGCACTCAGACATTGATACAGCTGATATTGGAGGGTGTAGTTGATCATTAACACGCAGCTCTAATTTATTTTGAACAGTGATGCTGTCAGGCAGCACTTCACTTCCTTCTGGGAGACAGTTACTACGTGACAGCTGCTGTTTCTCGCTCAACTATGCACCACTACCACAGCTCGCAGTCCAGGTGAGTTTGACAATATTTAGAGATTTGTGTTTTTCTTAGAGCACAAGTGGGGCTGTGTGCTGTAACTGTATTAAGTAAAGATACAGGTTTAGGGGAAATTTTAGCCAGCAGAGTGAGTTTGGATGTCTGGTTTACACCATCTAATCTGAAAGTAATCCACTGGACTTGACAAAATATGAAGTGGAGCCATAAAAAACATGCTTGATCATGTGCACATGTTTCTTTTTCTCATGTATTAACAATCTGTTTATCTGTTAATAACTGACTTAACTTCATAAGTTGATTACTGTAATCACTGAACATGTAATTTGATAATAAAAGCCCAGTTTTGTTTAGGGATTAATCTTATAAATCAATGCTTGGTAAGCTTTTAAAATCATTTAGTTAAGTGACTTGTGGATGCGACATGTCTAATCTGTCTGTAGTCCGAGCATCAGCATCAGTCATCCACAACTGTACAACTTTATCTCACAAATCATCAGTTTTGGGTCAGTATGTCCTGACTAGTAGATATGCAGTACTATTTAAGACGTGTTTATCATTGTTGCCGTGTTGTGTCACATTGCAGACTGGACCATCTCCCCTCTGAAGGTCCAGCTGATCACGGTCACCTCAGGTCACCCAGATCATCATCTAACTTTACGAGCTGTCACAAGGTGAGTTTCACTCACTCGCACAGAGTCAGCACAGATATGAAGCTGGTATTCTGATGTTTTCTTCAGTCCTGAATTGGTGATATTTCTATAAAAAAAAGGAGAGATATTCAGCATACAATGACGACAGCACAAGCACGCAGGCAGTAAACAACATTATTACTGTAAGGCACTCCTGTGTGATTATTATTATTGCTTTTATTAGGGTCACAGTCTGGTGGAGAGAGCTGCTGCCAAACAAATGATAATAATCTCACTGTTTACATGTATACTCACAAACCTAATCAAAACTCCCTGAATATGTATTGTGTATCTATTATAATGACTGTTGTTAGAGGTCATCAAGGGTTTTAAGGTTTGCTATAATAGCACACAACTTCAGGAAGATTTTTTCAGATTTATGAGAGCTACTTCTGTGCTTCATATTCACCTCTCACCTCTTAACGTTTGTCATCTGTTTAGGAATCCACACAGTCATGTGCATCCACGAGCCGAGACTGGCACTGTCCAGTCTGCCTGCAGACCGCCAGCTTCCCAGTCCAGACCAACTGTGGCCATTTGTTCTGTGGTACGAGCTCCCACATGCACGCTCAAACAAACACAAACTGACTAAAAGTATCAGAGCAGATGGGGTTTTTAATCCTTCGTGCATCTGTTACATCATGTGCGTATTTTTGATTCATTCCTTTCACTCATTGGCTGATCAGTGTAGCATCTGCAGCCGCTCGTCCCAAGCCTTGAGGCCTTTCTGTTTCGTCTTTCAGTAATTAACTGTTGCCATGGTTATTCAATCTCTGCCTCACACCTGACAGCTTTACTCACATCATTCTTCTCAGAGGTGTCTGATTATATAAGATGTAGTCGATTAGTTGTTCAGAGAAGTGCAGATCTGATCTGATTGTGTATGTCTTCATCATATTTTACAGAGACAGGTTTTCTGAGTGTTAAATGGCTAAACTGACCAATATACAGTATAATCCTTACCTTGATTGTACCTAGCTCTACTGTTTTGTTTAGCCTTGAATCATTTGAAACTTTGATGACTCAAAGTTGTACTCCTTCCAGGAAGCTGGACAGTTGCAAAAGTTTTATTTCTATTCCAGCACACACTTCCCGTCAGTTTTACCGTAACATACTGTACACACCGTACCTGCTCCACTTACCTGAGTCTTACCTCAGCCTTACCCAGAGCCTTTTCAACCCTTGATCACCCAAACACTTCTTCCGTCTTCTGTCTGTCGAAATCCTTCATCACATGTCCCTTTCATCACAGTTTAACACGCATTTAAAGAGTCTAGATGCATCATCGTATTAACTATTAAATAGTTGATGAACAAGTGTTGATTTATGTTTTGGATTCTGCAGCTCCCTGTCTGATCACCTACTGGAGACACGGCTCCTGGTTGGATGCAATCAGCTGCCCTCTCTGCAGGCAGAAGGTACAGCATACATGACCAGATGAAAGCACAGTCTAAACAGTCAGCTCGGAGTGAGTCTGAGAACACGAAGTAAAAACGTTTCTGCTTTTCTAGGTCAGTGTGCTGTGTAATCTATTCAACGTGAGTCGATCAGACCGTCAGTCAAAGGAAGTTCTTGGGGAAATCACAGACTACAACAAACGTTATTCTGGAGCCCCACGAAGGGTCAGTATTCTGTCTAACCTTCAGATACCTTTTAGTCTTAACTGAAAGTAGTCTCTTATTAGAAACTAACTTTGAAGTCTCTCTGCAGTAGTTTTCCACCCTCTACCTGTGTCTGGTTGTGTAAAAGTATCAGGCGCTGTAAGTTTCCCTTACAGCCTTGAATGTAATGTCAGATTAAATCGTGGGAAAGGTGAGAAGTCCTCCACCATTCCCTTTGATAATAGGTTTGGTAACAGGAATACTGCTTATGTAACGTCAAGGATTTATTGTCTTATAAAACCATGTCAAACAATAGAGGTGTCTGGTTAACACACCTTGCATTGACACACCCTACCTTGAGCATTTCCTTTCTTTTTACATATAATTCCTCTCTGACCCCTCCAGGTAACAGACTACCTGTGCGACGCACCCCTTCTGCTGCAGTTACTGGCACGAGGCCTGGGCACCATGGGAGGACTCGTGTGGCTGTTTTTCTTCAGGGTGGCCCTGTGCTGCGTGGGGACAGTGGTGTCCATCTCCTACCCTCCTCTGGAGCCCGTCTCCTCGTCAGCAAATCCCCTGGAAACAGATGCTTCCCTTTGTGGACTGCTGGGGGTTCTGGATGACCTGGTGGTGGTCATCCTGCTCCTTATTTGCGTTATCAACATCAACCAGCAAATGGCGGAAAATGGTGGAGGACAGTCTGCAAATGCTACAACCTCACGAGGAGTAATGGGGAGTTCACTGTAGAGTGTCAGTACAAGCGGTTTGACATAGACTTTCATTGGATTTCTTCTTTCTCGCTGTAGATAGTTGGATTAGTGGATACAAGAATATTGACAACAGCAGAGCATGCAACAGTGGAGATGCTAGTTGGCGCCTCAGCCTCTCAGACTGTGGACTCCAGCCTACGTATCTAAAATACAATGTCATGCAGTGTGCTGGTTCAGCTGTGGCCACAAATCCTTACATTCCTGAGGCATGAAGTATTTGTTTTGGAGCCCTTTAATCCGTATTAAACAAACCAAATCTTTACTGTGCATTGACTTAAATGAAATCACGTTGATTTAAAATGTTTTTTAGCGTCTTACTCCCTGAAAACTGGCTACAAAAACTTATTTTTACTCCTAACTGGGCAGCAAAGTTGCCACTTTGTTTGAAGAAGAGAAAGAAAAAGCCGCCATGTCAGTACTGTAATATTGACATCGATGTAAATACTTGATATTGTATGAATTTGTTTCTTTGTGTGTAAAATAAAGAATATTTATTGTCTTATGTGGACTTTATCATTTCACACACTACACACGTTTCTGTTTTATTCATTTATTTATCAGCAAATTCAATTTATAAAGTTTCAGCAACACTGATGATGTCCGTAGACCTCATTGGTGTAGAACAGCTCTGTAAAATATACAGCGACTGCCAGAATGAAACATAGAGAATGAATACAAAGTCAACGAGAATCCACAGTAGTCTCACAGTGGAAGTACTGCAACAGGCATCAGGATTAATGCAAAAAGAGCAAATCTAAGTACCAAAGGAAGTTACGTGACAGTCATGTTAACAGGCCTTACAGTTTCAGTTGACCAACAAAGACGATAATACTCGTTTGGCAGCACCAGAAACATAAACAGTATCATTACTGCGTGTTGCTGCACCAGGCAGCTGCGTTCTTGAACATGCGTAGCCAGGGCGAAGGTGTGAGAGAAGCTCTGAAGTCCCTCGGGGCCCACGGCCACTGCCAGCCCAGGGTGCAGCGCTCCGGGTGGGGCATCATGGCCAGGTGTCTCCCGTCCCTGGAGCAGAGTCCCGCTATGCCCTGCGGTGAGCCGTTGGGGTTCAGAGGGTACTCTTCGGTGGGATGACCCTGGTCGTCAAGGTAACGGAGGGGGGCAAACCCTCCAGAAATAATCTGGTCCTGGGCCTGGGAGCTACGGAATTGCATCAGACCTGCGAAGGAAAGAGGTTGCGGGAAAATCAATATTAAACACAGCTGCCGATTACAGAACATGCTGACCCTGTGACCTATGAGTCAGCAGAATGAGCGGTTGTTGTGCAAGATCAAAAGTTTCACACTGGGTAACCTTTTTGTGCTCGATTATGATTCAATGCTGCATTCCTGTCCTTAACAGCCAATGTGTCGAAGTCGGAGCTTTATGCTTTTAGAGGACAGTTTTGCCAACTTTTGTAACAAGTTAAACGCTGTACCTTCTCCGTGTGCAACCCAGACACCCAGAGCTGAGCCCTCCATGCCTCTGAGCCAGACGGACGGGGACTCCTGGATCCCAACGCTGACGAACCGAGACTCAAACCTGCCAGACTTATTATGGGTCAGCACCACTTCAGTGTCTGTGGGGAAATTTCAAGTTTCAATTCAGAACTACAGACTTCTCCTATCATCACTATTACAGGTAGCACTCTCTCTCTTTTCCTCTTACCTGCTCCGTCCTTGCCTTCTCCCACCCAGCCCAACAGGGCGAGCAGCTGGCAGCCATTACACACACCCAGACTGAGTGTGTCGTCCCGCCGCCGGAAGCGATCAAACTCAGCCTTGGCCTTGGGGTTATATGCAACAGTAGCAGCCCAACCTATAAAAAAGGATGAACGGTGTTATACAAAAGAATATGTATATCAAAGACTGTGTGTATGTATGAGTGTTTATTTGCCTTTGGCTGATCCCAGGACGTCTGCGTAGCTGAATCCACCAACAAACACGACCGCTTTGAAAGACTCCAGAGTTATGGATCCAGAGCACAGGTCCTGCATGGTGACATCCCACACCTACACACAAATGTAGACAGGAGTCACACACACACCAGCTACACAGCTTACCTCAAAATACATCCAGTTAATAAAGCTCAGAAGAGCTACCTCAAAACCGGCCATATACAGAGACACAGACATCTCTCGGTCTCCGTTACTGCCCTCCTCCCTGACCACAGCAACACGAGGCTGTCCTGCAGCTGAAACACACATCAGAGAGGTTAAAATAAAAACATCAAGCAAGGATCATTTTCACATCACCACAGTGAATACTTAGAAAGTTTTTAACCTCTATTTTAACCAATATTCTGGCAAATATTTGTTATTTCCAAAATATTAAGACAAAATTATTATTATAATTACTTTATTATGAAAATATAAAGAAAGAATATATTTTACTAAGTCTTCAAAGAGGCATATGTTCATGCATCGCAAGGTTTTATAGAGGCTTGCAACAAATAAAATAATTCACTTTACGTGAAACAGAAATGCGAAAGGGAAGAAAGTCTGGGAAAAAACGAATAAGGATCGGGAGAATTTATGTGAGTTACAATAGAAAACTTTACGTTCAGCTTTGAGGAGAGTTTTGTTGGAAAAACCTCATCAGGTTCTTCATCACTCCAGTTCAAAAGAGCCACTGTGCCAAATCAGTGTGGGTTCTCTGAGGCAAACCATCATCATATATTCTGCTCTTTATGATTGCTGACTCCTTTCTGGCAGGAGGTTCATGAGATTTTACAAAAAGTATTATCAGTATAACCTGTATTTGGGCGCCCTGCCATTGGAGAACGTCTCAGGGAAGAAAAGCCATTACTAGAAAGTGGCTTAAGGCAAAAATCCCCACTGTTGATGATTGCATTAACATTATTTATGATATGTTTATGAGGGGAAGGATTACCTTTTCTATGAGACAGGAACAAGTTTTTCAAAAGATGGGAAAGTTGGATTGTGTACGACCTGTACGACTGTCATTTGTTTCAAGTAAGTTTCTGTCTTTTCCTGATTTGTCCTACCGTCTTTCTCTCTGTAAAATGATTTGTGTATTATGAAGGCACACCTGACACTCGCAGGTGACTCACTGATCGCAGCTGGTTCTGTTTAGCAAGTTTGGTTTTCTAGTCTATTTTATTTTTTAAATTCTATTCCTGCATGTTTTTTTTACTTTGCTCCTTACTTGCTTCTGGATTATCCATTTTGAATACCTTCTGTTATGTGGAGATTTACAGAAGAGGGATTCTTCTGGAAAAGAAAACGAACTGGAACCTTAGGATACACAATTAAATGGTACCAGTCCTTACTCAGCTGGTTGATGCTCGGCATTTCAGAAGGGTCAAAGGTCAGTTTGAAGTAGGGCTGTGTCCTCTTGGCTAGCCCCTCCTCTTCCTGTTTAACACAGATCTCATTGGCCTGGAGGCGCTCCAGCTGGAAACTGGTGTCCTCCCATAATGCTCTGAGGTTAGGTAGCAGCTCTTTTAGTACAACCTCTCCATTCACGCGAACACTAACCTGAAAGACAAGCGAGGCAAATAAAAAAACAATGGTCAACAAACAAAGATGAGATGAAAGCACTTGAGGAACATGATGAGGATGTGATGTCTCACCACAGATTCTGGTCCGAAGGCGCAGGTTCTGCCGACACGATGGCACTGCACGCCCGCGTCGCTGTATCTCCGACACACCTCTTCTACGTGCAGCTGTGAAACCTCCAGAACCAAACCCAGCTCCTCGCTGAAGAGCAGCTCCATGACTGTGCAGCAAAAAAAAGAAAAAACACCACTGCATGAGTTTACAACAGTTTGTATCCTGCAAGTGTGAATTACACGAAAACCAAGAGCTCACTAACCTCCGGTTCCTTGGGATGTCAACTCGACATCAATCCCACGGTTTCCTGCAAAGGCCATCTCCAGCAAGCAGGAAACGAGGCCTCCATCGCTGATGTCATGTCCTGCACTCAGCAGACGATCTGAAAGAACACAAAAACTTCTCATCTATCTTCCACAGTTTTTAAAAAAAAAATGTCTTCGTGCTATTTCAATTTAATTGCATCATTATTCAGGAGGTAATAAATTTCCCAGAAAAGACAAGAGTCCTGCTGCTTTTTAACTGAAAGTACTCAGTAAAACCACTAGATGGCTGTGTATCACTGTTCAAAATCACAGCCTTACCATTAAAGAATAAACTGAGTGTGAAAATAAAGCTGAAGAAAAGTTTCCTCGAGGATCAAATCACAGTAAACAATGCTAGACTTTTTCCTTTTCTGTGGCTCTTTGCCTTTGAGTGCAATCTGACCGTGTATCAGTGACTGTGTGGTGTTGAAGCAGGCAGTCAATAGTTCTGGCTGGTCCAGGTCAGGGGAGCAGTCTCCCAGCTGGCTGTAGCATTGAGCCAGGGCAGAGCCTCCCAGGCGATGACGACCTGGACTGAGAGGAACCCACAACAACACGCCTGCAGACAGAGGACAAAGGGTCAGAGGCAGGTTGAGTGTGTGTGTGTGTGTGTGTTAGAAAGAAAAAGGTGTGTGTAGTCTGGGTGAGACGACAGTATTTCTGTTTTCTTCCAATTTTTTATTTCTTCAAACTGAGAACAAAACTATAAATAAAGACAATCAGACGTGCGTTCTTAACAGATTATGAGTAATCTGTGTGTGTGTGTGTGTGTGAAATACCTTTGCCATCTGGATCCTCGAGGTCGGGCGTCACAGTGGCTGTGATGTCAGGACAAACAGCATATGCCGAAATAACCAGAGCACCTGGAGCAGCAGGAGAGCCAAGTTTAACTAGATGTTCAACTCACGACTCACCTTTTTTCACTGCTTTAAATCATTTTGATGCTACATTGAGTTGTAATCAGGTGAACGGTGTCTCTTTCATTCCCACTCTGCGTCCTGTACGTCTGTAACTTTGTGCTGCAGGTACAATTACCCGTGAGAAGCACGTAATGCTAAACTATTACTGCCAACTATTTCATGGATTTTGGTGAAACTGGATCATATTTTAATCAAGAAAATGTTTTCGGCTGTCGCTCTGATGTCCTCCGGCTGCTACACATCAACTCTTGGTGATTTACAGAGTTTGATGGTGCTGATGGACAGTAAAGTAACTGTAGCTGCTGTTAGCTAATGTTAGCTGGACTGCCTAGACTGTGAGCTCCGAGCCCCGGGGAGCGTTAGTGTTTGGACCACCGGGAAGAAGAGGAAGTTTTCAGGTGTGGGAGAATGATAATTAGGCGTGTTGCCAGTGTTGTCTTGTGTCTATGTCTTGTGATGCTACACTTCATTGATGTTAGCAAAGTTGTATAATCATATAATTACAAATAACTAATGTTACGAATCTATTATTATTATTAACTAAGACACAGACACACAGCGTAAAAGTACCTGGAGCTTTGACCGTCTCTTTCCCCACTCTAGCGGCCATACTCAGAGAGTCCTTGCCCCCATCGATGGCGACTCCCAGCTGACCCATGACGTCACACATGGCTTTGCAGGCCTCCCACAGACAGGCTCCCTCACCGGGCAGCTTGGCGGCCCACATCCAGTTACCACTACACTTCACGTCCTGAAACCAAACCAAAATCCTGACATTAATTTTAAGGGGGAAAAACAAATCTACAGAGATTTTATTTAATTTAGCAGGGACCATCATGTGTTTTAATTTTCCTCACACCCTTAATTATCCGCTCACCTTCAGAGCTGTGACTCTGGCAAACACCAGATTGGTGAGAGCCTCTCCAACAGCCATGCGAGCCCCTGCTGCAGGACAGACCAGGCCTTTAATTGGTTGCTCCCCGATGGCGGTGGCTGCTCCCTCCAGGCTGAACGGCGACAGAGCAACAACAGCCACGTCAGCCAATGGGGTGTGAAGAGGGCCGACGCATTGTTGCTGGGCAACCAACCCAGTCACAGACCGGTCCACCTGAGAGAGGGGAGGGAGCGAAGACACGGGGAGTCACAAAGTGTCTGCACACATGTTCTTCTAAAAGACAGAGGCCGTGTAAGACGTGTAACACACACACACACACACACCTTGTTGGTCAGGTAACGTTTGGACGCCACAGCAGGCAAACGTAAAACTCTCTCCAGCGCATCCTTGACCTGCAGCCCAGCAGGAAGAGCCAGAGGCTGATGCGTCAGGGCCAGGCGCTCCATCTTAAACTCCTTCTGGGGCATCTTCCCCAGAACCCACTCCAACTGCAGGTCGACGGGACAGCGCCCCCTGTCTGCTTGATCGCCGCTGCCTCCCTCATCATCCACCAGCACAATCTGCGGGAGATTGAAATAAACATGACGCTGACACTTGAGGTTGTGCAGACTTGATTGTATGTGCATTTATCCACTTGATCCAGGCTGAAACGTACCTTGCCGTCACCAGTGATGTTTCCCACAAAGTCAACGGGGCACTTCTCCCTCTGACACACCCTCTCTAGGAAGCCCCTGTCTGATGGACGGAGCAGCAGGGCGTTGCTCTCCTGATACTCTGCACCCCACAGCTCCAGCACACTCAGCGTGGGGTCACCTTTCTAAAAAACAAAGACAGAGAGTAAGAGGAAAACAATAAGAGCAATATAAATTCAGAATTATCAGAATGTGTATCTTTGTGTTTGTTCCACTACCTTGAATCTACTGGAGTAGATTACAGCTCCCGCTGGCTCACTGAGCTCCTTAAGCACATTACCTGAAGATGATAATATGATTTAATATGTCAAACTTTTGTCTCATTATTAAAGCTACATAAAAATCCCGACAAAAAACATCTGTCGTGTACCGTTTCCTCCCGCCCCCTGATCGTGTATACTGCAGATCGGGTTCCCGCCACTTCTTTCCAGACACGCCCTGAGAGCGCGATTCATCTTCTGCTCCATCTCAGCGTCTCCTCTCTGCACTGCACCCAGATCTCTGTCGCTGGAGTTGTCCCCCTGGACCTGCGAGCCAAAAATGTTTTTAATTACAGCGAAACTTTGGCACCAGGTGACGTCACTGCTAATCTTATTTACTGAAGCCAACGTACTTCTACAGAGGAGGCCGCTCCTCCTCCCACGCCGATTCTGTACACCGGCCCTCCGATCTTCACCACTTCCATTCCTAATCAAGAAGTACAGCAGAGGGACACTGAGGCATTGATCGATGCGTGTAAATATAGCCTCTGCATTGATTAAACATGTTAAGAACATTACCAGCCTCTGCCTCTTCTTTCTTCACGTGTTTATCTTCAATAGAACCGAGACCACCGCTGAACATGATTGGCTTAATCCACTCTCGCCGCTCTCCGTTAGCAAGACGCATGCCGAACGAACGAGCGAAACCTGCAGGAGGGCATTAGATTAGATCAATCTGTAGATCAACTGTTTGACTCTTTTATCAAGTAGAAACACCTCCAAACATTTGCTGGTTTGTCTGAACATGACCGACATATTCTGGTTATATCTATTAAACATTTTAAGACATTTTATACACTACATGATTGACCTATAATTAAAAAAAAAACACAGAAGTGCCAAAAACTGCAGTTCCTCAAACGTCCACTTGAGGCTGGCTACAGAACGAGTCAATCTCCATAAGCTCCCATGTTAAAATGTCCAACTTCACAGCAGAAATAAACATGTTTACAGCCTGGTACAAAAAACAGTTTTGGTCTCTATAGCTAATTTCCCCGTTCATGACAACTGTGAGGAGGGTGAATCTTTATAGAACTCACCTGTTCAAATTATATTAGGGCTTAAAGTTATGTATAATTAACAGCATGGCCACTTTGATTGACAGGTGGGTGCTGTTACAGATGGCTTGTTTGAGCGACCAGACTTCATTCAGCCTGCCTCAACTCCACCCACAATCCACGTCTTTACCCTTTTTTTTAGATTAACCAGGAGGCGACAGAGACAGGACTGCCACGATGGTGACAGCCAGAGCCACAACACTGAGCTTTACGACAGCTCTTCAGAAACCTGTGGGTGACGTCCATTCTTTACACCGTCTATGGTTGCAAGTAGAGTAGAGTAATTCTAGGCATGCATCAGTTGGGTTCTCTACCTGACAGAACAGGTTCTCCAAACTTGTTGCCGTAGTCTGAGGCTCCATCGCTGGCCTCAATTGCCACCTGCAGCGGAGGGGCAAAGCTGGTCGGATACTCCCAGCCCTCGCCTGAAGACTCCCAGGGGAGAACGTAACCTGGAGGAGAGGATGGACAGTAAGAAGAGAAATATTACTGATTTATTTCACATTCACTTCATTTCGAGTAAATAAAGTGAAGCTTGCTGTCTTTTTGCACACCTGGGATGTGCAGGTTGCCAAAGCAGTATCCTGCAGTGCCGGCGATGACGTGGCCTCCCTGTCCAGCACTTTGGACATCTCTGATACGACCTCCTGTCCCCGTGGTGGCACCGCTGAATGGAGCTACACCTGGAGGTCAGATGGGGTTGACGATGTTCATTATTTGGGGGAAAGAAGGAACACCTGAAGTTGGAATTAAACACGATGTTTTGTGTGTCCTGACCTGTCGGGAAGTTGTGCGTCTCTGCAGTGAAGATGGCATGTCTTAGTGAGCGCCGGGTCTCGTACGAACTGGCTTGGGATGGATCTTTTGGGTAAATACACTCCAGCTCCATCCCTTTGATACCACTGAACACACACACACACACACGCACACACACATTTTATATTGAGCGTCAAAAAGAACACACAGACCCACACACACACATAAAATGTTGTTTCCACTCCTACCTGCTGTTGTCGCAGAACTTGATGACGTTGTTCTGGTTGCTGTGCCGCTGGGTGTCCATTATAAGACTGAAGAGAGACTCGTTCTGCTCCTGCCCGTTGATCTCCATCTTTCCCCGGAAGAACCAGTGACGACTGTGCTCGCTGCGAGAGAACATACATAGAACACATCATAGAATAAAAACACGCACAACACAAAGCAGTCCTGCTAATCTGCGCGCTGTAGACAAATCCCACCTGTTGGACTGGGCCAGGTCAAAGCACTCCACGCTGGTGGGGTTCCTTTTAATCCTCTGGAACATGGATGTGTAGTAGTCCAGATCCCAGGAGTCAAAAGCCAGACCTGTATCGAGAACAAAACATCAGATCCTGCTCGCAAAAAGCAGCCACCGGCAAAGATGGAAAGATATTTTATGTGCACGTCCAAACAGCACCGCAAACGACAACCCACAAAGTAGTTTTTCAATCGACTGGGATGCACAATGAATCAAACACACACACACACACACACACACACACACACACACAGAGTCAGCTCTGTATTCAAGACAGTATCTTCTGCATGCTTCAAGAGAACAAAAACTTTTTTTTTTTGCTTTGTCCAATTAAATTTGACACTTTTTAAACTTTACAGAGACATGTTATTCCAAAGTATAATTATTTAAAGCGCGCACTGCTTTAAGATGATGTCATGCCACCTATAGGAACTGATGTTCCTTTTATTAAAAAAAACACATTTAACTCAACCGGGGAAACAAAATAGTGAAAGTGAATTCAATCCTTAGGGGGAATTAAGCAGCCGTGGAGTGACGAAACTCCAGACAGGCAGACAACTTTTTAATAATCGCCCCGATTCACCGGTCGAGCATGGGAGAGCCTACAAAGTATGTGCTGAAATTATTCTCATCCATTCGAGCAGCTTGTGAATATTAACGAAGCTGGGCAGAAGTGAATAAGCAGAGCATGAACATAAGCACGCACACCACGTTCTGTCTGCAGTGTCAGTTTGAAACCTGTTCGTATAAAGAGAAAAATAACGGGCGCCTGACGAGACATTAACATGATACGTGTGTGTAGTTTTGGTGCATACGGGTTAGAGCTGAGACGATCAGTTACTGATTAGTTAATATGTTGATTGACATCTACAACATCTTTACCACTGTTTGTCCCTTTAAAAAGGCCCAGTATGTAGGATTTAGTGGCGGTCTTGTTGCTGATTGCAACCCCCTTGCCTCAACCTCTACAGTGGTAAAATGTCCTACCACAGAGTCAGTCTTTAGTTCGTCCATTCTGGGCTCCTAAAATGTTAAAATGTTGGTTCAAACTGGCAGACTCGGGGCCCAACACATTCTCGTTCATGCTGAAGGAATTGTGGAGCACACACACCCAATATATTGTGGCTATGTCTCAACGTAAAGAGGTATTTGATGCTCAGGATGCACAGGATACACCTCGAGATCCTACTGTGGCTCTGCTGGGAATAATGTCTAAAAGTCTGAATGGGAGAGCCAAGAAATATCTTTTAAATGTATTACTTACTTACAGCAGCCTTGAAGTGTGTAACTATTAGATGGCTGAAACTGACTCCCTAAATATTACACATGCAGAAGGTCTGGGACCTCGTTCAGATGAAGCACATTACAAATTTATTGAGGCCGCAAAAAGTTCTGTCCTGTCATGGCTTTATTAATACAATGAGATTTATCAGACAATGATGTCTAACCCTTCTCCTCACTCTTATACAAACTTCACACAACACCTCATTGCTTTTTAGAGTTTAAAGTGTTGTCATGTTTGTTTTCATACAGTATTATACCTTGGAGCGGACAATTATGATCTACTCATTTGTATTTGTGCACGTATATGTAAATTTAATGTAATATATTTAATCTGGAGTGGATATTTATGTTGTTTTCGTTTCTTATTTGTCTATAACTTGACTATAATGTGCAAACCAAGACCTTTAAGGAAGTGTAATGGGAATCTTTCACCATTTTCTAACACTTCATAATGGATTTAGTGATCAGCATAATAATTATTAGCTGCTGCTCTAATTGGGGGCATAGAAAGTCAAATGGTTACATTCTGACTTGCACCGTTCAACAGCAAATTCAGCTTTTTTTTTTGTGACTTTCCATCAATCAGAGGCAGCCCTTCTCTCGTTTATTTGCCTTCATGTGACATTAAACACAGACACACACACTAAACACACGCATGCACGTGTAAGATAATCAGCAGCATCATCACTGCTGTCCTGTGACTTCAACCAGCTAAGTAATAATGTCATGCATCATGTGACATTATTACCTCGAGCAGCAGACACAGTGTACTCACAGAGAGCTGCAAGACTAAAAAAGAGAGGCATAAAGGAAGAGACAAGAGAGGAAGGTTACAGTCCATTAAGGATGATAAGAGGCTGAGCAACAAGAGTAAAAAGATGGAGGAGGCCGAAGCCGAATAGTGCTTCGAGGATGTTAAGAGCGTCTCACCAAGATCATCATTTGCAGTCTCCAAGGCTGCACGACCCTTCCCCAGGATGTCCACTTCAAACACGGGCTGTGGTTTGATTTCCACAGTGAAGGAGGTGATGGGATGTTGATAGATGCATTCTGTCATGCTGTCATACAGACACTCAATCAGCTTCTTTATATCTCCATTGAGCTCCTTCACGCTCTCTCCATTCTTTGGCTGGAGGCGAGAAAGACACAAACATGAAGTGAAAACCAATTCTGAATCAGTCACTCCAGAAAATGATTTTTCTCTCTCTCTCTCTCTCTCTGTGCAAACCTTGATTAGAAACCTGCGAGACAGCTCGACTCGTGTGACGTTAGTGAGGCCGGCACTCTGGCAGATGGACACGGTGTTAGTGGACCAAGCTGTGGAGAAGTTCAACCTGCAACAACAACAACAAGTGACAACAGCTTGAAGACAGCTTGAAGTCGAGGGCCTACATTTTCTTGAAATCAATAATAATCTAAAATAATGTGCGGACAAGCCAAACACATCGTTCATTAGATTAAAGAAGAGCTATCTTTAATTACTCCATATTTTAATATTATCAGAGGTTGTGATGTAGTAGTGATGTTCAATCGTGTGAACAGTGTCAACAACCAGTAGATGCAACATCAGGAACTCATGGCTACACAGTAGTAAACACTGAGGGGGCTTCCAAGGAGGTGCAAGAACTGGAGGCTCGCCACAGATCAGGCTTTTTTTAAAGGCTAATGCAGCCTCAAGGGGTTGCCAGTGTGGCTCTTTTTTGTGTTGTTCATCCTGCACATGCAAGGAAATGTAACTACTGAACCTTCACTGCCCTACTGGGTCATTTTCCTCAATTCAAACCTTCATGTATAACTTGTTATTCGTGTTTAGACTCAGAATTTCTCGTAATTTATCAGACCGTGTGGGTGCATTTGTTACCTCGGTCCGATCTCCACCAGTTTCTCCCCGCTGCCCTCTGTGAGGTTTGGTTTCTCAGACAGCGGCTCCGCCTGCAGAGGAGGCCGAAACAACCAGAGGAGAACCTCCTTCTGCTCTGCACCGAGACTCTCGCAGCCTGCAGCAGAGAGCGGGAAGAAACAATGACAACGTTGTAACAGAGAGAAAAAAAAAAAAAACAGAAGGTGTGTGGAAAATCTTCACAAGGTGAATTTATGTGTCTCTCAGTCGTCACTATTTCTTTGCTGTCTACAACCTCTGCATCTTCATCCGACAAGCTGTTTCACACTCACCTGTCAGCTCCACATTGTAGCACAGCTCCGAGGTGATCGACAGCTGGGGGAAGAGCTTGGCTGCTCTCTGTAAGGCTCTCCCTTTCACGACTTCACTACTGTAGAACCTCACTACAGCCATGACTGACGGAGAGACAGAGAAATAAATCCTAAAATAAGCACACTGGAAGTCAACTCTAATAAAGTAAAACATCTGAATTTCAAATTTCATCTTTCTTTAATGAATATTCTGTAATTTATGCCGCTGTTAGACCATCGGAGATCAAACAGTTTAGTGATCGCAGAGAAAATGTTATTTCTGAAGGACTAAAGGTGGAGAGGAATATTTTGTTAGATAAAAACATGTTGTGAATTTTGAAAATGATTACATCGATTTTGACTTTTGGACTTCACAACTCTGTGGAGTTATCAGAAATGTTTGGATCACATCCTCCATCAGCTGTGCTGGTGAGTCGCAAATACAGCGCTACTAGCTTCAAATTCACAGACTTAGAAGCTGAATGTGTCCATGAAAAATATCTTTTTCACCAGATATCAGAGTCACAACAAGACTGAACTAGCAAAGCAGTTCAGTGTTCATATGTGCGGAATTTATTCAGTTTGGGAAACTCCACAAACTCTAGGAAGCTTTGACAGGACTACATGCTGGAGTAGTAAACTGGGTTGCATTACATATAAGAGTCTACTGCGGTGACTGATTGTCACAGATCAGAGCGGAAACAGCGAGCAAAAAAATGTTTATTTTGATAACAAGTTGTCCCAAAATATGAAATCTTTTGATTATATGTTTTACTGAAGTTGCTAATTGTTGTATAATCACATTATTACAATGGAGGGTGAGCTTTAACGTCATTATTGGCACTACAGCGACGCTTACCGTTGACCGCGTCACTGTTGTGTCGTGTAATATTGCTTAATGTAAAGACTGATTGACCTCTAGTCGCTGAATGTCAAAGATGATGAATTGTAGGCGTCGTCTATCGATGACATTGATTTACTCAGTCTTACTAAGTGCATTTATATGAAGTAATCAATCACTACATAAGAGGTTAGAGGTCAATACTGGTGATCAATGATAAGAAAGGACTTCTCACATCTTCTCACTGAGGTTGACCTTTGTCTCCAGATCAGTTCAGATCGAGACAAACCAATTATCAGATAGCAGGACACTCACGACGCTGAGCAAATCCCGACATCTCCCAGAGATCTCAGTGTGTTCAGAACATTAACACAACACACACAGTGTCAGGAACAGTCCCTGTGTCTCAAACATTCACCTGTACCTGTATATTATTTATTCTCACTGTTTAAATTCAGTTTTTCTTCTTTAAACACGCAAATATCATCACTCACACACAATCTATGCATGCTGTTCATGCCGTATACACTGTCATATCCACTGCACCATGGGACTATTGTCTTACAAATGTTATTGTTGTTTATAGATCTACATATTTATATATATTTCTTATCTGGACTTATTCTTTTGCACTGTTTTAGAAGAGTATGAATGCACTCATCATTGAGGATGTTGATAAAGGAGCCTTCAGACTGTACTGGACTGGAAGTTTCAGTGTTTTTAAAGTCAAGATACAGGTTTACATTTGGTTTTTAGACCAAATAAATATAATTAAGTGTTTGTTTTTTATCCACTTGAAGTTTCTTCCATAGAGATGGCTTTCAAACAGCATTTAAGCTTTATTTTACCTGGAAAGAACACAAAACTTCTAGGAAATATAACCGGAGAGGATGTTGATAAAGGAGCTTTTGGATTGTTTTGGTCTGTGAAGGACTCACTTCAAGCTCTGGGAACCAAACATAAATATGATTAAAGACAGAAATGTAGGCTTTAATATGTAATATAGGGAAATATTTCATTTTATTTGTCATTTGTTTTTTAGATTGTCTGTGAGTGTGTCAAACTGTTGTACGGCTGTTTTCTTGCTGGGATGTTGTAAAAACACACACACACACAGTTCTGATGTTATGGCTCATTCATTAACATATAGACTAATGCACACACACACACACACACACACTCTCTGTGAGCCTCCTGATAATTAACTCATTGATTGTGTGCATGCTGCAGGTCACACACTGCACGGTCAGGAGCTTTCTGTTAGTCTTTAAACCACACGGAGAAGACTACAACCCCCATCATAACACACACACACCTCAGATATGTAGCCACACAATGGAGGACACAACTTCTTTATGTGACTTTTAGCAGGTTTGTTTACAAAAAGTTGTTTCCTCTAGCTACTCCAGTGGAAGCTAAATGGCTAAAAATAAAGTTAGCACAAAAAGCTAGTTAGTTTAACTTACGTGCAGCAGCTCAGAGTCTTTGTTAAGGACGTGTTGAGTTCACCTCCTGAGGTCCTGGACGAACCGGAGCCGCTCCTCGGTGGACTGAAGGTGGTTTCGGTTGTGGAGGTCTGCAGACTGTCAGGACAGGATGGAGGGAGCGCTGCACCCACGTGGATAGCCGCTCAACTCCCAGCGCATGCGCAGATGCATCTTTTTTTTTTTTTTTAATTTTGATTGAGTAATCTCTGCTGTGATGTGATTCATTTAAGTTTATCTTCATTTTTGTTATTATCATGATACAAAGTGATACTCTGGTCATGTTCTCAGTATCTCTGTGATTATTTTAACCTTTATTCTACAGTTTAAACTCACATTATAGGTTGTTTCAGTGTTTTTAGAGTCATTTATAAATAAATAAATAAAATAAAGTGTTTGTTTTTCCATAGAGAGCGCTTTCGAACAGCATTTAGACCTTCATCATGATGGGAAATAAGCTTAATTTTACATGTAATTTACCTGAAAAGAACAAAAACTTCTAGAAAATATAACCAGAGCGCTAACAGGGTCAAAAAGAAAAGAAAAATCTAAATAATTTTTAATATTTTGGTTTCTATGCAGGTTTGGATCTCTCTGACAAACAACCTTAATATTTATAAAGTTAAAACTCAAACATTATGGGCGTTTATGGGTTGAATTCAACGTTTTGAGTCAAAATACGGGTTTACATTTGTTATTGGTGAATTATATAAAATAAATTATTTGTTATCAAACCACTAGAGGTTTATTCCATAGAGAGGGCTTTCAAACAGCATTTAGACCTCCATCATGATGGGAAATAAGCTTTAATTTACATATAACTTACCTGGAGTGTGTGTTTTGATCTCTTGGACAAATAATCTTAATATTTATAAAGTCCTGGTTACAACCCTGATGATACTGATGGGGGAATTTAATTATTAAACACATTAATTATAAGGACTTCATACGAACATGATGGATTAAACTGTGATGGAAGAATATGGACGCACCATCACTGAGGATGAGGATAAAGGAGCTTTCAGATTGGATTTGCCTGGAAAGACTAACTTGAAGGTTAATATGATTAAAGATGGAAATGTAGGCTTTATCTGAAAGGTAATTGTAAATAATGTTGGGAAATGTTTCATTTTATTTGTATGGTGTTTTATATTGGTGCTGGTTGAGTGTGTCAAACTGTTGTTACTGTATGTTTGCTTTCTTTTCTTTAAAAAGGCTCTAGAGATTTTCTTTTGGTTTCTTTGCAAGTTCGGTTCACTTGGACAAATAACTTTAATATCTATAAAGTCCTGGTTACAACCCTGATGATAATGATAAGGAAATGTATTATTACACTCCAGATCCAAACTGCCTGGATGTAGCTCAATAAAAGGCAATAAAAGTTTTTTCTTCCTTGTTTCTTGAACTTTTTCCACTCTGGTACTTGTGTTAATTGTTTCAGAGATGTTCTAAAAATATCGGCTGTCTTTGATGGAAGCGCTGACGAGAAAGACGACATACTACTCCCACACACAGAAGAGTCAGAAGCTGCACTCTTAGATATATTTAATAAATTAAAGCCAAGGTACAAAAAAACAATGTACATTTCATACCTCCCTCCCCTCCTCCACCTACGACTCTTTCTATAAACTGTGACAAACATTGTTTGAGTTTCCCACCTCAGAATGAGACCACAATACAGACCGAGGATCAGTGTCGAACGCCCAATCATTCACTGTTCAGATCAGACCCGGAGACGGGATCGATTCCCGCCTCGGGTCTCAGTCTAAATCTTTCTGCAGCGTCTCACACACTGAATATGTTCATCCCCCCTGAACCTCGAGTACCCTCCCCAACCCTCCAACCCCCCCCCCCCACAAAACACATACATGCTACATGTCTGCAGGCACCTCGGATAAGACAGAAGGATTAGACTGAGATAAAGTTTATCAGAGACCACAAAGTACATTTCGATGCTGAGCGTTGTTAAGATGTCGACCGGTTTCTTCTGATTCACGAGACGAGTGTGTATTTTACAGCCGTCACATCACTTCACCAATAATGTCTCTGGCATAAATGGATGAGCGCAGAAGGTCGGCGTTAAATTCTTAGTTGCAAATGCTGAAAAACTTTCTCAGAGATCTTTGAACTCTCTAATCCTTCTTGGTCCTCTCCAAAGGCAAGTGACCAGATGGATGAAAAGGATTTGGGCCGGCTTGTCCACAAGCTTTTTTTTTTTTTTTTTTCTTTTCTTGTTAGGAGCAGTGTCAATAACAGACAGATAGATAGATAGATGAGTCTGGTCAATGATTACCACTGGCTGGTCATTCCAGAGGATAAGGAGGTTAAATAGATGTGTGTGATTGCCGGTGAAGCAGCGGAGGTGAAATACTGAACATGCCTGGTCAGTCTGAATGAGTGCGGTGTGAAGAAATGAACGGGCTCTTTGTTTAAAAGATAGGAGGAAGTCATGGATGTGTACTGTAGGTCCAATATAAGTGCACTGAACAAGTGGAAAAAGATACATCTGTGCACACGCACACACACACACACACACACAACCTCTCATACATACATACTTACATACAAGTATGAACACACGCATACACCCAAATACACAGAAGTGTTCAGCAATAACTGTTAATATGCACAACTTGATTAATATTTTTGCACGATTACAGTGACTAAGCAGTCCGTCGTCAGGATTATGAATCCCTCCAAACCCTCAGTTCCCTTCTCTGTTTCCAACTTGTGCCTCTTTCTCACTGCCAGCTACTATAATTCCTTTTTCCTTTTTCCTCCCCTCCAGCCTTCAATCTAAGGCAGTCCTGCTTTTACCTAAGGGACCAAATGCATAAACACCACTCCCTACAAGCTGAGGAGACTGCAGTATGACTCGGTGGGACTGTGTGTACATGAGGTACAGCCTTGTACGCAAGAGGGCGGGGCAAAGACTAGTCCGGTTATGTGGATTTTTAAAATCGGCTTTCTTTCTCCACTCATGCCCCGCAAAAAGGCATATATAACAAAATAAATTCACAAAACGTGATCATTTGGCAAATGTAGAGATCACAGGGGCATGAGTGGGAGTAAATATAATCGTATTAACTGTCATTTTTCCTGCAGAATCTCCTCCTGACATTGGTCCTTCCTCTCTTCCCGTTAGCAGCAGCAGGACTGACAACCACCATCTTTCTATATGTGTATACATATACATTTATATAATTAATTAGATTTATTTTGAAAAATAATGTCAAGTAGCTACGTACGATACCACTACCATTTCATAATGGATGCTAATCACCAGGAAACAGCCTAGGAACCACGGGAAGATCTAGAAAGGCAGAACAAGACAGAGATAGAAGGAGGCGTGAGGCAGCATGCTGGGAGTGCTGCTCAAAGCTCTTCCAAAGAAAAGACCTTTAAATAAGAGGAGAGAGGAGGGCAAGAGAGAGAGAGAGAGAGAGAGAGAGAGAGACAATCAATCTTATAACAGAAAAAATAATAAATCGGAGCAGAGAGGACAGCCTCCCTAAAGCCACCAGGGATTTAATGTTTGTCCATTAATCTGATGGCAGGTCTGTGCTGGAATGGTTCCATGTCTTGTCCTGCGTCGGGGCCGGTTATCGTTACAATCATTTCATGATATCTTCACTGATGGGGGGGTTTCTTTGTGAGAACTGTATTGTTGTGGCATCCAGCTGTTTTGCGCTGAGGGCAGAGGTCACGGTGAGGTGAGAGTTCAAGGGTAGAGTTTCAGTATTCAGCGGCGTACTCTGTACCGTGGAGCCCTCTGCACAGTAGCGTGAACTCCTTCACTATGTCCTTCACCCTCCTCTTGTTCACTCGTTCTCTGCGCGACAGGAGAGGACAAATACGCACAGTTATATATTATAAATGGACTCATTAGCCAAGAAGCGTGTAAACTAAACGTCCAGCTGTGTTACCTGAGTATCTGATGTGAGAAGTTGTCCTTCTGTTCAGTCGTGACCCGCGATGACGGGAACCCCGGAGGCTGCAGCGCCTCCTTCAACCACATAGCGAGCAGAGAAAAGCAGTGCTTGTTTAGACAGAAAAGCACTTCTGCAAACTGGTCCATCAAGCTCCGAGATGCTCCGCCGCCGATGCCCTGGAGAGAGTGCGACAACGGGGACTTAATTACAATAAGACAGGAAGTGATAGCGCAGCCAAATGCAGCATTAGAGAAATGATGAAACTTAACTTAAATGATGAAACTCGTGTGCGGTGTGACGTGTATATGTGTAAAATGTGGCGCTTCTCACCTCCAGCACGGCCTGGATCAACAACTTTCCGTCCTCCTGCACCACTCTGGCCAGAGGAGGCACATCTGAGCAGTGTGGTAACAGCTCAGTCTGCGGCAGAAACACAGAGACGATCAGCTCATTTAAATCCAAACCTCTCATGCATATTCTTGCAAGGTTTGAAATTGTGTGTGTGTGTGCGTGTGTGCGTGCTCACAAAGAACAAGCACGTCGACTTGACTGTCGGAGCCTCTGGAAATTTGAGCGACAAAACTCCTAGAAGTGGGAGAGGGAGTCAGAAACATGAATGAAACTACTGGAGGATGGCGTCAAACATTTACAGTCTGTACTTTGTACCGACAGGCACATATTTCACATGGAACTGTAGCAATAACACCCAGAACAGTTTGCAGTTTGCTGTGCGTGTTTATGTACACAATGTGCAAACTTACCACAGTGGAACACTGCTTTCACGTCAAGACTCTCAGACAAGAACAAATCGGGCTTCCGTTTGAGGGCCTAAGAGGCAGATAAAGGCATTAAACAGAGTACGTTTCTGTCCGCCCGACCCAATCGGTACTGCTTCACCACATTCCACTGCATAAGCTCCTTCAAAATACTGCTATCAACAATACCCGCTCAGCCTGGTAGCCGGATCTGACAGCAACACAGGACTGAGAACAGATCTGCCTACCAGGCTATAGTACTCTCTCCATCTGTTTAGGAAAAATTATATCCAAACTCATACAGAGATCCTCCAATGCAGAACTCAGCAGGTATAACAAACAAATTGCAAAAACTCAAACTTTGAAATCATTGGAAACTTAAGTCAAACTAAAGGCAATGATGGTTTTGTTTCTCAAAAATCAATTATATTTGAAACATTACTTTTCCTTGTTTTTGGTTGACTGGATTGAATATGCAACAGAAGTGTGTAAGTAATTAACATGTGCAGATAAAGAGAAATACAACTCATCTCGTAATAATGAACTCATTCAGGATGGAGGAGAGGAGAGAGGGAGAGAGGGAGAGGGAGAGAGATGAAGGTCAGATCTATCCAAAGATAGAAAACAAAAGGAAGAAGAATGAAGACGGAAGACAAAAATATAAAACTGAAGAGCCATCAGCCAATTTGTCTGAACTGATTAATATTAGTTGAATATTAATTCATTTGGGCTTTGATTGGCTCTGGGCTGGAATGACTTCAGAGGAGGACCGGGCTCAGAGACTAACCAGTCACCTGGGACCACGATGCGGATACTGACGCCGTTACATCATCTTCCCAAGAGCGCCGCATCATCTGAAATATTTCATCTGATGTTTATCCAAAAATCAAACAAGGCCTCATGTTGACTTTACAGAAAAAAAGAGGAAAAGATTTAGCAAAAATCTAAGTGCTTAAAATGGTGGATTTGCATATTTTCATAAGGCCACACACACAAGTGCTCATTTTTCTATCTTCAAAGCCTTTTGAGCGGGATAATAGATCAATATGATTATTAATAGAGGGATTACATGTCTCTCAGTGACTCATGAGAATTTCCAGATATGAAAAAATGCACCATCATCTAGCAAAAAAAACAAGACTTTTCGTCTTTGTTAGCTACTGAGAATACTTTGGAAACGCAAGGTCACCACTAAACTGTGACAGCATGTTTACAGAATATTGTTAACAATAATATTTCTTGCAGTGTGACATTTAGAAGCTATTCGAGATCTCTAATCCGTTAATCAACTGAATACAGTGAGAGCAAGAATGATAAACATATAATATAAAGACTGATTTCTGTGGTTTCTGCAGATAAAATACATGTCATTTGTGTGGCGAGGTGACTGTTAGAATCAAAAGCGTTTGAGGAGAGACTGATGTCTCTTTTTCAAACTTCTCCTCTCATGTTTCATTCCTCTGCCTCGCCTATGTGATGGGACACCTTCGGGCCCAGTAACAAAGAACAGAAAAGAGGTAGAGAGGGAGAAGAAGAGGACAGAGAAACAGGGAAGAAATTAGAAAAAAGAGAGAAAGAGAGAGAGAAACCCAAAGTGAATGAAATAAGAAACCAAAAACACACCTGAGCTTGGAGTTGCATAAATGAATCAACAATATCAGGATGATCCCTGGGTCCTAAAATATAATAAAGATGAAACTTAAGAAATCATAAGAGAATAAGAATAATATACAAACAGCAACTGAATAGATTCAACAGTCATGTGGAAATAAAAGAGAACTCAAAAATATTTCATTGAAATAATTCACACGTGAGTAAGGAACGAAGGGGAGAAAGGGGGGAAGGGGGGGCATATGAAGCTTTGGCAGAGTCTTGGAAGAACAGACCAACCAAAAACAAAAAACAGGCAGAAGACAAAGACATGGGTCTGTTTGGAGAGAAAAAAAGAAAGAAGTAACGAGAGAAAAAAGAACAAACCTAAAGAAACAAAAGTGGGTTTGGAGTGGGAACCCAGGAGGCACCTCTGTTACTGTTACAGTTTGGAGGGAAAGGGGCACCGAACCTGAATAAACCCCTTTTTACCTCCTTCCCACGAGGCACTGCGGGCATCAACGTGTTCAAACAATAAGCAACACAGATCTCAGATTGAAACAAGTGCCTCGGGGGAGGAGGTTTGTGTAAAGGGTCCATTCAGAGCTGGTCAATAAGATCCCCTTTGCTTCAAAGGTGAACCCATAGCCATCAGTATGAATCACACTCAAAGATCAGGATAGGTTCTGATATCTCTACCTCCCTTATGCTGGACACAGACTACAGGACCTTTATATAATGCACAATTAAAACACACGTTTCCTGGAGAAGCCTCTGGACTGAAGAATCCACATCGAGATTCCTGACTTTCAAACATGGTTTTCTCCGATGGCTTAAGATTGATGTTGGAAGGACTCCAACAGCAAACTTGTAATGAAACAGAACAAACGTCTGTAGTAAGCGCCCAGCTTTAGCCGTTCCCAGACTCCAAACAAGTTTCCTGCTCAATACCCCCCTCCAGCCTTCATCCACACACACACACACACACAACCCCTGGAGAGAATACAGGGCTTATTCAGAGGGCTGTGATTGAAAGCCAGACTCTAATCCAAGCACAGCAGTGGCTGCAGCCGTATTGAGCTGTCCCGCCCTGCTATGTTACATGTCAGCCGACTGAATAAGCTAGTGGTCTCTGTGCTGTGACTGTATCCTGTACTGATACTGTCTACTGAAAGGCACCTGCTCAAAAAAAGAAAGAGTTTAGAGGCAGGAGGAGAGGCAGCCATCACTTAACCAGTCAAAGCAGGAAAAGGAGGAGAGGAAAAGGGGGACAACACAAAGGGAAGGGGAGCGACAGACAGAGCACCCTAACCCAAGTGTAGTTCATGTCTTATGTTGAGTAAAAATCAGACCCTAGGTCTGGCCCCGGGGGATAACGCACATAAAGAAATGTCTGATCAACTTTAAACACTTTACAAAATGAAAGTAATTTTCATGCAGCCCAAACACTGAAACAGTAAATCCAAATAAATGAATTAAAAATGATGAAATAAGCAAATACTAGACTGATAAATGTAGAAAACATTGCAACGTATTGATTGAATAAACCATAATAGTCTTAAAATGATTCAGTCAACAAACAGTCAATAACAAAGTGATAATTTGAGACTTTGTTACTTCAAAACATCGAGCAGTCAAACCACTCTGTGGTTCCACTTGAATTAATGAGTACTGAGAGCAAACGTTTAAAGGTCGACTGAGTCAAACGACCTCTAACCTGTCGTTATTTTCCTATTTGTGGCCCAGAGGCTGAGCCTGCAGCACTTCGATCTTCACACACAATTGCAGTTGGAAAGGGAGCATATCACCAGAATATACATAAACATATTTAACAACTTGTTTTCTTTTATTTTTACAAAACGTCTTTACAGTTTCACTCTTTTCACTTCGCTACACCATGAAATGATTTTGAAAGCTGTGAAATCAAACATGATCAGAAGCATTCAAAAAGGTCTACTGGTGATCTGAACACACACATTTGATAGTATACACAGTCCCGACCCCTGCTGGACCCCCTACCTTGCTGGAAGATGGATAGTGTTACCGAGGTAACCAGCTCAAACAGAGCCTTGATGGGTGGGAAGTGGTCTGTCTCGCTGGCAAAGATATGCACCATCTGAAACAGCAGGACTTCACATCAGACACTCACTGTGTTTATTTGCATGCAAGAAAATCAGGTTATAGGACGGAAAACAGGTTAAAACAGAGAACTGCAAAAAGCAGATTACTTTAAGTTACTATCAAATTTCTCCCCTACCCACGACCATATTTTTGAACTGAGGCTGTGAGTGTATTAGTAATATATAACACTCCAGCCTGTAGGGTTTACATTTTTTTTTTTGTCGTAGCATTTGGACTGACGGCGCAGCGAGAAAACAAGCTCTGTAGTGAGAGCGGTTTGTGGGAGAATGTGTCTGAATTTTACAAATAAACGACTGTTCAGCTGTGAAAACAGACTTATTTAGACTTCTTGATTATATTTCCAGTTCAGTCCACTTTGGATTGACTTCATATGAATGCAAAGACCCAATGCTATTAACTGTAATGTATGTAAATGTAAACATGTAAAGAACACATAAGAAATTGGGTTTCTCTAGCAGGTCTGAATCTACATGCCTTAACTCAACCTCAACCTCAGTCAACTGTGTTGACGGGACTTCTTGTAAAATTACAGAAATCAATTTGTTTACATAAAAACTAGGATACCACAGAAATCTGAAAATGAGCATACTCCGTAGACCTACATCCTACTACATACCACTGTCACTAAATGCTTATAATCTAAAGTAGTAAAGGATCCTCACTCCTAAATTACACCGGCCGTAACTCTGTGACGTCACACCCATGACGCGGTTTTAATCCGTTCTCCACGTGGCTTCATACCCTACCAGAAGCCGAGTGTTTTGCTCTCTAAACCTGCTCGGATTCAGTCATCTTTCCTTGGTTTATGTGTGAGTAAGTAGACTACACAGTTAAATTTCCCCTTTGTCTGTATTTCGGATCAGAAGACTGCACAGAATGTTTTATTTTGAAAATATACCGGATTCTCATTGCTGACTTCCGGGCAGCTCAAGCTGCTGTCAAAAATCAACCAGAGTGGAGAAGAGACGCACAAGCCATAACTGTGCCTGTTGGAATTTAGGAGTTAGTCTAATTATAAAATACAAAATGGCAGTTTGTTATAGTTTGATTGGTAAAATGTGATAATAACTCAAGTTTAAATGTATCAATTCATATTATGGCATATGTCAAACATACCTGGAAGAAATGTCTTCAGTTTTAGTTTATGTGGCCAAACAAATGATGCTTGATGGTTTAACCATAACTGACACTGTCGATATAAGTATCCTCATTTAACTTGGGCTCATTGGTGTGTAGCTGATTAGCTCATTCACAGCCTTTTCTGTCTGCACGTAACCACAAAGCATACTAATGTGTGTGTGTGTGTGTGTGTGTGTACCTGTCGTGTGAGGTCGAGGGCTGACGCCTGGGGAATTGTACTGTACATCTGCCCAAGCATCTCGCTCAGCTGAGACACCATGGGAGCAAAGTCATGGAGCAGAGTCTTCACAGACTTCTCAAAGATGGCGCACACCGCCTGAGGGACGACATGAGAGCATATGTACTGACATCTGATAATGTGGACTGATTTCTTAGAAAGCGGAGGTCTGACAGCACCTTACATACCTCTACAACCTGCGAGTCGTTGAGCCATTTACTGAGCACAGTCTGTATGAGAGCAAACACTTGCTGCAAAACCACCACCACCTGAAAAACACAAGAATAAATAGAAGGTTATAAACAAGCAGCAGCATTTACACATTAGTGCAAGCCTATCAGCAGAATGACTAATGACTATGGATGAGTGACAGGGCAATAATCGCCCGTTGGCCACCCTCACCCCTCTAACAGTGATGGATTCAGCAGTGGAGGCAGCAGGGGTGTGGAGCTCATATTGCTATGAGCACCATGTGCCCCACTGTGTGTTCACAACTACCAAACTGCATTTTAAAATGGAGCATACTGTATGTTTATATCAGTCAGTATCTATCATCCATAGATTCAGCCTGTTTCTTATAGTCAGTGCACTCGTCCAAACACCCAACCCCACTTATCACAATGATGGCGGTGTGTGGTGACTGACTGGGTTTGGTCCAGGTGGAGGCGGGGTTGTTTTGACGGGTGGTGCTGAGCTGTCGGCTGACTCATCGTCCTGCTTGCTGATGTCGAGTGTGGTGAAGAGGTTGGACAGCAGCCCCAGGATGTGGATGATTGCCAACTTATTGGAGGGATTAGGCTGAAAGGAGAAAGAAAGGAAGATTATTTCATTTGTAAATTCAAAAAACACACTGTTCAAAATAACTAAGAAGACAAATAGACCTTAAAAGCTGAATATGCTACCAAAATTTTACTCCTGAACATAAACAATTTTGCAAATGATTGGGTGGAATGCCTACACAATTTTTTCAATTATTCAGGGAAATATTGTATAATAAATCACAATTTTGTAAAGAATTTTATCCATTTAGCCAGTTAAATTGAATACTTTGAGTTTTTTAGTTGGTCTGAGGCAAAGTAAGCAGCTTATTTTATAATTTTGGGCATTTGTCATCATTATTTCTCAAATAAATAGAGCAAATAACAGAGTAAATAATTAGCAGTACCTAATAAACAAAATGGGCTCGGGTATTTCAGCGATGCGGTGACAGAAAGAAGATAATGGCTCTTTCAAATACCACTTTTCCCACCATCACACATCAGCGTGGTGCACGGCACCTCTCCCAGGTAAAAATCATTAATTAGGATTTCACTGGCAGTGTTTAATCATTGTCTGTCTCCATGGTGATGCAACAGAGCCAAAAGACCGTGAAGAGGAGTCTTATGACCACACCTCTCGTCTCTCCCCTCACAATGTCGCTACTCTTACTCTATGACAGTCATCCTACAACAACAGCGGCGTGTGCACATGATGCCAAACTAGGGTGACTTCATCTGTGTTTGCAATCAGCCCCATCAGTCATCACGGTCATTCACCTCTGATGTAACGTAACCCGAAGGTCTCCCCACTAGGTGCCACTATTTGTCCAGCTCCAGACACGCCACCTGATTTCCTAGTCTGATGTAATGCCGATACATCAAAAAGCTAGACAGAAAACAATAAGAGAGGGGAGGAAGTCGGCGACGATGGATGAGACAGTGTGTGACTGTGTGTGTGTTGTGTGAAGGGTGAGACTGGGACAGACACACGGCGATAAATGAAAAGCTTCATCTAAGCTGACATGTCTATTTACCCCACCCAAGGTCTTCACTGATCGTAGAACAAGGGATCACGAGAAATTCGACTTCGTTCCACACACAGTAGACATCAAACTGTGTATTTTTAAGTTATACTGCCTCCACATTTACACCAACCAGCATGGCTGGATGTGCGAGTCTGACTCCAGGCTCTGCTGGACCTGACATTTAAACAGGGTAAAGAATTTTCTTTTGCATGACTGTGCGCGTACACATGTAAAAGCATGACCTACTCGAAGTGTCTCTCTGTAGGCACTGTTTTTTCCTCTCTTGCTGTGGTGTGTGGGTGCGTGAGTGAGTGAGAGAAAGTGTGTCTTTTGCTACTTCCATGTGAGTCACTAACCCATGGTGCAGGGTCAAATCCAATCTGGTCCCGCAGAGAAATGTTCCACTGCAGTGACACCACACAGACACAAGGCCTGTTCTTATTGGCCAGTGTCCAACTGTGCCTGCTCTGTCTTTGTGCGTGTGTGTGTGTGTGTGTGTGTGTTTACTGGCACACGTTGATCGATGTACGCACCGTCTCATCTGCTAGCTTCTCCAGTTGCTGAATGTAGGGGGTGATGAGCGAGTGAAGGTTCCTTAAGATGTCTTCCACAGGGAGAGCAGAGAGCAGGAAGCCGAGCGCTTGCATCAGCCACATACACTGACTTGTCTGCGAGAAAAGATGATCGCAGGTTTGCCAATCAGTTTAGAGTCTAAAAGACCACACGGAGATTTTCTCACAAAACACAATGTCATCATTAGACTACGAGCTGCAAATATGTTATGCAATTCTTTCACACTGTCCTTTATTTAAATGTCACTTCTGAACTGAGCGCCAAGACAAGAAGAGAGAGTGAATGTAGGAGAGCACACACTGACCTTGTGGATCTGCTTTATAAGCACCTCCTTAAGAGAAAAGAGAGAGTCAGAGTGAGGGTTTTATTCTTTTGAAAGCAGAAACAAAGTCCACAATAACAAGTGAAGTGATTTCAAAGAGTACATATTATTTTTGGAAAGCAAGAATAGACAAAACTCTGCAACATCTTTTTTTTTAAATAGATTATTATTGGATCAATTGAAAAAAGCAATAGCAGGTTATAAAAGATGCAAAAGATGAGTACACGTACTTGAGACACAGCTACTATGTTGGTTGCGTAGGGTGGCAGGTCATATTTGCACTCCCTACAAATTTTCTTCAGCGTAGAAACAGAAGAAACAGAAAGGTCTGGGTTCCCCAAAGCCTGAAGCACCAAGGGCAAGACACTGCTGAGCATCACCGGGTGGTCTGCCAACCATTCAGCCAAAGCACCTAGTGGGAGATTTACAGTTTAGACATGGGAAACAATATGAGTGTTACTGAACTGGCAGCAGCAAACTGAACATTTGTTTGTTTGTTTGGGCTGAGATCATTTTAATCCACCCGTGACACTTCACGTCTCACCTATAGTGAACATCACTGTGTCTGCTAGTTGGACGTTGTTGATGCTGATTCTGGGGATGAGTCCTATCAGGCCTGGGATGACGTCAGAGTAATTCACATCTATCGTCTCCGCTATGGACTGGAAGCCGTACAGTAAAGCTTCTGTGTGCTGGAGAAGGAGAAAAATGAGTTGATAATAAAATGGCATAGATAAAAAAACTCAATTATTTTCACCGTGGAAGGTGAAAATAACCAAAAGCAACATGAAAACGTGTCAAATGTCAATGTTAAATCATGCAAATAAGTATTTTTAACTTTATTTTGATTTGAGAGTGTGAGAGACTTCATGCAAGTCAACACAAATAAACTACTAAAACTAAAAAACTGGTTTATTACGTCTAGTGTGACACAGTTTCAGTTCTGTCTTCTGGGCAACACTCAAAGAAACAGACAATAGTTCACATTTTCTCTTTACCTGTCTGTGTGTGCGTCACCTACCTGCCATGATGTGGGCTGCTCTGCATTAGTCAACAGTCTCCCTAGTTTATCATACAGGTTACTCAGCAGCTCTGCTCCCAGCATCTCGTAAACGTACATGAGTGTGTCTGAGATATCAACCCTGAAGGACACACATGCACAAACAGACATTTTTAGGGGCACGCAATCTTGAAACCTTATCTGTTAATCCATTTGCCTGACATGTTTTGCCCTCTCAGCTGTCAGTCTGGCAAGAGTTTATTAGAGAGAAACACACTCATATGCTGACCAATCATCCTGTCAGCGTGTAATTTCTGAAACACTTAGACTGTCACTGAAACACTTGCACACAACAGTGTGCAGTAGAAATTGGTTAGCACAATACACAAAGACAGGGTCGGGCATACAACACACACACACACACACACACACACACACACACACACACACACACACACCTGTAGATCCTGAATTGCTCTTTCTCATCCGAGGACCAAGATGCGTACTCCTGGTCGGAGGGAAACTGGGCTTTGTGTAGCAGAACATCCACTAGCTGGAAATATACTGGCCTGTAGACCTGCAGATACACTGCCTGCTTATCCGACTCAAATGACATTATTTCATCCTGAGGATGGAGTGAGAGAGAAAAAAAACATAAAATTATTTATGCACCTTTCAAAATACATCTGTTACAGTTCACAAAGTAAACCCAAGTAAATTTCACATTTTCCAGGATTTATCATTCATTTATCACTGAGAAAACAACCCCACTATCAATTATCTAATATGAAACTGCACATTGTCTGCTTGCACAAGCCAAGAAATCAATTATTGTTGGAAAAAGTGGAAGACAAAACGCAAATGTTTTCAGACAAACTGTCGTATTTTATGATTTGAAAGCTGTAGACAAAGAGCAACGAGTAACAGGATCATTCAATCAGCAGGTGCAGGGAGAGTTCATGTTTTTATATGGTCTATTTAAAGAAGTCTGTTTTAAGCAAGTGCCATTTCAGACTACAATGAGTAAAGCTTATTTTTTGAGTCTGATTTTGTGGAGCTAGAAAAGACAAAGTCAAACTACCACAACATCACTTTAACATTATATTACAGTAGAGGATGGGATGAAATTTTAACATTCGTCACCTGTAGCGTATACCAGAAGGTGAGTGTGAGCGAGCTGGTGGTCTCGTTGACCGGGTAGTGGCCGGGGATGCCTGTACAAAACATGATCATGTTGACTAAAGCCAGGAAGCTCTGCCAGTGATCCACCTGCTCCAACAGAGTCCTAGACAGAGAGGTGGGTTGAGGGGAGAGAGAGAGAGAGAGAGAGAGAGAGAGAGAGAGAGAGAGAGAGAGAGAGAAAGGTGTAATTTGGCATCTGTCCAGTGCTCTTGGCACACAGGTAAACTAGCAACAGATATAATATAAGTGGAGGCTGCACAGTGCACAGTGGACAGAATATTGCAATACTTGTTTCGGTACAAAGCAGTGCACCAGGCACGTCTCTGTCACGTCACGGTCACAACGCTGTTTTGATCCGATCTACACACGACTTCAACCCCACCAGGAGCCTTTTGCCCGCCAGGTTTGGTTATTTATAATCTTACTACATAGTTAAATTATTAACCTTTTGGCTGTTTTTAAGATTGGAAGTTTGCACAGGGTGTTATATTTGGAAAATCGACCGGACTCCCTATGTCGTTTGTGTGTCTGACTTCCTGCTTCAGGTGGGGTTTCAAACATTGACTAGAAAGGCCATGGTTAGCTCCGGTGGCTGTGGCACACACGGAACACGTTGCATTCATGCTCGATGGAATTTAGCCGTAAGAAACCTTTTATATAGTAGTACTGTTGAGATTAAACTAAAAAAAATTTTTTTTTTTTGTTGTTGGATTGGCTTGAACACATTTTATATGTGTTGCTTTCAATGTCACTGAATTACAGAATGTTTTTATTCCATCCAAAAAATTATTAATTATTCAGTCATGTATGGAAATCAGTTTGGCTAAGATCCTCGAGTTTTTCCAAATCGAGGATCTCATCACAGAGGGTTTTATATGCTCTACAGAAGCCCCTTGAGGCAAATTTGTTATCTGATACTGGGGCTATATGAATAAAATTGACCGGACGTGACATGATAAAATCTCTACATTGATACAGGCCATCTGAAAAACATCCTCTCACACACCTGGAGTGGTTTTCTCCCAGTGTAACGGCGATTCTGCAGATACCATGGCAGGTCTCCATATCTCCATTCTGAACAGCCTCTCTGAGCTGTTCCTGGAGGGCCAGCACTTGAGGAACCAGTTTCAGCAAAGTGTTCACATATCTACAACCCATGGACACAGAAAAAGAAACGCCAGAATTGACGGTTAGGTTCAGTTGAAGTGCAGTGCAAGTGAGATGAAAATGACATGCATAGCCAGACTGACTCACACCGCTCACAGCTAAGTTGGTGTATTTATTGCTCCTTCTCAAGACAAGTGTTTGTTTCAAATCAAATCTCAGTTCTAGTCAGTCCAACCTCTGATCCAGCACACCCACCCTAAAAAACCCACACATCTACCAGGGACTAGAAAATCTATTCAAAGCTGCTGCTCAAAGCTGCGCTGCTGTCAGTTATTATTCTGTCTTCTTCCTGCTGTCTCAGCCATCTAAAATTCCCTCACTCTAAAAACACACACATGTGCTGACACACACACAAACTCGCATGGACACATCGTACACAAATACACTTGGCAACACAGGCTCAGATGTGGTCATGTGACAACATCAGACGACATCCTCCCATCAGCCTTAATGACAGCAAGTGAAGGGGTTACATTTGGAGATGAAGGGCGTGCGTGTGTGCGGCTGAATGTCACTGAGGAGATTATGTGCATGTGTGTGAATGAATGCTATAAACGTAAACCGTACTACGTGTATGTCAGTCCCAGCGGGGTTTTGTGGTATGCAGGAGGTGCTTCATCTTTCATGAGAACATCAATACGGACGCAGGTCCAGGTCGATGAATATTCAACAATGACACATCAAGGTTACGTGACTTCAGCAACGTTTGAAAAGAAACAAATCAACCTGAAAAAAATACTGTGTTTCACTGAGGAACTTACCTTGGGCTGCGACTAACTATTCTTTCCATCATCAATTCATCTGTTTTTTTTCAACTAATGAACTTTCAATATCAACTAATAAATCGTTTAACCCATAAAATGTACAAAAAACTGTGTTTTTGTCCAAACGACAGTCAAATCCCCAAAGCTTTCCAATTTACAGTGGCACTGAAAAATCCGCCCATTTTCCATCGACTAATTGTTTCTGCATTAATATAGTCGCTTCTAGAACTGTACTGGCCAGAAAAATGACACTGATCCTCTACATCCTCTGCTGTGCAGGTTAAATACTGCGGCCCTGGAAAGCATTTGTTATTCTAATTTCCATCAGGCACCCTTAAAAGCCAAGGAACCAGAACCGCTCCACCCTGCTGAGATGTGATGTGTATAAATCTAGCCTTCCTCTAATAAGCTCATACTTGTGTGTGTGTGTGTGTGTGTGTGTTGGTCTACGTCGTCTGTGTTTGTCTGCCTAAGTAACCCCTGCGAGAGCAGCGCTGGGACGGAGTGCAATTTACTCTGAGTGAGTGACTGTGTCTGTCTGTATGTGTGTGTGTGTGTGTGTGTGTGTGTGTGTGTGTGTGTGTGTGCGTGTGTGTTCATGTAAGTGGCAGACTGCACTCATGCACTTAGAAGATCATTCATTTTTAACAAGGAGCTTTGCAAATGCAGGTCATGCACTCTTCGCTTAGCAAAAGAGGACTTGGTGTGTATGTGATACAATTAAAAAAAGGCAGAATGGATTTGTGTGTGTTGTCATCAGAGATGACATCCTGGAGTTTCCTCTGAGACGGTCTGCTGCAGTTTCCTCTCCTCTTCTGCTCCCTGCCCTGCTGGTATACACTTTCTGCCTCCTTCCTGACTCCTCCTTTATTCTCTCCCTCCACTCCACCACACCACACCACACCACGCCCCACCATCCCCCACCCCTGATCCCCTCTGCAATTACTGCAACACTCCGAGACAGGGGAAATGGGTTGCCTGGCAACAGGATGCAGCTGGACCAATAGCATCCCCCCAAATGAGTTGACTGTAATGTGTTTAAACAGAGGGAGAGAGAACAAGAGACAGGGAGGAGGGCTTGGTACTGATGGCGAGAGAAGGGAAAGGGGAAAGAAAGCGCACAAAGAAACAGAGGCAGAGAGGAAGAAAAGATAAAATATATAGAATAAACAAAGAGAGCTGAATCTATAGATGGAAAAAAAGGTGGGCTATGAGGATGGGAGGGGAAAAAAACATACCAGGTTTACTTATAGATTCATATCTTTTCCTGCTCTCTCATACACACAGATACTTCAATATAGGTAGACAAGGTAGGCAACACAATGTTCTCATAGTCTGATAAAGACTGAGGCCCAGTGTGTCTCGAGAGACGCCTCTAATGAGAGTCAAGACTTTTGGGAGGACCTGACAAACACACCGGCAAACATGCAGAGCAGAGCTGTGATCAGTGTGACACAACACAAGAGAAAGAAGGAGAGGAAAATGTAGGAATTCTAAACGTGAAATTTAGTTTTGAACATCTGAAATTCAGAGAAGAAAATCAGATCACTAACATACTCTATTCTATAGGAGCCCAGCAACGCTCGCTGAGGCTGTTGTACCTGTAACTCATGCTGCCATTAATCGTCTCTCCGCCATCTGCTCGGCATAAATTGAGCGTGTTTAAACTGACTTGTCAGCAACAACTTCACAGATACGAGACCCTCTTGTGTGAGAAGCATTGCAGAGGTATGGAGGATGAAGTCTCTTATTCTTGCACACTTTCACACCTTCCTCTTCACTCCACCTCCTCCTCTCAGTACCCTTACTTCTCTTTACATCGTCCCGTCAACCCCACCCACCCTCTCTCTCTCTCTCTCTCTAGGGGAGGGGTAATGGGTGCCTGCCATGTCTGAATCAACCAGGGCATGATGACATCTCTACCCAGCTCTGTAACCATAGCAACGCCAGCCAACCGAGAAATGCCGCTCTCCTCCCCCTGGCTGTCAACTTGCCCTGTATCAATCCCTCCCTCCTTCCTTCCTTCCCTCCTTTCCTTTCCCGATGCCCTTCCAGTGCCCACCCTCTCTGTTTCCTGCCCTTGGCTAATGCATCCTTCTTTTTTTTCCTCCTCTCTTCTCCCTCCATTTTCACTCCAGTGTAATTTCTCCACTCATAACCATCAAACCACACAGTATGTTATTTTTTCAGCCTTCTCCTGGGGTTGGCATGCAACATTTGTACACACCTTTGGGAGTCGGGCTGCGAGATGGCGTTGACTATAGCTTCCACCGCTGTGTCGAAGAGCTCTGGGTCAGGCAGTGCGCTGAAGCAGTCGTGCACCAGGCCTTCGCTCTCGCTTAGGGGCACATCCAGCAGCACCCAGGATGACAGGCAGCGCAGTACGCGAGCTTTCACCGCCCCGGGGCTGTCCGTCCTTCGCAGCAGTTGCTGCAGTAAGGGACATACTGACCCCCACTCCCGGCCCAGGGCACCCCGAACCTATAGAGATGATGATAACAGCGGTTTGACTGCTAGTGTATGGCTTATGTGTGGTATGTTCCTCTGCTGTTCTATACTAGTGCCAATAAGCCACTTGTTTTTTTCGTACAGAGACCAATTAGGTGTTTTATTGATACCTTACTCTTAAAATACAGTAAAATTGTGACTTTAATTGACAATTTGTCAAAACATCTGTGCTACAGACACATTTCAGTAAGCTCTCAATAAGTATTGAGGTTTGATTCCAACTGATGAACACATCAAAACGAAAGAAATCCTTCGGACACATTCATCGCCTATACAGGTGGGAAAAGGACGTACCTGTCCCTTTCGGTACTGTGGCAGGCGACTGGTCTGGAACTCCTCAGGCAGGACGGTGAGCAGCTCCAGCAATGCCAGGCAGCGTGCCCGTCCGTCCACCCCTCCCCCCTCTTCCTGGAACACCCGCACCATCTCTGCCACCGCGCCAGGCCAGGCCTCGGGCATTGTGTTGAGCGCCAGAGAGGCCAGGGCCACACATAGTCGGGTGAGCACCATCTTGGAGCCGGAGGAGAAGCAGGCAATCTGGGAGAACAGCTGGGTCTTCAGAGACTCATACTGGTCTGTGGGGATGTCTGACCAGTAGCGAGAGATCTTGGTGTGAAGTGCACTGGCACCAAAGTACTGGATCTCTGGCACCTGTGAGAGATGATAAGGACGCAAATGACGCAAATGCTTTTTTCGGTGAGTGTGCGTGTGTGTTCATGTGAGGGTTTGTGTGTGTACACTGTACCTTATGTGGGCTCAGTAGGGCCCAGCAGAACTGCCAGGCCTGAGGCGAGACCTGAGCCTGCATTAGCCATTTCTGGGCCAGATTCTTGTTTTCTATATTGGGATCATAGTACAACTGATGGAGAGCCTGGAAATAAAGAATAACAAAAGAGAGAGAGTCAAAAAATGGTTGAACAACTTCCATCTGAGAAATGTTTCCACACATTCACAATAGTGGGTGTCAGAGATGACGGACCAACTGAGAGGAGGAAAATGCCGTCGTTTGAGCTCCTATTTGGAGGAAAGAACTGGTTACCTGGCTGCTCTTTTCTCGCTCGCTCGCAAACAAACACACAGTAGACAGTTTACCTCAAAAACCTGAACAACTGAGAAAGCAATGACCTGAAAATGGCACTGTCTGAAGCACAGCTCTGAGTAATTTGAGTACTTGAGTGCAGGGAGAACAAGGAGGAGCAAGCCAAAGAGAAAAGAGATAAAGGATGAGTGTGAGAGAGGGAAATAAAAGAAGGGGGGAAAAGAGAGCATTAATTAAACAGACACCTCTAATCCCAGCAGTGCCAAAAGAGAGGTTTAGACACTACTCTGCAAAAATGCCTGCCTCTCTCTCCATCACACACAATACATATAGACACACACACACACACACACAGACACACACAACATGTACGTGCTCACTGAAGTAAAACTGCTGCCAGCCAGCACTAAGTGTCTGACAAGCAACACAGGGAAAAGAAAAATCTATTCAACGAGCTTCTGATCCTTGTCTTTACCCCTGAAGCCTGCTCGCATCAATTCCTCCACCAGCAGCCATTCTCCCCTCTTACTTCCTTCTCATTTCTCTCTCTCTGTTTGCCAAAAGTGTCCATCCAGTTTCATTCCTCATCCAGCTCTCTATCTTCATCTCAGTCTTCTGCTAAAATTCTTCCCTTCTCAGGGACATTTAGGCTCTCGAATAAAGGGAGGACAAACACATTTTTGTAAAGGAACCACTATCACGGTCACAGAGCACGATGATGTGATTGCAGCTCATGAACATCAATACGGAGTCAATGCCTACTGGAAGAGTCTCAGGTGGTGTTCTCTCCACGCCTGCCATCCCGCTACGCAATTATCTGTTACTGTATGAGGCTCTGAGCACGGTTGGCTGGTTGTTAATGAGCTGATTGTTCGCAGAGAGTCAGGTGGCATTCGTACATATACGTGTGTAAGAGACAGCTATAGGTGCAGGTTCAGTATGTGAAGCAGGTACTGTATGTCTATTCTGCATGTGGCTTTGACTTTTTGACTTGGTAGGTCTCTGTACTGCCTAAAACCACCTACAATAAGCTTCTGCATGACAGAACTGATGAAATATGAATGTGCTATTGTGTTGCGCTCTCTGTGCATCATTATCATGCCTTCATCCTAGAAAAGCATGAGCGCTAGGATGTTTTTTTGTTAGTCAGCTCCACTCTACCCTTTCTGTAAACGAGACTGTGATATGGGAGTTCAAAGCAGTGGCAGATCATTACCGCGGACCACTGTGTGATCGCAGACCGCTCCTTATCCAAACCCAAACACCACCCTGTCAGAGCGCCTGTCTTCCGAGGTTTATTATCAAAGCGCAGGACGCAAAACCAAAAATTTTGCTGCTTTAATCTTCTCACAAAGAACCGCCGCCTGTCTCCTTCTAGAAATCACGCCCAGCATGCGGCGGTTATTTCGACTAACTGTAATTGCCCATTATTAATCGGTTCTTCAAAAAAAAAACCACACACACACATGCACAACCCTGGAAACTGTATTTGCAACTGTAGCAACTAATCGCATCTACAGATGGTGGCAACCTGCCTGAACCACCTGGCTTCACCTGAGGATGGCGTGCTCTTGGCAGACACCGTCAAAGGTCATTAGCCTCCTCTATTGTCACTTTCCAACAGGAGGAGGAAGGGAGGATGAATGCAAGTGAAGAAATATGGCTCAGTTAGACAGATTCACCATCTGTTCTCACACATAACCGGGGATTTACTGGAGCTGGTATCCACTTGTGTGTTCCCTACCATGCCCAGGAGAATAACTATATTGTAGGTCCTGAGCTGTGTTAACAAAGAGCAGTACAATACTTACTAACTACACACGATATCAAGGACAAATGTCTAGCAAGTCAATGAGGAAGAAGCCACTGTCTGCAAAAGATAATTTAATTATTATTAAAGTATTACCAAGTGGCAGGAGATGTAGATCAAGACAGGCAAAAGGGGCAGCCTTCATTATGTTTTTGAAAGCATCATAGAAATATCTCCTCCCCCACATGCACGAGCCTACACACACACACTTTGGACATGTCTTTGCACACTGTGATCACACACAGCAGGTAATGGCATCTCTCTGCCATAGGTTCAGCGTGTTTTCAAGCCATCTGTCCACTAGAGCTCAAGCTCACGTTCAAAGTCACCACAGTGATGGGAGGGCAGTGTCGACGCTGTGCTGCAGAAGGCATCATCACAACTGCTGACCCCATCGTGACACTGCGCTATAATTGTGAGAGGCAAAGACATGCAGGGGAATGATGATTAATGAGGGAACAAAGAAGAATAGTTTGTGTGAGAGCGGGTGCGCGGGTGGTTGTTGACAGCATGCAGCCAAGACAGAAATTAAGAATACCATGTTGCCAATAGTGATAAAAATCTCAGCACATGAACAGCAAACAAACCCTTATACAGAGTGTCTCAAAATGCAAACCTCAGTTACATGAACTATTTCCTTTTTCACCACATTATACAAAAGACTGCCTACAGTCACTGAATCAATGGATGTGATGCTTGCTAAAATAAAAACTTAGGAAATAAAATATAAATGTGTGTATCATGTAACCTACAGACAAAGACACATGTTCCACCTTGAGCCTGCATATGTTTCTATCAATAGCTGAATGGTAATAGTGATCACGATCCCTCTTTTCCTTCTGAAAATATCCTCTCCGGACACCACAAAGGTACTCAATACATGATGCGTCATTTCTCAGTGTCAAATTCCCCTGCTCTGTTCTCTAATGTGTTAGCTGGCAGGCTGAATCCTCGGCTTTTAAATGCCATGAAACGATTTAATAAGAAGACCGCACTTGCTGTCACATACTGTACATCTTAGACCTCCTCACTTTTCTCGATCACAGTTTTTAAAAGGCAGCGGTGCATCACAAGCCAAGACCTCGACAGCCACGTTGACCCAGTATTGTTGCTGTGATTCTTTCTGGCGTTACAGCAGTTGTTTGTCTTGTCTGTCATCCTAACAGCACACTGTTTCACGGTAAATCTACAGCTTTAAAAAACCACTTGCTTGGACAGTGGTCGTATGCTAATTATAGTCCAGCGGAAATGTAAGGCAGTATATGCACCCATTCATTACACACACAAAGATACTGACAATGTGGCACTTTGTTTTACAGACTCAAGATTGAACAAAGAGCTTTCTATTGGACACATACAAATGTTGGGCCAGGAACCATCATCTCCACCACCATGTATACAACAAGCACACATTCGCCACCATCCCACTGTACAACAGTGACAACTCTGCACTGTTGCTCTTTTTTTATAGCGTTCCCACACATTTTCTATTTCAAAATTTCAAACTTTCTCAGACTCAGATTTCCACACTTCCCTATTTGACATCTGAGTGCAAATAGTAAGATGTTTATTATGTCAATAAATGACTTTAAAATCCAACATGATTGTTACATCCTGACTATGTATGCTATCATGTTGTCAAATAATTGCCAGAATATTGTAGCTAGGTACTGTAGCTCAGACAAATCAGCGTTCTTTCCAGGCTTTATATTTGCGATTGTCAGTCTAGCCCTTGGAAAACATACTTTTATCTATTGTGGCTGTGTGTGGCTCCACACTATTTTCTTGTAACATAATGAATAAATGATTGTATACTATTGTTACCCCCATATTTATGTCTGTGTAGCCTTGTTTATTCACTGTCTCCATGGAAAAGATGATGAATGCAGCCATAAAGATTTCCTTAAGCAGATAGTCCATTCACTTTTATGATAACTACAAGACTGCATAACTAATATTTGATTACTTGTGATGCTGTGTATATATGCAATGAAAGATATTGACACATTTTATTTCAAAGTAATTGGGATGTGGATGTTCGGATTTGATGATGTTAAAAGACTCTTTTGCATTCTGTGATGTTGTGTGGCTGCCTGCTCCAAAGGCCAAAAAAAAAAAATAACATTCTGCTTGTATGATCAGTTTATTTCATTTTCATTAATAGTCTGGAAACGGTAATATTTTTCAGACCTGAAAATGACGAAATTAAAATTCTATCCTTTTCCTTTCTGCGTGGGAACCCTGTGTCTTTTTCGCTGTTTCGCTCTCATCATCTTATGGGAAGTGCAATTTGACTGATACTTAATTGATGAACAGAACACACTACTGTGTGTGTGTGCGTGTGTGCGTGTGTGTGTGTGTGTTTGTTTGTGTGTGTGTGTGTGTGTGTGTGCTGGTGGTGTGTATTCAGTTACCTGCTGTTGTGACCGGCAGAGAGGATAATACAATTACCGTTAAAAGCAACATCTGAGATTTTTCTAAAAGCATTAAGCTGATGCTCTGACACAGACACTAATATGATGCTTTTAGGTGCACACACAGATTGTAAAGAAACCTACTCTTATTCCTAGTGAATGAACCGTGTTGTGTGGATTCCATAACTACGAATTCAGTACAAATATGTCAGTCTAGTCAAATTATCTAGAAGGAATATGGAAAGAAAATATAAATCAGTCTAAATATAACTGAGTCTTAAAGGAACAATATCACATCAGCATTTCCAAACAAGTTCAGATTTACTCATCACTACGAGCTATATACAATACAATAGCTCATATTTTGAATATATCTGTGCATTATGAGCTATATGGATGGGATATGGGTGGAAAATGTGCTGTATTGCATGTTTATTTTTTATCTATCTATCTATCTATCTATCTATCTATCTATCTATCTATCTATCTATACCACGTACATTTAATTTCAGGGCACCTAGTTAGGAAGGGGTGAGGGTGGTAGGAAGGTGTCTGTTTCATCAGCTAATGAGATTACTGATGGCGCTGCACCACTCAGAGACGGCTGGCTGCTTTGACAGGATCCGAAAGTGCACCTTAAATTGTACAAAACGAAAAGATGAATAAAAGTGACGGATTTGTCCGATTTCTGAAGCAGATCAGTCTGAAGGTCAGAGTTCAGTGTCTAAACATACGCTGCAATGACATGGCAGATGACATTCCTGAACACTTTTTAATTCGAAACCGTTCATTGAATTCACTACGCTGACATTTAACCACTGCACTCATCTCCTGTTTCAGATAATCAAATGAAACGCTGAAAATATATCCGACAGGAGGCTCAGGTTATTTTTTGATGAATATCAGGCACTATTTTTGCTCGCTTCGATTGTAGATGAGACACTTGACTAAATAAAAAAAAAAATAGCTCGATCTAATAAAAACGTCCACGTAAATCCACTAGGCTGTGCATCAGTTCCTAATACGTCATAACAAATTATTTATGACGTTCCCACGTTAATTATACATTTACTTGTACTAGTGTTTTCTCTAACATTAAGTAACAGGAACAATGAGAGATTTAGACCACTTTCTTCACCTGTAGACCTGAAACACCAACTAATGAACAAGGAGATTATCCACAGGGAGACAGGACGTTGCTCATTGTTTGTTATTCTTCTTCCTCCCTTATTATACCACCAGAAAGCACAGTATCAAGCCAAGCCTTTCCCCCCACAGGAATGTGCTTCCCTCCCTTTAAACCTGCCTCTAATCATTTCTGTCGCATCGCCAACCTCCTTTCACCCCCACCTCTTTCTTTACTGGCACTGTCACAGACATCGACCCTGTCCCACCCCTCCTTCCCTCGCTCCCTCTTTCCCTCCCTCGCTCCCTCCCTCACCTCATCCCTCAATCCATCTCATCACATCGACTCCGCTCTTCCACAGAAGCACCTTCCTCGCTCTCTCCATCCTCCCCATTGCCCCCCCCCCCCCACCCATCAGCGGCCACCCAGCAGGGAGATTCATCACAGCAACCTGGCAGCCACAGTCAAAACACACGCACGCACACGCACACACACACACACACTAATACATCCAATCCAACAGAGAAAAACGAGACTCAGACAAGCATTTTTCAATGACAGAGAAGGCAAAGAATTGGCGGGTTACAACCTGTTATTTTGCTCTCATCTGATCATCCTTTATCAACACTATCCATTCAGTCAAGACTAATTTAAAGACCTGCTTAATTCCTGTATGCAAACACATCAACATCATCTCTCCAGATTAAATCAGTGCTGTAAAAACAAAGCTGATGGGATGATGACAAGTCTAAAAAATAAATAAATAAAAAAAACTTACCTTCTCTACGTTTTCCACCGTGAAGTCCAGGGCGTCCGGTGTGGCTACTATCCTCCCCGGCGTCTCCATATCTCTCTCCGCTGACACGGAGCTGTCAAACGATCAAAAAGAGGAGCAACACATTCAAGGAGCTGACAGCCACCGTTAAACTTCCTTTTACAGACACTGTTATCGCCAATACACCTCCACAATAGCAACCGGCAATGTGTAAGTTAGACAAGTAAAGCATCACAGATTTAAAAATATAAAGATGACACGAGAGGCTAACCGGCGAGCTAACGTTAGCTCGTGACGCTAACCTACACTATAGGAAAACACTATAGCAACGGCTAGCGCCGCTATGCTAACGAGCTAACGTAGCAATACGTTACCCTAGTGCCAAATGTAAGCAAGCGAGACATATATATTATCATTTTCAGAGTTTGGAAGCGTTATTTAAATAATGCCGTCTCCGTGTATTATCTCTAGGCTGTCCAGAGGACCAGCATTTTCACACCTTTTCTGTCCTGCGACGGTTTGAGACGATGCTGGCAGCTCCCTGCCGCTTTTCTGCCTCTGCTCCGTCACCGGGAGCTTTTTTTCTCTGCTGCGTTCAAAGCACTGTGGGAAATAGCGCAATCACAGCGTTAACTGCTGGTCAACGGCCACCCAGTCAACAACGTCAATAGAAACAGCGATTTCTAAAGTTTCCACAGTGGAGAATACACAAATGCGCAGAGATTCGTGTTATTAGTATCTTTGTAAGTTGACCTGTTGTGTTTGTCGTTAAATTATTTAAGGAACTATTATCTTATGTTTCAGTTTCGTTTTGTCGGTTTTTTTTGCGGCCAAACGCTCTTCGGAAATCTCGTACATGAACGGCATTTGAATGTTGCATTTCCCCCTCTATTTATTGACATGTTATGGTCATATTATAGAGATACAGCTGGTGTCAGGGGTAATAAATTCAACCCTATTCACAATGTATCTCACATGATGTCACTAAATATATATATATATATGTATAAAATAACCCCCGGGTCCTCTAATGCGTCTTACTTACTCTGAAAATATCGAGGACGTTTCAAAACATGCAAAAATTTGAGAAAATATAAGACATTCATGCGTGTGTACCTCTCCTTAAGGAAGAAATCAAGGGCGAAATCGGACATCAACATTTAAATTAAAATAAAATCGACCTATCTGTGTTTGTGTTAGCACCTATTTGTGTCCAAATGCACACACGCCTGACACACACACACACACCTCTATAAGGAGCTTGATGAGACCATCACAGCTAGAGGGGGGATTTTGCTAATACTAATACATGAATATTTCTACAGTTTTAGACAAGAAACATCTACAAATCAAGCCGGACCCTTCCAAACAACACATCTGACCATTCATCACACTTTCCAGGCCACTTATGCAGCAACATTATATAAAAATCAATGTATGCTTTATAGATTTCCACAGGCTCACATAGCCAATTAATCTGATGTCTAAAAACAGCACATAGAACAGGAGGAGAAGTGACAACAGTCAGACGATACTGCTGTATGAGCCCAAAAATATATATCATCTATACCAAAGAATTAGCAGAGGAAACCTAGTGCCACGAATCATTTTACATGTTGATGATGAATATTCAGCTTCAAAACAGGTTCAAAGCCAGACAGAATATTTACTTCATAGCAGTCACCAGGTAATGCCCCCCTCTCTTTTAAAGATAGCTCAGTTCTAACTAATTTTAAATTTGGATTTGAGCATCAGTTTCACAGGAACTTGGTGCCAATATAAAAAAAAAACAATGTATGCTGTTGAAAATGATATTAATAGTGTCATATTCATTGGAACTACATCCTCCAGAGAAGTATTGTGACACATTTCACATTTTCTCTTTAACCATGTGTGTTTTTCCCCTCACAACACGGGAATCAGCTGTAGAGCCACAGCGCCCCCACGTGTCCCACTAAAGACATCACACTACAGTAAAACGCCCTGTAGAAAGAGCCAGTCATGCAAATAAACAAATAAATAAATAAATAAAAACAGAGTGAGGATGATACAGTTTAAGCTTCCGGATCAAGTCAAATACATGAAGTATGTTACAAAAGTATGTTTATTATTATTTATTTATTTATTTACTTACAAAGACCTGGTTTAATTATTTACACATTAAATTAGTGACTGTAGAACAGAATGATTCACAAAAGAAAAAAACAGCAATAATTCAATAAACAATATATAATCAGTTTCAGAAGTTGCTACCTGTTCTTATGTAATAACAAAATAATAATATATTAGCAAAAAATATATTATAGATACGTGAAAGGCTAATATAAACCACCGTTTTTGTGTACTTACAGAAATAAGTGAATAAACAAATACATAAATAACATAGACTAACTCTTCAGTCACTGAGTAGAAATGGTGGACAGAATACATTCAGTATGTGAATATTTGCACTGTTTTGTGCTTCAAATGTCAAAATAAACATAAACGAAATGTTAGATATTTATTTATTTATGACAACAGTCAGCTGTGCAGTGATTTGTGTGGCTGCAGTGTGTGTTAGTGCTCTGAAGCTTCAGGACTTCATTGTGTTTGTAGCTGGAGAGTTTTTCCTGTTGCTTTGATATAACTTGCCCGTATGCGCTGTGTGGGTAGGTGTCAGTCTTTGTACTGAATGCGCGTCATGGCACCGAGTCAGAGCCACTGACTATTTTGAACAGGGAACACGTGGCACACTGAAGAGAGAGAGAGAGAGAGAGAGAGAGAGAGAGAGAGAGAGAGAGAGAGAGAGAGAGACTCACTCCTCCTTCAGTCTCTCCAGCCACGCACACACTGGCAGAGCTGCTGTCTGCAGTGTGGTGTAATACAGTACAGATATCTGAGATTTCTTCAGCCACTCTTTTAAAGTCTGACGGGATCGGACGGCGAACAAGAGAGAGAGAGAAAGGACAGTCCTGTGGAAACAAGACGAGGCGACGTTTGTTTTGGTTTATTTACTTTAACTGTGTGAGGACGGAGATGATGGAGACCAAACTCTGGGCTGCCCTTTGTGCGCTACTGCTCGTTAACTTTGGATCAGCTGATCATGGTAGGTTGTTTGTTTTATTATATCTAAATATCTATTTAATCTTGACTTCCTGTTTCCAGTTTGTGCTAGACATTGTCATAATGTTGTACCACCTCCCCCCTCTCTCTCTCTCTCTCTCTCTCTCTCTAATCTCACCTGCCTCTTCTCACCTGTGGTGTCTTTGAACAGAGATTTAACATGGCAGAGCTGTGTGTGAAGTCTGCTTAGTTTCTCCTTGTTGCACCATAAACATACGATCATCTCAGTTCTCTCCTGAGATCAGAGGTTGACAGACTGCTTCTTCCTCTTTTGGCTTGCATTGCCTTCACACATCCTGTATTGCAGTTACCCAGCTTCTGCTTTTTCTCCTACCTGTTCAAACCATTTTCTTCCTCCTCCATCACTGCCTCTCACATAAAAGCAAAATGAGACTATTGACATTTGAAAGGATTTTATTGGGCAGAACTGTCCCATCAGCTCCTCAAGCTGCAACTCGAATGAATAGAAAACAGCTTGGGCTCCACTGGAGGACATTTATTGGCTGTAAACGAGCAGGGAAGTACATTGTGATAAATGACACCTCTAACTATGTGCAGCAGCACACTGTCATTTTACTGGGTTCATGCTAATTGGCTCGCCTCTGTAGTACAGTATGTAGTCTTTATGAACAGATTTTAAAGCAGCGCAATGACAGCAGCTTCCGTTTTCACTGTGACCAGACTTTATACAGGATATAAATCATTATTATTATACAGAATTTATACAGCACAGATTGCATTGGGCCTGTATTGGCATAAACATACGTTATATAGATGATCTCAAAACCCAGGATGCCCGTCAGGTACAACTTTTGATTTCAAATATTTGTTCACTCTCTTGTTTCCTTCACAAAGGGCAGAAATGACAGTTTATTAACATTCTCAATATACACTCAAGCCTTTAATTACTGTCCAGAAAAAGAAATCCCTCTGAGCTTTTTCAAGGCAAAGAACATTTAAAAATATCCAGTCACTCTCTGTTCTTACATGTCGTATGGTCAAAACCCCTTTTTTTGTTTCACTCTGAACTTAGCTGGCCTCCATTCAAACTAAGCAATCACATTATTATAGTCTTTCTAGAAGTCTTACAATATACAAAATAAAACAATACACAAACATCTGAAACAGCATTTCCTGGTTGTTAAGACTTACATTTATATACATGAAATAAAACGAGCTAAACTCAGCTATATTGTCTTATTTTGTCTATTTCTGTCCGTTATTTGATTTATGTGAGACTTAAGATGAAATTATTTCAGATTTATTAGTTACATAATGATTGAAGAGCTGTTTCATTTATTTCAGATAACGTCTTCTGGTTGGGTGATTCTATAAAAAAAATTATTTGTGTTTAAGGAAGGAAACGTTTTTGTGGCAGATGTTATTTGTCGAGCTCGGCACAGAAGACAAGCTCTTTGTTTGCAGTGTAAGGGATAGTGTTTTTGGTGTCCTGTAAATCCATGTGGGACGTCCACACACACAATAAATAACACAGACCAACCCAGGAGCTGAAAAGAAGATGAGAGGCTGAGAGGTATGACATGCAGCTTGAGAGGTCACACAACAGTTGGCAGCAAACATCTGAAATAAGTGCAGGTGAAAAGGCTGCAGCCTTTCAAGCGTTTCAAAATTAGCTGTGCAACAACTAAAAAAAAATCCACAATCAGGTGCAGTGAAACCACCAACACAGCAGCAGCAGCAGCAGCAGCAGCTGTGTTTTACAGCAGTAGTTAGATCAGTCTTACACAGACGGTATTACTGATTGCCACTTCCAACGCACTTTGAGTGCTGAAGCAGCAGACATCTGCTCGCAGAGGAACGGTTGGCTGTTCATCTCGCTGGCAGGGTCAAGAAGTGAGAAACTAGCTACTTCCCCAAGTACATGCTGCTTTGGCTCTGAAAGATTGTGAGTAAGAGCCCGTAATATCTGGAGAGAGGAGTGCGCAACAGTGGAAACAGTGGTTCTCTTTATAAATCTACTCTACGCACACATAGACACACACATATATACAAAAACAAGACATACTACTCCAGCATTTGACCTAAGCAGCTCTAATGCAGCTAAAGTGAGAGAACAAGGCCAGTATTATACACCAAGCACCTCTGTCTATTTATGAGTGTGTCTGTTTAGAGTTCAAATAGGTCTCTCTCTCTCTCTCTCTCTCTCTCTCTCTCTCGCTAACTGTGTATGTGCTGATGAGCTTGCGTGAGTGATTATGGAGGTAATGAAAGGCATCATGGCAGTGTGTTACTGAACGGTAATGACATTACGTTACATTAGTGCTCTGGTCTTTATCAAAGGGAAGCAGGTAGAAACAGAAATGAAGACTTAGTGCTGTAGAGATCAAGACCGGGGAAGGAAGAAGAGAGAGCAAGCGAGCGAGAGAAACTGAAGGTCTTCATTAAAAGGACATTACTTCAAGGATCAAAGTCATGCAAAGTAAAAAAAATCTTAGTCAGCCCTTATTCATTTTATTTTGTGCTCCCAAATGATGTTTTACAGTAATGTGACTGTTAAATTCTCAGTAAACATTCAGTGGTTCCCAACTAGGGGTCAGGTGAGGTCTTAAGAGAAATCTGAGGAGTTGTAACATGATTAACAAGATAGCAAATGAGGAAAAAGCATATTGTTGCAATGCCAATTCTGTTTTTTTAAAAATTTGTTTTGATGGAGTAACCCTGGATTTCAGCCCTCGAAAAACTTCTGAGGGTCACGAGTAGCTTCACTTTCAAGGGTCATGTCTGGATGAAAAAGAAATGATCTTCTTACTGAACACTTCAGCAAGACACTGAATCTCTGTTAAAGCTGCTCACTAGAAGACTGGGGATGATCTGAGCATATAACTGTATTAAAATGCTGCACTGCTTTGCTGGGAAAAAGTATGCACAGTCACATAACTTTCCCTGGATGAATTATATATGTGTATGGATTGTTCAGTTTTAATAACGGTTGTTTGGATAATGACGGGGCTTGTGCTGACTAATGTACTCTGCACACAGTCTGTTGTTCCGTGTTTGCTTGGAATAATGAGCAAATAAGCAATTAATGACTCTGAAGACATCACCAGAGATGGACTATTATCCAAATTTGACTCTGTTTTCTCCTCGTCAGACGGTAACCATACCAATCCTTCCCCTGGTCCTGAGGCTTCATCTGCAGACTCTGTACCTGTTTCTAGCCTGAACCCCATCAGCCAAGCTGTTACCACACCTTCAACGAATGGCTCCGACACAGCTCCAAGTTCAAATGTCACCAGCAGTTTGACCAACAACACAAGTACAGAACAGAAAGCTATCTCTCTGACACCTGAACCAAAGAAAGATAATGGTAAATATGCAGCTCTGTGTTTTTAATCTGATGTTCTTCACGGATCAGATGTCGTGGTTATTGTTTCTGTCTGTTTGAGGTTTTTCCTGTGAAGAAGTTTTGACACACTTCAGAAAGATTTAGCTGGGAGTCCAGCAGCAGGTGGTTTAGAGTTTAGGAGCTATATTTAACAAAGTCCTTATCTCTACTTTCCACGTCCAGAAGTGGACCACAGAGTGAATGGTGGGGTTAAAGTGTTGGCAGTCATGCAACAAACACAGGACAGGCAGAAAGATAGAGCTTATTCTAGTTTATTTTAAACAACTTGCACACAGAGAAGAAGAGAACCTTAGAAATTGTGTAGGATAAAAGTAAAAGGAGAATATAAAAGGTATGAATGACTGGTGCAGTGGTAAATATACCCTGAGAAAGGTTCGGTCTGAAGAGATTCAGATGGCGTTGAGAAGAGAAGTGATTAAATGCTGTGTGACTTTTCACAAGGGGGTGAGAAAGGTAGATGTGAATACTAACCCCCCCAGGCGCGCGCACACACACACACACACACACACACACACACACACACACACACACACACACACACACCGGCGCTGGTTCACACATTATACTCGTAACATATTCACAGGCTAGACACATTTTTAGTTTATTTTGTGGAAACAACTGTTCATATTGGAGTACTGTTTAGGTTGGGTATCTCTGTTTAAACATGCAGTACATTGTGTACTGAATTTGAGTATGGCTAATGTGGATTAGCGGCAACATTTGACTGTCAAAGTATAAAACATAGGCACAGCATACATTTGGATATTGTGGTATATTGTAGCAGCTTCATTGGACACAATTTCACAACGCCAGTGGTCCATTTCCTTCTGCTATGTAGCCGACCATTTAGCATTCCACACTCAACTTTTTGGCACTATCCAGGTACATCTCACTCTGCACCACAATGTAAACCTCATTTTGGTGCGTGAGAAAGTCAGGGGATCAACAAAGTCATTGGTAATATTAATAATTTATTCAAAAAGTTATTGAGATATTTCAGTCTGGAGTCACCACCAATCTCATCCATAGAGCTGCATGGCTAGCATGGCTAAAAATGACTAGCAACATCTGTTTCCAGATACAGACACGTCTATTATTAAGTGCAATTTTACAACATGCATACCCATATACTTAAAAGGTGTAAACAGCGTATATGACTTAGATTTTTTTCCTATTTATAGTATATCTTTTTTTCTATTTTATTCTATAATATTCCTATATTTTTCATCCACTTCGTATATTATGAGCAGCATTGTTCAGCAGGCTTGTGATCACATCTGTTCAGTATTGCAGCACACATATAATTACAGTATTTTTATGATGGTTTTCTCTTTCTGTAGGTACCAACATCGTTCCTGTCCCAGAGGCTGATAATTTGACAGATCATTTGACAACACAGCCTCCAATTCCTGCTTCTGGGAGCCACACCCCCACCTCTCACATCCCTGTTACCACCATCGCCATCAACGCCACTCATCCAGCTCACACTTCCCCTGTAGACACCACCCAGAGCACCACACTATCCACGAACACATCGTCCCATGTTGAATCTACACTTCCTCACTCCACCAACCAGACCACTCACCCTAAAACACACTCATCCACTTCTGCCCCAACACCCGAGCCAGCAACTACCACTACTACCACCATCACTCAGCCCAACTTAACATCCAACACCAGCTCCTCTCATGAGACCTTCAATTCTGTGTCGCCGACGCTCACATCCCCGCAGAAGACTTCACAGCCCGACGGACATACTGAGACCTCCAGCACAACCCGCCAAACATCTACCACCACTCCCTCCCAGAAAGACCATAACAACCCCTCCCCCCTCAACGTTGGGGGTGACAGTAAGTGCATAATATCTTCTGTGTTACTACGTGAATTTGCTGTGGACGATTCACTGCTGGGATATTGACAGAGCCACAAGTGAATTGGCTTAACAACAAAGGCGATGCTGTTCTTTGTTTTCCAGCACAAGCCAGTCCTTGCGTCTACACACACAGACACAAACACACACCACGCAACCCCCCGCCCCCTCCGTCTACATCTTCTCCGAGCACTGTCACCACCAAGTACTCCACAATCATGGCCCTGTTTGGAAAAGGGACAGAGGCAGTCATGGGACTCAAGGCCTCAAGAATGCTCTGTTTTCCTTCTTTTTCTGCCTCTCTCGCCCTCTGTTTGTCCGCTAAACGATTTATATATCTACAGTATATGTATCTCTATCTGCTTTTCCACCTTGAGAGGACTTTTATCGAAGAAGAAGGAAAACCTGATTAACTCTTCTCAGTTGACTAGCATGCTTGAATACAGTTAAAAAATAAAATCCTCCCTGCCTCTCTCACTCCGTGTGGTTTTATTAGGCCATACTTGGCATCTCGCCTCTTTCCATTAGCCAGAGGAGTAGGGAGCATTCGCTGCTCTGTGGTTGTTGTTTCAACCAGAGGATATATTAAAAAAAAACAGCTAAGTTTACAAAATAGTCTTCCATAGCAACATCCATATACAGGCATATACAGACACAAACTCCTCCTGCACAGAAATATACAAACACAGAGCGACATCAGCATTAGAAAGGTCAAGAGTGATGATGTTAGAGATTAACCACACTCCTAGAGAGAAAACTAAAACATACTGCACTGCGGGCACATACAATATAAACTCTAATTTTAAAATAGAAATCGTAAAATTATCCTGAAAATAAATTTACTTGTGCAACAGTGAGCTGAAGTACAGGCAAGCTTAACATCATCACCCTGTGTTTTGACATTTCTGTCCGGAGCTACATGATGAATGGTGTAGTTCAACGTGCTGCTGTTGGGTCTAAATTTAGCTCCAGTCACAGCTTTAAGTAACCGTTTAAGAAGCTGTACACCCAATTAAGTAGTGGTACAGGCCGTCTTTAATGGTGCATTGCTTGCTTGTTTACTCAGGTTACAGTGTGCTCAGTTATTGTTCTTGTTCCAGCAACGATGGTCCACGAGTCTCCCAAATTAGACCCCCTCCTGGCTGGCCTGGTGTCAGCCTTCATCATCACTGCTGTTATCATCACTCTGCTCCTCTTCCTCAAACTGCGCCGGAGAGACAACAGACCAGAGTTCCGCAGGCTGCAAGATCTACCTATGGTGAGCTACACTTTAACTGCTGCTGCAACTATAATGCATTATGTTATACTGTATATAAGTTTTAACTGGCTTTAGTAGACCAAGAACAGAGCAACTTCTAGGTTTCCAAGTTGGAGTTAATCCTAAAATCTCACATTTAAAAGTGCAGACTGGATCTGAAATGAAATGTCTTGCAGAGAGTTAGATGAGGAGATCAGTACCACTCTCATGTCTGTACATGAAGCCGTTAGTTTACCTGAGCACAAGAAGCACTGGAAACTGTGAAAAAACAACTAGCCTGGAGTCACCGCTCGTTATCTGGAAACCTTGAGGTGATGGCAAGACTCCAGGATGTTATGGCACTGGCCAAAAAAGTGGTCAAGCACATAATCATGCGACACCACAATGTTTTTACATTTTTTGTTTTTGTACAGATTAAACAATGAGATATGACATATTTATTAAAGAGCTTTAGAGGTGCTGGCAGACTGGATTTTGTTACTGTTGGACAGAGCCAGGCAAGTGGTATCGACATTCCCATGTAACTCTTATTAAGAAAGTAAATATTACCCAAAATGTCAACTGTTCCTTTGTTAATTTGATTAATGACTCGCTAGCCATGGGAAGTTGTTCTTCCTAATGGCTTAGCTGATCTTTAAAACAATAAAAAAATGATTAATTAATCATTAATTACAACTTATAAACCCTTATCGAGGGTGATTTATTATAGCACCACGAAATCCATAATATTGTCTAAAATTGAGTACTTTGACTGTGGCTGTGTAAAGATGTTTTAGGCTGTGTTAGTTATTAGTTATGTTATTCAATTTTTTTCTGTGTAGGACGATATGGAGGAGGACACACCCTTGTCCATGTACAGCTACTGATGGAGGCACGATTTCAGTTTTTGGCGCCCAAATATTCTCCTTGAATCCAGGCTCATGCTGCAGCGGCTGTCAAACCTGGTCTCTCTTCCTTAATCTGCACCATACAGAAAGAATTCTGGGTAGGTGTGAGCAAAGCTGTGGATTGCTTTCATTTATCCAGAACACTGACATGTAGGAAAGGACATGTTGAAGCTGCAATGGACAATGAAGATTATCACCCACGTTTGGATTGTTTTGGCTATTTTTGTGTGTGTAATTACAAATTAGGCCAACGCCCCTGTTTAATACTGTGTGCTTAAAGTTTTTCAGCCCATCTTTTTTGGGTATGGGAGTTGTATAATACATTTTGATTTCCCTAGATTTGAAAAGGGTAGGTATGAAGCAGGAGGCAACATAATCAGATGTATCCATCATTTGGATGGGTCACACCTGGGCGGGGACACACACACACACACAGGTTTACTTTCCCTGTTATCAGTTAATGTTAGAAAGTCTGGCTGAGCGGCCAGAGAAAAGAAATTAACATAACAAACAAGCCTGATTATAGTGTTAAAGAGGTTGCACTTTACTTTTTCAGGAGTGGAAAAAAAAAAAAAAACATGTTTGTGTATGAGGAGATTTGAGTTTCGTGTGCACACGTAAGTGCAGACATAGCAGTGTGTGTGTTTGTAGGTGTGTGAGTCTGTTAAAAGATGTATGTATGGATTTTTGGAGGCATGGCAGGGGATATTTTAAGTGTTTTCTCTTTTCTTCTTCAGTTTTCTGTTCTTGAAGGTCCTGCTGCCTGCTTTTGGCCTGATTTTGATATGTGCAGTGTGTTTTTTTTTTGTTTTGTTTCTTTCCCGGGGTCTTGTATCCAGGAGAGAGTGCCTTACACAGTATAGGAACAGCTCTTATTGTATATTTATATTCAAACCAATTAACTTCCAGAATTGCCACTCATTCCCAGTTCTTTCCCATACAATTCCCATTTATAAACGCACACTCCGGGGCGAGGTAGCTGCTCCGACTTGCCCTTAGTTGAAGACTAGCCTTGAGCCATGAGGCACTCATTCATACAATGACAGTTGCAGAAATTGGCCAGTGGCCTTTCCACACAATGTTAGCATTGTCCTGTGCATGGTAAATACTGTACTACTGATGATTGCATCATGCAAAGACAACTTCATCTTCAACTCTTCATCTTAGTTGCTGCTTTAGCGTTCGCAAACATATTGAAAATGTTACCTGGACTGACCTGGCAGCACCTTGTTCTCTCAGTAGGCGAGCTCACAAACATTGACTGTGCATCAGCCTCGCTGTGTGTTTGCTCTGCAAATATGCAGGAAAATGTGAGCGGAAGCGAGACAGATAAAAGACGACAGAACAACCCACGCTGACAGAAACCAATACTTGTGTTCACAATTCATCTTTGTATCAAAAATACACACTGGCGACAAGTTGAAGGAAAAAAACATGTCTTTGTAAGGCTGAAGACGTTCCCTCACTTACTGTTTTGACCGTTTTTTCCCCTTCGTCACCCGACTTTATATCCAATTCTAAATTATACAGTTGAGAGGTCTGATATTGGTGTTAATAAGTATTCTGAATGCATAATGAGGCTTTGCTGCCAGATGTGGATTATCGGACTGTGTTTTATGATTAAAAGTATTTTGAAACAATCCTCTGCATCTCCTCTTATTCCAACTTCAGATCTCTGTTATTCCCCGTTTGTTGTGAACTCTTCTTTTTGCCGCAAGCACCAACAAACACAAGCTCAATCAGAACAGAACATGAATCTACAGAAGCAACCACAGAAAGTCGAGCTGCTCGCTTTCAACTTTTACACAGGGTTTTATTGTTGGAGACAAAATACAAAACATTTTCTTTACAGACCAACAATGAATGAATCAGTGCACTGCCTTACTGCAGCGCCACTGCACAATACTTGGCAAAAGTAATAAAACTGCAGCAGAATGGTCTGATTCATCAGCCATTATCTGACCACAATAACAAATAAATGAGCCTTTTCTTCATTAAAGGTCTCTTCTACTACAATATTAAAAGCTATAGAAGGAAAGCGTGTTAGAAGAGGTTTGTTTAGATAGTGTTATGTTCTGCTCTGTGCCATTTACTGTTTGCTAGAAGGGTCTTTCACTGCTCACTATTGACTTATGAGACAATCTGACTTCTTAGATGGGCTGCATACTGTCTGTGGTCACTTTTATCACCCAATACTCCAAATACACACCCCATTGAACACCTACCCTGCCCATCAGCTCCCCTGTGGCTGTGCACTGAGGTCTGGGATCCACGATGGGGGGTGTCTGGATGCTGAAATATTTAACAGCTTGACACCAAGTCTGGCACCGTGTGACTCATGTCAGACATGGCAACATAAAGGGACTCTTGACTGTGTTAACTGAGTTGTGTTCATATACAGACATCACAGTGGAGGTTAGGGAGGGGTGTTGGTGCCTCGGTAATGTAAATGGATATTTGATTCTTCTTTGCCTTCACTTCAGATGCATTACCAGGAATCAAAACCTAATACCTCATCAGATTCTTCCTGGATTGTAGAGTGCATTATGTCAGGAAGAAAAATCCATTAAATATCCATTACTCTGCTTCACTGAGGAGTGAGGCTTACCTATTGTACATGATCACCAGAACTTACAGCTTAAAAAGTGCTGTGAATCTTTGTTATATTACTGATCAAAGCTCATCAAAGTGCAATTTTCTCAAGTTAAAGTTAAATTAATTAACTTAAAAATACCAACTAAAGGCAATATAAGCGTACTATGAGTGATCAGTGGAGTGATAGGCAGAAATGAAAGTCCTGCAGACTGTAACTGCACCAAAACTTTACCCAAACCCAACAATCTGTAATCATAACCAACCTAAACATGACTATTTTTAAAAAATCTGCCTGAAACCAAACCTTGTGGGTTTAGTGGACCAATCACAGTGCCTCTGTCCTATAACTCTGGTAGGACCCATAATTTATCGGCAGTGACTCGCAACGTGGGTGTGGCAAAAAAAAAAAAATGAAAGCATGATGTTGACTTTTGATTTCAACATTTTGTGCCCAAAGCTTCAATCAGTTGCTTACAAAAGATGCTACTTTGCTGTTACAAAGCCACCATGGTGAAAACAATCTGAAACCCTCACAAAAGAATCTTGGCTTTTAAGCAGCTGCCCGTCTCCTCTGTTTGTTCCCAGCATCCTACCCGTCTGTGCATGTGGAGGCAGTTACTGCAGATTATTCAAGAGACAATTTGCGGCTATCACTGTTCTCAGCAGTTTGTGCAGTCCTTAAAGCCCTCGGCCTCTAGCAGATATCGGCAACTAAATCGAGGAGAAACAAAGCTTTGATGAATAGAGTTTTAAACAAAGAGGCACCAAAACCAGTTGGCTGAATACTTTGGTGGTTTGTTACTGTGGTCGTGGGTTAGGGTTGGGGGGGGGGGGGGCATGACATGGGTTCAGATAGTTGTATATTAGATGCTTGTCTATTTGAATAATAAGCAACTGGAAAAAAAAGCTGTAGTGTGACCTGTCCAGAGCCTGTGACACTTCTGGTATTCTCAAATAACAGTTCATAGTTAGCTTTTGAGAATTTCCCAGACTAGTCACAAAGTTTCCCCCGATAGTATGAATTAAGTATCATAAAGCAGATCTATTAAGCAATAGTAATAACACTAAGTATGATGACTTAATTACTCAGTTAGTTATATGTATGTGCTTCTGTTGTCATGCTAAGTCTGCTGCTATAGTTGTTTCCTTTCCCCTTCCCTTAGGACCAAAAAGGAAATAAGCTGTTATCCTGTCATTTTCTATTTTGGTTCTCAGAATCGGGCTGATCAAATCAAATTAATTTAAAATTAATAATACATCTCAGTGTGTCGGGAAAAAATGGAAGAAATGTCTTCATGTTGCATTACAGACGTCACCTTTTTAAAAAAAAAGGTCAGAGATCATCAAGACTCAAGTCAGATCCTAAATCTGGGTTTGCATCGTCACCAAGGAAATCTTCACCATCGTCGTCATCATCACCATCATCATCATCATCATCCTCCAGATCTGATCCTGGACCGGCAAAGTCACTCCGTCTGGACTGGACGCTCAGACGTACACGGGGCTTCTGGTGAAGAGCTGGCAGAGGTAAAGAGCAGAGAAGGAGCAGTTACTTTGTGTGTGTGAGTGACTGAGTACCTCCTGTGGGATTAGGCTGGAAGACATTCAAATGTTTTCCCATAACAACTGTGTACCAGTAAGTGTGTGCGTGCATGCGCGTGTGTACGATCGTCAAATTAGCCCTGGCTTCGTGGGCCAAAAATCACTCTGGGAAACATTTAGTGCAGATTGTAATCTCTTCCGGGAACATCAACCTTCTGTTACAGTAAGTCTCCGGGGTAAGCAGCGCTTGTGCTCAAACATACAAACACACTGTGTACCAAATTTCCCAAGAAATTACTGTTGGAGAGGAAATGAGAGCTTCACTGCATTATCTGCTGATAGCAGACACACAGCAGGTCCACAAACTTGGTCACAATGGTGCTGTACATCTCCAGATTCCTCGCTTTTTTGACTTTCATCCCAACTCTTTTTAAAACTTTTTCTTTGTCTTCAGAGACAGTTAGCTTAGCTTGCCTTTGGAGGACCATTTCTTGGTTTGTGGCTGCCAATTAGACTCCACGACAAACATGAGAGTAGCATCGATCCTCTCATCTAATTCTCGGCAAGGGGCAAAATGTCAAATTATTCCTTTATCTAATGGTGTGTTGAAATCATGGCAAACACTGACGAGTGCTCCTGTGCTGAGTCATATCTGAATCAGAGCGAAGGTTGAGCCAGATGTGTGGGGGATGAACAGGATGGAGAGACTACACGTTCCATCTTGTTAAAACCGTCAGTCTGTGCCCATCTGGGCACTCTGTGTACTGTTCTCTCTTGGTTGGTGCGATCCAATTGTCAAAACATTTGTGTTGGTGTACGTGAAGGTGGACAGAGAGCTTGATGAAATGATATGATGGGGTTGAGGAGTCAGCGCACCGTACTTGTGGGTGCACAAGACAACTGTGCTTGGGTGTATTTTTCATTCAGAAAACATTCGTCCTCACCAGAGTCTTTGTCTTCCAGCCAGGACAGATCATCGGAGCTGACCTCAGCCAGGCTCGGGGTCGGACTAAAGTCTTCTGAGTCAGAGTCTGCCTCTTCAACTCTGACCCCTCTGGTGTGGCTGCGAGGGGGTGGGAGTGGCGATGCTCCTGAGTCCAAATGAAAGACATAGATAGCTCCATCATGCTGTTTGTTTGAGTGTGTGTGTGTGAGTGAGTGTGTGTGAGTGCCGGAGAACAAGACAGACTTACCTGATGTGTGTGCTGACAGCAAAGGCGTTGGTTGATGTTCTCTGAGAATGAGTCTCCTGACTTCCTCCTTCAGCTCTGACACAGTTGTTCTGTTGTAAGAGATGGATTGCAACATATAAGAGATAGCAGACAAAACCACACACACACACACACACACAACACACACGCACGCGCACACACGCACCTGATCTGTCGGACCTCTTCTTGTGTGTGCAAATACTGAGAGACAGTCTTTGTCAGATCAGTGCTGTGAGTTCTGTAGCTGTCTGTCAGCTCCTCCAGTGTCTGAACAAAGCACACAAAGGAAAGGTTAAGGATCTGAAAGAATACATACGCAAGCAAACACAACCTGTCTGACACAATGTGCGTGTGCGTGTGTACCTTGCAGCTGTGTTCGTACTGTCTCCTGGTTTCTCTGGCCTCTGCCTGCTGGAGGAACAGGTCCTCCTGCTGTCTCCCTGTCAAGAGGAAAAGAAAGAGCAGGCGTTGTGGACAAGATTGTGCTTGCCTTTGCTTTGCAGGCCAGCGCTGCGCTTAGGACATGTGCAGTCCCGCAGAATCAATGCAAGGGCATGATTTACGTGTGTGCGCGTGACTCACTTTGTTGTGTTTTCAGCAGGTCCACCTCTCGCCGCAGGTGTTCAAGCTCTTCTCGGCGGAGCTTTGAGCTGAAACTGTGTGAAAAGTTGTGAAAAAAAAAAAAAGCGTCCTGTCATTTCCTCTTAGCAAACAGAGGTGCAAACAATTCTTCAATCTTGAGATGGACCTATCATCACTTCAGTCTGCAGTTACGCCCCCCAGCTCCACCCCTTATGCACCTCTCCTCCAGGTTGCCTAGCGACGTGGCTCTGGTGATGTGTCCCCGCAGACTGCTCAGCTCACGTCCAACCTCTCTCTTCCACTGCTCCAACCTCCTCTCTGCTCCCGGACTTTGTCCCCTCCTCGATTCGTCCCTCTCTCTTTCCCTCTCCCTCAGCATGTGGACCTCGTCTGGAAAAGAAGAAAGATTACAACGAGGAAGAGATTTTTCTTCCTCCATTAGCAGCCTGAACAAACCCAAATCATTTATTAATATCATTAATTATAAATGAATCCTCCCTTGATGATGAGTGAATTTAGCTTTTTTAGACAGTAGAGGGGTGGGTAGTGCGTAGAGAAGGTACACGAGAGAGCGCTTCGGACAGTAGTGAGGCAGCACTTTTATATAATTAATTATAATTAATTATTATTCATTATTATTAATTTGGAAGAGCACTTTTGTCCATGCAACATGCAAATGAGCTACAATACAAGCAATACAAGGAACACTGTTATAAATGCTGTAAACCATGTTGTTTTGTGTCACAGCAAAGATTCTGCTCCAGGTTCCACTCCACATCTTTTCCCCTGAGATAATCCAGTAATCATAGTAGAAAGTGATCAAAATGTATTTAATGCTAATTAAAAACTAAGGTGTTTTTAAACATTTTTTTTTCTGTTTTAAGCCATAATGCAAAGCCTGCCTGATGAAACAAAGGCGTGGGACTGTATGTCTTGTATAAAGTACCTCTGGGACACTTTGAAGGTCTGGCATTGAAGGTTTATTGTGGTTGTTCCAAGGATGTTCATTTATCACAGGCTTTGGTGTATATTGTTGTATTATACATTGTATAAACTGTCTATGTATGCTTATGTTTATTTTCTACATTAATTTTATGTATGTTTGAATGAATAAAAACTTTAATGACATAAAGAGTTATAGTTGGAACAGCCTGCCTGTCCTCTTGAAGGATTATTTTGTTTACTAATCGAGCCAGTTATTTTACATACTGTAGACAGGTGTTGCATTTCAAGCTCAGCACAGTTGTGTGATTTATGATACTTCCAAAGTGTTTAACTTGATACCAAGGGACAGTATTAACTGAAACTGGTTTTGACAATCAAATTCACGGCTCTAAACAAACCTGTTGAATGTGAAGAATAGATTTAGAAAGCTACAAATGTGTTGTTATTAATTTGTGTGAAAAAAAAATGCTAAAAAAAAACGTGACAGATGTAGATTATCACCTGCCTCTCTAGCACACTCATTCTGGCATTATCCTAAACTGTCCACTTAATGGAGCTCAATCTTTGAAGCACTGTCAGATGTTTTCAAAATGGTGACAACATTTTGTCACTTTGTTAGCACAGACTGATTCTTTTACACTGGAAGACTTGCAATGGCCCTTCTGATAAATTTGACAGAATTTGGAAAAACCATTTCCGGAATACATTAGAGCCAAGCTTTGACACCCCACCCTCCTTAATGTATCTCCAATTGAAGTACGTCAGATTTATTTATTAGATCTGTATCGATTTCTGTTTTTAAAGCACGTCACAATGGAATACTCTTTGTCTTTTACGTTGTGCAACCGCCTGTCTGTTAATGTTAAACTTTTTCTTCATTGTTTTCTTTTTGTATTGTAATGTGGCTCTTCTATATGTTCTGAAAAGGCCAATAAAATATATATATATATAAAAAAAATCATCTGTGACCTGTTAACTTGGTTTGGGCTCGCCCACATTAAACTGTGCTAGGGCTGATAAGAATTATTTTCTTCTAGTTGACAATAGCAGGAATCAGGTATGTTTGTGGGGGGATAACATGGTAAACTGAGGCAAGCAGTCATGGTGCAGTACCTTGTAGTGTTTGGATGAGACACTGTTGAGAATGTCTCTCCCTTTCCACGTCATGAAGTTTCTTGGTGAGAGACTCAATTGCCTTGAAAGAGATTTGGGAAAAAAAAATATAACGCAGTCAATACTAACACTGTTATACGTTACACAACTATTTGATCTTGCACACCTGGCTTGATTAAGCAAATATTCACACACCTGGCTCTGTATGTGGAGTTGCGACTGGATAGCAGATAAGTCCGCCCACTGAACACCAGGACTGAGTGATGGGGAAGGATGCCGCTGAATGGGGGCTCTAGGAGGAAGAGCAGGGGGTTCCAGATCTGACTCATGAATCCTCTCTCTTACTGGAAACGTATCTGGAGGGAAGTTGTTCACAAAACGGTTCAGATCACTGTCCTTCCTATCAGCAACTTATTGTGAAGTATGAAAAGGTTAAATAAACACTCGCAGCTATACAAATAGGTCATTTCCTCTTTTGCTCATATTGAAAGAACCCACAATAAGTTCACCAACCTTCACCTCCTTTGGTGAATTTCCCCGGTGATGTCAGTCTCTCCTGTGAGCACATAAAAACACTCTCAAAATCGAAAAGGGAATTTCCACATAAACAAACTTTTAAAAATACTTCTGTTCAATCTGAAAAACTAAATAATCCTGTTAAAAGTTTAGTGGAGAATTACTGCCACCTACAGATAGCTCCAATAATGACAACTGACATCAAAACAATGAAGGCTCCCTTGCTCCCTTCACTGATGTAAAACAACATATGCCACAATAAGGCCACACACTCTGTAAAATGAGTTTGTGTGATTCCCAGAGAGACTAACAGACATGATGAATGCAGTTTGAATCTACTCACCCTCATCTTTGCAATGCTGCCATCTGTTACCTGCAGGATAGAGCTCAGCTGATTGTCCCAGTTCATGTCTGGAGTTGAACTAGAAACAAATGCAAGTTGTCAAATGCATCATTCAGGAGCATTAATGGGCTAATTATTGATCCTTAATGCAACAAAAAAACGCCATGCAACATAGTGTTGTGTGGCTTGACAGCGACGTTACATCAAAAACCACCATAGGACAGTTGATACAGTAACTTTAGACGTGGTTTATGGTTGTTGGTTGGTGAGGTAACAACCTAGTTGAGATCTCTGACACCTTGTGGGATATTAAATTACAGCAGGCCTGGATATTTGCACGTTTGTCAGATGCTACTTTAGGGAAAATGTAGCCGAGGTGCCAGGACGTGAAGGCTCTCTGATAATCCTACTTAACTGATTGATCTCCAGGCATCCATAGGTGGGGGTATCTCTCTGCCAGCCTCCAGCCTCCAGCCTCCAGGAGCTGGGGCAGATTTACATTTAGTCATTTAGCTGACTTTATCCAAAGCGACTTACAATTGCAATTTGGGGTTCAGTATCACTTCAGTATTGACTTCGACATGCAGACTGGGATGGAGGTGCTGGGGATCAAACCACCGATCATCTGATTAGTGGACGACCCGCTCTACCGTCCTGTAAGAGATGCAGGACCCCCCCCCCCCCCCGCTCAAGGACACTTCAGCAGGGTAGCTGCTGTCTGCCATACACATAACAAAACACACCCTGAACACGCCGAGATAACTACATGGAGGCGTATCAACCGTTAAATAGCCAATGTTGTCGTACAGCTAATTTTAGTTAGCAGCAGCTTCACGGCTTGACTTCTTCTCAGAGCGCTCATAACGTTACGTTACTCTCTTGTTTGGAGAAGCACGTTAATTATTAACAGCCTCTTAAACACTGACGAATGTCTTCTTTTGAAAACATCAAACATACTGTCGCTAAAATCAATAAAACACAACGTTTAAAGGAGAACGACACAGACGTTTCTGTTAGCTGGCTAGTCAGGCTAGTACTCACAGAAAACCTCGCGACTCCACTTTTAAATCCAGGAGCCCATAACGGCTACGTGATTGCGTATGCCGTAGCCGCAGGGGTCTTCTGGGTATTGTAGTACATGGTTATCGTACGTTGTGGTCGCATAATTACTGGTGTCCTGGCAACGTGTTGCGTATGACGTAGCCGCAGGGGTCTTCTGGGTATTGTAGTACATGGTTATCGTACGTACGTTGTAGTCACACAATTACTGATGTACGACGTAAGTATTTGTCCAAAAATTGACTGTATTACATATTGTATTGTAGTCATTCATTTTGTCCGAAGAAATACTGACAGAAGCAGCAAGAGCCGAACTTAATTCCCGCCATCGATTAGTTAAGGAACACCATATCCCATAATCCAAAGCGTTGTGTTGACATGCAGCGATGGCGGCTTCTACTGACAATGTGGAAGGGATAACAGGGCTGTTAGAGGACTATTTGTCAAAACTTGGGTTTGAAGTCTCCCCTCTGAAGGTATTGTGGCACATTATGTCTTTTAAATGTGCAAGAAAGACTTAAAGATGTGAAATATACTATTTAATACGCCCTGGGGTTCACCTGCTAGGTAAGAGAAGGAGAGAAGAGATGAAAAAGTCAGTAAAATGTGGTAAAGGGAGTAGGATTTTGAATGAGAATTTAACAGCTGATTAAAGGTTTATTTTTAAATTATTCTATGCTCTATGTGTGTATACAGATACCCTGTAATTCATATGTTTCTCCATGTTCCTGGCCTTGCCTCTCTGACCCTCTGTCTCTCCATGTGCACAGGTCGGTTGGTATAACTCTCTGCTGCCTGCCTCCTTTCACCTGGCTTACCCAGATGACACTCTGGCAGTGGTGGTGCTCAGCACTCCTTCCATGTTTGAACAAGCCTTCCTGCCCTTCATGGAGGGGAGGGGCTACCAGGGGCTATCTGACCCCATAGACCAGTGTGTCAAACACTGTGTGTCCTCCGCTGTCTCTCAGGTGAGCGGGGTTTGTCTGTGTGAGTGAATACTCGGGGCCTTAAAAATGGGGCAGACATGGACATGGAGGGAGCTGCAGGATCCTATGAAATCAGGCATGATAAAAACTATTTTTTGTGATATGAATGAGGTTTTTACCTGTTGTTTATCTTTTTTATGTCTGTAATATGTAAACAATCTCATTTGCAACCCAAATTAGGCAATGTAGGTGGGCTCTGTCACATACTGCCACTGTATAGTGATACATATAGGCCATTAGTACAACAGGATGTGTGATGTGGTTATAGATCTAGATTATGAATTATATCTGGTAACTAGAGGCTGATCTGTTTTTGTTGAGGTTTGGTTTAAATGTTCTGTACTGCACAGGAGAAAGAGAGACATGCAGAGCTCATACATATGGACAAAAACTGATCATTTGATTGTGAAGCCTGATGCTGTATAATTCTCAGGTTTAACAGTGAAGTGTATGAACAGCATAGTGCTTGTCTATACAAGAATAAATTCAGCAAAAATACAGAATATCTAATTATATATTGCATTATCATAGATATATTTTGATGCAGTCAGTCAAGTCAAAAGTTAAAAAATGCCACAGAAGGCTGGATATGCACCGATTAAAGCACAATATCATCTGAAATGCTGAGGACCTCATGGGTCCTGAGTCATTATTTCATCCTCTGGCTCTGTCGTTTTGAGGGGCCCTAAATCAAAATTGAGTTATTTTGTAGATTGTGTTGTCCTTAAAGGACCAATAGCGGTGTAGTTGCTGATTGCAACCCAGTCACCTCATCATTTCCTTCACGCTAAGAAGGAACCACAGTAGCTAACTATGGTAGCTGCAAAAACATGTAAAAAGGAAAGGCACTATCTCTGTAGATTTAAGGCTCATTCTGAGGTAACAAAAACACAAGAATTCTTGTGTTCAAGTGGTTATACACTAATATAACCTTTCTGTCATATTCTGCTAATAGAGCCCCCTAAAAAAACAACTTACAGTCTATAGCAGGTAGTATTTGTTGTCCCTGTGAACTGTGTATAGTCTGAAATTAATGGGTTTTTGGAGGTGACTGGGTACATACACAAACCCCAGACAGCAGCAGGAACAGGAAGCCAATAGGGGCCCAATAAAGTATTTTTGCCCCGGGCCATCTGATGGTCTCATAAAATATGTCATCATGTTGCTTAACCCCAGTTAAAGATAGGATTACAACTGTAACTATTTTCATGATCATATTGTGACACCACACTATGCCCTTTATCTCGCCCTACCCTGCAGTGTTTTCCAGGACAGGAGGTTGACGTGAGGTATGACTACGAGCTGCTGCCCAGCAGGAAGCCGAAGTTCCTGGCACAGACTGCGGCTCATGTGTCCGGAGCAGCTTTCTACTACCGAAAGTCAGATGTCATAGACCAACCCTGGGATGAAAAAGTAACACTCATTGTTTAATTCACTTCCAATAACTGTGATAGGTATTTTCCAGTGTGGTCTCCTCACTTCTGTTTTGTGTTTCTGTGTCTGTTACCTGCAGAAGATGTTCGGAGTGTGTGTGCATCCAAAGTTCGGGGGCTGGTTTGCCATCAGAGCCCTCTTGGTGTTTGGAGGTGTGACGGTGGGCTCTGAGATGGCGCAGCCTGTTCCTCCTGACTGTGTGCCTTCCAGAGAGGGCAGGATACAGCTGCTGGAGGCCTTCAACTTTCACTGGCAGGTACAGGACCTCAGCACTGTGAGCCTTAACACCCGATAGACACCCGGGGATACCAAACTGTTTCATGTCAGAGATCTGCAGACAGATGGCCTTTTTAGATGAGAGATGCCCCATCTGTTAAGGTTTTCTTGTCCCTGCTGGGGAAGATTTCAGTTGTCTGTTCTCTTTGTGCTATAGGTGGTGAGATAAGATTAAAGAGTGCAACCTGTGTTCTTAGACAGACTCTTTCATGAAGACGTTACATGACATAGATCTCAATATTTTCCACTGTACTGCCTCATCAGGACTGGAGCTACAGAAACATCGTCCATCCAGTCCAGACCTACTCTCAGAAACAGAGGGACTACTTTTCCACTCCTCCTGCTCAGCGGTTTGCTCTGCTTAAGTCTTGGGGCTTCCTGCCGAAGGAAAACGATCAACCTGAATCGACCTTAGACACACAGAGCCAGGTGAACGGACATGGCTGACAGAGGAGGACAGCTGCGCTGCGGAAGTATTGTCCATCTTCTCTCAGCACATATCTCCTCTGCTGGACAGACTTTAACTACATTTTGATTAGACTTTGATCAATACAGGATGGGATGTAAAGCTTATTTAAGGTAGAATGGTTATTTTTCAAAGACATGTATCTGAACATGTACTGCTTTATTTTGTGTTTCATTATTATTCACACTACCTATGTTAACACTACTGTGTTTAGGCAGCTCCTCTTATGGGAAACTGAACACACTCGAATGTATCTATGCTTTAAATGTCAGTGCTGTTGTTAAAAGCCTTGTGAGTAAGTTTAAACCAATTATTTAAGATTATTTAAGAATTATTTTGAAGAATGAACTTTGTATCCTTGCTCCTTTTATACTGTAATGCACAAACTATAGACTATAAGCTGCAATAGTGACCTCTGTTTCATCTATTCTATCATTTGAATCACTCAGTATCAACACAAGGGGCTTCGGGAAGCTCTGTATCACCAGCCTGCCTTAAATTTGTCACCTGTATCTTTCTTTATGAGATGGTACTTGATCACAAAGAGAATAAACAGTGCTGCTCTTTTTCTCATTTCTTGAATATTCCATTTTAGTTTAATAGTGAAGCTGTAAAACTAAACAATACATAATGAGACAATAAGAAATGTGTATGACTCCATGGATCTGATTTTAAGAAATGTTAAACTCAGTAACAGTCCCTTGCTAGATGCAAAAAAAAATGAGGAAATCAATCACCGCTGTGCGGTGAGAAGAAACCTTGAAAGGATTTGCTTCCCCATTCTCTGAAAAACCCCAAACCATTATGTTTTCACTTACCTAATAAAGGAACACTTTTAGTTTCATTTGTTCAGGTTTTGAGTTATTTGTCTGTGAGATTTCAGCCTTTGATTCTGTTTCAACAACAGAAATCTGTTTATGATGCATTAGATTCATGTGTATAGAAGCTGAAATGATATCTGTTTATATCATTAGATATCTCCTAACCCCCTTCTTCCTCATTTATTCTAAAAATGATATTTGGTATTCTTTGAAGTATTTGTGTTATCCATCTGTCTCGTCTCTCTCCAGTATTTATTGGTTCCATTGTTTTATCCTTGTCTCCAGTTTACCTGACACTCCGCTTGATGCATTATAGATGTGAGCTGCCTCTGCCGCCCCCCTCAGCCTGGTGACAGACTGACTACTTTCAACTGTGACTAACCCCTCTGTTAGTGATTCAGCACCCCACACGGCGCCTGTGTGACCCTGTATGCACTCTGTTTGTCAGGTGTATTTCACCCATTAAAACCTAAATATCTTGAACAACCAGCAGGGCATCTGCACCCTGCAGCTCCGCCAAGCAGTGAGGGGTTAAGTGTCCTCTTCTTCTTCTGTTTGAAAAGAAACAGCAACAGAGTCACAAAGTCCTATTTATTAGCAGCTCTGCAGTAGAAATTCAGCGCAGTTCAAGTCTACCGTTAAACCTCTAGATGTCACTGTTTTCTTACTAACGCACAGTGAGGGTTTTTGCACTGCTGTCTGTGGAGCATCTGCAGATGTTCAGCGCTCAATAAACTCAACCACTGACTGCAGATAACCCGCCTCACATTATAAAGTCTGCCATCTGAACACTGTAACTGTTTGGTGAATCTTATGTAACTGATGTTGCATGTATTACTTTCATCTAAGCAGCTTTACTCTCACTCCGGCGTCACTCATCTTTTGTGACTTTTTTGTCCCACAGAGTGATCTATTGCTTCATTTCTCATTTTCTCTTCATTGAAACACACTCTCTCTCTCTCTCTCTCTCTTACTGCATCCCTCTCCTCACCCCTTTCTCCCTCCCGCACTATTCTCTCTCTCTCTCTATCTGTGTACTGAATCAGCATTTCAGAGCAGTATGCCGCAGGCCTGCAGAGAGGCAGACCACGGAGTTAATTATACTCCCTCAGATACTCGATCTCTCCCCTATCCCCCTCCTCTGTTGCTCTCTCCCACCTCTCTCTCTCTCTCTCTCTCTCTCCCCTTTCTCTCTATGTCTCTCTTTCAATGTATATGTCTTGAAGTCAGTTAACTCTGCAGTTAGTTCCCAGTCCCACCACAAGCTTCCAAGAACACACCCCAAACTGTTTTTATTCATTTCCATCCAGTACATTCATATCACATTCCAATTATGATGCATTTTTTAGCAGTCTGCAAGATGCAGAACCATATCACTATAAGATGACTGTGTTGCGACATTTTCCAGGAGCTGTGTACACCACAGGAAATATATTTAGCATAAAACTAGACAAGAACTAAACAGGCACGGAAAACTTTGAGCTTCTTTCTTTCTTCCTTGCTGTCTGTCTTTGCGTCCTTTCCTCACCCCTTTGGTGCCACTGGGAAGGAGGTGGAGGGATCATTTAATTCGGAGAAATCTGACAGCGCTCTAGTAGTTTTCAGGGTTTGCTGCAAGCCTTGTCCTCTGAGGTGAGTATAGCATGCCTCACCAGCTGAAGCTGGGAGTACACCGATATCTAGCAGCTGAACATTTAGGTTGCGTGTCAGGAAAGAAGCAATAAGACACGAGGAGTCAGCTAGGGAGGGTGCCAGATGGGAATGCTCCTGATGGTCCAACTCCCTCTGTTCTCCTCAGTTCAGCATCCTGCAGGACTCCATTGTATCCAGAGCTGCACTGCCGAGCTCTTGTGGTTCATGTGTTTTTGCTGGACTGCAGAGGCAGTTTTGCACTTTGAATGTTGTGGGACATACAGAGGGTTGACATAAGATGAACCTTTACTAATCCCCGGAGGGAAATTGAGATGTCATAGCAGCAACATCAATGAGAGGAGGAGAGGTACAGGTAAGAGTAAGAGAGAAACAAATACACACAAATATAAATCAAAATAAAAACAGAGATAAGTCACTGAGCTGACTGAGCATCTGCCCCTCGATATGTTTTAAGAGTCGGTTTAAGACATTCCTTTTTGGTAGAGCTTATAATTAGGGCTGGCTCAGGTGAGTCCTGAACCATCCGTAGACTGCCGGGGGACTTCCCATGATGCCCTGAGCTCATTCATGTCCCATTAACGCATGTTACTAACTTTGCTTCTTCCCCTGAGTTTTTGTGCTTTCTTTTCTCGCAGGTTCTCACAGATCATGGCTGCTGCTGTGGTCCTGATGACGTCCACCACAAATACTATTTCTTCTTCTTATTATCATTATTAGTGCTATTAGTCATACCTCCATTAGTCATCACCCCCTCTCCTACTCAACTGGTCGCGACAGATGCCCGCCCACCATGAGCTGGGTCCTGCTTCAGCTTTCCGCCTCTTAAAAGGAAGTTTTTCCTTGCCACCGTCGCCAAGTGCTTTCTCATGGTGGGAATTGTTGAGTCTAAGGAGTACTGTCTAGGCCTGGGACGGTGGTGCAGTGGTTAGCACTATTGACTCATAGTGAGAAGGTTCCTGGTTGCAGACGTTTCTGTGTGGAGTTTGCATGTTCTCTCCGGGTACTCTGGTTTCCTCCCACAGTCCAAAGACATTCAGGTTAATTGGTGACAGATGAGAGTGTGAAGCCCTGTGATGAGCTGGCGTACCTCACCGTCTGGTATTGGCTCCAGCCCCCGGCAACACTGATAAGGATAAGCTGTTAAATGGATGGATCGATGGATGTCGAGACCTGCTTTATATGTAAAGTGTCATGAGAAAACTTCTGTTATGATTTGAGGCTTTATATATAAAATTGTACTGGATCTGTGAGAAAGTGAATTACACTTTACACAGCTCCAGACAATAAACAACCAAACTTAAGCTGTTTCCTCCACATAATCCACACACAAAAGAGGCCTGAGGCAATGAAAAAAAAGAAAGATTACAGATACATTCACACTCTTAGATCTATGCCATATTTTGTAGTTTTAGAAAACACTGCATTGAACAGCTTAGGAACTAGTCCCACAGCGAAGGCTTGTAAATCCAATAAAAGCCGGCGCATGGCTGCTGATCGTAAAAGAAAATTAGTTTAAGGATCAGTCTGTTAGGAGAAGCGATGTTAAAAGTCTTCTGGGTGCTACTCTCTAAAATCCAAAACCAGAAAGACTATAATGACATGTTTGTGCACGGCGAGAATTATCGAGCGCTGAGATAGTTTTGGGCCGAGATGAAAAAGAAGAGAAAGAAATGGGATGAAAAAAAAAAAAGATGAGTGGAGTTGTGGATCAGTGGAGCAGTGTTATCCGCCCACAGACATCAGTTAACAAGAAGAGAGGGGAAAAGGCCAGCAGCACACCAGCAACAGAGGAGGAACTGAGTGGGGGGGAGGAAAAGTCCAACATCCAGAGAATTTAGTCAAATTTCTAAATTTATACGTGACTGTTTAGTGTTTGAAACTGAGGGTAAAAAAGAGATGAAGATCTATGAGGAAAAGGTACAAGCCTAATTATAACTCAATTTCCTGAACGTCCTCCCTTTGCTTACTCTCATATTTTCTCACAGAGCCTGTTTCTCTCTAAACCACACTGTGAGTGTGAGTGTGAGTGTGTGTGTGTGTGTGTGTGTGTGTGTTTCCAGAGGTTTTAAATTTTTAAAACGTCTCCTTATCAGCTTCTTGGATTAGCATAATTAACTAGTCCTCTGCCTCAGAATCCCCCCCCCCCCCGCAGCCAATCGGTTGGTAGCTCTGGTCGCGGAGGCCAATCAGGAGGCCGATAGATGCGAGTTTAAGTGGTCGGGCAAGGACAGAGAGGTCTGAAAGGAGGGCGGGATGTCTGATTAAGTCATTATCAGACTCAACCAGGCGATTCAACTAGAAATCCATCCTCCCTACACATGCACCTGTCTTAGATTGATAGAAAAATCATCAGATCTATTAAAATATGTCAAAATCTGATGAATCCTAAGGAGTCCATCTGTATCTGTGTCAATCAGACTTTATTTTTATAGCATTTTTCACATTAAAATGTATAAATAGATAACTAAATTATGGTAATAATAATGTAACAGATTAAAATGTATATAGCTAGACAAATAAATGGACGCAGTTTAGATAAAAGCCAGAATAAAAAGATAGGTCTTGAGTTTGCTTTTAGAAATCTCCTCACTGCTCACTCTATCTCTTGAACATGCCAACACACACAGCTCATTTAGTCTGTCAGACAGAAAGTCACGAGCTCCTCCTCAGTCCACACGCAAACAGAAGACTCTCATTCCCACAATTAGCAAGCGACCGATGTGCAGCAGGAAGTGACAGGGCAAGAGGTCACGGTTGTTCATGAAGTGGAAAACGCTGTGAGAAACCTCCGAGCTACAGAGACGTCCACATGTGTATATAATCTTACTGGTTTACTTAAAATGTTGCAATAGCTTCTTCGCGTCCGTGGAATATTATATGTGTTGTTGCTGAATGGAAAACAGTATTCCTGTTTCTCTCCGGGGAACGGCAACAGTATTCACCTGACTCCTCATCGTCTCCTCTATGAACCAAGCATCAAAGAACAGTGTGACAGTCATACAGGAGAGAGGGATTAGCCCGGGCTAAGGTTCCCCTTACATAATCCACCCTTTTAGATTAGCTTCATTCCCCTTGAGAACGTGATACATTTAACCCTTTGAAAAAGGGAGACTTACAGCTTCACAGCATAGATCTATAGCACAGAGAACTGTATCGCAACCTTAGAAATAACTCTACGGTTTGAAGATGACACAGGAGACAGATAAAGAGATAGTCTTTCATAACATAAAGTTTATGATAGACACAGCTGGGTTGTTTCGCAGTATGCACAACATCTTGCTGTGGGAGCTCAGCTTGAGTTATGCTGCGAGTAAATGAGTTAAAGTGAGTAAGCACAGTGGCCACAAGTGACAATTAGGGGGTAATTGTAGGAACAATGTAGTGTAACAGTAGCACAATACAGTCAACTAGCTGGCTCAGTAATGTCAGTTATACAGCAATCTAAAATTAGCAAACATCTACTAATATTAGCCACCATAAGCTGCCGGGCATACCAGACCCAGCAAGAGTGTAGCAGCAAAACCCCTGAGTGTTATTAAAATGAAAGATGGAAATGAGCAAGAGTAAGTTTTATTGCTCATGAACTCAGCATTAGAGTTTTATAGTCTCACTTTAAGGTCAAACTCGGGGCTGAGAAGCTACAACTTAATCGTTTTCTAAGGGATAAACAGATGGTACACTTTTACTCCACTGATTTTACACACCAAAGTTTGTTTACTGGTCTCTGGGAGTACTATTAGATATGTAAAAATAAAAAAGTTGTTGCCTTCTGTGGAGCTGTGCACTTGAGTCAGTGGTGGTTGGGGCTGAAGATGGAAAAAAGTCTCCAGGTGTGGAGTTTGAAAGAAATGAGTTTACCAGACCCCTGTAGCCCGCTCCTCATCTCAGCTTGAAGCCGGTGGCTCCGAACTGTCGGTCAAGCTGCACTGTCAGGAAGAAGAGTTAGTGGATATGAATATCTCTGGTATCCCGTTTTTTAACTGTGCAATGCCATGTTGGTACTATTTTAATCAGAATTCAAGTGGCGGGTGCCTCTTAATGGCTCAGTTTGCAGACTGAAGGTTTGCGATGGGTGACCTTAGCTTAAATTCATGTCTATGCCGCCACGCAGCAACTCCTCAAGGTAAAATTCTAGTATCTTTTAGGCCTTTTTCAGGCCAAGTCAGGGATGACGGTGAATCCTTTCAGTGACATTTCAGGCTGACTGTAGAGCAGTTTGACCGGTCTGATGGTCTGATGGTCTGATCAGCAGCGTGACGTTGGGTTGTGCTTCTCCAGGAATTAAATCTGGCTCAACTTCTCTGCCGCAGGTTGTTGCGTTTTTTTCCGGCACCCTCTGCAGACTACACCACTGGAGCCAAAATGCACTGCCCCTCACTCAAATAAATGGAAAAACCTTTGTTTCGCCACAGCACCAGATTTGGCCTGAATACAGCCTTACAATACAAATTTCTATTAGTTGTAACGCAGTTAGATCTTCTTCCCGTACATTTCTATTCACTAATTAATAATAATTAATAACATTTTTATTATGTTTTTCATCACAAACAATCAGCTCTAACACCACACAGGGGCCACAAGAACCATATCTCCAACTTAGAGACCTGTTATGTGATGTAGTTAGTGCGATATACTCAAAGTAAGCAATTGTATAGTCACATAAATAAGTTGTGGAAGTATAAATGGGAAGATATAGCATTAATCTATATGTATTTATTATTCTTATCTTATTTTTTATACTACTTGATTGTGTTCAAACTGAGAAACAAGAAAAACATCCATTCATTGCAGATGAGTGGAGAAAAACTGCACCAAAACCACCCATGCATACCCGGAAAGAAATCTAATGAAGCTTCACATGCAAGTGAAATTAGAATTAGAGAATAAGAGTATTGATTTACTTTGTCTTTATACAGAGGAAAATACTACAGTGCACTTAAAGTCACAATAGAGAGAGGAGGGGGGCTTTCTCGCTCTCTCCTGCCTCTTACTGAATGATTGCAATTCACTCCATCCCTCCCATGTCTGGCGGACTGCTGTTGCAAAGGCTCACATGCTGCTATGGGCTAATTTATAGCAATGCATTAAGTATTACATCACAGCTGCAGACGTGCCACTTATACCAGATTAGCCCTTCACTACTTTGGTTCTGCGAGAAACCACATTTACATCATCCCTCTCTTTTTTTTCCATCTGTTTTCTGTTTTTAGACCCACAGATGATCCTTGTGGAAAATGTTTGATTAGTTACTGACGTTTTTTTCTGCAAGATGTCCTCCTGTGGCCTCTTACCTCACTCCACCTCCTTCTCTTGTTGTTTGCTTCCATCCCTTCCACTTCTCCTCTTCAGTCCCCCCCAGAGGGACCTGTTTGCTGTGTCGTGTTGCTGGGCTATGGAGGAAAATTATGCTTGCTCTCGCTTATCATTACCTGTGATTACTCTCTGTGGGGTCTGTGGCACTCTCTGGATGAGGGTGTGTGTGCTCAAGACAGAGTAATAGCATGGTTCAGAGAGGCCGGGAGGACATTTTTCTTGTTTGACAATGCAGTTAGTAGACCTGGTAGACTTTTCTCACTCACAAACTTGAGTTAAAGTGCACTCTACTGATTTCAACACCACTGAACATCAAGAAAAGACTGTGTGTGAACCATTTCAGACCTTTATTCATAACTGGACATAAACCACGATAAACCAAAGAAGAAAATCAGGGTTGAAAATACTTATTGGCCTCAAGCATTAAGTGGGAAAGCATGTGTGTGTGTTTACCATCCATCCACACCATCATGCATCTTATGTTTTTCATCCTGACCATGTGCTGCAGGCTAAGAAAACACTAAATACACTCTATAGGTACTTTGTATATGTGTATTTATGCATTTTATGTAAAATACCAACATCCTAGGAGCTACATTGTTCCTACGTTTTATGTCTTTTACCCAGTTTTATTAAGTATATATTTTATCCTCATTTAATTCACCTCATATTAAGTAACGGCCTCTCCTGTTCAGCGTTTAACCCTAACGTCAGATATAGTCTGACTGGTAGTTTAGTGTCAAGTGATCAAGTGAGCATCACAAAGTAAAATATCCCTTGTAATAGAGATGGTCACAAGTCAAAGTGTCATCCAAGCCAAATACTGAAATATTAACAGGCTGATGAGGAAATCCATCTGAGAAAGCAAGAAGATGCTGCAGGCTTTTCTTTCAAAGCCGCGAGTGCTCGGCGCACCTGTCGTCCACTATTCAGCATCGATAAGTGTAATGGGAGAACAGACAAATTCATTAGGCTCAGATTGACCTGCTATGACGAGCAATTTAGTTTCAAACACAGTTAGGCACCTGCGGGAGAGAGGAAATTAGCATTTTAAATAGGGACGATTATAGGCCAGGCCACTGTGTGTGTGTGTGTGTGTGTGTGTGTGTGTGTGTGTGTCACACAAACGTCTCCTTTCTACTCATTTACTTGAGTAACACATCACAGTGGTTTATGCTATCTGAAATATTGACACAACATAATGCTCTCCACCCACGCCTCAATGCTCTTTTTATAAATAGAGTGCCGGTGCTGAACGCAGCTGGAGAGCACTTCGGAGAGCACTTGAATCTGACACAACACAAAGAAACCACTCTGCCCTACTCCTACATTTAGCTGGCAGGCCTTGCAAAATAGTTACCAGTGTGAGCATTTAAATTACAGATGGCTTTGATATGATAGTTACAGCATATCAGCTTTAAAAAGACATAGACTTGTGCTGGGGAAAAACACAGATTTAGTCAGTTTGAAACCAGAGCTGTTGTTAGCGTATCCACGTGCGGTTTAGCTGATCATTTACAAACTCCAAAGTTGTTGTTTTTGCCACAGATTTTAATTTATGCCCTTTGTTTGGGAGCGATATCACAAATTTGGTTACCGACTGAAATATCTCAACAACTATCAGATGGATTGCCATGACAGTTGGTGCAGATATTCATGATCCCCAGAGAATAAATCCTGATAATCTTGACTTTTCCTCTAGCACCGCGATCAGGTCAAAACTTCAATTTGTTTTATCAGCAAATATCTGCAAAACTAATAACTGTTAACATGCTAAACTAAAATGGTGTTTATGATGGCCTCTAGCTACTGTGAGGGAATTCTGTTCTAGCATGACACATGTGGAGGTTACACAGGGTCAAGCATACGTCCCGAGGTCACTGTTTTATGTTGGAAGGGTTTTTCCTACAACGTCTTGTGTAGCTTTACTTCCTGCTTTTGTTGCGTTTTCTCACCAGTTTTGATTCTGTTCCACCCTGATTAGTTTCACCGGTCCCTGATTGGTTTTCACCCGTGTCTTATATTTAGTCCCTTTGTTCCTTGGTGTCATTTGTCAGGTCATAGTGTTTAAGTTCCTCTGTGCATGTTTTCTGTATTCTGTTCCTCGGCTCTGTGTCCATTTCTTCTGTCTTCGTGCTTCTCTCAGTGTTCCCACTCCTAGTGTTTTCTGTTTGTTTGGATTTTGTTTGTTTGGATTTATTTTGGATTTCACCTCCATTTTCCACCATTTCAGCCCACTAGCTGCTTTTTGTTTCAGTAAGTCCTTAAAGTTACTTTTTGTTCACATTACCTTTGTGTCTGCTTTTGGATCCACCTCCCTGAACTAAATGCAGCACTGTAGGGTCAGTGTTAAATTTGTTTGTTTGTGTTTAGGAAAGAAGGCACCATTCTGATCCTTTCTATGACAACTGAGGTCAGAGGATAGAACTGTCTCACTCCATCGACACAACAGATAGGTACATAACATAGAAGCCTTTACAGAGTCTTGTTTGTAGACTGTGAGCATTTAGGGACATAGAGTAGTTGAGTCATTATTCTGAGGACAGAGAGGACAGCCTCTTCAGAATTGAGGCGGTATCATGTCATGATAAGTGTATTGATAAATCCCCCAGTCTCCTTGGCCGAGCTTCAATAATCCTTTTAACATAAGACATCTTGGACTCCTGTGCACTTTCTGTCCGCCGACTGAATGACCGCTGCTGAATAAAATTCTCCACAACAGCTACCGTATGTCACACTGTGTCGTCACACGAACAAACAGAGGCTTGCCATTGGACAACATTAATATATTAACCAACAATCAACATTTTAGATCTGTATGTGACACAAATACCAAAGAGAATAAGAAATTATTCATTTAATTTAATAGTTTATGTATTGTTTATGTAGGATAACATATCATTTTGTTATTGTCATAGATTGCTACTGACTATTTTGCTAAAAAACATTATGGAGATGGGTTTTTAATTTAACATGAGTTATGCGTATTTCTGATGTAGCAATCTGAATCACTCTCAAGGGCCTGTTCTCTGTCTGGGCCCATACAAACCCTCCTAGCCCATGGGTCACACTTCATCATTTTATTATTTTGTTGATTGCTTAAATGTTTTTTAAGGTGATATCTATGACATGATGGCAGTTCAAAAAGGGAATCGTTGAAGTGTTTGACCCTCCAATTATATGAACAACATATTTATCTTTTTTGGCCTGACTTGCTCAGAGAGTGAGGACCTGTCTGCATATGTATTAGTGTTGAAGGGTGCCTGAGTGTGTGGAGGATATACAATATGACTATATCTACTTACAAGGCAATTCACTCCAGCATGCAAATACTCTTTCTGTGATGGCACTCAGTGTGTTAAATCCATTAGCACTTTTGCTTACAGGCATGGCTTATCTCTCTCTTATCATTTGAAGTGATGGAAAAGAACTCATCTTCTTTTTTTTGTAACGTCCCGACAAGCCACGCTCAGAGAGTGACTTAAGATAAATGGCTGAGGGTTTTCTTATCCCTGATAGCTTATTATCCCACCTTGCATGAGACCTCGGAGACAGATTCTTCTGACACATGCGCTATTTATATGCATCACCTGAAGAAGAGCGATGATAGATAATAGCAAAGCATTTTGCATAGACCAATGGTGCTTTTAACTTTTTTCAAGGAGAACTTGTTACGTCAGCATGATCGCAGCGGAGACTAAAAATAGCTTGTTAATGAACATTCTGAGTCAGATTTTGAAAAGTAATGAAGCAAAAACACAGATATTACAATACTGTTAAAATCTGTCATCACTATCACATGTAGTATAACATAAGTATGGGTACAGCACAGGCAAATAAATCATATAGGTCCAATCCTATCTTCCACCTTGGCCACATTATTTGTAGACTTAATATCGATTTTCATTTTTACGCAGACGATACGTTACTCAGCTCTATCTAAGCTGTGACTCACACACAAAATCACTATCAGAATGCTGGAAACCTTGACAATGTCTCAATTTTCTTTGCAGCTGTTGATAAGATATTAACAAAGATATATGTCCTAGGTCAAGATTTTGAAAATAATTACATATCAAACAGTCTCAGTCTCTCATGTTAAAGGTGCAATATGTAAGAATTTTAGTTTTAAATATTCAAAAATTTACTAAAATTACAGTTTTGATGTTATATCAAAGGCATCTATGTATGGTGTGAAGTTAGCATGCTACCCATCTAGCTTCAGTCTGTCCTGTGCCATAATACCACTGTGTACATCAGGTTGTACTTTTTGCTGGGAGATGTGTGCTAGATCCAGGTTTCCAGTCCAGGCAGAGTCAACTCATTAACATATACTGTATACAGCTAATGGAACCACTCACTGCATCGCTATCTGAGCTAACATCACCTCTCTCGTCTCCAGTTCATTCAAAACTGCCAGGATTTTGACCGGGACAAAGACATCACACGATTCTGGCACCTTTACACTATCTACTGGTTGCTTATAGATTTTATTGATTACTTATAAAGCCCTGAGAGGCTTCGCCCCGAGCTATTTAGCTCATCTTTTAGTGCCCTGCGTCCCTGCTCACACCCTGAGATCCACGGATGCATCATTCTTGGTTGTTCCACGGTTCAGATATTTATATAAAGGTGAGTCTTGGCAGTCAGAGTCATTGTTATTGTTTGTCATTGTGGTTTATTGTAAAGCACTTTATAACTGTATTTTGAAAGGTCCTATATATATAAATAAAGTTTATTATTATTTATTATATATACCCTGGATAATTTAATACCATGGGACCAATAATCAAATGCAGTAGAATTTGCACCATGTAACTTGGCTGTTGAACTGTTTTAAGTAATGGTAGTAATAAAGAGTTTAATAAATCATAGCTGGGTTGGAGTCAATTTCTTAGAACAATAATTTCAGCTGCAAACAGAGTTCTCTTTTCATTTTATCTGAGGTGAACAGCAGGACTAAAACTAAGACAGGGAGATGTTTATTAACCACACATCCAAAGAGTATAAACAGCATCATAATACTGAAACATACGCATACGTGCGCCCACAGAAGAACAGCATGCGTGACATTTATCAGGATCAGAGGAAGAGTGTCCACACCAGTTAGAGACTGAGGGAGGTTCAGTGTCCCACAGGATTTTGAAATTAAGAAGAGTATCAAGGGGATGAGCAGGTTGGAATGCATTCAAGGAAACTCTGTTTGTCTTTAAGGCGGTATGGAGTCACAGATAAGAGAACAAAGTTGAACCTGAGAGTGAGTCATCTTTCTTCAGGTCTTGAAAGGTGAAATTATTTAACACATGTACCTCTAGATAGAAGGAGTGGATCCAGTAAATTGTTGTTCCAAATTCGTGGTAAGTCATGGAGCTAAACATTTTTCAGTTTGCCGTCATACAGATAAAATGTGAGACATATTGGGTCTCCTAGAGGATAATTGTTCTTCTTTGGGTGAAATGAATGAGGTCCTGTAAAACAAATGGGTGCACAGGGTGAACATCTATTCTCTGCCCGGGAACATCCGACAGAGGATCAAGCCATATTTATAAAGATCTAGAATGAAAAGTCAGATAGGAAAGTTTAAAGTTACGAAAAGATGAATTACCTCATTGTTTGAACTTTGGGAAATTTTCCTGTATCCAGCAATGGTGCAAGTCTGGTGAAGGAAATAGGAGCACATTAAGTTGAGAACAATTATTTAAAGCTCTCTTAAAGTCCCCATGAAACAGAAAGCAGATGCTTCCTGATTTTTACGTGAGCGGACATGGGACAGAACATAACCTCTGAAACTAGCAGTGGCCAGCCTAGAAGGGAATACAGTTGCCTATCAAGTTTTCTTGCCGAGTCAGTTCAGGTAGCTACACGGCTGATAAGTGAACAACAGACAGTAAAGTGTAAATCACCTCGGGAGTGTCACATTATTTCCTTTTGGTAACTCAGTCCAGTCCGGCTGTTGATCCCGGTTCTGTTTCCCGCCAACAGCAGATTCGGTTAGCAGCAGTTAATTAGCGGCCATCAGGAAACTCTGTAAGTCACATAGAGTTGAAGGTGAGCAGCCAGCGGACATCAGTGAATAAGTTATAAACTTGTGCTTTTATACAGTAATCAGTGAGGCATGTAGCAGCCCTCAGAAACACTCATAGACTGCGTCAAACAGGAATGACTCTGCAAAGTTAGTAAAAGACAGAGTGCAGGATGAGTCATCTCAACCTTTTATTGTTTATCAGGAAACGTCATACTCTAAAATGCCATTAAGAACACCAGAAAATACTTAAAAAAAGACTTTTTTTGTCATTGTTGGGGCAGATATTGGAGTATAGGTGACATATAGTGCTACAGATATGCGATATAAACACTATAAACATCCAGCTTAAGTTTCCACTTCACTGCAAACAAGGCTGGGAGTATGAGGGGTTTTCATTTACACACATGCAGACGCACACTTTGGGTTTGGGCTGAGTCAGGTTTGTCGAGAGCTACTATCATCTGCTCTCCCTCTCTCACGCACACACGATTATGTCAGATCGATAGCGAGGCATCTTGGTGAAAAGAGGGAGGCCCGTGCGGAGGAGAGGAAACATGTATTGAATCGTATCTCTTCCTATCCTCTCCCTATTCTTCCCATCTTTTATCTGCTCTCTGTTGTATTGATCCAAAAATGGCAGTTTTTAGCTGCAGCCTCGAGCATGATATCTGACTCTGCTTTGTACAAGATCTTTCACTTTCCCTCTCTCTGCCCTCTTCCCCTCTCCTCCCCTATGTTTATTAATGAAAAACTCACCAAAGCTCGCTCATGTCACTAATTTATGTCAAGCACAGTTGCAGCTCTAATGGATTTTGCCTCAAATCATAAGCCAATAGAGCAGCAGTAGCTTCTGAGTTCAGTCACAGAACAGAGTTTTACATCATTGTGCTGTAGTGGGAGTGTTTGCATATCTCCTTAGGGAGATTGTTAAAGATAGGAAGTACAAGGTAGATAGTAGAGAGACAGACTAATCTGCTCTTTGTGTTCTCTTGGGAGACAATAAAGATCACAGCCAAACTCATCAGCCTTCCACAGACTTGGACAGAGGAGGAAAATAGGCTGGAGTTGCAGAGTGCTGTGAGTAACTGAGTTTGTGCTCGTATCCTCCTGAAAATTGCTAGTGAGAGTGGGAAACCTCACATAATGAGCGTTGTACTAGTTATTCAAATGTTCTGCAGCTGACAGACGCGCACACACCATCGTGCCGTCCATTTCATTCACAGCGTGCAGAGATTTAGTGGTTGTGTGCGTCTCATCCGAGTGGGTTTTCCACTCCGGCTATATTCAGTGTCTCCTGAGAGGAGTCAGACTACACCTCTACCTGGAATAGGATCAAGAGGCCATCCATCACACAAACGCGGCTACTATAACTGCTGGCTCAGCAGTTTGCGAGAAAAGGGCATGTGAGAATCTATATCCTTTATTTGTGTTTTGGGCCAAAATGCGAGGTAAGCATAACTGCTTTACATTTTCCTGAAGTTGAATGGATGAACCTCGCTGGATGTATCGGAGCAGACAGTGGAAATTGGTTATAAAGATGACAAAGTGAATAAAAACTACATTTTCCAATGACGCTTCTTACACCTTTAATTGTGTAACTTTTCTATCGTAAAATAACAGATTTAAATTTGATGCTACTACTCACTACTGTGCTACTGCACTATGTAACTTTGTGCTCTGGGTATGATCCCCCGTAAGAAATATGATGATGCTCTACGGCACTAAGTCACACACCAACAACTATTTCACTGATTCTGGTGAAACTGGATCATATTTTATAGAGAAAATGTTTTCTGTTTCTCCTCTGATGTCCTCCAGCTGCTCCGCCTCAACTCTCTGTGATTTACAGAGTTTCCTGACGGACAGTGAAGTAAACTGCTGTGAACTATAGCTGCTGTTAGCTAATGTTAGCTCAGTTTGTAAGCTGGGCAGCCCAGACTGTGAGCTCAGAGCACCAGGGGAGTGTTAGTGTTTGTACCACAGGCATTTTGGACCACCAGAAAGAGGTTTTCAGCCAGCATTTACTGAAAACCTCCTCTTCCTGAGGGGAGTGTCATGCCAGAACTGGAGCTCGGCCAGGCTCAGCAGCCTCTATAGACATAATGCCAGAGGTGAATAAAACAAAGGAGACGCTGAGAGGAGGAAGAAGAAAAGGAGAGAGTGAGTGAGCAAGAAGCCGTCGGACAACAGTAAATCTGAGACTGACTTTTAGTCCTTGGCGAGAGCTTGGTGAGGCTGAAAGACAGACGCCAAGCTGGACTTCTTGCTGTTGGACTAGTAAGTAATATTAGCGGGCTGCTATGTCTTGCTTTTAGCAAAATGTTTGCTAGTTTTTGATTATAAGTAATATAATGATAATAAATACATCTGTACAACTGTCCACATTTACCACAGTGGTATTAAACTGAGCTAAATCACAAAAATACCAATTTGTACGCAATGTTGATTTAATTGTATTTTAACTTTTTCATAAACATTTAAGCTTATGGTGTTAAACTGAGTTAATGTTTGTAGTAAGGGTTAAGGTCACCCATTACATTATTCCAAGTACCTATCCATTTTAAAAGATCACTTCCCTATAAGTGCAGCTTATGTTTGTACGGTAAATAAGTCACTGGAGTCAGCAGCTGATTAGCTTAGTTTGCACCCAAAAGCAGATTCACTGGCTGAACTGGTGAAGATCAATGGTTTATTATCGCAAAGGTAGATGTAAAAAGCTTACGGATTGTCATGCAGACACAGTTCAAAACTGTGAGAGGCAGTTCAAACAAACAAACAAACAAACAAATCTGTAAAGGCTAGATCCAAAGTCCAAGAAAGCAAAGAACTAGTCTAAACCAGACGAGGAAACAAAACACAAGGAATGACTGCAACACTTGAACATTAATGAAGATGAACTGACACTGAAACCAAGGAACACAATTGAAGGCAGGATGACAAAACACAAGTGAAACTAATCAGGCTGGAACAGACATTCAAAACCGCGGGAAACACAATAATGGCAGGAAGTAAAGTTACAGAGACGAGGAGAGAGGGGAGAATTACAAAATAAAACAGGAAACACTAAACAAGAAACCCAAAACCAAATCTGTCTACAGACACCCCTAAAATGACTGCTGAAATGACTGTCTTACTGTAGTCCACTGTCTTTAGTTTTGGATGCGTTGTACCTTTTCACTTTTGTATTCATGAAGACCAACTTATTGATGACTTCACAGACTTTGTTTGTCTTTGAAGAGTCTCATAGACTGTCAAAACAGGACTCAGAAAATAGTTCATTATGTTCCAAAAGGACTTCACCTACTCGTCTCGGCCAATGTTTTAATTTGACACCTAGGTACAGCACCAGAATAAAAATGATGGCACTTGACTAAGAGAAAAAGAGAGATAAAAGAAGGAGGAGGAGAGAAAGTAAAAGACAAGATGAGACCTCATTAAGGCTACGACGAACGAAGCATGCGTGTGCACGCTCATGTGCCGGTGTGTGCCACGCAGCGAGCATGATCCAGTCATTTTTGTGTGCGCGTGTCTGCGTCAGAGTGTGTGTGTGTGTGTGTCGGTGGGTGTGTGTGTGTGTGTGTGAGTGTCAGTCAGAGCAGATCTAGGAAGCCCCTGGGAGGGTTAAGTAGGGAAACAGCAGAGATTGAGGTGGGGAATTCTCATCAAAAATGTCCAAATCAGGAAAGGTGTCGACAAGAGCCACCCTGCAAGGGGACAGAGGGGAACAGAGGCGTTGGAGAGGCGGGGTGGGGGGTTCAGTTGGAAGAAGATGGGTCAGATGTCCGACACAAGGGGTGGCAACTGCACTCATGGTGGAGAGGAAGGTAAAATACAGAAGCAGGAGGAGGAATGGGAGTTACTCTGAGATTACTAAGATTAGCAGTTCACGGAGGGGGTGTTCGTGGATATGCGTCACAATGTGGGGGCTCCATCTCAGGGGTGAGGTCGTGTTGAGTGGGGCGAGGTGCTGGTGATGGTGGGAGGGTGGGTATGGGGGGGGGTCCTTGGGGGCAGTCTTGTGGTAATGAGCTGTTAGTCTCAGAGGAAGACGAGCTCTATTACAGGAACACTCAGCTGCTATTCTGAGGTTTAATCTGAGGCACAGCGGCTGGTTCACCTTCTCATGCCGCTCAGCACAGATTCACGCTCTTCCTTTGGCAACCTGCTGAATGTCAAAAGGAAGTGAACGTCGAGAATCAGATCTAGAAAACATATCTGGAAAATGTTGCTGCGTGACGGATGGTACAGTTTTATCTGAGCACAAGTCCTGCCACCGTCCTGAATCCGGATTTATAAATCACCTAAATAACTCTTGCAGGCACCACGCCGCTCCTGTCGACCTCGCCCCCGTTCAAAAGTCCCGGAGGGAGATTCACCATCAGACGACCAGTCAGCAGGGCAGCAGGTCGAGGTCAGAAAGCCAAGCGTCGGCTGGGGACATGTGTCCATCATTTTTAGTCAAGCTTGGGGCCAAAAACAGCACTGTGTCTTTTTCCATCATGATTCACTTGTCTGCCATTGTTCAGTGGGGAGGTGAAATGATGTGCATGAAGTTCTCATTTTGTACCTTGTATTTTATGTTTATTTAACCTGTGTGGTTCTAGTTATCACTTGACATAGAACAGTTTCTACGTAATGGCGAGCACGACTGGCGAGCACGACTGATGCAATGAAAGATTGCATCATGGGAAGTGTAGTGTTTATTGGCGCATGACATATAGTATCTTCTGTTTTAAGTTTTTCTTGAAGACGTCTCCTGCGACTTCGTTGAAGTGCATTACTAAACTACTGGAATAACTTTTTCATGTTAATTAAAAATAAAAAAAATAATTCAATTTCGTTGATTAAAATAATTACAGCTTATTCTTTACAAACAGCATCCTTCGTGGCTGGGAAATTAAAGTGCTAAAAGCTGCAGTTCCTCAAACAGCAAACTGGGGGTGGCTACAGAACGAGTCAGTCTCCATAAGCCCCCATGTTAAAATGTCCAACTTCACAGCAGAAATAAACATGTTTACAGTTTTGTTCTTTTGTTCATGACAACTATACTGTGCCTGAATTCAACTGTTCATATTATATTAAGGCTTAAAGTTGTGCATAATTAACAGCGGGGCTGCTTTGATTGACAGATAGGTGCCCTTACAGGTGGCTTGTTTAAGCACCCAGGCTTTGTCCTGCCCGCCTCAGGCCCGCCTGGGAGGCGGCAGGACTGCCAAGATGGCGATGACCAGAGGCACCACACTCTGAGCTGACACAGCTCTTCAAACACAACGTCACGGATACGCTGTCCATTCTTTTTACTGTCAGTGATTCTTTAGTTGGTGAGAATAGGATGTTCATACTAATAATGTACTGTATTGCACAACAACAACAACAACAACATCCTTTAAAGAATACTGTAGTTTTATTTCATTGTAAAAAAAAAATGTTGAATCATTGTGTTGTAAACTTGTAAACTGACACAAAAGAAAAAAGAGGAGATTCATTTTGATTCAAATAAAAAGAACTTCAGTTTTCTAAGCACAACAAATTTACTTCAGAGTGGTGGCCATCCATTTAGCCAGTGGTGTAATTTTTTTATTGCTGCTGCTGCTGTCTGAATCAGTTGGATGAACTACATCAAAGAAAAAAAAAAGACAGAGAGCTACACTCTCATTCAGCTTTAGGTCTGAGTGGGAAGGCTTGGGCTTGGTAGATGATAAGGGACTACTAAGTATGCATACAGGATCTGCTTAAACAACAGGCCACATCGTTTTGTATTCTTACTATATTCTAATCCTTGTTCCAAATGCTAAAAGGAGAGGGAGAGTGCATTTTAGCTGATTGAAGTGGTTCCTTGTCCTTGTTTTTCTGCAGTGTGACCTGGTGACACACTGAGCTGTCAGGATCGATTGAGGCTCCTTGGAGCTGGCAGCAGAGACCGGGACTGGCATTCTGGCATCGGCGTGCCATGTCTGGTCTACCATCCCTCCTGAGAAAGCCCACAGCCACAGTGACGCACCACCAACCAAGCGGGGCTGCAGCACACGCCGCACAAACAGACTACATTTGAAGAAACACATGCATAAATTATACATAATTTGCTGGGGCTGCCGTGTTGAACCTTCTCAGTTACAGTATGTGCTGCACAAAGTCTCCTCCAGTGTGTGTGTGTGTGTGTGTGTGTGTCAGTCCTTCTACCTCCCTCAGCTGTGTGTGTGTGTGTTTTTTTCTCTACATTAAGTGCCAAGTGAAGACGGCTCCACTGCAGTATCTGACCCACCCTGGCAGAGGTGAGGTTGGATAATAAAACCACTGCTCCTGCCAAAAAGACGAGAGGAGATAAAGGAGGGAGGTAAAGCGAAAGAGAGCGAAAGACAAGACAAATAAGGAGAGAGAGGCAGAGCGGGAAAGGAAATAATAGGAGAGGGAGGAAACACTGGGACCACAGAGGAGGCGGAAATAATTGAAAAAGGGAATTGAAGAGAAGAAGAAGAAGAAGAAGTGTAGTTTCAGGTTGACATGGTTTAAGTAAGGTTGCAGGTGCAGCAGCATTATGTATCTCTCCTTTTACTCCCTCCCGCCCCGCCATCCCTCCATTTCATTTTCGGTGCCAGGGCGTTGGTGCAGAGGCTAAATCAATCACTTCTCTGCCATCCTTCCCTCCATACCCACTTTGTGCTGACATAGTAGGTTTACTGTAGGACATGAAACACGGAAAAGACCCAAAGAAGACACATTTTCAGAAAGAGTGAAAGCAGTCGTTGGTTAAACATCGCTATCATTTTAATAATAGTAAAAGATGTTACTTAATATAAGTTACTGCAGTTTTTAAATAGCCAGAACCGCGAGTCATACAGAAGCAAGTTCTGTGTAAAGTCATACAATAATAGTCTGAGTGTGTTCAATGTGTGTGTGTGTAGGAGTGTGTAGGAGTGTGTAAGGCCAAAGATGAGAGAGCTACTATAAGTCAGACAACCAACATTACAAGCCAGTGATTGTTACCAGGCTGCGTGTGTGTATATATAATATAGGTCAGAGACCCTCAGGTGCATTGCTGCTCAAAGTGGTGTTTGTTTGTCTGTGTGTGAGCACATGGTGTGTTTCTAATGTATAGAAAGTGTGTCATGTTCATGTTATTATGAAACATCTGTCTCTAGTAGCCTCTGACCTCTGTGTCTCTCTCTGTTAGTCACAGTCAGGGCGTGTTGTAAAAGGCGTTTGTTGCCCCTTTTACACCTGATAATGTTTTTTAAACTACAGTGTAAAGCATGAACAAGAGCTAAGACTATAGTTCTGGCTCATTTGCAGAGATGTTTAGCTAATAAGTATAGAATTGTATAAATACTGTCTTCACTTCAAGTTTTAATCATAGTATACTGACTTTTCTATGATGGACATTTGTCTAACAATTATTATTTAGTCTTATTCTGATTGGATGTATTGTGGCCACTCTGACTCACGCTAACTTGCACTCGCCAAGCTACTGTTAGCTTGGTACATCCCTATGGAGTTAGCTTCAAGAGCTGACGGGCCACCAAGCAGTAACCTCCGTGGCTGTGAAGTGAAGCCAGTGCAAAAGTGCCAAAACTGCAGTTCCTCCAACAGCCACTTGAGGCTGGCTACAGAGGGAGTCAATCTCCATAAGCCCCCATGTTAAAATGCCAAATTTCACAGGAGAAATAAACATGTTTACAGCCTGGTACAAAAAACGGTTTTGGTCTCTATAGCTAATTTCACCGTTCATGACAACTGTACTGAGGGTGAATTTTTATATAATTCACCTGTTTAAATTATATTAAGGCTTAAAGTCATGCATAATTAACAGCGTGGCCACTTTGATTGACTGATGGGTGCCATTACAGGTGGCTTGTTTAATTCAGCCCACCTCAGCTGACGGCTAGAGTCACTGTGAGCTTCACTGCGGCTCTTCAGAAACCTGTGGGTGACATCACAGATACAGTGTCCATGTTTTATACTGTCTATGGGGGCTACGTACTATGCTGACATTTGTTATCACTCAGACACAAGCATTTGAATGATTTCTGTAAAGTTCAAGTTTATTTGGAAGGCTTTGGGGGGTTTGCTAATATATGTTATTTCCAGTTCTCTACAACAGAGGTAGCGAGTGCAAAATTAGCATGACCCTTTAGCCACAATGCAGACAATTATGAAAATTACTAGAATTTCCCTCCAAGTCTTACAATTATCCTTTCTAGCATGGTCATCTATTGATTGTGTCGCCCTTTATGGTTCAGCCATGTAGTGAGTCTTCTCTTTGCAGGCTCCTTATAACACCATTCAAGGGCAAGCAAGCAGAGGGAATCCTGCTGACAGCCACACTCTCCTCTGCTCCCACACAATGTCATGCAGAGAGGCTTTTATGCAAGAAAGTGTGTGTGTGTGTGTGTATGTGTGTTTATATGTGCGTATAGGCTTTCAAAGTGGGGTCACGCTGAAAGTGATGCGTAAACAGTTGTTGAGTTTTGACTTTTCACCTCTCCTGCTTGTATTTGAATATTCCACACGTGTGATTTTCACCTCATAAGATGAAGAGACGAGAGCGTGATCTCTCTACTACAACTTTGTCCACTGCTGTCCGTGGTGAGCACACACGATGCAAAGGGGAGTCTACAGACACGAACTGGTTTTCAAAAAGAAAAGATCCACAAAGAAGAAAACGCTCGTCTTTAGCCCTGGAAGGCTGTTTTGTGCTGCGTGTGTGTGTGTGTGTGCATGAGTGTGTGCAATGATGGGATGTATTATTGACTTATTGCATTAGATGGTGCTCTGTGCTTCATGCTCACGCTCTAACATCGCCCTCAGAGAAATAACGGGATCAGACTGAGCACACAAACTCAAGCACACAACCACCCACACACACATACACACAGACACACTCAAAGTAATGGTTGTGTGAACACAAAATGTTTTGTCTCGAGCATTGCAGTTGTGCTTTTAGGGTTTTATGTTTTTACTACTATACATTTACCATTTCTGCCTGTCTGTCTGTCCACTTGTCTGTCTGCTGTCCTTGCTCTCCAGAAGCTCCAAAGCTGTAAGATCCAGCAGGCAGAGTTTTGAGGACCGTGTGAAGGATTAGAGTCTACTCTTTGCCAGTGGAGTGGCTGAGCAGTTGGCAGCACATGTGAAAAGAAGGGAAGGGGATGGTGGGGGGAGAGTGGAAAGAAAGAGAAAGTGGAAGGGTGGAGTGCTTTGAGCCGAGCAGGTGGGAGCAGGGTGTGAGGACAGATAAAGAGGGGAAATAAAAGTTGTCAGGCGAGAAAGGGGAGTGAAAACATTCATATATGCATTCATTGAAGTCATCCGTGAGCCTCTGCTTCCTGCTCTAAGCCCCTGAACCCAGTGCCCACTGTGTATGTGTGTGTTTTTGTGGTGTGTGAGCAGAGGGAGTAATGTACAGCCACATATGACTGACAGATTGTGTCCAATACATAGGAAATCAAAGTAGTCATAGATAGACTGATGTTCAGTTTCTTTTTGCACCATGTGTGTGTTTGAGCTCTTACCATCCTCACAGATTGGAGGTTATCTGTGAAATTGAGCCTCAACAGGGTACTGCAGTAAAATGCAATAAAATACACACTCGCACATCTACCCCTGGACACACACAGAGTAGGGACAGACTGAGTATCAATATCGACAGACACCACTTAAAGTTAGAGTCCTTAAAGTCCAACTGAAATTAAATAGCATATTTTTACATATCTGCTCTGTAAACCACTCGTCCTGTGTTCTCCTTTGCGCAAAAACATGCATAAATTTGACAAAATATCGTCAATTTTCCATCTGCAGAGATGGAGACCTAATTTCATTCTATCTGATCCAGACAGCAGCTTGCCACAGGCTTTGAACTAAAGTCTCCTTATTTAACTTACAACCATGAGCACACGTCTTGTCCTGCGCCTTTCTTGTTGAGCGAGCCATCAAACAAACCGGGAAAAAAGTACGACGCTAATGTCAGCTTGCAGGCTAGACAGCAAATTAGCTGCTCAGCTGCAGCTCATTAAACGGCATGTAAACGTACCTATGAATGTCACTTCGGTTCAGTTAAATGCTGCTGTGATCCATACTCTTCAATACCGCTAACAAGAGCAGTCTGCCCATGACATGTAGGCTACAGCGCAAATTTGTTAACTTGTCTTTTGGTCCCCTGCCGGGGCTCAGCCTGCCAGCACCAACATGCCCCTCCAGAGAGCAAAAGAAGCATTTCTGATATTTTTTAAATACATTTTTGACTACAGAAAGGGAGGACTGAACGTGATTTCAGTTGGACTTTAAGATTGTTGTCCTTTGACAGTTGTGGTTACCATGGTAACATCAATACCATAGCAAACAGTGCTTGCATAGCTTCTCTGCTGTATCGGCAGCCAAACCAAAAAAGCTTCAATAAATAATTGCAAACCTTCACAATAAAAGCCAGTCCGTGTTTCAACAGTTGAATGCTTTTAATGTGAACTAGCAACAGTAGAAAATATTCAGTTAGCATTAGCAGTAACTTAAATACAGATCGGATACTGTGTTAAGAGAGTGAGGCTGTTATCGCTGAGATAACATTGCGCTGGATTACATGCATGGATAGTTCTCCTGTGAATTTACTTGTGCTTAGATGGGCAAACTGAATGGCGGACTCTGCCACTAACAGTGAAAACTACCATGTAAATAGATAATTACAGAATATAAATATATTGAATAGCTGTTGCTGAAACTGGTATCAAAAATGGGGTTTGGTTTCATGAAAATCTTAACGATTATATCTTCAAGCTGATGAACCGACAGGCCTACAGACATCGTTAACACCCTGAATGAACGCATTTGACTCCAAGACTCATTGTTAGCACTTATGTATGCGTAAAATAAGAAGTGTTTTGAGGCAATTAAAACATATCCAGTATTTGTGGTAGAAAAATTCTTACAGTGTTTAACTGAATAGTTTTTATTCATGTAAGAATTCCTGTTCTATTGCAGCACAAATTCAAATCACTTTCTCAGTATTAACAAGTCAAGGCTTAGAAAACTACTTTCCATCCATTCGTCATCCTTATGTTCTTTATTGCTTATGATTCATGATGTACAAAACTAAAGAAAACTCTAAAAGAAACAACAAAGAAAATACATAATATACTGTACATCAGCAGGTATATCGGAATCTGTATCAATATCAGAAATCCCATATTGGACAAACACACACACACACACACACACTTTCACGCACTCACACACACAAACACATACAGTGAGGACTGTTCGGTCTCTGCAGGTCTAACAGCGAGCCAACACAGCACCTCTAATCTCCAATCAGTGGGCTAATGATGTTTCCTTCTCTGCGTGATAACGTATGAATGTACCAGACACACATACACACTCACACATGATCACACACACACACACACATATGTGTCAAGAGATGACGAAAAGAGGGTAGAAGTTTGAAGCAGCCCCCTCCCCTCTTATTCATCACTTGCTTTACGCCAGCCACATCCAGAATACTGCCCTCGGCAATGATTTTCTGAACAACAAGTCGATTTTTGTGAACTCCTCAGCCTTTACGCTGTTCTCCAGCGGGCACGTGTAGTAGCTGCACTCTAAACAAAAGTAAATTCACACCTTCACATCTTAACCAGATGAACTTTTTCACTGGCAAACACGTGACTAATGTTTATATCAGAGTCCAGGCACTGTAAATATCTCTCCATACTCCAACGTTTAACCTCTTCACAGATGATTATGACCTGTGTGACGAGTTAACGCCAAACGCACACACAGTCCTTACACACAGACCGTCTCCCCTGTCCTCTGACCTACTGCTGGTAAACGAATTACATTTTCTGTCTGCTAAACAGCTCTATATTTGTCAGCTAGCGTAAAACGAGCAAACTAGCTGCCTGTTCCAAACAGGAAGCGCTGTGTTTAAGGATATGTAGCAATGAGGTCACGCTCTTGTAAGTCAAATGTCTTTTTATGAATGTGATGTAACGTAAGAGGGATTGACACCAGCAATCTGCGGGTCATCTAAAGCCTGTGCGCCTCTAAGCCTCCCCTTGAACAAATGATCTGATAATGACAGCTTGAAGATTTAACGGATAAATTATAGGTCCAGGTGTGTGTGTGTGTGTGTGTGTTTGTGTGTGTGTGTGTCTGCACTGTGTGAAAGCTGATGACGGTGTCAGATTGAGGATGGAGGGGAGGATAAGAGGATGTAGCGATGCATGGTAAGAGGGACCAAAACAGGAGTGTTAATGTTCTCGGGCCTGCGGCTCTGACTTTAGCTGTGCCCTTGAGATTTATTGTGCATGTGTGTGTTTATGAGTGTGTGTGTGTGTGTGTGTGTGAGAGAGTGAGGGTTTCTGCTTTTGAGTGAGGACGGAAGTGTGTGTCTGTAAAGATGTGCTACATCAGGCTCCTGTGTGACAGATTTTGATTAAAAATTACCATCCTATAGTAGAAAAAGCCTCTCTTCTGCATCCACATAAAGATATACTGTCACCATAATAAACCAAGCTGGAAATAGCCATAAACATGCACGCATGTAAGCACAAACACACACACTCTGACACACACACACACACACACACACACACTGCCAAGCCCTCTGGAGAGTTATCATTTAACCGTGCCCATTCATCCAGGACATTTGGAGCCATTCAGCTCAGAAAATGAATAAAAGCCCAACTATCAATCAGTCTTTCAATACAGCTGCTAAATACATCAATCAGGATGAATTCCCGCTTCTGATGGTGAACCCCGCTCTTTCTCCACCCAACCTCTATCCACAGTTTGTCGTTTATCATCTCTAACTGCCCATCCGTCCCGTGATGGACAGGGCGGAAGCAGAGCAGGATGGAGGAAGAAGATCAAGTCTGAGCTCATGAATCACTCGTCCATGCTGCTCACAGAGATGCTCTGTGATCGCTCTGCCCCACTTTAACACACAAACACAGTCACGCTTACATGAACACACACACACACACACACACACACACACACTACTACGACATCAGAGGCCCTCTTCCACAATGACAGTTGATCTATAGACTGTGGCCTGTATGTACTGTAACTGTAACATGAGGGCAACCAAGCGAGGCTTCCACTCACATAGAGTAGAGTCATGTTAGCTATACTCCATCACCCTGACGCTGTCTTCGTGTGCGGCTACAGTGAGCCGACTCCGTTTCTACAACTACAGAAGGTTGGAGACTGTGTAGACTGGATGAGAAACTACCGCAGAGTGGCTCGCAGCACAGGAAAGCATATACACACAGAGACAAGAAAACACACTTACAGTACACACACAATATGATACAGTCACATAGTGTCGCTATAGGTAGACGTCTTCTGCCCATCTTTACAGGGGAATGAGCTTAAAAAGTAAGTTAACACCAGGCTGAAAAACTGTTTCGCTGTCCTTTATGGTTGAATGACTTATGCCTGTTTCACCTCTGACCACACCCGCCAGCAATAAATGTTTCCATCCACCTGTTTTTATGCATATAAGAAAACTTGAGTGGACGATTGCCCAAAAAACAGTTGAAATATTGCAAAAACGCTTGGCTGAGGTGGAAAATTTTAAAACAAAATATGAAAAAAAACAAAAAAACAATGGAAACTTAGTGAATAAAATCATGACGTACACAAAGCGTGTGACTTCAGCTCCACTGGAGAGATGAAAAATTGCAGCAGACAAAAAAAAAACATGGTGACGATCCTCAAACGAATACATCAAACAAACATAAACGCCAAATTTCCGTTGTGTTTTTACGACACGGTTTCTCATCATTTGAGGTCTGACTGATGCTCTTTTAATCACATCATCTTGTTGCAGACAAGACGCTCGATAGTGATGTCACAGAGGTAAAAACCACTGGACGTCAGCAAAACCTAGATTTTCAGGGTGGTGTTAAGTTGCTCTTTAAAGGTACCCTGTGGAATTATTATAATAATTATAATATATTCTAACGTAATAATATAATTAGCAACAAAAACAATTATGTATACATTCAGAATTTACCACAAAAAGTATTTATTTGTATCCTTGCTTGCTTTTTTGATGCATTTCCTTCTTTGCAAAACATTTGCTGACATCAGTGTTTGCTAACTAGGTTACTTGGTGAGTGTCAATCACGAAAGCATCACCAGGAATATGCATTGTGTCACCAGTGTGGTCATGAGTGTAGCTAGAGCATACAGACAAAATGGAGACCTGTTTATCAAAACATTGCTCCATAGTGCCACTAGTGGTTAAAAACTCCACAGGGTACCTTTAAACTTCAAAACTCATGTGACGCTCACCAGCAGCAGGAGAAAGCAAGCCTCTGGTGAGTTGTAGACGTAGTTCATTCTTTGTTTTTACATTCAAATGAAGTTTATCATACCCCAAACTGTTTGTGGACAGATTCTGTCTATAGGAGACAACAGTGACTGTTCACTATTTCAAGTGAGTTGCCTTAAGGCATTCAGGAAAATCACATCTTAATAATGAAAATGTAATAGTTTTCCCTTTTTTATTGTAGCAGAGATAAGGCATCACTCTCTTTGTGACCCCCGGTACCAACGTATGTGTGTTAATGTACTGTGTGTGACTGTGTGCGTGTGTGTCGCTCACATAACATATCCTGTTATAATCAACATTTACAGAAAGTTACTCAAGAGCGCTCCACGTAGTATGCAGGTACATCCACCCACTCAGGAAAACCAACAGCTCCGTAGAGTATGTGAGATGTAGTAGTGCTGAGATGAGCAGTGTGTGTGTGTGTGTGTGTGTGTGTGTGTGTGTGTGTGTGTAGTTGTGTGTATGGGGGTTATTGCTCTCAATAATCTCGGAGGTCATTCTGTACTCCTGAAGTGAAGGCATGGTCGTCCTTATTGCTGTCTCTGCCTGTCTCTCGTTCTCTCTCTCTCACACACACACACACACACTCACACACACACACTTTCTGTCCAATATGGTGAAGAGCATATTGTGATATCTAAATCTGTAACAAAGAGAGACAGTCAGATCTTGGTTCATTGCAGAGCCTTTGGTCTCAGAGTCCTCTCATCACTTCTTCCTCTCATCCCTCCATCATGTTCAGTCTGTCACACCTGCTTGCTCAGATCCCCGTTCCGCTGGTTCCCACCTCCTCCGCCCATCCCTCCCCTATCGTCCTCGTCCTCGTCGTCGCTGTCCAGCTCCTGGCTCTTCTTTTTGTGGTAGCGCTCGTACAGCACCATAAGCACGCCCATAACCCAGGCCGACACCGTGCCGGCCGAGAAGATGATGAAGCCGATGGCGATGAAGAAGAGGTAGTCCCAGTAGCCCAGACTTTGGTGGCAGTCTGTCCGCAGCTGCATGCCAACCTCCGCCAACCGCTGGCCCGCCAGCTCTGGGGGATTGTGGCAAACTGTCTGGCCCTCGTCTGGAGGTGAAGAAGAAAGAGTAAGGAAGGAGAAAGGAAAGATGTAAAGGAAGGGCAGAGTATCAGGAGAGAAAAGGAGGGAAAATGTAATTACTCCAGAGAAAATGGTATTCAATAAACAAAAGCCAGGACTCACACACACACATACAAACAGCCGTTAACAATGCAGTGATAACCTTTGAGATAAACGATCCCGAGAGACACTATAGTACTAGACACCACTCCTCTGAGTAATGTAGGTCTTTGGTGTCTAGGACATGGCAACATTATTATGCTGCACACACGCACACATACATATGCACAGAAAGGTGACTAAACTTGACTGCAAGCCTCTGACACACCAACCCTTCCTCCCCCTCATACGCATCATTATACACTAACAAATCACTCTGCAGTAGCGCAGAGATAAGGAGATGAGTGTTTTCCCTCACAAAACATCTGCTGGTCATAACGAGGAATATGATAATCAGCCGGGCTGACTTCAGACCACACAGGGAGGCAGAAACAATGGCACTACAAGCATTTTAGGTAATAAAATTGTATTTATAGTGTTTGATGCTTCGACATGCAGAGGTGCAATGGTCAAGATCGGGCTGCAGAACTTGGTCAGGGTTTGGCGTCTTGCTCAGGGATGCTTCATCGTTGCTTTTCATGCCCGGCTGCATGTTTTCATTCTGCTACAGTGACTTTGCAGCATTAGCATATACAGTACCCTCACGTACATTAATTGGTATGAATGCGGAGTGTTAAAAAGAAAAAAGAGGCTTGCTCTGTATGTATCTAATGGTGTGATCAGGATACAGTGTGCACAGCTTTCTATCTGTTCATCTCTCATTACAAGCGGCCCTAATTCCCATGCTCCTCCGCTTCCCTGCATGCTTAATAGCACTTCCCAAAAAGAGAAGGAGTTTTTTTTGTCATGCAGGGAACAATGAGAGAGACGAGAGAGCTGAAACAGGTGAGATGGAAATAAGCAAAGAGAGAGATAAGAGGAAGACAGACAAACAAATGCACGCTTTGGAAATATCTCCATCTACTCACGCTGAAAGGAAGGGACAGATGCAGTGAGTCTGACCTCAGAAGATGAGCGAGGAGGGAGAGAAACGTATCTGGCTGCAGTCCTGTCGTCTGATGGATTATTGCTGTTAACAATGTTAATTAAACTGCACTCATCTACCAATAAGGCCAAAGGTCTAAATGTAGAGATGAGCGATGGGGGAATACTTATATGATCTATACTTTGACTTGACTACGTGCCAGGGCTTTTTCAAGAGCAGTTTGAGGGTAAAAGCTGGAGCTAGAAGTATCAACGCATATGATACACATGACACAATATGACTTAAATCCTTCCTCACAAATTCTTGAGGGCTTTTTTCTATTAATATCCACTTTAACCCGAAGCGTACTTGGGAGAAGTTTGCCTTCAGGGCTGTCTGGCAGAAAACCCTGGGGGGAAACTTGTGCACCCATGTGCACCTCCAGCTAACCGCAAGACAGATTTGTCTGGTAAACAGAATCAGAATCACTTTTGTTGGCCAGGACTGTATACACACACACACTACTACTCCTACTCTTAATGTACATACACAGATATAGACATAAATACAGCTAAAAACAAGGACAACAACTCAAAAAAGACAAAAAATTGATCTGTTAAAGCAACTTTATGTAACTTTTCTACCATAAAATAAAATATTTTAAATCATTTTAATGCCAAATTGACTTATAATCAAGTGAATGGTGTCTATGTCATTCCCACTCTGCACCCCATATGTCTGTTTCTGGACTACATGACTTTGTGCTCTGGGTACGCGAGGGAGCAGCGGTACGTCCATCTTATTGCCCAGAGAGCAAACGTTTGACGGGAGCACAGTGCAAAATCTCCGCCGCCACAGATTAATGAGCGCTCCGGCTCGCTTTCCTCTGTGTCTCCGGTAAATTCCTAAGAGAGCTGCTACTCCTCTGACTAATAACTGTAAAACTTTCCGGTTCACTATAACCCAGTGAATTTTTTTTTACCAGTGGACAGTCTCATGTTTAAAATGTCCTCCTTGGTGAATGTGACCAGAGAGAGAGAGAGAGAGCTGAAAACTAAACAAATGAACCAGTACCGAGGCAGCCATCCATATCCATTCAAATAAGCGGTTAAGGGGTTAAAATGACTCATTCAACCAAACCTGTTGTTTTGAGGCTTTTACACGTCTGCAGAGGAAAACATATCTGCAGGGGGTTTGATAAGATTCTTGATCAATACTTAACGATCGCCTCACCGAGGGCTTTGTCTCAGGCTGTGAGGTGACTCAGATACATCATGCTGATGCTGGTGTCATGTCTGCTGAGCCTGTCCAAGTGATGGGTTGAGAGTGCGTTGTGACACGATGGTGTGCATACGAATGCGATGAGAAGTTATAACGGGTCAGGGTTATGCACACTGTCGACAGAATTACAGCGAGTGGATCAGAGAGCTGTTTTAGCGCACGTATGCAGGTGAGGTCAGAGTAGTAGATTATTGAGTTAGCAAGTAACGTTATGCAAGTCGTTTGTTGATGTGCTGCAATTACTGTGCAGTTATTCAGGAGCAACAAATCCAGGATGAACCAGGAGAGGCATGTAACACCCTCAGCAGACACTCTATCGTACCTCAGTTTTATCTGTCCCTCAGTAGGAGGAAGGACATACATGCTGAGGCTTCCCCAACCTGTAATTTTATATTCTCCCTCTCCTTGTTAGCATTCACTTTCTGCCTTTCAGCACAAAAGAGGCACAAAATGTTTTTCCATCTGAGGCTGATTGTGCATAGGAGGGCACAACGAAATTACAAGATCATTACACAAACAGCAGTTAGGCTTCAAAAAAGCGACTCAGGGATGATTATAACGGTTGGTATTAGTGTAAAAAAAAATGAAGCAGGTACTTTTATTTGCTCTTTTGTTTCTCCTTTTTTGGAAAGAGTAATCAAAAATATTGGAGAGTGGTTGCATGAATCACTCCCCCAGCTGTGTTTATTAGCAGACAGGTCTCTCTTATCAGCGGGTGCATCCGAATACTAATTTGGACTTCCTTTGGCAGGCTTTATTGGCGCTTCAAGGATTGCTCTACCACCACTGTAAGGGTCAGACAACAAAGACTTATTTCGCAGAACGGTGATTGAGCATAGCCTCTTTTGAATCTCTGATCACAAGATTGGTCTAATTTTTTAACCTATTTAAAGAAGGACATGTCGGAGGAAGTAAATATTCCAACTATTTTTATTGTGAAAATGTGCTGCCCCAGTTTCGTTCTGTTAATGTTGCTTTGTTAATTGTACTTAATTATACTGCTATTTGCACCACAAAGATACTTTTATGTGCTCATATTTGTGTAGCTTTATTTGTCGTGACATGTTTCTTTACATGACTCTCTCTCTCACGGCTCTCTGTATTTATTTTCCTCTTGTTATTTCCCTCTCTGTGGGGCCCATCGGTTCACGTGGTCGTCCCTCCGTCACTCTGTCACCATCTGTGGGCTGGCTAGCTGATCGCCTCAGTCTCATTACCCTGCCAAGCTTGCCTCAAGCCAGGTGTGAGGATTTTTTCCTGTGTATGTGCATTACTGTTGCTGTGTATTACCTCTTGCAATATAACATTCATAGCTGGATGCTGGAACAGTGAGCTACAATCAGTGACTGTACAAACACTACACAACAGCAAACAGGTCCCTCGGGGTGTTTGGGTCTCATCTGTCCTTCCTCATCACTGTTTCCTGCTGCACCTTGCAACAGTTCAGACTTTCTACGTAGTTCTTGGCTGCCCGGTCTCCTCTCTCAAAGTAAAGTGTGATGAAAGCCAAGACAAATCTCTAAAACAACGTTCAACCTGAATTTGGCAGATGAAGTTTTCTCAAAGTATTTTAAGCCCCAGTAAAAAACTTGTCTCTCACCCAAATGTTATTACTCTTCTTGCACTTTTCTTGACTCCACTTGTGTCCTTGAGACAATCTCTCTGAAAGAAGACCCACTTTGGGCATTCACCCACATTTTAGGATGATTTTCTGGATTAGTATTAAGGCCAATTAAGCCACATTTTATTGATCAGTACCCTCACTTTGACTTTATTTATCACCTTTTTTTTAACGTTAATAGAGGAAGCCATTGCTGTAAAGTCAATCTCATGAGAGGAAGATTGTGTTCTTTCAAAAGTTAACTCTCCTTTTAAGGAAGAGCAGCTGTCAGACATACTGTATCATGAGTTATGTGTGCAAACATAAATGTCAGATCAAAACTAACTATTGAACAGTTCTTTATGGAACTTAGAGTGAGTGATCTCCAATCCATAGTTAATTTTCCTCTCGATGAACCCAAGTAGTATCACACAAATAAAGCAGAAATGAATACAGACGTATCATTAGAGGGAGGTTTGCAGGGAGGCACATTTGATGACCAATTCTAATAGTTGGAGGGAGTTCAGAAAGTTATAATAAGATACTTCTGGACTCCACAAATCACAGCAACGTGGACCCTGGCCAAATCAGACAGAGAAACTGTGGACCACAAAATGGAAACCACACTCATATTTTCTGCTCATGTCCAAAGTTGAGTAATTTCTGGAAGGATCTATTAGACGCCCTGAGAGAGGAAAGTGTTCCACCAAGACATCCCCAAAGAACCAAAGGTGGTCCTTCTTGGTTCAATCCCTGAAGGCCTTGAAGGGAGAGGTAATTTCTATTTGTTACAAAGCTGAGAGAAGCTGTGAAGCTCAAAGTGTGGTGGCTCGTGCTGCCGCCATCTTGGCAGTCCTTCCTCTGTAGCCTCCTGGCTAATCTAAAAATGGCAAAGATGTGGATCGTTGGTGGAGCTGAGGTGGGCTGAATGACGCCTCGGTGCTCAAACAAGCCATCTGTAATGGCAAACACCTGTCAGTCAAAGCGACCACACTTTGCATAACCGTAAGACTCAATATAATTTGAACAGGTGAGTTGGTGAAAATTCACCCTCGGTATAAAATAAACGGGAAATTAGCTATAGAGACCAAAACTGTTTTTTGTACCAGGCTGTAAACATGTTTATTTCTGCTGTGAAATTGGACATTTTAACATGGGGGCTTATGGAGATTGACTCATTCTGTAGCCAGCCTCAAGTGGCTTTTTGAGGAACTGCAGTTTTTGGCTTCACTTCACATAGAGATCATAGAGGTTGCTGCTTGGTTGAAACATGGCTCAAAAAATGGGATGGGATCTGATACATTATGCGATTGGAGGTTCTACAATGTGTGTGTGGAAAGTCAAATGATCTTAAAACTCTATTGCATGTATGGAATGCTAAACAAAACTAAATATTGACAGATTATATTTATATATAAGGTTTCTTCATCCACCAAACGAAGGAGGGAAAAGGCCTCTGAATTTTGAACAGCAATATATTTTTCCTTAACCACCAAACTGACATGACCGCTTCCTATAATCAGAGATAGGAGAAAATAACAGGAGAACGCAGGAAGAGGTGGCAGCCAGGATGATTCACTCTCTGCTCAGTCTCACTTCACCGTCTGTTTCTTTGTCACTCCGTGTTTCTCACTCATTCCATCACTTAGTTGGGGAAACCACTCAGACATCACTCGAGCAGGATGCCCTTGACATTTTCAGTGTTTGTCCATGTTTTTTTCACCTGCACGATTTCTCTCACTGAACATTGTCTTCAATAATTAATGCCTTAGCACTTTTATTAGAGGACGATAACACTCTAAGGTCCAGTATTTAAGGATTTAAGTTAAATACCATAACCAAATTAAAGGCGCTGGTGTAATTGACCGATTTATGACTGAGTTTGAGCTCACAGGGCAAGATAAACCTTCTCAGTAAGGTGAGTTTATGTGTCGCTGTTTTGTTTGTGGCTGAGAGACTCATTGAGAGAAGCTTTGATTTGATTTAAATCTATCTTTAAAACGTTTTTAAAGGTGTCTGAACTTTTTAACTGAGAGTTTGGACAGTGTCTAGGCCAGTACTTGCCAACTCGAGCTAAAATTTACTCATATGTCAGCTCGCCTTGGCACTTCATTAGGCCTACAGAGAATTAACACACTCATAAACGTCCTTTGAGTCTCTGCATGTGCAGCCCTCCTCAGGAACTAAACCCGAGGACGTTTTCAGGTAAGAAAGTGTGTTTATGCATGTACAGAGAGACAGAAATGTGTGTGTCCTCCTTGTTGCGGTAGTGCTGTTGCTTGAATGTGCAGCATAATTCCAGCAGTTTCAGTGCAGCAGCTGCAGCCTTGAAGAATTCACACTTTGTTGCATGCATGCTGCACTGCAGTTTCCATATTCCTCCACCTTAACCAAGCACTGGCTGGGAAAATCCTGCAGCATAAGATGGATGCGGGATGCCCTCCCCAGTCTGCCCTCTTATGATGAGGTAGTCTGGTCTGAACATTAATCTTTGGCAACAAATTTCATCTCTTGGCCTGCGCTTAGATACTGTCATTTTGTAGTTTGACAAGATGTCACCGTCGTCTAGTCCCTGCTGTCTCCTCCAGCAGCAGGACAGGAAGCAAAGCATGGTCCCATCTTATTTCTGCTGTGCGTGACATGATGTTACTGCGTTATGGTAATATTACCAGGGTTATGGTGAGTGTAAGTATAAATGTGACACTATGCTGGCCGGATAGTGACCAGACACAAAGTCCCGCGGCTGTGTGACACACCGCCAATCATGGGTTATAAGGACAAAAATAGTACTAAAATAAATAGCAGTAATCAGAGGAATAAACAGACTTATACAGTGGGACACAAAGGCACACATACTATGACATTTCCCACAAGCTGCGCTTTCCAGGAAATGTGAATGGGGACCTTAATGTTTTTCTTTTTTTTTTTATTTAAAATGCACAAGTAAGCAAATCCAGCGAGCAAAAGTGTTTATGTGTGTGTGAGTTGCCACCGCAGTGGTGCGATACAGTCTCCGTGTCAAATCTTCAGCTGGATGGTTTCCAAGCTCGGCACTGACACACTGACAGAGAGCACGGCTTATCACCTCCCCCCCCCCCTCGGAGGAGGGGCTAGTGTAGGGGCGAGATGCTACTGAAAAACATGACTGACTCTTTTATGAACTTCACTCACATTTTTTCTCCTCCTCCTCTGCCTGGCGCTCGACACATAAAAGAGCAACGAGCAGAGGAATAACAATCTTTTTTTTTAAGGCTTTTGCAAAACACACGCATAGACGTAAGCGGCCTATGCAGTCGTAAAAAAAACAGGTTGAGTCTATGCATGTATACAGCATGTGCACATACATGCATACAGATGATTAGAGCTGTAGGGTATTAACCTGCCAGGCAAAGAGCTTGTCCTGTGAACTGGGAACAGAGCTATTTATAAGCAGATTAATTATGCCAATGCATATGGTAATGAGTATGGTTGGGGTCTCATATAGAGGGAGAGGTGGAGGCTGTAGACACCAGCATCCCCTCATCCCCTCAGTCCTCAAGCCTGCGGCTGAATTTCTGACTGCAAACAATGCTTTAAACATTGTTGTATATATAAAAGCACACAAGGAGATCACTGTTCAACCTTGGGTGGAGTCCCTTCAACCATCCACCTCCCTGTTTCTCTGTCCTTATCAGCTCCTGTGCAGGTGCTTCTGTAGCTGACCTTGACCTTTAACCTCCCTGTGGAAGCTGGCTACTGAAAATAGCATCTGGGGTATTATTTATGAAAACATATGATCATAATAGCAATAGTGTCCTTACAGTCGCTGCCAAGAGAGCATAGTAAGCTGATTTGGTGTTTTACAGGTCAGAAGACGTCTGGAAGTCGAGGTTACAACCGTTAAGATCGATGTGAAGAAACACAGTCGTCTCATTCACTTAAATGGAGCCAGTCTAACAACACAGGAGATCCATCCATTTCCTGTGACCGCTTATCCTTGTCAGGGTTGGGCAAGAGGTGGGGTACACCCTGGACAAGTCGCTAGTTCATCACAGGGCTGACACATTGGAACAAACAACTATTCACCGTCACACCTACAGCCAGTTTAGAGTTTTGGACTGTGGGAGGAAGCCGGAGCACCCACAAGGGAGAACGTGCAAACTCCCCAGAGAAAAGCCCCAGCTGAGGTTTGAACCGGGAACCTTCTTGCTGTGAGGCGACACAATGCCGCCTGATGCAGTAGATATATGCGCATTGTTGTCTGGCAAAAAAAAAAAGAAAAAAGAGTTGAGCCTGGTTCAACACAACATCATCTGGCAATCAGATATATGCAAGCGCACATTCTTGGTGGATTATTTGTCCTGTTTACCTTTCGATTGCTGCCAGGAAACCTTTCCAGAATGGTAAAATCCTGTGACTCAGTATTATAAACATCCCCACCGATGCAGCCGCATGCTTTGTTTTATTACAGAGCTGATCTTTAGTCTGAACAGTTTGGTTGAAAAGTGAAGTCTAGATAATGTAAATGTCCATATTTCAGGTGGTTTTAGGTTTGTAATTCAGTGTTTCTTGTTTTATTTTGTAATTCTTAAATCTTTACATCCTGCCTTTGTTGTCTTTTCCTGCCAATTTTGATTCTGTTCCACCCTCATTAGTTTTACCTGTGTCTTGTTGTTCTGACTTGTGTATTTAGTCCCTGTGTGTTGTGTTGTAACGCTGGTTACTCTTAGCATTAACTATAAACTTGACTTTTACTGAATAAAATCACTTTCGGGTGGTGGGTAAAGCAAAAACACAGGGACAGCTTCTTCTGTGTGTCTTGGTCACTTTAACTGAATACTGACAACGACATCACATATGACTCCGACAATCTTAACTATCACTTACAGGCAAAGTGTACCACATTATATAGTTCCTGTTCTAAATGAAGCAACAGGATACAAATAGTTATCGTTAATTAAATTAAGTTAATTCTACTCTCACTAAACCTGAGAAAAATAAGGAAATCTATAAAATCTTCACAAAAATAAATCAGGTGTTTGTTTCTGAGTACTGTTCCTCTGTCCTGTGTCCGTCTTGGTGCTTCTCCACGAGTTCATGTTCCCTGTTCTGGATTTTTCTTTGTTTTCACTTGGACTTTTCTGTGTTTTTTTTTATTTTTATTTACCTGCCGTATATCATTAAAGTTACCTTTTGTTCACTTCACCTTCGTGTCTGCATTCGGGTCCACTTCTTGAACCAATCATGACATCAGGTCCTCCATGTGGAGAAATGATTTGTTTTTCTTCAACAGTATGAAGTTATCTTCAGTTTCAGGGACAAAATAAGAGTTTCAGCCTCTCGTATCTCATATTTGAACTTCTCCTGTTCACTTCTTTTCTGAATCTTTTCTGAAAACAAATTCTATTTCCTTTTTTTTTTCTATAGATTTTGACAAACTGTTTTCATTTATTCAAATATTCAATTCAATTATTGATGTGATTGATTATTGTCTCGGGTGTTTAAGGTTTGGCCTCCGTCTTTTGATTAGTTGTTCCAGCCTGTGGTTTTAGTATAAAGATGTTTCATGTTGTGAATATGATACCTGACAAAGGTCTATGACGGAAACATAATAAACTGTCTGACAAGTCAGTCTTTTCTTTCACGTGATTTCATTTTTCACCCTTCTACCAGGTGTTGAATTAGACGACATTTATTTGGAAATATAGACATTAAAAATAAATGCGAACAACTTTCACGTTTCAACCAAATATTTAATGACGACTGCTCACTGGAAGCCGGTGGCGATAAGATGTAAGACTTTTTAGGCCCTTCCTCTCACCGCTAAGCTCGAGTATCTCGTCGTTTAGCCAGCTAAACGCATCATACTGGGGTTGGCTAAGTCTAAGAATAGCTGACCTTTTCTCCATCACATCCACTAGGGCTGAATAACACACGCCTTCTCACTCCTCTCTTCTCAAATACGGCATTAGTCAGATTACCACCATCCTCTTTTCCATCGTTTCTCCATATGATCCTTTCTTCCTCTGGCAGAAGACTAGTGGAGAGAGAGAGAGAGTGAGAGTGAAGGTCAGATAGCAACATCTCTCTCCTCTTCCTTGTATTGCTCTACTTATCAAACGTTATCACCTCCTACTTTTCATTCCCACTCTGGCACGTTAGCGTTTATTCTCCCTTCGTGTCTCCCCTTCGGCTTTTAACACTCCGTTTTCCGTCTTCTTCTTCTCCTTCTTCTACATCCTTCATCACTCTTTTTTTTTTTGCTCTGTCATCTTCACACTCTCCCCTCTCTCTTTTCCAATTTTATTCACTTGGCTCAAATATTGGTTGGACACACACAAACACACACTCAGACTCACACACCTGAGCTGGCTCCCCTCTGTGCCTCAGGTGATCACGCCCACACAAGCATCAACATCAATCTTGGTTTCAAGCTCGCGCCGTGAAATGCACAGAGACATAAAAATATATACAGGCTACGTTACACAAGTAGGCCAGTTGAATTCGATATGCTTCTCCGCCACCAGATGGGTCTGAGGAATCGTTCCAGCTGATAAATAATGTATCGTCTACCTGTATTAAATTGAATCGATGCCTCCTTGTCATAATGAATGTTTTAATGGATTTGAGTGACAGATCTGGGGCACAGGCGATTGGTAACTCCTTTATAGTCTGCTTGTTTTTGTCTTTTCCCTCTCTGTATCTTTCTGTTGCGAAGTCCATCTTAATCTGTTTGCTTAATTTTTCAGCCCTTTTTGTCTTATCTCATCTTTTTGTGCTCTGTTCTTTAGTCATGCAATTTCACTCGGGCTCTCCTCTCCTCTCATATCTTAAGTAATCTAAGATTCACTTTCATTAAACATAAATCAAATTCAATTTGCACAAAAAAATGACTTCTTTCTTACATTATTCCTCTCTTTGAACCCACGGACCTCTGTTTCTCTTTCTCTTTTTATGAATATTTAACTCCTGCCCCGAGCCTGGCCCCCCACTTTGGCTCTTTGCCGCGGGTCTATGAGCTGTCCAGGGTGGCAATGAGCAGCCAGAAATACTTTCCCAAACACCGGGAAGCCATAACATTACCAACTCTGCCAGCCCAGGACAAGTCACTGATGTATTTAGCTGAAGCACACAAAATCGACCTACAGCGGGTACAGCGGGTCGCTCAACAAGCTGAAATTCCATTAGACAGGAAAGGTAGGTATATTCCCAGAGTACGGAGAATTGATGATTGAGAATATTTAGATGCTCAGAGCAGGAAAGTCAGAGTGTCGCATAGGACAGACACGAGGTAAAAAAACAAGTTAAACCCTTCAGGAAACGAATCTTTAACTCTAAAATAGCATCACCACAATTAACAGAGTTGACGTCTTTGACATTCAAAGCCACATAAGACAATTAACAAAGCCAAATCATCTGTATCCAAACAAGCAGTGCTAAAATGTTAAATTATTTTAAAGTGGTCTTAATAATCTTGACACATGCCAAACAAAGTACAAACAATATTGACAAATATGAACAAACGGCAGTCAGTACCAAGTGGGAACCTCCGTGACTGTAGAGTGAAGCTGAAAGCGCCAAAAACTGCAGTTCCTCAAATGTCCACTTGAGGCTGGCTCCAAAAGTCAATCTCCATAAGCCCCCATGTCAAAATCCCAACTTCACAGCAGAAATAAACATGTTTACAGCCTGGTACAAAAAACGTTTTTTTTAAATCACCTGTTCAAGTTATGTATAACAGTGTTGCCGCTTTGATTGACAGACAGGTGCCATTACAGGTGGCTTGTTTGAGCACCCAGGCTTCATTCAGCCCACCTCAGGCCCGCCGATGAGCCACGTCTTTGCAGATTTTTAGATTAGCCGGGAGGACATTCAAAATGGCGGCAGCCAGAGCTACAACACTCTGAGCTTCGGCTCTTCAGAAACCTGTGGATGACGCCATGCATACACTGTTCATCAAAAAAAAAGTCCTCAGCACACAAAATTGGATAATTTTCTTCTGTTCTTTTAAATTAACAACCTGCACCGCGTGCCGGTATCGAAAAAGTCTTGCATCAAACTAAAAAGCTAAAAACTTGTAAATTTTGACATACTGTAGCCTTGTAAGTTTGTATGGCTACTGCAAATAGCAGCATTATTTATAATAAGTCATGAGTTAGTCAAATATTCACACTCTTCTGAGCTCTGTTTTTGGTCTCAACCCAACTCCCGAGGAAAATGCCTGTCTGTTTAGCTGCTAAATGCTGAACTGTGCTCACCAGCTAGTCGCTAACTGTGTCTGTCTGCTGTTTGGTGCTGAGCAGGCTCAGCAATGCACAGTTGGATTTTAGAGCTTTTCCATGAAAATAACTGCAGCAGCTGACAAAGACACTAGGAGAGCAGTGAGCGTGAACCAAAACAATAAAGTTGTGAGCCAGACGGCTAAACAATGAGCTGAAACTATAAAGCTCAAAATAGCCAGCTGGGGAGCTGCAGAGTCATTTGATAATTCTTCATCCTCTTTCACATTGTTTTCATGGTTATTTGATACAATTTTATTATAGAAAATAAAAACTATAGTCAAGATAATAGTCATTACCGACCTTTATTTGTAACTCACTAAAAAGTGTCACTTTCCCTTTAGGTAAGGCGGATGTTTCTCACTACTTTCTTTTCATTTCTGGCATTTGCTAAACAAACATGTCCACTCTTGTCTTCTATCACTCTCCTTTCTCACTGTCTCCCTCTTGTTGTCTTTATGTCTTACAGACAGACAGACACCTGCCAACCCCGATGCTTTCCTGAAGCCATGCTTTGACTTTGGTGACTTGCCAGAGTCAAGTCATGTTAACCTTTCTGTCTGACACAAATACAGGCGAACGCTAACGAAAAGACAAAATAAATAAACACAAACAATCAGGCCAAATGAGATTTTTCCAGCAATAATTGATGTCTAATTAAAAACCTACACAATCAGCAGTCCTGAATGAGTTAGTGTGTGAAGCGGCTGCATACAAACACAAACACACACATAGTATGCACCTGATTCGTAATTCACACTGAGAGGTAGCGACAGCTGGAATCTCTGTACATTAGACTCACCGCCCTGCAGTCAAACCGGAGGGAGTTCATAACCACTGAAATGCACGCACATGCTCTCTTGACCCCATTCACTCTGTTAAACTGGTTATTGTGGTTGTTTATAACTGCTACATCGATACACGATTCGACAGCCTGAGAGACGGAGTGTGTGCTTGTGTGTGTCGATGAGGGCGTCCAGCAGTTTGTTCACATTTATAACTTTTCAAAGTGTTGTGTGATGTGGACTAAAGCTGTAATTTCATGGTTATTAGTTGGGATTTTAACCATTACAGGTGTGTGTAAGTATGTGTTGAAACACAATAGCCAGGCTGTGGGTGTGTGAGCTCTTCTCTCACGATGCTTGTTCTGGGAAATGTCAGAGTGAAGTAGGAACATTTTTACATGTAATCTGGGAGTGTAGTAAGTATTGGAACACATGAGTGAGTGGCTCGGCTCGACAGTACCTGTATCGCCAAGACTAACCGGTTTTAACAGACATCACATCACGCGATTTTAGCTTCCCTCCATTGGCTCCATGGGCGTTTTTACCAAGCGGCAACCTCCGGTGCTGTGAAATTAAGCCAATGTGGAAGTGCTAAAAACTGTGATTCCTTGAGTGGCCACTTGAGACAGGCTGCAGAAGTGAGTCAATCTTCATAAGCACCCCGTATTAAAATGTCTAACTTCACAACAGAAATAACAGCGTGACAGGTAGGTGCACCCAGGCGTCATTCAGCCCACCTCAGGTCCACCGATGATCCACGTCGTAGCCCGCGTTGCATATTTTCTCTTAACTATATTGCTGGTATGTTAACCCAGTACGAGCCATTTCGCAACCTTAGATCCTCGGACGGGTCACTTCTGGCTGTTCCAAGGTTGAGGTTCAAAAGTAGAGATGATTGCACTGTCTCCATCAGGGCACGTCAACTTTGGACCGACCCGCCTGAGGAATTAAGCTTTCTGATTCAGTGAACTCCTTTAAATCACTTCTTAAAACTCATTTTTACAGACTTGTTGACTTTTTTGTGATGTCAGTTTTCCCTTTTTATTCCATCATCTTATATATACGTATACCTCTTATTATTGTTCTGCTGTTCTTTTATTTCAAAGCTTTAAGAAATCAAATAATACCATGTTTTTAATAAAATTTTCTCTGCCTGTTTTCTACTTCTACTTTTCTGCGCTCTGTTTGGTCCTCTGCTCTGTAAAGCACTTTAAAAACCTTGATTTAAATAAATTATTATTATCATTATTATATTATTAAGACTGTGTCTGTTAGGTGACCAATCAGAAGTGCCAAATATGTCTAAATATGAGCGGGCGGTGATAAAAGTCGGGCTGGTCACGGCTGCTTGAATGATCCTTGGATTATGGAAGAATACAGCCTCTCCAAATGTTTAAAAAATGGATGGAACTGTTGCCAGCTAACGTTGAAGATGAAAACTTTAAGAAGGCATGGGATCGTTTGTTGGTATAGTACCTCTGGGACACTTTGAAGATCTGGCGTCGAATGTTTAGTTTGGTTGTTCCAAAGAATGCTTGTTCTGATTTGTTTTGGCGAGAAAAAAATGAGCTTGTGTCTGTGTGGGCAAATCTTTGAGAGTACTTCAGGGCGGTGAGTAACAACTTTGGGGACCTGCTGTCTTCGAGTGGCTTTTCCTCTCAAGCTCCTTGTCCCTGTTTCACACAGATCCTGGCTTTATAGGGTCTGCCGTGACCTCCAGATCACACATTGACTCACACACACTTAAGTGGAGTGAGTCACTTGCACAGACACACACCACACATGTACACTCTGTCCTTAATGGGAGCATAGGAGTCCAGCTTTTTTGAGCACCATCATTAACCATCTGGACTGAAGGGCCAAAGCATACGGCGGTCGGAGCGCCAGCACACCCAGGTGCATGCTACGTGTGTTCGTGTGCAGGTACAAAAGGACACAATCATCCTCTTGTCACTATCTCTGCCTTCAGGACCCAGAAAGAAAATGAGGTAAGAGCGATGGGATGCGACAGCTATTAAAAGCAAGACCACACTGTTACAAGTCCTAACCGAGTTCGCCTGCTTGGGGCTAAGCTCAGTTAACATTTACAGGCGGAGATCATCTGAGCTTGGCCTCGCTTAGAAGGTCACGAGGACCATTGTTGGTGATTTCTTGGGTCGCTCTAATTCAATCGCCTGCTATTTGAGGAACAGACGGCTAAGGTGGCTGTCGTTTTCCAGGTAACTGTAGCACAAATCTGCTGATTTGTTGGGGGGTAAACTAGACTTTATTGAGACGTGAAGGGCGGTTTGAGGGGATTGTGTTGCAGAGAGGAGCAGGGGAACGAAATCTTCAGATTGCTCTGACTCTGAGGTCAAACCATTAGCTCTGTGTGCGCCTTAGAGAGAGAGAGAAAGTCTGTGCACATGGAAGTGTGTGTGTGTGTGTTTGTGTGTGTGTGTGTCCATACATATCTACAAAATAAAGGCAGAACAAATAGTGCAATAAGTAGCCCATTGTCAGAGACTAAATTGACCAAGCGCCCACAATCAAATTATCTAAATGAGCTGATGTGACAGTAACAAATGATAAGACCTTGGAGCGTCTTTGGCTCATATAGTTTCAGCAGAGGAACAGCTTGTTTTCTTGCCAGGAAACTGGCCAACAAGAGGATCCCACATCCAGAGCCAAGCAAACAAGAGGCCACCTGCAAGAGGTCTGACAGGGGGAACAGGATCATGACATGGGTTTATAGGCGAAATTTTGGCAAAAAATGCAGGCAGGAGATGTTTTTGAATTATTATTCTGAGCTGCCACTGCCATAAAAACTCTTTAGTGATCATTTAAAAAGTAAATCATCCCTTTCTGACAGTTTAAATCACCCTAAATGTTTCTGTGTGTACGTGTTGAGATTGAAAACTGTGAGTTTAACATCTTTTAGACTCCATCCATCCTCACCTTGGAACTTGAAGCCCTCTATCTGCACCCAGAGGCAGAGGTCCTCCGTGTCACAGTCGCAGCTCCAGGGGTTGCCGCTGAGCCCCAGAGACCGCAGAGCAGGCAGGGCGATCAGGTTGCTGATGTTGAGGACCGTCAAGTTGTTCCGGCTCACATCCAGAACCTGCAGAGCCAAGTTTTCCGAGAAGGCTTCCGGGTGGATGTCCCACAGAGTCGGGTTATCCGTCAGCCGGAGCATTACCAGAGACGCCAGGGGCCCGAAAGTCCGGTCCTCAACCTGCAGCAGGGTGTTGAACGACAAGTCCAGGTAGGCGAGTTTCCGCAAATTCCCGAAGGTGGACTCTGAGATCTCTGATATAGAGTTGTTGCTGCAGTCCAGATAGACCAGATCGGACAGGTAGTTGAGCTGAAGCGCCGGAAGGTCCAAGATGCGGTTGTTGGAGATGATGAGCTGCCGAGTTGCCAGGGGCAGGTCATTGGGGAAACGGATGAGATCCTGCCCGGCGCACTGGACCACCAACTGGTCGTCACACACGCATTTGTCTGGGCAGCCGGCTGTGAGAGCCGGGGAAGGGGTCACCCCCATCACGAAGATAAAGAGGAAGAGGAGCCGGAGGGATTGGGCGCTGGGCTCAGGCAAGAGACGCATGACGAGGCCGCCCAGAGCGTCATGAACTCGGGCTGAGCTGGACCAGGACTCCCCGGCGCTCTCCGGGCATCCTGCATGGGTCTGAGGAGCGAGAGAGGCGAGATGGCTGCTCTGAGTGTCTGGCTGTCGCTGCCTGAAAGCCTGGCTGCTGTTTATATCCAGCCTCTCTTTTTCTCTCTCTCAGAAAGACTATCGGTCAGTCACTCACACGCACTCTGGCGCGCCGCGCACGTCGCCACAAGACATCATTTCAGAAGGTGACCGAGGGGACGCTTATCGCTCTGTGGATGAGAATCTTGCAGCTTACCGGACTTTGTACCGCCTGAGAAGACCACAGAAGCACTGAATGTTGTCCATCACCCCCTCGGTGACTCATCTTTGTGAATTAGTTGTCGCCAGCAGAGTGCATTGTTTACTTTCCAAACAAATGCCATGACTTGCGCAAAATCCCTGAATCCTGGATGTAGACTCCACCGAAACGCACGTCTCTCACATATGTCCTTGACTGTGTGTGCGCGTGTGTATATGTGTGTGTGTGTGTGTGGTACACAGGTATCCAGCAGCAGACAAGTCTGGTTTTGTCTCAGGAGCGCGATGGAAAGCGCGTCCTTCCACCTCTCCGCTCAGTCGGCTCTGTGTGACTGAGGCTCTCTGCTGCGCTGTGGTGGTGGTGGTGGTGGTGATGTTGGTGGTACTCTCTGCGCTCCCTCCCCTCCCCGTCTCTCCATCCGCGCGCACTGCAGCTCTGCACACACACAGAGGTAATGTTTGTGTGTGTGTGTGTGTGTGTGTGTGTGTGAGTTGGCAATGATGTGATATGCACTGGTGACGTCACCAGGTGTTTCTCTCATGAGAAAACCAGACGACCAGAGTACAGAGTAGAGTACAGCCTGTCCGACCAGAGAAACTCAAAGATATAAGAGTAGGGTAAGTCTCTCTCTCTCTCTCTCTCTCTCTGTGTGTGTGTGTGTGTGTGTGCATGCCAAACAAGTCAATCATCATCTTGCCTGAAAGCAGCAGCCTCTTAGCCATACACAGATTTAACAGGCTTTATCTCATGTGGTCCAGTGGTTAATTTCTCCCCTCTCCTCTGTCCCCCCTCCCACTCTCTCCTTCCCTCCTTCCAGTGGCGTGTTGACAAGATAATGCATTCAAATTGGATTGTCTGTGCTCACTTATTAATTTTCTGGCATATACTCAAATTTTAATTTGGGGGAAGGAAAGTGGAGTGACACGTTCAGATGTCCACATTAATGTGTTTTTTTGTCTCGATGTTGGAGGCTGACAGGATGTTGACTGGCTCTTGTGTCTTTCAGTGGAACAAAAGAAGTTAAAATGTAAACTTTGCATTAAGATGACGGAAGAAATGAAGACGTACAAGTGGTGTGATAGTTTCCATCCCTCCCAGTGTCAGAAATATGAATAAATCAGCACACAAGAATGATTAGGTAGGCTATAATTAAAGTCATTAGGCTGGTGAAGAGAAAAAACGAAACAATTATGAGTGTAATTACTGTTCATTTATGACCAGCTGCACCTTTTTGTATATAATTTAGATGCATTTCAAGCCTGTTTTCTTCAAGGGTCAAACAAAGGTCATTCATCTGTCAGTTACATTTTCCTTGATGTTATGAGATTTAACGAAATAGTTTGATATTGAGAAAATGGTTTCTTTCTTTCTTACTGAGGGTTAGACCTAGATGAGAAGATCGATACTACGCCTATGCTGTATAAAACATGGACTGCCGAGATTTGGGTAGTGAACTATAAGTTGCTGTGATAACTTTCAGGGGTAAAGATAAGTGTCAGATTCTTATTGTGGGAAGATTAACTTGTCAGGCTGAGAAACAACCGAACTTTGGTTTCTTGTAATCAAGTTGAAGGTTTCCGATCACGTCGGAACTACTTTTCTGACTCTTTGTCAGACTCTGAACCGCTTTTGCGTGTGAGGATCTCTGACCTTTCAGCTAAAATACTTGTAACTTTGTTTATTTGTCCGTCCCTCACCGGAGATTTCCTCCACAGGTTCCAAGCAGTAAAGTTTTATCACAGAGTTAGGATCCAAACCTATTTTAACAGAGTAAGCTAATAAAATTAAAATAGTAACCTAAAGTCTGTGAAGGTTCCCAGGTCATCTTTCCAACTGGACTTGGTTGTAGAGTCGTGATCTCATCTAAGGGGCTTCTTCAGTTCCCAGGTATTTAGCCTTGGTGGGATCGTTAACAAGGTCATTGGTTCCACTTGGTTCGTTAGTGCTCCTCGTTGTTGTGGCGACTGTTGCCTGTGTCGTTCACCTGAGGTCTAAGGTGACAGTTGACAGTCGTTATAACCTAAAAACATTGTCGAGCAATAGTTTACAGCTCTGTCACTAGTTCTTTGAGCTAAATGTCAGCATAGTAAACATAATTACATTACTACATCAAAACACAAAGTACAGCAGTGGCTGATGGGATTGCCATTAGTTTTCCAAGTGACCTGATGATGGCACTTGACAAAAAGTCATGGACATGAATGTCTGCACCAAGTTTTATGGCAATCCACCTAACCAAACCATTGATGTGACACCAGAAACTAAACATATCCACCAGATTGTGGCATTAGATGAAAAGTCAGAGGATCACCGAAGTCAGTAGGCTTCATCCTCTTTGAAGAAACTTCAAGGTCTGAACCAAATTTCATGGCAACCTATTTAATAGTCCTTGAGATATTTCAGTCTGGACCAAAAAAAGGAGGACGGACTGACATTGCCATCCCGAGACAATCTAGACAACTGAATTGTCTTGACAGCCAAATGATTGGACAGACCGAATAGATAATATGTTAATTGTGAAAAAATGTTCTCAGCTTTTCATTTCAGAGCTGCTGTGGTCAGACATGGGTGTCTATCTCCAGCCTGATATGTCATTATTGAAGGAAAGCTCCACCGAGTACAGAGCAGCCTGGAGGAAAATGAGCCTATTTGATCAGTGTCGCTTTCTGTCAGCCTGTCTGCTCCCTCTGTCATGAGTTTACTGTCTAAATGGCCCTGCTGGATCGTGTTCGCAGATAACTGCCCCCGTAAAGCCTGGTGATCAGAATCATTAATGTAACTTTCCTCCGTGACTGTTCCAAACGGTGTCAGCTTCCAGGGGCGTGCTCGTGTATACCCGTGTGCACGTGTGGGCTTACACAGTCACATGATATGTGGAGGTCTCATGTTGTATGATCATATGTGTGCAGGTATGTGTCTGCATGGGTGCTCCCTACTTTTGTGACAGTGTGCAGGCGAGTTTGTGTGCATGTATAGCGTGTGTGGCCTGCAGTGAAACATCCTTATTTTTTAATAAGGGTGTATGCAGTGTCAGCTGTCAACTGCCAGAAGCCAATCTGATCCTCAACTTGAAGGCAGGGCCACCTGCCATCAGAGGTGTCATCACCTTTGCTTCACATCCATTACCTCACATCTTTTAGTTTCTATTTGGAGGCATCCCTGGACTACATAACAACCAGTTAAAGTTCTTCATACAGGCAGAGCTCTGCCCCCTTTATCTTCTTCCATGTGTAACTATAACTCCTCTTTCCCTTTCTCCTCCCGTGGCTCGGTATGGTTGTAACTCTTCTCCCATCCTGCTCCACTATCTTTCAGGCTGTAAGTCTGGGGACCTTTTTTCAGCTCCATCATTCTAATGTAATTGAACCAAGAGTACGATCAGTCACCCTGACTGCCTCTTTACTGAATGGTGTGTGTGGGTGTGTATAATGCCTATATGCCTCTGTATTACTATAAAGAAACCTGATCTGCAATAGCTCGATTTCAGGATGTGGTTCAGAATCAGAAACAGAAACAAGTTTATTGCCCAGTAGGTTTCACATACAAGGAATCTGTCTTGGTGTTTTAGAAGGAAGGTACAAATTAAGTACTAGAAGATATAAATAAATTGTTATGTTATTAAAATGAAAAAGGCTGTACAGTTTTGTGCAGGAATGTACAAACTATTCACCAGGTAGTGTGCAAAAGTTTACAGGATGCAGAATATTTATATATTTTGCAAAGTGCTGTGCATGGAAAATTAACTTTAAACATCACTCCAAATTACCGTACATGAATACATCTTAAAGGATACCGCGGCCGATATTCTGTATTTTTTGTTTTTGTCAATAAATCCCATGAGAAGACCATAACCAACAACGTGTTAGTCCAACTGTCAATACTTTCCAACTCTCACATTCTGTCTGTGGCTCTCAGCTTTAAGCTAAATAATTCCCCCTGAAGATGAAAATCTTTAGAAATGAGTCACAAACACATACTTTCATTTTTGAAGAGGGCCAAATAATCAAACTGGAGTAAATAGAGCATTTCATCTCCTGCTGTGTGATGAACACACATTTGGAGGTCGAGGGAGTATTTACGTCAGCAGGATGATGTACAGCATGTAAAAATAAACCACTACAGTGCCCATGTATATTGTAATGACGGAACATGTCATTTAGTGCATCAGTGTGGCTCACTGACGTGTGTTTAGCCCTGCTAGCGGCATGCCTCCAGGGATGGTGATGTCAGATGGTTGGGCTGTCGATTCACCACTTTGATCCAGACTGAAATATCTCGTAACTACTGGATGGATTGCCATTAAATTTTTCATAATCTCCAGACTTTGACTTTTTCTCTCTAAAATCTGTCCATTACTGTTTTACTTGCAAAACTATAATGATGACATATACATTTACTTTGTATTTTGTGCTAACTAGCAAATATTTGCATGCTAACATGCTAGACTTGAGCTCCCGTCTCAATTCGGATACTTCCATCAGTACATTTCTATGTAGTACACTGTGTACACTATGTACTTCCTGGCATAGTTGCACTCATTTTGGGACGGTAGTGTTGACCGTTGTGCAAGTACGGGAAGTGGCACAACATTCTTCTGCTTATTCTTCTTGGCCAAATTGTATCCGGGCAGAACATTAGCGTCAACATTTGACCGCCAAAATCTAAATGTAAAACATACATACAACTTTTGGAAATAGCAGTATCCACTGCAACTGCTTCAGCACAAGTTCACAATATGTCAAAGTGTCCAACGTACCACACTCAACACAAATATGTCATAACGTTAGCTGAGAGCTAGCGGCTCACAGCAGCAGAGCTAACAGCCATAACTAGATGCTGTGAAGACTCTTTGTGTCTACGATGGACACACACAGTTAAGTTTGTAGTTGTGTAAAAGTTTCTGCGTGATAAATGTGTTGTCAGTCAGGGTTTTATATGAGGGGACAAGGAGTCGGGGTTGGATGGTGATGTAAGCTGCTACCATATATGTCACCTGCCACATGATCAGCCAATAGTGAAATTCAGTTGTAATAGCCTGCTTTCAACCAGTAGGGGGAGGTCGCTATGCGTATTTATAGCACAATATGTAGAATTTAAATACTTTGCACTAACCTGACACGATTTCGACTTTAATTGATCAACAACACACCAGTTACACTTAAATAGTATCAATTTATTATTGTTTTTTTTAGCCTTCTTTTAATGTGATTGATTGACAATAAGAAAAATGTAGGTTGGCACCAGACTTTTCCTTTAATATGTAATTTTTGAGTCGATATCAACAAGTGTGCACATCTTCCTTTTGATGTTCAGGGTTGGTCCCATCGGGGCTTTGATGGCTGTTGGTTCTGCAGTATCATCAGTACGTATTAACCCACTCCACCCTGCTTCTGTGCACTTTAGTGGACTTTAATGTGCTCACATAATGTCAACCCTCAAATCCTGACCCTTCACACACACGTCACCTCGAACATGTTCTATCTTCATCACCACTCCTACTCATATGCACACAGAACAACAGAAATACATGAGAACAAACATGTTGCACAACTGTTGTTTTGGTTTCATAAGTTACACAAGTTAAAAACAGCCTGCCCTGAGGGATGTTATATTTTTAATAGGTGAAAATCCATGAATGCAGACTGAACTACAGTATGTATGATAGTATTACAGTATAACTGTGTGATAAAACAACAGACACAAAGGTCAAACACACTGTATGTGCCCTGAGCAGATCACAGTGCTGTCTCGTTCTTGACAGACAGCTCCAGTAACAGGACCCCACTCACTCCCTCTGACTCATACCCCGTAGACAGGCCTCCCTGCCTGAACTCGGCCCCTGGGATGAGGCTGGAGGGCTGTCTACGGCTAAGACTCTCCTCCTGTTCACGTAACCTCCTGCCTCTGACAGGAGGAGAGGAAAGAGATGGAGAAAAGGAGTGGGACTCACATCTCTTTGAACTACAGCAGTGGTGATGGAGGAGTCAGCCAGCAAAGGCCTGTAGTGAAATGACATGAGCAGTGACTACACTGACAAGCAAAGGGAGCAGAGGAGCAACAGGATAACATGCATCTTCAATCTACCATCTGATACAAGACTGACCCCTGCAGGATCGGAGGGGAAATGCTGTGTGTTTGGCATCAGCTAGTGTTCCCATGCATGTGTTTGTTGACAGGAGGAATCTGACCATTTGAAGCCAGGAAACAGAGCTAGCTTGCAGAAAGGCGGACTAGGCCACTGGACGAAACAATACCTCCCGTCTCCTCTATGGCCTGTGTGTGTCTCAGAGTCAGCGTTCCTGCTGTGATGTGTGTTCAACCTGTGGGTCTCGTCTGAGGACAGGATGACAGTGTCCGTCACAGTCCATCAGGTTCAGTTTCTGTCCTCACACTCAAAGGGCGAGTGTCATCTACCATCAGTTTTCCATCTCAAAGCACACACACATGAGAAGAGGAACGGGCACCTGATGGACATCAAACCATCCAAACCAGAACCTTAGAAACCCATGTGGTGACGCAAATCTGAATGACCTCTCTTTACCTCTCCGGACACACCTTGTGACAGTCTTTGTTTGGTCCTTTCTGTGTGTGATTAATGTCTTTCTATTCGAGTTTCTCCCAAAACCCTGCAGCCCACAGCCACCTTACAATCTACATTTATGATGCATTTATATCTCAGTTACAAATTAATATGATTCACTGCCCAGGGTCACTCGCATTCATGTTAATTAGGAAGAGTAAACAAAGCCAGACAGCAATAAAATGAACAATAAAAAATGTGCTGGCTGTGGCAGAAGGGAAGTCATCTGATCAATATAAATGTATCCTGATGAAACTGAACGCTAAAATAACTTTTTTTATAAATGGTCAGTTTATATTACAATGTCTGGATCACATGCACGTGGATGTGCACACACACACACACACACACACACACACACACACGCACGCACGCACGCACACACACACACACACACACACACACACACACACAGACCTGTCTGTTTAGACTGTTATGCCATCAGAGTCACTGTCTGATTGTGTAATTGCATAACCTGTAAAGATCTGCTCAATAATGCATGGTCAGACTAGACATGAGCAGCCTGACGGAAAAAACCTTACCTCAACAACCCGCTTTGTCTGGCCCCAAGACTGGACACTCCAGAGACAGGACAAATGGCTGGAGGACAGTGTGTTTGTGTGTGTGTGTGTGTGTGTGTGTGTGTGTGTGTGTGTGTGTGTGTGTGTGTGGACAGAGGAGTAAAATGAGGAAGAAAAGACAAAAGATATTTTCACTTTGAGTCTTGCTGAGTGAAATAGTGACTGGTATCAGGCAGTGCAAACATCCTCTTTTACCTAAAATGCTTCACAGAAACTCACTTCAACATTTCAGGCCTAACTGATGAGCAGACATCATGTTTCAGCTCTCTTGCTGTGCAGCCTCGTATGAACCACTGAAGTCAGGAGGAGCTTAAAGTCCCTCCTCCTCTTGCAGGAAGAGTACCTGCTCCAAACTTCCTGGTACTCTTGTGGAGAATCCTTCCTGCTTCTGAGAGCCAAACACTGAAGAAACACACAACATGACAACCCTCCTTCGCAGACTTGTGGGTCCCAGGTGCTCATCGAGCCGGTGGCTGGGCGTGATTCTGCGGGAAACGCACGGCAGAACTTTCCATCTGATTCCCCGGGACGGAGCCCGACTGCTGGCCGGTGGCGATCGCCCTCTGACGGCGTGCAGTCGCGCACACAGCCGCAGGCAGCACACGGAGACGGCCAAACCTGTAGAGGTGGATGTAAAGCGGTTAGATGGAGAAGACGATGGTAGGGACACACTGACATGTGATTTAACATCGTTCATAATCACACTGATGAACTTTACTATATGGGACAGAGCATTTTAATAAGTTACCACAGAACAAAGGAAACAAATGAGGAACTGACTGCAGGTGAAGCATTAGTTAATGAGTAACTCGAGGTTTATATAGGAGCTAATGATTAGTTAATGATTAGTTAATTAAAAAACAAGTGAGGAACGAATCAGACTTGACAATTGGTGAATAAATACTTCTCTAATTAATACTAATGGAGGACAATAATGATGAGAGATCAGGACACTGGACACTTTCTTCTCATAATGATGAGTTATGGAGTCATATCACTATGTTAGTGGTCATTTTCACCTATATAAAAACATATATAAATATATATTCATGTACATTCATAGATATTAAACAGATGAAATAAAAGAATATAAGGATCAAGCAGTAGGTATAAAATAATAAATAGATAAGGAGCATGATTCAGATAAGGTGTACCAGGAGTATTTGTCCACCTTTGCCTTCCCCTTTGTCCTCCCTTGTTCACTTACTCACTATTCTACACGTACTCAGGAGCGTTCATATGCAAGGTGTGATATGAGGGGTTGCCAAATCATTATTTTATTTATTTATCTACTTATTATTCTGTCAACTACTAGATTCATGAGCTTCAAAAGCTGTAAGCATCCAATTTTTTGCCATTTCTGCTTGAAGTTTGGCTTTTTATTAACCGATTATCAAAATTGCTGCCCATTATTTTTCTGTTGATTGATCAGTGGGTGGTGGTTAGCACTGTGAGAAGGTTTGAACCCCCAAGGTTTCCCTCTGGGCCTTTCTGTGTGGAGTTTGCATGTTCTCCCCGTGTCTGTGTGGGTTCACACCGGGTACTCCGGCTTCCTCTCACAGTCCGAAGACATGCAGGTTAATTGGTGACTCTAAACTGTAAATGTGAATGTGAATGGTTGTTTGTCTCTCTGTGTCAGCCCTGTAATGAACTGGAAACTTGTCCAAGGTGTACGCTGCCTCTCGCCCAATCACTATTGTTACTATTATTATGCATCTTTCTAAGTCCAAGTCTAAGTTTCTTTCTATCCATCCATTTCTTTCCACTTATCCGTGGTTGGGTCACGGTGGCAGCGGGTTTAGCAGGGCGTTCTAGACGTCCTTCTCCCCAGCAATGCATTACAGCTCCTCCTGGGGGATCTCACGGCGTTCCCAGACCAGATGGGCTATATAGTCCCTTCAGCGAGTTCTGGGTCTGCCCTGGGGTCTCCTGTCAGTTGGATGTGCCGAGACACCTCCAAAGGAAGACTAGGACGCATCCTAATTAGATGCCCGAACCACCTTTCTTCTTCTTTCTTTCAGTTGTTAAGTTAATTTTCCTCTATTGTGGCTTCCTGTAGAAAGTGATGGAGTTGTGCATGAAGAACACAGCGGGAAGCCTCAAGTGTCGGCACCAACAGTTGATAAATTCACAGTTTTAACAATCAAAAACAGTCAATTAATTAAAAAATGTAAATGAACTGCCAGTTGCTGATCTGTCTTTCTTCTTCACAGGTGTAGTGGAGGTGTTGATGTGCCGACACAAGGCAAGAAACGCTCTGGGCCATGTGTTTGTGTCACAGGTGAGCACACCTCTATGTCTCCACTCTCTCTCTAACACACACTCATAAACACACACACACACTAAGACACTGTGTCCCATGTGTGTAGATGAGGGAGCTGGTGTCCACTCTGTCCAGTGACTCAGCAGTGCGTGTGGTTGTCTTCAGGAGTTTGGTGCCAGGTGTTTTCTGCGCAGGTAAGTATCTTCTGTAACATCTGATACCTGCTGCGCCTCGCTCCGTGCGTGATGGTGGTATCATCGTGATGTTTTCATAGGTGCAGACCTGAAAGAGAGAGCTCTGATGAACAACACCGAGTCTGATCTGTTTGTTCACGGCCTGCGATCCCTCATGACTCAGATAGGTAAGAAAGAGAACACGTTATGTTAAGATGGAACATTTATTTCCACACCATATGTATATACATTCATGAGCTTTCCTCTCTTCGTTGTTATGTCACCGGCAGCATCATTGCCCATGCCGACCATTGCAGCGATGGATGGCGTTGCCCTTGGAGGTGGGTTGGAGTTGGCCTTGGCCTGTGACCTTCGCACTGCCGGTGAGTGAACATCTACCTACGAACGCTGAACTGGATGAGTCAGCAGTTTTGATATCCTCCTTGCCCTCCTTCAGGGGATTTTAAAGGACTATGAAAAGGGATGTCGCGTCCCCTTACAGCTGTCACCAATCCAGTCGTATTAGATCAGTGGTTGAGTCTGAAATGGATGATGGACGGTAGCAGCGTCCACTTAGGGACATTTCTGAAGACTGACAACTCCCTTATCACATCAGTGTGGATTAGAGCAGTGGTTCTCAAGCTGTGGTGTCAAGACCCCCCAAGGGAGAAGAAGAAATACTCTGAGGGGTCACAAGACAGGAAAGAGGAAGGAAAAACACTTCCGCTACGCCAACTTAAGTCAAATTTTTATTAAATCTACCTTTTTTTTCTTGTCAAATACCTCTTAGGACTCTAAAAGCAACTTCTCACAGCTCATGTGCGACCTGTAACGACAGGTTACTGAATCATAAACGGTCGGGACAGTAGCTTCTATCTTATCTCATTTTATGAGCCCAAGTTTTCATTTAGTCTTCGTATTTAGGTTATCTGGTTTTCATATCTGGAAAGTTAAGTTTTACTGTAGCAGGTTTCACTGCCACCGTGGGTTCACAGCACAGTTACAGGCACAACAGTCCGAATAGATGACGATTATTTTATTTACACTTTGCAGACACACAGAGTTTAAAACAGTAAATAAATGTCTTCTGTACGCTACGGTCTGCCCGGCATCTTATGCGCACGTCCTCCAGATATAATCAGCTCAGTAACAGAAAGTTCAACTCGAACAGGTGGGCGCATCCGCCTGGCTTCAGTTCCAGCTATGTCAATCCACTCACCTGGTGCTGCTCTCCTGAGCTGTCCCCACACCTCTCTCCTGCAGCTGCATGCCAACACAGCCCGCCTCCACAGTCCAGTAGTCGATTAATTGATCAGTTGACTGATACTTTGATAACTGAATAGTCGTTTTAGTCGTTTTAAACATTTGCTGTTTTTATCTTCTTTTCTTCTTTTTTTTATCTATTCTATGTCACGCATGATAATAAACTGAATATCTTTGGATTTTTTTCACAAAGAAAGTCATTTCAAGATGTCACCTTGGTTGGGAAATTATAATAGACATTTTTCACAATTTTCTGCCTTTTTATAGACAAAACAATAAAGTTAATCGGGTATTAAGTTTTTGAAAAATACTCTACAGAAATGCACAGCGGTCAACAACAAATCTGTTGTTGCTCCGAGAAGTTGACATTGTGGAGATATATGTTTTTCGGCCAGCACTAATGATCTGCTGCTGAGCTCAGGGACTAATGATAGCTGGTGAGGCCAGACACATCTGCCCAGCTGTTCGCGTAGCTGAATCTACACGCGATTGGTTAAATCAGTCGTGGCGGCTCTGTGATTGGCTGAGCGCTGACGAGCTAGGTGAGCAGGTGTTTGCGACTGTTGCTCCGACAGAAGCATCAGTCAGACTTAGCGCCCTCCCCGGCTTAATGGCACTCAGCAGTGCAGACCTTCAACTGTCCTCTGTGTGTGTTTCAGCATATTCGGCACAGATGGGTCTGATTGAGACGACACGGGGGCTGCTCCCAGGGGCGGGTAAGACGAAACAAGAGGTCACACAAAAAATAATGACCTTGCAAAGTACTGAGTGTGTAAACGGAGAGACAAATCAGCTGTGCTGAAGTTGACCTTGTTGATGTGGTTTGCCCTGCAGGGGGCAGTCAGCGGCTGCCGCGGATGGTGGGCATCACTCTGGCCAAAGAGCTCATCTTCACAGGTGGTATTCTAGAAAAAAACTGTGACATCCTTATCATTCAGCGAGGGTTTCGTGTATCACACTCTCTCTGTCTGTCTGTCTGTTATCAGGTAGGCGTGTGGGAGGGCAGACAGCTCTGGAGATGGGGCTCGTAAACAGAGCTGTAGAACAGAACCAGACAGGAGACGCTGCCTACAGAGAGGCACTCAGCCTGGCTAGAGAGATACTGCCCCAGGTTAGAATACAAACACACTTTCTCCTCTCTGCTACAGCTCAGATACTGATGCATCCCTCCTCCTCCTCCAGGCAACAGTCTGCTCTTCCTCCCTGTTTCTCCTCTGCTTACTTATCTCCTCTTTTCATTCTGCCTTTCTCTCTCTCTTCTCCTGGTCTTTTCTTCCCACCTTCCCCCTCTCCTCTCTTCCCTCTCTCCAGGCCTCTGTCGCTCCATATTTCTTTCACTCCGTTTCAGATGCCCACAGTTGGCGGGGCCAGAGTGGCAGCCAAGTGGAGAAATGGACCACAAATAGCACCACACAGACGCACACACACACACACACACACATTAACCGACACATGCTTGTGTTGGTGCGGATTGAATGATTGACAGGAATTTGGATTGAATGAAAGTGAGGAAGGATGGAGGAGATAATAAGCTGTTCGTGCCCTCGTATTTTTCCGTTAGGGTTGCTGTGAATTTTATAAGACAAAGGAAGTAAGCCTCTTGAAATGTATGTACAGTTGAATTTGAGCACATTTAGATTTTAAAGATGGAGGGTTTGGCAGGCGAGAGATTAAAAATAGAAAAAGTGGTCAAAATCAGTGCTAGAGTGGCAAAGATATCCGGAGTTTTAGTACTCAGTATTAGACTTTTCCTGCTCTGCAAACACCAACATCATTTAAACTTCACATTCACAGTTTGTAATTTAGGTTTCCTGTTATAAATCCAAGCTCAAGCTGAGATCATCTGGGTTGTTTTTCTTAGATTTGACCAAGCGGCAACCTCCGTGGCTGTGAAGTGAAGCCAATGCCAGTTCATCAAACGTCCACTTGAGGCTGGTTACAGAAAGAGTAAATCTCCATAAGCCCCCATGTTAAAATGTCCAACTTCACAGCAGAAGTAAACATGTTTACAACCTGGTACAAAATGCAGTTTTGGTCTCTCTTGCTAATTTTCCCGTTCGTGACAACTGTACTGAGAGTGAATTTTTATATAACTCACCTGTTCAAACTGTATTAAGGCTTAAAGTTATGTTTAATTAACAGCGTGGCCGCTTTGATTGAAAGGAAGGTGCCATTATAGATGGCTTGTTTAGCACCCAAGTGTCATTCAACCCGCCTTTAGATTTTTAGATTAACCTGGGAGGCGGAAGAAGCAGGACTGCCAACATGGTGGTGGCCAAAGCCACATAGAGGAGTAGTACTCCTCATGACGAGTAAACTGTTGTTCACCTTTAGTTGTTTTAGTCACTTCAGTATAAGGTGTCTTATTAATTCCAACATTTCCGTTGTTCAGGGTCCCATCGCTGTGCGGATGGCAAAAGAGGCAATGAACAGAGGCGTTGAGGTAAATCATGATTCATTGTTTTTATTTCATTTTGCTGGCATAAGTGATAGCACTGACTGAAAGTTGTTTCTTCCAGGTTGACATCGGTTCAGCGATGGCAATAGAGAGGATGTGTTATGCTCGGGTAAGACTTCCAGTGCTTATTTAATGTTTGAAAAATACTATAACAACCCCATGCTTTGTTTAAATGATCAGAATGAGCATTAGACTTAGCTTTGACACTCACTCTGACATCTGTGGAACCCTCTGAGGCTGTCTCTTGTCAGCTCATCTGTTGTAACTTCTTGCCCTCTCTTTTCAGGTCATCCCGACCCGGGACAGACAGGAGGGTATGGCTGCCTTCATAGAGAAGAGACCCCCACGGTACACTGGGGAATAAACTCGTCATGATAAGCAGTTAACTCCCATCGATAGTGTTTGTGATCGCCCACCAGTGTCAATACATTAGTTAAGGTCTCAAAGGTGACCATGTAATATGACAAAAGTTGATTTATACTGTTATATTAACATATTTCATGTTTCATGTGTGATGTGAAGCTCATCTTTGGAATAAAAAGACAACTGCATCATGTCCAGTTTATGGGAATGTACATTCTTTATTTCCAAACTTGAAAACGTGACTCTCAGCAGCAACATGGCACAGTCCTAGCAGACAAACAGTATCTTAACTTTTGCATCTTCCATCTGATATAAATCCTTGTGTAAAATTAAACTGGCCTTCATCGAGGGAGATGTTTTTTGGGGGGGGGGGGATAAACTTAACAATCCGACATTATCAGGAGCAAAAATAGAAAAACAGATTCTGTCGTCTGCTGCTCTTTGCCCTTGTTAAAGCTGATGAGATCAGCTCAGGACACATGCATAATTAGCAAGCTCATCCAACAACAACTGATTTACAAAAAACAATAAGGCCATAATTCATGTATGTATATTTTGCCGACAGCTGAGTACCACTTAGTCGCCAATATATTATCTTTACCTCTATTAGAATACAAGTTATCTGTACAAGTCCTGTGACCTGTCGTTGTTCCTGTTGAAGCCTAGAAATGTCTTAGTCATCACAGTTGTATCAGGGGTTTGACAGCAGTTTGTAAAAAACATTAATTATGATTGCATAGAGACAGATGAAGGGGCCTTAATGAGAATCAACACCTCAGATGCAAAAGAAGAAGAATGTGGGTCGGCTGTTACAGCAAATGGAGGCTTATCTGGACTGCAGAAGCGTACCTGGTAAAATGGCATCCTAGAGTATACTAATATCACATGGCCCAAAGTTTCAGAACAGAAAAATACCCTTGAATATTTCTGATAACACTCCCACTATCTCTGGGTAAACAACATTCCCTTTTCCAGTCACCCCTACGTTGTTCTTAATCAGATAAGCAAACAATGGAACATATAGTGTAATAGTTTCCATGCAGCCAATTCCCAACCAAGTCCCGAACAAACAGTTACTATCTCTGTCTTATTTTCTATTATGTACAAATTACATACACTCTTTAAGATGCAGCTACTTGTACAGACGTACATACACATGCTCACACCCAAGTGCCGTCTCTGTCTTTAAGACACTCGGACGCATTGGGAAGCACAGCGAACATAACCGATATATACACGAGTTTCTCAAAGAGAAAACAGTTGTTACTCGATACACACATCCATCATGATAATACTGACCACATCATTATTGCCATTTGTGTCCAGAGAGCATTTTTTGCACTTTAGCAGACATAACTGATGGCATAATTTCAAGTTATCATGTAAATTCTTCTCTGGATCTTCTCGTTTGACCACTGATATGATTTAGGGGCTGCCAAATGTTTACAAAAGAAAACTGGAGCCGCTCAAATAGATATAACATCTCTCTATAATTTAGGGGTTTTCATCTTAAATGTTTGGAACATTTGAACCCAGTGAAAACACCCTTGGCAAGTATCCTGTCACATCAGATCAAAGGCATTAGCCGATAGAAGACCAAATGAAGAGGAGAGCAACAGCAGTATTGCGGACCCAGAGGGGTGGGTTTCAGTGAACAGAGAACACTGCTATAAACAAACAAGCAGGCATTCCTAAAATGAACAGTGCAAGCATTGAGACAAACTCCAGCATGCTTGAGCTCACAGCAGCGTCATGCGTATATCTAATGAGCTAATCCACCAATTTGGACGACCGGAGTCTTCAGTAATGTACAGGAACCTCAGGGTTCGATCCCAAGCGGAAAGTATGTATGTGCGCGCGTTTTTGGTACGGAAGTCATCATGATGTCAATGTCAGACTAACAAGAGCGAGCGAGTGAGCGCTGACACAAACCTCATGTTGAAATTTGAGCTTAACTGACCAACAGTTCTCATAATTTAAGTTTTTAAATCACAAGGTTAGCACACGCAGAAATATTTTTGTTTTGAAACAACCACAAAGAAAATAAATAAAGTTAGTGTTCGTGTGTACAAAGAATTGCGTTGTCTTTGTCCTTTAATGTTTACTTTCTAGGGATTTCTTGATAAAGTGTGTTTGTGCGAGGGATATGCATGTGCGCACACACAGACGCATACAAAATCCCCTCTGTGGTGGGAGCCAGCCGACGTCCTCCTCTTGGTCAGCCTCGTTTTCTGAAAGAGAAAATGTCAAAGAATGAGCCATTGTGAAACTGACACTGCAAAATGACCACTGGCGTAGCGAGTCTTTACCTCTGTGAGGTTATTGTTGCGGCGGCCGGCGACTCGTCTGTGTTTGTGCGGGCTGGCCGGTGCGGGCTCTGTGGTTCTGCAGGCTCTCCAGAATGCTCTTGGCCAACTGTTTCACGTCTTTGTGGGTCTGCGGGTGTGTATGAACGAGCTCCAGCTGCTGCAGTCCTCCCTCCTCCAACAGCATGCTGCAGTAGCGAGCGGCTGCAAAGACACAGTAGGTGAATAAGTAACTTCCTGTACAGATGTCAATGAATAATTTGTGAAATTGCAAGTTGATAAAACTAGAATAACATTTGGTTTTGTACGTGCGTGTATACGAGTCTCACCGTTCTTGCTGCAGACATGTTGCATGGCCCAGGCTGCCCACAGCTGCACACCGGGGGTGTGAAAGCACTCCAGTAGGGGAAAGAAGGGATTAAATGACCTACAGAATGAGACAACAAGGACATGTTTAGTATGTACTGCATTTGTGTCTATAGCCCTCTAAGAAAAGTATGTTGTGTCTCACCTGTAGGCCACCATTTCACACTCAGGTGGGGGCCACTTTATGATGACAGCGTGCTAAAGAGACACACAAATGTTAAAGACTCAAACCAACTTTTCAAAATCGCCGTGTTCAGTATTTATGTGCATGAATCATGTATAGTTTAACTGATTCCTACCAGCTGCTCCAACAGCGAGGATCGAAGATCGGGGCTGAGCGTCCAGGCTTCCTCTCCTCGTGACGTCAGATGTGCAAGAATGCCTGCGGCGAAGTAGCTGACCTCCACCTCTGGGCTGTGCAGCAGAGTGCTGATGTGGTCCAGAAACCCTTGCACCATCAGCTCTCCATGCAGCTCCCCGACCTCTGCTATGTTGTTCTGCACAACAAAAGTCCAAAAGGGAATAATGATGTCTTAATGCTGGAAATTTATTCAACATTCTGTTTTCTTAAAGGGTAACGAGAGGGCGGTAAACTCACCAGGAGTCCGAGAACCTTCTGCTGAATGGAAGACTCGTTGGGGAAGGACTGCAGAGGGGGAGGTATGGAAAGAAAATAACAGTGAGTCAATGCGCCCCAAAGGTATACATACTTATACAGAGCAACACTTGACTAGCACGGTAATCTGCTCGGAGTTGTTTTCCACATAGTGCTTACTGTTTATTTACATGTACATGCTGACATTTCTTCTTTGTACCTCTAGAACTTTAATAAACAGGTCCAGGCCATGGTTCTCGATAAAGTGGCGGCAGGTTGTTGGTGATTCGTCAGTGAGGTTCCAGAGTGCACTCAGTGTGAATTTGAGGGTGGCGTCCACCACGCCCTGAGTGGCCTTCTGACGCACAATGTGGAGCAGTTGCTGTAGAGGGGGGGGAAGGGGAAGCATATTTTCTATGAACACATGCCCTTTTTGGTAAAATAGTAAAGCCAGAAAAGAACGGAGCAGAGATGAGAATCTGACCTTGACTATGAACAGCTCTGCTCCCAGCTGAGCAGTCTGCTCTGTGGACAACTGGAAAAAGCAAACGTCTACGAGGTTAGAAATAACTCCACAAATGTGCTAAGAATGCATGACTAATTCAACACAGCATATACCTTGGCAGCCAGTATGGAAATGATAGCGACAGCCATCCTCTGCATGTTCTGGTCCTCGTGGTTGCACAGCCACTGCATCACCAGTTTGGCAGCTTCAAACCTTAGAAACAGGTAGAGGGAGCAAAACATTAATACTGTAAACGTAGTGTACATCTTTGACAGATTTTTTGACTTTTCCGTTTCCTGCTTTGCGTCCAATGACGCACATAAATGACTGTAAACATTTGAAAGGCACATTATCATTAGTATTAGTAGCTTTTCTCACCTGTTGAATGGAACCTCCTGCAGAATGCGATCGCTGCACAGAGACAGCAGGCAATTCTTCTGCAGCTACAGACAGAAACCAAAACAGGCATCAGTCCACGCTGAACAACATCTGACTACAAAGACCTCACACAATCTGTGGATTTACTCGTTGTGCTTTGTTATACAGATTCAAATGCTCTTTACCAGTTCTGACCGGATCCCTGCATTTGGTTTCAGTGAAGACTCTGATTTTATTAATGACCACCATCCACCTGATTACCAGTTTGCGTAGCATCAAAATGATTTAAACTCTGTTATTTATTGGTATGTTGTTTTAAGTGGTGAAGGGGAAATGGAGTACTCAGCAGAGACAGTTCTCCTTGGTTACCTGTGCCTTAAAACGAAACCTGCTTGTTATTAACAGGAACTAGTGACAGGAAACATAAAACGCTCTCGTATCGTTATATTTCTTTTACGGAAAATCAAGTGACCATTCTCTCAACGTTCCCCTGTGAACTGTGTCAAAGATGACAGCCTACTAAATGCAGTCATTGTCGTTTTGACGACTGACATGGCATGTGTGACATATCCCTAGGATTTGGTCAGCAGTGCAGGCATGAAGCTACCTGTTGGTGGTTGGGGAATGTCCTCATGGCCTCCAGTAGAAGCTGAGTGACGGTACTCAACAGTCGCACCGGCATTCCTGCCGCCAGGTCTTGCTTCGTCAGGTTGAACACACAGGCGCTGGCTGCCAGCTGGACATTCAGAGTGGCAGGGTGATTCTTCATGCCCAAAACTACCAGCTAGAGGAAAAAAACAACAAACAAGAGAAGAGGGAAGTAATATCATGTTAAGTGAGACAGATGAGGAACTTGAAGTGTGCTTTGGTGGAGTGGAAGTATGTGACTTTGAACTGCGGTTGACATTTCGCCACTTATTACATAAATACGTGGTTCAGATATGACATCGTGTGTGTTGTGTGAGCACGCTTAAACCAATAAAACCTGACAATCTACACTGTTTTCTTAGAGTTAAAGCAAAACAAATCCTTTCGTCATTGAATTGAGAAAAGTTACTTCATTTCCAGGTACAGTAATGTGGGTTTACCTTCAGGATGTCAGGCCTGGGTTTTTCCATGACGTGTGTCAGGCTGAACAGATGAAACAGAGCTTCTCTCACAAAACCTTCCCTCTCACTGTAGCGACGCAGTGCCTCGCAGATCTGCGTCTCGTTGGCTTCTCCTGTTACCTGTTAAAACACACAAAAGACACTTTACTGTAACAAACCTGTAGGACTTGAACTGGTATCGACCTTAATGTCGCATCTATATCTACCTTCAGATTCCCTTCTCCAGAGAGGAAATCAGAAAATCCAGCATCTGTGGCCAGAAGTCCCATAAAGGTCATCCCTGGCCTCTCCTCAACGAATGCCTTAACAGCTGCATCTGTCACCTGCGACATTCACACATTTAAGACATTAAAACTTGCCTCTATAGCCTGTATGCTTTCTTTGCGATTGCAGTGTGTGTAATTGTCTAAATACTCATACACACACCTGTTTCCTCCCCGACACATCCAGGGAAACAAGAGCGGGCAGGATCCCAGGCTGTCCGAGCAGTTGACGAGCCACGTCAGATGTAAACTGCTTATCATCACTGATGTCCAGGTGCTGCATAGGCAGAGTGTCACACAGACACAGACAATAATATATTTAGTAGAGCACAAACAAGCGTGGCTGGTGAAATCAGGGGAAAACATGCTAGTAGAAACAGGTTTAGTATTAGACACAGTGCAAAACTCAGCTCCATCCTTCCACTAACCTGCAGTACATTCAACTGGCCTATGACGCCCAGCAGCTGAGCCGTGCTCATCTCCAGCCTTTTCAGCTGGTGCAGTGTTAGCGACCGCAGACGCTCATTCAGGCCCAGCAGCGGGCTCAGGTTGGTGACTGAGGTGTTGGAGAGATCGAGGCTCTCGAGGCGAGGCAGGGAACACACGTCAACAAGCCCAGAGTCATAGAAGTCTACATTGGCTAGAGAGAGGGAGCGGAGGCCCTGCAGGGAGCTGAAGCGATAACGGATTGGCTCCTCCAGTGAGGACATCGTTAGACCTGTTAAGACGAGTCGCTGGAGGGACTCCTGCAGGAGGTTTGAGGAAACATTTTAATTCTTTTCTTCTTTCCTTTATTTTGAAAACGTTGACATGTTCTCACTTTACCTGACAATATTTATTGGTGGCCAGTCCCTGTAGAATATCAGAAATAGTGAGGTCTGCATTGACTCTGGCAGCGTCCAGCTCCAGCAGTCTGTGCGGGCAGAGGGCTTTCTGGAAAGCCTCTGCAGAGATTCGAGCTGAACGGATGCAGGCTCGTCTCAGCCGCAGGTATTCACAGTTACGAAATACACCCACTGTGCTGTCATTCAGCGGACCTGAAGAGGAATTAAATAAGAGTTAAGGGTCATACTTGGGTTCGTGCAGAGCAGGAAGGAGTCTTGCACAATATAACCTCTGTTTACCCAGGGCAGGACTTAGAAAAGATTTGAGAAGAGTGGCTCAAAGATTTGATATACGTGGGTTAAAGATTTCACACATTTTATCATTATTTTAAGGGTATACAAGAAGCTGTCGAACATCATTCAGGCTTGTGTTGATTGCAGTTATTCATGTTGGTATTTGACAGTTTGACAGGTGATTTAGCTGTCTTAAAAGACTGTGGATCTTCACTTACAGTGGCTCTTTAACTGTAGGAATATAGGGTTTATACCTTCAGTGGCCATCTTGGCCAGCAGCTGGTCAGCCAGCTCCTGTGGGAAGAGCACAGCCTCTCTGAAGCACAGAGAGCCATCAGGGCGCTTCACGCAGAAACACTCCAGATTTTGGCTCACGTAGGTCAGGCACAGGTCTGTCAGAGCCGCTGGAGATGAATCATCCTGCACACAAACGGTGTTAGAACATTTCTTTTTTAAATAATAACGCCACGTAATGACTATAATGTTTTAAAAATGAACTCACCGTGCTTAGGAAGCTGCTCGCCATGGCTTTAAAAATAACCCCGAGTTGTAGCTTATGCAACCGAGACTGGTGTACCTTCCGCCGCGGTGAACTCGCCGTCGAAGCGGCTTCAGTTTGCGGTCTTCACCCGTCTGTCTGTTTAGCTTTTGTGCTAATCTGTTTGACAACCCGGTAACTAACGATAAACCGAGCGTGCACCAACGGCCAAAAAAAAACTAGCTCACTTGTTGTGCAAAATCCCTCTCCGTGGAAAAATGTCGAAAGCTGCGTCCTGTGGAGGAATTCATGTTTTTAAAAAAAACAAACAAAAAAAACAAGCCGGCTAACAGCGACTGGAGCTCGGTTGGAGGCAGAGGGGGGATATTCGTTTCACACAGCAGGCAGTTGGGTCTATTTTTTGACTAGACAGACAGTAAACAAAGGTCAAAGCACTGGAAGTACATGAGCGAAGGAGGCTGGACTACGGAAGCCTGTGAGGTATCAAACGAGGAAGCGATCACCAGCTGGACACACGCATGATCGCGTCCTTCTTGTTTCCAGAGGAAATTATTTTATATAAGACTTCCAGCACACGTTTATAGCATTTTTACCGGTTACCGGTGCTCATTTATGTGTTTTTTTTAACGTTATTTTAACGCTTTTGTAACGTCGTTCATGCACCAAGGTCACACAAGTGGCTGTGGACAGCAGTGAGGAAGCTAAAGCCTTCAGCACATGTGATTGTAGTGAAGTTTTTTTGAAAGGCGTGCACACGTGAAATATGGCTGGACTTATAAACTTTGAAGATGAGAATGAGGTGAAGCAGTTTTTGGATAATTTGGGAGTGGAGTACAGCTTCCAGTGCTACAAGGAAAAAGATCCTGAAGGTACAAACGAACAGAAAGAAAATCCTGAGCTGTTCACAGATCAGTGGTGCTGAAACACTGGTCACATGGATTTGAATGTGAGTTATGTTTGCCTCATTGTTTATCCTTGTTTTTCTTAGGGTGCCAAAGGCTAGCAGACTACTTGGAAGGGGTGAAGAAAAGCTATGAATCTACAGCAATGGTGCTCAAACATAACTGTGAAACAAATGGACATGGAGAGAGCTGCTATAAACTGGGAGCTTACCATGTCACCGGCAAAGGTAACACATTCTTTACCCTCTCTGGTGTTTGTGAGCATATTGCATTTTTGCATTTTGTGTCACACAAACTGGGACAAAATTGTAGAAGTTCAAATGTTGAAACGACAGAAAATGTGGGTGTGATACTAGCAGTACCAATTAAAGTTACGCATTACATCAGGGGTCACCTGTCTGTGTGGAGTTTGCATGTTCTCCCCCGTGTCTGTGTGGATTCTCTCCGGGTACTCCGACTACCTCCCACAGTCCAAAGACGTGCAGGTTAATTGGTCACTCTAAATTGCCCGTCCCTCGCCCTAAGTTAGCTAGTATGAGCTTCAGCCCCCTGCAACCCTGATAAGGATAAGTTTGTTACAGAAAATGGATGGATGGATGGATGGTTGCATAAGTAGATGAAAATTTAACTTTAACTGTAACTTGACCACCTACTGTGAGAAATTAGTGTTAGTTTAAATGATTAGCTGGTTAAATTTTTATCAAAAATCAATGATTAGGTCAATATACCAATTCACGTGATTGTAAATTCAATACCCTCAGAGTTTTACTAGTAAAAAAGCAACTTCAAGGCAACAGTTGTGTAATCAGAATATTGTTTACATGTGGACACAATATGAAATACTTCAGTTCTACTTTTAATTTTGATACTTGGGTAGATTTTAGCTCCATAAAAGTATTCATATGAGGGGTTTGAATTCTTCCCACCAGGTGGAGTGACATCGTGCTTGAAAACAGCGTACTCCTGCTTTCTGCGCTCCTGCAATGCCGGAGGAAAGAAGTCTATAGATGCCTGCCACAACGTTGGTCTGTTAGCCCATGATGGACGAGCCATGGAGGGAGAACCTGACCTTACAGCAGCTCGGCAGTACTACGAGAAGGCCTGCGCCGGTGGCTTCGCTCCTTCCTGCTTTAACCTCAGTGCTCTGTACATTGAGGGCAATTCTAAAGGGCTGGCGCCCGATATGACTCAAGCTTTGAAGTACGCCAACAGGGCTTGTGAGCTGGGACACGTGTGGGGCTGCGCCAATGCAAGTCGTATGTACAAACTTGGTGATGGTGCGGCGAAGGATGAGAAGAAAGCAGAGGAGCTGAAGAATCGAGCGAAGGAGCTGCATGGTTTAGAGAAGGAGAGGCAGCTCAAGTTTGGGGAGTGAATGTGACACACTTAGATTAAATCATTGTTTTGTTTTTTTGCCTACACGTGGTGTTCAGTCAGGTTTGTGAGAACAAGTATGCACTGTTCAAGGTGTTCAGAGGTAGGAGAAAGACTGATTAAATGGACGTGTTTACCTCATTTACAGTCTGTAGACAGTAAAATTCAGGAAGCAGAAATTAACTTGACTATTGTACGGGCAGATTTCAGCCAAATGTATACAAGATAATGTAAATGTGAAAGCAATAAAGGAGTTGTGATTTGTTGTAAGTCAGTGCGTGTGGTTTAGAAATGATGAGGCACAAGCTGATAAGATTAAATAGACTTTAATGATCCCACAGTGGGGAAATTCACTTGTTACAGCAGCTCGTGTACACAAGATGGATAGGAAAATATACAAGTATACAGATATGCACGTTGGATCATTTGTATCATGCACATATGTATCGATATATAACAGTTAGTGTAATTAACACAAGAAAAGGTTATTTAAGTAGTAAATTAACAGTGCTACATGAAGTCATGCTGGTGTTAAAGAGTCTCACAAATGTTGGCAGGGATGTCCAAAGTATGACCCCGGGGCCAATCACAGCCCGCGGTCAGATTTCATGCGGCCCAAAGGTTCTCCAGTTGACATAATGAAGTATTTGAATGCACTAAACATTAACCTCTAAGGACATAACTGCTGGCGTTATGTATCTGTAGATGTGACACAAAATATTTCTTTCTGAATGATTTTGTTAAAAACAAGAGCAAGAGTGATACGTTTAAACTTAAATATTAACAGACTTTGCATTACTCATAATAAGACATGTTTAAGAATGGACATGAGGTTAAGATTTGTACCAACTTTATGCAGGTTTAAAGTATTCCATACAGTTTATTTATAATTTATTTATTCTAGTTATTTCACTCCAGGTGAGAAAGAAAGGAAGAACTGGTTTTTAGATTGGTTCACGCCTGATTGGCTTAGATTTGGTGACATTGTCATTTAAAAAAAAAAAAAAAAGATAATTGTGAGAATGAAAACAAAATTAACAAAGTTACAGAACAGTGCATTTGTATGTAACTTTTATTGGTAATTTATTTTTAATATAATTTTAAAAATGTTATTAGTGGCCCCCGGGCATCTTCACATTGTCAAATCTGGCCCTCTTTAAAAAGAAGTTTGGACCCCCCTGCTGTAGAGGATGCGGGTACAACCCTTAGTGGACCACAAGAGGGAGTCCAAATCAAACGCATGAAGTTTGCGCCCTTTTCAAATCTCACAGGGCGCTTCATCCTGCTGTCACTACAATAGGCAGTGTGTACGTTATCCATGTCTGTCTATGAACATTATATGAACATAGACTGGATTATAAACCTGTGGATCATGTAGACAGCTAACAAAAAGGTGTCTGTCTATATATATATATAAAGAACTAAACTAAAGCCGGTGTGTTGAGGATGATGGGCGGACTGGTCCGCTTTGCACGCTGGAAGCTCCGCCCGCCTGTGCGTCTCCCTCAGCCCTCATTCAAAACAGAACACAGCTGTTGCGAGGCGCATCGTCGTGTGTGGACGTTTTAGCCTAAAAACTGTTAGCCTGTCTGCCGCTGTCTTCTGTTGGCCTCTGATGTGCAGCACTGGAATATCAGAGGGAAGAAGGAAGAAAACGGCACACTTCGGTGAGTTACAGTAACATCTTGTATGAGTCAAAGTTTGTTATCGTTTGCGACATCATGTAGAAAATCCCTCCAACAGCTCGTCGAGGTAGCTTTAGCTAACGTAACGTTAAGCCGTTTTTTTTGGATGTGTTCCCTTTTACGTGCGGGATGCTCCGTTATCAAAGTAAACGGCGCCCATCAAGAGGTGGGGACAAGGGAGATGCGAGATGAACATGAGCATGCCCGGGTTTTTAATAATACAGACCATCTGTATCTGGATACAGACGTTTATTTTAGCCGTTATTTTATTTTCTCCCCCACACCCCACGTGAAGATACAGCCGCCCCGCCACACACTAAGAAGCGGCACCGAGGAGTTTGATATAACGCTAATAATAAATCATGCGCTCCCCTTTACCAAAGCTAACTCAGCTAACGAATCGAGCTAACGAATTGCTAATATGGAAACCTTTGAGAGGAGAATGTGGAGAGTCAGTGAGTTAGCAATATGTGAGACATCCCATGCAGTTTTACTTTTGTTTACTTAAGTCGCTACGCAGTTTGTTTCTCTTTAGGGAGACGGGGGGAGCTTTATGTCGACCCCCCGTTTGTGGTGTTAGCCCAGCAGCAGAGCTTCTTTTAACAGCCATACTCGCTGCAGGAGCTCCGCCGCTCTGGATAGCTCATTGGCGGCGAACCCCCTGCACAGTTACCCTCCGGGGAGTGCTTTGGGTGTGGCGTGGGTTCACCCACGAACAATACTGTGTGCAGCCATGGCTTATCTTGTCTCAGCTGTAGCATGTTGAGGTTAGAAAATAGACACAAAAGACACAAGTCGTGTTTTTTTTGTTTTGTTTTTTTTAACGATTCTCGACCTCGATGCTCCTTTTAGTTTATTTAAATGAGGGGAAACTTTCCGAGCATGAACTACAGAGGTCCCTCCCCAAGTTCAGCTGGTAGGTGTTTGTCAAATAGGTCACATCTCACCAACAACAACAACAACAACACCCAGAAACTGCAAGCTGCTCTAACATGTGTATAAACTGTCTACATCCATTAATGCAACCTAATTTATTGATCAATAATATCATTTAAATGAGTGATAGTCTTCAATTAGGTATCTATTTCTTGTAACACAATGCCAGACACTTTTAAAATCTCTAAAAGCATGTACAGACATAATATTTATTAATCCTCAGGATGTATTTCAGCTGTTGTATTACAACAATGAATCTGTGACTATGTTGGTCTGATAACTAAATGATAAAGTGGTCGCTGTAACATGTCCTGTCACAACTTTGGAGAGCTGTCTAACCACACGTGGCCTAATTATATCGTTCATTCGTCATTGTTCCCTTTTAATTGTTGAGCATTACAGTACATGAACATGTTCCACTGTTCTACATGTGTCTGATAACTATCTACATCCATGCAATCTAATTTCTTGATCAATAATATCATTTAAATGAAGGGTAGTCTTTATGTCAGACACTCTGGCATACGTAGACTTAGCATTTAGTAATCTTCAGGCTGTATTTCCGCTTAAATCAACGTATGTTGACCTTCATGTCAAATAAATCGGTGACAGTGTTGCTCTGATAACAGCGGTCATTGTGACGTGCCACAATCTGCATCGCAGAGAGCTGTCTAACCACACGTGGCCTAATTTTCTCATTCATTCGTCATTGTTCCCTTTTAAATTTTTAGAGCTCTGAAATAAAAACCGATAAATACATGGCCATCTCACCAACAAGGCTCGAAATCAGCAAGCTGCTCTACATGTGTCTGATAACTATCTACATCCATTAATGCAATCTAATTTGTTGATCAATAATATCATTTAAATGAGGGATAGTCTTCAATTAGGTATCTATTTCTAGTAACTCTATGCCAGACGCACTGCCATATAGAGAAGTAACATTTATTAATCTTCAGGCTGTATTGAAGTATTTTGACCTTTTCATGTTGAAATAGTTGAAATAAATCTGTGACGATGTTGGTCTGATAACAGCGGTCAGCGTTATCTTTCGTCTTGCATTTCAAAAATTTCCGAGAGCTCTCTAACTGCACGTGTCATTGTTCCCTTAATTTCTGAGGTCTGAAATAACCACAGATAAATATATAGACATCTCACCAACAACACCCAGAATCAGCAAGCTGTTCTACATGTGTCTGATAACTATACCTCCATTATTGCTGTCTAATTTGTTGATCAATAATAGCATTTAAATGCGTTGCTCTCCAATCAAGTATCTATTTCTTGTAACTCTATGCCAGACACTCTTAAAATCCCTAAAAGCATATACAGACTTTACATTTATAAATCTTCAGGTTGTATTTCAGCTGTTGTATTACAGCTGAGATGAAGGTATGTTGACCTTTTCATGGCAAATTAATCTGTGACAGTGTTGCTCTGATAACAGCGGTCAGTGTAACATGTTTTGAGAGCTGTCTAACCACACGTAGCCCAGTTTTATCTGTTGTTGATTCCTTAATTTTCAAAGTCTGGAATACCCACATATAAATACACGGACTTGCAGCACGCACACTTGAGTGGGCCAGCTCTATTAGCTGTCAAGGAAAATAAGTTGTAATCTGGATTCACGCCCTTTTCACTATTAGGCTGCCTTTTTCTTTCCTTTAAACAAAGCCTCCCTCTGCTCGGTCCTCCTATCTAACACACTCTTTGTCAGTGTCTTGTGTGACGTTGCTGCTGTTGCTCGCACCCCATTTTAAAGGGCTCGGAGGAATGTTCCATATCGATATTTAGTATGGTTGTGTGGAGCTGCTGTTCTCAACACTTAACATATGACCCAGAGGTCGCTGGTTCAGACTCATGACTGGCGTGCCTTTACAGTGCCGTGGTGTCGTGTTATGCAGCAAAGACTGTCACTGAAGCAATCTCATTTGGCTTCAGCGGTGTTCGTTAACAGTAAAACAGATCCCGAATGTTCATATCATTTCTGGAGGCATTATTTGGATACTACAGTTCAAGATGAGCCAGAAAAAGGGAGTTGAAACCTAATTATTTCCAAATGCAGGAGTTCCTCACTCCTCCGTATGTCAGAGAAGGAATCTGTTAGGAATTTTGTTTTTTTACTTCTTCTGATTCAGACTAAACCCAGAAGAGAGAGCAAACAAGTGAAAGTTTCACCTCTAGGACAGTGGTCAGTGGATATAAAGGGTACATCTGAAATGTTTTCCCAAGTAGTCTTAGTACCGGGGCTTAGGTTTTAATCCAATACAGTATGGTTGATTCAGTATTCTTCTCCGAGCACGGCGATTTGCACTCTTAAGCAACACAAGTCCCATCTGTACGCCTGTTTATAAACGCTGCGTTGAGTTATTGTTGTGTGTTTCTGGGTTTATCCTGTTCTCCGTCTCTCGTCGTCTTCTTCCTGAGAGCATCTCATTGCGTATCTGTTGCTTGCCAACAAAAACAGCGCGAGTGCCCGGAGGGTACGCTGAAGCACACTCGGCTGGAGTGCTGTTCTTATTTTCAGTTACATCACAACACATAATTATCTATGGCTAAATGCTTTGTCGCTGCAAGGACGTTAGCCAATAGTTGTTATTCAGAGGATATACCATCATAGATGCAATTCCAGTTTTCCATTTCTAAATCATTGCATAAGTACTTCCCTCAACGCCATCTGAGCACCAGCTACTTTCTAGAAACCGTCCCTTGGTAACTCTACATACCACCTCCACCTTCTGGGCTAAGCTAATCCCAGAGATGCCTTGTGTACGTGGGCCCATCTGTTCATCAGTGTGGTGTAACTGCTCTGTCCAAGGCCTGCAAATGTGATTAGTTAGAGATTACATCTCTGTGTGTGAAATGAAACTCCCCTCTCCGAATCAGAGCCGTGTGTTTACAAGAGAAAGGGATAAAACACTGAAGCGCTTTTGCGTCATCAAGTTCAATCCCTGGTCTTTCTCAGGTTATGTTTCTCTGCTCTGCATTGCATCATGTTCACTACACAGTTTATGTGAAATGTTCCTGGATGCAGCAAGAGTGTGCAACGATATATTGACTATTTGACTTCCTTTGCTTGTGAATAAGCAGTCGTCTCGTAGCCCTCCTTTTCGGCGCGCCATACATATTCTCGAGGCGTTTTTTGGTCTGCATCAAGCCTTTTTTCTTCGTGTGACCTCAAACCAGTGCTGTTGCCAGGGTAACTTTATGCGTGTGTCTGGCACATCCATTCAGCACAGATGGAACTGCGAAGTCACATGTCGTCACACTCTTCACAGCCACGGCTCTGTCACTACAAGCAGAAACACAAAGCTAAGTTATCTGCAGTCGTTTTCCGCTCTGGTTTCATTGTAAGCTGCACAAAAGTCATCCAACTTCTCCTTTACTATTGTGTGTGACATAAAAAGGTCTCCGTGCTTGACAAGTTGTTTTGGAACACTGACGATAACGTTGTGTACGATTGTGTGTTTTGATAAAGACTTTTATAAATATATATATTATATATATATGTGAGGTGTTTGTTGCTGGCAGCTCAGTGAAGTGGGTGTTGTAGATGTGAGCTTGGCTAGCACCTGACTGGCTGTCTGCGTGCATGACTGTGTGAGAAGGAGATAAAAGGCAAGGATAATGCACTTCCTAGCTTCACTTCAGAAATTTCCGAGGCAGGCACTACGTTTCACTGCGTAGGTTGAGCAGGTTTTTTTTTTTCTTTGGGGGAGTTGTACACAGAACAAGATTTGAGGAAGTTGTGCAAAACTGCCTCCTCTTATTGTTATGAGCGTATTTGCCATGTGGTTCCTGCTGTGTTGTAATCACAGCTCTTGTTTAGGAGAAGTAAAGGCCATCAGGACACAGACGGTGTTGAAGCTGTTGGAGACACACTTAGAGACTGATGGTTGAAAATCACTCACACACACACACACACACACACACAAAAACACACCCTTCTAAACGCACGCCACAATAGTCCATGCGGCGGCAGGAGGCCTGGAGCTTTGAGAACATTTTAGCCTGAATTTAACCACTGATGGGAGTGGCTCGCACATGAAGGGCTCAGCAACGAGTGGACTTCTGAACAACTTTCCTCTGTAGTTCCCAGCTTCTCCTTTGTGCTAGTTTGCTCTCAGGTTCTTTTTCAGTTTTTGCTTTCTTGTTGCGAGTGTGTCCCGATGCTATTTTAGCCCTGTCTTGTCTCCAGTTTTGCTCTAATTCTTGGGTGATATCCCTCGCAGCGTGTTTACATACTACAGTCACTAACCCACAAACTCCTGCTTCCTGCTTCCTTCTCCCTCCATCTTCATATCATCTTTTTTTAAAAAAAAGATGTCTGGCTATCATTTGGTGCCAATATGATAAGAAATGAGCCACAAAGGTGAGCAGATTAAAGTAGTTTGTTAGTCAAGACTATATTAGGGTGGACGATTAAATAGAATTTAATAGATATAGAAGGTTGACGAAATAACTACAAATATGGTAATGTATACAAATAAAATATAATAACCACTAAAGCGGCAACCTCTGTGGCTGTGAAGTGAGGTCTGTGCGAAGTGTCAAAAACTGCAGTTCCTCAAACGTCCACTTGAGGCTGGCTACAGAATAAGTCAGTCACCATAAGTCCCCATGTTAAAATGTCCAACTTCACAGCAGAAATAAACATGTTTACAGCCTGGTACAAAAAGCTAATTTCCCCGTTTATGACATGAGTCTGAACTCTTGAAATCATGCATAAATAATAATGGTGATGTCACGGATACACTGTCCATTCTTTATAGTGTCAGTGTACCGTCACAGTTACATTGTCATTTTATGGGAATGACTGCTACTGGTCCACAATGTGTTCGGTTAGCACTGTGTGCAGGTTGTTAATTTAAAAAAAGAAAATAATTATCTTATGTTGTGTGCCTAGGACTTACGGTGGTATTAAAAGCGATAACGAGTATCGTTTTTAATACTAGTATTGTAACAGAGTTTGAAATTCTGGTGTTGTGACAACCTTGTCGTGCGAGTGACACAAATTGGTTACTTTAAATAGTGTTTCGGTTTGATGCCAAGCCTTTCTCAACCTGTTCACAAACCGCTCAGCTCGCCCAGCTGATTGGTATTAGCTGGCGTTGGTGTGTCAGGTTGTAGGTGTCTGGGGGTCATTAGGTCAGGAGTCAAAGGTGAGTTCAGGGACAGGGCTATGGTAAAAGGGCCCAGCTTTTAAGGCATGCAGAATCTCAACTATGAGAGTCCCGTTCCACCTGACACTTTCAGGCTGGTCTTTAGCCTTGTGTGACTTTTGGCTTTTTTACTCTGCATATCTGGAATATTCAGGAAGTTTCATTTGAGTGACCAAATGGAAAGTACGAAGGAAGAAGCATTAAAATCATTACCTGGATTTAAGTATTGTGGTTAACAAAAATGCAAAAAAGTGGGCTTTAGATAAGAAAGCAAAACTCTGGTTTTCCGTCATAGATGTAAACACTAGGTGTACCGAAGAAGTAACTAGCAACCGCACATATTTTCTGCATCATCCATCACACCGCAACTCATAAACGTCCTCTGGCTTTGACAAACAGATCTCTATCCGAGTGAGTACACTCTCATTCAACAGCATTTGAAACGCGCCTGAGCCGAAGGTTGTATTATTGCCCCTCATACAACACTGGACAGACGTGTGTGTGCTCAGGTGTTTTGAGTAAAATGGGACTATTGTGATGTTTTGTTCTCTAGATACAGAATGAAGACCAGGCTACAAACCCCCCCACTGGCCCAATTGTACATAAACAGAGCGACGCCGCACCCTTCCACTTCCCCCTGCATATTGTCCTGATCCACCAGTCTGTATCAGTGCTGGAGACAAAGCTTTGTGGTCCCACAACACAGCCTCATCTATCTGTCTGAATCCTGAGTGTTTTGGCCTGGGAGTTTAACTGAGAGCTGAGCCTTGGCTATGTCATGGAAACTCGTGAACTTGGTCCTGAACTCTGCCAAAGACAATAGATCAGATACAGATAAACATGATTCCACCTCCCTTCCCTTTCTCTCTCTCTTCTTTTGCTCTCTTGTTCTCCCTTTGCACTCTTTCCTTCCCATCGGGCCTTTAGAAACACAGTGTATAAATATGAAGCCTTATCCTCTACACCTGTTTTGCTCTTATATCCCCCCCCTTTTTTTTTTTTTTTTACCGTCCGGCACCTCTTTGATGAAATGAATAGTGATGATTCACTTCTCGAGCAGATGTGTTTCTGTCTCTCTCTAACAGAAGAAGACTTGTGTGACTGAGACAACCTGTTTCCTGTCGCCTTTGTCCCACAGGTCAGGTCCTGACATGTAGACCTCGACTTGCACTCACATGTCTGCAGTTACACACTTTACATCACCAACTGTCAAACTGGGTGTCTGTTCATTTCATTCACACCTTTTTTCTTTTTTAATTCAACGTGAATGTCAGCTGACCTTATATAAGGGTGCAATGAAACATGATATAACCTACACCATTGCTTATTTCAGACAAGGCAGGTACAGATGTAGCACAGACTGTACCTTCAGAGTCAGATGTAATAGAAATAGCAGCAGGGGAAGTATGTTTGCATATAAAGTTGACACAAATCTATCCAAATCACACATTTCTGAGCATTTCTTTTAACTATCACTATTTGGAGGGTAAGTAGACGGTCACTCAGAGAGCGCAGACCTCCGCCAAGGCCAATAGTCAAATCTTCTCGCAATGTGAACAATAAACATTTTGTGTATCCGCCCCGTGGTTCGAATCTGCTCCAAAGATTTTATGGGTTCTTCCTTGGCTCGTGCTGCACTCCTCCACCAAGTTTCATGAAAACCAGGCCAGTAGTTTAATCCTGCTGACAGACAGACAGACAGACAAACAAGCTGCACCCAAAAAACATAATCTCCTCAGATAAGATATGACTGAATCCTTTAAGTCTTTGAACATCATGGCGGCTCGTTGCATCTTCCCACATAATATGGCATTTATGCAACTATTATGAATTAATTAGTTTCCTCCCACCCACACATCATCATTTGACGTTCATGCAAAGGATATTTGTCCATGAATACTTGCATTTCTGTTTAGATTTTGTGTGTGTTTATATTGCTGCATTAACCAAGCACAGTGTGTGTAACAGACGGTAGCATAAGTACCTAGAAAGACTTGATGGACAGGGCCTAAGTTGTGATTCATCTGGATGTTTATTTGGTTTCCTTTTGTCTCACAGTCGTGATAAAGCTAGGGGAGGGAGAAGAGCGAGGGCGACATTGCCGCTGGAAACAATGTCTTTCCTATTTTTAGTCAATAGATGAATGTTTAGTAGCACATGCATCCTGTCTGTACTTGTCCTCCGAGAGGGGGAACAGAGGCTCGAGCCAGTAGTGTCTGTCTAACTCGGGCACACATTGTAATTTGTGTGTGTGTGTCTGTGTGCATGCAGAGTGTAGCCCCTGGCCATGCTGCATGCTGTGGGAGAGGGAGGGTCAAAAAAGGGGTGTGAGGGGCTCATTCAGGGAGAGAGGGGATGAGGGAGGGCGCAGGGGGGGGGAGGGGAGTAGTGCAGGCGTTGAAGAGATACAGCTGTTTCTCCAGTCTCAGCTGTTGCTCCTCTTCCATTAGATGCAGGCTCGGTTTCCCCCCTCTCTCTCTCTCTCTCTCTCTCTCTCTCTCTCTCTCTCTCTCTCTCTCTCTCGCAAAAACACACACACGCACACACACACACACACCCTAATTGGAAGAAGCACACAGTGTAACATTGTCCTGCCTTGTGTGTGAGAAAGATGAAAGAATCAATCTTTCATAGCTGCATATCAGATGGGAATAGTAAGTCCTCGCCATGTTAGTGAAGGAGGCGGCCATGTCCAGATTAGGCAAAAATCTGTCTCTGTCTCTGTTTTTTTATGATACTCTGTTTTTTTTCCCTCCTTTGCTCTTTTTGTCTCTCAGTTTCTCTCTGAGATACGTCCAGTTGTATTTCCTCAAAGAATTTTCAAGCCTTTTCTGCGTTTTCTCCTCCTGCTGCATCTGTCTCTTGTGTTTTCCGTTGACCTTTGTGTGTGTGGGTGTCACGTTTTATTCCCCCCCCGTGACCTCTGACCTGGTGAACTCTCAGAGCAAACAACTGTGTTTGTGTGTATGTGTGTGAATGGGTGTTCATGTCCCTCTTTAATCAACTTCTTGGTGACTGTTAAAGGTGTAGTTTTGCTTCTCATTTCTTCCTCCGTGTTGGAAGTTGGCAAACTTATTCTTCTCCTTCTTGTCCCTTTCTTACTCAATCCTTCCACACGGCAGCGCTCCCTTTGTGTTTTAAGTTGTAATTGGCCGTTTTATCAGGCCCTGGAGATGGAGCAATGCCATGTTAAGGGAAGTCATGCATGCAGCACTGTGTGTATATGTATGTGTGTGTGAGAGTTAAGCTGTACGGGAAGGCCTGTTATCTCAGCCTTGCTCGGTTAAGCAGGTTCAAAGTGACTCGAGTTCTGGATCAAAACTAATATTATAACTAAATACTCAAATCTTCAGTTCAGTTCAACTGTATCAACAACACAGGACGATATCTCAGCTTAGGTTTTCCACCTCTTTGTTTTAAACTTGGCTGTGCAGACCACATATTCACACACAGGATATATGACTAACAATAGCTTGCCTACAGCAGACGCTGCAGAGTTTGAGTTTCGGTATCGGCTGGTGCACTTCTCTTTTGGGTCAAGTATCTGAGCAGAGTAGGCCAACCTAAAAGCAGACAGAAAAACCTGTTGGAGGAGGATGAGCTCATTGTTATGTAGACAGTGGATTTTATGGTAAAGTTGACAGATAGTAGGATACAGCAGGACGAGAAGCACTCCTTTCTGTTTTTCTTTTTTCACTCTAATCTCATTCCACCTCATAAAACTAATGCTGGATCTCAGTCCAAGTTTGGCCGCAGGACCAATGAGCGAGCAATCCTCAATCCTCCCATCACAGGATGGCTATAACATGTATGCAACTTGGAGTGGTGTTGTTGTTGTTGTTGGAGAAGCGTTAAGACCTTACGGCCTTTTTTTTTTGGCTGATAACAGGAGGCTCATACAGCCGGAGGTGTGTCAATTAGTCTTACCTTAGCCAGTTTCCGGTACCAGGATGTACAGAGATTGTCTCTTCTAGAAAGAAGGTATTGTTGTACCAGGACTGTGTGTGTGTGTGTGTGTGTGTGTTTGCTCTCACATAATTGTACGGTTTGTCAGGTTGCAGCATGCCATGTCTCTTAAGTCTGTGTCTCACTCAAAAGCCCCGAGGGCCCAGTCCTGGGAAGTGCTATGTGTCTGTCTTTGTGGTACCATCAATGTGAAGGTGAAAGAACCATTTATTTCTTTTTGATTGGCAGTCAGAGATGGAGATATAACTTTAGATGTTTTGTTCAAATACCATCTATTTGCTGAAGTTCTGTTGATCTATGCGGCTTGAATGCAAAGAGAGGGAAGGCGTGTCCAGGATTATGTTCTAATAGAGACAAAGCACACGCACATTTTGTCTTGTACGTACTGTGTGAACAATGAGAAACTAATATTTACAGAAGATTATGATACAAAATGACTCACATTTTCATAGCTTGGAAGAAAATTAGTTGTTAAAACCAAAGAAAATGAAAAATATCTTAACAAAAGCAGTGGTGTCATTTTGGTTATGAGGTTGTATTTTTATAGAGATGTGAATTGTAGGAAATGTATGATTTGATTTCTATTTGGGTATTAAATTTATATTTATAACTGACTCATTACATTCTTACAATCTGAGCAATCAGCAGCAACAGTTGTTGGATGTTTGTCCAAATTGCTAACACCAGTCTACCAACGTAAACACAGACAAAAACGACCAATAATGTAACTTCCAACCTCTGTTAAAACCTACGCTAACCCACTTCCAGTGACTGTCACTTAAGGTTTTACGTGGTTCCCACAATAAAAGCCTTGCATTTCATGTCAGTGTATACGCCGAAAGGTTTTTACTGTAAGAAGCAGCTACAGGAAGTGTGTCACACACTCTCTGTGGTTTTGACACTTGCAGTTTTGTGTTGTTGTTTTTAACTGAACCCTCCAGGCTGTTTGGAATAAACAACAGACTATCTTAGTCTAAACATGCCGCTGTAGATTGAGACACGCAGGAAACCCTCTGCACTAATCTGCTTTGACCAAAACTTCAGATAACACATTTACAGTGCTGACTCAAAGCAATGTGTGTGTACAGCAAACAGAGTTGGAGACGTGGAACTGTTAATCGTGGGAGGGAAGCCCAGATCGATCTGCCAGCAGTTGTTATCGTTCTGTAAAAAAATGCAATCAGGAGATCGGGGTTAATGCTTTTTGCTGCCCCTTCAACCATGTAGCGCACAATAAGAGGTAGTTGTGGTGCCTGGTTGGAGTGTGGAGGAGGAGGAGGAGGAGGAGGAGGAGAACTCATCCGTAGTACTGACTGTAAACTTTACAGAGTAATGCATAGTACGCACTTTAACCTGAGGGTTCACGAAGCTTACGGTATTTGTGCTGTCAGTGGATAAATGGTCTTTCCAAGCCAATTGGCAGTCATCTTAAAGTCAGTGTAAAGTAAGAATAAATGTGTGTTCTGAGTTTGTCAGACCAGAGAAGGAAGTGTTATTAACCACCCAGCCAAATTTGTATAATTAAAAATATCAAGTTTATGAAATTAGGTGTCAAAATTGGGTAAAGCAGTCAAGCAGCAATTTTGAAGCGACTGAAATGTGTCAGATGAATTCAGAAAATGACATGACTAACTCTGTCTCTCTGCTAAGGGGTGCAGGGGTATGCTCAGGGTGGCCTCAGCGTGTCATCGAGCCACCCTTTAGGACCGCCCACAAAATCCTGGACTAAATACTGTTATACTAATATATCGTTCAAAGTCTTTTCACGTGTTTTCAGCAGCTATTTTCCAACATATTTAATGTATTTTGAAAGAAAATTCAGAATTGCTTTACACAGGCTCTCAAGTGCGATTAGAAGAAAGGCAAGTACAACTCACCCATTAAAGTTGCAAACTTGTCGACAAATATTTTTATAGGTGATCACTATAACAGTTACAGTTTTAAGATAAATAACATTCCTGTGACATAAATACACATAAATCATTGTGCTTCTTGACATAGTTATGGCGTAATACATCCAGAAATATTAAAAGGATAGCTACCTCTGTAAAAAGTAAAGCAAAATCTCAACTGTTTGACAAACCTATCATCTTACAGTATACAGTATATTCTTATATTGCCTAATATCACAGTTACCGAAAAGCTGCATAGTGGCAGATAGTTTTTTTTTTTTAAGCGCTTCAACTGACCCATTTTTTACATTACCGACTTGATTTGATGTTTGATGTCGTCAAGTTGCGAGCATCCAATATTAACTTAAGTAAAAGGTGTACACCGAGGTGACACAGAAAGGCAGGCAGAAAGACATGTGAAGAAATGTGATCATGATAGATAACTTAATAAAGTCTGAGTGTTTGGAATCAGCTGGTTCAGTACTAATCGGACAATTGTGGCATCACTCATCTGTTGCATTGTTGGATCAGTATGCTATGCAGGTTTTATGCCTGACCCAGTGTGGGCTCACGTAATCTGTCACATCTACACACACTCATACACTTAGAGAGAATATCTTGCCTCGTCCCTCATAACGTAATGGTTTTGTCTATATATATATGACATGCAGTGTCACTTTTAGCCTGAATTGGTGTTTGCCCGGAGGTTTTTACTGCTGTGGGTTTGACTTGTGCCAATCCTCAGAGACTCATAGAGGAAGACATAGAGATCCTATCAGTTTCCTCTAAACATTACTGCTCTGACTGACTGCTCTGTTGCCTTGTATTGTTAGCCTGCCCTTTCCTTGTTAATAGTCCGTGCAGGGAATGACCGCAGACATCAGTGCTGCTGCCAGCTCCGCACTTCCTCTGCTTCCTCCCCTTCCCCCCGACACTTCTGTCACCATGCTCCAGTCGCCTAGTCTTCTCGGCAGTAGAGTTGAACTTGGGCCGGGCCGGGCTGCATGCCTGCTCACATTTGGGCCACAAATCAGTCTGAAGGTGGCACACACACACACAGACATACTCACAAACTGTCGGCCGTCGCTCTGCCCACACGTGACAGGCTGCTGCTCTGGGGCCCTGCCACATGCCACTACTCACGGGCTTGGCATTGTAGCCTCTCTTCGGTTCATTTGATGGATAAACAGATACTTTTATCAAGATAAGTTGCACCCTTGTGTTGACTCTTGGTCAGAGTAGGGTTGTTTTGTCTTGTTTTTTTAAGTGTTTATTCAATTTTATTGCTGGAGGCCGGGGGACTGGGAGCTATTGAAGCTAGGTGTTATCGTGAAGGCCTGTGAGAGTTGTACATACCAAGTGTGTCCGTGTCCCTGGGGGATGTGCCAGGACAAAGGACAAAAAACGGGGTAAAGCCTGGGTTCTAATTATCAACTGGGAGAGCTGTGGGGATTGAGAGAGAAGTGGGGGGAAGAAAGGAAGAGAGCAGGAGAGGCAAGTGTATCTAAAAAAAGCCTAATCACACCCCACTGTGCAAGCGGCTGCTACGACACAGATTTAGAACTAGTGGAATTTCACAAACAGGGTAGACGGATCTAACTAAACTAGCTTGCTTGTATGTGCTCTTATTGACGTGTGTGTTTTAACATGCATCGCGTCTTCTGTATGTTGTTGTCAGCTCATCAGAATAAGAATCAGCTGACCTGCACTTTGCCACAGTGTCCATCCAGCTGACAGACCTGGTGACTGTATTTAATTGTCCTTGCGAACCTGAATTGTTTGCAAATCTGAAAAAGGCTTTCGTCATATATCCGTATTAATTACTAAAATGCGACAGTGTTTATAAACAAGCTGACATGTCATCACATAGATACAATGTTGCAGTTGTTTTTTTCCCTCTTAGGAAATCCCCCACATAAAAAAAGCCACCATAGTTGTTTAAAAAAGGGAAGTCAATAAAAGACATTTCATTTTATCACCTTCTATTAGACCTTGTGGCTACCCTTTATCAAGTTGAAAGTCCTACAATGAATCATAAATACAGTATTTGTGTGTTTACGCCATCAATAATCATGTATTTGAGAGTTTTATGTTTCCAGTTGCACCCAGAAACTGAGTGTGGTATATCAAGCTCATTCATTACACTTACCTAGAAACCCTTTGTGCACGCATGTGACCAAAACAAAGATTTATAAAGGAAGTTGGGGCAAGCCAAGCGAGGAGGGGGAAAAACGGGGGAAGGTTCTGTAAAAAAACACCAAAAAAACCAAACAAAGTGATGCAGAGCTTGAATTGGGCCTGCACTAAATGATACAGAGGTACTGGGACGCAGATTTTTGCACACATTGAGTAGTTGTACTATAACGGCCGGAGCTGATCGCATCCATTCTAGACAATGCTTGTGATTTCACCACAACTGTTTGTTTCATAAATGTCTGAGAAGTCGCCCGCCAACTGGACAACTACATACAAATCATGTTTTACTGTACACCACTGTATTCTGCTTTCAAGCTCAAACAGTTAAAGAAATGTACTGTGTTTGTGCTTGATTTTACATGGGATGTACAGCAGTCATAACAGAGTATACTGTCTAAGACTGTCTAAGCAAAGAGGAAAATTAATAGTTACAAATATACTTTAATGTTCAGAGTCAGATGACTGTCTTCACACTTTCCTGTGCTTCTTTTGCTGCTTTTTAGCACCCGTTATGCCCTTGGGTACTTTGGTACTTGCCCTTGGGTTTTCCCTCTAGATCATGCTTATTTCCAGTCACAGACAGGCCTAAATATTCATGAACTGATGGCTCAGTATGTTAGAGTGTAGAGCACAGTTGGTTCAGTGTGAGTGTGGTGAGAGTCTGTGTAGTGTCACTGGGTTTATTACCTATTGATTTTCTAAAAAAAAATGCTTTTACTGTGAAATGATAAGGCACCATTAAACTATTTTCTTTCTCTTCTGCATCACACTGCTGTGATAAATCAGATGTGCACCATATTCTTGTCTAGGAGGATGAGTCTGTTTGGGATGCTGAGGTATCTTTTCTTGTGATGTGTTACATTCTCTAAGCAATTGTGTGGGGGGGTAGTCCATTTAGGCTGAAGGGAGATGCTGGGGGGAAAAAATGCAGCGACTTGTGGCGAAAAAGTTGAAACAGACTCAACTTTTGGAGAAACACATCCTGACATCACGCTGTGGTGGCCAATCTGACGAACTGCTCCACAGTCGGCCGAAAATATCGCTGAAACTGGGCACCATCCAGGGAGAGTTCATGGACTATGACTCACTCCCATTTGTGTCCTCACTTGGTTTATTTTATGTAGCCAGCTTCGATATCTTGTGTGGCGTGTAGTCTGCTGCAAAATATCAAGAATATCGCTTTGTCTGTTTATTTGTTTGAAAGAGAGCAATAAAAAGACAGAGCGGTTGAGCGATCTAGAGAATTGATTAAGAGAGGGAGCACCAGTAGCAAGAAAGCTGGGGAAGGGAAATAAAACATTTTCTCATTGTTTCACCGAGGCACAAAAAACATGCCCATAACCTTGCGCTAATTGCAGCAATTCCTGATTTAACCTGAATGCGGCCTTAGGGTGTAAACTGTGCTGGAAACCGTGGGTTTGCTCAGAGTTCTAAACCTGTTCTGTTTGTGAGAATTAAAATGATGAACGCCTTGTTCAAGGTAAGACCGTTGGAGTGCCTTGGGCAAAAACTGGTATATTTGAACAAATGGAGCACATGACTTTGAGGTACAGATGTGTTTGTGGCAGTCCTTTTTGTTTTTTACCTCCACTCTACTCATGAAGCTGCCTCCTGATTGACCTCCAAAAGGATTTGAACATCAGCGGCATGTTAAGTGAGATTGTGAAGGGGCTGTTAGTTATGTTCCCTCAACAGAAACACACAAACACACCTACCATTGTCCCTCTGCATGCAGTGCCACCAACCTCAGCTTGAACAGCCAACCTGCTGAGTGAAAACAGTGTACATCGAGCTGCTGTGACATGCAGCCACATGCTGTGTTGCTGTGTGTATGTGCAGGTTATTAGAGAGTGAGCATGATCAATCTGGCACCTCTTAGCTCGAGATCAATAGTGTTCTCCCCGGGAGGCATGACTAGAGTCCAGGGAAAGCGAGAACCTCGATGCCGTAGCATTACTGAACATTACACTGACACTGCCGACTAGCTCTGTGGTGATTAACAGGCTCCAGAAAAGATACAACCAAAGTGCAAGTCATGTCAGGAGGACATCTCAAACGCTAATCTTGCCTTGAAATGTTGTAAAAACATGATGGTAAAGCGGGTTAAGTCCTAACTTGTTTACAGGTTTAGCCCAGAACAGTGTCTCCCCTTCATATGACAGCGATGTGTACAACAATGTGAAAGATAACTGACTTTGAAGGCCCACAGCTCCCAACAGTGTGAATGCCCTGATTGTGTACTGTGTGTATTAAAGAGAAGAAGCGGAGGGCACAGCTTAATGGGCTGCCACATCCCTCACTGCTCAGCTCAACACACTGACCTACTTTGCCTCCCTGACTTTGGTGCATCTGCGGCATGCTTTTGAAATGCACCGCTACTAGCCAAAACATAAGGCACGTTTCTGTACAGTGCATGCATTATACAGACAGTGACAGAGAGGAGGTACGGTGCAGTGGCACAGTGGGGCAAATGAAGGATTACATTCAAAGGATTGTGCAGTGAAAAGGCCAGTACTCTTGTACTCTGCTCATAATTACGAGTCTTGCTGTGAGCGCAAGGTACAAGGACATTTCTGCAGTCTCGCACACAGTGGGAGCAGATTGAGAAGCGAGGCTTGCAGGGCTGCTATGTGTCAAAGACGAGCCTACAGTGCTGCAGACAGGGACTGGCAGAGTCACACAGCACTCTGTTAATGCTGAACGTAACACAAATCTCATGTCCGATCCTTTATTTGCAGTCTCTCATCTTGTGACCTTACCCTGATCGCACTTGAGGTGCAGTTTAGTACAGAGACACACACACACACCTGGTCTCCTCTCTCTCTCTCTTTCTCACACACTACACACACACACACTAATCCTTTATGTTTGCGTGCGTGTATATGTGATAGCTTGTGCTTCATTTTGGGACAGCGTCAAGAGTAGTGAGTAAACATGTACACACACACACACACACATACAAAAGTAAATGAGATTAGGGCCTGGAGCAGTCTGGTACACTGTGTCTGTGAATGCCAGGTTCTTACAGTGTTTCCAATTCATAGGGCCATCTGTGATGCACTGCCACAGTTTTGTCATGGCTACCGCAGAATAATAAATGATAAAAAATGTCATTATAAATCCTACATCACAGCTGCTGTCACTGATGGCGAAGAGAAGTCAGGTTATACCCCATTTGGACGGCTCTTTAGTAATTTACAAATCCATCCAGGTAGTATTAAGCTGTATGGCGTTCAGCCTGTTTGGATGATGGTATTGGTAAAGTATGGTATTAGTATTATTAGGAGTGTCAAATAAACTGCTGGTTATTTTTACGATGAATCATTTTGGTCTATCAAACAATAGAAAAAGCCCATCAGGTGATCTTCAAATGTCTTGTTTTGTCTGACTGGATGTCCACAACCCAAAGAGATTTAATTAACTACAATATTAAGAGAAGACAAATGGAGACATATTTAAGAAGCAGTAGGGATCACATGTTTGTTATTGAAAGATTAATTGAATGAACTCACATGAAAAGCAGCACAGCTCCATAAATAGAAGGCTGTAATAAGAAGATGTTTTTTTGTTTTTGCTTGAAAATTCACTTAAACAATTTATTATCAAAATAGCTGCCGAAAATTAAAATAAATCTTCTGCTGACCAACTAGTTGGTCATTTGACCTGTTGTTTGTACAGTATTCTTGTTCCCTCCACATCTATATATGCAGTATATGCTCTTTGATTTGTTTAACTCTCCATTAATCCGAAAGGACTTCCAGCTTAAAGAGCGATCCTTCTGCTGTAAAATGAGGTTGACGACGGGACATGAGCAGTGTAAGGAGGACAGAGGACATGCCGGATGAAGGTGGTGCAGACCTGTTTTCAGGGCCACTGGAGACAGGAATGTAAAGGGTCAGTGTAGCGTTGGCACATGTACAAATACGGCGGCATGCGCATGACGACACACAAAAAACACACTGTGTCGCACTGTGCCCTTCAGTAACGGGGCCAGTTAGGCTGCCAGCGGCTTTTGTGTTTGAGTATGTATGTGAATGTCAAAAAGCTGTCTGGCAACACAAATAGAGGGAAGGAGGGGAGGAGGCGGCCGATTCAGGGAGGCCTGATTCAACAGCACCTGCCATGCAGTGTAATGAGTCACATTTAGTTTCACGACGACACATCCTCCGCTACAAGCTCCAACATGAATCATTTCACTTTCTGTCACTCTTCTTCTGTTATTCTCTGCTTCCTCTTCTAATCACCATCATGTCGTCCTGAAGAAACATCCACCTACACCTTATCACTACGAGCATGGGCATAGACATTCCCTCTACTTGAACCTCAGTAAGCAGAGCATGAAGACTCAACCATGTGGAATTGTGTCACCACACACACACACACACACACACACACACACACATTTCAGCTCAGCTCACTGTCAAATGTGCACGAACGTTGCCAAGAGCAGGAAAAAGGAGCATCAGGAGCTACGGCCAGCGAGTATTGGATAAGGAGGGTAGTGACTCAGAAGGTGGGGGTGTTGTCTCACTCTGTGTTTTTGTTTTTTGTTTTTTAAAGTAGCATAGCTGGAGGTGTAGGCGTCGTAATGAGATGTAAACTAGTTCAGGATGGTTGAGATCTTGACTGACAAGGAAGCTCAGACAGAGGACGACTTGACTGGCGGCTGACGAGCCCAAACTCAAACACAAAGAAGACTTCTGCTAAGAGGTGTTTACACTGCTCGGGTACCGCGTAGATCAACACTTTGTCTCGTGACAATGACAGTGAAAGCCTGTGCACAAAGAGATGTTATTGCTGTCTTCCTAGCTCGAAAATATATTGCTCTTCAAACGTATGTGAAGGGCAGCTCTGGCCTGGTGTTGTCTTGGTCAGATGTGATCTTTGATGGAATGCACGGGCTTGTGTCAGCAAAGGTTTAAAGTTTACTTTGGATAGCAGAAATCTTAATCCGCTGTTTGTTCTGCTTGTGAGCTTTGTACCCCCATCCAGCGTGATAACAACCTGGAGGGGATGAGAAGATCTTAGCCCTCTACCTGATGGCTAAAGGCCAACTACTGTCTGCCAGCACACACCACGTTGTCTACAGTCAGCCAGAGTCTCACACACAAGTCCGACACACAGCCTTTTATCTCTTAGAGTAGTGAGACACCTACTGGCTAAAATGTGTCATGTAATGTCATGGAGGCAGAGAGCGAGATGGGATTTACACTTGATGCATGATGAAGTCAGCTGCAAACAGTGTGGAGCTTAGTGGACACAATCTGGTAAATGTTGACTCTTACAGTCGTGAATAACTAAATCACATAGTTTATAGAACGAATGATTCATTGAGTAGATGACTAACTGATAAAGACCTGATAATAACCCTTTTGACATTGTGGTCAAGCTGTAACGGTCATATCTGTTAAGGAATATTTACTGAGTACATGTATGTTTGTTTGTGTCAGTCAGACTGTCACCATTTGTTTCTACAGTGAGCTCACGGCTGGTAAATCCAACAGTACAGAGGACACGGCACAAAAGTTTCCACTAGAACAGACGGTACAGATCTTGTCAGCGTAATGAATGATGGTTTGTTAAGCAGTGGGTGTGTGGGTTTTCCTCATGTTCCGAAGACTCACGCTTCTCTTCGTCTCTCTGTCTCTCTCCCTTTTTTGTTCTTTTCGCTTTCGCACAGACGGCAGGATCCAGCCTCAGAGAACGACAGGGCTCGATAGACAAAGACGGCAATACAGATCAACAGGCTAACCTCCCGTCCAACACTATGCGCATCTGACACACAACTGGTAAGTATGGCCTTGTCTTTGCAAGAACAGCTTGTTTGTGGAGATGTGGTGACAGCACAGGAAAAAAATCTTCTTAGCATATGACCACAGTTGGACATGTCAGAGTTAGTGGAGCGAATATGATTTGCTTATTGTGTTAGACACACAGCAGGGTCGACGGAGTGCGACAAACTATACATGGACAAACTGAACAACTTAAGTAGTAAAGTTTAGCTGAAGATTATGAGCTGTAGATGTGTGCCCTAACTGAATGCAATGAGTGTCACAGTCAAAATCAGTTTGTGTTGTTTTATATTGGTGTAGATGAAGTGCTGAGCAGCGCACCATTCTGAGGTGAGCTTTTCTGTTGGACATCCTGTTCCTTTCTCTTTTTTTTTTTTCTTGTGGCTCATGTTAGGAGCGCTGCATATGGACAAGGACCGCTTGATTAATGAAGTGAAATGAGGAGTTATCTGTACAAAACCTCCTCATTTGACTGCAAAAGCCTGAATAAGGTGGCAGCTGGTTGGAGGAAGATCAGCAGGGAGCCTGAAGTTTCTGTTAAGGGAACACACCACCGCTAATAACAACCTACTTGCTGTTGGTTAGATGTTATGTCATTTCCAGTAAAGAGACATGTAGATAACACAATACAAGTGTGTTTTCTGTTTAAAAAGTATGAACGTACAAAGCTCTCACCGATCTTTTACTTAAGTGGCAGTGGCACAGGACTGCAACCTGATTTTTGAGCATGGAAGTACACGTTTAACGGATGCAGTTATGACACGGTGTTGCAGTATGTTCACATGTATCACAGGATTTACTGTAGCTTTTAAAACCTTGGAAAATGTGTTTTTGTTATAGCTGTAGACAAAAAACCCAGGTGATGTTTTACATAATTGTCCAGGGGCACCTCAGACAAAAAAAAAGACAAGAAACAGACAGGTATTAGACCAGCAAGAAATGTAATTACAGATGTATGACAACAGACAGCCGCAGACTTGTAAATAGAGACCGGCTGTTGCTTCCTGTCCAATTATGCACCGCTGTGCCACAAACAATGTGAGGAGAGTTGACGTGATGTTGTGGTGTTTACTCTTGGCTTAGCAGAATGTAACTGTGGAAGGCAGCTAATGGCTCTTAAAGCACAGGCCATTTCACCTTGAGCCAGCCAAAACACACACACACACACACACACACACACACACACACAGAGGCCTGCATTGTCAAGTACACAAGGGATGTCTTTGCTGGCCTTCAGTATTCTAAGCAGCGTCTTATTTTCATTACTGTCTCTGTGTGTTTTTGGCAAAGACTAGACTCTGAGGTGTTTTCAGTCACGGGCAGAGAAGAATATTCAGGAATATGAAACTATCATCACTGAGCCTTCTGCCCTACATTGATACATAAAATCAATCACCCCCACAGTCCTGGAGCTGAATACTGCTCATTTTTACATGATTTTGACACCTAATTTCATAAGCTTGTCGATAATTTGAATAATTCAAATTTGGCTGGGTTGTTAATAACACTTTCTTCTTTAGTCTGACAAACTTGAAACACATATTTATTCTTGTTGTTTGTTACAGCTTTGAATACCCTTTTTGTTTTGTTTTTGACATTTGGGGGAAAAGAAAGTAAGCGATTAGAAGAGCACACTTTGGGGCTGTTGTAGCTTGTGTTGCATATTTGTCATTCATGAAGGACTCACTGTACCTGCCATCAGATACTCAGCATTAACTAATCCACTTGGTACTCAGGTGTTGGGGAAAAACACAAGACTCTGTGAACAAACCATGTTTTTCTGTGTTTGTATTCTTGTTGACTGAATTTCAGGACGAACATATTCTGCCTTTGTAGCCAGTTAATATAAAAAGGAAACAAAATCTTTAGTTTAGTAGTTAAGTCTGGTCTGTAGAGTCACTGAGTGGCAGCGGGTCATACTCTAGTGTCAGCTGTAAGCTGTTTAGTGTTGTGTCTCTAACTGACAGCTGCTTTCTCCAGATCAGAAGATCTCTTCTTAATGCTCGGCCTAAGCTCCGTCTGTCCTGTCCTCTCTCTCTCTCTCTCTCTCTCTCGTGGAGTAAATGACAGGCTGTGAAAGTGGGCGTCCGTACGGCATTCACAGGCCTGCTGGGCCGATAGCTGAAACCTGTCAACACTTTGACCGACATTTCAAGTTCAGCGAGGTTGAATTCAACACAGTATATAGCCTGAACCTGAGAATGCTTCAATTAACACATCTCAACCAGTAGGTGGTGCTGCTGCTACAAGCTGAGTGATCTGTCTGCTTTGTTTGCAGGTGATAACGGTGAATATGTGGTGAAAGATGTACTCAATGTGGCATGTTTTGTGTCTGTGCAGAGGGCCGGTCCGGCTTTGCTGCAGCTGAGGATGATGAATGGTCTCCTGCGCTAAAACTAGATGGTGTGGGAATGATGGACCTCCCTAATGGTCAATCAGGCATCACCACCACCGCTGCAACAGTCTCTGAGGTGAGGCCACACCCGCTCACTCCCTGACCTCCACCCACACTTTTCCAAAAGTTCATCTTGTGCATGTTTCTCCCTGAACTTGACAGGACGGAAATGTTCAGTCGACACATTTTTTAGTGATTCACTGGTGTTCGGTTATTTATTTAAACCTCTCAAACCTTGCATACCTCACCTCTCTTCTCCACTTGATAACCTTGTTCTCAACAGCACGGCCATTATTTTCTTCATAACACAACTGTGTCTTTGTCTTCCAGAAGAGCAGCAGCTCAGAATCTCTCAGCGATAAGGGTTCTTCGGACCTGAAGAAGAGTTTCGATGCTGTTGTGTTTGATGTGCTGAAGGTCACCCCTGAAGAATATGCAGTAAGTGAAGTTAACGTGTTGCGTGGGTCTCTCTGTCCCTGTCTGGTTAACCTGTATGTTCGAGTGTTTAAAAATGAAAAGTTCAGTAAGCACAAATTTGATGTGCTGACTTGCGGCAGGGGGTGATGGGGATGATAGAGGAGGAAATGGGGTCAGAGTTTGGATCAGTAATAATTGATGATGTCTGGCAGTGCCAAGTAGGCACTGATGGATTTCCCTCAGGCTGCCTCTGCACAAACCTCCCATGGCAACCATGAACAAGCAGAAGTCACATTTCTCTTCAGTTAGCCTCAACTTGTTGTGTGGAATAATATTCCCCAGAGTTGTGCCATAATAAATCAAATAAAATCATGTTTGTCATCATGTCTGTACTCTCATTTTAATGCTTTGATGTTTGTCACTTGGTATGCCACATTCAGCCACAAGAGGGCACTCTTTAACTTCTTTTTCCTTCAAGAGTCTTCATGTATGTATCTGTGTGGCATGTTAAGGCATCCAAAGGTGCAATAAGTTAAAGACCACTGTCGCATCCACCTGCTCGAGAAGACAAAAGCAGCGTTTTAGTTATTAAACTGTTAGCTGACGATTTATGATCTGATTTGTCTTTAGGAAAGATAATGTAGCTCCTATATAGCAGCGTGTTATCAGGGAAATGGTGCAGAATATGTTTTTTGTTTGTTTTGTTTTAGTCTAACATCTGTTGTGTTTCTTCTCCTCCAGGGCCAAATCACGCTCATGGATGCTCCTGTGTTCAAAGCCATCCAGCCAGAGGTGAGCTGCTTTCAATTCAGTAGAGAGAAGAGAGGTGTTGACGACTTTATTCGGATATTATTTTTGACATCTAGTGTGAGAAATCATGCATGCATATTGAGTTAGTTAGACATTCGGAGGTTGGGGAGTGACAGTCTGGAACATGAACTCTCACATCTCAAATTATACAATGAGAACGGACACTGAAGGAACAGGTCCAATGGAGAATTAACATAATGGCATATAGAACATATGTATTTAAGAATTTATTGTCACCACCTGCTGTCTTTCCTCTTCTGTTCCACTCCTTTTCTTTTCTCGCCTGTAAAATATCCCTGCGGTTTATATCCCTGTACCATGCTGCCTGTACCATGTCCTGTACCACCAGAGCCACATATCATAGCCATACACAAAAGGGGCATCTGTGTCTCACCAAGTCTTTCACACCTTGTCCGTTGCATCAATGAGATGCGGTGTATTCTCATGCTTTTCCTCTCTTTTGGACTGTTAGGCCCTTCCTAACAGCAGTTATGGATAACCTGTGTTTAAGGTTGGCCACTGTGGCCTTATAAAAGCAGCATGCAGACCACATCCCAGTGTGGTGTGGTACGGTTTAACTCCTCACTATTACATGTGTGCAACACTTGTCTCAGTCTCGGCTAACACTAGACACACACAGACACACACAGACACACACAGGCTACTCTGGAATGATTCCCAGGCCCCGGTTTTGATTTAATTTTAATAACAATGGTGTGGCGTGACCTGTTTGATTCTTGTAAATAGTTTGTTGTGTCTGAGTAATGGAAAAGACTAAAGATTAAAGTTCCTGAGTAGCTTTCGTCAGGGCTCGTCTCTGGAGTATTGTTGTTTCTTCACTGAGAGGGAAGTCGTTGATGTCGTCTGGACTCGAGCCCCATCGTCTTAACTGCGCGGGGTTGGCTCATAGGTCACTGTAGGGTTTAAAAATGCAAACACGCTCCTGTGCTCGGCCTGGTCCGACTGAGTGAGTTTTATAAGCCTAATGAAAATTTGCTAAATTTGCTAAAATAGTGGCTAAGGGTAAATGTTTTAAGGCTCAGTTGCACGGGGATGTGGTTTCACATTTTGACTGAAGATTTCTTGGAGAGACCTTTAGTGGGAATGAAGAGAGATGTGGGAAAGGGGTAGAAGTGAGCAAGAGGCAAGTTAGTGTCTGGCCTGATTGAGGGGGAGGGCTGACAAGGAGATGAAGGCTGCAGTCTGGAGGGAGAAGGTGCAGCACAGTGAACAGTGAGCAGAGTAACCCAGCAGCATCCTGGCAGGGACAGAGTGGACTAGAGGAGCCTTTTCCTGCTCTCACTGTGCTTTTGTCTCTGAGCGCTGGCTGCAAAAATTTAAAAAAAGCTACACTGCTATGACTGAACTAAAACTCAACTAGAGTTTCCACTGCTGTCAGTCTCCTCGCCCTCCTCGCAGGCACATGATTTGAAAAGCAGGTGTGTGTCTGTGTGTGTGTGTGTGTGTGTGTGTGTGTGTGTGTGTGTGTGTGTGTGTGTGTGTGCGTGTTGTTGCACGCCTGCTGTTTCACTCGGCTCTCTGCCTGAATAGGAAAATATTAAATAACTTCAGTTGTGCAATGTTTTTACTGATATGCAGCCCATTTTAGCCCATTGAGCACCCCTTAAATGCCATGTTAGACTCAAATTTACATGTACACACACGTATGGTAACCCCGGTCGGGTTTACTAATAAATGTGCAACGGTAATTGACATGACTGAGGTTAAAAGGTGTCTTAATTTAAAACAAATATTTTCATATTCTCGAGTGGAAAGAAGGCAGAGAGTGTTAGTTTCCATGATGGGATATGTTGTAATTCTCATTCTCATCTTTGACTGGATGTGATATCTTCAGAAGAGTTTCATGCATTACTGAAACTTGGACATGTCCAGATGTTCTTCAGAGGTTTTAAAGTTGATATATTTTGACTTTCTGCATAATAACAAACAAAGGACGAATCAAATTTTCCACCAGAGTGGTTCCAAGTGTTGCTGGTCTGCGGTCATATTGATTTAAAAACGTTTTTACTGCACGCTCTATGAATGCCCTTACAGCGGAGTTACTGTAGATAAACCTAGCTTTCCCTGTAGTCTTATATGCTGCATCGTACAAATGCTGTTCTGCATGACTGAAATGTTCTGTATCAGCAGCCTGTCATGTTTGAGCTGCTCTAATTTTACTGCTTTTGCCAGTCTTCCAAAGCTGCGGTCATTTCCATAATAATTGCTACTTGAAATAGTTGAAATGACCATAAGCTAGCTATGACTTGGCAAGTTTTAAGATTATATTTTCCCACATCACATCATAACTGTCTTAATAGAATATGAATGTGAGTGTGTCCAAACGCTCTTATGCACATTCTTGTTTACAACATTTTTACATGTGTATATGACGCATAAACAGATATTCTGGCACGAGCTGGGAAAAAAAACCCCCGCCCCAGACGAGATCGTAATACAGAAGATCTCATTAACTCAAGTGTTCCAGCGCTGACATGGAGCAGATGTATGGAGAGCAGCCTGAAAGGTCTCGCCAAAGCCTTGTGGATGAGGAAGAAAAGATAAGTGTTTGTCACAATAGCAATAAAAGATGACAACCTGCGGGTGGAGACACCAAAAAGCCGTGTGAGGCAAAGGTATTGTGTGACTAAGCCTCGCCAACCCCTCTGGGCAGGAAGCGTAGCTCACTATCTTCTCTTCTCCCCAAACTAAAGCTGGAGAGGCTAGTACGTCTAAAAGACTCTCTGATACTGGAAAAGTCTCAAGAGAGCTAAGCTCAGAGCTGAACACATGCGACTCCGTCACAGCAGACAAAGACACAATCTAAACACATCTGCTTTTGATGACACGCGAGTGACAGCTCATAACACATCGTCATGCATGAGCTTTGCCGTAATTTACTTCCAACGCGTAATGGACGCTCGTCAGCACAAAACTCGAGTACAAAAAGATGAGCCGGGAAACTGCCAAAGAGTTGTTGATCAGAGCGTTGTCAGAGTTGTGTTCTGTTTGGAGCACAGGTATAATCAATGAGAAGACCAGAAGTTATTTTTTTTTGATGGTAAAATAATCTGCAGTGCAGAGCAGACTGATGTTTAATCTACAACCCTCAGCTGAATTGCTGATATGTTTTTTGGCTGTTGGTTTACAAAGTGAAATGCCATTAAAATGACAAGATGGCTCATAGAGAGAAGGAGGAAGAGAAGCAGGAGGAGGGGATGCTAGGGACTTGTAGCTAAATCTTTTTCTCTCATCCGAATTTACGAGGCAGTGATTACTAATGGGTTGTTGCATTGGCGGGATCTGTTTGTCAAGAGCGAGCGGCTCACTTTAACATGGATGGATCAGCTGAGAAGGAGAAATGTAGAGAGTAAAATTATGTGTAAGTGAAAATAAAAGGAAATTTGTGAAATAAAAAGACTTTTTCTCCCTTCACCTCTCCGTTTTTCTGTCCCAGTGGGCCATTTATAATTTCATAATCAGACGTGTGGCTGATGATCTACAGCTGGATGTTTATGAAATAGAGGCTGAGAGGAAAAGGGAGATTGAGTGACGTAGAGGGACTTGAGAGAGGCTTGTTTTTAACACGCAGCCAAGTAAGTAATTTAGTGGCTTTGGCTAGCGAGCTCTGCTTCAGCTCGCAGGGAATAGCTATCAGATTGCATTTTACGTACCGCTGAGAAGTATGTCAGTTCCTCACATGTCTGAGCACCCAGCGCCGAAATCCCCCGATTCCCCAGACTGAACGTCTCACGGTTGGAAGCAGGTAACGTTTCACATACTCAGGCCTGCAGGCTTAATGTTTTACAGCATTGATTGTGAGATAAAAAATAAAAAAAATTCACTCAAATTCTGTCATGTAGTCACAACTGTAAAAAAGAATGTTGAGTACAAGCTCTTTGTAGGACCCTGTAGTCTGTTTGCTGGTGGATGGATTGGTCTGTAATTACTACACAAGAAACACAGAAGGGAATCCCACCCACACTACAGTCTGTCAGCATGATGGTCAATACACATTTATCATGATGAAAGGTGGGGAAAATAATGTTTTGGCGGTGGAGACAGAAAATCCACCATGACAAGTTTTCCCTTCTCCGAGAGGATTCTCTCCAAAAGCTGCCAACGGAATACTTTAAAAATCGGTGGTAGACGCATCAAAACACATTTTAATGATGCATCTCTGTTTTTATTTATGGTTATGTTTTCTTTAAGAATTTAGCACCATTTATGACGAAAAAAACATCATCTATAGCAAATCGACTTTGCAGTCATATAGGAACATGCCTTGTCTGGTTTTACTAGCCAGGACAGATGGCCTGTACTGCCATAAGAATCACATAGAGTACATGTACTAAAAGAACTCCTGGAAAAGTAATTCTTTCCATGGTGTGCACAGCAAGGTAATGGAGACCACTGGCTTGTAGATCCATGCCAGAGTCTATAGTTTAAACGGTCGACTGAGACAACAATGCATTTTATGACCCTATTTTCCCTTTTTACATTCCTTTTGTTTTCCTTTCTGCTTCTCTCTGCTCTCTCTTATTTTACCCTTTAAATCTGTAGACCAGTGGCACCATAAATCTGGCATAACCTGGCATTGAGTTTAGGTTTCCCCTGTCTCACTGCAAGCTGAAGTACAGATCTGTGCAGGTTTTCCATCGTACTCCTTCCTGTCATCCTCTGTATATCTTCGCAATCTCCTCTGTCCTTGCCGCAAACCTCGCCTCTCAATCTCGCTTCCTCCCTTCCTCATCGTTCTTCTTTTTCCACCCTGTGCCTCATCTTTATCAGCCCTTCCTGTCTTGGCCTGTGGCCTCTTGCGATTATTCTTTGGGATCCCAACGCTTCAGTTTTCCATTTACAATGTAGACAAAATCAAAGAGAATCGCTTTGGTATCGCACATGAGGTCATAGCAATTTGTGGCTTAACTGCAGGCAGTTTATCTTATTCAGCCTGTACCGTTGTTTACATAATACACCTCATAAAACCAAAATTGAGAAAATGGATAATGAGATGTAGAAATGGCCATATTAGGGTTAAGATTGGAGATGTTTTGGGTGAGGTAAAGTTTCAATGTTCGGCTACAAATCTGATATCCATTAACATATTTAGTTGGATCCATAAAAAATGCTCTTTTTTACGCCATCGGTTGTGATTTGTTAACGACTGAAACTTGTAGGCTGATTAAATGTTCAGACAGAATTGACGTCAGTATTAGCTATACGTACCCAACAGTGTAGATACAGCCAGCTTCTATCAGCCCCATAGGACTTTGCTTTAATGAAAATGCTGCTCAGCCAGACCAGAATGTGGAAATGACAGGCTGTCTGTGGTTTGGCAGAGCAGCTTTTTTTTTTTTTTTTTTTTTACTGTGCGCTTTAACGGCAGCATTCAAAAACCTTCTCCTTACCAGAGCCGCTTTGTCAAAGTCTTTTCTCCAAAGACTCAACTGTTTGAAGAGATTTTTCCCCCGGCAGTTTGCAAATGCGAAATAAGTGTGAAATGAGAGTATAAAAGCACAAGAAAAATAAAGGAAACAAAATCGTATTAGTTTCTGCAAAGGCTCTGGATCAGTTCCCTGCTGTTTAAGTACACACGAGGCACTGGTATTGGTTATTACATAATGGCTGAAGAACAATAGAGCCTAAATGACTTCAAGCTTTAGCTGGATAGACAGATGGAGGGACGGATGGTTAGATTAGAAGACGGGCCCAGGTGGTCCCGTATCGAAGGGTCGTTGTGGGTTGTTGAAACGTTGAGGGAGATGTAGGACTTCCTCTTCTTGGGTGTGCCGCCTACCTGGGTGGTCAGGTGGCGGTCCGAGCTGCGAGACACACAAACACACCCGCCTCCCAGTAACTGTGGAACGTCTTTGTTTAAGAACGGTCACCAAAGCTGTGTGGAAGTTGGAAAAGGAGAATGATCGACACGACGGCAGGAAGAAGGGGAGCGCTTATTTAAAAAGGACAGATGTTAAATAAACGATGAGCTCTCCTCGGTGAGACGGGCTAGTCTATGCTGCCCTCCATCCTGTGACGGGGACAGCACGCTCCAACTCTGAGGAGGCTCCACGCAGGCTCGTAAACCTTGTGGGAAGATGCTGTTAGGTCTTCTACAGTGTTGTCTTTTATAGTCTTAACGCTATCCCTTCATCTTCCCTCCGCTGTCCTCCTTTTTCCTCTCCTCGTATCCTCATCCTGACTCAGGAAACACAGGCCCTGAGGCATCACCGCGCCCACGCATGAATGTCTACTCTTAACATCTGTATCTGATATGTTACTTCTTTACCCCCACTGGCCGCCTCCGAACGACTCAGAGACTCTCTCCTGACTGAGCGTGTCTTCGCTTTGCAAGTGTATTGTCCAGGTCAGGTCAGGGAGCTTTGGTAGATGCTGTTGCTCCCAGACAGTCAGTCTCACGGGGGGGTATTGTGTGTATGTGTAGGAGGAGGGGGCCGCAGCCTGATTCAGCTGTTCATATTGTAGCCCAATTTGACCGGGCTGGCAGGGATTAGCAGGAGAGCTTTCACAACATTTTTCCTACTGTTACGTCATTGTCCCTGGCCTCGGGACAGCCTGCTGCGGCCAAAGGAGGGTCTGGGTTCCCCTTGCAATGTCTGTGTGGTCTCTGTCTTTACCTCATCACTGAGGTCGGCGGCTGAGGACAAACTGAGTCCAGCATGGTACTACTAAAAAGAAGTGACGGTTGTGTGTTGTTTTTATTTTTTATTTTGTGCTGTGTTCATGTTCCAAAATTACTGCCCTGCCTTTTAAAAAAACAGTGTTTGAAATTAGTGTCAGCACTGCTGCTTCCACAGCTGCTGCTACCCTGCAAGGCTAGGATTAGTGCTGAAATGATTAATTACATAGATGATCAACAGAAAATTAATAAATGGCAACTTAAATCATGGATTTTTAAGCCATTTCCGACTTCTTAAATGTGAAGATTTGCAGCTTTTCTCTGTTTTTGTAATTGCAGATTGAACAGTACAAGAGGTATAAAAAGTAGTGTACTATGGGGTTTTCACTGTTTACATCCTAACCAGCATGCATTCTCAGAGAAAATACATTGTTTGTCCATAATTTTGGCCTTAGGATCTAACAAACATTCACAAATACATCTCCAACCACATAAAAGATCTACAAAGCCTTTTTAAAAAATGTTTTGAAATCAACAATGTTTACATCGGCTTGCTGTTTGTTCCTTTTTTCTCTTTTCATGTGGCACTTGTACCTTTACGTTACCGCCCTGTGCAGCTGTCTGAAATGTGTACCACATAACCCCCGTGTTCACCGTGTGGGTCATTCTGACTTTGCTGCATTGCATTTAGGTGTGGGCGTAACAGGACGTGACTAATCGGGACTAAGTTATCATTAACGTTATTAGTTACAGCTGTAATTTAACTGCCACGTGAGATGGGTGTATCGGTATATGAACAGATGCAGACTATAGAGGGACAAAACATCACTCTGCAGCGCCACTAGCAGTCAAAAACGTCTTGAACAAGTCTTAAGTTTGTCTGAGGTTGAATTCTTGTTACATATAACGGCAACTGAGCAAAGTGAGCACGGATCAGTGCATATCTTGGCTACCTGCTTCACGTTGGAATCGCTTTAATCAGTATTGAGTACTGAGCTTGATACTGAGGCAGATCGTGTTCCTGCATAGTTTTTATGTTTGTTTTTGCTGTCATCCATTAATCTATCTGAGAGTTGACTGGATCTTGTCCTCTTCTCCTCTCTCTCTCTCTCTCCCTTTCTTCCTCCTCATCTGCTTTTCTCCCCTATCATATCCTCTCTCTCCACCTCCTCTCCACTTCCCCCCCGAGTGACCTCCGAATGTTAAGTACATTCAGTAAAAATGCTGGCATGTACAAAAAGGTGCTGTGTTTCATTGCGATTTGTTTGTGTGTTTTCAGGAGCTGTCGAGCTGCGGCTGGAACAAGAAGGAGAAGCACAGCTCCGCTCCAAATGTTGTGGCCTTCACTCGCAGGTTCAACCAGGTGAGACACACACACACACACACACACACACACACACACACACACATTGCATTCAGTGTGACCTCAGGTTTCTCCTAAAAGGAGAGAGAAAACAGTCCCTTATGCAACGTTAATGATTTATGAGCCTTGGTCATCAAGGAACGGAGAGACTACAGCTCCTCTTTCCATCATGTCCTCTGCCTTCATCCTCCAAGTGCTAAATCATCACCCTAGCTCTCCCAGAGGCAGTTGTTTTTTAAGCCCCGCTTGCCATGGCAGCTCCTAATAATCTCCTCCCTTCTAGTCATGTTACGTCATAAATAGTCCCCAGGTGAAACTGGTGTGCATTTATTTTGTCCTTAGCTGGTCTTTGGTCCTGGCATTCAGGATGTTATTAACGTGCTTCTGCATTCTGGTGCAGCATGTGTAGGAACGTTTCCAAATGTATGCGGGAGTGCGCGTGCTATGCTCCCTAGGTGCCCTGTGAAATCATCAACAGGAAGTTGTGGGTAATGATGTAAGGGGCAGCCATGCCCTTCAATCCCCTTCCAGTGTTTTTGCCAGGTTCCTTTAAGACCCACTTTACTGCCCTCCAGTATAAATATGAGATGATCTAACAAGAATGTGTTGCTGTGGAAACTTCTCCATGTATAGCAGATCGCAAACGGTGATTCAAGATGTTAGCTGCACACATTTCAGCTGCCGGGAGCCAAGGAAAATGAGCTTTTTGGATGACGGGACTTGGATTGGGAGGGCGGAGAGTCCCAGAAAGCTCCTTAGCACGAGCACGAGCCATATTCTTCTTCCTTCAGTCCTCGTTTCTACGCTCTGGAAGCCAGCGGAGCTGAAGAGCGCTGGCCGGTCTCTTTAGGAGGCGGCAAGGAGAAAATAATTCAGAACCCATTATGATCAATGCAAAGTCATCTGTCTGATTGGGTTTTTATGCAGAGACAAATCAGCAACTTGCATACTGTAAGAAAGATAGTGTTTTTATTCAGAAATCATAAAAGCTGAAAGAAAGAAATGGGAAGTGACTATATTCTCACCAAAAGGGAAGACCTACAGAAGACATCGCATCATTTTCAGTTTTATTTTCACTTAAAAGCAGCATCACCAACTTATTCCCGCTCATTGACCTTTCATTGATGCCTTCTGGGTCGTTTGCTAACATCATAAATTGATTTTCTTCCACCGAACAGGCGCGAACACACTCGGGATCAGATCCCAGCATCACCCCGAGTCAGTCATGGCAGTCAGCTGTAGTCCCCTTCTCTGGCCAGATCTTAATCTCCATCCCATCCCTTCTTCCCCACGGGCCATTAAATGGGTTGATCCTCAGCTATCAGCTTGTGGCTGGATCTGTCTGCTTCCGCTTATTTATGATTATTGAAGCGCTGGGGCTTCGCAGCGCCGTCTGGAGGCCTTGATGCGCTCATAAACGCAGCACCGAACACATGATCTCTGGTTCGGGGCGCAATATGAGATCTGTAAAGACTCAGGACTTCGTCTGACAACCCCCTGTATCCCCCAAACCCCTCAGTCTCAGTCTCATTTGTGAATGCTCTTGTGTAAAGCGCTGCCATTCTAAGTGATCTCATCGCTGTGCAGGTTTGGAGGCCAAGACTGACGAGGATACAGAGACTGTAATGAAACCCAGCGGTATTGTGATTTTGGAGAGACACGATTTGTCCAGATTGACCTCAGATATCAAGTTAGACCACTGAGGAAACTAAATGTGAAGCTGCAGCATGTTTTGCTCCCAGATTGGAATCGCATTTTACTGTCAGTGGAAACTTTTGTCTACTGTAAACTGGAGGTGGAAGGAAGATGTGACATTTGAGAGGTTTTTTTGGGGGGGGGGGGTGGATTTGTCTCAAGGCAAGAGATGCAAATCAAAGAAGACACCAGTGGAAGTCAGTGTCCAACATCTATGTATCTTCTGTCCACTTTCATCACTCCCTCATCTTCTTTACATTCCTCTCCTCGTGATATGGTGAAAATTAAACACACATGGTTCTTGTTTCCCGGGGATACAGTACCTGCATAGATTGAACTCATTTTGATGAGTGTGAATCATGTGTTTATAAGAAGAGACTGAGAGAGAGAGAGAGAGCGAAAGTAGCTGGATGAATTTATCTCTTCACTCCTCAGCACCTCACCTCTTCCATGAAACAAAAACAAGTCATGGGGCTGCTTCCAGGAAAAAGTAGGCAAAGCCAGGTGTAGGTTAGACGTTGTGCACCTCAAGAATGTAGAAAAGCATGGAGAGAAGTGCATACAATTTATAGATGCACAAGAAGCGCACCTTGTGGTCTGGCTTGAATGGAGGAATGTTGACCACAAAGTCCGTTAATCGAGCTCCTACTAAAAGTCTAACGGGAGAGAAGAGTTGACATGCAGCGTATAATTCAGAAACTGAAAGATAAAAGTGCCTCTGCGTCAAAGAAATAGTAAAGATGGTCAGCCTGCCTGGGACGGTCTTATCAGAACACAATGTGCAGACAGCTGTGGGCTTTGAAAGCCCTCAGAGCCCTGCAGTGTTGAAGCTAACTTCCCCTCCCATTACCTCTTCTCTTCCCTCACCCTCTTTCCATTCCCTCTCTCCCCAGAGCTTAAACACTGATTGATTCACTGACTTGTCTCTGTGTGTGTGTACGTGTAATCAGAACTTTGGCTTACCAGTGTTCTCCCTAAAGAGACAGATTTCCGACATCATTCTGGCCAAGCACTCTGAACACAAACACACACTCCTGGGTTGACATATTAGGAGTTATGGTGTGTATCTGTTGTGCAATCAGTTGGAATCGGTGGGATTTTCCTGCGAAGCTCTTGTTTTTCCTCAAGAACTAATTCCTGATCGACTCTAATGGAGCGTTCCCGTTAGCAGCCTGCCCCGCGCTCCCCAGCTCCACTTTGTCCTGGTTTCAGCCCAGAGATGTCATGAATGTCTGCAGACCTTGGCTCTGGACTCAAAGACTGGAGATTTAACAAGGCAGAACTCACTGCCTCACTTTGTACAGAGCTCAAATCTGTTAAAAATGTGAAATATGAGAGAGATCTTTTTCTTCTGTCATGAGTTTCGCAGAATCCCGGGACTGTTTTCGGTAAGTTTGCAGGTGTTGTTCGGTGCCCTAATCTCTGTTTGTGTGTGTGTGTGTGTGTGTGTGTGTGTGTGTGTGTGTGTGTGTGTGTGTGTGCGCGCACGTTCTTTGTTTTCTAGACGAGTTTCTGGGTGGTACGAGAGATCCTCCACGCACAGACGTTGAAGATCAGAGCCGAGGTGCTGAGTCTGTACATTCGCACTGCCAAGGTACACACATCCACGCACAACGTGACATCCATGTTCTGTCCTTTATGACTGTTTGCTTTGTAAACACGACTTAATGTACTTCAAACTTTTTCATAGAAACTGTGTGACATGAACAACCTCCATGCGGTCATGGCTGTGGTGTCAGCGTTACAAAGTGCTCCCATATTCAGACTTACCAAAACATGGGCGGTGAGTATATTTCCCGTACTTTGAAGTTTATTAGTAGTGCGCTGTCAATAAACTTGGGATGTCACGCAGATCTCTACCAAAACACTAGACACATAAACAAAGGCTAATAAAAACTAGCACAGAAGTGACATGACAAGGTGGCGGACAGAGTTCAGGAAAAATCAAACAAACAAAGAGGATTATTTAGAACATTTGGGAAACCTTAAATTCACCCAATCTCATGAGATAAAGAGGGATTTTAACAAACGTAACACCACGCCACTTTAGTTTACATGATTATTATTTGATCCCAGATGCTCAACAATTGAGACAAGATAGTTTGACATAAATTCAGACGACACCGAATACATAAAAAGGTCTTATTTATTAGTTTTTGACTCTGGGAAAGTGGGGGAAAAAACTGTCCAATTCCCCCAAACTTCTGTATCTTTGAACTCTCTCTTAAATTAAATCACACTCATTTAGACTATTCTTTGATCTCCTTTCGATAACTGATGTAATATTTTTTTCACTTCCGTTCTCTGAGCCTCTCCTGAAACTTCCTGCCTGCCTGAAGGAGGCCTGAAACTTCTTTGTGTCACTCTTTAGCAGCGTAAATTGCGAGCCAGACTCAGATTTAGAAGCTGGGTACGTGAAATAAACAAAGTCAGAACACATCAGCTAGAGTATCAGAGCTTAGTCCATGAATCCACCTGGATAGTCTCAGCTTCAGAGACATTTCAGGCTGACTGTGGAGGGTATGAGCGGTCCGATTGTCTGATTAGCGGCCGCAGCGTGACGTCGGGCTGCGTTTCAACAAAAGTTGGATCCGGCTCAAATTCTCCGCCGCAGGTCGCTGCGTTTTTTTGACGGACACCCCTGCGGCCAAACTGGACTATCTCCACTTGCCGGATTCTTTCTAAATGCACCCCAAAAAAAAAAACTCTGTCCTGGTCTACCATTTCTATTGTATTATATCATAGTAATGCACAAAGCACCTTTGGATTTTAGCAGGTTTTGTGTGGCAGGAAAAGTTGTAGACCTTTTTATATGCAGGAAATTATATATCAGTATCCATTTTAGAAATGTGTGAAGGATAAGCAATCTGTTTAAGTGTTTTCATTGAAGATGTAGAGCTTACATAATGACATGATGATGCTCTGATGTAATGGTGGAAATTTCTTGTACTCTGGTCCACAAAACCACAGAAGAGAGTTTCTTTTTAGCCAGTCAGCAAATCCTGTTGCTGGCCAGGACATAGCACACCTGCCTTTCTTAGAAAACTGAAGAGCACAAACAGAGAGAGAGAGAGAGAGAGAGACAACTTGTACTTTCTGCTATTGTTGTCACAACCTATGAAGTTCATATGTCAGCAGATCAGCTGTACTGTTGTCTGCAGGGCCGCCTCGCTCCACAGGCTAACAGTGCAGCCCTCCTGCAGGAATAGGCTTCACATCCAAACCTCTCACAAATAGACACGTGCAAATGTGCAAACAAACTGTCTGCCACTACCTGGAAAGCTGCTTTCTTCTGCGCTCCGGCACAAAATATGTGAGTGGTTAGTTCATTAAGTAGCTAGAGAAGAACATCTACAGCATTTAACTCTCTGCTCAACTCATTATAGCAGGATTCCACCAGGTATTTTACTTATTTTACAAACCTGTGACAAATCTAAGAAAAAGTTCATTGAACAGTTTTTATGTCAGTGTTTTCTTTCCTAGTTGTGTCGAAGGGTGATTGAAAGTTTCAGACATTGACAAGGAAAGGCTTCAAAATTGATGGTTTGTCTCTAGACGGCCAATTAGCCAACGGCCAGCACCGCATCAGTCAGACCTCACCATACATTTCTCAGCCTCTTTCTTTTTCTGGCTTTCTTTCCGTTACTGTTTCTGTTAGAGCCCTTTTGTGTATATCAGATTTCACTCATTAGTAAGTGCAGCTGAATGAGGGCGACTTACATTAAGCTATTTTATTTGAAGAGTTCTGTTTTCTTTCTCTTAGCTCGTATGTTTTGCTAACCCATTACAGCTGTTTGTTGTGTGTCTGTTTTAAAGCTCTCATTCTCTCTTTTTTCTTCTCCCCTTTAACGCGCAGTTACTGAGTCGAAAGGACAAGGCGACGTTTGACCGGCTCGACTACCTGATGTCCAAAGAAGACAACTATAAACGGCTGAGAGACTTCATAAGCAGCCAGAGCATGGTCTCCTGTATACCATACCTAGGTAACAGACACAAACAAACACACAGGCTCACAGACCACCACAAGGTTTGATCTTTAGAGGATGCACTAAAATACCTTACTATCAGCTTCTTATCTTTATTGGCTGTTTTTACGGGCCAGAGGTTAATCCAAGGACAAATTCTTTGAGTTTTCAGGAGCAAACTGCCTCTGCACGTGCGTCTGGTGTCATTATCTCACGGATTATTCAGTGCCACAGTCATCAGTTTTATCGTCTATTGTTGCTCCGTCTCTCTGTTCTCTCTCAGTAACTCTATCAATAAGCTGGTTGCCTCGCCACGTCTGTATCCCGTCATCCTTTTCTTTTCTTTTTTTATAGGAGTTTTTTAAGAGCATGAATGCGCTACATAAATTTGCTTCTTTGTTGTGAAACATCTTGAAGTTCCTTTTTAGCTGGAACAAACACATGAATCAGCGAGAAATAAAAAGCAGTAATGTATTTCTCTTCGATATTTATATCCCCCTTCTTTCTTTGGCTCCGCAGCATGACATCACTCAGGAAGCCCGCATGAGTTTTGCAAAGAAAACGCTCAGTGCGATGCACATGGGTACACGTGTGTGGTTTTATTGCTGTACTGTTTGTTCTTGTTTTGACTCGACAATGACTGGATGACTTTGATGTTCTCTCGCTGCCACGGTTTTTCCTCTTACCGTCAGGCTCGTATCATAGCTACTGCTGCGTGATACAAACTTAGACGCTCGAGTATGTACAAACAAACACGAGAGAGCTCCACAGTCTGTTTGTAGTTAAAGAAACTTTTAAACACCCATTCTCTCCATCATGGTCTGGAAGTAATGACAGACCGTGAGACAAAGACACAGCTAATGCTGTGCAACGGCACACATTTGCCAGTTTTAACTGTATGTCCTTATTGTGTGTATATGTGAATAAGGAGGAGAGACTTTCCGTTTGGTAAGCTTTTCACCGATGTGTGGTCGTTCATTGGGTGGAGTCTCTTTTGTGTCATAAGACATTGTATGTGTGAGTGGAACGGTGTTTCCTTACAGTCTTAGTCTGTCAATGATGCCTACAAATGTGTGATGTGTGACCAGCTGGCTGCCCCTCGCGGCCGCGCCGAGCCAAGTTGGCACGCGGGAGGGAAATCGCCACTTTCTTGTTCTCGGGACGTTCTCCTCCATCATAAATCCACACGATCCCTCAGAGGGAGAGTGGGAATGAATGAGTGGGAGACCGAAGCCGCAGTGCTTGTTCCAGAGCATCACTCCCAACATAAGTACTGGGTGTGTGTGTGTAATGGGTAAAGTTGGGTTGGGGGTTTCTTCTGATGTGTTTGTGCATGAAATTTGCCTCTCTGGTCACTAAACAAAGTACCTGTTGAGTCTTAAATTAAAATCACAACCCACAGCAGAGAGCTAAAACTACCACGTGTGTTTTTCTATGTGCTAAATACGCCACAGGAGGGTTCACGTCTACAAACTGCATTTTGTGACTTCCTATCATGTTTCTGTCTTTGCTCCATTTGCACCTTTTTTGTAGGTGTGATGCTTATCTGCGCTGATAACAAGGCTAAAGAAAGAGCCGTGTGTGCTGTGTAGGTACCAGACTCTGGTTTTTCCACAGTGATGCATTTGTGCTAAACTGTGTGCGACTGGCTGAACTCTGACCTGCTATTAGGCTTGGCAGACACAGTCCCTTCTTGTCTGCGCTCACCACAGGGCTAGCCTGTTAAACGCTCAGATGAACTTGTTCCTGTTCTTTAGCCAATCACAGAAGGGACGGACAAAGAGCCCACAGAAATGTATGGCTCCACTGTGACACAATGCACACACACTTTAAAATGTTTCCCCGGCTCATTATGATTTCACCTCGTCTACACCCGCCACGTCGCGAAAGTAAAATGATGCTTTGGTTTGCAGTTACGCACTTGAAACACGGTTAAAGTGATGTGTTCTATTATACAAATAACTGAAATAAACTACACTTACACTTCTCTCTGTAGTGGGTTCATGAGCAAGTGCTTGTTAATATTTATGATAGTCCCAGTGTAGTACTATTATACTTCTCACTGGTGTCCTGTTGTAACCTTTTTCTGGAGTGCCAGAGACCAGCTCAGGGGACCCTTCTGCTCCAGCATGCTGTTGCTGTAGTTGTTGGGGTAACTGTGGGACAAAAGCAACACTGTGTGGAACAACCAATGTAATGAAAAGCACCAGGGACAAGGTGTCATATGTGTCAGATCAGAAAAGCCAGCCAGCCGAGGCGTTCATTTCCCTACTGGTTCCTCTGATCTGGTCTGGGCTCAGCTCTTGGACTGCGGGGGATATACAATATTTCACAATCCTACCTGCCAGTTTTGTTGGCTTACTGAGTGTGCAAGTATGTGAGATAAATTGTGATTGACCGTACGTGTCTGTGAGCTTCTCCTTCTTACGGCGTCAGACCGCTCCTGTCTATTCTGACTTACAGTTCCTCAGCAGGAAAGGTCCAGAGGGGAGCCATAATTTCATGATATATGTTTGTATTTCAGAGTAAGAAAAGAGAAATGGTTTTATGTGGAAGGAATGTTCCCCTCCTTCTCATCCTTGTCTTCCTCTTTTTATCTGAACTTCATGGTTTTTTTTTTAAGTCTAAATTCTTCTATAGCAGCATCATTAAATATCGTTCTGGTTATCTATTTCTATATCACGTCTTACATATTTCTTTCAAGCCTCTCCTGTTGCTTTCTCCTTCTTCCTTTCAGAACAAGAATAATGTCATTTTAAACGTTCTCTCAGTGTGGTTCATTTTTATTCTGCCCACTTATTAAATCCATCCGACCTTCTTCAGAGCCTTGAAAACTATTGCACTTAAATCATCAAAGAAATATGAAGTGTTTCATTTCAGATGATTCTATCATCCTTGATACAGATAAAACATGGCTCATATTTTACAGACAAAGTTTACCTTTTCATACTTGAAATACTTTTGGCAAAGCAGAGGTCATGGTTTAAACCTCCATTTTGCTATTTATTAAAGCTCCAGTGTGTCAGATACAGCTACTCTAGTTTCTCCTTCGAAGGAAAGAGAGGGTGAAGCGACGGTGTTGCAGTCAGCAAATATGCTGCTAGATGCCACTAAATCAAACACACTGGACTTTTAAAATGAGCTGAGTGAAGAGTAAAAGACGATTCACTGTTTACAAAAAGAATTTAATTTGACTTGGATGAAAACAGGTAGTGCACGTCACATATTCTTCATCTCCAGTCAGCTAGACATCCACTCTGGATTTGTTTGTCTCGGCTAGTTGTGTTTGTTTGTCCTTCAGTTCAAGTGTTGTTAATGTATCTCTACATGTGATAAAAATACTAAGAATTGTATTGTTACAGGCGTAGATATAAAATGACCATGACTATATTTACTATAAATACACTGATAAATAACAAAGAATGGCAGAGTGACAACATTGTGAACATTTGGCCTGAGAAGAATAACATCTCTTAAATTACCTTTCACAAATAAAGCCAAAGATATTTACACACCAAAGCCAGCTCAGCCACATGCACATTGGACAAGTGCATTGTTGCACAAGTTCATTTTCTGTTTGGGGTCGAAGGAAACCCCAGAAGTCCAGACAAAATCCAGGAACCAGTAAACAGTAGGTTTAACAAGGCCTGTCTTCCAATTGTTTGATTTTCAGGTATTCTAACTGGCAACACACCTTTTTATTTAAACTGCATTATTTGCACCATTTTTCATGCTACTTAAGGTCAAACATCCAAATACATCCAGCACCCTTTGGTATGGGCGACACTACTTTCAATGAGTCGCCGTTAGCTGCTCAGAAGAAATCTCTTTTGTAAATGACCTTTTCCCTTTTATTACATACTGAGTTTCAACAAGAGTGAGTAAGATAGGACACTTGAGATTAATACTTAATGGTCCTAGTGAGCTTGATGGACCATTACTTTCCAGACGTAAAGGTGGAGGAGAGCAGTTACTTGGGGAAGGCAATGGCATCAGTCTTCATCTCGAAGTTAGAGTCAACATGGGAGCTAGCCACTGCGCAGGCCACTGGAGTCTTAATTGTCTGGCCATAAACACTGTCTCTTCTCCTTCATATTTTACAAGGCGCTGTTGTATGATGGCAGGGATTCCTGGTTCTGCCTTTACAGTATTTGTTTACGGGTAGATAAAGATAAGGTAAGAAACTGAGGTGAAATGTCCAAGGTTTCAGTCAATCGGTCGGATCATGAGGCGGACTGACTTGAGGGAGTAGAAACCTCCTCCATATTCTGCCCAGAAGATCCCATCCTGGAATTTGCTGCGGTAAACTCCCCCGCTGTACCATACGCCATTCAGGTTGGTCTGGCCACAAGCGTTGTACCACCAGCCACCCTTATGGAAGTGGGCACAATTACCTAGTGTAGAGGGACACAACATCGAAAAACAAGATGAGTGTGACGTACAGACAAGGGGCGATACCCTCATAATATAAGAAATCAAAAAGCATTTGGAACTCCTCTAGTGCCCCCCTTACCAGAAAATGCATCCTTGTCACGATCGAGCGTGGTGAACTGCTTTCCGTTGTGACTGCTGAAGGAGTCCCCGGCGTTGCCCTGGTAGGTGCCGAGCCTCAGCCGATAACCCTCGCTCTCTGACTCCAGGCGGAAGCTGCTGTACTCAGCGTACACCTTCTTCCCTGTCCAGTCCTCCAGCTCTACCATCAGCTTATAGTCACCCTGTTTCCCCAGGTTGTAGATATTGTCCAGCCCAAGCCAGTGTTCACCATCTATGTTTCCAAAGCCTCTCTGCAGGGGGGTAAGCACCACCACATGTTCTTTTGTTATTCATTTTCATCTTCAGTCCTAAAATGTCATTGTAATGTAGTGCCGGCTGACAAAGTGCAGAATTAATTTGAGTTAGTCGACACCGTGGGTAAGCTAACTGGTGAAAGAAAAGATCTCTTTTTATTCTGCGGTCAGTGAAGGCACATCAGGTCCAAAAAACACAAGCTGTAAAGCATATTGAGGTTAATAAAATTTCTTAGCAGGGTGCTGAGTTTAAAGGAGTCTGGTGACTGCAATCAAGTGAAATCAAATCAAATCTGCTTCCCATTGAGACGATAATGTGTCAAGGTTGTGATCTGTGGTTTCTCACTCAAGGTGAATTAGTTGGATGGCAGGGGCAGCGGTGATTTGGCTGCGATTCGATGGAGAGTTGAATACAGAAAATGGAGAGCTGCAGAGACACATTTCTGTTCCTGATCCAAACGACGTGACCATATTGATTTCTAAATCCAATTTATGACCGAGGAAAACTCTTGCCTTTGCCTTTTTATTTATTTTTTACAGAAAAAAAACTACCATTAATTTTTTTGCACTGTTATAAAAACAGCGTTCCTTCGTCTCTCTCTCCTCTCTGGATCACATCTCAGTTGCAAAGGCTGACACATGGGAAGAAAAGAAAGAAAGGATCATTTGCAGCTTTATTTCTCTCTCAGCCCACTGCAGTTCTGATTGCGTATATTTGTATGTAGATCCCTGGCTACAGTTCTTGGCTGTGATTTTGGTGTGAGGAAATCCATCGCTTAGCTGTTTACATTGATGGAGCAAGTGCTTGCTTAGTGGCTCCAAAATGAACTGCGTAGACTGGGTTATTTAGGAAAGATTTGAATACAGGTTTCTCTCTTGTTTAAAGATATTTTGATGGTTTCTCTCTTGTTTAAAGATATGTTGACAGTTTCCCCTAAACTCTGCCTTTATCATATCAAACCTGATGTTATGTATACAATGAATGAGTTCCTTCAACTTGCCTTGTAGTTCTCCCAATTCCGAAAAAAGTTAACAGAGCCATCTCTCCTCCTCTGCAACACAGTCCATCCCCCATTGTCCAGGCCGTGTTCACACCAGGCTTGGATCAACCGATCGCTACCTTCTGTCTTCAGAAGGTACATCCCGCTGGTGGTGTGACCTGCCTGTCGCACCTGGTAACAGTCCTTGAAGGGACCTGACAAAAAAAAAAAAAAAAAAAAAAGTATTAAATTGAGATTGTGCTCATGGCTTTGATTTAAAATGTTTGATATGTTACGAAAACCTTATTGCAATATCACCATTGTCATATCTACATTTTTTGTTACCGACTTTCTCCTACAAAAGTCATCCATTTTTAGCCCCCTGAACAAATATGCCATACTGCAGCTTGGATTGAACAAGATGTCTTCTTTTTTATTGCATATGCAAAAGTCATCATCATCAGTCTAGGGGCTCTAGTCAGCAGACAAGAGAAAAGGGGAGAGAAAGTTGGGAAGGAACGTCTGCTAGACCCCATAGTTTGAGGTGATGTATCATTGTGGCTACATTCTTTGGAAAATATCTCCTTTAGCTCAGACCATCCAAACATCCTCCAGTTTAAAGTTGCGCAAACATGCATATACAGTATATGCACACTTAAATTGTTTTGAATCATGAAGAGGCACTGAGGTTTAATCTTCAAAAGAAGTCATGTAGTAGTGTTGCACCCAAAGTTGAAGCAGCTGAACCCAGGCCCAGCATATTTCCTCTGTTTTCCCCAATGAGAATATGTATTAAACCAGTATGAACACCGGCATTGTGTGGGGGCCTCCAGGGCCTAAAGGTCCATGGAAGACGGTTTTCTCAGCTGAGTGTCGGAGCACATAGGGACCCAGTGTAATGCCCCAGCACAGATATCTAAAACTCCCCAGCACAAGCTTGTATTTTTCTAGTAATGATACGTCTTCAGACCTGTCAGTGAGGGGGTTCTCTAACCTTTTTCCCCTGTTCTCTTTTTCTGCCATTTTCTCCCAACTGACCTTAAAGGGGTTAAAATTAATTGAGTCATTAAGCTTTAGTGGTTTACAAAGGCAACTAGACCAAACTGTAGTCAGGAAATGTGTATTTATAGTAGTAGTGAATCCAAATTGAAGAGAGCTTATTAGTGGTTTGAATTCAGGTTGAAGGTTTGCTTATTTTCTTATTTAGATGCACACTTTCTGTTGAAAAGTGTACATTCATCCACGTACACTTAACAAACAGAAAACCAAAGGAATTCGCTGTAAATCTCATAAATTTATCATGAAAGAGGAGTACCATCCTTATCACAAGGAGCTGTGAAAATGTTTTATGAAGACAAGAGGTAGAAATATTTCTGGGCATGTGTTTTTCTTCTTCTGAAAAATAAATGGTGAAGGATAATGTGTCAGCCACCGAAGCAAAAATGATCCATCTCCGGCTTTCTGTTGTTTTTCTTGGTTGTACATTAATCAGGGGTCCAGATTGAGAACTTTATTTCAATCACAGACAGAAATTAGATTCTGGCAGTCTGTGAAAGTTAGTGCTTAACATTTCAACTGTAATATGGATGAGGTCTGTGAAACTGGAGCTCTAATGAGCTATGATTGACTAATACAATGCTAAAATTACAGTTCAACGGGGCCTTTGTAAATTAGGCGGAGAATTATTGTATACAGCTGGAAATAACCACGAGAACACTCAGTCTTTTTTGTCATCTACGAGTAGAGTCACTACCTCTTTACCCCCTCCTGCTACTTCACTGTCTGTGCCTCCATGTGTTTTTTCTCTACAGAGGCTTTAAAAAATATTTTTCCTGTGCTCATTGAGCTTGAAATAGGTCTATCATTATCGGTGCTTAATGTGGGCTGAAGGTGTTGCAAGCTCAGTGTTCTGAGAAGAGCCTTGTTTCGCTGAGAGTGGTCTCTGAAGGATCAAGAATTGGCACTTAACCTGATGGTAAAATGCCTATCAGACACTTTGGAATATACACTTCACGTTCACTTCACAATTTTTTGGCAGTAAGTACTGTTAAATATAGATGGATGGCTATAGATAAATATTAGACTGTCTTATTAACTGTGTTCTTTTGTAACGCGATCACAGGGACGGTCTGGGTTCGTTTGCCAAATGGTACATGCCATTTTCTCTAATGGTAATAAGTAGAAAGGTAGTGTCAGTAAATTAATGAGATGCCAGAGAATATTCCTCACCACAATCTTGTTCTGTGACCCATATTATGTCACTCTACTAAGCAACTCCCCCTAGGATGTCCAAGGGATGTTATGAATGATTTCATCCATTTCACCATCTGGTTGTATAACCCCTGTCAACAGGCTCCGCCATAGTCTAATTGCCAGTCAAAATACAACACCCCTGAACAATTTTTAGGAGCCATTTCCAAGAAGCCTTCCAACCTTGCTAATTAGTTTCACATTGGAGATGATCTTTTTCAGAATCTCTGTGAGAACCGTACAGAGGAGCCCAGTCTATCTTAAAGGATTTCATCTGATTTAATGGTTTTGTGTAGGGGTCGCGGACTAAACGGACTAGTCCATCAGATGTGTGCTCTGTTTGACAATAGACTGGATGCAAATCTGACTAAAGCCTTGCAGCAAATGTACTGTACATTTAAGTTCTCATGAAGTCCTTTTAATGCCATTCAAAGCTGCCTAATCCACATCTTACTAATTTAGTACATATGCTCAGTGCAGTGCTGCCAATACAGACAGCCAAGTGAGAATCATAGGAATGTATGATTTCACTGCCTTTGTGCCAAAGATGAGCCAACTGTTCCTCTGCAATACCAACTGCAGTCCTTTGGTAGTTGTGTGTGCAATTAATCAAGACAATTACTTAAAAGGACATTTAGCTTTTCTTCTTTGGATCCCTGATGATTTCACAGTGTATCACACTTATTTACCCATCATCTCCTACCACTCTAAAATTGGTACATACCATCGGAGGTAAGTGTTCCTTGCGGTGGTGGCGGGTCAATCCCAAATGGGCTTGCAGTAGGTGAGTCCATGCGTGACCCTCTGGGAAAGGCCCGGTTGTTATTGTACCTCTGTATCTCATTGGTGAAACGATTGTTCACTGGTATATTCTGCGGTACCACCTGTACCAGCGGAGGAACAACGGGCAGCTCACTGCGTCCCTGTGTCCTCAGACACTGCTCCTCCAGTGCAGAGATGAGAATGGACTGGTTGTTGACCACCCCGGCCATGTTGGCAAACCGGGCCTCCAGCTCCTTGTACCTTGAAGCCAGTCGCATCATCTCCGAGGTCACATTGAGGACGCGGTTCTCCAGCTGGGCCAGCTCCAGAGAGTTGTCTCTTTTCCTGATGATCTCATGCAGCAGCTGCATATAGAGTTGGGTCACCCTGGAGTTCATGTTTCTGCTCTCTTTCCGCAGCAGCTTCATCTCGTTCACCAAGTTACCATCCACATCCACCACCAGCTGCAGTGTCTCAATCTCACGCCGCTGTTTGTTGAGCACCTCCCGCACATCTGCAATGTCCATGCGGGTCACTCTGTCCTTGTCTGGCTCAGGACCTGTGGTGCTGGCACAGATTGGACCTGATGACAGATATGAATTATTCAGGAGATTACCAAGAAGCTATTGGGAATTTTAGAAAAACAAGAGATTAAATGAAGACAACCATATGATGAATAACTAACAGTTAACAAAAACAAGTTATTCTTTGAACCTGTAATTCTCTGCTCCGGTACGAGGAAGGTGTAGGAACACTTTTTGCCATCATCTTGGGGGGCTCTTTTACTCCGGTGGAGAGAAGGCTCTTTGGTCCTCCGGGCTTCCCTGGAGCCCCTGCAGTAACTTTCCTCCCAGAGGGAGAGGCAGAGCAGGGCGCACAGGCTCCACATCAGCCCCTGCATTGCTGCTGGCTGGTTAGATGATAGATGGACAGCTACTGGTGCTCCCTCCAAGTCCCCCCAGGCCTCCCTGCAAGAATACAAGAAGATCTCCTGATTTGGGACTCTGAAACAGACACCTTGTTTACGAAGGCTAACAAAAGGAATGTAAACAGCAGGGGTGTTGATTGTATGTTGTTCCAGAGCAGAGGAAGCTACTACCTTTTAAGATTTTACACAAAAAAGATATCTGACACGTCTTCCAAAATTCACAGACAATCAGTAATTGTTTGGGAAAGCGTTGACTCTGTGCAGTAGCATGAGTTGTCAGGTCATTGTTCCACACAGTGTTGTTACTGTGGAAAGATTGAAAGAGAGAACACATTTGCTTTTCAGCCCATGGGATGAGGTCTGCTTTCTGTCTCAGTTCCCCGACTAACAGATACCCAATTTTTCTGTGGCACTGTTATTTCCCACCAATTAAGAGTTCTGCTATGTGCCTGCTGTCTGGGCTTTATCATTGGTACCTACCCATACGCTTACTTCATCTACTTTACTTAGGGAACTGGAGAAAAGACTAATGTCATTCCCAAACTCCCATCCTCTTGTCTTGCATAGTTTCTGGCTCCCAAATGGCCACTGCCACTGAGTAAGCACAGTCTGATGGCCCAGGGTTTGCAGCTAAATGGCTGATTAGTCCAACGCATGCTATTAAAACAGCCCGTGTAGAGCATACAGACTAAACAAAAGGGGTTGTTACTCGAATTTAGAGAAGAAGATGAGAGTATTGTCTTGTAAAAACAGTTATGTAGTCTTTTGGGCTGGTCTACGATGAGCGTGATTAAAAGCGAGTTGATAGTTGATATCATGGCTTATTGTTTTTCTTCACAACTTCTGGTATGGATGTATTGCTTCACTGTTGCTTTTAGTCTCCCTTTCTGCCTTTGCATCTTCTTTCCAACATTGATTTAAGCACCACTGGCAGCATGCAAAATTACGTAATAAACAGTCATCGCTTTTTAAATTTGTGATTTGCCTAATGTTGGGATGCAAAGTGAAATCGCTCCAGGACCTCTTGGCTTCTGTTTGTGTGAAGTTTATGTCCTTATGTTCGAGGTATTTAGTCCAAAAGGGTCTCTAAGAGGGTTCAAGACCTTATTTCCTGCTCAGAGATTTGACCTTATTGTCCGGTACAAAAGTGGTGCACAGTGGCCCCCTCAGTAAAACACGTTGACCCCTGATTCCGCTGCCGCTCCTCCACTTAAATATGCTCACTGCTCCACGTGGCTCCATACACCCATCGGGAATGTGAAGTAGGTGGTAGTGTTTGTGTTTCACTTGAAAGATTTTACAAACGTGCACATACAGACGGTCACTACAGGGGTGTGAGACGAAGGTATGAAAACAGCTCGCGCAGAGCGATGCGGTGTTGTCTTCAGCCCTGTCTGATTTGAGGAGTGACTGCTGGCACTCCCTCGCCTCTTTCTCATCCCTGCTGATTCTAGTTCTGTTTCTCATCAATGCAAAAGCACAAAAACACTCGCACACTGCTCCGTTTAACACCCTGGCCCGGGTCTGCGCAAGGCCAAGACTGTCTAGCCCTCTTAATCCACTCCATCACTCTTCAGTCAGTCTTTAATCGGTGCTACATCGTTAAGTCCTACCTCCACCCTGAAACTCTGAGGCTCTGTACGTCTCCCATATGACGCCATTGTGGTTCTTTAGGAATTCTGGCAATTCTGTCGCTTGGAACGATGCTGAGTGGGGACAGGATTACGGTCAGCACCGCAGATCTGTAGTGTGTGTGTGTGTGTGCACACTCTTGCTGGTATGCATAAGCTTGTGTGTCCGTCTGTATGATTGAGTACTGCATGTGCATGACTATCCAGAGACGTTATTCATTTTCATGGTCGTGTGTTTTTTCCAGCAGCCCGGGTGTCTGACAGCGTAACCAGGTACTGTATCCTTGCTGACCTTTGTGAGAGCTGCTAACGACTTTAACAGCAGCATCAGCAGTATCACTTCTCATGTGTGTCTTCTCTTCCAAAACTATGACTGGCTTTCCAACTGTTGCTGTGAGCTCCATAGTGTCTTTATTCAGCATTATCTATGTGCCGGCAACCCCCCACCCAAAGCACGAACAGGACAGGCAAAGTTACAGCTCATCCATCAGTTATCACCTCCTTCATTTCTCATCTTTTCCTAGTCATCATTTTCTTTCTCTGACCCTCTTTCCCTCTCTTTCCTGTCTTCTGGAGCCTGATTTCCTCCTGGGTGGTGGTTCTGAGTACGAGGGGCCTAGTCTCTTTCATGGAACCACAACATATCAAAGGCATTCCTGGGAACATGGAGGGGTCACCAGTGTGTCATAGAGGTACAAGCTTTACAGTGTTGCCTCAGAACAAGCAGAGCAGCCCCCCCTTTTTTTTTCTTACTCCAAAAAACCAAAACTAAACACTTCTGAGTGCTTGGGGAGTTGGTAGCTATTGAGTGGACACTGTAAAGTGCTCACCTGTGGGAGGCGGTGTGGGAAATGTAGATTGGAAATTTAGATTTTGTACGGCCATACTTCAGCAGAGATGGAATGGGCGTTATGCTGCTGACAGCTGGCAACAAATAATAAAAGTCCATACATGCCTTTCTAAACACAAGCTTTGTCCACAAGTTGCACTTAAATCTGACCAGACTGAACATGACTCTGCCTCACATGCACTGTGTATGCACGTGAGCCATTTTTATGACAAGTTGATATAAGTTCAGTACACCGCAGCACATGTGCCATGTTTTATTTCCATTAACTGGACAAAGACAAAAGCTTGCTTTTGGCTCACATGTACAAGTTTGGCAAATCTGGGAGAATGTGCTTTGGCATGAATGAGCAATGTTCCCTCACATGTTTTCTAACTCTTCAGTGTTATTTAGCCGGAAATGGATTGTGAGGTGCTTTAGAGAGACGTTGCTTACAATCAGAAAGTAGAAGAGCACTGAGCTATGTGCACAGATACTACAGAGGAGAAGGAGATGAGGAGCGACAGGCTGTAAGGCTTAAACAAAGCACAAAGATTCAACAGGACAGCACAGACAGGAGAGGAGTAAAGATGGAAGAGACGAATAGTGAAAGTGGGTCACAATCCTTTCTCTCCTTCCAACCAGCCTTCATGGACATAACTTCAGGCAGAGCCTCCCTTAGATTAATTACTCCTGTTCCTTTTTTTAGTCTTGACAGATTTAAACTCTCTCTCTGCCTCTTTCTTTCCATTGAATTACTCTCCTCTCTGTGTAAACCCCCCTCCTCCTAACTTTCCTTTCATTTCTGAATACTTTCTGCTGCTTAGCTTTCTCTGTTTTGTGTTTCTCACCATCTTTTTTTTCTCTCTGGGTCTTTTGTTTTTAATCACTTGCGCAGCAGATTGCATGAGACATATGAAAGTCATGAACCTGTAAGTAGTGCAGCAAATACGATCAATTGGAACAATTTTTCAATTTATTAAGGATTTATTAAATTTCTTGTCGTCCCAGCCCTCCCGACAAACAGCTCTTGTGCTCCACAACATCTGTATGAAACCAGTGTGTGGGAGAAAGGATTTGCAGCGGACTTCTATCTCCACCAGGCTTATATTTTGGCAACAGTACGAGCTTCATAAGTCTTCTTAAGTGCGCTGCTGTGTCCTCACCCTGCTAATAGTTATTAATAGTCAGGAGACATATGACAGTGGCTCTTTAATTGCCCCCAATGTCTGTTTCCTCTCCGTCTCTGTCTGAGCTATGTTTTAATTCACTTTCATGGTTGTTATTGGAACAGTCTAAGGACAGAGACAGCATTTATATGTGGCCGACTTCCTTTGCTCTGTTTACCACACACTCTTTCATTCAACTGGGAATAATTCTCAATTGAGCAAGGCACAATCATGTTGTTGTTTAAGCACGTTGAACTAACTCTGTCATCCAAAGGCAAACTGTCAGATATGTTATATACGTCTGTAGGTCTGGCTGTATGTTTTTGCTTGTGGTTTTTCTTCATGTTGTTCGTGCCTCGTTAGAGTTTAACGGTCTTCTGTTTTAAGTCGTATAGTTCTACAGCTCTGTGATTTTCTGAGGCCCGAGGCTTCTGTTTGATTATCTATTAATTAAAGAGCTTAGTGCCGCGATGACAGATGCTTGGACTGCTTTGTGCCGCACACAATTGCACACACAGTTGTAAACTGCAAGGCGGTGTCAGCTATGCCCGCGGCTCTGCTGTGCTCTCCGGTGTTGTTTGTTGACTCAATAAACCCCACAGCTGACTAACCATTTCAGATTTGGTTTGGCTCCCTGTAATTATGTTCACCCCACTGTGTGTGTGTGTTTGTGTATATATATATATATATATATATATATATATATATAGAGAGAGAGAGAGAGAGAGAGAGAGAGAGGACACTGGCTTTAGTCTACCTTGGTGTTCTGATGTTGTACATGAATGGTGATTAGCTTTGTGCTCAAGTAGGAGACGACAGAAATAATTCTCTTCAGCATGTCGTCAGAGAGTAAATGACCAGAGAGCTCATTAAGCAAGATGGCTGTTTACGTTACTGCTAGACAGGAAAATGTGTTTAGCCGCATTTGTTAAACAGCGTAATGAATGTTGGTTGAGAAGACAGCCATGTGTCACACTTGTGGCCTCAGATTACTGTGTGTGTGTGTGTGTGTGTTGGCAACAAACTTCCTCGAGCGCAGACATCATTTTGCGATCTGAGCCAAGGCAAACTGCTTAATAAACAATTGGTTTAGACTACTTCCATGGAAAATTGGCTCACTGCAGGTGTGTGCTCCCTGGGATGAATCCCCATAAAGTCACTGTCATACACACTAAAACCAGCGCAGCCTAACACAACAGTTGTCCAATAAATCCTACCTTCAGAACCTCGAACTGCAGCCTCCAAAATGAGTTGACGCAACACCTCTCATGTTTAACAGAGTCTTGGAAGACGGCAGCACCGAATGTCGGACAAACAAACTTGATTGTTTCTGTCTTTTCCGACGTTCTGCGCTCAGACTAACTGAATACAAGTGTGGAGAATCTATGGGGATAGTCAGCTTGTACATTTGGTAGAGTGCACTGGACTGTTCATGCATGTTATCGGGTTAGGGACATGAACTAGAGCACACGGGAGTGTGAAATTATGATTCAGTCTGTCATCATGCCAGAAGTATCTTGTGACTGTTGTGTGGGTTTCAGAGCTCCTGGTCACAGCGTGTCTCCCGCACTGATTTACCACTTCTGATGTGTCAGTCTGCAGCCTGATTGATTGCAGTTCAACAAGCGGGGGAGAACGAAGTTGGCCAAAATGTATTTATATTTTCATAACCAATGTATTTCCCAGCCTCTAAATCCCCCAGCCTCCACTCCCCCATCTGGTCCTCAGACTTTCCCACAACACGTCCAAAATGCCTTTAAACATACAACACATCATCGCTGGTCAGAAGAAAAAAAAAGAAAAAAGAGTAAGAACAAAAGAGGGATGAGCGGAGGAGAGAAGAGGTTTTGGATTTGGAGCAACAATAAACAGCAGCACTGCTTTACATGACAGCATGGAGCTCGGCCAGCTCTACTGTTGGTGCACAGCCAGAGACCGACTTCCTCCTCATCTCATCCATACATGATGTCACCAGCCACTTATTTTTGTCACAGTTACATGACCACTCATAACTCTGTCCCTCGAAGACACAAAGTGACGCTAATGCAATTGGTTACAGAGCCACAGTTGTGGAAACATCTAACTAGTTTGGAGTCAAAGATCGAATTGAAATAAGCAAAGATGTTATCTAGGAACGGGGAATGTTGCATGAGTTTGGAAGCAGTTAAAGTACTAACACGATGAAACAATTTCTGAAATCAAAACAAATGTGCAAAATGGTGCAAACAGCGCTAACAACAAGAAGGAAAAAGTCGTAAAAACCTCATCAACAAAACTGAAGAAACCATGGAGATTAAATTCTGCGACCACAGTGGAACAGGAAATAGATTGTGGTACAGTATTAATGGTGTTTTATATGTCCTCATCAAACGGCACATGTTGGAAATGTTAAAAGGGAAATCAAGGCAGATAAAAAAAAAGAAGAGGATTTTCTCTACAATTATAAGCTTAAGCTAGTAATTGGGACCGGAGCCTTCCTTTTAGAGTAAAAAAGAAAAGATGAAGGATGAGGTGGAAAAAATGAAGATGTTGTGTTCGATTAAGTGGTTCTGTTTAGGAAAGACATCAGCCTGTGGTTAGAACACAACCAACCCAATAAAAACCCCAGAAGTGGTTCCTGTCTTTTGCTTTCTAGCTACTGAGTTGTCTACCTTCATGACATTACTGTGGAGGGAGCCCCCAAAAACTCCCTGAGGCCCCACAGCACCCATCTGTTTTCCTTCTTCTGTAGTGAAACTCTAAACATGTGGGCTGATGTTGGGGTCAGAGGTCTATATGTGGGATTAGGGTGCAGCCCCACCCTTCCTCTACTTCACCCGCTCCACAAACCCCTTGCAATCAATCGGCCTTTGTGGAAAACGGGTTCCCCTTTTTCTTCCTCCTTTTGCACAACCCGCGCACACACAGATACATAAATGCACACGTTCGGAGTTCGTATGTTCGGAGTGATTAAGAGGACAGAGTTCATATGAGGCTGTCCCCTCTCCATCTGTCATACTTTGTCAAGATAAGGACTCTCAACCTTCCAACACCTCCATCACTCATCCTCATACCTCCCCCATCGCAGAACAAACACACAAGCCCGCCACTCACCACCAACACAACCCTCCTTGTACACATCGATATGTTCAGGCATAATGTTCTTGCGTAACAAAACCCCAGCGGTTGACATCATCTTAAAGTATTGTCTAGCCCAGTAATTTATTACCCAGACTGAAAGATTAGCTGTTTCCTTGCACTTTCAGGTGCCTTTTCTCTCTGATTAAATTGAACTCGTAAAGCGACACTTGGCTTTGAATGAACACATGCTGCTGCTGCTGCTAAGGTTTCAAACAGAGAAAAGAGCTGGAGGAGGGTCAGGGAAGAGAGGAGAGCCTGGAGGAGGGAGTATAAAAATGTTACAGCGTTTATATAAATGTTTGTTTGGCTGCATGGCGTAAATCTCCAGATTTAGGAGATTACTTGTAGCCACTCATACTTCTTTTTCTTTGTTTTTATTTCTCCCTCTGAGTCACACCTCACCTTAAGCTCTCACCTCCCACTACACATGCTTTCTATTAGTTGTATCAGCGAGGACGAACACAAACTCGCACAGAATTACACACTCATTGCCCACTGGCTCTACTTGGTTACATGCCTCTACGTCTCTTGTCTGTTTGTCTCGACCTCCAGGCTGACCTCTAACTCTCTAGGCTGACCTGTCCGTTCAACTGTGTCCAAGCTCTCATTAGAGGGATTCGAAATGAGCTTCATGCAGCAGAGAAAGACTTTTCTTTGATGCTGCACCTCCTTTTTTTTTTCTCCCCACGGTTTGTTATTATTCACCCAAATCCAACAGCGCTACAGGCAGCCTTGTAACTACTAATGTAGGTTTGACTTTTAAGGAATATAAAGTGTCCGGCGTGTTCTGCTGTGGTTGGATTTAAAACCGCGTGTGGTCAGCGCAGTCAAAGAGCAGCAGTTTTTTTTGGACAAGCCCACGTCTGTGTTATCTGTCTGTGTTTGCGCCTATGTGTTTTTACTGATAAGATCAGCTGCGCTTACACATCTGTGAAGCGTACACACACACACACACACAGCCTCGGGTCAAATAGTGAGATACGTTTGGCCGCATGCCCATCGCCCCCCAGAAAAACCACAGTTGGCTGGTGCTGGCTGAGTGAGCTATCAATCTCCTGCTGCGTTACAACATTACAACAAGTCTGTGACGGAACGGCTGGGGGGAGGGCAGCAGTTAACTGGCTCTGACAGCCTACCGTGCACCACCTGACCGCTATTTATTGGCATGTCCTGGGAGATTTTAAACCTTTTAAATAGGACGTCAAACAGGAATTCTGTAGTGATTTATAGTCCGGTGTGAGGGTGAGGAGAATGGTTAGTTTATGTGCGGATTGGGTTGTAATGACCCATTTAAAGCTTTCTCCCAGGCCGTGTCCCCCACGCACCCGAGTTTCAGGTGAACTCGGAAGGCCAAGTGCTGCCGCTCGAGCACAGAATGTTCTGGATATTTCTCAGACAGCTGCTCGCTCCGTCTCTTTATCTTTTTTTTTCTTTTCCAGGCTGAAGTTATTGGAGGTATTGATATAATGATTTATTACTCTACGGGAAAAACGAGCAAGCGCACGAAATGTTTTCGTAGCCTTTTGCCATTCCCTCATTTTTGCTCAAACAGTGTGTGTGTGTGTGTGTGTGTGTGTGTGTGTGTGTGTGTGAGGCACTGTCCTCTCCTCTCGTGGCCGTTTACAGCATTCACAGATGTGGCTTTGTAGCGAACAGACTATTTTTCCACAGATCCCACCAACAGACCAGGACATAAGTGAAAACATTTGAAGGTAATTGTGAGTTGGTGATATGGAAGTGCACCAGACTGATGTTGTTAGTGTTCAAAGCTTTTGCTATCATGGCAAGGTTGTGACTGAAGTGTCTCATGTCCACAGGGTGTATTTGATAGAGGATGTGGTTAGGCTTGGATTACATTGTCTCATCACTGTTTTTTCCCTTGACACGACCCTGTGAAAGACTTTTTTTTTTTTCACAAACTACAATGCATTTTCTGTGCCTCTTATTCTATGATCTCAAGCCCCCCATATGTAACGAGGAGAAGCCTGTGCTGACAGACATGCCACCGCCTCATTCGGTGTAATATTATTGATTTAACCCCGATTCCCTCAGGTTAACTCCATCTCCTCCATCCCTGCACCCCTGTTAGTGGCCAGACTCACATGGTGCTGTATTAGGAAACCAAAAGCCAAGAGAAAATAAACAAGCCTGGCTCCACAGCTCAAATCTCTCCATCTGATCAGATCGGCCTCCCTCAAGTGTTTAACTGGAATGTCCTACTTTTCTTTCGTTTTTCCTTTTTTAAGCTTTCTGTTTCTCTTCAGGTTGACCGTAGTGTAAATTTTAGGTAAAGTTGGGGGTGTTTCTACCTGTTACATCGAAAAGAAATCACTAATGAAAAAGTTAATCTTAAGTGTTTTTCTTCATATTATTTGCTTAAAATCTACCCTCAGCACAAAGGAAATGCCAGAACAAACACAGTACTTCACAAATGCCGTCCTTAACATCGTCCTTAACATCCCTTGGCCTCATATACAGTAGGTCACACAGTACAGTGCATACAGTAGGTGTTAAATGTACACACACAACACAATTCTCAGCATGACACACACAATATATCCCAGGCCTTTAGACTCCAGAGCGTAAGCCAAAGAAGCGTTGCTAAATGATTCGGTCTGCAGCTGGACTCCAGTCACGAAACGTCCTAACCTCTCCAACCTCTCAGCCAGAGCTCTTACAGCTGCCCTGACACACACACACACACACAAACACACACACACACTGTCATGCCGGCACATGCACACACTCCAAAAGTTGGAAACAGAATGAACTCATTGCATTTACCTTTTTGTTTGTTACCAGTAGTTAGGGGTGTGTTTCCTGCAGTTATAGTTTCACGTGTGTTTTGTATTGTGTCTTCACCGAGATGCAGTGCTCAGGACTCATCTCTCTCTGTCTTTCTTTGTTCCAGTCTTCTGAGTTGCTCCACTTCACTCACTCCTTCTGTCCTGCAGCTGAAAATCACAATATAAGTTTGTTTTTGTTTTTTTCTAGCCAAGGCCTTACTTTCCCCAGAGATGTGCTCCTCCCAGTGGACTCAGCTGTCCTGGGGCTCGGGCTGGGGCATGGTTCAAAAGCCGGCCACTTCAACGGACTGAGCTCTGACGACTGATGCCTTTTAGTTTTTCACAAAGGATGGGGGAGACTAGAAAGAGGGAGGGAAAGGAGGAAGAGAGGGGAGGGGAAGGGGGATGAGGGTGTGTGAGTTGAGTTGAGAGATTGCCTTTTTTTTTTTTTTTTTCCCCTTCCTCTATTTTTTTGGAGTGGCCCAGCCCACCTCTGATGTCACTCTGATGGAAAAAAGACAGAAAAGAGAATAACAGAGCTGCCTCATTTAGTTTCTCATCCTCAACAATAACCTTTGTGGGTCTTGTATAGACAAAGTGAGTCCAGTGGAGACCTGTTTGAATTCAGAAGTGCTTTTGCTTTGTCTGAGGTGCAGACACGAGCCGCTTTGACCCCCTTCTTCTTTGATTACAGCCCTCGCCCTCCTCCCCCTTTTTGCTTTCTCCTTAAGCAGTAGGAAGAGCTGATTGTAATGCCGCTGAGGTTTCTGCGCAGCTTCCTGTTGAGCTTCAGCTGTGAGAGCCAGAGAAAGAGGAAGGCACATGAAACTGATTTGTTATTAGAGCGAAATCCTCGCTCCAGGTGTAGCTTGAGCTTGTCTGGTCTTTGCTTGCTCCTTATCACCGCTGTCATTTAGTGTGTTTGGACTGGTGAAACAAGGACAGATGGGGTTCTTATGGGGATGTGTGTTGAAATACTTGAAATATAGAAGATGGAGTTTACTTTGTGACTACATTTCTTCCTTCCCACCCAAAGTTTCTAACTTTTCATACAAGTTTCCCACATTACACATACAAAGTGTCTGTTCGCCCCCAAACCACAGGTCCTCTGAGCATGCATGTTTCTGCGTGTGTTCCAGGCAGTATGGATTTGTGCATGACTAACTGCTGTTATCCTTGACAAGCTCTCAGAAGAGCAGCTACAGCAGTTAAGCCTTCAAGATCCCACTCTTCCTCTTCATCTCCCCCATCTCTCACTTTCCATCCTTACAGCTCCAGCGTCTCCAAAAACTCTTGTGAACTGTATCTCCTGCTCACAGCATCTCTCTCTCTCTCTCTCTCTGATTCTAATCAGATGGTGTTGTGTTTGTGTGTTTGTATGGTATCCTGAAGACCTGAAGATTTTGGCCCTTTTTATCTGCTGGCTCTGCTTCCCGCAGCTCTGTTGTCATTCCTTATTTGTGCATCTGTGTTAAAAACACTGCATGCACGATGTTGTAAATGCATGATTATGTGCGCACATCTGTGAGTTGAACACCGTTTTCCAAGGGCGGGTTGGTGGAGGGGGCGGTGCGCGGGGGTGTCATGTAGTCTACTGTGTGATAACTTTTATTCCATCTGCACTCAATCTCGACGCTGGCGTGTGAAAGAAACGTTGAGCCAGAGGGGGAGGAAAGAGAAGAATGGGAGGAAAGTCACATCATCAGTTCACTCTTGAAGCTTGTTAATCTCAGTTTTCAGAGCGGTGGGAAGCTGCTCCTGGGTTTGTCTCTTAATATTAATATTTATGTAACAAGAGACTAAGATCCTCAGCTCTGCTTCAAGTTTGCCAAAAAGAGCCAAGCAGAGAGGGAACAAGGGGAGAAGAGATGGAGTTGAAAAGGCTAAAGAGAAGATCTTAGATCCATGGCAGTTTGAAAATTGAACAAATTACATGCAAAAAAGACAAGAGTGTGTGTAAAGGGCTTTTAGTCCTGTCTGTTTCAGGACTCTGTGATATCAGTCTACCAGCTGCTCTTCACATCAAGAAATCCACAGCTGCTCAACACTTGCATCACCCATCCAATGGAAATCTGGCCCTATTACGATGTCCAGCCTCATTTGTGTCTACTTGTTTGTTTTCTAATGAGCAGACAGGAGAATCTTCATGTTCCCCACTGGTGTTTAATGCAACACCTCCAACAGATGGACGCTGTCCTCATATGGCTCACACAGGGGGCCTCAAAAAAGCTTAGAGCATGAGGGAAGAGGGCGGTGTGCTTCTCCTGGACTCATCTTTTTCTGTCTGCTGTTTTTGTTTTGTTTTTTCAGGGATGTACCTGTCTGATCTGACGTATATAGACTCCGCCTACCCCTCCACGGGCAGCATACTGGAGAACGAACAGAGATCAAACCTGATGAACAACATTCTCAGAATCATATCGGACCTGCAGAGATCCTGCACCTACGGTTAGTTTAGCAACACAGACACACATTCATGCGATGGCAGTGTGGTCAGCTGACGTCGTTTGGAAGAACAAAAAGTTAACGCAGAGCTAGAGTAAGTTTGTATAAAGGCTCCAAGGAAACTGCAAAATAGGCACGGCCACTTCATTTTCTGTTGCCATGGAGACACAATGAAAAATCTCTGCTATTCATCAGAACTTCTATGCAATCAGATTAGTTTTTTCATCTGCATTCAGCATCTGTCAAAAAAACAGAGTGTTTTATGCTTTTTTAATTTGTGGAAAATCAAAGAAAAGCCAAATCAAGATGAAGAGGCACGATTTTTCTTTTAGATTAATGCCTGCACCACCATGTTTCAGTGCAGTCTTGCTTTTCTTGCTGATTGTTGGTAGACGTTCGAGTAGTTTTTACATGAAGCAGAAATCCAACATCCCTGGGTTAAAAACTGCTACCGTATACTGGCACAGAGTTTTGGAGAGAGACCAACTTTCTCTCCATGAGCTATTACCTGGCACGACTCGGGCTACTGCTCTGTCGCTGACCTGAACTTGAGCTCCCTGGAGGACAAGTTTTAAGTCAAATCTTCTCTCATAGGTTTCCACGTGATTGGTAAATTGTCATCCTCACTCCAGGCACGCTTTGTAGCCGATATATGTTGGCAGTTTAAGTATCACGGACACACAAGCGTTAACACTAATGTCTTTCCCTCTTTCAGATATACCAGTGTTGCCTCACATACAGAAGTATCTCAACTCAGTCAGGTATATCGAGGAGCTGCAGAAGTTTGTGGAGGACGACAATTACAAGTAAGAAACGGTTCTCGCAGAATACACTGCAGATAAAAACAGCAACTGATGGTCTTCAAGTTTGTCTCATAATTTCTGATTTAGTCTCAGGAGAGATTTCCTGCCAGGAACATCAAAATTATTATTTATTTTTATCCTGTTTCTAATTTTATTGTTGGCTGCAAGGCACAGTGCTCGTCTGTGTTCCCCCAAAAAATCTTCCATCCACATAATTGTTTTTGTGATGGGAAATTCGCAGAGAGTGACGCTGATGGATTCATCAATGTTCTTTATTTAGGTTGTCACAGAAGATTGAGCCAGGCACCAGCACACCACGGGCAAACGCCTCTAAAGAGGATCTCGTCGGTAAGTTGGGTGTTAAGCGTAGAATGAAACCCGTTTTATCGTCTCTTTTTCTTTCCGTTCCTCCTGGTCTATAAATCTGTCCTCACTCTCACTCACAGGCCAAGAAGCATCTGCATCGCCACTCTGTGGCCGTAAATGTACGATAGCAGCTGAAGGAACCAAAGTCCCGGCCACGCCGCCCTCCCCCAGGAACCTGCTGCCCTACGGACACAGGAAGTGCCACAGCCTGGGCTACAAGTGAGTTTTTCTGTTAGGTTAGATGACGATATTCAGTGTTTATAAAAATGTCATGAAGCAAAAAAATAATTACCTCTTTCTTCCTCCTTCTCTTGTGTTTTGCGTCCTCATAGTTTCATCCATAAGATGAATACCGTGGAGTTTAAAAGTGCTACGTTCCCCAACGCCGGTTCTCGCCATCTGTTGGACGACAGCGTGATGGAGAGCCACAGTCCAACCCGGGGCCAAGCAGAGAGCTCAACTCTGTCCAGCGGTATTTCACTTGGTAAGATATAACACATGCATACTTACTGTTTATATCTTCAACAACATATGTTGTGTATTTTTTGTGGTGATGGTTTGTGTTTGTACACAGGTAGCAGCGAGGGCTCTGAGCTCAGCGAAGAGGTGTCTTGGCCAGCTTTTGAGAGGTAAGGTTAATACGTCCGTGTCTGCGGCGCTTTTCCATCACATCCACATGTAAGATCATAAAAAACACTCCCATCCCAGATGTGATTGTATAAATTTCAAAGCTCTGGCCTCAAGACACAGCTATGCAAAATGATCTGCCATTAAACCTCACACACAAATGCCATGCCCAGCCTTGCTTTTTAGCCCTGCAGCCGGGGGCCCGTCATGCCTCATCCGTCCACCGCTGCTCTCAGATGCCTCTGCTTCTCCGGCAGCCTGACATGCATTAAGTGCTTAACATTTTAAATCCCCTAACCAGTACTCCAACTGTGCCAACAAGTGTCCACAATCACTAGCTTTGAAATAAAGTTTCACAGCTCAAGAATCAACTGGCTTGAAAATCATCCTAACCTTCTTTCCAAAACACCATTTCTTTAAGCTTTTGAATCAGCTTGTAAACACACATTCATAAATAACTCCTCTAACCAAATGGCCGCTCTTCCATCCAGCCCTAACCCATGCAGTTTGAAAGGAAAAAGCAGCAAACACACACACAGAAAACAAAAAAAAAAACACACACACCCACACAGCCTTAACAGTGTCCCGTGCCCCCTATCCTATCCTGTCTTATCCTATTCTGAACAGGACTCGGTTCTATCACTCTCTGGGCCCAGTGACCCGTGTGGCCCGCATCCCCTACAGAGGAGTCCTGAGGCCCAGCAGGTACACACGTCCCGACCGGAAACCAACCTGAGCTCAATCAAACCCTCTCTTATCCTCACTTCATGCCCCTCTGTCCCTGCTAGGGGCCGCTGTGTGCTGGTGCTTAGAGTGTGTGTGTGTCTGTATGTATGTGTGTGTGTGTGTGTTGGAGTGCTCGGATAATCCTGTGGTGGGAAACAGGTGTGGGTGTATGTTGGTGAAATCACGAATCAGGTGAAAGGCAAAGGATCGGTTTGGGGTCATGATTCTTCATCTTTTGCCCCGTACCATCACTCTTTAATCTACCCTTTTTGCTTTTTTAAATTTCTTGCATGTCTGCCTCACACAGACACACACACACACACACACACACACACACACACACACACACATAGAGCTCGACCTCGACTACTTCTTGTGATACGTTTCCAGGATATTTCACAGCTTGGAGCTAAAAACGAGTTTCCACAGTCACACTCGGCTCCATGTGTTACTGGAAAGAAACTTTTACATCCTCATTCCTGAGGTAGAGAGGAACAGACTCTTCAGGATTATTAAAGCCAATTCTCATGGACGTTGCATATTAGGCGTCCCTCGCAGTTAGGGATGGGTCTCTCTCTCTCTCTCTTTCCACCAGGCTTCACTGGGCTCCTGCACTGGGCTTCCTGCTCTGATCCTCTAGACGGACACAATCTGCACACCACCTTGTCTGTCTCTGCAGATACCGGTGTCGAGATTTATGTCTGTGAAATTAACTTCTGTGAAAATAAATGTAGCTTCAGCAGAGTTTATGGTGGTTTTTGCAGATTGCGTCTGTCTTTTCTTTTTTTGTTCATCTCCGATTTGATCTAGTGTGCGCGCGTGCATGCGAACATCCATGTTTTTCTGTGTGTATGTTGGTGTGTAAAGCTTGTCATGTTTGTCTCTGTCCCGTTGTAGCTCAGCGGAGTCGGAGGAGCTCGCCGTTCACTTGTATCCCGGCGCGGTCACAGTGCAGGGGGTGTTGAGACGGAAGACTGTGCTCAAGGAGGGCAAGAAACCAACAGTGAGAACTCACACACACAACCTATGTATACGCATAAACCATACACGTGCATACACATGTACCTACCTATGACCAGACGGGAGCAGATGGGCAATAAATGCTGTCTGCAGAGTGCAGGATTGGACCTCAGAGACTCCTAAACCTGCAGAGCATCTCTGTTTCTATCTGTTCCTTACACCTACTGTAATTCACCTCCACTGCTTTTGTTTGCCTCTTAAGTCATCTTTATATTTGTACTGATTCTGTTCTGTCTGGAAACAAATCTGGAGCTCTTTCCGCAGTTGAAATAACTTAAACCTGTCATAGGTAGCGCAGGTGATTTATGGGCTTCTTTGAAGATGCAAGTTGTTTCCCAATCTGGCCACGTAGACGGGCGAAATCGCTCCGCATCAGGAGTATTAATTAACTGGTTCACTTGATTCCTTTTTCTTTCATCTCATAACTCTTTATTTTTCTTCTTTTAGTCTTAAAATCTTTCAATTTTTATAGAGCAAGATGCTAATTTTGCAGTAGCATAGATACCCTAAATGTTTCTCATCATCTACTGTTTCATCACCACAAGCCAGCTAAACTGCAGCAGTGCTTGATTGTAGCTAATATAACAAACATTAGCCCACTAGTAACTAACTGTTAGACACTGGAAAGACTTGAGCTTTTAAGCTCACCTAGGTTTATTTTAAATAGCTAAACCATGGTGAAGTGAGCATGTCCGCTCACTACTTAGGTAACTAATCAATCGTGTGCAGGCTTGACGTATGATTGATAATGTGGTGTTAGCCGTGACATATTAGCTCAGCGGATAAATGGAGTAGTCTTAAAATCTTTCAGTGTTTATGGAGTAAGAGGCTAATTTTGCACTTATTCTCCATTCATCCGACCAAGCAAAGACTTCTCTGAGTCATCTCTCTGCCTCAACCTCTTCTAATTGTCTCTTCCTCTGTCCTAGTCAAGAGTTTCTGAGTCACGGAGTTTCCTCTTTGTTAGACGGCACATGAGTAACCATAGAGTAGCACTTCATTGACTCAGTCAGGCCTGAAGTGGAGTTGACGATTTGCATTTCACTGCTGTTCCTTTCAGGTGGCGTCGTGGACCAAATACTGGGTCGCTCTTTGCGGAGTCCAGCTCTACTACTACCCTGCCAAGTCCCTGAAGGCCACTGAGAGAAAACACGTAAGTCACACAAACACAAACGCTGCTCCGTCGTCTCATCTGTTTCAGTTCGAGGGGCGCGTTCATGCCACGCATTTCTGCAGCAGATGAAAGAAATTTTTGAGGTTTTTACAGTGTTTGTTTGTGAAGGCAGGTGAAGACAATAACACACACACACACACACACACGAAAGACACATGAACATATCAAACTTTACTGTGTAAACTGCAGTTGTTGATAGAAGTGAGAGTAAATGACCCTAAAACACACTCAGTTTTACAAGGAGACGACACATGATAGCCATTACTTACTCACTCTTAGTACGTTTAATTACAGAATGAACTCAGGGGAAACATTTAATGATTCTTCCTTATGTGTTTCTTTTTTTTTTTTTACACTTGGTATGCACAGGAGATGAAGAATGGTCAGCAAAAATGCTGATGAGAAACGTTAGTTTGGACACAATTTTTAAAAACAAGTGGTGTGTGTCTGGTTTGGTGTGTGTGTGTGACTCAGGAGCTCAGAGGAGAGGAGAGCGTGGGGAAGACATGAGATGGTGTGTGTGCGTGTGTGTGTGTCTGTGTGTGTGTGGAGGGGACTGGTCGGGACAGACAGATGGTAGCACTCATTGAATAATGAGACCAGTGACATCACTGTAGTCCTGTGTGTGTCACTCACGAGCTAATGAGAACCTTGTGGAGTGCACATGCAGGCTCACAGGCAAGCTTTAGAGGTCACACACACACCTAAACACACTTACACACACACAAAGCTTGTGCTAACATTTCTTCTTCTTAAGTAGCATTCAGTCACAGCGAGAAAGAAAATGAACTCCACTTCTCCCCCTCTTCCTCCTCCCAGTTCAAGTCGACGTCCAGTAAATCCGTATGTGTGGTGGGTCTAATGGCCATGATGGCCGACGATCCCGAGCATCCCGATGTCTTCTTGCTGACAGACTCCGAGCACGGTGAGACACACACACACACACACATATAAGGAAGGAAATGACTAACACGAGCAGGCACTCGGCTCTCTAAAGCGGATGCAGTAAAAAGGTGAACTGGAGTTTGGAGTCGCATGTGTCCATCTCACCAAACATTAGGTCTGTCAGTTTAAGTATGTGACTGCATGCTAGTCATATCTAACATTTTCATCTTCATGCACAGCTGTTAATGCAGACACACACACACGCACATACCTCTGTCCTGAACTTTTCCACTGTGACTTTGTTTTTGTTTCACCGGACGGGCCAAAGTCTAGCGAGGCTACAGCCATCTTTCCAGAGTGTTGAGAAAACAGGTGGGAACGAGAGACTTGGCATCTCAAGCTGTTTTTTTGTCTCCCGTTGCCTAGGTAACACCTACAAGTACCAGGCAGGGAACAGAATGAACGCTTTGCTCTGGTTCAAACATCTGAGCGCTGCCTGTCAGAGCAATAGGCAACAGGTATGGAGGCGCATAAACACTCACACACGTGCACACACACCGTTCGCTCTGCCTTACATTTTACACACCTCGCCTTTTGTTCCCAGGTGCCAGCCAATCTGATGTCATTCGAGTGAGCGACGCAGAGGAGTGTGACTGAGCAAAGGAGAGAGGGACGGGGAAGCAGACAGAGGAGGAGGAGGAGGAGGAGGAGGATGAGGAGGAGGAGGAGGAGGATGAGGAGGAGTATTGACTCAGTAGTGGGAGCTTTCACTGCCATGAGCCCTGAATGCAGATTCTCCGATTCTAGCCCCGGCCTCACTGCAGCCTCACCTGCCACCACTGCCTTAACCAGAGTACCCTGTGTGTATGTGAGTGTGTGTGTGTGTGTGTGTGTGTGTGTGTGTGTATGTATGTATGTGTGTTTGTGTGTGTGTGTGTGTGTGTGTGTGTGTGGATGAGAGTGTTTTTGGATGTGCTGACTACTGAACAAGGACCTGCACCACTGCTCTCGTCTCCCATTTGCTCTCAGTGTCTTTTTGTTTTTACTGTTCAGCACTTCAGCGGAGCCATTCGACTTCTCCTCTCCTCTCTCTCGCAAGCAGACTGTCCTCTCTGGAGCGGACAGATGATCCTCTCCTCTGCTTTTTCTTTTTTAAAAGGGGTTTACTATTTTTATTTGTGTCCCCGCCAACGCTCGTATGCAAGATTTTTCCTGCCTTTTTAAATCGGCCGGACACACAATCACAACACGCACACTCACATCGGACTAACCCATCGGACTTTGGAGGGTTTGAAAACACTTTTTTTTTTTTTTTTTTTTTACTTAATCAGTTCACACATTCAATTGTTGAACTCTTGATTCACTCTAGTTGGCTTGGAGTCACACGATTATTTACATGAACTACGTACTCACTCTTTCTCTCTCTCACACACACACACACGCCTATTTGATCGCATCATAAACGTAAAGGGCTCTGATTCGCAAGTGATTCCAGCAGAGACAATTCCCACACTTCCTGAATGTGTCCAGTTTTTAATACAGAACTTAGCCCCCCGTACACACACACACACACACCCACACACACTTTTTTTTTTGTCATATACTCTGCTAAGTGTTCTGTACGACGTACGTGTGTGTGTTTGAATCACTGCATAGGCTGAGGAGGGGTGAGGGTGGGAGGGCAAATATTTGCTTAAATGACAGGAATCTTGTCTGTGTTCCACATAGGTACGATAATCCCAGAATCTAAGCTAAGACGTGTTCACGGTTGGGTAGACGACAGTTAATCTTTTTTACAAACCTGTATCTTTGTGTTTCTCCAGTGTTGTCTGCTCTCCGCTCAAACCAAACAAACAACAACAACAAAAAAAAGAAAAAGAACGAAAGAAAGCGACGCTCGGTTCACCAGACTCACACACATACTAAACACTAAAGACTTTAAGCTGTGAAAGAGTCCAACAGAGAAGGAGAGAGAGAGAGAGAGAAACGAGAACTCATCACACATGATTTTATCTCCTCTTCTTGTTGCTTAATATGGTTAGAGCCTCTGGTCTGGAGCAGACATTCAAAGCTACCTGGAGCCATACAGAGTCTATTTTAAATCTTGTTTGTTTATATTATTTTGTGTTAGTTTTTGTTTCATTTTGTTTGGGAGGGATGGTGCAGTTCACAGTATTACCATGTAGTAGTTTCATCTGTTACATTTGAATGTTACATTTTGTGTTGTTGTTTTTTTTTGAGCAGTTACTTTGAATATTTTATGTACATGTGAATTTTATTTTCTCCTTTTTTTGTGTGTGTGCCCCTTCTATTCTATTAACCAGGACCCAGCTCAATTTTAGGCCCTAACCATATTACATCTGATTAGGAATAGCTTAAGCACCTTGGTTATGATTAGTGCCAAGTGATGTAACGTCACTGTTTTTTCTTCAGGTTGACGAAGCGTTAGGACGGGACAGAGCTGCAGTGGGTGGTGGCGTGTTAACAGTGAGGAGGAAGGGAGGGAGGGAGGGAGGGAAACAAAACCTGGGATTTGACCACTGTGCATCACAGATGTTTCCTGGTGCCACAAATAGACAATTGCTGTTTGTTTTTGTTGGGAGCAAATTGCATCCAAATGAGCAAACAAGATGAGGATCATGGAGCTGACAATGATAGAGGGGAACTCAGTAACATTCATCAAATTCTACTATCCTTTTTAAAACATTTGTTTACACTGTATGTTTACACAATCATTTGCCCAAAATCACAATCCCTTTAATGCTCCACATGTACTTTATGAACTTTAACACATGTATTACAGTATGTAGAAGCAAATGTCCCGCTTATCAATGGGGTATGTTAAGCTCAGCGTTAGTTACAGGTTGTTGGAAAGGGGGTGATGGGACACTCACCCGATCCCCTCTGATGTGCTTCAGTCAACCCTTCTTCTTCAGGCTAATATCCAGGCCCACTTATGCATTTAAACTGTCTTCAGCACAATAAACAAGTCAACAATTCAACAACAAACTGAGGCAAAGACAATTTAGTGCCCATAAAGAGATGTCTAATCCTTTTTTTTGTATATTAACTGAAGGAGAGATGGTCGTAGGTGAACCTGTGGAAGAATGAATGAGGACGCCAAAGACAGGCACACGTAACGCGGCAGTTAGTATGTGCCTGTGCATACTTCTCTATTTTTTATAAAACACTGTAATTCAAGCAGTCCGTCGAGGCTGACGAGTGCGTAATCCTTCTGTGTGACAGAGACCCCCCCTCGGCTGATGCCACGACTCGTGTCGTACAGGAAGTAGATAGTGGGTGCTGTACTCACCCGTGTCTACCTGTGTTTTTTTTTTTTTGCTGCATAATTGAGCAGAGACTGTTTGAATGGACAAAATCCCAGAGCTGAAGCACTATGGAAGGCCGATCACTGCTGGTATTTTAATTGGATTGGTTGGCCGGGGACAAAGAGCGGCTGTGAATGAAAGAAATGAAATGGGTTGGACAGAGTTTTGGGGGGTTTTGGAGCGGAGGCAAATTGTTGCAGCGAAGCAAGAACTGATGTGAACTCTGGGGGGGGGGGGGGAAGGAGTGTAAACAGAAGTAGCTGAGATGTAAACACACACACACAATGTAGACAGTCAACATCCCCATCACATTTCCCTTCTTTCATGTTAATCGAGAACGATGAAAGACAAACAGATGTGGATTCCTGAGTTACGAGTTTTAAACCTAACCCGACTTGTCGTGGGAGGTTTATTTGAATCAATGTAGGTGTAACAATCTTCCCCTGGTGTGAAAACCCAGATGATGTTGAGCGCTTTTTGTGAGGTTTTCCTCACTGTAACCTGAGTTTACATGATTTTCTTTTTTTATTATTACAATTATAATTTCTGTACAGCGTATGGTCAAAATAACAGAAACACGTGTTTCATTTTCGGGATGTTTTGTGGTTTTTAGTCGACTCATTTCATGGATTTCAAGGCCAATCACTACTACAACATAATGACCCCATGATCATCTTGTTATGGGATCAGAGTGGAGAAAATTTAAATGTCTGGCGCTCCTCATTTAAGATAATTTCTGGTTATTACAAAGAAACTTGATGCCATGCTTGAAAATTCCCCTTCATGTGGTGAACGTTCATGTTGTTTCCTTTTACATTGACCATACTTTCTACAAATGCACAATTTGCCCTGTATTAACTGTGTTTGAGTGAATCTTCTTCCTGAATTCATTCTTTTATTAACAGTCATGAACAGTTGAGATGAAGGGTTCAGCCAGAGGAAGTGTTTGGTGTGGTTATACGACGTGTTAATCCTCTGATGAGGAGGAGAATCAATGTGAATCTGTGCCTCCCGTGCACCGGACAGGCATCATTCACTGTTTACCAAGGACAAGCAACAGCAACCTTCGTTCAAGTCTCTGAAGGTGACGAGGGTGATGTGTAGTTGACCTTTGACCCTCACCCTTTTACCTGGCTCTGTGTGCATCTGTCTCTGTCTGCCTGTGTCATGACTGTGGCGAGCGCTGTGACCTCGCCGCTGAGTGATGCGCTCGCCTGGTGTGAAGACTGAGAACCAATAAACACTCTGCCCTTTTTTTACTCCACACATCTGTCTCGTGCTCATTGTTCTGTTGTAGATTGTGTATGTATATATTTATTTAAATATCCCTCCTCTATGATGGAGGGATATTTAAATACAAATAATCAGTTCCAGCCTTTCCCAAGCTGCTGTTTAACTTGTTGCAGAGTAGCTCGGATGACTGAAAGCTGCTCTAACTGTCGAGGAAAGTTGCCTCCTAGAGGTATGACTCCTGCAGTGGCAGTTTCATTTCTTGATTAGTATTCTGCTTTAATTGCCAAAATATTATCCAAAAATTTAGATTCTTGAATCAGCTAACAAAATACCAAGCAACAAAATTACATTAACTTCCGTTGTTCTAATTGTGTTGGATTATTTTTATGCAGTCAGTAATTTGTCTTAATGAAACATTACTTCACAAGGCTGCGGTTACAGTCACATCCATCATAATACAGATGCTGGATTTTTAATGAACAGCTGTGGGTTCGTTTTCAGTGAGTGGCCAGCCGGTAAAGGAAAACATTACTTATTATGTAATTTAAAATTTTTGCTACCTAGACTAGTTATATTCAGCACTTTGCTGTAAATTTATGTTTATTATAAATATATAAGGACAATATAATATCCAACTGTTTTTTTCTATTGAGTATAGTGTGGTTTTTGTGGCTTTACTCAAGTATATTTGAAACACAAACTCAACTTAAAGGTCCAGTCTGTAAGATTTACAGGGCTCTATTTACAGATAATGGCACATTTAATGTAATATTCATAACTATGTGTACATGTGTGTATAATCACCCTAAAATAAGAATAATTGTTACATTAGAATGAGCCTTTTATGTCTACAGATGGTACAGGTCCTCTTCCACAGAGTCTGCTGTGTTGAACCGCCGTGTTTCTACAGTAGCCCTGAACTGACAAACTAAACGCTGGCTAATGGCAGCCACTGTAATTTCTCATTCGTGCTTACAAAAGTGTGACGCGAGGAAGTTTTAATTCAGAAACCACACTGCTAAATGCCACTAAATCCTACACACTGGTCCTTCAATTACAATATTGGCTCAGGTGTTTTGCGAAATAAATCTGTTTTAAGAGGCGAGGAAAGCAGAAAAACACCTGATTTCTTTTGTTTTTAAAGGTCCAGTGTGTAGGATTTAGTGGCATCTAGCAGTAAGTTTACAGATTGCAAACAACTGACTACCCATCTCCTCACGCTCCCCTTCCACGTGTGTCGGAGAAAAAAAATAACTCTTATTTTCTGACCAAAGATTCCCATAAATCTTACAAACTGGACCTTTTAAACTACTTTCACATTTTTGCTTATTTTCTTGCTAATTACAAGGAAAAAAAAATCCAAATGAAACTGTCTGAAAAGGAATAATCAGGCTGTGAGAAGAAATCCAAAGTAGACTTAGCTTTGTTATAAGGGTTGACAGGGGGAAAAAATACCAAGACCTACTTTTAACAGCCAAGGTAAACTTAAATGTTCAACACATTATGTGTTTAAACCACTGACAGTATAAAGAATGGACAGCATATGCATGACATCACCCATAAGTTTCTGAAGAGACATTTTGAAGTTCAAAATCTGTGGCTCTGGCCGCCACTATGTTGGCAGTCTTCCCGGATAATTTAAAAATCGGCAAAGACGCGGCTCATCTGCAGACCTGAGGTGGGCTGAATGACTCCTGGATGCTCATAGTGTTGGGAAGCTCGAGTCTTTTTACTGAACCGGATCACTTACTCTCGGACGGTAAATTGAACAAATCTTTTTTTTGAGTCATTTCGTTCATTTCATTCATTTTTACAGCGGCGCTGTAGCCTTCTTGTGGGCGTTGTAAAAAAGACAGTGGTTCTCAAACACTGAAGGCAACATGGTTTGCACATAATACACAAAATGCCACAAGCAATTCAAACCATGTGAAAACCAAGGAAAGCAAATACACAACACAATAAAGTGACTTGTGTCCTGTATCCTCTCTGCCATTGTTGTTTAAGACACAGTGTGACAGTCTACAGTGACTAGTTAGCTGTCACGTGACAAATGAACAAGAGACCGATCTGTATAAACGAACGTACTAATGCTCAAACAAACCATCTGTAACGGCACATACCTGTAAATCAAAGCAGCCACACTGTTAATTCTGCATAACTTTAAGCCTTAATATAATTTGAACAGGTGAGTTAAATAGAAATTCAGACTCAGTACAGTTGTTATGAACGGGGAAATTAGCTATAGAGACCAAAACTGTTTTTTGTACCAGGCTGTAAACATGTTTATTTCTGCTGTGAAGTTGGACATTTTAACATGGAGGCTTATGGAGACTGACTTGTTCTGCAGCCAGCCTCAAGTGGACATTAGAGGAACTGCAGTTTTTGGTACTTGTGCTGGCTTCACTTCAGACACGGAGGTTGATGCTTGGTTCAAACCACTGACAGATAAAGTTTGAACCATTGACATTACACGGTTTAACCATTGACATCCATGTATGGACGCATTCACGAGGCAGCGCCGCCACCTGGTGGCCGGGTGGAGGACTCGCGGGAGGAGGAAGTGTTTCGGAAGTGGACACGGCAGGCCACAGAAGGAATCGGAGGAAAAGGGCGGAGGAAAGGGAGCTACCGGGGGGAATTGAGAAAATGATAAACCACCGTGACTTTTAGCAGAAGAGCCAGCTTATTGAATATAACGTGAATATCGCAGGACTTTACACCCACTTGGAGGCTACTTTGTGTAACGGCACCTCGCCATAAAGGTAAGTCGGTTTGGTGGGCAGCCAGTAAAAAAAAAAAAACAACAGACGACGTAGCGCTACTGTAAGCTAACCGACTGCTAACCGAACACAGCAAAGGTGTACGGCGGTTTGCTACAGCGGCTAACTGTCGTGATAAATGTGACAATATCGCTGCAGCTGCGGTGACCCGATAAGACGAACACCGTGTGAATGAACACGGTTAGAAAACACCTTTAGTGGAGCTATCATTGAGCCATGGAGAGAGAGAGAGAGAGAGGTGTTTTTAATGCGGTCAGTAGTAGCCAACCGTTTTCTCACTGGCTGTCAGTAAACATCATGAAAGACCGATTGTGTGGCAGTAACGGCTGCCTGCGTGGCCGGACCTGTGTCGGTTGAGCTGTATCAAACACAGCCGGGGCTTTTTAGCCTGACTGCTGCTAACGGCTAGCTCGTGCGATAAACGTTACGCAGGGCTGGTTTGTTAACGGCAGCGGTGTCCGTTAAGCGTCCGTTAAATGTCAGTTAAACGTGGCAGTTGATTGTTGGTGATGTAACGGCTCACAACATAACATGATATGTTTTGGCTCTTAGCTCAAGCTTAATTAATCATGAGGGTTTTTCTTTTATAATTAATTAGAGGTTTGTTTGTCCAGCACCTTATCTGACCCCCTCTCTGTCTGTCTCCCTCTCTCTGCACCACAGCAACATCATCCCCTCACTGGGAACAGACAGGGTCGATAAAAAAAGATCCAAAATCCACAGTTAAAGAGATAAACAGGGAAGTTTTTCAATGCTGTACATGTAAATGTGGCTCCACCGCTTTTAGATCTTAATTTTCTGTGCACATATTTAACTTCTCAGCACAGGTTTAATGTCTTTGCATGCTTAATTTCTTTGCACAGATTTAATTTAAATCCAGATTAACCTAATGCAATAAAGAAAAACAATAAAGTATCTATCTATCTATCTATCTATCTATCTATCTATCTATCTATCTATCTATCTATCTTTCTTTCTATAACACAGCCCAGCTTATAGTGGCACACTTGGTTAACAGCCAAAGTAAACTTTAATATTCATTTTGCACACAGTGCAGGTTCGTGGCTCTCTGAATGTACACATTTGCACAGAGCAGCCTGTGTCATACATCCGCTGGACAGGCTTCAGCTGTGCTGCAGTACTGGGTCATCGTCTGTCCTGAGGGGAAACAAGCGAGACAGGAAGCAGATCAATCAGTTTTCTCTCCACATATTATTGATAGTATGTTTTTTTTTTTTTTTTTATCTCTCTCTCTTCTGTTTCCTAGATATCTCCCATCTCTGCTCCTCCTCCTCCTCCTCCCTCCACGCGAACGCCTCTTTGCAGAGTTTGTAGGAAGGCAGCAAAAGCTCCCGTCCTTTTTTTAGAAGAGTTTATCTGACGGGACAGGACGGACAGGTAGGCGGGCAGGCGACGAGGATTCGAAGGGGGCCATGCATCAGGGGTGAGGGGGGTGGGGGGAATCGCTGCGGGGGACACACACAGCATCGGGTGAGGAGGGGTGGAGATGAAGCTCAAACAGCGCATGGTGGTTCTGTGTGCCGTGCTCCTCCTGCTGGGCCTGGCCAAGATCTTTCTGCTGGATGGAGGCGAGGGCTCCGCAGCCAGTCGACGGGACCTCAGAGCGTTTCGTAAGGTCAGGGTGCCTGGGCTATTTTTAAAGTAGGACACACAAGACTGTCATTGGCTGTAGCTCATATAAAGTCAAAGATATATAAATCAATATAATTACACACTGTGCTATTACCCACCTCTAACAGATGGAAGCTGGCCTTTCTCTGTCCCGGGGAGCTCGCCTTACCCACACCCTCCAGTCTCCGTGGGAAATTGCAAGCCAGTGGGTGGGCCCGAGAGAGGTGTACCCAGAGGAGACCCCAGAGCTAGCTGCTGTGCTCACCTCCCTCAGCACTGCCAAAATCGAACGGGCAGATGTGGGCTATAAGGGCACGCAGCTCAAAGCGCTGCTGGTGCTGGACGGAGGACAGAAAGTAGTCTTCAAACCCAAGAGGTCAGATTTGTTATAACGGGATTATACACCTGTATTTCTCAAGAGTGATTCTTATTTTATGTTCTTCATCCTTTCCTCAGATATAACCGTGACTACGTGGTTGAAGGCGAGCCATATGCAGGCTACGACAGACACAACGCAGAAGTGGCTGCTTTTCACCTCGACAGGTGTGTAAACATCATCATTGGAGTGTCTAACATGGAGTAGAACTACAGTGTAATAATGCTGTGTTGGTTTGCCCTCTCTGCAGGATCCTGGGGTTCAGGAGAGCGCCTCTAGTGGTGGGGAGATACGTCAACCTGCGAACAGAGATTAAACCTGTGGCCACGGACCAGCTGCTGAGCACCTTTCTCATGCAGGGTCAGTATCTGTGCAGCGCTTTAGTTTTTTCCTCATACTTTTGTGTCTTCAGACATCCAAAAAGTGAGAGTGAGACGTTATTGTGTGCATGATTTTCTTTCCTTTGACTCATCTGCTTTCTCTCTATCTAATTCTGATCTCAGTTTTCGCTCTCTGTCTCTTTCTCACTTCCTTTTGCCTTGTTTCTTCAATCTTTCTCAATTAGTACACTTGACTGGGTTACACCCTGCCGAGACCTGTTTGGTGAAGGTCTGGCGCCGCACGGTTGTCAGTATAATTAGCATCATGAACCACGCCACTGTTATGGATTTGACAAACATGATTATCAGAGCACCTCACGAAAAAATCACTAAAAAAGATACCATTGATAAAGAGATTTTAATACTCTTCTTGTGTGGATTTATTTCCATCGGAAATTGAGCCAGACTGTTAAAAATGTATTGCAACCTAATAATATTGTATTACCTTTTTGATGAAGGGGAAATCCAGCAGTATTACACATAAAGGTCAGTTCACCATTTCTAAAATCTTGTGTGGTATTTCTCTAGTGTGACAAAATAACCACAATGATATCATCAGGGGTTATTTTCTCAGTCTGGTCTTGGAGACAAAAATTTATTACAGAAAGTGTAAGTTAACCGGGGTTTGAAAGACACCGGCATTTATTCGGCATGGAGGTTTTAATGATAAGATTTTATTGGTTGTGTTCAGTCCTTGTCCCGACAACAGTAAAAATAGCACCCGGGACACAAAGATAAAGTGTGTGGGACACTTCTGGGACAGCAGAGAAATTTATCATTACAAGTTAAATTATTATCTTAAGCAACTTTTTTCTACTTGTGTTGCCAACTTGGCAAATTATTCAGACTGTCAGGGAAAAGGCGAGAAAAATATTCAAATGTATTGCATAGCAATTAATTCCCATGCATGCTGCTCAAAGCAGTCCACGTCTCTTCTCCAACTCCAACAGCACCGAGTCTTCTCTTCAGTCAGTCTTCCCTGTCTTCTTCTGCTGCATGCAGGCAGTTTATAGTTGTGGCATGTGAAAAATGTTTAAACTGCTCTCACGCGTTCAGTCCGCATCTCTGAATTAGGGTGTTCCTCTATCCTTTAATTAGTTTGTTTGAGCTTGTAAATATTTAACTAGTTAGTTTGATTTCGTCCCTCCCTTTGCAGGTTTTTGTTTCTTCAAATGTGACAGTGTCTCTGCTGTGAGTTTGTGATTGTTTGGCTAACTAATAATAATGTATTTGCACTGCAGTTTGCAGAGTTTTATTGTTCAAACAGTTATAACTAAACAAGAAACAGTAACTCAACCAATGACTGAAAGAATTATGAAAACTGATGGCCAAATGCAGAGGGTGATTACAATTTTTAGTCAGATATAAGTGCAGGGAACAACAAGCAGAATTTCATGGCAGACCAGAAAGAAGTTATTAAACTACATTTATTATGTAGAATTTAAAAAAAGAGAACTTTATTTGGTTGTTTTGGGACGGTTGCGGGACAATTGGAGCCCTGATTGCATCATGGGAAATGCAGGACTCAGTTTTTTTTTTTAGGAGCATGAACCAAACTAGGGACTATTTGTAACGGACCAATATTATTCTGACTAATTCAGACCTTTGCTGGTTTGATTCTGACTATTCTTCTCTTTGATCTTTCTCTTGCGAGTCCCAATAACTTTACTGTTTTGCGTCACTTAATCACTGGAGTGTCCCGTTAAGACTGTCAGAGAGCGATTCAGTCGTTTCATCATTTTTCAGGTGTCGGTTGTTGTTTTACACCAATATGGCATCATAAATTTCTCACAATCAGAGATTTTTCTCTACTGTTTAGATCACTGTGGCTTTCCCCTAAATATCTCATTGCAAAGATGCAAACAGGAGCTGCTCTAATGCAGTTGGATTTTCATCAGTGTGATGATATACCTTCATTTGTTAGGTTTTAATATTAGATGATATTTTATCCATAAACGGTTTCTCACTTGATTGCCCAGAAAAATGTACTGTATAGTGATTTAAAGACAGGTGACAAATTAACGGAAAAACCAACATAAAGTGTCTCGTGAGTTGTTACAGTGCCAGACAGCTTCCTTCTAGTCTCTGAGCTCTACGGGAGGGATGAACATGAACGCCGTTCTCCCAAAAGATATTCCCTCATTTGGTGTTTCAATGATGGTGTCGGAGAGTCCAAAATGTTCAGGTGTTCAAAGTGTTCAGGTTGAGATGGGTCCAGTTTGTGAGGATCTGCTGCTTTATCTTTTGTTTTTCATTGTAGTAAATGTGATATTTCTATATTTTGTGATATTTCCGGGTGTCGATCAGACAAAACAAGGCATTTGATGACGACTCCAAATGATTAATTGATTAACCAAAAAAATTACAAATAAATTTGTTAGTTGCTGTTGTTATTTCATAAAACCTCTGTTGGTATGTAGTGCAAATTGCCTGACGAGGTCACATGAGCTCAGATCTAAGCTACAAAAAGTAAGGTTGGTAGATTATTTCTTTGTTGTAACAATGCTTCTTGGTAATAAATCTTATACCATTGGAATGCCTGTTTATTTCTCTTTTAAATGGTGCCACATTTGTAAGGAACATGCATTTTTTGGGATAAACTGCAGCTTCTCTGCCAATGAGAAATAGCTTTTCTTTGCTGTTGACTCTTGTTTGGTGGATTGGATGATTGAAGTCTGAAGAAACAAGATAATTGTCAATTTAGCAATTTATTCATTTAACAAACAGGAGCCTCAGTAGCAAATTTCCTTACTTTTTGTGCATTGTTTATTTTTTATCTGTAGTGAATCGATTTGGAGTCCTTGGGTTTGTCAGTTGCACAGGTGTGGCCCTGACGAACCAGATCACTGTGTATTCATTAGACAGGTGTGGAGAGTAGGGATGGGGATTTTAGGCAAAAATTATATTCAATATTAGGGTTGCAAAATTCTTAATTTTTAAAGTCGGAAAACTTTCCATGGGAATTAACAGGAATGAATGGATTTAACAGAAATTTATGGGAATAAACAGGGATTTTTTTTTTTTTTTTTTTTTTTTTATTAAACCTTTATTTAACCAGGAAAAGGTCCCATTGAGATTAAAAATCTCTTTTTCAAGGGAGTCCTGGCCAAGACAGAACAGCAGCACAAACAAGAACAAGTCAAACCAAAACAGATACAAGACACACCGATAACATTACAACACATAATGGTCTAAAAATGAAAATGCTAAAAGTACAATACAAGGATAATCTGGGAATTTACAAAATTATAGATTGCCCCTTAACAGGGAACTTAAATATAGCTTAATCTTGACTAAAACAACCAGATTTCATGCAAGTACACTTGAATATCTGCTATTCCTCAATCACATGCACATATCACACTGCTTATTGCCATTGAGGCCACGCCTCCTCCATCACATGCACTGATGATTTCTACAACCCTGGACTACACTTTGGAGCCCAGAGCACGAGAATATGGAAGCCACACATTTGAGCTTGTGGACTACATATTATTGTTCAATAAAATAATTAAAACTTGATAAAGTTCTACTTACAAATAAATCTGTTGAAATGTCATGTGTTTTTAATTGTATTATTTGCATGGATGTCTGCTTATGACAAAACAAAATGTTTATGTTTGGATACAGTTTGTTTAAATTACCCCCAATTTCCAGTTAATTCCCTTAAATATCCATAATTCCCATGGAGTGTGACCAGAAATGTACTGGAGATTTACCACCCCTTTGCAACCCTATTCAATATTCACTGGTGCAGTGGTTAGCGTTCACAGCAAGAAGGTTCCTGGTTCGAACCTCGGCTCGGGTTTTTATGTGTTGAGTTTGCATGTTTGCTGCGTTGGTTCTCTCCAAGTACTTCGGCTTCCTTCCACAGTCCAAAGACATGCAGGTTAATTTGTGACTCTAAATTGCCAGTAGGTGTGAATGTGAATGGTTGTTTGTCTCTATGTGCCCTGTCATGATCTAGCGACTTGTCCAGGGTGTACCGGGAAAGACAGTGGGAGTGCTTTCCCTCAAACTTTGCATAGTTGTTATAGACTTGTAAAATGCTAGCTTTACCTGTGTTACCTTTACGTAGTCTTACATTGCTACACCTATACCTATCTCTACACACAGTTTTATAACCATAGAAAACCCGAAGCAAACCACAGTTGGGAGTAATAGTCCGGACCACTCTTTTAATGAAGGTTGAAGGAAAAGTGCCAAACTCACTTACTTAACCACAATCTAAATATGAACAAACAGATGGCTGTTTTTGTATTCTTTCAGTCAGTGTCAAAGGTAAAGGTCACGTAACCAACCTCAACTTTGCTGCCTCACTGTTTCCGTCGTGCACCATCATTCACCAGCTGTTTTATGTGCTGTAAGTTACACTACCTTACCTTACATTAAAGCTGTCACTTACCGCCAATCAGTATTCAATATGACATGAGTCATCTCTGTAAGTGCCTTTGCAATTGTGGTTTATAGCAAGTTGACAGAACAACACCCACTGTCACAGCGGTATAGGCAATGAGTTCTCAACAGAAAAACTTCAAAAGGCCTGCTAGACGTAATACAAAAGACCCCCGTCCCACTTATTCTTTTGCCCCATTAGCTGTTAGGGACCTCTTACATGTATCTAGTCATGTTTAAAGTTTTGGTTTGTCCAGGATTTTAAATGTGTTTTTCACCACAATCAAACCACTCTACCGTTCACAGCTCCTAAACCTGACAATTTATTCAGTCTGATTTGAGTAATCTGAACTTTCTTTGTCTCACATGAGGTAAAAATGAATGTACAGCATGACATGAAAGAACTTTGGTCCATCAAATATGTAAATTTCAACTTTTAAGTAACATGAAATAAAGACCCCGAGGGGCTGCCCTGTGTTTGAATTATTAAGCCACTTGCAGATATTAATTGGACTGAAAAACACTTTTTTAGGGTGGAATGAGGAGGAGGTGTTGAGGGTTCTGAGAAAAGGAGCCACTCTGTAGTCGGTGGTACAGTGAATACTTCTGTATCGCTTGTCAGGTGGCAGCAGCTGTTGCTGGGGTGCGTAGAGGCGGATAACACAACCTTTAGCTTGGTTGAACATCTGCTTGTGTACACTTGTGTGTGTCTTCTGTGTAAAGACAAAATCTGGACATCCAGATTTTGTCTTTACACAGAAGACACACATGTGAGTCATTATCCGTTGAGAACAACGTTTCCGTTCACATCCATAACTCCAGTAACACTCTGCTACGAACGCCTTCACACTTCACCTCCTCTTGATGCATTTGCATCCCTTTTTTTAATTTCAAGGGTACCTTTGTCTTCTTTCTCTCTGCAGGTAATAATACGTGTTTTTACGGAAAGTGTTACTACTGTCGGGAGAGTGAACCAGCGTGTGCAGAGGGAGAGATAATGGAGGGATCGTTAACCCTTTGGCTGCCAGACGTCTGGCCGTTGCAGAAACACAGACACCCCTGGGGACGTACATACAGAGAGGGAAAACTGGCCAGGTGGGTGTTTGAAAAATATTCTTTCTATTTTTGTTTGTTTGTTAATTAAGGGAAAATCCCATGACATGACTGAAGTATTGTTAGTGTTATCATTTATCAGAAGGAAATGGAAATATTGCTGTGCTGATGCTGAGAGTCAGCTGTTCCATAACGATGATGGCATTTAAGGTTAGCGGACACTCCACCTACTCTGTCAGTCTGAGTAGGGGGCTGTGTGACCCGAGTTATCTTATCATTCGATGACTCAGTGATAAGGAATGTCCATAATAATATGTCATGGTGGTGCCAGTGTGGGCTGCAGAGTCGATGTTTCTATGAACACAAAGAGAAGATGCAATAGTTTCCATTAGCAGCTCAATACCTATCTGTGAAATTTAAATGGATTTACACAGTTGAAATGTTTCACTTTGAAAATCATTTATCTGAATTCATGGGGTTCAGATCCCTCGTTACAATGAGTAAGGAGTGCATCTTCAAAGGTTTTCCTCTCTGGTTCACAAATTCAGAACTAAAATTTTTAGATTCCAAAGATTCCAAAAATTCAATTAGTTGAGCAAGATCAGCGAATTAATAAAATAACACCCGGTTTGCCAAGGATTCTTCAGAGGTGTCATCAGTTACATTCAGGTTTGATTATTGTTCCTTGGGAGCCAATAACTGAGTTTATTAATGTACCATTTAAATAAGTAATAACATGTCAATTCATCGAGTGATTGAAATAAAAAAAAAATTAAAAAATCTTCAGGGTTCAAAGTAGGGCTAGCTGATATGGCATAAATAAGACATGCATAGAGATATATTTATATTTTTTTGTCTATGCCGTGATATTTATATGATTTGATAGTGAAACACCACCAGGGACCATTTCCCTACACAATAACTACTCTAAGTAGACAGAGATCGTTTGGAGTGTGCAGACTGTTAAAAACTTTCTATGACACTGTGGTGACATCTGCATTATTCTACGCAGTCATTATGCTGTGTTAACCACAACCACTGAACTGTCCCCTAGACTCCATAGAGGAAGTGGGGGAGAGGATGTTAGCAAGGCTGACATCCATCTTGAACAATTCTTCTCAGCTCCTGTATGAGACTTTGGGGCCTTAAACAGTTCCTCCAGCAACAGGTTGCTACTCCCACCATGTAAGAAGGAGCGCTACCACAGGTCCTTCATTCCAACAGCTGTCAGACTCTTTAACACCAGCATGACTTCATGACTTTTCTTCTATACATTTCTTACTTATGAGTATCAGAGTAATTTCTTGTCCACCTTGTGTATACGAGCGGCTCTGACAAGTGAATGTCCCCGGTGTGTGATCATTAAAGTCTATCTTAAGGTTTAGAATGCAGAACGTTTACTTGAAGTATTTTGAAAGCAGGTTATTGACTTTTTCTGAAGTAACAAACCTGGTTATTTCTTCCAGCTCTGGTTGGCACATCCACAGCCTTACTGCACTCATATGCACATGTATTACCAGCAGAGCCTACCTCTTTAACGTATGTCATCTTGTGGGTAACAAGTCTGTGTGACACATGCTACCAAGGTCGTTGTGAAAGTGAGCCTTTCCCGGTGTGTGAGTGAAGTACCGCAGCCACAAAAAAGTCCATGCAATGCAATATGCAATGCAATGCTCCAGTTCAAAATCAGAGAAAAACCATCTGACCATTTTGACATGGGATGTGTCTTGGTAACGATTATTCTACATTTTGTCATGTGGTTAATTTCATAATCATTTTCAAGACGTTTCCTGTAAAAAAAAAAAAAAAAAAAAACTTTTTAAAAATCGTAGGACAACAGAGAGAAACAGTTCAATCAATAAATTCTAATTATATGCTAGCGCTAATTTCCAGCGTAAACTATAAAGTCTCTTAGTCGTTGTACAGGATGTAAACTGAACATGCAAAAATGTGAAATTTTTCCACAGGCAAGAAGAATAAATGAATAGCAAATAAGTATTTACTTGAGTTTAAAGGATGTTTTTCTTTCAAGTACATTTCTATTTTCCCATAACTGTTTAAAATAAATTACATTGTTCTTTACTGGAAACTTTACCAGACCAATAAAATTAAAAGTTACCTATAGCTTTGTTTCCATAAACATATTAGTATCACATTAGAATAAGTTTGATGGAAAACAGTTCATGACAGTCCTGACATACGAGCATTAAACTCACGTGACTGATTAGCTGTTTTTTCCTCATCACTCCCATGATGTTATAATACATCCATGATGATTCAACACAGATCTGACATAAGCCTCTTCACATTAAAACACGAGACAAACAGAAATGTCATATTTCCATCATGTTTTCTGCTTTGTTTTCCACCAGTTGAGGTTTGACTGGCGCTCATATTGTTTTGCCTCTTTCTTCTGGTTTTCCGCTTGGAGAGTTGGTGCCACCTACTGCTTATCTGCATGAACAACTCCTAATTTTTCTCCTATATATCCATTTTTAATGTGTAGGTTGCTAGCTCGGAGGTGGTGGTTGTTGTTTCCGGTAGCGAAGGGGATTTTGAAGAGTGTTACACGCAGAGACCGAGATGCTGCGGGAAATCTGGGTTATACATCAGACAAGCAATACGTCATCAAGCACTGAGGCCGAGTGCCCTTTTGGAGAAAAGAGTAGTGATTACTGGTGACAGCTAGCTTGAGTGGGAGGCTGTTAGAGTACGGTCAGCAACATCAGACTATTGTCTGAAACAAAATCTCAACCTAAACAAAACACACAGTTAACTGTTAAAAGGTTGAGTATTTACAGACAACATTTAGCTTTATGGCACCTGATAATTCAGTATATCTGTCCACTGTGTTGGGTCATTAATCCACTTGGATGGGGGAGAAAGGGGGAATGACTATGAAACCCAGATTTATTTAGACTTTGTGATGCTCAGGTTAAGGTAGGGTAGCAAAATAGTTATTAGACATGTCTATAAAACAAAGCTTTGATTATAATGAAATGAATGCATACATACCTGTCATGTCCAAAATTGTAATCCAAACATGTCAAATTGAATCTACACAAATCTTCAGTTTTCAGTTCCTCAGAACGTGGTGCTGACATTTTCTCAAATACTCATACGTGTCTACATCTGGTGAGTCAGCATACACTGAGCTTAAAGAGCAGGTTTCATTTTTTTTTAACAAAGAAACTGCATCGTGTCATCACATAGCATTTACCCAGCAAGTGGTATGCCATCTTCAGGAGGTTAAACTATACTGACAAGACCTTACAGTTTTGAATTTGGTTTTGAATTTGGAAAATGCGGAAAATAAGATTAGGAAACTATGCAAGAATAACTAAGCAAGATAGACTTAATCATTGTACTGGGATCCCGTTTACGTAATCAAATTTATTATTATTTATAATCAAGTTTATTAGCGGTATTTCATTGTAGGGAGGTTACAATGGTTAAACTATGGTGACAAAACATCGTGGTTTCAAGTAGGTGTCTTGATCCTAAACCAACCTGGAAATGTGTGCACATGGATCAGCCTTAACCAGCCTTCTACACGCCCTCATTCAACCATGAACGATCAATGCAGAGCACCACATGAATAATCAAGGTTCTTGTGAGGAGGAGGTCAGAACGTACTTAGTATTTGAGGGCCACAGCAGCTGAGTCACACATAAAAGAAAATTTAGTTTAAAAGAAAAAAAAAAATTGTTCCCAAAAGGAAGGCGTTAGGCAGGAAGATGAACAATATATATTGTTTAACATATCAAACACATTTCTATCGGCTAGTTCCCGCTGGTAACAGCCGGCCATCGGAAACCCCCAGAGTGGAGTTCCCACTGATTCCCTTCCTAATCCTTTCAGTGCCAGTTCACCCATCATGCAGCATTACACACTGCAGTATTCATATTATGTGTTGTATTGTATGTTAGTGATGAGTATTTGGAGCATGATGTTTGAACAAGAGCTGTCACTGGCTTTATTTCCGGGCTTTGATAATTTACACAATCCACAGATGAGCCTAAGCCAGGTGTGTCAAAGACAGAAGGTGTCTCTGTGCACCTGACAACACAGAGTCGTGTTCACTGCAGTGATTTTACACAAAAACTATACAACAACTAAAATCGGTGATATATGCACAAAAGATATTATTAAAAATTTGCTGATGCTTTGGTCTGCAATTCTTTCATGCTATTTGACTGATGATAATTTCATCAGTTGCAGTCCAGCACCGTCCACTGAGACCGTGCTGATGAAATATGGAGCAGACTTTTATTCATTAATTTAGATTTAAGTTGAATTTTTTTTATGGAATAGTTATGGCTCAGTACAACTGCAAGGTCAAATAACACTGCTGCTTTGAATGTTTATAAGTGGATCAATAATTCATGTTTGCTATTAAGTGAAATTAAATGTGTAATTATACAAACATGGAAAAAAACAGGCAACAGGGGCAACACACGTAAATACTACATGCATATTTGTTTGTAGTGACACATCATTAAAACAGACACTTCCTGAGTATTTATGTGCACACCATTAACATATCATGGAATTCAGTAGATTTGTGTGTGTCTGTTTCAATCGTCCAGGTGGGAGTACGATGAGAGTTACTGCGAGGCGGTGAAGAAAATGCCCCCATACGATGCAGGGCCGAGGCTGCTGGATGTCATCGACACAGCCATATTTGATTATCTCATTGGGAACGCGGACCGGCATCACTATGAGAGTTTCCAGGACGACGGCGGCGCCAGTATGCTCATCCTGCTTGACAACGCAAAGAGGTGAGTAACGATGTGAAAGATTTTTTTTTCCCCTTTTTAAATCATTCACATTGAGCATTGAGTTCTAATAATAAACACAAAGATGAATAAATCGATATAATAACAAAAAATTCAATAAAAAGACAAAAGCGTATAAAATCTCATCTGCAAACATTGTCCACCACATGTAACATGTAACATGAACACGTGACATTGGTACAGAAGGTTGATGTGAGTGTGTCCACCAGAGAGTTTTTCCTGAGGCTGACGTATCATCAGCGTAGTTGTGGAATTGTTTGCAACAGGAGCGCTTTGGGTGAGTGGACTGGTTACAGTGGGAGAGTTAGTATCTATCTACCTACTATATATATATTTTTTCCATTTACTTGAACAAGGACCGCTCTAAGTGACGGTACTTTTATCTCGTATTTATATTTCTAGAACTCTTTCCATCCCTGAACACAACAGCCCGATCATTTTTCAGAAGTTCCCCTTTTTCTTCTCATATTCGAAATCTAATTTTTATTTTCATTTTCAGTTACAGTTTTCTTTGATTTTCCAAGAACTGACTTATCATCACTGAAACCTCTTTAAAGCTGACTCACGGTAAACAGCCACTTCCATGAAGGGAGGACATCGAACTGTGAAATGAACTTTCCGTCTGACTTGTTTACATTTTTCAAAGAATTAATCACAGCTGGAAGGATGAAATATGTTTATTATGTTTATTTCTTTTCTTTTTTGGTACAAATGTGGGATGCCTATCTGAGAAATAAACTGGCTCAGGAGGAAAGAAAAAATCCTCTTGCCCACACAAAAATTGCAGCTCCATGTGGAGATACGTCCAAGAATTGAGTCATTTCCTCAGTTTACAGCTTAATCCTTAAGCGTAATCTTAAATCATGACTGTGGGTTTAGGAAATGAATTCCTTCCTTTGACCGTCTTTTGTATTCTACTTTCAAAGCAACATTATGAGGAAATTGGTCATTTTTGAAATATAACGCCCACAGTTTGAGTGTACTACCTCCCTCCTACTCTTCTCTGCTGAGCCTCACCCAACTGTAGTTATGCTGCCTATTCCAGCATTTCTCCCCATCTGCATTGCCCACGCTCCGCGCCGGAAAACCTCTTCTTCTGCGTGGTCCAATACTTTACCGTCAGTGAGGAAATGCACAGAGAGTTGATGCACAGCAGCTGGAGGACATCACCTAACAAGGACAACAACCTACTTCCTGCAGGAGATCGTACCCGGAGCGAGAACATGAGACGACATTCAGTGGAGCATCAATATGATTTAATTAAACCTGGTATTTTATAGTATAAAAAAGTTACATAATGTTGCTTTAATGCAGCTGAAAGTAAATCAAGAAATCATATCTAACCCAAAACAACAACTGATTGTGTCCTTTGTGTTGGTAGAGTCAGTGTTCTTCCACGTCACAGGTAAAAGGTTACTCCACGTACTAAAACACAAAGTTTAAAGACAGACAAAACCACCAAGTTTTCTGAAAGAATTGCAGCCCAGTGGGTGTAAAGAGCACAGTAAGTACAGTAAAAAGATGCTATGTTGCGTGGGAACACAGAGCAAAACAAAGCAAAATGTAAAAAAAAAAAATGTTGGAAAATAGTTGTGGTTGAGAGGAAATGGAAACAATTGGTTTCATGTCACAGATGACTGAAGATGTTCACACTTGACCGGAGCATCATAATAGACAGTTTCAGAGTAACTGAGCTGAACTGCATTATTAGTAATGAACAATTCCAAATAATCGTAACACAGGTTTTGTTTTATTACATTTTAAACCCAAAACATCTTATAAATGCTGAATGCTAATGTGGCTTCGTATATAATGTGACACTTGATCTCAGCTTGTCCCAGTTAAGTTTAAAACGTTTGTCTCCAAATAATATTTGTTCATCAGCTTAGTTTTAAATCTAAAAGCTCCTAAGAGGAACAAACGGATAACAAAGAAACTGCTGAAAACCCATGCTGGGCAGCTAACAGCAGTCAATACTAACTAAACTGAGACTGAGTCAAGACTAAGACCAGACAGTATGGAATACTAATAACTACAGTAATAATATAGCTAATATTACAAAAACTCTTTGGATGATGCGTGGTTGCTGCATTGAGTCATCTCATCAAGCATCGCCTTGAAGTATTACAAAAGACGAGCTGTTTGTGGTTTAGGAACTTAATCTTATTCCACATGATTTGGCTCCTCCGTGCCTCCTCCCAGACACACAACAAATAAATCAGACAATGAACAGACAATTGAGTCATTTCCCAGCAGTTTAGGTCTTGACCAGTTGTGAACTGAAATTAATTGTCTTTGTCTAAGATCAAGTAAAAATGCAGTTAATTCAGAGTGGAGACAAGGCCGTTAAAAAGTAGTGAGACCAGTCTCAAGACCAAGACTACCTGAAGGACTACAACACTGACTAAAAGAGTAACTGTCTCCTCTGGTTCAGTTGTCTCTGCTGTGTGTGCCGTAGACACAAAGTGTGTGTACAGTTCTCTACAGTGCCGTGGCCATTAGAGCGCAGATAATGCATTTTGATGGCCTCTCCTCCCTGCAGTGCAGACAGACTTCTGGCTTCAGTTGCCTCGCTTTAGTTTTTAATTGTAATTTTATTTGATGTTGTCATCTTTCTTTTTTTTTCTGTGTGCAGCTTTGGGAACGCAGCTCTGGATGAGAGAAGTATCCTCGCACCACTCTATCAATGCTGCATGTGAGTCCTCAGGAAATGGTCACATCTCAGTTGTTGATGATTACATTTTTCTCATGATTTCATCTTTTTTTTTTAAAACTGTAATATCTCTTTATTCGTCTGTCAGGGTCCGTGTGTCCACATGGAACAGGTTAAACCTGCTGAGAAGCGGAGCTCTGAGTTCAGCGATGCGGCAGGCGCTGGGATTCGACCCTATTCAACCGGTCCTGGCAGAGCCACACCTGGCAGCCCTGGACAGGCGTCTGTCTGGAGTCATAGCAACTGTCAAGCAGTGTATGGAGGCCCAGGGCCCCGACAACACTCTAATAGAAGACCGAATGAACCTCCCACATCCCTAGAAAACAAGGGACATGAGATAACAAAAGGACCAGGAAGAGCCAGGACTTTACTTCCCGAGCCTGGACAAGAGGAAGTGGATCAGCCCTGGTGTTAGAGAAAGAGATGCAGAGTGAGTAAATGGATCAACAGGGTGGCACAAAGACTTCTTTCTTCCCCCCTTGTCCTTTTCTTGTTTGTCACTCTGATAAGACTGGAAAAAGGGAATCGCTGGATTCAAAGTGGCGTCACCTTCAACTATATAAACTTTTTTCTCAGGACTGTTGTACACTATAGGACAGTATCTGCTGTAAGAGCCCCTCCATCTAATACTACTGGTTATGATGACACTCCTGCTCTGCGCTAAATTCTCCCTCCCAGTCCGGCTTTTCCTTCGGAGTCAACTACGGCTGTATTCAGACCAAATCAGGCATCACAGTGATTCACCGCAGGTCTGTGCGGCGGTTTGGGGAGTGTCTTTATTTGTGTTGAACGTAGCCGTTATGAAACAGTCAGAAAATAACAATTTGTCTGATTCACCGGCTTTCTTGCTATCGCCGCTCCCTCTCTGTTGTTCACTGTCTATGTCTGTCAACCAGCGCTCTCTCTCAAATCGGACATTGGACACAAACCAAAGGAAAATTCTCTGTGCGAGTCAGACAGATGTAGAAGCTGGTACGTGAAATAAAGAGTATCATACTTCAGTTCATGAGCTCCACCTGGACGGTACACTGTTTCAGTAACATTTCAGGCTGTCTGTCGAGGCTTTTGAGTGGTCTGACGCAGCATGATATCGGGTTTCATTTCCCCAAAAGTTGAAAATAGCTCAACTCCTTTTTGGTTCCACAACGCCGCAGCCTAAACACAATACGGCCCGTTCAAATAAACGAGACAACCTGCATTTTCACCGCAGCACCTGATTTGGTCTGAATCGGGCCTGAGGAGGAGGAGAAGGAGCTGTACACACTCAAAAGGAAGCAGGAAGGAGGACGCCGTGTTCAGTTGGAGTTTACAGTCCAAGAAACTGAAAACTGATTTTTTTTTTTTTTTTTTTTTCATGAATTGAAATTGAACTTTGATCGAAAGGAAATCAAAACAAACTCCCTACCCCATCAATGTGTAAATATTTAACTAAGTAGTGACATAGAATTATGAGACGAAAGAATATAAATTTGTGGATTATAATATTAAATAAACTTAAGGGTGTGTGGTGTGGGTGTGCGTGTGTGGGTGTGCGAATGGAAGAGTGCCATATTGTGCCGTAAATAAGAAAAGCTACTGACATGACAGACTTGAAGTGAAGGGAACACAGATCAGACGTGTGGGTAATCTTCAGCATTAAACTATGATCTATTTAATTGTGATTTTTTTTTTTTTTGTCTGTCATCTTTCCCCCTCGTGTGTTCACCCACACTTCATACTTGTGACTTCACACATCACTTGTGAAAAAGCACAAGGTCTGTTTTGAAATATGCATCTGTGCTGTCGCTGTTTGCGGTGTTTACGCTGGAAGGGACTTTCACTTAACTCTTACTTTTAGTCGCTTAGATATTTTTATCTTAGTCAGATTGGATCCAGGATGTGATTACAGGTCATATCTAGAACCCACTGGGGATAGTTAACATTTGGTTTATAATAAATAGGTTTAGTTGTTTTTTTAATCTCTTTATAGTGTCACTTTCTGTAAAACAAAAAAAAGAAAAGTCATTTGTCTAAATTTGAATCACTTCTCATCCACTAAATTTAGCTCAAATTTTAAGGTGCCAGTAACTCTTTTTAGCCACGTATTAGTCAGAGATTTGATTGCAAATGACAACAAATTGAGTGCATCGCATCGTCTGTCTTACTTGCCTGCCTGATTTGGTTTCTGATTAGCGTCAACTTAGATCAGATATTGGTCGTCTATGTCGTCTGGAGATTTTAAGATATATTTAACAGTGCTGCAGAGACACTGCGAATGCAGTTTGCACGTCACGACAAAATAAAATCCACAAACTTTGAATACAAACTTTGATGACTGAGGTCACAAGGTGTTTTCAGTTGTGGTTTGCACACCTGTGAGTGACATCCAGCTGTGTTAATGTTTGATCCTCCTTGCGTTGTACAGACTTTGAGAGCAGCTGTCTATAAGCTGTGAGCTGTGAACAGAGACAACATGTCTGCATGTTATCCTGATTTTTATCTTTCTACTTTAAGCTAACTAGACGTCAAGCAGACTTTAATCCTCAGTTTCACATCATGTTCACACACTTAAGGTGTAGGGGTTTGTGAAAAGGATGTGTGTGGGCTGTTGATGATTAACCATCGCACTTTTCTTCCACAAAGTCAAAGTTTCCTAATCCTTTTGCTCTTGATGTCAGTTGAAATTGAAATACCCGACATGTCCAAACTGACTCTGACAGCCCGACCCTGCCTCTGATTCCTTGAATGAATATTTGCTACCTGCGAACAGATCGAAGTGTTGTTACAGTACTTGGATGGATTTCCCCATTTGACAAGAGTGCTTCTGTTACAGATCATCTTCCACCACAGGAGCTGTCCTTATCACTTGACATTTACTTCATCTTGTTTGTTAAGCCTTTTACTGGTGGTATCATGGCTACAAAACCTATACCCATAAAGTCTGGTCTAAGTGAGTTTTGTTGTCTTTGCCCACAGAGGGGAAACTTGAAAGCGGTGAAACCACGTGGCATGTCCCCTCTATCCCACATGCAGATGTTTTGTGTCTCAGCTGCCGGCTTTTTCTTGCTGTCACATCCAGCCTCCATTTGTGTTTGTGGGCAACCTGACAGATGATGTAGGACATCTGTTTCGTTTAAGCTCAGCAGGTGTTTTACTTGGGACATGTACCAAAATATTGAAACCATTTTTGTCACGTTGGGGCTTGTTAGGGCATGTCAGAGTAAATGCTGAATATGCTTCTAGGGACAGCACTGAGTTTCTTGTCTGTATGTTTGTCCCCAAAGATGTTGTCATCCCATTCAACAGTTCAGACTTTGTTATTTGACTTCTCATGTGTAATACATGAGTAATACACGGGAAAGTGATACTAGTACTTTCGCTAACAAAGACCAATATGGATTTAGATTTAAATAAGGTTTGTTGAATGTTGTGGATAAAGATGAACAAAGACAAAGTACTGTAGGAGGGGGTGAGAGGAGAAATCGGGGGTCGTAGACGGATGGAGGAGTTCGGAGGGAAGGGAACCAGAAAGGAGTTGAGACTCTTCGTCTCTCAATCACTCCGTGGTTCCTGTATTTGAACAAAAGAGAAAGAATGGAAAGGCTGGAGCGATACGGAGTTTTAAAAAAAAAAAGGTTTTGGGGTGGAGGGATGTAAAAACTGAGGGAGTGAACAGATAAGCTGGGTAAAGTGCACACTTGTGTGGAAATGAGTTCAAGGTGTGTTCTTTGTTCCTGAGCCTAGTTATAAAAATTCATAAGTCATTACTATGTACCACAGACACTAGATGTCCCTCTAGGTTAATTTATATAAGCTTTACATCCTACACTACAACCCTTTTGTAATTTTGCATTGACATGACGTGTCCTGGAACACTTTTTTTAAAGGTGAACTGCACACATGAAACAGGCAGTATACACGAATTTGTTTAGTTAACTTTAGGCTGAAATACAGAGGGACTGCTAAATCTAGTTTTAATACCCTTTAATGTTTCAGTTGTGTTTACATGGTGCGTATTCTTTTCGGAAAAAACACTCGCTGAACGTTGCTACAGCTGGTTGTCGATTAGCTTAGCTTAGCATGAATAGTGGAAGCAGGGGAAAACCCAGCGCTATGGTTGCGGTTGTTCCAGGGCCACAACACACCAACTACCTAATTAGTATGCATAAAAATCGCAATGGGATCATTTTTACAGTTGGAAGGGTCGTATTTCTGTTTCCTGTGTCAGTCGCTGGATATTGATTATGATGGGGGGGGAAGAAATATTACACTAAGGTTTTACATTGGTGTCTCCAGTGTGAAATCCATCCATGCTGAGCTGTGGACTTTTGGACTGTGGACTCTTTATGCTATGTCTGTCTTTTGCTCCCATCATTAACTCCCACGGCTGGTACTTATTTTAGAGGCTTAATATCTAGTGTACAGACATCAGAGTGGTATCGACCTTCTGATCTGACTTACACCAAGGAGAGAATTTCCCAAAATGTCAAACTATTACTTAAAATAAGTCAAATTCTTATTTATGTAGCAACGTATCATAACAGAAGTTATCTCATGACATTTTCCAAAGTAGAGTACACCAAGTTACAACCTCTGTGGCATTTCTTCACCTCTGTGTGGCTGTGAAAGGAAGTTTTGGTCTCTATAGCTAATTTCCCCGTGCATGACAACCGCACCGAGGCTGACCTTCTATTTAACTCACCCATTCAAATGATATTAAGGCTTAAAGTTATGCATAATTAACAGCGTGGGTGCCATTACAGATGGCTTGTTTGAGCAACCAGCCTCTGCTCCCTCAGACGAGCCACGTCTGGAAGCACCACATTCTTCAGAAACATTCTATATACTGTCTATGATCTTGATTGTACTGTTTGTAATATTACGTACAGAGACCCAACCATTCCCACCATGAGCAAGTACATGGAGACGGTGGCGAGGAAAAACTTTAGATACCTTGGCTATAAAGGTGGGGGTGTTTATAAGGTGGTAGTAGACCTTTTTCACAGCAGCCATTTTGACATGAACTCAACTCAGGTGTTTCCAATGGTACTAATTAAGGGCTCTATTCCATTTATTGTAGCAGAGACTTCCCATTGAGTCAACTTGCTCAATAACAGCAAGCACCTTGTTTGACCCTGAATGATTTCACACCTGTGTTGACCCTGCTAATTCATGTCAACATGGCCGCCGTGAAAACGGTGTATTCAGTTAGAAGTGCACACTTTTGTGCTTAAACATAACAAGTTATTATAACTTGGTGTGATAAAGGCAGACCACTTTTTCACAGCTCAACAGTTGGATGCTGTAAAGACTGAAACTAGACTCTGACATCACAGGAGCACCACAGTAAACTGTTTGTCACACGACCACTTCTGTCTCTGGTTTCCTATAACCAAGTTAAAGTTCATCAGCCGGTTCGTATCTGTCCCTACACCCCCTTACGAATCTTATGGGAACACAACCGTGATTGAAGCGTACATTTAATGTGGGAGGTTTCACTCGAGATCGTGTACCAACATCTCACTGTGAGTCGCAGCTGCACCGTAGCGCATTATCAGCCAATCAGCTCCCGATGCGCTGCGCTGGTTTCACTCCTGATTCTCCCTTCAACTTTAAAAGTGTGTGTGTGTATGTGTGTGTGTGCATGTCTCACGGGCGCGCTTGCATCCATCCCCCCACCCACATACAAAATAAAGAGTAGATCACGAGCGGTTTCTTTCCAGTCACTCCCCTCCTTTCACCTTACCCACTCGTTGTTAAAAGCCTCGCTGAGATCCTGAAGGGCGCACAGAGCACACTGCATGATGGACCGGAGGAGGACGGATGCTGAAGGTGGTGGTGGCGGCGGCGGTGGTGGCAGCGGCCGCGTGGTCCACCGGCACAACCGCACGAGCAAGCTCACGGTGGTGGTCGTCTTGCAGAACCTGCTGGTGGCCGCGTGCCTGGTTGTCACTCTTCACGTTTACTGGGAGGTTAATCAGGAGCCGGTGAGTACACTGAGGAGGTGATGGGGAGTGATGGGCACTGTACTATTACTTACATCAATTCATTGCAGCATGTTATCATGTATACTGAGAGCTAAAAAAAAAAAAAAAGTTGACTTAAAGTCCATCATGTCTGATCTCAGGCGTCATATTTCATTAAATATATACAAATCAATATATAGTACACGTTTAATTCAACTTTTCAGACACTTTCAAACACTTAAAAATACCACTGCTGCTGTCAGTGTTGATTTATTCCAAGCACATGATATCTGTACGAAATTTATATCAAACAAACAACACTGTTTGTTGCTAAACTCCTCCACAGCAACTGTAACTAGGCATATGAGGTCAGTTGAGGTTGATGTGTTTGCTTCGTAACCCCAAAGTACATCCAGACCTCTACCTCTGCTTCTGCTCAAAGTAATTCAAATATATATTAAACCTAGTTGAGTTCAATGAGTGTCCTAAACCCTCTCTGTTAAAGGATGTGACAGTGATCTGAGATGATACTAAATTTCAGACACCCACGTTTTTTTTCGTCAGGCAGACTTTATCATCATTTTTTTTTTTTTTTTTGCTACATTGAATGGAAACTCCCCCCCCCCAGTGCATCTTTGTTTCATTCATCTCGTGTGTTTGAGGAAACGTCTGGGTCATGCATGCGCACACAGGAGCAAAGAGGCTGCAGACTGCAACCTGTGCTCACATCAAAAACGTATTTAAAGAATTTAGAGTTGATTTAAAAAAAAAAGGGGGCTGCAATAAGTAGTTTCTTCTTGTACTTGATATTTTATTGGGAGCTGTTCTTTCGCTTTTTCGTATTTTCGTAACATTCAGATGTGCCGTTATGACACGATCAGGTCGATATCACATTTTGAATTTGCATTAAAGCCTCTCTGCTCGGCTCTGCTCGGCTGTCGCATGCAGAAAATCTCAGTAAATTGGAGACTTCATATTAAAGCATATGCTGACAGGATGCCACATTGCATCTCTCACATACAGAACTAACTAACCGTCTCCAAAAGTGCCACTTTTACTTCTGGTTTTCAGTCTTAATATTAAATCCTGAGTCATATATTAAAAAAGGTTTGCCTGAGCGTGATAGAGCAGCGCTGCAGGAATGACACTGTTATAGAAGTTTTGAGTTTCTCCAGATATCCTATGACCTGGATGACTGATTTATCTGCATAGACATATCTGCACAGTTACTGTATGATTATTTTAATGACTAACATTTGTTCTACATTTAGGCTCTGGTGTTTATCACTGCGATGCTACTCTCACTACAGATATTATTCAAACGTGAAAGTGAGACTTTCCCTAGTTTCTGTCAGCCTGCCTAAGTATTTTCACACCATGTCACTTCACCACCTTATCAAACAAACAAGCTTTGTGCTTCCTAGATTCGAACATCAAGGGTACAGAGCTGCGTGACCTTTAAAGTAAAAAAACCACAAAAAAACCAAAACACCGACATTTGTAGCATCAGAGTCATAATGGCAGTGAAAAGCAAACATCAGAACAGCTGGAAGGTCAACGAAGGTACTATTCTTCTAACTGTGTCTTTTCTTTACAGGAGAGTAACATACACATAGAGTTTGTGTCCATTTCAGGTGAGTAACCAAAACACAAACTTTATTTTCTTATTTAAACTTTCCTATCATTTTGTTCAACGCTGTTTTGTTTTTTTTTCCCTCTCTGCCTCATGCTCCACCTCCACCTCCACATTTCATCATCCAGAAATCTCAGGCAACACGACGCTGAAGTTTAACGAGACTGTCAGCAATCACAACATGGATCTGATTAATAACGACACGATCTCCATCAAATGCACTGGACCATACATTTTGTATATGCACGCATGCTACAAGAGCCTGTACGATCAGGAGGCCACAGGGATACTGCAGCTGCAGGTAAAGGAGAGCGTTCCCGTTGCCTCCGTCATGATGAATACTTCAGAATACAGCACACAGAATACAAAAGAGGACTGCAGGGGGCTCCATAGTATAGCCTATCTCAAAGCAAAGCAGGAGGCCAGTCTGCGTTTGTACTCAACAGAGGGGTTCAAGTTAAAGGAAGTGACTGTGGGCCTGAGCTATCTGCTGGGGACACAGTGTGAAATCTAACGAGGGGCAAATAAACGCTCTGAAGAAAAAGACCAGAGCCGACTGGAATCAGGAAGGGTGCTCGTGTTCGTCTGCAGCTGTGAGAAGAGACACACTAAACAGGACTCACACTGATGGCATGAATTGTGTTGACAGACTCTCTTCTGTTTTGTTTATTACTTCAAACAAGGGAGCGATGCTTCTGTTAGTTTGGCTGTCAGCAAGAAATCAACAACTTGTGTGTGGTCCTGGCAAAGAGCAAATCTCGTGATTTTGGCAGTGGTGATTCACAATTCTCATTGTAGATTTGAAATGCCTAAAAAAAAAAACTGATTATTTGATTTGATTTGAGTTGATTATGAATTATCAGAAAATTCCCAGATACTTCTGATTTAAGAAGTCTCTTTTAAAGGTTAGTAAAGCTCAAAAAATTTATATTAAGTCTGAATGAGACTGAACCACATTTAAAAGAGGTACTTTTTTATTTCTTCAAATTTATTTACCATTTTATAAGCACTCTGCAACAGTTAATGCAGTGATATCGGGACCTTAAAGCGGTTTATACGGCTGTGTATTTGAGGGTTTTGCACTCCTCAGGTGCCTTTTTTTGTTTTAATACATACAATATAGCTAACATACCATACTTTCAGTACTTTATTTCACTATAATAGTACCAAGTTATGTAGCACCTAATGAATGTATTTGTTATTGGTGCATCTAGTCTCCTGCAAAGCTCCGATCTGAGTCTCAAAAAACTTTCTGTGTGCTGCGCGGCTACCAACCAGTGTTTAACTCGCGTGGATTACCGGACTGGTTCAGTTTACCACAACAATGACAATCTGGCTGACCTGTTTACCGTCAATGCCTTGGGCTTTTCTTTCTTTCTTCTCATCAGACAGGTTTGGTGCTGCAATCACACAGACAGCTCAGGGTAAAAGACCAGGGAGGAGGTGAATGAATTGAAAGCTTTCACTCTTTTGATTGTATCTGCACTCAAAGTATTTGTTTTTTTTGTAATGTTTGGTACATGTTTGTGTGTGTGTGAATCACTCGTTCAATCATGCGAGGTTCTTTGTATATACTGTATTAGTGAAGCTATGATATTTTCAATGATAAGCCATGTTGTGATAATGATGATTTTAAGGATACTGTAAGGCACATTGTATTGTACTCTTGTCAAACCATAACATAGGCAGGTTTACCATCAGACCCAAGCTTTAAACAAGGTCACTGCCATTATTGCTTTTGGTTTGATGTTTCTTTTAATTTTTTATCTCTACTATGTCGTAAATAAGATATTTAATTCATACTGTACACAGATTGTGTGTTTAAAAAGAGGAACTTTGCATTTGGAAAATAAGTATCATGATTGCAAAACGAGCTACGACAGTTTCATGTGAATGTGAAATAATGATGTGATATGAGAATGGCACTGTGTATAATTCATGCAGGGGATATACTGTGTAGCTACCTCATGTAAGCTCAGGCACTGATCACCTGTTGAAACTTTAATAAAAAGGAGTTTCCACTTGGCAATGAGTTTTTCTCCTTTGTTTTCACCTCTCTCTCTCTCTCTCTCTCTCTCTCTCTCTCTCTCTCTGTGTTTGTCTGTCTGGCTACTGAGTCAGCGGTTTCATCATCATTAGCTGGCACGTCAAACGTTGTTTAACCAAAAATGAAAGTGAATTTCCATGTTACACAATAACCCGACGCACAATAACCCGACGTGGCCTTGCTGTGCTCTGACAGATCACTACTATAGCTGGAGGGTTTAACAGCTTTAAGATTGCAGTTTCACACACACTTCCTGATGTTTTTGTTTTGTTTTTTTTCAATAAAAGAAGGGTGTCATCTGTGTTTGAAGTGCTTAATCTGCAGTTTGGCTTTATTTTGATTGGCTCTTGTCATGTCTAATATTAGAAGAGCAGGTTTCCCAAGATGTGTAGGAAAATACCTGCAGGACTTCGGAGAGTTTGGTACAGTTTGACAGTTTGCCTGAGAACCAAGACTGATTGTTCAAAGCAAGTTTAAACTCGAGTATGAAGGGGTTATTTTTTGAATGGAAATGTGACAAAATATCTATCTTTAACACCTACAGGTAAAGTCCAGGTATGAGCAGACTAAAATAAAACCAGTTAGGATTGCACTTAATGCTTGGAGTTATAACTTTTCAGTTTAGTACTATTTTTAGTACTTGCGGAAGTCAAAATCTGTATATAGCTCGGGTTTATTTAGATCAGTCTCTGGATCATTGTCATTTCCGGTATTTGGTACGGTGTGTGTGGTGGCGGGATTCAGACAAAGAGGTTGAGTTAGGCTGGAAGATTTTCCGTTGACCGTCTCGTTGACTTTCGTTTCGTTGTGCCAAGTTAAGATGGTTGTTATTCTTTTAATAAACACCATAAGGCTCATGACACGTGACTGTGGATACAGTACTCATAATTAATCACTAACTCAATCAGAGTTGAAATTAGACACGTTATCTGAGAGTAGTAGTATTTGTACGGAACATAATCATACTTCATGTGCCCAATATGTGTAGTTATGCTGATAACTGCAGAGACAACATAATTGTGGTATTGGGTACAGGTTCTTTCTCAAGGACAGATGGTCCTCTTGAACCACATACCACCTCTTCATACCAGTAACTATATAAAGGAGTGACACGTTATTCAGTTTTATATGACTTTATTTTAAAACTTTTTTATTTTTTTTAGAAAAGAAGAAAGAAGAAACAGTGTGCACTCATACTCTGACGTGAATGTGTGTTGTGATTTCTTAAATACTCTTCACAATGGAAATCTTAGAGCAATATGTTGTTATCCAAAATGTTGCAATAATTTAACACTGAAGCATCATGATGCAACACATATGACGGACTGCAAAACACTTCCCAAAAATTAACATCTGTATTATCGACTATCCTCTCGCTTTTGAAGTTTAAGTTTGTTATTTTGTCCGCTCCTTTAAAGTACTAACATGTTACGCTGCACATGCTTCATCTTCATGATGTAACAAGGTTTAAGTGTACACATACAGTACATACTATAATCCACGATTGCCAAACATCATAAACTCTCACCCAGGTAGACTATCACTCTGAGCTCAAAGATCAGTGGGTTGGGATCCCGTGACTACAAGATGGAAATATGTGTGGGTGACATATACAAATACGAAATTGGAAGAAGGAAGTGAGAAAATTGTTTCTAAGCTGAAGAAGTGCAACAAATTAAGTGAAGTCTTTATAGCAGGGGTGTCCAAACTTTTTTTTTAAAAGAGGGCGAGATTTGACAATGTGAAGATGCCCGGGGGCCGATACTAACATTTAAAAAATGAAAAAATTACCAGTAAAAGTTACATACAAATACACTGTTCTGTAACAATTTTGTTTTCATTGTCACAATTATCTTTTTTTTTAAGTGACAATGTCACCAAATCTAAACCAATCAGGTGTGAACAAATCTAAAAACCAGTTCTTCCTTTCTTTCTCATCTGGAGTCAGATAACAAAGAATAAAGTGTATGGAATACGTTAAACTTGCATGAAGTTGATACAAATCTTAAGATCATGTTCACTCTAAACATGTCTTATTATGAGTAATGCAAAGCCTGTTAACATTTAAGTTTAAAACGTATCACTCTTGCTCTTGTCTTTAACAAAATCATTCAGAAAGTTATATTTTGTGTCAAATCTACAGATACATAACACCAGCAGTTATGTCCTTAGAGGTTCAAATGCTTCATTATGTCAACCGAAAAAGCCAAATCTTCCAGCCATACAGTATCTGACAATCCTAGCAGGCCATGAATAATATGTAAAATAAAAATGAAGCTTCGGGCCGCATGAAATCTGACTGCAGGCCGTGATTGGCCCCCGGTCCAGACTTTGGACATCCCTGCTTTATAGTGTGTCCTCAAACACGAGTGGCACATTACATGGTGCTTCACACAAAGCAAGACTTTAATGCAACATTGCATAGAAACTGGTATTTTTTTTCTATCCTTAGGTTACACGGGGTCATGTGTGGGCCTTGAGGTCGTAGGCAGTAGTAGTTGTTTGGCTTCGTTTGAGGAAAGCAGGTACCAGCCTATCTCAATGTTGTGGTGACCAGGGTCGAAGAAACTGAATGTTGTCTTCCTAGACATAATAGATAGCTTGCCGTTGACGTTTCATTAACATGAACAGACATTAGTAATATCAAGCAAGCGCAACAACACAAGACATAGCAGCCAGCAAATATTATTTAGTAGTCCAACGGCAAGAAGCCCAGCTCAGCGTCTGTCTTTCAGCCTTTTATTTCATGAAGCTCTCGCCAACAACTAAAAGTCAGTCCCAGATTTACTCTGGCTTCTTGCATACTCGCTCTCTGCTTTTCTCTTCTTAGCTTCCTCTGTCAACGTCCCCTTTGGTCTTTACGCCTCTGACATTATGTTCCTAGAGGCTGCTGAACACGGTTACATTGTCCGCTGCCCGAGCTCCTGTTCTGGCACGACACTGGCTCCGCTTGCAGTCTGAATTTTCCCGCACTCGAGGTGACAAAACTTGACAAAAAAAAAAAAAAAAAAAAAATTGACTGTGTGGTCAAAATGGGCCCTATAATGAGGTTTCATGGTAAATCCCTGTGGGTCTTAGTAAGAACTGTTGTTTCAAGTAAAGGGCAGTTTCAACAACAGGTTTCTCTACAGCCTGTGAATGAAAGAACAAGTTGCATGTAGAATAAGTGGACAGTGACCATAGACAGGACCACGCATTTCTGTTCTGTTATAAACGCTATGGATACAGTAAGTCACACCGGCTCTGGCCACAATAGTGTTTGTATGTGGGGAAGTCCTCTATAGTGCTCTCCGACAGAGCAATTTAGGCCACTTTTATGAGACTTGATTTATAGACTGAACTCTGAACTTTATGGTGATACTGCTCCTGTAACATGTGGCCTGCTACTTTAACAGTGCTGTGAAGACTGTAACTTCAGGAGGTGAAAAGGACAGGGCATACAAGCTAATAGGTGCTCAAGACAGACAGTGGATTATAGTCTTGTCTGGTTTCACATCTCATTTTGGTTTTGCTGGATATAATAATCAACTATTGGATGATTTCTGCTCGTGTTTCTTGCAGGATAACTTGTAAATCATAAAGCTTTTTCATTTAGAGTTAATTCCATTTGTCTAACACTTTGGATGTGCAAAACCTACACTAACATTCCCGCCAAGCTCACCTGTGGCTGACTAAAGTAAAACTGTGAACCTGTAAACATTATACCTGCTTAGTGTCAGCATGTTAGCGTGCACCACCGAGCAGAATTGGTAGCAAGACTAATGTGCAGCTCTACCAGCCTTTACAGGCAGCATGAGATGAATGCAGTCTGGTCACTCAGACCGGGTTAGGAACCAAACTTTTCAGTGCAGTGGATGGAGAGTGTAACTCATTATCTCTTTATTTGTCTGTCTCTAATGTAGATTACGTTAGTTCAGCACAAAGAATAAGTACTGCGACGACGAAATTAAGTTTAGCATGTAATCAGAAGTGCAAGAAGTAGATTATATCATTGAGGTGACAAAACGTGTTGACTGTGCGGTCAAAACGGGACCTTAAGTCAGAGTTCAGGGTAAATCCCTGTGGGCTTGAGTAATAACTCCACTGCGGTTTCAGATAAATGGCAGTTTCACCTATAGCTGGTTTTTCCTACAGGTATCCTGCAAAATGAAAGTTCACGGTGACCGCTGGTGGGAATACTTTTCATCTGTGTCTGCATCGACACATTTTTAATTTTTACGCTGAGCGCTCGCGTTGTGTAAGTAGCAAGTTTACTTGCTGTGCACCCACATGTGTGTTGAGTGTGGAATGAGGTGCGATCAGGTACATTGTTGGCCAATTGCTATCTTGAGGCAGCAGGATGTGATTGAGCAACTGACCAGCAAAAACTTGACCTCAAGCCAATAGCACAGTATTATTTAAATAGTAAGATCTTACTATCTGAATGTGGATTCACAATGTACATACTCTCACACCTTTACACTTCCCCTTAGTCAAACATCAGTGCATTGTTACAGCATTTGCAATCAAATGTAGTTATGGATGGGATAGAGGACCGGGAGATTGCGGAGGCAGAGGTTCCACAGGTCATGGACCACATTCGTGTCCCTCTGTTTCCTCAACAGAAACCAGCTGTCTGAATCTGCCATTTTAAAGGGAATCACAGATTACATTCTGATTGTTTTAAATCATGTTATGCCCAGAACACACCAATGATTAACTGACCACACACAGCCTTACTTTGCACAAAGATCGCACCATTTAACAAGCAAAAATGGAGTAGGCCGTACTCGGAATGGACTTGTCATGCACTTTAGACCATGTGCTATTAATCAGTTAAATTCATCAAACGGTATCTTGCAATATCCTGATTACAGTTTATAACTGTATTTAACATTTTGCTGTGAATCATCATGGGTCAGCAAAATAACTGCATCATGATAACCATTCTGAATGACTCAATGCTGCAGTAATATTCTGCAACCAAAAAAAGATTTTAAATGTCACATCTGAAGACAATAAAAGTTTCACAATCTCTGATGTGACCTGCAGTGTTCCCAGAAAAATACAAAATTTCTCAACTGTTAGAAATTGCATCAATCATACTTACTAATAATACTTACTAAACTTTGCTACTTACTATGACTTAATCAGTTCACACTTCATACATACAATCATCTTTAAATTTTTTAAATGAATGAATTCATGCAAACTGCCATTTGAATTAAATAGTTACACTATTTCAGATCCAGTCAATTAGTAGATAAACATTCGGCCTATATCTTTGTAGATTGGGGATTAATTTATGACCAAACAAACTGTAGTGAGGTTGTTGGCTGTGTTTGGTGATAGAGATCCTGCATGCTGCCATGCTTCTGTGCTTTCATGGATAGTTAGGCATAAATAAATGTGAAGAGTGTTTTTAATAGATTTCCTTGGGTCTCTGCCATTAGTTCAAATAACAGTTTGTTACCTGGAGCAAGTTTCCTGAAATTATATTGTACTTGTAATTGTACTTGTAGTTGCATGCATGCCAAGCCTTGCATTATTTCCTCAGCCAAGCTGCAATGTTAAAAGAGAGTTTTATTTAAAGTAGAGTGCTGAGTTTTTTTCATTGTTGAAACTCATAGCTCTTGTATCTACAGTAGAAATCTGCTTTCACTTGAGGTCTGCAACTTCCATGGAAATATATGATTAGACTATGAAACTAGTAACGGACCAAGTTCTCATACTGAAGACAATGAAACTGAAGACACACACACACACACACACACACACACACACACACACACACACACACGCGCGCACACACACACACACACTAGTACACACACTAGTACACACACTACAAGTGAGATAAGAAATGCACAAGACTGGACTCTGTGTGCGTGTTCACTCAAGTCAACATGTCATCAAACCTGCCGGCAGATAAGACCAGAGCCAAGACAGACGTAGACCAACAACGGTGATGCAAGGGCTCTGGAAGTGTGGGTGGGACAACAACAGTGATGTAACAGTTTCTCTCATGAAGGAATTTCCTATTAAATGGGTCGGGTCAAGGTAAACGGCTAGACTGAAACACAGAGTGAGAAAGAGACAGAGAGAGAGAGAGAAAAGTTTTTTAAAATACCGCTTTTGTGGTTCTCTGTACATCATGTTTCAGTGTCATGCCACTGGTTGCACAATTAAAAAGCGAAGGCGCATTTGAAGGCACGATGTGCTTCAAGTACTAGCCAAGTCTTATCATGAAGAGATTGTGCAGCCCCACGTGTGCTGCCATGTTGATAATAATAACGCTGAATATATTTTGCACTTTCTTTGAGTGGGAAGACTGAAAAAGCTGCAAATCATAACACACGCCAGAGATGACAATACAGTTACTACAGGTGTCCATTCATGTTCGCTCGTGTGATGACTCCTTTGAATTATAGGAAATAAAAATACGTCTTTTCCGAAAATAGAAAGGTCTGAATCCGAGAACAGAAGTAGTCCTGTGTTGGTCTGAGTAACTCAGTATCAATCGATAATGCCAGTAAAAACAATGCCAGCTTAGCAGTTTTAATGCAAATTTTGCAAATTTCTTACTAAAAATAAACTTGTCAGTGGTTCCAATTGAAAGGAAACTTCATGGGAACCCATTACACAAAACATAGAAGTGTTTATTGTGTTCCAGCTTTCACATCCTGTTTTGAGCTTTGGCAGAGAGTTAAAAAAAAAGAAAAGGCCTGGGAGATCCACTAATAAAGGCAGTGTAATGATTAATCCAGTTTTGCTGTGTGGGTGTCGAGGGATTCCCTCGCTCCTTTCTGTTTGCGTTTTATTGCAGAGGGGCGGAGTTAAGCTAGCCCGGGATTCCCACTTTCTCTTTTTGTGTGTGGGATGACATAGACTATATTAAGGAAGCAAAGAATCAATTTCCACTACAAGTATCCCAGTCTTCATTATGGAGAGACATCAGACAGGACAGGACGAAGAACTGATGGAAGTCATAGAGATGACGAACAATTCGAAAGCCGTTCATCAACCCAGACGTTCAACTGTTGGCCACAGTGGCTGCTTCAAGTGTGTGGTCACTTTGGCAACAGTGATGGGATTGATCATTGTGGCCATGGTGGCCGGCTTTATTCTGCTTTTTTTCAGGTTCACGACATCGGGCAACCAGGTGAGAAACACGTCATAGCATTGATAAAAGCCAAAAGTTTTCATGATGTCTCTTCTCTATGTTTGTCTCTAATCGATCTGCTTGTCAACAGGATGCTCCATCAGCAAAAGTCCAGATAGTTTTTAAGCTAAAGGGTAAGCATCACTTCACCGTCACCTACATTCCTATTCAGATGTTAATTTATCAGCGTGCTGATGGACGATGTTTCTTTTTTTCTCTATAGAAAGAGATGAAGAGGGAAGATATGACATCTTCACCGTGGAGAAAGGTGCAGCCTACGTAATCTTTGGCTGGGTAAAGTTCTTGGAAGCTCCTAATGAAGCGCTAACTCTCATGCAAAGGGGAAAAGGGGGAGATAATAGAACCCTCCAAACGAAGAGGGGGAACCAGACAGAGATCTTCTTCCGCAAAGAGGTCAAAATGGCCACTGGTGCCAAAATAAGCATTTCCTTCCAGTCTGACTACGTAGACAGCATGTTCCTTGTCTATGAACTCTGAACAGACTGAAATTAGACTTTGTGCATGTAAGCAACAAAAGTCAAGGACTGTTTTTATGTGGCATGCTACTGTCAAAAGCTGTTGCGCTTGATGTTTTGCAATATCTCTGGGTCCACATATGTGCACTTATCGGAAGGTAGTTTCGTGAAAAGCAAAGCAGTTTCGTGACTGTGTTTGCTCTGGAAAGTAAGGTGTGGTCGCTCTGGAGGAGAGATGTGATTTTGTTCCGGAGATGAACAGCAAACCGCAAGTCACAGGTGTTTTGTTGTTTTTATTGTGGATGTGTGCTGACAGAGAAACTACTCGGTTTGTGGTCATGTTCATAATTACTCCACTAAATTAAAGTAGAAAGTCCCCTCAGGTGGAGCTGCTCATTTAATTTGAAATATTTGTTTTGACAAGAAATTGACAACTCATAATGTGATTTACTTTCTTTCCATCCATCATTCTGTAAGAGCACAGACCACACACAAGTGTTATTCGCAATTTCACAAGAAAAAAACTTCCTGCGTACTCATTTTCATCTCCCTGATTGAATTTAACCTGTGAGGATGACCAACCAGGCGAGAACCAGATGTTTCATTTCCATTTTCACAAGTCACAGTTTATTATATTAAAGGTTGTAGAATTTACAGGGTCAGGTTATCACACTGTAATAAATTAAAATAATGTATTTGCTTTCTGCGAATGCTAATGAAGGCTTGCTTTGTATTTTTACTTTAGTTGTGTTGTGATTTCTGTAATCCAAAATCTGAAACAAAGTTGTGATTGTTTGCCGTATTCTGTAAATAAAACAAACTTGTTTGTAAGTTTGTAAAGTCTGACGATTAAAACTTCGTAATGTGCTTCTCTGTTTTCTGTCTGTTTGTTTAAAGGACAGTCCTTACTACGTAATTCCCTTGTTGTGCTTAAAAAACAAAGAGCCAAAAAAGCTTAAAACGTTAAAGGACTTTGAAAATATGCATGATGATTTGTTAAACTGAAACTGCCTCATATTATCTTCAGGCGAACTGTACTGTAGATTTCCGCCCATCTCTCTACTACCGCTACTGGAATTACTTTCAGGGATCTTTTTTTATAAAACAATTATGTACTGGAGAAACAGGTACAGTACGGGCAACAACAAGTCTTTCAATACCAAGCGTGATCATTGTTTAATTGTTTTAAGAACTATACTTTTGTGTACTTTAAAGGCTATTGGTCTAATTGTAATTAATTAAACTTTGGTACTCACAGTCCCTGAATTTTGCTACTTGTGTATTAATTATATGACGAGGTGCATTGAAACTGTTCGACACATAGTAACTGATGGATGAGTTGTTTGGCTGCCATTCAGCAGCATTTCAACATAGTGCAGTTGGGATTATTGACTGAGCTCTACCACATTATAAACCCCTCGCTTCAAAATGACATATGAATATTGTTCAATTGGCTTTGCTGAATAGCCTTTTCTATTTATCTATCACTGTGGATCAAATTTTCTGCATCGATCTACACACCTGATAACTTCATCCTTTACCATTTTGGTACTGCTTGCAAAAGTATCTAATTTTTAAATACACACGTACTATTAATTTAAAGTCAGAATCATAATAAGAATTGGCCACGTATGTGTACACATACAAGGAATGTGACTCTGATTTGCTCTCAATGTACATAAATACAGCTAAAAAACAAAGAGCTTAACAGGTAAACATAATCATTAAACTACTATGCACAGGTAAAAATGTCTGTCTGTACATGTTATGTACATGAGGCAAGTGGATGTGACAATACAGTGTGAACAGCATGAGTAGATTGTGTGTGAGTGATGATATTTACATGTTTGAAGAAGAAAAACTGGATTTAAGCAGTGAAAATACATAATTTACAGGTACAGGTGGATGTTTGAGACACAGGGTTATTGCACAGGGATTGTTCCTGACACTGTGTGTGAGCGTGTTGTCATTGATGGTAATACCAACATGAGATTAGAGATGAACAGCAACATGTCTGTGGGCGTTTTAACATGAACGTGTTAGTATTTGCATATGTTTGTTGTGTTTTTGCTTTTTACTTTCTCCTAGTTTCATATCATAATGACATTTAGAACAGTGATCTTATGTTTTATCTTATGTTTTTACGCCAATCTTGATACAATGTATAAACGTCGAGCCTGATATGATCTATAAAAATTGAGATTGCATTTCTGTTACTGTAATAACAGTTCAGTTGAAAGACTAACCTGCTCCAAACAGTTACCTGTTTCGGTATGACACGTCATTGTTATACACCCACATGCTTGGTAAACTTCTTCAAGCCTGCTTTTGTGTGCTGTAAGAGGAAGTGAAAGTTTACATGCAGGCAATCTGTGGGAGCTGCGAGCTGCCGTGTGTCATCATCGTGATGCAATGTCTGAAGGAGCGTCCCTCAGAGCCAAACATCTGCCCGTAGACGTTCGAATAGTATTGCTTCATCCAGCCAAAAACAACACATAATCACGCTGTTTGTTTTACCCTCAAGGGACTTTTAATTAGAGCAATAAGTGTCATATATTTCTAAGATAACAATTAGAATGACTGAAAATCTTAACAGTTCAAAAGGTTACACCAACAAGTACTTTGCATACATGTTATGACTCGGTTTGTCAGACTACTGCAGCTCAGATTGACCGGTTAGGAGTAATTAAACTTTAATGGGACATAAGCGAGCACACACAATGAGACAATGAATTGGAAAATAAATTCATTTGAAGATCAAAATAGTAAAATGATTTAATTGGTTTAATATTTTGTGTGAGTGATTCAAACAAGTTCAAGTGATCTTATCTATTTTTCCGTATGTATGTTGTTTTGTCACCACATTGTGTCACATCTTACATTAAAGGGTTGCACTGATCGAGACGTTTACTATGCTATGCATTTGTTTATTTTAATCAGTATGTGCCTCATCATTTTACAACAGTATAATGAGTCTGCTGTGATAGTGAGAACAAAATATTGGGAACATGATAGTGCGACAGGGAAAAAAACAAATGTCTTTACTCTAATGACAACAAGCTGTTTTAGCAAAGATATCCTTTAATTTATGTCATCTACAAATATTAATTTTAACCAGCCCAATGTTTATCCAAACATACCAGAAATTTTTTAATTAAAAAAGAAAGTTAGCTTAAAGTGTTTGCTGTCCGAAACTCAGTCTACTTACCACCAACTTCCTGTTTTGGAGGAATTTCTGATGAAAAAGTTTGACATGTTTCTTTATAACCAAAAAAAAAAAAAAAAAAAAATGCATTGGGTCTCAGCCTACTCCTCCTGCTGGAGGGAGTGTGGATGTGTTTCTACAGACTGTGCTCACATTTTCTGGTCATTTTCTGGTCGTGTCTGGATCTGAAATCTGACTTCTCATTTCCTCTTTTGTACCTTGGAAATGTTATTTATATATTGGAAATAGAAAGTCATCACTCATACCTTTATTCAAAAGGCATGAGTGATGACTTTGATTTAAAATGACTTTTAGCCTTCATGACAAAAGGAGAAGTGGGATAAATACTGGAAAAATGGGATTGTTATAACCATGTAGACTTGTTCTGTCTATCTCGACCTCTTATGGTTCATGACCTGTACCTGTGCCTTCTCTGTTTCTTATCTTTCTCATATTTCATCTCAATGATTGGGAGCTAATAACCCAGACCTAATGTGTTATGTGTTCATCCAAAAAACGAAAAAAATAAAAGTAGTACAAAGAATTTCATAACAAAAGATCAGTGTGAATTTGATATCAAGCAAAAGGGAAACGCTATCAGAGGCTAAAGGCTAGCCTCATCAGGAGTCAAGGTCATTTACTGCTACACACACATAGAACATACAAATATTTTAATTTAAAATATATTAAAAGTAAAACATGTACTGTCATTTATATAAACATATAAACCCAGACAGTAATTAGGGTAAGAGCAACAGGTTGTTGAAGGAGTCTTGTGTTCTCTGTGAGGTAAAGTAGGTCTCTGTAAAGATGTGGGCACGACAGTCTTTGATTTCTCGTTACTGAATTAGTCCCCTTTCGTTCATTCCATTTTCCCACGTTCGGATTAGCCAGGAGCAGAGCGGAAAGCAGAGCAACCTTTGGTGCATGCATTCGCACCGTTTACTCCGCTGGTCTTGGTGGGTGGTCGGAAGATGCCGTGGGCAGTACAGTCTAAATCATAACCTTTCTTTTTCCAATGCCGACTAGTGTATTTCTCTTTTGATAGCTTGTGATAGACCCTCCGCTCAACCCTGTTGTCCAACCTCACTCAGTCTGTGGATACCACCCATATTGCTGCATTAAAAAGACTTAAATGACACATCAGTGCATTAATGACAGTACAGTTCAGAATCTGACCATGAAGAATTGTAGAGTTAAAAAAAACACCTAGCTAGTTTTTTTTTTTCATATTGAAAATGTTCATTTTCAAGCTACCCAATCTCTGAACTCATCTGCTCTTGTCTGATGATGGTTTAACCTCTGGGCTTCACGTGTAGTCAGGAGATATCTGGGCCAAGGTTAGCAAAAAAATGATGGATGGATGATGGAAATTCCAGTGAGAGTTGAACAAAATGACTCAATATTATATCATATTTTTTCACACACACAAAGCGGTTCAGAGTCTGACTAAGGGTAATAAAAGAGGAACATACATTTCTACAGTTCCTGCCGTGTATCTGACGTGATCGGAAACATTCAACAAGAAACTGAAGTTCAGTTGGGATGGGAATCTGACCCTTATCTTTAGCCTTGAGATTAAGAATTCCCTCCACATAGTTTACAACCCAACTCTTTGCGGGAATTTAAGAGTCACAGCTGCAAGATAAAACAAAATCGCAAACAAAAATACACATGCTTAGCGTCAAGCAAGCTGATGAAGATCTGGACTCGAAACATTCATGCAGGACTAAAAGAAACAGCCATGCACACTCTCAGAATAAACACCACATTCATTATTTTAATTTTTTTTTAGCCGTGAGCAAGCATTCATAATACCAGAACCCTGGAACATAAATGGCATGCAGCCATTACGAATGTTTGACAAGTGCTGCGAGGGAGGTCTTTAAATATAAAACATGCATGTATAATTTATCCATTATTCTTTTTAAGAATGGCCAATCAATACACAGCTGAGCCATTAAATAACACTACCTGCCACACTGAATACAATGAAACTATAAAAATAAACATTACTTCTCTGATTTCAAAGTTATGATGAATGGTGAAAGCTCGGCCTCACCCACAAACATTATGCTGTTTACATACCTGAGTGATGACATCGGCAATTTTCGTTTGTTTGTTTTATTGACTGGAGATACAGCTTGTTTTATCAGTATCAGAAAAGTCCCAGTACTTACTTAGGTACTCTCCTTATAAATATTTTAAGTGTTTGTAGTACTTGTCGAGCTGCAAATGGAGTACAAACTAAACTCCTTATACTTGTGTAACAGGAAGCAGCTGTGTATACAAGTAATGTGGTTAGCTGATGGGCAGGAAACCCAGCAGCAGCAATTAGTAGCCTGATCTGAATTGCTGATCTGCCATGAAATTGAAATTTTCTATTTCTGTAGACACTACGGGCCGGAGGCACCAGAAACTCGTTAGGTGGAGGATTAAGGTAACAGGTGTGTCGGTTTCATGTTATTAACCAGGAAGGAGCATGTTTTTATCACCTGAGCAAGAAAGAGGTGGCATGATAAAGCTGTATGTTTGCTCTTTAAGTTAAATGTGAATCCTGCCGGAGTACAACCCAACTGAACTGGTGCATCAGAGGTCTTTGATTGTAAGTTTGATCAATATTGAACAAACTTTTGAACACATAAACGGACTATGTGCAAAACATGCAATCAAACTGCATGACTGCTGCTGCCACTGTACCAACCTGGATATTTCTTTGTGCAATACTTGTAAAACACTTCCAATAGTGTAATATATATGCTATTTATATTTATACAGTAATGCTTTAATATAGTTGTCACTACCTTGTACAGTGTATAGAAAATTCAACATATTTTCCATATTCCATTTTAGTATGTTTTATAGTATTGTATTTTACTTCTTTAACTTATTTCTATCTGTTACACACTTTTAATGCTGAGCTGACCGGTTCCTCTTGTCCAACACATTTCATTGTATTGTTGAGTGTTAACAATATATAAACCTGAAACTTAGAAAGAAATATTCAATCAGCAGATCTAGACTGCATTCTTTTTAACATTTGTAGCATATTTACTGACAAACTTTTCATAGTATTCCCTCTCTTCTCCTGATGAAGCAGCTGAATGTGAAGCATGCTCCTACAAGAATTGCAAGGTGACCTCTCTCCTAATACGGCATAAGTTTGGGCTGACCTGTTGTCTCTCCCTTTAAATAGACTACCTTGTATCCTTAGTTGGTAAAGCTTGGGATCACTAAATTAGCTAGGAAAGACAACCACAGATGTTAGCACCATAAAGGGACGGTCTCAGAATGTTAGTTGGTTTGTCTAAAAGTATAAAGGTAACCTGGGAGGGGGGGTTTTTTGACTAGGGAATTGGCAAAGGAGATGCATCTCAACCTCACTTGTTTTTGCGAATAAAGTCCTAATTATTCAAGACAAAACGAGTGGCGGCTCTTTTCTTCTCAAGGTAATCCACAGACCGACTTCGGCAGCCACGGGAAGACACAACACATTGTTTACAGATACTCAACGACTCAACGGAACGTGACAAGGAAAACCTAAGCAGAAACCTTGATGAGAACCTGGATCAGGGCGGGCGGCCATCTGCTTTGACCGGTTGAGCTGGTGTAGACACAATCCATGAAAACCTGCTAGACTAGAAAGCACAAAAGCTATAAGGAAGATGTTAAGGTAACATGCATTCGTGGCATTGAATGAATGAGATCAGTGTATCATGGGAAGTCCCCCTGGCAGTCTCGACGTATAGCAGCATAACTAAGGGATGATTAAACTACAAGCAATCCTACACTCTGAGAGTTCAGTGTGGGATAATAGGGTACTATGAGCTCTTTAAATAATATATTCAATAATAATGGAGTGGTTATTCAAATAGCCACATCAGAGATGTTAGTTATGATGAAGCAAGACTGGATAGAGAAAGCAGATGCAGATCAGACAACAGGTGAATTGCTATAAGCTGGGAGCAACCTAAAAACAGTCTGTTACATCTGTTGGAACCATTAGGAGCAACGCCTAGTCTTTTAAAGTGAGGGGACCATGCAGATGCTAACCATGCAGATAGGTCTGACGGTCTGAAGCACCGACAGTATAAATATTAACACTGTATCCGTGACGTCACCCACAGGTTTGTGGCTCAGAGTGTGGTCGCTCTAGCCCCCACTTTCTTAGCAGTTCTGCTTCTGCGGGCTCCCAGCTAATCTAAAAATGGACAAAGTGGATCATCAGTGGAGTTGAAGTGGGCTGAATGACGTTGCTCAAATGAGCCAAATGAGTCAATTGCCAAGTGCCCACACAATTATGCATAACTTTAAAGCCTTAATATAGTTTGAACGGGCAAGTTCAATAAAAATCCGTACAGCTGTCATGAACAGGAAGATTAGAAATAGGGACCAGTCAGGAGGGAGAAAGAAAGCAATCTGATGAGGGGGAAAAAAGGTAATCTGCATTCAATTTTTTTTTTTTTTGTCACTCCTGATCGGGACACTTTTGATCAGCTGATAAACAGCCTGTTTAAGTTTAAATGCAGTTTTCAATAAACTGCTAATTCTACATTGTTGTCTCTTACTCCTGTTATTTCTTTTTGCATTCTGAAGCTCTACTTACAATCTGGTTAAGTTCCACCAGCGCAAAATGCAAATATTAGCAATTTTTCACCCGGTCTTAAGATTTTGATCAGGAGTGTATATAGTAAATGTGTTAGCTAACATCCAACATCAAGCATATGCAAATATTAATTAGCATTAATTTGGTGTCTCTGCCCAATATTCACTCTTCTTTTAGCTGTTTTCAGTCTCTACCAACTCCTAAAAAAGGATATCCGGCTCTTTAGCTGCTGAATGCTCCATTATGCTCACCAGCTAATCATTAACCTCTGTCTGCTGTACATCCAAAGAATGCACCAAACTGTTTGAAAGAACTCAGACTGAACACAGTCGCACATGAAAGACTGCAGATGAATTTGAACATCTGGTACAATAGATCAAATGGTATAAATTATGTTTAATGTTGTAAAAATATTGTTTAGGGCAGCTTTAGGACAGCTGAATGAACTTGCTAGCATGTGTGCTAGGTATGTGGACAGGCTATGGCCTGGTTTCACAAGCACAGAAAGTGTCTCAGCACCATAAATCTGTTTCACCATCACATGTTTATGAAGATGTGAGATGAGGTGAGCTCGAATAAGTGGCAACTGAAAGTTATTTCAAGCAATCATTTGCAGCAGAATTCACAGAGAGGAAAGTTGCAGGACTAAAATCAAGAGTGAAGAGACACAAATGACACGAATGGTTTCATATTGGTACAGTATGCAAATATGCAGATCTAACATGATAATGGTTAATGGTTCTCAGTTTCAAAACGAGATGCACTCACAATCAGAGCAGAAGTAGAAAATAGTCTCATAATGCTCTCACTTCAGGCTAGCTTCATATTAATGGTGTAACTCAGTAATTATACAGTATTTTAAGTGTGAAAGTTGATTTATTAAAACAGGAAATGGAAACACTAAATCTGTATATCCAGATTTCTGAAACGGTTGCGTGTTATGTTGTTGTTGGAATAAAACTGCACTCATTTCTTGCAACGTATCTCACATGTGAACTGCATCACGATACTGGATCTGTCACTTTTTATTTAGTGATAACTTAAGTGACAAAATCCAAACACAGATGGATACATTTCTTGCCACAGATTGTACAAAGGCTCACATAAATAGATCACAAAAATGCAGGCAATGCCAGCGAGCCAGAGACTTTGTTCCTATTGAAGACAGATAACATGTTGAAAAAACAGGATGAACAATAGAGGAGAATGGGCTGGACTGTACTTTTGTAACACTATGTAATAACACTGCATTGTGTTATATTTCAAGTAAATATATTACATTTTCACCTCATTATGTAATGTCACATATATTTTAGCATATTTTGCAATAAAAAGGCCATATGCAACACATTTTATCATCACATTTTGTGATACATTATTTAAAAAATTGCAGTGGTTATTACAAAATGTGGGATTTGATGTAATAATATGGTACATTATATAATAACCAACTAATAACCTCTCTCAAAGGTCAAAGGTCTTTTTTTTTTTTATCATTATCTGCAGAGAGTTTGTGTGTTCCTGCTGTGAGTCAAAATGTCTGCTGTGCAACCGGATTCAATTCTTATGACAAGATTTCTCCAGCAGTTTCTAGAAATAAATGGAAAGCATCAGCAACAGTAAAAATTTTACTTGTGTAATAATGTAAATAACAATAATTTAAACATTTTTTACATCTCCTAAGAAAGAAGAGGTGTTGAAACCAAGCGGCAGTAAAGCCAAAGTGCCAAAAACTGCAGTTCTTCAAACGTCCACTTGAGGTTGGCTACAGAACAAGTCAGTCTCCATTAGGAATGGCTCGATCTGATACTCAGGATCGGTATCGGCCCGATATTGGTCAAAATTTCAGGATTGAACATTGAAAAAAACAACTATAGCCCGTCCGATCCGATACCTAAGCCCAAATGCTCAACTTAACTTTGCGTGACATGCCGTAAACAGAGAGCAGCTGCTGCAGCGCGTGTGAACAGAACGTTGTGACAGTGAATTAGCCTAGCGCTCTTATCATGTCGGCTGTGTGGAGTTACTTTGCACGCAAGGAAGAGAAAAGTAAAACAGCCGAAATGCAACTTGTGCAACGCGAGTGTCTGAAGGGGTGGCAGCAGCACTGGACGTTTCAACACCACGAACTTGATAAAGCATTTGCAGAAGCATCACGGAAAGGAGTATGAAGACTTTTTGCAGTCAACAAGTGCTAAGAAGAAAAGCGAGCCGCGACAACAGTCATTGCAGGAAACAATACTGAGGCGAGAGGAACTCCCCCCAGATAGCAGCAAAGCAAAGGTGATAACGGAGAAAGTCTTTCTGAAGAAGAATCTGCCGCTCATGTTGAAGTGACCAAATGAATGTCAGAAAGGAATGTAAAAGCAAGTGTTTGTGACAGTTATTTAAAGTTAGCAGTTACTTAAAGCAGCTATATGTCCTATTTAGTCTTCAATGAAACATTGGAATTGAGTCCATTCTATATCTAGTTTGATATGAGTGTTTTACATACAGTTCAACCCCAGAGGTTACATGTGAAAGAAGAAACATTCAAGTTTGCAGTTTGCACTGATTTGAAGTTTAAATTCACTAGCAAGGAACACGCCATCAACAGGTAAGTTTGAAAGATTTATTTACAACAAATGAAATGAGAATGTGCTGGTCGTGGATCTTCGGATGCGGTTGCGTTGTGGGGGAAGCTTCGAGAGGGGAATCTGCCGTAGCTCCCGGGCACGACGGACCTCTATGGCCCTATGGAGATTGATAAGAAGTTAGAAGTAAAGGATAAAGGGGTTGGGGGGGAGGGGATGCAGAATGCGAGAGCGAAACGGAGACATGGTTAGGCACAGACTTATGATGCTTTCGGTCGAGGCTTGGTTGAGGCGTGTTCCAGCTCCTGAAACTCCGCTTTAAGCTTCAATAAAGAGCTTATGGCTTGAGGCACATCGTGGGCTATTTTATTTCTTCCTTTAGGGGAGCAGAATATTTGTTGAACAGTTTGAACATCCACATTAAGCAAAGTACATCTATACAAACTATATGTATTATTAACAACTTAACAGAGGAGAAAAGAAGGTATCGGATTGATATCGGTATCGGCAGATAAGTTGCAGTATCGGTATCGGTATCGGACATGAAAAAGTTGTATCGAGCCATCCCAAGAGTCCATAAGTCCCCATGTTAAAACTTGTCCATTCACAGCAGAAATGAACAGTTTTGGTCTCTATAGATAATTTCACAGTTCATGACAACTGTGCTGTGGCTGAATTTCCATTTAACTCACCTGTTCAAATTATATGAAGGCTTAAAGTTTTTCCTATCACTGCTCACTGCAGATGACACCCAGTCATTTCCTCCTGAATGTTGCCTCAGTTGCCTGGACGTGCTGTTTTGCATTTCACAACATCAGACCATACCTGACTCAACATGCTACCTAACTCCTGATACAGGCTGAGATAATCTCACAACTCAGTTACTGTAACTCCCTCCTGACGGGCCTCCCAGCCTGCAGAGTGACAGTCTTTAAGATGATCCAGAACACGACCTTTAATCAACCCAAAAGGGAACATGTTACCCCGCTGTGGGTGACCTGTAGCAGCCCACATTAAATTCAAATCGCTAATGCTCACCTCCAAAGTAATCTCTGTCATTGTATGTTACCTCACAACTGTTGCGCTCTTCCAGTGAACACCACCGGACTCTGCCACCCATTCACTCTCTGCTTTGATTGGCAGGTAGGTGCCAATACAGATGGCTTGTTTGAACACCCAGGCTTCATTCAGCCCGCCTCAGATCCACCAATGATCCATGTCTTTGCTAATTTTAGATTTGCGGAGGCGGAAGAGGCAGGACTACCAAGCTCTGTATATTTTGATTTTCAAAACGGTTCATTAAGTGCCATAATAATGCCACAAGACCAGGTGAAAGCCTGTGGCTGAAAAAAAATGGGGTTACCTCATCACTCCGTGACTCACTCAGAGTGAGTGGCAGAATTGGTATTTATCTGCGGTTCAGCTACAAAAAATAACAGTAACTCAAGCAGACATCATTTATCATTTCATCTGATTCAAGATGATGTCATGATGTCAGATATGAATTATTTCGAAACCATTTTTTTTACGTCAATGACGGCTCACAGGGTTTGTTTGATGGACATACTGAATTGATATCCAAACGAGCGTGAAAAAACAAACTTTTTTTGTCAGGTTCAAACTCCTGAACCCGACAGCATGCATAATAAACATAAACGAACACACTTTTTCATATAGTTTTGACACCAGGACTCAAATTAAATATCACTGACATTTCAAATATCAATCGTCACTCAGCAAGAAGATTTTACATCTGATATGTACTCATCTACAGTTTTTATTTCATGTCACTACATTGATAATATGGGTATATAATGATGTAGATGGATATATTATATACCATTTAAAAAAAAATATGAATAATTAAATCAATATATTATATCATACTCTATATATTGTGTTGTGATCTTTTCTAGAAATAATTTTTCCATCATTCGGCCCGCCTCAGATCCACCAATGATCCATGTCTTTGCAGATTTTTAGATTAGATTAGAAGAGACAGAAATGGCAACATGGTGCCAGCCAGAGCTGCATAGTCTATGTCATGGAAACCTGTGACTGACGTCACGCACACACTGTCCATTCTTTATACTGTCTGCTATGGGAACCCTGAGGCGAGCATGTAGATTCAGTCAACTGCACAAGATAAATTAACAATATATATAACTGTAACTTGTTAAAGATTCATTGTAATACGTGTATAGTTAAAATGTTTGGCAAGTAAATAATAAATCAAAATTACAGTGACACCTATAAGAAACCACATTCTTGTATCACCTAATGGAAAAGGCGAGATTTCAGATACAGTCACTTGAAAGGCCACATGATGGCTGAACATTTGTGTTTCTGTAGAAAAGATTGTGTGACATTTCAGTATTGAAAAACATGTAAGACAATACACACAGGTTTCTCACCTGTACCTCCAATAAACATCACCTGTGGGAGAGCTTTCATATTTACGTCACAGGCCTCAGTGAAAAAATAACCCACACAGATCAGTCAGATAAGTCAGATAACTGCAATACCTGTGGGTGTAGATTCATATCCTCAAGTCATGATAACAGTCAAGTCACATTAGAGTGCATACGAGCAAACAGTGTTATTCTAAATACTGCAGCTTCTTTCAAGCATTTTTCTAACAAAACAAACTTGACAGGACAAACCACCATTGCCAAACATCTCTGGATGAGTGATTACTCATGAAAATGAATAGCTATATTAATGCCTTAGTGTAATGTAGAGTTACGTCCCAGTCTAGGGTTTTGGGAGCATAACGTAAATAGAAGTTCCCACTTATTTACACAAGCAACACACAAACACAACTGAAAAAGAAGTAGTAGTGAAGTAAGGAGTGAACACAGGCCAACACGATAAACAAAACAAACTAGCTTTTCAGGGGAAGCTACCGCAACCCTATTCCAAAGTAAATAACAGTTAGTAAAACCTCAGAAAACAGGAGAAAACGAGGCGAAAGAAAAGGCAGTTCACTCTTACTACTTCAATATTAACAGGGACTATTTACAAGTGTGGCAGAAGGGAAATAATTTAAAGAGGAGGACTGAGCTGCACTCCCAGACAAGTCCCCCCGTCTCTGGCAGGACGCTGTCGTTCAGTAGGCGCACACCGATCAGCTGTAGTTGATCAACTGTAGCTTGGCACCTATACAAATACCTTAAATTTGTACCACCACCACCACCAATGCATGCACGAATGATAACTGGACAACTGCCATTAACAATATAACAAGTATTGTAAATCTCAACTTTTTTATTTTCTTCATTAATCCACTTTGGACAGTGACACGTGCAATACAACAGGCCTACTATAATGTGATATAATTTATTGATTATTGATTGATTGTTGATTGAATGTTGCTTTAATGCTCTAGTTTTCCTTTCAATTTCTGCTCAGAAGTGATAGTAATTATGTGGAAGTGGTAACATTGCTGACATTTGTGGTTAAGTTAAAAGTGTCATTTTATGTCACTTTAATAGAAGTAATGAAGTATGAAATGAAACACTGACGTATGGGTCTTGAGGAAATTGTAAAATGATTCAGCTAAGAAACACAGAGTATTTTTTCCATGAGACACACAAACAGGAACAACTGCACTTTGTCACTTCTTTACTACTTTTAGTTGTTTATACTCTATACTCTTGTTTATACTGAGTTTGTTGTTGCTTTGTAAAGCAGACATGTTTCACCAAATGCATTTGATTTGACTTTTGATGTTAAAACCACTACGATCAATATTTTTGCATCAGTGCTGTATCAAATGATAAAAGATTTCACGTGCAGCGATGAACCTACAGAGAATTATCATTGAATCTGCAAACCTCCTTAGCTGTACTCAGTTTTGTAGTGAGTTGTGAAACAATGAAAAGGCTCTAAAAACCCTACACTACCAAAGACAGAGGCAGTTTGAGACTAGTTAGTGGACACAATGGAGCATTTATCAGCTAAAGAGCCAGATATTTCACTCAGCAGTTGGTAGAGACCAAAAACAGAGCTAAAACTGAAATTTTAGGTTGATATTTTCCAGGTGGCCAGAGACACGACTCTACACTTAGTAACTAAAATGTGCACACATGTCCTGACAATGTTCTTAAAGTTATAATTTGGTATAGACTGAGTATGGTTTAAAAAAGTTTCAAAGCCAGAGGGGTGAATAGTGCAAGGGAAGGTGGTTGTCAGGTCGTGAGGATGTGGTGACGCTTGACTTTGGGCAAGAGGCAAGGTACACCACTTTCAACTCACTCAACTTCCACGCAGAAACACTAGTGACATTAATATTATCAATATTCCACCCACGCATTCTCCGTTCTACTCTGTTTCTCTATCTGGTCTCTAACATACATATTTCTCCCCTGACTAAGTTACTTGACATCTCTCTGGACGCGTGATGTGGGATGTGTAACCTTAATTTTCCTTAAAAATCAGATTATCTACTCGCGTTTGTACATTTAACATACGGCGTGACGTGTTTACATTTAGTACTTTTCATCCATTATAACCTCAACCTCCAATTTTATATTGTTTGTCATCTTCTCCTGTTTCAGGTGGAATGGGTACACTAGCTTTTCATTTCCACATAGTGTGACGTTGTCTCTTACTACGTTTATTAGCATGCAACTGTCTGAAATTGTAGGCAGGAGATGCATCATACTCATCTGAGGTACATCTCCTCTAGGACGGCTGAATTGCTGTCTGAGTGCTGACGGTCAGGTTCTTTGGTATCCTCACAGGTTTCACCACCGTCAGTCTCTCTTGCTCCTGTACTTTGGGCTCCTGGTCAGAGTCTAGCTGTCTCCTTTTTTCCTGCAAATACATGAATCTATGTATGACTGTTAGTTGCTTCATATGCTCCTTCAACTCCAGCTGTTCCAGAGGGGGTCCGTAATTGAGGTGCTGGTCGACCTGTTAGTATTTCGTGCAGTCTTAGATGCGTGCTTTGATGAGTTTGCATGCGATAACTTATTAGTGCGAGTGGCAGAGCGTCTTGTTCAGATTTGCTTTAAAATTTCTGTTGATTCTTTCAACCAAACCTTGACTTTGGGGGTGACGTACAGCCCCAAAAATCCTGGAAATTCCCTTGGCTGATCCATTATCTGAACTTATTTCTGACAGATCAAATCTGCCAAATCATCAATTCACCAGAAACCTGACAACAGTCTCAGCGCTGAGATTTTTTGGATTAATATCAATCAGTATTCCACCCACACATTCTCCGTTCTGCTCTGTTTCTCTGTCTGGTTTCTAACATGCATATTTCTCCCCTGACTAAGTTACCTGACATCTCTTTGACCGCTTGATGTGGGATGTGTAACTTGTCGCCTACCAGTTCTTACACTAACCTTGGCGTGGGTTCGAAATCCAGATTATCTACTTGCGTTTGTACATTTAACATTCAGCGTGACGTGTTTACATTTATTACTTCCTATGTATTGTATGTACAGAACTTTTCATCCATTATAACCTCAACCTCCTATTTTATAATACACTAGCTTCTGATTTTCACATAGTGTGACTTTGTCTCTTACTACGTTTATTAGCATGCAACTGTCTGAAATTGCAGGCAGGAGATGCATCATCTGAGGTACATCTCCTCTAGGACGGCTGAATTGCTGTCTGAGTGCTGACGGTCAGGTTCTTTGGTATCCTCACATGTTTCACCACCGTCAGTCTCTCCTGCCCCACATTTCCTGACAGCATCAGCATCGGGATGCTGATGTGGAACAAGTTACATTGTACTGAGACTATTATTATATTTAATAGTCTCAGTACAAGCATCAGAGTTGCATTGTTTGTCATTTTCTTCTACTTAAGACCACTCTGGTTTTTGTCTTGAACTTTCGTGCAGTTGTTCAGGTGGTACCACGTTGTACTCCCTTCAACCTGGACCACTGTTCGTGTTTCTTGTACCACTTTCATTTAAAGATTTTGATTTACTTTGGACTCCTGGTCAGAGTCTAGCTGTCTCCTTTTTTCCTGCAAATACATGAATCTATGTATGACAGTTAGTTGCTTCATATGCTCATTCAACTCCATTTGCAGCTGTTGCAGAGGGGGTCCTTAATTGAGGTGCTGGTCGACCTGTTAGTATTTCATGCAGTCTTAGATGCGTGCTTTGATGAGTTTGCATGCGATAACTTATTAGTGCGAGTGGCAGAGCGTCTTGTTCAGATTTGCTTTAAAATTTCTGTTGATTCTTTCAACCAAACCTTGACTTTGGGGGTGACGTACAGCCCCAAATCCCCAAAATTCCCTTTGCTGATCCATTATCTGAACTTATTTCTGACAGTATGCCAAATCATCAATTCACCAGAAACTTGACAACAGTCTCAGCTCTGAGATTTTTCTATCCAGCGACTGAATCGGTCAGTCACTGTAGCATGTAGCGTTTTCCATAGACTGACTTCATGTCTACATCATCTATGACTTGGAATGTTTGAACAACCTTTCTGGGACTGGAATGTTTCCCACTGGTAAGACTTCATCAACCGTTGGGGGAGATAATTAAGGAGATAATTCTCATTTGAGACACACAAACTTTCTTTTGTGGTTTAATCAGCCACTTCCTTACCACTAGAGGCCCACAAATGCAGGAGTTTTAGGAAATAGTCTTGACTCACCACTCTTCCCCTTACTGACCTTTGAATCTGTCCTATAGCCTATCATAGTATCTGTGTCAGAGAGCTCCATTCAGATATGCATTTATCTATAAATCACATATTTTTTTTTACAGTTTAGGCAGAACCTGTATCACCCGGCTCCTTTTCAAGCTATCCTTGAGGTCTAACTTATTAACCTTTACCTGCTCCTGGGCTTGATGTTGTGCATCTAAGCACTTCCTTGCTGTCAACACTGCTTTACACGAACACGGCCAGTTCTGACTTTTCTGGGCATTCTGCCAGCAGCCACAGAATCTGCACGCAATCTATGAATAGAGAGCTCTCTCTTTCAGGTGCTTTCCTAATGCCAGTTTAATCATTTCACTGTCTGAAATTTTACTTTTGGGCAGCTGTTGTATGCTGGAAAGTCTCTCCTCCAGGCCAGCCACCATAGATTTTTTGTTGAGGGGACCGGACCAATCATCAGTCAAGCAAGAGTGTCACTATGTAAAAATCTTTAATGAGATACAAAATCTTCTACCTGTTTTGGCACCTTCAGTGTGATTGTTGGTTGACTGAAGAAGCAAAGATGCATGGCTTAGACTCAAACCACCCGGGGTGCCAATTATGTTGTGGCGAAAATGAGGAGATGAAACATGATCTGAGGAGAGAGCAGCCCAATGGGATTATTTTTTGTTGTTGTTTTTCTTGTAGAACAATTCACCAAAAAAAACAAAACAAGAAAAATATTGCAGATATATGGAAACACCCTCACATTTATAATCAACAGGGTTAGAGCACATTCAGACAGGATGATGCAGGTTGTTCTGTTCATTTGAAAGAGGGTAATGTGTTTCAGTTGCAGCAGTGCGGGCTGCAGGAGTGTCTCCAGACGATCAGACAAAGTCAGCCTGAAATGTCTTTGAAACTGAGACTATCCAGGTGGATTCATGGACTAAACTCTGACACTGTACCTGTTGTGTTCTGGCTTTGTTTATTTCATGTACCCAGCTTCTAAATCTGTCTGGCTTGCAGTTTACGCTGCAAAATAGTGACATGAAGTCAGTGAATTAACGTAATTTCCTGAAATGCTCTGCACAAATAGCCATCCCCAGCAGCAACTTCCACTAACCTGATGCACAATAATGATAAGTTATTTCTGGTTCTCGTAATCACTCTTTTGCTCGCCTTCAGGTCACCAGATTTGCTTTCAACATCGCTTGGCTTTATTGGGGAAAACCAAGATCTTGATATGGTCACTTTGACCTGAAACTTTTTTTTCCTAAAGGCCATTACAACCTGAATTGTTTCTGGGAAATGGTGTTTTGCTGTTTGTAATTAGAATAATCAGATATTCACATGCTCATGCTCAGTTCAGGATGGGACAGGACAATATTACTGATGTCTGAAAGGGAGTCTGGGAGGTTGAACCAGATGATGAGGTTGGTGGTAAATGTGATCAGACAGGAAAGAGTGAATCGAAGGTCATACTCAGCAACACACACACTAGACAGACAGACAGAAACACAGGGGAACATTACGTAAGAAGGCTAGACATTGTCATTCAAACTTCACCACAACCCAGACGATTATGTTGCTTAAACCTTTTTTTTTTATTTGTTGTTTTGTTGTATTTGGCACACATCTGTGTTTTTTAAATTGTTTCCTGGAAATGGTGTTATTATTATGATAACCAGATGTTCGCATGCTCAGTACAGACAGGGCAGGTTAATATTGCGACAAAAATGTCTGGAAGGCAGTTGAACCAGGTTTACAAACTGCAGAATCCGTCAATCTCCATAAGCCTGTACGTTAAAATGTCCAGCTTCACAGCAGAAATAAACAGCCTGGTAATAAAACAGTTTTGGTCTCTATAGTTAATTTCTCCCTTCATGATAACTGTACTGTACTATATTTATGTAACTCACCTGTTCAAATTTTACACTGCTGCCCATAAAGTTGGACTACTTTTGTTTTCAGACACATTCCTCTTTTTATTCCTTTTTATGGCACGAGCCACCACACTGAACTTCACAGCGGCTCTTCAGAAACCTGTGGGTGACGTCACGGATATGACGTCCACATTTTTGTACTGTCAGTGTGTGTTACAGTAGACAGCAGTCACAGTGCTCCCAGTTTGGAGAAGCAGACAAAAATCCCAGAACAGAAGTAGAACAAAGCAAATGTTTTTTCATAGTGAGCCACTTCACCTTGCTGTCAGGCCTGCAGCGTAACAGCAGCGTCCAAACAGGGAATATTTTGATGAGAAACTTGTCAAACTTGGGACATTAAGCCAGAAGCCTGACATTACCATTTAAAATGCTTCAACTTTGGATGAACTTAGGGGCGGTGTTTAGCTCATTTGGTAGAGCAGCCGCCCCATGTGCAAAGGCTCAGTCCTTGCTGCGGAAGCCCAGGGTTCAAATCTGACCTGTGGCTCTTTCCTGCATGTCATTCCCCGTCTCTCTCTCCCCACATTTCCTGTCACTCTTCAGCTGTCTATCCAATAAAAAGCTTGAAAAGGCCAAAAAAATAATCTTTAAAAAAAAAAAAAAAACTTTGGATGAACTTGATTGGTAAAAAATAGACTGTCCTCACTTCACCTTTGTTTGACTTTATTTAACAAGGCAATTATTACCACTCTCTCTCAGTTGGTAAGAGTAGCATGATGTATTTTAAGAGCACAGCATTTCTCAGGATGGTTATGCAAATAGTGACCCAGACAGTGTGATTCAAGCTTCACCACAACCCAGATGTTTTTGCTGCTTAAACTTTTTTTTTTTTTGCCACATGGGTGGCAGATCTTTTTGGAAAAAAACCCACTTTTTTTTGGCACGCACAAGTGATCTATTTTTTTGTTTTGTTTTGGTTTGGGTTTTTTTAGGTATGAGAATGTTTTGTCTAAGATATGTCAAGACTTTCTTTTCCTGAGAATCAAAACTTTGAAAAGTGCAGCTGAAAAAAAAAAAAGGTAGACGGAGATGCAACAGAAACCACAAATTTGTGGACTGAAGATCGACAATCTGTTTTGTGTTTGCTCTCAAATACCACACTTCTACTGTCACAAGCTTCTTTTTTTGTAAATAAATTTCCATCTGCTCCATATTTATAGATGAGGTTAGTGGTAAACTAATGGCAAAAAAATGCACCAAATTCCAGTAAGACATATTAACAGAAACGTTTGTGGGTTTCTTTTTTTAGCTTTTGCATTCCGTGTCCGCCTCTTCCATTCCTGCTGTATCTTGGAATAACTTTGCATCTGTACCATTACCATTCGAGCGGATCTTGATGATTTATGAGGAGGATATGGTAACACTTAATACAAGGAAATACTTGTGAGTGGAAGCATATGTGATAAAAATAAATAAATAAATAACTGTACTTTATAGCACCTAAAGACTAATGAAATTTGACTTGCTTCACTGGTTATTAAGATTATATTTCACTTCCTGACAGACCTTGAGTCTGTATGTAGATTAAACCTCTGATGACATTTAAATTTAGCGTAATCGCACCACAGCCACATCTTGTGAAGGTCAATTAAAGCATATTTAGAGACAAGTACATATAAGTAGGAGTCAGGAGTTAATTTTTCCCTTCTTGTGCATTTGGCAAAGTTTGCGGTGCGCTGCTGTACGTCACAAAACCATTTATTTTTCCATGTATACCACAGTCCATAAGGTTGCCCATCTTATCAGCAAATACCCCCACCATGTGTGTGTGTTGCAAATGTAGAGCGCGCCTACGTTCTCTCATCCATTTTACTTTACTTGTGATCTACCGGGGGAGGTGAAGTTGGAACACAGTATGTCTATCAATATCGCTGGTCTGTTTTCCGCTCTGACACATAAACATCCCCTTCATGACAGCAGAGCTCACACCACACAGGTCAGCTGACTTCCTGTGTAACTGCCTGACGCTGAGGGCAGGTAAACAAACGGTCCATTCATATACTGTCAGTTCGCCCACGCATATTCACAACTCAGTTTTAGATCAGAGAAAACTGAGCAGGTATGGACATGTCTAATGACGTCTGAGATCTTCTTAATACCATTTAGTAATACAAGTGGAGTTCAGTCTCAGTCACATTACAAAACAACATGTTTTCGTTGTTTCTTTGCACCAGTTGCTCCTCTATGCATCCACTCTGCAGAAATCCACACTGTTGTTGACATCCATATGTGATTATCAAATATAGGGCTTCCACAAATTTGGCGTGTCAATTGCTTTTCCTGACTTCATTCATCTGAGCCAGAGGTTCAGACCCTCTTCAAAATCATTCGATCATTCGTCAGATTGAGTAAGAATAGCAAAGAACAGACCCCAACCCTAAAGAACAAGAAGTTCTATGAAACTTTTGTGAAGTTTCTACTCTTTAGGATGAGAAGTAAATCTTTAGTCGTCTTGCATCATTTATGGAGGCATTCATTTCACTTACTGTATATAATCGCTGAATCCCTCCATGGGGCAGAATATCTCTTATGAGAAAGCATGAATTAAAGTTGCACAGACCTAGCTTACAGTTAGCTATAGTAGGTTTTAACCAAGCAGCGACCTCCGTGGCTGTGAATTAAAGTCAATGCGGAAGTGCTTAAGGCTGGCTGCTTCAGTTTTCAATAATGTTGAAATGTTAAAATGTCCAACTTCACAGCATAAATACTGTTTAAAGCCTGGTGCAACAAATGGTTTTGGTGTCTATAGCTAATTTCCTGATTTATGACAATTGTACCGAGTCTGAATTTTCATACAACTCATTGAACTCATTTAAGTTATGCATAATTAACAGCGTGGCCACTTTGATTGACAGGTGTGTGCTGTTACAGGTGGCTTCCTTGAGCACCCAGGCTTCACTCAGCCCTCCTCAGCTCCACCGACAATCCACGTCTTTGGCCATTTTTAGATTAGCCGGGATGCCAAGATGGTGGCGGCCAGAGCCACCACACTCTGAGCTTTACAATGACTCTTCAGAAACCTGTTGGTGACATCAACGACTAGACACAAATTGAACAGGACGCATAACTTCAAAAGAAATCATGCCAAGCCGTTTCCTCATTCTAATGGGATGATAAATATCTTACCACTGATCAATATTAATATATTAATGCTGTGGTTCCAACAGTGGGGCAGGCCCCTGGTGGGACATCAAAGCACTGAGCGAGTGTGTGGATGACCAGGGGAAAAATATATTGCGATTGATGCTATCGTGCTGACCTTTATATCACTCAAATTCAACCTTTCTTATTAGTTACTTCAAATTTATATCATATGGAAATGGCAGAAAGAACACATGAAAAAACATGTTAATGTAATTATTTGCATAAAAGTATTGTGTTATAAAATGGTTGGGCATAACATAAGCTAATCCAGTGCCTACTTAGATCACCTATTTTTGTGCCATTTTCTAATGCTTGCAGTAGTACTAATTGAGGTACATAATTTATTGAAAATTTGAATGTAGTAAGTTTTCTTGGTTACTTTTTATGGCTACCTTTTATTCATAACAGTCTCAAGACCACCTTTTGAAGGTCTCAGAAGCATTAGATTTTATTTAAGGCCCGGTCAAGACAGGAACTGCAGGTATATGAGGGATAAATTTGTCTGTGCATCGTCTGACTCATTTGTAAATATGATAACTCTAATTGAATGCAGCTTGACTCATTTCTAATATGAAATTTTAGTCACTGTTAACGGCTGTCACCCCACTTCACACAAACTCCAAGAAAGTGAATGGAAAAAGAAGCTGTGGCTGTCTGAGAGAAATTTGTACATTTAAAGTGTTTATCTGTGAAACAGCGTCCAAGAGAAAACACACGGCTGTGACCATGTCAACATTTTATCGGCACTTACGTTTAAAGAGTTATGTGTAAGTGTCACTAGCAAAGCTAGCTAACATTAGCAATCTGTCTCTGTCTGAAGTCTGGCTATAGCTACATATAATATACTATCTGGTCCTGGTCTTGACTCTGCTCGCCCTGCCTTGGTCTTGTCTCTCAGTACACTCTGGTCTCAGTCATGACTTGGTCTTGGTTTAGGTGGTCTTGAGTACAACACTGCTGGAAAGTATCAAACACTCGGTCACAGCCCATCGCGTATGCAGTGCTCAAACAGCTCCTCCCTTTTCAAAAGCTACATCTTTTCCACAAGTGAAAGTTGAATTGCTACTTGTAAGACTAAGTCGGCTTTCGGGTCTACCTGTCAGAGGATCTGTAATAAATATTTAACCATTTTGTATCCAGTTTTAGGCCATATCTTTATGATATGCTTTTAGATCATTGTTGTTTTTACCTCATCTTTTAAATGGACATATGTTTTTAGTGATTGGACCAGGATTCTAAGAGTTTCTGGATGTTATAAGTTGGGCTGGCAAAGTACTGCTGCCTCACTGGACCTGGACATTACATCACCATCAGACGACCTGAAGGTACAGCATGGGAATCTGGGTCATTGCCCTACCAGTTCACACCAGTGATGGTGAATCTACATTGGTTACCAGTTGAAGGTGCAGTTGATTTAAAACTAAAGGTGGCCGAGCATTTGCAGTTGTGGCCCCCACCCTCTGGAGCTACCTTCCCCAAACTATAAAAACACGGAGTCAGGCGATAGTGTTACGAAGGTGCTAAAAACTTATTTTGTAAGCTGTACTGTTTTTAGTGTTTTTATATTGTTATTTCCTGTTTTATTGATCTAATGTTTGCATTAAAGCAAGTTTACTTACTTACAAATAACTATAAAACAAAATACAAACAAATCCCTTCATGGCATATGTTGTATATATCTTTGTACAATATTTTGAGGATGACTACTGGAGGTTTGAAAAAATGTTTGCTTCTGACAACATTCATTAATAATACCAATGTGTGTGTGTGTGTGTGTGTGTTCATTGTCGTCACATAATCATCAGAAAACAGGGTTAGGCAAGCGCCTGCAAAGTGATTCAATTCTATTTTATTTTATTTATATAGTGCCATACTCTTTATATTATTATCAACAGAGACCCAACAATTCCACTAGTATCAAGTTTCAGGTTTATTTGTCATGTGTAAGTTAGCACAGGGTCAACAATACAATGAAATTTGCTGCACAAGAAGAACTGGCCAGTTCAGAAGAGCGCTTGGTGATGGTGGCAAGAAAAAACTTCCTTTTAACAGGCAGAACCCTCAAGTAGAACCAAGTAAGTCCCCCCGGCAGTCTAGTCCTATAGCAGTATAACTTATGGATGACCTGAGCCAGCCCTAACTATAAGCTCTGTCAAAAAGGAAAGTCTTAAGCTGACTCTTAAATGTAGAGAGAATGTCTGCCTCCCCAACCCAAAATGGGTTAGCTTGAGCTATTATTTCTCTTGGCATGCCAGTTTCAATAACATTTGGCTTTTTTGAGTATTACCAAGATGTTGATATGGTCACTCATTATTTGAGAGTGTTTTCTGTAAAGGTGCTGATATTTCTGAGAAACATTTTTGTAGTATTTATTGTTAGAATAAACAGATGTTCACATATTCTGTTCAGGTCAAACAGGGCAGGTTTATAGAAGATCAAATCTACTGAAATAATAACCTAAGTATCGTATGATTCACATTTAAAATGTACACTTTGTTACTCAACAAAATACACTGTGTGTATCCTTGAGATTAAACACTGGAATGCATGTCTTTTTTGAACAAAGCAAAACAAAGCAGTCTTCTTCTTCCCAGCCTTTGTTTGTCTTTGGTTTATTCCAGTGTGTCTATATTGGCACCTGTACATCAGTGAAATAATGTGAAACCATTGGCAGGACTGTGTTACCCATCTAAGTGTCCATGTGGGTACTTGTGCTCCAGACAAACAAAACGGGGACCCACTCTTCTCTGTGCACTACTAGAGGTCAAAAATGTCTTTTCTTGTTTGGGCACATGTTCTTGCTTTTGAATGTAATCTGTGTTATGTATATCCACGTAACTGACCTGAGGTCTCATAATGCAGCATTTGAATTTTAGAGTTTGTGGGTTTTCAATATAATGGTAGATTGTTGTTTCATGGAAAAGAGAAAGATATGGAGGGGCAGTCCCGCGGTCTCTGCTCTGCAGGGGCTTCTTCATACCACCTCCCACCTCTGTCTGCGAGGAAAAAGTAATTCAGTTTCATTAAAATCTGGATGATTCAGTCTATGTAAGCTTTTGATGTTGACTTTCAAAAAAAGTACCTTTGTTTGGTTCAGTTTTATTCTATAAGTCATTTTGTTTGTCATACTCTAAATTAAGAAAAGACAAACCAAAGATAAAACCAAAGATACAAACAACAGCAACATGTGACATTTGGGAAGGAAGATTGGCTTCCTGTCAGATTAATTATATGGGTCAAAGAAACCGTCTTCAAACGGTTTTTAGATTGTGTTATAGATATTAACTGGTGGCATCACTGATGTGGGTAAAATACCCTCATGTAAGCACATTTGTGGTAGATGGAGAAATGTTCCTTAAAAGCATTAAGAAAAAAAACAGCTAGAGAGCTGAAAGACTCCAGAATCTTGGTTTTCTAGGTTTTATGCCATTAAAAGCAGTTTTCTATAAAATTAAATATTCTTGCTTAAATAAGGAACATCCATCCATCCATCATCTGTCACCACTTATCCTCATCAGGGTCACGGTGGGGCTACAGCCTATCCCATCTTAAATAACTAACAATCAAAGTGAAAACATTAACTAGTAGAAGAAATTACAGTAGACTGACAACCAGTCATGCATTTTTAATCAAATGTTGCTAAACTCAGAAGAACAAGTGCAAAAACTTGTACACATTTTAAAATTTTAAATGACAAAAACTGTTGGGGAAAAAGGTGGTTCCATGCAAGACATTGCTCAGTTTTATCTCTCTTTAACATGTCAGCAAATGTTAGCTAATGTAACTTAGACATTCAGCGCACCCCATTCATGAACACCCCATTTAGTCTATCCAAGCCATCTCATCGCATCACATGTATCAAATACATGTTCAGCGTCAACCAAAGCAACAAGCAAAACTTGGCTAAAAAGCTCAAGATTTGGCTCATAATTTCAGTGAAAATGAATCCTCCCATATTAAGAGGAGGGACTGAATTAATTCCTTGGCATATTATTTAGGCCTTTCTCACAGCAGACTTGACTGGTCACAGTAAAAAGAACCTGTGTAAATAACAATGGTTCAGTTCTAATCAAGTGTCCCAATAAGCCATGTCAGTGTGACAATGAACCAACATGAGCAACACCAGGACCCTGAAGCAGTTAAATGGAATTCAGCCATGATTCATTTTATTTACACATGTGCTTTTCCTACCATGACAAGCCAAAATATCTTTTGAAATCATTATCAGAAACTGGTTTATGTAGCTTAAATGAGCTACAAATGATCAGCTTTTTGGAGCATTACAGTGAGTTTTATCTCATTGTTTTGGTTCATTTGATAGCTTTAACAATGTTGTTTTTTGGCCACAGAGGGCGGCTCTCTTTTCAATAAAACAGCTTTAAAAGTCCACTGACACTGTTAACGACTAGGTGAATAAAGTGGAGCATTTGGCAGCTGGAAGAACAGAGTAAATATTGGACATAAATTTGCTATCTGGCCAGAAACACAACTCCAAATGAATGGCAATGTTGCTTTGTATCTGTTGAATGTGTAACAAATCCACTACGTCTCTGGCGGTATCACTGCTGGTAAATTGTTGGAACTAACAGCAGGTCTATTATAAACGCTGCTGTGTCATGTCATGACCACGCTTTTTGCCACTACTTCTCTTTCCCAGATACCCCATTTGCACTCGAATAGCAGCAACCTCTTCCTGTTGTGTGTGAAAAAGCATGCTAAGAAATACAGCATGTGTGGCGTGGTCTGGTTGTTTATGGGAATTATACCACAGTCTGACGTGCTAACATACTGCATACAACACATTTGATTAAAAAAAATAAACTGCAAACATAACATCATGTTTAAAGTTTGCATGTCTTGCTTTGCAATGAGCTTGACCAAAGAGTAAAAACTGCTTAGTTATATGCAGAAATGATTGTTTATATAATCTAATGATCTGCAACCTACATTTCTGGTAAATTCGTACTTTCCATTTCATTCACACAGGGAGAAGATGGGCACATTTCTTGGACAACACACCCACACTTTTTGGTACTGTGCTCCCAAAACAGCAAGTGTGATGGCTGTGGGGAGTGGAGAGCAGTGTGGAACAGGTTTCTAGTGCTGGTTGAGTCATTATGAACCTGATTATGCATCAGAAAGGACAGAGTGTCAGAGGGACACTGAAGGAGAGAGAGAGAGAGAGAGAGAGAGAGTGTGTGTGTGTGTGTGTGTGTGTGTGTGTGTGTGTGTGTGAGAGAGAGAGAGAGAGAGAGAGAGAGACCTAGATAAACATCTCACACCTTTCTATGGAAAATCAGAAATTGCGTGCATGTACGTGCATGTGGCAGGGGTGAGATGAAACTACAGAGAGTATTCTACCATTACATACCATAGACATTGAGAGATAATGAAAGAAATAAAGAAAGGGAGGAAAGAAAGGAAGAGACACAGACAGAGAGAGAAACAGACAGACAGAGAGAAAGAGAGAGTCAGAGACAAAGAGAGAGAGATAGATAAGATTTCCCAATATATGGACAGGGGAGTCCCCCCTGGCCTTAAAAGTGGGCTTTTGTCAAAGCTGTTTGTCTACCGTTGGCCGTGTTTATCGTCGCCTTCCATAAACAGACTAAAAGAGCTTCACGATGGCATGGGGAATCCCCCCTGCTGCTCTCTGCCAGTATCTGTAAACTTCTCCAGCTACATTAAGCTTCATAGACATGTTTTAGGCATTTGTGAGCAATTTATAGAGATTTAATGCATACTGTACAATTCCAGGAAGCCTTCTGCTGACTAAAATAATAAAAACTGGTGGACCCCCCTTGGTGTTGTTATTGGTACACCGTTAGAAAAAAGGTGCATTCCCCGTAGCAATTGGATGCTGCTTTATTTGGGAGAAAGTTGTGGTCTCATTTTCACATAAGACGCTTATCTCTTGATAATAACTGAAGTAGACACATCGGATCACATTACATTAAAACAACAGATGTTCAGTGACCCCTGTGTGTAATATTGGTAACTGCACAGAGAAGCATATTTTTAAAAAAAAAACCCCAATGAATTACTGTAAATCCTGGAAAATACTATAAAATGCTACACACAATGCACCAAATGCACAAATATGAGCAACATAGCTGGCTATATAACATATTATATACAGAACATTGTATATACTGCTTTATGCCCTTTGCATTCACATTAATGGCCCTATCTTCTTCCAGCTTGAATGACTCTTTTGCTTGCTTCTCTTCCAGGTACACATCCAGTATCTCTCTAAACTCAACATGTTAAATTAATTTGAGGCTTTCCCATCGTTTTTTACACAATTTCTACTAAATTTTGGTTTTGTGTTTGGACCCAAAATGCAGAGAAGAAAGCCAAAACAGTTTTAAAGAGTTTAATATAGTGGAGGTGGTGATGGCTGAAGGCTGGCTGGTCTTACAGGTCAAATAAGGCAAACAGATCAGAAAATTCACATTCCTGTCACTCTTCAGCTGTCTCTGTCAAAAATAAAGCTTGAAAAGGCCACAAAAAAAAAAGAAAGAGAAAAAGAAAATTCACTGGAGAACACTGGCTGAACAAAGCAAGGCCACAACGACAGAAACCAGTTGAAGAATACTGCAAGGCTGGCAGTCAAAAACACAATGGAACACACAAGAGAAGGTACAAGAGATTAAGTCATGGCACCAGGATAATCTGGCCCAGGAGTGGTGTCTTGACAATGATTTTATGGTAGGAGGGATTGCTGGATGAGAGACAGATGTGCCTTTGAACTGAGACAGCACAGCCAGCCACATCCTCTGCCATACAACAGAAAAAACAGCAAAACAAGCATTACCATCAGTCTAATAAGGCAGTGGTGCCGCTACACATAAAGTACACAAACAATTGCAAAGTTAAAGACAACTCTAGGTGTCGCCCTCTTTGTTTATCGATTTATCCGGTATGAATGGATTTTCCCCCTCTTGGATAAGATATGCAGCATTCCTGCTGGTATGACATAAAATCTTCATAAATTTCGTTACATGTACGTCTGTTTCCTATATTATGCGAACAATATTTCATAATAACCCAAAGGCTAACACTCAGGTACTCTTGTAGCTCCCATAGCATTGGTCTTACTAAACAAATGAAGAATGAAAAACAAGTAAAGACCAAAAACAGACAAGTCATATTCATTGATTTAGGGTTTTTTATTTTTTATCTTCAGCGACCATAGCGCCCAACCTTACAAAGCCTCAATTACCGGTATACTCTTTGTGTTAATGTTTGACCAACAATAAAAAAAACCCAACCAAGTCTTAAAACTGAACTGTCACAGGTATTACTGGCATAGATAACGTGTACAGCTTCGCCTAACCGTCGTGGCTTTATTTTAAGAATTTTATGGGGCAAATAAATAACGCTTTGTGAGTTATTCTTCTGCCTTTTGTGCCAGAAGCACATAAGCTTCCTCACCCATCATACGCCTACACACATAACTGCACATCTTTGGCTGATTAGACCTCTGAGTATGACCACAGACTGATAGACATCTCCCTCACCTGTCAAAGCCACAACTGACACAACTGAGCTATACTAAAATGTTAAGATTATCTCATTATCGTCATGATGTTATAATGTAGTTTTTCAAAAAGGTTCTCTTTAATTTGATACAACAAAAGACAGGGCATCTCATTTCTGTACAACTACTCTTTCTATGTAGCAGACACAGTACAAACTGAGAGCACTCATCCTCACTCATCATCCACCAATGAAATTATGAAGATTGCAAGATCAATTGTACACCTTGATGTTCAGATTTCCTTCTAGCTAACTTTGTCACCAACACATTTAATCAGCTTTTTTTTTTTTTTTACTGTTGATTGTAAGACAGAAACAGAGATCATTCTTGTTGCCACACAGCTCCCACAAGCATGGGATGATGATGATGAAGTTTCTTACAACTTGATTTCCAAAGTTAGAGCTTTCTTGCCCATGCTGTTGTCCCACAGGTGTTAGTCAGGCTTCCCTTTATCTCCTTAATTTGATTTGTTTCAAGAAAACAGGATCTTGGCCTCCCTGCATTGGCTTCCTGATCATTTTCACTTATTGACTTCACTACTTACTGTACATGAAAGATCTACTAAACCCCCATGAGTCTGGGCACCCTCTAAGATCAGCTGATGGTCTTTCTGATTGTTTCCAGAGCCCGACTGGTGACTAAAGGTGATTGGGTTTTTGCAGTCTGGGCCCTCAACCTCTGAAATGACTTACCTGATGAGACTGAGCTTACTAAAAATAAAGTAAAAATGAAAAATCGAATGGCAAAATCTGAGAAAGCTAGTTCAGCGAGTGAAAGTAAAGTGATTTTTTTTTTTTTTTTGGCCTTTTCAAGTTTTTTTTTTTTTTTTTTGATAGAGACAGCTGAAAAGTGACAGGAATGTGGGGAGAGAGACACGGGGAATGACATACAGCAAAGCGTGGGCCGCTGCGGCAAGGACAGAGCCTTTGTACATGGGGCGGATGCTCTACCAACTGAGCAAACCAATACCTGAAAGTAAAGTGATTTTTACTGTTAAATTAAGCCAAATTTTACAATCTATACAACATTTAACACCCTGTGTCCTTGATAAAGATAAGGAAAAGCTCTGTCCCTGTCCCAAGATGGACGGAGATGCAGAAGATGTCGCATGTACAGAGTAGACCAACAAAATCACTTATCACAGTACACAGTTTTGATGACTGAATTTTTGATTTCTGAAACACGTAGATTATACAACTTACGAGAATTATGTGGAAACAGGAGGACATTGAACAATTTTTAGGTGTCATCAAGTGGCACAACAGGCCACAGAACGAAAGAAAAAGAGAAAGAGCGCGCTATAAAGATAGAGGAAGAGAAATGAGCACAGCTTGGAGGCTGTGGGAACAGAAACAAAAATACAGGGTCAGAGAAAGTTTACACTTTTAATCTTGTTGGCAGAACAAAAATTTACTATGAGAACCCGAGTTAAGATATTCATTTTGACTGAGACGAAAGCACAGTGAGCTAAACTGAAAATAAGTAACTAACAGAAAGTGACTAATAGAAAAGTTTAGGCAACTGAGTTTGGCAAGTTTGGATTTAGAGGCCTCAACAGAGTCAGATTGTCAGACATGTCAGACATTACAGCCAAGTATCTTAAAAGCAGAGAGCACATGATGGGACATCAGGGCAAGGGAAACACCAAGGGAAGCACCTTAAAGACAGGGAAACAATAAAGTGCGGAGGGATATCTGTGTTTTTCCCCTCAAATGAGTTGTATAACTCTTTTTAAGCATCATTTATATAGATTTATAGATATATATAGACTTTCTTTTTTTAATTAGTAAACTACCTACAATTTTTGTACATGTGGTGTACGTACAGTACGTACGTTCTGTATATTAACAGAATTAATGTTTATTATAATGTGTCATGTATTGTATGTTTGGTGTGGAGCACAGGAAGATTAGCTGATTCCCATGGCAACACTGAATGGGGATCCTTTAAATAAATAAATAAATAAATGAGTAGCCCAAAAAAAGATCAAATCTTACTTACTTACTTATCTTTGAAGATAGATTCTGGCTGCAGCAGTTTGACTCTCTTGTGTTTTGTGTTTTTAGTTCTTAGAGATCAAACCAAAAAAAAACCCATCAGAATAATCGAGTCTGGGTGAAAGAAAAGCGTGAATTAAAGCCTTTGCATCAACCATGGACAGGAAAGACCTAATTTAAGATGCTGTGTAGGTGTGCGAAGACGATCTAGTTGACTTCTTTAATGTTCTGATCAAAAGAAGTAAGATCAAACACAACAATCTGCAATTTTGAGAAATTGCACAGCTGCAAAATGTTATTGTTACATGATCAAACTGGTACTTTTTGTACTGATCTGTGCTGTGCCCTCTCACAGAGGAAATAACAAGTAGCAATGAGGGGGAGACACAACTCTCATCTTTACTCCTCTTTACTGACTGAAGGAGAGGAGCAACACCCCCCCCCTCTAGTGGAGCCCTGAGGCATTACCAACAGATCAAAGCACAATTAACAAGTATCTGTGTCACCTTTAGCATCAGTGGCTGCATAGTTTCAGCAGTGAACAGTACTAATACACAGTTTCAACAACAAAAAAGTTGTCCTGAAAATACAATACTGTAAGAACTAAGACAAGAATAAAATGAGCTTTGCTTCATATGAAATATTCTCATTTGTCACGTCTGCAGAATTTAATTTTCTTTACATTTTCTATAAATATTTAATCTTGTTCACTATTCAGGATAAAGGAAATCATTCAGAAGACTATAAATAGTGTCATGTGTCACCGTTAATTGTTTCCTTTTTCCATTTTGGGACAGTTTAGAGACCATATCTGAGTTCAGCTCGCCAATAAACTAAACTATACTATACTATACTGTAAATACAGCCAGTGTCTCGAAACTAATGATATCGAGCTATAAACAGGTAAGTGCGTAACCACAGAAATAGTGCCTGACACACACTTATCCTAACACCATTGTGAGGTGGTAATCAGAACAATGCGTATCCCACATTTCATCACAGCCTGCTGTGAACCATCAGGCAGTAATTCACCTGCAAGTTTGTCTGGAATAACAATAATCAACATCTTTGATGTTGCTATAATTATTCACACATTAATAACTTCTTCTATTCTATTTTTGAAAGAGGAACAATGTAATGACAAAATGAAGCTATAAAACAAGCTTATAGGTAACTAGACATGATGTGCATTGCCTAAGAAGAGAAATGTTCAAATGTTTATTCAGTCTACACGTGACCGCCACATGGTTACCACTAAAACTATATCTCTCTTATTTCATGAAGACATGTTATGATAGGATATATGATGCAAACTTAAGTGTAGGTTGCCTCCAACATCTAGCTTCAAAGACCTCAGATTATAAGCACAGCATTGTGACCACAGCCTGGCGTGAACCTGCAGAAGCATGAACTGATGGTGGATTTAAAAAAAGAGAAAACAAAAAGTTAGTTAACATCATTAGCATTGGCACCAACATTCCTAAAAGCTCGTCCACATTTTAACTGGGTCCAATAAAAATACAAAATCAAAGACGGTACAGGCAAAACAACATTAGCAATCATAAAATGACAAATCTAAGTCCAGTTAGTGCATATAGTATAAAACTTCCACGATAAGCTTTAGGTCATTTACCTCACACAATGCAGTGCTCGGCAGAGAGCACATTCAGGGCAATGGCTACAACAAGTTGTCTAAGGCGCTCACTTGCCACACTGGACACGGGCCTCAAGACTGAGCTACTGAGTCTCTGATATATGTTAAATCTTAATGGGCAAATGTTCCCCAGGTGTGTATGTTTCTGCCAAGCTAAGATGGTAACATATTGGCTCAGAGCCTGTCACAACATAAAAGAGGCCAAAAGAGTAAAATAATCTACTGAATATTTTTATATGATATGATTTGTATCCTTAATTGGCATTTAGCATATTAGGTTAAGACATGCAGGCTCCTGACAAATTTAATTTAAAAATGTACAGTCTAAAGGTGCATGATAAACAGTCTAGTATACATTCTGGTAATGGAACATGTTTTATCTCACTGTAACTTTGGAAAATGCGTTCTGTAGCTCAGTTAAACAACCACATGTCATGTAACAGCATCACGTGTCTGTGATTTGTCCAGGCCAAGAGTGAGGGAGTCTAATTATTTAGATTAACTGCATGAGGAAAGTTTGGATTGATACAAGTTAAATACATGCACGGTTTCTGATTTAAAACTATTTAAAGTATTAGGTATTTATAACTTTATACCAGTATTTTTCTGTTTAACAGCTTGTTTCCATAAGGTTGTTGTCTTTGTTGTAAAGTTCATAAAGTAGTTTGGTGACCTCATGCAGTTTCAGGCGTAGCTCCGCCCAAATACAAACAGGTTTCAACATCAAGTGCACAATAATGCCTCTAAAAAGCTGGACTTGCAAGCTAATAAAGCTCCTCCTAAAACTTCAAAATAGAGAATTAGCACTGTTTGAACTGGATCACAGAATATAAAATATACATGCTGTGGCTAAAAAAATCTAATTCTAAACCTATTCAATCTAACTACTGAGTAGACTGCAGAGGGCCCAAATTCAAAGATTTAGAGCCCATTTGCAAGTACTGTTGTGGTCCATACTGTATGTTTGAGAAGGAACAGTAATCTCCCCTGTCATGCAACACTGTTAGGAAATCGACATTAAATAATTCTTCTTTCGGGGCCTAAAACTATTTCATACTTATGTAAATAATATATTTTGTGCCTGAATTATAATGTTTACCTCTGTTAAAAGTTAAAGGAAAGAAGAAAAACATGAATATAACAGGTGATTCCAAAGTTTTGAACAGTCGTATATAGAGTATATTGGCACTGCATCACCTCAAAATAAAACATCTCAGGTAAATCCTCTAGTGTTTGAAGAAAGGCAGGTCCAGAGATACTGTAGGTTTAAGTAAATCTGTCATTGTAGAGAACAACGAGTGTGATGTTTTGATTGACTGTATCAGTTTGGTAAAGACTTCATTGTCTAAGTTGTGATACTTTAGTTTTCTGTTGTAAAGAAGGAGGTCATTATGCCAGGATGATCAGTCCGTATAACCTGTCTTTCAGATAAGGCTTTACTTTATTCTTTTATGCTGTAACTAATGCAACTCATTAAATATTTGACAGATGGCGCTAGAGATTAGGTAAAAGTGGTACTCCACATTTAGTTTCAGTTTCCTTTCAGTCTCCACACCTACGTATATGTGATTATTGAACAGCTCATTAAGATCTTGTCCACTGACCAACACTCTCCTGGTTTTAGTCTTTCCACCAGATGTCAGTTTGCTCACATTCAGCCACAAGAACATGAGCGAAGCCCAACACTGTCCAGTTCATCCCAAAGGTGTTGGGCCAAACTTGGAAACACAATTCTCTATAGATCTCACGTTATGCAGAGTGACATCGAGATATTGAAACAGCAAGGACCTTCCCCAAACGGTTGCCATAAAGTTTGAAGCACACGTTTTTTTAACACGGGGGTTCCCTAATGTTTTCACACACACACACACACACACACACACACGGAATTTCTGACCTACTTATCTGGTGTGGAAACTGACACACATGCATATTTAACCAATATAAATGTGACACACGCACGACTCTTCCAAAACAATATTGACATGGAACTTATCCTGTACACAGAGTAGTACAAAGAAAACAGTACAGAAAGTACACCTACGGTATATCATCTTATATTACCAATGCAACTAGTCCTTATTTACATGTAGGCCTATATGTGATAGTTTTTTGGGCTGTAGATTTCTCTATCTAACTTTTACATGGCTTAAAATGTTAGTCTCTCCATCTCTACAACAACCAGCTGAGCTTCATGCAAATGGCGTAATCAATACGCAAACAAGAGTATGACGTCACCTGGTGTCTTGTAGCAATTTATGAGCTGGTGCTTGCTACTTTCATTGGAAAATTGTTGGTGAACGCACGATTTTCTACCTATTTTCTTTATTTTTCTCTCTTAGTTCATCTCACCAGTTTCTAGTGGGTGCATCTCAGTTGGAAAAAGGTGATGTCACGGATTCAGTACCCAAATCAGAAACTGAGGGACATGTGAATCAGAATCTGATGGTAGTTGGCGGGTTGTTTGGTCCCTGTCAGTCCAATCTGATCAAACTACGCCCATGTAGTCCTGGTTGAAGTAAAAAAAAAAAAAAAAACAGCGTTTTGTTGTTATGCTAAACTTTTAAAAAAGTTTTATGTTGTTTATTTTTTCAAGAATATTTAATGCTGTTGAGAAGATTTGTAGCTCAGTTTTCAGGGCGTTAACTGAAACCAAGACACTAACTGAAAACTAAAAAGCCCAAGCGAACATAAAAGTATCTAGACAGGGGCGTCCACATACGTTTGTCACTACCATAGTGTAACAGGAGCCTTTGGGTCATTTTACCAACACTGATTTAAACACAATAAGTAACTCTTCCAAGAGAAGTAACTTAAAATAATGTGTTAAATTTGTTGAAGTCTGACTCAAAACAGTTCTCACATGTGTGTACATTAAAACAGTGTAGGTTGTTTCTCCTCTCCGTACTGAATCTGAAGAGATCCTGTGAGTGTCTTAGAAAGTTACAAATACAATTGAACAGGTACAAAGTCCCTTTTATTACAAATTATTAGCTCTATTTGAACACTGGTACAGAAAAGGGACCTTGATCTCTTATGCTGGATTTGTTTTAAGACAGGATCGCTCACGTTACAGCAGCCAATAACTGAATGTACATGAGCATGTCAGTATCGTTTTAAGACGGACTTGGAAGGATGTAACTCTTCACAACTGGTTACATTTCATGCTCAGATGTTGATTGCTTTGCAAAACATTTCAGCGTCGTTGAATATCTTATCTTCATCTCATCCTGTGGTTACATACTTCAACATATTGCATGCAATATTTGGCTGTCAAATATAATGGTCTGCCAAGTCAAGTGAAATTACTTTTTAAGTGTAGAGTTGCACTCTGTGTTGGAGTGGGTGTGGGTCGTTTCTCGATCATTTCTAAGTTAATGCTAAGTAGTGTTGCACAGTGTTGAAACCTGGCTGGCACAAACAAGAAAGTCATGGAAGTGACGTGTCAACCCGTTCATAAATTGGCGAATAGATGCATAAAAATAATGCATAAAGAATAATACATATGAAACCTTTTGCAGATAAGCATTGTCTGTGTCGTGACAGAGTCAGAAAAAGATATTTTGGGTGGGGTGTCACTGTGAACCACCAGTACTGTGATGAGTAAAAACTGATTATTGGAACAAGATGCAACCACAAGTAAGTTGCTGGTAGATTAAGTTGTCTAGTGAAGTTGTAGAGTAACCCCCACGAATCTGTGGTTTTACTCAAAAAGGGCGATAACTCAGATAACTCTGCACTCTCTTGGAGTAGTTTTTAGATGTTTTACTCATTTGCTTCCTGAAATGTTGTGTCCTATCGAAGGTTGATTGTTGCCCACTAACAGAAAAATGAATGGAAATGGTTCGCTACACGTTATCCTTCATGCATTAACTTCTATTAGGAAACAATACACATAAACAAATATGAAATAACCGAAACATATACTTGTTGTTCATGTCATGTAAAAGGATTGTTCTGCGAGGCACGCAGGGTTCTTTAGAAAAAAAAAAATCCACATGAAGTAAAAGTTTACCACGTGGATAAAAGGAAGCACAAGCCCTTTCACAAAAATCGACCTCCGCAGAGCTGAGACCCTCATGACTCTCACACAGGAAGGAAACGCGTCAAAACTTGCCACTTTTTTTGTCCCCATGAAATGTGCCCAGCCTGTGCGTCGCCTCGTCCTCGGCTAACATCAATGTTTGTGGTGTACAGAAAAAGAACAGAGCAATGCGGGTGTTAGATTGCAAAAAGAGGATTGCAAGATTGCAGCTGCACTGCGTTGTGAGCTGTAAGCTAAGCTGTAAACTTCAAGTCAACAAGCAAAAGTCCTTTTTTTCACTTTTCTTTTGAGCTTTTTCAGATAGGATGGTTTAACAGCATCTTCCAGAATACACGTCTGCTTTAGACTTCTGCTGAATACGTGGAAATCAACCAATCATCATCAGGAGCAGAACCAAATTTGAGTTGGTGTCTCTATCTGAATACTTTCCAGTGGTCATGAACAAAACTCATGTGGGTGTCTATTACATGACAGACTGCTCATACATGAAACTGTTCACTGTTCCTATGAGATTTCGTTTATAAAAACATCTCACCACATGAAAACTTAAATTACCTGTTTATTTACTTCAAAACAACCATCATATAACATTTTTATAAAACGCTTTTTTCACTAAGCACACATTTAGACAGTGTCAGATCCACACTAAAATAAATATATTTAAAGATGCTACAACTATATCGGCGCGTTAGTGTTAACTGACTCTCTAAACATTTTTATTAAAAGGCATAATATTTGTTTATTGCTTCAATTCATTTAAATCACCATTTTTAAAGATGGCAATAAAGAAAATGTGAAATATTTTCATATTATATATTATATCATATATCATATTATGCTACTCAGTGCAGTTATTACAGTCAACATAGGAATCATTTGGGTAAAGTGATGAGTAAGTTTCACTCCTGCCTGAGACATTCTGAGCAGTTTACATTCACTGGAGTAAAATTATTATACACAATAAAAAACTATCACCCCCAACTCTTCAGATCTTGTAAAGACCAAAGAAGTTGGCATAATGTGCATGAGTAAGGTAACTGGGGTGCGAAACATTCACAAAAACTCTGTCGTATTTCTGCAGCTGCAGGACAGAGCCCAGGTAACTCTCTGAGGTCCAGGGGTGTCCTCTTTGCTGAGAGCAAAAACCGGCTCTGTTGGCCTCCATCAGGGTCATAGTCGTGGGTCGTCCTGCTCTCCTCACAAACATTGTGTGAAGAAACGAGGATGTAGGGGTACAGTCTTTAAAGATCAACTCCACACGTGAGTAAATGTGGTAGAGTCCGGTCTCGTTGACTTGCAGAGCACCGTCTTCATACCGGTAAGCCACCCCTCCAGATACGAACGCTCGACCCAAATGTGACTGCCACCGCAAAGTCTTGTAGAAATGTTCTTTTTCGATGCGTCCTGCAAGAGAGAGGGATTATGTTGCTTTAGTTTTCAATCTTATGTAGAACAGAGAATCGCTACAGTCACATTACACTGTAGGTTACATATTATTATGTTACCTATCACATGTGCTGCAGGTCTGTCATCTTTGTCTTCTCCAGTCAACCCAGGGTCATAGTGACCTGAAACAACCATCAGATTAGACAGATTAGAATCACATCACCTCTGTTTTTATGCTTTATTGTGGACATTGACTTTTTGTTGGGAACAATTCATGTGTGGTGTGACTTGTTAACACTTACCAATTTGCTTCTCAGCCAAATTAAACTCAGTCTCAGGTTTCGCCTTTATAGAGACAAAAGAGAAACAGAGGGATCTCAATACCACATCACACAGTTGCCTTTGTCTCAGTACTTTCGTCTTAAAGCCCTCTCAGAGCACGAGAAAGAGAGAGACAGAGAGAGGATATCCTGTCTCACCGGACCAGAGACCACAGATCAAGCAATTGAAATCCGTGGTTTGCATTTTTAAATGTCAGGGCAGCGCTGAGATACACAAACTCTTCAGATGATGGCAAAGTTTCAACAAAAGCTAATTAATTATTAAACTTTGGAGAGCTGTGTTAACTTTCCAGCTTGGTTTTCCACTCTCCCACCTTACTCCTCTCTATCACCCCCAGCAAAAGTTGTGAGAAGTCACACCTTTTTCATTTGCAGCTTTGCCCCCATTAAAAGTGAACAAGAAGCAACAGTGAACATAAAGAAATCACATTGACATTATCATTTCTTGGCAACTTTTAACCAATTATTTGTCCACTACTTATTACCATCTCTCTTGTTTACAACCTCAAAACTGCTGCAGTCGTTATTAATGCTTACTAATTCTGTAGAGGCTCTCTTTCATATCCATCACACCCAGTGGCACCTTACCTCTTTCATCTTTTTCAGCTCTTTCTGCATGTTGTAAATCTGGTAAGCCCCAATCCCCAAGGCTCCAAACACGAGCAGGAACAGCATCAGCACAATAAGGGCCCCACCGAAGCTGACTACCATGGTGCCCCGGCTCTTCTCACGGCTCCTCATCCTCTCCTGCGCAGGTGGGAAGGACCAGCAAGGTACAAGACTCGGCGGCTGAGCAGAGTTCTGCGAACCTCCACCTCCATCCACAAGGAACACCTGTGGGAGCGGGTAGCACTGGTCACAGCTCATGGTGCAAGGTCCTGTCGTGAGACAAACTATGTGTGGTGTGCATCTATCACCTCTGCATGAAGGAGGTGTGTCCTTTTTGTCTGAGCATCTCTGACTTAAAAAAAAACCAAAAAAAAAGAACCAAGCAGCTGTCAAGATCAACACCCACAAAAACCTCCCACACACAGGCCAAACATGGACTGAAGAGCACGTAACTTAAAAAGTCACACAAGCAAAGATCTATCTATCTTTCTTTTGTGGTGTGCATAATGCAAAGGTTCTCACTGCATGATGTTTACGTATAACTACAGTACCTTATGAAACTTTATTTCTCAGTTTTGTTTTTTCTTTTTTGTACTTACTAGTTCAACTTTTTCTTTAAACTGTGCATACAAAAAAGGTTAAGGGAGAGGAAGCTAGAGGTTTCAGTTGACCCCCACCTTACTAACCACCATCATGTCATCAGCATAAGGAGAACTTTTCACATATTCCACGAAAGGAAAGATTGAGCAACCACACACAATCACCTGGCCAGCTTGTCTTGTGGCTTAGGTAACACTTGTTAACTGTGCCGGGGATTTTTATTTTCAGGTGTCACTGTACCGCATCAAATCTGAACTGTGTCTATGTTTAATCTTCAACAAGTTTATGCTTCGTAATTAAAATGCTTTATTCTCACGTATCAGTCTCTATGAAGCGCAGTGTTGGTAAACAGTGATACGGCAGTTTCAGTAGCACATAAGAGTATTCTTGGTGGGATGCAGCTGCTGCCACATGAAAAGCATGTTATTTCTATGCTTTCCTGCCAGCTGCTTGTGAAAGACTGCTAGCGAGAGACAGCGATTCTTTACAGAGGTGAGAATTAACCCCAACCAATACCTCAGAAATGTGCTTACAGGAAAGCTAAAGATGCACACCGCTTTCCTCCCCACTCACTGAAGAGTTAATAGCATTGCGGTCTTTCTGAGACTCATAGGTAGGTTTCCCAGGATACCGAGTAATTATGCTGCCCCTTCATTGTGGTCGCAACGGTTTTTCATACTTCATCACTTCTTATCTGTTTAATCAAGAAATCCGGTTACAAAACTTATTTGGCAACTATTAGAGATAAAGATTTTCCAACCTCAGAGGTGGTACTTGATGCAAAAAAGCTTTGCGGTTGAGGGGGCTGCAACAGTCCTGACTCACATACTAAAACTTTGGCTCCTCTGTCAGTCTTGTATATTGTGTACAAGTTAATTTTGACAACTGCAAAAAGAAGCTCACAAAGGAGCCTCAGGCTCTGTCCACTGTTGCAAAAGTTTCATTTCTCCAGGCCCTGCAGAGACAAAGGGAAACCCACCTTGCAGGATGCACACAGAGCTCTAACTAAAAGGGTGACTACGTCAAACATAACCATAAAATGCACAGGGTGTCTGCACTCTATAAGGTGATGAGTCTGTTTCCCAGAAGTGTCATGCTGAAAGCGGTCCTCGCAGCAACAGTAGCAAGCAGCAATGGCAACGCAGCAGTGTTTAGGTGGGAGGGTGGGGTTTTGGGGTCTAACCAGGCCATGTTCAGGGTGACTGCTCCAGTTCATATACACCAGAGATGGAGAGTAAAATGAATCACTGAATCAGCATAAGTCTTTCTATCAATTACTGGCTGGTTCTCACACAGCCTCGATTCTTTCTGTTGCATAATGGAGGTAGCTGTGGTCTTGATGACTGATTACCCATATGAAGTAATGCCTGAAAATCAACATGAAATGAACGACATTACTCATGCCTTTCTTGCAGAAAATCATTTCTCATTTGCAGTTTCTTGTCGTGATCGACAGTCCAGCGGAATAAGTTACTAAAATCTGTCACAGCATAAAAAAAAAGACATTTTCAAAAATGCTGTGATAACTTTGACAATATACATTATGTCCATATGAACCAACACCACTTACTTATGAATATGGAGCCACAAGAAACACTTGAAATCTGTGGAAATATATTTTATGATAAAAAAACACAAACATCATGAGTCACACTCCTCATCAGAAGAAGAATAACAGTCTAGTCCCAGGACATGACCTGTCCTCTCTTCTGTTGACCCTTGATTGGATGATTTCCCAGGTATCCTCTCCGCTCCTTCACAGTCTGACTTACAGTCTTGGATGCCACCTTTCTTCGTTGCCCCGTCATCATTCTCTGCGTCTCTAGCTTGCAGTGAAAAAGTTTGCCTTAATGAAGCGTTGACAAGGTTTGGCAGGCCAGACTGTAGCACCCTGGCTAGGCTCTGTGTTTCAGAGGAGCCTCGCTGCACTGATGGTCCTCTGAATGCAGCAGCGGCCACAGCAAGCTTTGTATGGTCGAAGGCGAGGGGCTGGTCCTGGTCTGCACAGACGGCCTCTGGGTTTTCTGAGACTGGGTTGGTGGGGACAGGGGTTTGAAATCTGGTCCTCGAATGAGTGAGAGGTCCCTGTGTCTCTGAGGTTTTGCAGGCCAAATCACTTTCACCTCCACTCCGCTGACTGCTACTGCCGTGTGACTCACAGGGCCGAGAGTTTTTTGCTGTAAATGAGAGTGAGGAGACACAGAGTGATGAAAGGTTGGATAAGTAATAAATTAAAGTTCTGCAGTTGGACTTTCCAAAAAAAAAAATCAGCAGCATTGATCAGGAGAATCTGCAGAGAGCACAATGCATCTCTGAGGATGATCAGATAATAGTTTACTATCCATATTTCCCAACATTCCCATCACCCATCCCTCTTTGTATCGAGCTCTTCATTGGGATATTCAACCACAGCTACTTGTAATTCTGATACTGTTGTGAACTTGCAACCTGCCTCTATATTCTGGCTAATATTCTTGGATGAACTATTCAAAAGAGGAGGATGATTAAAAATCTATACACATTTGTGACAGAATAAAGGAAAACCCAACACAGGGTGTCTTAGTAAGGTGTTGGGACACCACGTGCCAGCTTCAGTGCACCATGGCATTTATTTTTTCTCTAATGGAGCTAGTGAACTCTACTGCTGGTGGGATGAACATCATTTTTCCCAAAGATATTCCCTCATTTGGTGTTTTAATGATGGTGGAGAGCGCCGTCTAACATGTCAGTATAAAATCTCTCATAGATGTTCAGTTGGGTTGAGATGTGGTGCCTGTAAGGGGCCATAACATATGATTCACATCATTTTCATACTATTCAGTGACTCCTCTTGCCCTATGGATGGGGGCATTGTCATCCTGCGTAGAAATGTTTCATCATGAGATAAAGGTGATCACTGAGAACAACTCTGGATTGATTTGCAGTGAGCCTTTCCTCTAAAGCAACAAGTTGACCCAAATCATGCTGCAGCCATCGGATCCCCTCACTGAAGGATTCAAATATTCAGGTCTGAACGGTTCTCTTGGAGTGTGTCAGACATACACTCGCCCACTTGTCGAGAACTTGGTGAAGGATGAGTCATCTGACCATACCACTTTGTTCCACGTCTCTGTGCCGATGGGTTTTGCACCACTGAACTGTCAAATGTGCATTCATCTTTGTAATGAGGGCAATAATATTCTCTCTATGTGATTGTCGACAGACTCTTCTTACTGAGAGTCTGATCACGTCATATGCCGACATTCTCAGTCACCTGAGGAAGAGTCGCTCTTCTGTTTTTCCTCGCATCTCAGTAATTTACCAGCAATCGTCAAATGTGTGCCATCGACCACAGTTTCCGCTGCAATTTAGTGACGTCTCTCCGATAGATCCAAATGCAGACTTTTGTCACGGTTCCTATTCAAACAGCTGGGCAGTTTTTGTGACTGATGTGACTCAGATCTTCTCCTCTTGCCATCTTGGATCTTAAATCAGAATCAACTGGACCTGCTCAGTGTTTGTATGCATGCCACAAAGAGTGATTCGATATTAAATACTTAACTGTACCATGCAGTGCAGATGTGTGTCACCTGTCTGTATCTAGAAGCTGTTGGTTAATAATGACACATGATTTTACTCTATGTTGGAGATATATCATAACCTTTTACACACTGACCATTAACTGGAGAGTCTTGTGTGTCAGCTCTCCTCTTGCTGTACGCTCGAGGAGTCCATGGCTTGTGTTTGCAGGAGGGGTCAAGAACTCGCAGTTTGGAGATGAAGCTTTTGTACTCTCTTTCTAAAGCCACAATGTGCAGCTGGAACTCGGCTATCTTCCTCTCTGGATAATGAGACAGCTGGGATTGCTGAGATGCAAAATACAAAAAACAGATATTGTTAAACGTGGGGAAAGGAAGGGAATTCAGCGTCATTATGAACTATCTCTCTTTCACCTACCTGCAAATAATACTCGATTTCATTCTTGATGCTGGGGATCCACTTTTTCACAGAGGAAGCTGCATTAAGCGTAGACTGCAAAGAAAGCGTTGGCTGTAACAAACTAGTCCAAGTGAAAATGAATTGTTAAAGATAACAATTTATTATGCTGTTTATTACCAGTTTGGGTCTCCGCTCATGTACATCTTTGAGGCGTCCCTCTGCAAATAAGATATTGAAAGAAAACATTACACGAGTCATTCCACGACACCGGTATAATTTCAGTCCCTCTGATCTTTTTCAGTGCATTTTATCTATAAGGTGACTGAAATCTATTTTTTAAAGTTGTTTTTATATCAACTGAAACGTCCCCTTTTTAAAAAAAAAAGTATCTTTATATAAGAAGTTATCTTGTTTTTTTCAGGCTCCACGTATTTTGTGATTTTGTCCCTCGTGGCCAACGCTGAAATTGCACTTGGAATATGACTTATAAAAAAGTCCAAACATTTTGCCGTTCACGTGAACATTCATCTGTGTTTATTTCTAAATAAATTCATGATTATTCATTAAAATTACATTATTCACATTATCACATATAATATAATATAATATATAATATATAATAATCACATTATTTAGTTTTACACAGATCTTTTACTGATCATTATGCAACACAAGCAACAGAAAGTAACATCACAGACGTCTTCTGAACAACATGGTCACACCTACATTTTAATTTACTATTTTTTAAAGTTCATGAAAAAATTATTTAATGTTTGTTGAACTTGAAATAAAACTTGAAACTATGAAATATTTCAATATTTTTCATCACAGTATTACAAAAAGTGGTAGAGTAGCAATACTGTGAGATTTTATGTAAGTTTTATTTTTGCAATTATTGAATTAGAGTGAGGGACATCTGATTAATAGCAAAATGTTGATTTAACTACAAATACATATTATAATCGTATTCACTCTTGTATTAGTGTCCATAACTATGGAGGACTAAAAGTGCCAAAATTAATTAAATAAATACACCATTAAATAATTACTTAAATGTGTCATTAATTAATTAAAATTGGAATTAAATACATTCCTTTTATGTAAATATGTAAATATATATATATATATATATATATAATCATTTCACTATTTAATTCATTTACATTTACATTTCATGGTCCTGTGTTGCAGTGCTTCATGAATTGTCTAACTGTCAAACTCGCCCATCAAAGTCAGCGGGTGGGGCTAACGCTAATCTAGTCTGATCCATTGCTTTGGTCTGAAGTAGAGTGCCTGGCTAGAGAAAATGGAGGATCTTCATGAACTTTCTAGGGAGTTGGTGAGAGACGTTTTAGACTTAGCAGAGGATGTGGAAGCAGGACCTGCTGACCCAGAGCATGTAGCGAGTAAAGCAGAGGAACTTATTGAAGTTCTTGGAGTTATTTCCGCACCTTCCGAGCAAGATATTGACCGTAGAGTGACTGCAAATTTAGAAGAGGTAGTCCACCAGTAGTAGTCCAGACTTTAGTAGAAGTCTCTTTATCTGTCTGTCTGTGTCTGTGAGAGAGAAGGATAAAATGGCAGACATTCAAACTGTATTATTGACAGTCATTGTTATTATACAGAGAGTTCAATCAAGTTAATCACAGTCAGGCTTGTGAGGTCCAGGCTTTGGTAGCCAAGCAACCAGGGTCAGGTGGAGCCCACCAATCAGAGCAGAGCAAGCAACGGCAGCGGCTCCTGTGACATTTGACAACCCTGAGAGAGAGAGAGGGGGAAAAACGTCTGAAAGTACCCCTCGAACAACAAGGCTTTTTGGCCAAACCGTAGTTCCTATCACTGAACCGGGTTAGGGTTAACCTGTGATGGAGCGGCAGGTGTCTGCGGAGCCGGAGGAGTTCTGCTCAGAGCTTCCTCAGTCAAATGAGCTGCTTCTCTCAGCAGCTCCAGGCAACTTCTAGACATTTTGTCCTGCACGCGGCCTCAACATTTGGGGTTAGCAGGGCCGAGTCTTCCCCTTGATGTTTAGACGCTGGCGGTAAAGTTTTGTTTAATAGAGTATCTAAACCAACGTAGAGGTGAATAGCGCCACCCAGTGTATTGGAGTATGTTCACTAGCTCTGCATCAATCCATAAATGTAAATGTAAATTAATTAAATAGTGAAATGATTATATATGTTTTGTTTTGTTTTTTACATGAAATGAATCGGTATTTTAATGAATTAATGACACGTTTAAGTAATTATTTAATGGTGTATGTATTTATTTATTTAATTTTGGCACTTTTAGTCCTCCATACATAACGGGGTTGAAGACTAATGGTGCGCATATCATGAACTAATGACTTTTAATAACAGAGTTTGATGCCTGAGACGGGAAAATATGTTTTTCCTGAAAGTTTAATATGTCCTTAATTTTGTGCGGATGTTCAGAAAAGTGACACAATTAGATCATGTGGAAAAACAGCACTATAAAGAAGGGATGTCTGCCTTTTAATGTTGCTTACAGAGCTGATAAAGAAGACATCACAGGAACATTAGACACACTTTAACTGTCAGTCAGCATCTCCGTGCCTAGCAGTTGAAGCTAGCCGCTCGCACAGCATTGAGTTTTATCGGTTTAAATATGAATTAAATCACCGTCTTTGTTTAGTGACTACCAGCTGCTTACCCTCTCTCTCTTTCTGGAGCCAGAGTCTGTTCAGTCTCCCTTGTTGTTTCTCCTCGTTTCTGGCCATTTCACCTTCACCGTTCACTCCACAGCCCGTTAGCCGTTAGCCGTTAGCCCGCGGCTCAGGCAAAATAATGTCACGTGACACAGAGTGGCTCCGCTGACATCTCGCGAGAGTAACTCCCAACGTCCCAACGTCATTAAAATGCTGGAAACCTCAATGTGTCTATGTGTGTGTAGACATAACATGAAGTTTTATATACAACCTTTGGGCGATAAACTAAAATACAGTCAGCATCCTGTTGCGTGCAATTGCACTCTGTAGGTGCAACTCCGTGACATACTGAAATGAATACAGAGTACTGAAAAATAAATTACAATCATATTTAGAATACTATTATTATCTGTAATGTCCCGTTCATGACTTCTCTATTAATATCGAGAACCCTGTGATCAAAACGCAAGGGACCTGAGATGACCTCCACAGCCAACGTACACAAAGACACTAGAATGAATGGATGTGGGGGTGGGCCCATATAGTAGAATACATATTTACAGGGTCCAGGATTTTATGCTACATCCCTGCCAGCATCACTGCGACAACCAACACCTGCAGATTCATTCTCTACAACATTAGGAGGATACATCCATTCCTCACCCAAGGGCAGCGCAGGTTCTGGTCCAGTCCTCTGTCATTCCCACTCTGCGTACATTTGTTTCTGCACTATGTAACTTCATGCTCCGGGTACGATCTCCTGATAGAAGTATGTTTTCTGGTTTCGCTCTGATGTCCTCTGGCTGGTGCACATCAACTCTTGGTTGTTGACAGAGTTTCCTATAGTAAAGTAAACTGTTGTGAACTATAGCTGCTGTTAGCTAATGTTAGCTCAGTTTGTTAGCTGGACTGCCCGGACTGTGAGCTCCGAGCACCAAAGGAGTGTTAGTGTTTGTTTCTATTGATCTTGTACTGAGTGCCAGGCTGGACTGAACAGCACAGAAGCACTAATCATGGTAGCACATATATATATATATATATATATATATATATATATATATATATATGCTCCTGAGACAGTTCAGCACATAATAGCAGGGTGAAGATGCTGGCAGGTAAAGCATACATGGAATGCTATAACCAAGTGGCTGGCATAGTGTACAGGAACATCTGCACTGAGTATGGGCTGGAAATCCCAAGGTCAAAATGGAAGACACCTCCTAAGGTGGTTGAGAATGACCAAGCCAAGATCCTGTGGGACTTCCAGATCCAGACTGACAAGCAAACAACAGTCGGGGACCACTGCCCTGCATGTTTTAGATGTTTCCTCCTCCACCACACCTGATTCAAATGATCAGCTCGTCATCAAGCTCTGCAGTGGCCTGATAACGAGCCACTCATTTGAATCAGGTGTGTTGGAGCAGGAAACATCTAAAACATGCAGGGCAGTGGTCCCCGAGGACCAGGATTGGGAAACACTGTTCTACTATATAGGCCCACCCCCACATCCATTCATTCTAGTGTCTTTGTGTACGTTGGCTGTGAAGGTCATCTCAGGTCCCTTGCGTTTTGATCACAGGGTTCTCAATATTAATAGAGAAGTCATGAACGGGACATTACAGATAATAATGATATTCTAAATATGATTGTAATTTATTTTTCAGTACTATGTATTCATTTCAGTATGTCACGGAGTTGCACCTGCAAGCGCAAGCAACAGGATGCTGACTGTATTTTAGTCAAGCGCCCAAAGGTTTCAGAGTCATTAGAAGAGTTCACATCTCATCAGTGATTTTTATATTACAGTTGCCTACATATTTTTGATTTCTCTTAGATACTTTTTGCGTATCATTATACTCTGGGCCATGTTAAAGTGAAAATGCATCCATTATCATGACAAAGCGTTTTCTGATGCAACAGTACTGGTTCAGAGCACAGCAATGCAACGGAAAAATGTTACGGGGGGATTCAAAAGAAATAGGAGAATTGCAGTGAACTGCAAATGTTGCCTGTGTGACAAAACACAAAACTAGAGTAAAAGCCCACCATGACCTTTCTGAGTCTTTCTTTGGTTTTGGTTTTGGTGTCGGTTAGTTGTTCTTGATCTTTTCTTGAAATCTTGCCGGAAGGAACACATCATATGATCATTCAGTACAATTTACATGTCAGCAGATCTTTTTGTTGATAATAGGTACGTGAAATAAAACAATAATATATCTTTGACAGCATATTTTTTTAACCTAAACAACTGGGCATGGGCACACAGCAACCACTGCAACACAAATTTTCAACAACAACCAGAAACTACAATGAACATCACAACCTTATAGGACATATATGCAGTGTAAAAACACAAAATTAAGGGGTTATCATTAGCTAATTAGCAATAAATACAAGTATAGCGGAGGTTGTATTGGACTGAAATCATTGTATACCCTGTTGAAGTCATTAGAATTCATAAACTTGGGGCCATGATTGTCTGTACATAACCTATACCAACAGATATTGAGAGATTTCAGTTGGGACCAAAGCGGTGGGTCAACCAAGCTCAAAATTAATTTGTTTTTTTGGTTTCTGCTCATTTATGCAACAAAAACACCTTGAAGAATATATATTTAGGGTAACCTCTCTCCCTTTATTTGATAAGAAACATTTTTCTCATGAGTAAAGTTGCGATCTCCTCATGTTGTGCCGTGTCTCCACTCTCTGCCACCTGCAGTGGGGTCTTGTCCACATTATTGGTAGCCTGCAGATTCACCTTCTTCTGTCGTCCCATGTGCCCACCATGGCCCCAGTTTACAAGCCTCTTTACTACCTCCTGGTGTCCACCTCGTGCAGCACAGTGCAGAGGAGTGTCTTTACTCTGATCTGTATTGTTGATCTTTGCCCCAGCCTCCAGGAGCAGCACCACCACACTATCATGGCCCTTCTCAGCTGCCGCATGAAGTGGCGTTTTCCTCCATGTATTCCTCTCGTCTACCCCCTTGTTGTTGAGTAGCTGTAGAAGTGCTGAAACCACGTTGGCATGCCCACCGGCTGCTGCGTAATGAAGAGGTGTGGAGCCATCCATGTCTTTAGCCCCTCCCTTAGCCTTGTGGGACATCAGTGAAGTCACCACGTCTACTTTCCCCTCCATGGCAGCCAGGTGAAGGGCAGCTTTTTTCTCGTTATCAGTGGCGTTTGGGTTGGCTTTGGCCGACAGCAGCAAGTCTACCACACGGCCCTCTCCCTGGGAAGAGGCTGCCCAGTGCAAGGCTGTCCTCCCCAGTCTGTCTTTGACACTTGGGTCTGCCTTGCCTTGAAGAAGCTGGATTACTGCGTCTGCATGGCCCTGCTGACTGGCTATATGCAGAGGGGTCAACCCATCCTGGGCTACTGCATTCACCTGAAAAAATGACACACAACTCTCAGCCGCCACAAATGTAAACATCTACAAAATGGACACTCATGACCAACTGGTATGACGATTACCTGTGCTCCAGCCCTTAACAACACATCAACTATTTCCGGCCTGTTGCACTGAGCTGCGAGGTGTAAAGGGGTTTGGGCTTTCGATCCAGTAATGTTCGGGTCTAATCCCTTTTCCAGCAATGTTTGCACTATAGACACACTACCGCTTTGGACAGCCAGGTGCAACGCTGAGGAGAGGTCGGATAAAGTAGCATCCAGTTTGGCCTGTTTTGCTACTAGTACTCTGAAATGAAAACGGTCACTGTTTAATACTTGGTAGACTGGAAAATACAGAAAAAGGAAAGACTCAAATATGGCAAATATAAGCAATTGAGCAATCAGCATATGCTCTCCAATAAAATCATATTGGACAAAGTGAATTGTGGACACATATAAAGACAAACAAAATCAGTAACAAGAAAGAGCTTCAGTAATGGTATCTATAATATATTATTTGATATAGAGAGAAAGATATGGACATTATGACCCCATATTTGTGTAATTGTGTGTTAAATGTTTATATTTTTTTATGCTGCTGAAAGGCTGTTGACCAGGTTCAGAAGAACAACTCACATCACACCCTTCTTATCTGCTTTACATTAGTTTCCCACCAAGTTCAGGATTCATTTTAAGGTTCTGGGTCAGGGTCAGGCACCATGCACATAGAAAATCGGCTACAACTTTCTATCACTAGTAGGTCACTTGGGTCTTCTGAGCATGGCTTACTGCTTATTCCTCAAAATGTTTAAATACTAATACAAAATTTTAAAGCCACTGTGTGTAAAATGGAGCAATAGTTCACACTGATGCCCCCTGGTGGATGTATTAAGAAATACAGTTGCAGTCACTAACACGTACTGCCCTTCCTCCACACAGGTTTGACCCAGTGACACTGAAAATGAAGGGCCGAAAGCAACAAAGACTGCACCAGTTTTAACTTGGACTGTCACCAGATCATCATGTATGCCACCAGAATATGTCAGTGTGTCTTAGCGACAGTCTACTTGTACAGTTACCTGAAGACTTCAGTGTGCCCCAGTGCAGCTGACAATAGGAGAGGAGTGTAGCCCTGTTTGTCTGACATGTTCACATCCGCCCCGCTGTCTATGAGAGCAGCTACCACTCCATCGTGGTTCTGTTGAATAGCTGAGAAAAGTGTTTCTTCACGGAGAGATCCTCTGGCATAATCTGTGGTTTAAACAAAATATAATGTGAAGCCTGTAAGCTTCATGCATTATTTATGTGCAATTAAAAACTCCAAACTCTAATGCATTGTGATGCAGCATACTTCATGATGTTAAATAAATACACACCAAGCAGCAGATGGAGAATTGATTCTTCATTGAGCTTAATAGCTTCATTTATAACATCATAGTCAACTTTAGCCCCTGCGTTTAGAAGGACGGTCACTGTCTTCACATTGTTTCTGGAAACTGCATAAAACAGAGCAGTTTTTTTGTGGTTGTTTCTGGCATCAACATCAGCCCCACTCTGCAGCAATATCTCAGCCAGCCTCCAGTTATCTTCCACAGCTGCTGAGTGTAGAAACATGTCCCTCGTGTGGCTCTCAGACTGCTTGGCCTCCTCCTTCACCAGGACTTTGACAGGATTCAGGTGTTCATTCTCCGCTGCCAGGTGAACAGAGGTTTTGCCTTGTAGATCCAGAGTGTAGATGGGGGCCCCAGCCTGGACGAGGGCTCTGACTATCTCAGTGTGACCCCTGCTGGCTGCCCTATGAAGAGCTGTGTGACCCTTATTATCCTGCAGGTCCAGTCTGGCTCCTTTACGGATCAAGAGCTCAATGATGGACAGGTGACCGTACTGAGCGGCTACATGTAATAGAGTCTCATTGGAGGAATTGACAGTGTTAATATCAGTGTTTTCTAACAGCTCCTCTAGCAGTATTACCTCCCCATCTGTAGCAATCATGTGGATAAGATTTTCTGCTCTACTTTGTGCTGGTTTATGCTCCTCTGGTGTTAAAACTGGCACAGTGCTCCTGTCTTCCTTTTCAGGGAGAGATTTCTTAGTTTCTTTGATGGCAAATAATATAGGAGTCTCTTTAGAGACAACTTTACTAGTAATTTTATCTATCCCCTCCTGGTCTCTCTCCAGCAAATATCCAATAAGCTGTCTCCTTGTGTCTCGAATATGCCCGTTCACATCACTAAGATAGGTCTTGATTTCCTGATAAAGGCTGGGTTCTGCCAGCATCAGACACGGATGGAAGAATTTCCGACATGCCCTTTCACCTCTGGCCTCCAGGATGTCCAGGACCCTGCTGTTTTGATCTTGGCGCGTCCTGATGGTCAAAACTATGGATCTCTTGGCTGCTGTCATGACTCCCTCTGTGACGAGATGATCCAGTAGATCCTCGGTATGTGAGATCCCATGAACTAGATCCATTCTCTTTGCCCGGATTACATCTACAGCATAGGGGTTGATGTAGTTTGGTGTTGCCTGAGCATCAAAACCTTTTAGTAGATTAAACATTTTAAATATGCTGGGAAACTAAAGGATTTACGGAGCCTTCACACACAGCAAGTCATTGTTATTACTTGCGGTTCTGGCTGTTTGTGTGTGGTTTATACCTTATTGCTAAGTGAAACTCCTCACCCATAGCAACAAAATATAGACAGAGGCCTTCACCATACAGATCTGCACCCGCCCTTTGTGAGATTATGTGACCAGCTAGCACGGTTAGATTTCTTTAGATGCAGCACGACATTCATGACAGAAGTCATATTAATCATTATTAAAGTTTGTAACTAAAATAATAATACACAGATTCTTCTGATCAGTGTAACATTGTTATGTTGACATTGGCATGTGTGGGTGCAGAAGTGGTGCACTCCCTGAATAACATATTAACATATGTCAAAAGGCAATGAGATATCTAATCATTAAAACCTATTTTCTGAAACAAACACAAGCCTGAAGTATATTTAGATTGTAATAATTAATTATATTTTTAACTACTATTACTGATTGGCATTTCAGATTTGTAGCTAGTTGAGGTACAGATAGTTCTACTTTATATACTGTTTGATCTATAACACTGCGTGATATTACTGTGTATATTTACATATGCATATGTATGTAAGATGGTTATATATTTTATATGTATATGTATTAATCTGCAAAGTAACTTTTCATCACAACTGTCAAACAAATGTAGTAAAAATGTACAATATATCCCTCTCAGATGCAGTGGAAATATAAGTACCTCAAAAATATACAGCAATATACAATATGCAGCCTTGATTTATTTTATTTATTTCATTTTATTATTATTTTTACATTGAATATGGTGCGTTTTGTTGCCGTGTTAATCTTTTTCATTGATTTGCCCTTGGTAACTTCTCAGCACCGTATTATGCAGAGATTACAGAGTCGATTCACTTCCCGTAATACACGCCTCCTGCGTCGTGACGTAGATCGTCCGAGCCTTCCCTCTCCTTATATGGTAGGAAAGGACTCCGCTTTCCGGAATGATGTCATGCTGACCCAAGTTTGTGAAATCAAAACAGGTAAAACAAAAGAAAAAACAAACAAAATAACAAATAAATAAACAAATAAACAAATAAATAAATAAATGTACCCATAGACCATCAGTTTTCTTAATTGGTTTATCGTTAATAATTGATATGATTGAATATAAATGATTAGCAATTGAATAATTGAGTGATTTTATTTGTTTATGAACGTATTAAGTTAAGAAAAAGGTATATTATCTGCATGTATGCATAAAACCATGTTATGAAAACCTTCTATAAGGATTTATAAAGACTAAATTAAAGAGAAGAAAAACAAACAATAAAGAGAGAAAAGGAAAGACAAAGGAAAAGAAAGAAAAACATCTAAACAATGTGGCTACTTGGGCAATGCAGGACTATAAAGCACGTTTTGTTCACTTGAGTCTTTACTATAGTTCGACTAAAAATATCCTCCATGCCTCTAGTTAATAATCTGTTCAGTTTCTTTGACACACTAAATCAATCACGACAGATCTGTGTTCATTTAAGCGCAAAGAAACAACTGATGAGCCAACACAAGCTACAGTGGAGCCATGAATACTTTGAGACAGCAACGTTTCAGTTCACCTTTCAGGTAAGAGCCGGTCTGTGTCGCCCTCTAGTGTTTCATTATGAGCAGGACACACTGGTGTCTCGTGAGTGTTGAAGGCATAACAAGGTGTTGTCATATCTGACCTGTCCCACCACATTCACGTGCTGTTATTATGCAAGAATGAGACTATTAATAATGTTTGATGTGTTTACCGTAGAAGTGAAGTCAGAGTTTTCTTATTTTGAGTTGTATACAACCCTAATCTGTTTTAAACTGTATAAATTTGAGGTATACTACTAATAAATGTATATTGTTTCTATGCTGGTCATAAGTGGAAATATTTGAATAGGTTTTATCAGCATTACTGTTTTATAAAACAGTAACTTATATTAGTTATTTCTTATATTTGGTTTTGTGTCAGTGAGACTCATATCTTGTGTTCTTTGTTTACATTTTGATTATTGTTTCTTCCTTTAAACTCATTTTTACAGCATACTCATTGAGAGTACACTACATGGCTACATGTTAACAGAAAATATCAAGTATATACAAAACCACAGTGGTGCTTTTACATTTTACTGAGTTCATATTAAGTGATGTGTTATTCGACCTGAGACTTCATTTGAATTTGTTTCAACATGCTGGTATTTTTTTATTCACAACAGGACAAGAAGTAATGTTGAATAACTGAATGGCGCAACAGCACAGAGGATGGTTTGTGATTTTCCTCTGATGTGTCAAATCAGTGCCACAATCTCAGATGTCTTCAGTTGAGATTCATTGCTTACTTCACCCTGTTGTAACAGTGTTGCAGTAACAACTTTTTACAGAGTCGTAGTGTCATATAGTGATAAAACCTTGAGAACAATGGGAGGCTTTGTGTAATATTCATACTCTCCAGGTAGGTCTGTGTGTGTGCTGAGATGTAAAGTGGAGATCTTAAGCTCTCTACAACCCCAATTTGCAGATCTGGCCTCCATCAGTAGTAAGTGAGCCTGGCCTGTCAGCTGAAACACAATCACTTAGCCTGGATCAATAATAGCACTAATGGAATTTACCTTGAGGTACTGGGAACTAGCAGCTCTTGCAACATGTTGCAACATGTTTTATTGTTTGAGCTCCTGACATGGCACACCCACTTTTTTTCCCTGTCACACACACTTAGAAGAACACAGAGGCAATGTTGCTTCATTTTATCTGGTTTATTTTCTTAAATATTGATTAGTTTCTGAAGTGCTCAGAAAACAAAACATAAAAAAATTATACAGTATTCTTATTACAAATGGTAAACATAAGTACTCCAAGTTGATCTTATATACATATAACAATGAGTGAAACCCCATTAAACAACTTTAGAAAAAAACAAGTAAATCTTGAAGCTTTTCTAACTCAATTTCTTACAATTAAGAAAAAAGTACACTGTACTGTAACTCAGAAGTCAGGCAGCTTTTGTTACAACTTTTCAGCCGTTTAGAGTTGGCCTACACGCCCAAGTTTGAGGCCATTATGGCTACAGCAAGAAAAGTCTCTATTGCAGTTTCTTAAATCCTCTAATACTGAATTTCTCCTTTGATGGTCATGATAAGGTCCATGCAGAGCTGGGTGTAAATCAAGAAAACTTCAGTCCTGTCCAGTTCTGTAAAAAACACAGCACGAAACAGAGACAGAAAGGTATCCTGCTTGTTGCCATGCCCCCCTCTGGTTCATGGCTTACTGTCACTGTCCCGAGCCCCTCTTCTGGGACGCGCCAAGGTGGGGGGTGCGCATGGCACTCAGGAACTTTAGCGCGGCCCCCGGTCCTGCCAGTGTGTCGCGCCACATCATCCCAAATCCCCTGTCACGATTTCGGGAGATACAGCCACTCACTATCACAGGAAGCGTCCGTTTCGTTCAACTACAGTCTTTTTTTTTCTCTCTCTCTCGCTCCTTGCCATCTCTGACACCACCTCAGAAGGTCTGGAGCTGCTGCGTTAACATGAGCTGACACCCGCTGTTGACGTGGTTCATCACCTTCTGCTTCAGCTGGGCCACCTGCTCACGCAGCATGTTGGCGGTGGACGCGAGCTCAGAGTTTTGGGACTTGAGGGTCTTGACTTTGTCCTCCAGCCTTGAGATTCGCTCCAGCTTCCTCTTCCGGCATTTGGAGGCAGCGATGCGGTTCCTCATCCGCTTTCTCTCGGCCTTGATGCGCTCCTGGTTCTCCATGTCGATTGGGGAGAGAGGAGGGGTCTCCCCGGGCATCTCAGGTACGGTTTGGGGCTCTTCTTTGAGCGCCGTGAGCCGGGGGATCTGGGCGGTGGATGGTTGCCCGTAGATGGGGAGCTGAGGCGGGGCAGTAGGGAAAGACATAGTCGGGGCTGAGGTGGTGTAATTTGGTGCCGAGACGGTGCTGATGGCCGGGTTGAAAGTGTTCAAGTCCTCATAAACCGGCGAGTCGGAGCGCATGGTGGCGTTGTTGTTATAAACTGTGGCACCGGCAACAGATGATACAGGCGGCAGGGCAGTGTTGACACTGGTCTGGGCAGCTGAGGTGACACTCACATTAGGTGTACCCGGCATGTGCTGGTGGTGGAGCTCAGCCAGGGCTCGGACAAACCCCTCGGCGAAGCCCTCCTGCTCATCGGTGACATTCTTGGGGCACAGGAACTGGGTCGGGGTCGGCGTGGTGGTGATGAGTCCGTTGCTGGACTGGATGATGAGCCGCTCCAACTCCGGGGACGCCAACTTCAGCAAGCCCACGTCAGGAGAGGTGAGGACGTCGCTGGCTTTGGCCCGGAGGTGAGGTTTCAGAGTGCCCGTCGGGTCGGAGAGGTTCAGTGTCATGTTGTGCTTCAGCGCTTTGGGGTTGCTGTACCCGTAGCCGGCGTTGTCGTGCTGGGAGAAAGCGTTGAGTGAGTCGTCATAGAAAGTAGTTTCCATCTTGGTATACATAGAAGAGAAACCGAAAAAAATGTACTATAAAGTCTTGTACAAAAACAACTTTTCGTCCCCCCTTTCTCTTCTTCCTGGTTTATCAGTTGAGGGGTAAAACAAAAAAAAAAAACTGGTTGCCAAACGTCCTTTCTGTGCGTAAAAACTTCCAAACTTTACGCACTGTCTTGACACAGGAATCAGGACTTACTTCGTTCAGCCAGCGACGGTCGGTTGTTCAGTTGTAACAGTTCACAAAGTATCCAGACTTGTACACTGACTCCGTGAATGAAAAAAAGCGCCGAGCGGCTCTCTAACTTTTACTCTCGTCAAGTCACCGGCACGGTGTGTGCTTCTCTCCTCCGCCTCGCTGTGTATATACTCTGAGTGGTACAGCGTGGAGGCAAACCTTATCTGCTGCCGCTGCCTCTCTAAAAATAGCCATGATGTCATGACGCGGCTCTCCCATTGGCTGGAGGGCGTGTCGCTGGGCGGGGCTCTAGCACTCCGATAAGGCGCGTTGCCTTGACGACCACCCAGAAGATTCTTGGTCTCGCGGTGGATTGTGGGATGAGGTAATGCTGTAAGGAGAGCGTGAGCGCGGTGCATTGTGGTATGACGTATTGTTTTTGAATATTTGGTTACCCGCTTTTACTGACAGTGGCGGGACAGCAGCTCCCGCTGCACGTCTCCGATTTACCGTCAAACTCTATTGTACTTTTTTATTAATCACACTTTGATCTATTTATTTAAACTTTTTATTCACAAAGACGTCTTTTATTTAACCACGTTTAAGCCTTTTAAAGTACAGCTGAAAGCTGAATTTCATGTCAAATCCTCGGTTTTTTTTGTTTTTTTTAAAATATATATTTATTTATAACAGCGGCTAATTTTACAAGAACTCAAATCCAAATGTACAATTCATTCTGCTGTTCACAAAATATAGGAACTTTGTACAATTTGGGAGACAGGGAGTGTAAGGTGCTAAAGGATTTGTTATATAGAGAGGTTAGTAAATTATAAAACTTAGTAAAGAGGGGGGAGAGAGGGATAAGTAGGTAAGAAAGAATTTAAATGAGAAAAAAGAAAACGGAAGAAAAAGAAATCCTCGTGTTTACAGTAAAATATGACTACGTTTCTCTTCTCTTGCTACATATTTATATTATTATACAGTTTTATAAAAGCCATATAACACCATACATGACACAATAAATGACGTACTACTCTCATTCTTACATTCAAGTTTATCATTTTGACTTTCACTTATAGAAAAGAGGTGTGAAACTACAGTAACATTAAGAGGATTTTTACTTTCGATTAAACTGAACGCAATTCTTGCCAGTAGACAAGTACGAGAGTCACTTCCAATGAGGCCATATCAACAGTGTTCTCTGTTTATAGAGGGGTTATTCATCCAAATGACACCCAAAAACCGATTCTAACTGTTATTTTATAAACTGCTGGCTGTATTTGTTGGAAAGTGGTACAAAAACTATCTTTTGTTTTTGGCAATTTGGATGTGATGACCTTTATCTGGCTTTGAAATAGCTATTTTGTGATAAAATAATAAAAATGACTTACAAAAATGTTACTCTATTCAACTTTTTATCTAAGTTTATCTGGCTTCAAAATGACACATTTCATTTTTGTACCATGATACAATAACTACAAAAGACCCTCATAAATTCTGTTATAAGATAAGGTAAGATAAGATAAGATAGATACTTTATTGATCCTGATTCACATGTTACAATAGTTCACATAAACAAGGTGGATAAGAAAATACTCATAAATATGAAATAAAGTGTTGTTTTACTGTTTTTATTTATTTATCTGTTTTTATTGTTTAGCGTGCTATGAGTGTCCTTAATAATGTTATCATTATTATTATTTTTCTATTCCATTTTGTTCTACAGTTTTCTACTCTTTGCCAAACATCCACACTGCTGCCAAATCAGAGCTCTAATTTCTGTGGGTGAATTGGAGAAAGTTGTGAGCTCAAAAAAAACTTGGAAAAAGCAAACCATCACTATGTAAAAACAAATTATATATTTTTCCATGCGTGCGAGCACTCATGGTGGAAACTCTTCTTGTTCTGACTGTCATTTTTGCTTCTCAGTCTGGGATATCATGGTGGTCTCTGGTTGGTGGTCCCCTATAAATTGTCATATATAGCACACATAGACTTCCCACATTTAGTTTTGACTACACTGAGCATGCCAATGGAGCTTAAATTTGACACCTGGGGAGGTTAATATAAACATAGACATATTTACATGTATAAGAAATGCATTAAAGCTCACTTATTTGCCTGAAGTGTAGAGCCAAGTCCATCTTATTGAGTCATGTACTTTGGTACCAGTCTTTCTTTTCCTTTAGTCACTAGGAGACAGATTTAATAGCACCTTTTTGAGAGCCCACATCTCAAAAGCTACATTTAAGACCTTTTACTCCTGCTAAAACTACAAATTGTTAAAGATAGATCTACAGACGGCTGTTCGTCCTCATAAAGAGAAAGTACATTTCCTATTATCCATGTCAGGGTGTGTAATTAGTGTAGTGCAGTCCATTGTCCCCTGGCCTTTGGTCAGAAATCACAGCTGGTTTAATGGCAGGAGGTTAACCGGTGTGTCTTACGTGTTCCCCTCTAGTCTTCCACACTCCCACTGTCTGGGTCATCTTCTGCCCTGCCAGCTTTACTGCCTACTATCTCCAGCGCACCACGTCTAAATATGTCCCCCCTGTGTGACAAGTAAATCAGCCCCCCGACGCTGGCTGGCTCAGCAAGGCACCTAAGGAGGATGAACCGGATCATAAAACACCACCACAGTCTGACTTTTTATGGCTGCTAATGTTGTCTTTATGTACTGTTGTATATGTCAAACCACGGCAATCAATAAAGTCAGATATAATCTGATCTAGTTGGTTGACTTAACTCACCTTGTGCAGTTGATTTAAATGCTTTAGAGAAGATTAGTTTTATGGTACAAACCTCTTTTCTTTCATTATTTTTCCTATGAACCAACTTAAATAATCTTTATTATTCTCTCATTTTCTTTTAGTTTCATTCACTTTGGCAAACATTTCATAACCATCACTTGGGGAAGCAGAATAAGGACAAATTGTTTAGTGGCTTGTTTACACTCAATGTTCCACTGGCACATTCTGAAATATTTATCCACTTTGGCTCATTCATCTATTCATGACTGCTTTTCTTCTGAATTAAAACACATGAAAGAATCATAAGTAGGTGGTCTAGAGCCCACCACCTGACAGCAGGGATCCTCATGTATGACTTCACCCATTGTCCCAAAACAGATGAATTAAGTTAGACTAAAAACATATGATGTCATTTAAAGTTATTATCTCATTTAAATTAAAAACTCTTTTCAGAGTCAGATCCCATGGCACAAGTCAAAACCTTGGTGCATTCTGTTTTATATACTTTCAAATAGTGTTTAATACAGCACACTTAAATGTTTCAATATGGCTAGAGCGCTGGATGGTTTGGGTCTGCTTTTCTTCCCTGGTTGCCATGCGTAAAGTTATAAAGGGGTAACCACAGCATGGTAGTTTGCCAAAGTAATTTTCTGTGTTGGAATGTATGGGAAAATTATCGTGGAGGAACCCTACTGTTTAAGTGACCATTCAACATGCGGTTAAGATATCCTGCTGCTGCCTTGGTTCACAGGCTGGACATTTGGTCAGTTATGGTCACCTTCAGCTCATATTCAGTATTGTCCTCGCATGTGGTACAATAGAGCCAGAGGCCTAAGACTGTTAATGTTACCAAACGTAGCCACATCCACTTATCTTATATTGATTTTTATAATCATTTTCTCATATAAATGATATACAGATTCTAAGTCAGACAGCAGACCGCATTTAACGGATTTTAGCTGATTCACTGCTACCAGTGAAACAGGGACTCTTGAAAACATCTGATTAGTGGAACTAACTAGAGACTTGGTGTTCTTATTGAATTATTTCTGGTTGGTGGAGCTAACTGCAGGCTCTCAGGACTTTGGGAAGTGATGTTTCACTGCTGTGGAAAGAACAAATTACTTCAGGATGGATGGATAGTTAGTGGGATAACTTAACAGCATTTTGCTACTTTCCATCTGTGGAAAATCCAAAATTATTATTAATAATAATAATAATAATATGGCTCTTCAAAACAGAACAGAAAATGCATCTGTTTCTTATTTTTTATGGCCAATGCCATTCTCAGTTGTTCACAGAGAAAAATGTATACAATGTTTGTGAATCCCAAATAAGTGCATATAGTATACAGCTGTCTACACTATCTTAATAAGTATGTTTACTTGTAGACTACAGCCATGGCAGCAACTCTGTGAGGCTGTACTAAAGGTTGAGTTATAGATACAGTGAGCATTTATACTTGTTTACTGGTGTGTCGTCATACACATGTTTTTCAAGTGTTGTGTTCCTGCTCAGCTGCATCCTGAGCTGAGGTGGTACAATTGGGCCTTCTGAGTTGTCTAATCTTCGGCCTTTTCTCCCATCATATCTCTCTCTCTCTCTCTCTCTCTCTCTCTCACTCTCGACACTCTCATCTTACCCCTATCAGTGGCCGTCCAGGCAGCAGGATTTCCCCTGTGATGGAAACAGGCTGTGGCCCAATTGTATTGTTTCAGCAGTTCTTTTTAGTAAAATCTCAGAGTGCTCTCTGTGTTTGTTCTGGTATCATTTAAAGTTAGAACACTGAGAACAAGCACAAGTGAAAAGAAACATAAAAAAAACAAAACATTTGGTCTTTACGTCAGACTGAACGTCCCATGAGATTTGCAGGGTCAGTGAGAGACAGTGAGACAGACTGCTGAAGCTTTTGAGACAGTGCACACTCACAATGGTCTTAACTGTGAGAACAATTGTTGTTTCAGCTGTTATGCGAAGGAAAAAAAAAGAACCCGACTGTGTAGATTGTGTGTTGGACTGGTCGTTAAGCAAGCTTGTACACTTGGACATGTGTGTGTGTGTGTGTGTGTGTGTGTGTGTGTGTGTACACGTCTGGGTCTGCCTTTATTGTAACTGTAACTACATGAATTATGAATTACTATATGAATTAGAGTGTATTTACACATATGTAGAATGATGTGAACTGTTTACATCACTGATTCCCTAACAGTGGTATAGTATCCCAGAGTCTATGTGGAAAAACTATGATGTAGCTCAACTAATTTGATAAAACAGAAATTAAGATTTGAGAAAAAAAACATAAGGTAAATCATTTTTTACATGAATGTATAGCTTTACATCCAAACTCTGTACCCTTTATGGAAAAAAACTCAGTTAACAGTTAATAATCTGTAAAATAACTTCAGTAAATCTATAGTTTTTGACATTTATTCATTATATATATATGATATTTTATTTTAATTTTCCCTTTTTTTTTCGCCAGCCACTGCTGACAGTCATTTGACCAGTGAAGGTTGAATATGCTATGCTATATGATTAAAGTCGGCTCTACTGGACACATAGTGGAAAAGTCTAATGTTTGCCTCTTTACCTCAAAATTAAAACATTTAAGACATGGTGGGTGGTGTCGATGAAGAGGTCTTCATGAGTTCTTCTGACAGGACTGTGGCAGTATGTCTGACAAGAAAAGCTTGAGAAACACTCGTCTACATGTTAAAGAGGGAAAGGGAACGTGGACTGAGATATCAGCCTCCACAGTGAGCTGTAAGGAGAGAATAAGTAGCCTGTGGCTGGATTTATTCTCCAGGACAAAAGCAAAGATATCCACACACCTTTCAATGAACAATTTCTGTTTTTTTGTCTGTCAAAACCAAATGTTCTTCCACACCTACTTCCTCCTTTTCTTTTGTTCCTTCCTCCACACACACACACACTCACTCACACACATGCCCGTCCTCACACATGAAGATCCCGTGGCAGCCATTTTTTTAATGAAAAAGGAGGGATGCAGCTAAGTGACAAATGTCCCTCTATCCCTTCTAGATTTACGACATGGTGTAAAAGGACGAATCATTGTGTTTGATTACTACACACACACACACACACACACACACACACTGAATCTCCTTGAGTGATGTCTCATTGTTCCGCCCTTCACCGAGTGTAGAATGAGTGTTTGATGCCTGTCTTTGACAGGGTTTTTTTCAGGCTTTGTTTTAATTAATTTGCCCATAAAATGAACTGTGATTCCCAGCAGCCTCTCTGGCACCCTCAGCCACAAAAGACTTTATTAGCTTTGACAATTAATCGTCGCTAACTACCCAGACTAATCACATCTTAGATTTATTGGTAGGAATCATATGGAATATTGATTGGCTCTCCCTCATTTTGACCCTTTCAGCGCACCGTAACTCATTCGGGCAAGTGCACAATGACATCATTGGGTGAGGGTGGGCACACTGCAGGTTCTTTGACTTTACTTTTGCTTTTTAGGCTACAGATGCTTCTTTTTATTGTAGCTGAGGCAACAGAACAACTTCAGTTAAAGGGTTACATAGACTGGGATTTGTATGTTTGTGGGGGTGCTTGTCTGCATGCGTTTTTATTTGTTGTCTCAGCGTAATTTAATCTATGAGAGTGGGTCTGGGCCTCATTATGTAAATTAAATAACCTCATCTAAAAAGAAAGGCAGAGTGAACCACAGCGGGACACACACACATGCACACACACACACAGGCTGCATGTGTGCACACACAACCTACTAAACAGTGTCAAAAAGGCCATTTACTTTGCCTGCCTGCCTGCCTGTGTGTGTGTGTTAATGCTTCTGTGTGCCTCTGAGTGTATGTGTGTGTGTGTGTGTGTGTGTACACTCAGAGACATGTACGAGTCCTCAGCTGGCTCTGTTCAGCCTGTAACAGGGAGGTGAGTGTGTGAGTGTGTCACCAGGGAGAATGATCGATAGCTATTAAAACCCACCAGTGCCTCAGTCCAGATGGAGGACTATTTGTGTGTATCTGTGTGTGTCTGTGTGTGTGTGTGTGTGTGTGTGCGTGCGCGTGTGCACATACGTGTGTGTGTGTGTGTGTATGTGTGTCTGTTTAGCCATGATCAAGCACTGTGTTTGTACAGGTGGGACACTATATGGCAGCAATGCTAACCTGTTCCACTCCATTTACCTCTGCAAGCTGGGGGACCTTACCAACCGCAGAAGGTGCGTGTCTGTGTGTTTTTGTTTTAGTATGTCTCAGGCTGCATTTGTGTGTTTGTGTTGTTTGTGTGTGTGTGTGTGTGTGTGTGTGTGTGTGTGCAAGTGTGACTAGGAGGTTGTCTGTGTGTGTGTGTGTGTGTGTGTGTGTGTGTGTTTAGACTTGCTGGTTATTCCAGCCTGGCTTCTCAGAGGCAATAAAAAAGCAAAGGGAGAAGAAGGAGGGGTCATGAAGAGAGAGGGAAAGAGAGAGAGAGAGAAAGAGAGGTGAGGTGAGGTGGGGTGGGGAGAGTGACAGGACTGAGCAATTGTTTTAAGTCAAGCAGCAGTTTCAGTCGGTGGTTGAAAGAGAGAGAACGAAAGAATGAAGAATGGGGGTTTGTTCTTTCTCATTTACTGAAGAAGAGCGAGCATAAATAAAGGCTTGTCACGAAGCGAGAGAAGCTTTTACAAATAAACCGTGAGGACTTGGCAAATATTTCTGAAATTAGACCCAGGCTTTATTGGATATATGATAAGTACAAGTGAACTTGATCTTTGTAGATTGAAGTCTTATGAAACAAGAGACATGCAACTGTAAAAAAAAAAACAAAAAAAAACTCATCTGCTCTCTATCGCTGTCTCTCTCTATCATCCACACATGCATGTGCACACTCACACACACACACAGAGATCATCCTCACCACCTTCCTCTGAGACGGCTATGAAACCCGATCACAGATCAATACTGAGTGGTGTTACAGTTGTTGGGAGGAGGTGGGCTCAGACTTTGATGGTTGTCTGGCTGTTGGTTGAGCAATATCATGCCACTTTATACTGTACTAATACCATGCCAGATACTTATTTCTGATTGGGTGGCAGGTGTTGGTTAAGTTTACACACCAGGATGTCTCAAACAATGATCAGATCAAGAGTTTAAGTACGATTTTAAAGCTACTTTGCTGAACAGCAGCCAACGTGGCCACAAGTGGGAGGATGATATACTTTATACCTATACTGTATCAGAAGTTACACACACTCACTTCAAGGGTTCAGTGTTCACACGGGCCTGCTGCCCGTAACCATAGCAACAAAACTTTTGCGGTTAAATCAAACGCTCCTCGCTTTGTCTGAGGAACCCAACAATTATTTATTTGTTTCTTTTTTGCTTTGGTAAGTTGCCATGGTGTGTGTGTGTGTGTGTGTATGTGTGTGTGTGTGTGTGTGTCAATGGTTGGAAAACACTGGACTCAGTGGACAGGACTCATGTGATCCATTAGTTTTCCTAATAGGAATATGTTGTGCATATTATCAGGTGCTACATATTGGCGCCAATGACCTTTTATGTGTGTGTGTGTGTGTGTGTGTGTGTGTGAGTGAGTGTGCGTGAGTGAGTGAGTGTGTGTGTGTTTGTTTTGGGCTAGGTTGGGCGAGGCTGAAGGGAGGAAACATGGGTGAGTGACAGTAGTTTGCTCTGTCTTCAAGTAATACCCCAGTCACTCATCATGTCTACCTGTAGCTGTCAGTGTGTGTGTGTTGGCACGTGTACTTTCACAGCACACAGTCGACAATGAAACTCCATCAATCTTTACTCTCTGAGTTTCTTTCCCCCTTTCATTGTTCAACCCTCTTTTTTTTTTTCTTAAATTATACATTTTTGTCTGTCCCATATCGCATTCATTCACTGTGGGTGTTTCCTCTCGCTGATTCTCTGGTATTATTGTAGGGATTTGCAAATAAATGTGTTGGTTGTCCTGTTGCCGTGCCAACCAAGCAACAAATATTTGGAGCTATGTGGCACCTTCCACCAACATTCCAGGATCTGCTGTTTTGGAAAGTTGTCTTTCTCTCCTCCTTCCTTCATTCTCCACCCAACTTTCACCCCCCTCCCTCTCTCTCTCTCTCTCTCTCTGAGCCTCCCTCTCTCTCTGTCACCCTTCACTGTCTCTCCCCTCCTCTTTTTCTGCCTCCCTCTAGATAAATGGACTCTTTGTCTCCTGGTAAAATGAACTTGAAAACAGTAGTTGGGACAAGTGGTTCTGTCTAACAGCAGGAGCACACACTATAACTGTGCACTAATGCAGATCAGGAATAGTAACTGCTTTGTCATTATAACTGACATGTCATTACTGTATATACTCTGTACACCTATTTAAGCTTTAGCTTGAAAAATATTTAATTTTGGCTGGATATGTCATGATTTAATGCACAAAATTACATGGCGTCAGTGCAATGTGCAGTATTGCAGACAAATACAACACCACCATATGTAGTTTCAAAACTTACTTGAATGGTGGAAAGTAACTACCTACATTCACTCGAGTACTGCGCTCACGTACAGTTTTGAGGTACTTTACTTAAGGTATTTCCATTTTATGCCACTTCATACATGCTGTGCAAACAAGTCCTCCATATTGTATCATTTGTCGGTGCCACAACTGCTGCAAATCGTTGTTGAAAAATAACCGTGATTTTTATGCATGCTGTGGGTATGGTTGGTCAGTGTGGTAGAAATGTATTAGACATAAAAGAATGTCTCTCCTCCCTGGAGGCATGATCATACAAGATTCTGTATTCTGTGAGACATACTGCATAAAGCTGAAGTAACGTTATATTAATTTTTTTGGTATGAACTGTGATACTGTGTCTATCATTACATGTGTATACATATGTATATGATATAGGTATAAATCACCCAACAAAGTAATTAAAATTAACGTCATCTTAACCAACTACAACATAAAAACATAAAAAGGCTGCTTACTTGTTAATTAATCTGTAATGATAATCCAATAGTAACACTTGGATGGACCATTTTCCATATTGAATACTTCTAGTTTTATAACAGAAATACAGAGTTCATATTCTCAGATTTTGATTGCAAGACTTTTATCTTTACTGGAGTAATATTACACTGAGGTATTGCTTCTTGTACTTGACTTATATTGACTAAAGGATGTGAATACTTCTTCTTTGATTTAAAAACTGAAGACAGAGCCAGCAGATAAGAACTTCCCCTTAACTGATGTGCCACTTCGATTTCATTTTTAAGTTTTCCTTCCTGTTCGCTTTGTGAGTCTGAAGCAGTGATCGGTGAATCCTCAGTTAATCATTAGATTAAGTTATGACTTGGCTGAGTTATTGCTGGGCTGCTGAAAGGCGATCAATTCTTTTAGCGTGAAATCTGAAACTTCTGACAAGTGATATACAAGCAGTGCCTGGGAATGTGCCCTTCTAAGGATTTACGTGCAGGCCTGCACACATACATACACACACACACGCACACACACACATACAGTGCACACAGTCCAGTTCAGTTTGCGAACTACAGCAGGGGCTATCACCTGCATGCAGCAGCAGTGTTAGCATTAGTGTGACTGCTGGTACGTGGAGTCCTGTCTGTGAGGCATCCAGCTCATCTGGTCTGTCTCGTACAATTCATCTTCGGGGTTCACAACACGATGTGTGTATGTAGATATATATATCCACAATATGAAACACAGTTTATTTTCTGATATTTAAATGTGACTTTGCTTCTGCTGACGCCCCATTGGTCAGTGCACGGACAAGAAGTGAACCTACTATGAGAGACAGAGGACTGCAGGATTCATAAGATCAATGCTGTAACGGTGCCTGATTTGCTATCAGTGTGTTTTTTTATATGTGCCCTTAGTGTTGGTGTGGTGGAGTCAATAGTCTTTGTGTCTTAAAGTAATCCATGTGTGAACACTAGACCAGTAAGTGTGCAGTGGGAGTGCTTAATTTCTAACTACTAATTTCTTTCTTACAAAGAAGAGATAGAGATCTTGCAGCATGCAGAGCGCGCGTGTGTGTGTGTGTGTGTGTGTGTGCGTGTGTGTGTGTACATCATTTCAGTTTGAGGTGGCTGCAATCAGTGGATAACTCTGTGGAATGCACTTCCGCCCTCTCAACCAATCATTAATCTGTATTTACTCAGTGTAGCTCGGGGCGCTCTGGCCGTGAGAAATGTTATCCAAATCACCTCTCTACTTTAGCACACTTACATGTGTGTGTGTGTGTGTGTTTGTGTGTGTGTTTGTGTGTGTACGTGTCCGTGTCTGTGTGCAGTCAGACTGGTTTGTCAGAGAGGAAGAGAAAAAAGTCTCAGACGAAACTGACTCTGGTGCATACACATATATGCACATGCTGTCCGTGTTTCACATACAAACACACACCAGTGATTGAGTGAGCAGTTGGAACTCTGTCTGCACTTAAAGGCCCGCCTCTATCTCAAGAAGGTTAAGGGCTACAGCTCTTATCGCATACTGATGCTGTGTGTGTGTGTGTGTGTGTGTGTGTGTGTGTGTGTGTGTGTGTGTGTGTGTGTGTGTGCGTGTGCGTGTGTGTGTGTGTGTGTGCGCGCGCACATGCATTAGCATGCTTGTATGTGTGTGTTTGTATAACCCTGTGCACATGTGTGTGTGTGCATGTGAATGTTTGAGAAAACACAGACTGGCTCATGGGACTGCTCAGGCCGTGTGTTTTGGCTCTGTCAGGCAGACCATTACTATGGCGTCGAAGGTCAGGTGGTCTGGCCAGAAGGCCCAGATATATTTGTATGTTTGAATTAAGGTATGCAGGCCTGATGAATAAGCTCTCTGGGAAGTTGATGTGCACTTCCTTAGTTTCCAGCCTATTTGTGGGATTCTCAAGACGCTTCCCAAGACCGCTCTGTGTGTCTGAAGGGAGGGAGACAGTGATGAGACAGGCCACCCTGGAAGGTCACAGGTTTTATACCTGCTGAAATTAAATATCCTTGAGCCACACTTTGATCACTTACCTTTGTCAAAATGACTACAAGCAGCTGTAGAAATGCATTAAAATGTGAATATATCCCACATGTTCTCAAGCCAATCCTCCTTTTCTCCATGACCTGAAAGCTATTATTGACTTTGGAAACATACTGGACTTTAACATGGCAGATGGACAAATGGTTTACAAGTACAAACATTCATAATTTAATGACAAGAAAGTAAAAAGACATTTTTTGTTAATACTCCACCAGGAAGTGCTCTTTAGATCATTTTAATAACTGGAAGAGTGCAGATCTCTGCCACGCAGCAGATGGTGAAGCAAGTTTTTAATTGTGGTTTTGTGGTAGTTTCAGTTTTCTTTAGGATGCATAGAATATTGTCATGGTTTTGTAATCATGCGTCCTGGCTTGACCTAACTGTTTAATAGTGAAAACACATTTCAAGTAACCATGTGGCTTTTAATAGATAGAGATAGAGATAGAAATCATAATTTTTGCAGAGACTCAAAAAAGCTGAAATATTTCACACTCAACGTTCCACATTCATTCATAGATAGTCTGCATGTCGAAGTGGACGTTGGGGCTACTCAGAAGGTTCGTGTTTGAGCATAGAGCTGATTTGATCTGCCCCCAGTAACTGAATTTAATTCCAACTAGTAACCTGAATTATGTTCAAAAAACAAATTTCATGATAATCAATTAAAATTTCTCAACCTGGCAACACAATGGTGCAGAAGTAAGCACTGTCACCTCACAGGGAAAGGGCCTGGGGACTTTTTTGTGTGGAGTTTGCATGTTTATTTCTAAAACTGTGTATTTCGACTTCCTCCCACAGTCCGAAGACATGCAGCCTCTTGCCCAATGGCAGCTGGGATTGGCTCCAGCCTCCTGTGACCCCGATAAGGATAAGCAGCTATGGCAAATGGATGGATGGATCTCAACCTCTCCAATATGGCAACAGAACAGACGCATAGTTACAGCATACATCAGTGGCCAATGATGGTATGGCTCCCTTACAGTCAAGATGGTGGTGAAGAGAACAGAAACTGGTATTTATTTATCTTGTATCATGTTTAACTTTAGTGGATCATAACATATCAGGTATGGAATCAATCTGCAGATGCTCTAATGATGGATGTCGGCTCTGGCAGCCAGTTCAGAGGAGTGAGGAGTCAGCAGTAGGCATATTGGAGGTTTTACAAAAATTGTGAATCGCCACAATCATGAAAGGCATGGCTTGAGTATGCAGTCATGAATGTGCCAAATTATCTAAGAATGATTGGTCCACCATGATTAGCTGTGGACAGAATAACACACACACACACACACACACACACATACATACACATACACATACACAACCTCACAAAGTCAAACTAGAGATAAGATGTATAAAGAAGGTCACGCTGATGAGGGAAACTTCAGTGATATGAATGAAACCATAACACACAACCCTACTACTACAACCAAAACTAATACCAACACTAATACTAATAATAATAGTAATACTATTAATAGAAACTCTTCAGTCATATTGAGATAGCAGATAAAGAAACCTCTGTTTTCACTCACGACTAGCAGATATCTATTGTTGGCAGGCAGTAGAAAGTTGTGCAGGGAACCGTCCTGCAGCCCCCTCACATCCAGGTTACCTGAGGTCAACATACGGACAGGCTGACCCACTATCTCGCTTCTCCTCTCAATGTTTGTCTCTTTCTGTTCTTCAGTACTGCTTCTTCTGTCTTCCGATCAGGTGTCGTCATGCATTTTAGCAGACTGTTTTAATAATGAATGTCCAGAGTTTTCCGTTTCTCTCTTTTTGTTTCTCTCTCTCTTTGAATCCAGGTCAACAACTATGTAAATCTTGGCTAACAGATTCATCAGTGGTTCTTGCACAACCCTGGCCGTCTCCTTGGTTTCTGCACGCAAAGGTAATTGTGCAGACGCGTCACATGTCTTCAGCTTTAACCGTTTGGTATGAGAATCATTTTGCCACTGTAAACTATAAAAGCAAACACTTTGACATTGTGGGAAATACCCTAATTAGCTTTCTTGCTGAGAATTAGATGAAAAGATTAAAACCATGCTCACGTCCGCACAGTAATTATGAAGCTACAACCAGCAACTGGTTATCAAATCTTAGCACAAATACTTGGAACAGTGAGCTTTAGAACTGCTAGAAGGGAGATTTTGTTGCTTTTGTACAAGGCCAGGCCTAATGGTTTCCCCCTGTTTCCAGTCTTTATGCTAAGCTACAGCTGCTGGCTGGCTGTACCCTTATATTTAGAGATGAATAAATGTTGTTTTTGGTTTGTTTCAGTTATGTTTATTTAAATTTTTATGCTAATGCTTGTGAGACTGTGTGTATGTATGATTTACTTTCCATTGTTGGAGATCTTTTAAGACAATGCCTCCTTTAAATAAGGTTAAATTGCAAAATAATCAAAGAAAACACAAATTTAAATGCTCAAAAGCCGCAGTGAAAAGCTGTCAGTAACAAGGCTGTCTTTACCCTGTGTGCACAGAGTGCAGGTGTATGAAATAAGCGCTGTATTTACGTTTGTCAGCTATTATTTGTGAACAAATTAAAGCCAGTAGTTGTAAGTGAAATGCAACTGATTGATAAATGTACTTTAATTGCTTAATTGTGTCTAGCCTGTCAAGCCCACATATCTAAATGACGTTTCCAGACTGACATGCATTCAAACAGGCAGAGGAGGAAGTCATTTTGGCGTAATAGCCATAAATGAGTGGGCTAACTGGCATTAATTACCCATTGTGCGTGTATGTGTGTCAGAGAGTGTCAGTCTTTGACAGGCCATGTAGAGACACCTATGATAACACAGCTGTGTCTTATTCCCCTGGGTCTGGGAGTTATTATATTGGAACTGAATGACTCCCTTTTTATCATTCCTTTTCCCATTTCTTTATAAATTTGTGTTCAATTTCAGCTTTACATCTGCTCATGTCCTGCCCATTGTGTTCTTCTGCTCTTGTGTGTGGGATGGAGAAATGGAGCGACAGATTGAGAGAATGGACAGACGTCACTGTCAGTCGATGTAGGAGCTCTCAGACACTCACACACTTTCATTCAGCTCATCACAAACGCCCCGCTGTCTTCATCTGTCTGGGTGCCGCGGTGTTAGCAGTGGGCGCGTGACGTTATAGTGGAGTAGGATTCCATTGTTTGCTTTTGACGTGCGTCCGCCCTCAGCGTGTGTGTGTGTGTGTGTGTGTGTGTGTGTGTGTGGGACTGTGTGTATGTGTGCAATTGTGAGGGGATGTATTCGTATGTGTGGTTTTGCACAGCACAGAAGTGAAACCAGTGTAGAGAGACAGCACCGTCCTCTCTCTTTCAACCATAGTTTGAAATTCAGCGATCGAAACAGCTCCTTGTCACGTACAGCCACCTTGCAAGGCCTCTTGTTCGACTCTGTTGAGGGTGTTTTATTTCTCAGCACAACAGTTATTCATGTTTATGGATTATATGTTGACAGTGACATTTAGATTATGCACATGAAGAACATAAAACACGTGAGGAATGCACTGCTGCCCAGGAGGCTAACCTGTTTGGGCAGTAGACCATCAGAGTGGCATTTCACAGCCATACGCCAGCTTTGAGTGCCATTCTGCCAACATGCTTCTTTTTTCTGCTGTGACTGTGCCACGTTCGATATACGCTGTACGTGATTGATGTAAACAAACCTCTAACACAAGGACAGGCCTCAGTGGAGCATGGTTCATGCCTTTCAAGAGCTGCAGGAAGGACTTACAATGAAACTACTCAGGCTGCTTCCTTTCTGTGCAGAGGCACTGAAAAGGAGGCACAGTGCCAGTTTCTCCTCCTCTAGCCCGAGGTGGGGTTTTTATAGGGAACCGCTCAGGAGTTTGGGAACATACAGAGCAAATAGTTTGATGGGCTGCTGACTGATTGATTGATGACTTTGTTTGTCAAGGTGTTGCAAAAGCTGCTCAGGTGCTACATTAGCACATATTAAAAACACACCACGTTATTATACGGCTGTTTTGTTATATTCCCAATGTACAAACTTGTTGGAAGGACTTTTTTTTCCCCCTCCGCATGTGCACCGTGCCATGTTCTAAGAAATAAGGAAAGGGGCTGATGCATACACTCGAGTCATTGTGCTTGTGCACCTGAAAGCTGTGTTTATTTTCCCCGCTGCTGCACATGCAAGCTCTGTTTTGCACATTGGTCCTGAGAGCAACTTCCTGAGGTTCTCTCCAAGCTTCCTCTCTGAGAAGTCAGAGGTTATCTGCAAACCCTGCCCCTTTCAACCCACACAGGTCCATGCAGCTGTTTCCTCTGATGATTATGGATCAGAAACACACACATGCTCTGGGATTTCAGGAAGGCCACAGAAAGTGTAAAAAGCTACTGGAAGAGAATAGTTACATTTCTGCAGAAGTTTTTGCAAAGGGAGGATGCTTTTTCTGTGTCTGACGTGTTCCCAAACTCCTCTTTTTTTACATCAGTTTGTGTGTGCAGAAGGGGTGTGGTCGTGATCTCAATTCTAGGACAGGAACTATACTCCAAATGTGTGTGTGTGTGTGTGTGCTTATGTCAGTGCATGTTTTTTTTTTTTTTTTTGGAACATCTGCTCCTCGTTGGCTTTGTTTTCCCTCCTCTACATGGCCCACCCTTGTCGTGGGTGCTGGACTCCTGAGCTCTTCTGCTGAAAAAGAGAGGAAGACAGAGATGGAGCGAGGAAGAGATGAAGAGAGTGAAGTGCTAAAAGAATTTGATCTCATTGTCAAGGGATTAGCATCAGCTAAGGTTCTGCAAGCTCTTAAGTTCTCTGTTCCCGCTTTTCTTACCCCCTCTTCTCACTTTGTTTTCCTTCACTCTTCCTTCCCCCTCAGTGCTTCTCCCGTGGCCTTGCTCACTCCATCCACCTCCCTCAAGGCAGCAGATGTTGGGTCTGAGTCCAGATGTTTTGTGTTTATCACTCTCCCATCACATCTTTAACAAACTCTCATACAGTAAACATTTACAGAGGCGTCTCCTCTCCTCTGCTGCCACAGTGCACAGAGAAAGGCTGACACAGCGTGAACCCGAGCAAAAACAGATAAAGACAGAGTATAAAAGAGAGAAATTCAAAGCCACCTACACGTTCATATGCTTGTTGCTGAGAGCGACAACTGTTCTTGCTCTCCTCTGTTTGTACAATGCATGCACACACACACACATGCACGCACACACACACACATGAAAACAGACTCAAGTATGCCCGCACTTCATAGTTTCTGTATTGGTTTGAGTCCAACACCTTCTCTGTGTTGACTTAACAACAAAGAGAGCGTTCTGTCACTTGCATGCAGCACAAAAAGGAAGTCTACAGATCTGCTTTTACACTCACTCCAGAAATCAGAGAAGCATTGCTTACTTAGCTTCTTAACCAACAAATCTGCAGCCTCTCGCGTCTCTCCTGTCCTCTGTGTTGTTTCATATACGTGTCACCCGCAGAGATGATCCTCGGGGGGGAATTTTTTTTTTCTATTGATTTACATTCGACTGAGATATAATAATTCTGTCCCTGCTGCTCTCTCGCACGCAGCCACGAAGGGAAGCATCGGCTATTAATATTGAGCAACTCAGCAGTGAGATACCAATAACAAGACCATAAATAATTCTCTCTGCAGTTCACCTGGCTTGTTCTGGCATGGCGGTTGATAGAACAGGCAGAGAGACAAGAGTACATACCAGGACATAGACATGCAGATAAATGCCCTTGCATGCTTACACACCTTCGTACAAACATTTATACTATATATGTGTGTGTTTGTACTTGTATACATTAACATCTGTTACATCTATAAACAACATATATTTTTAGAACACATTTGTAAACTGTATATTCAACACTGCTTTGATTTGTGTTGTTATTTTTACTGATCGTTGATCAGTTTTGTGCTTTTATGTTTTCCTGCTAAAGTTTCTGCTGGTTTCATTGTCAAACAATAAAATATCAATATACACACTTTCAGTCATGTTAGCAGCATGGTTTTATGGAGGGAAATGTTGAGCTGTTAGTCTACCACTTGTGGTTCAGACTGAAATATCTAACCACTTCTTTGACAGACTGCAATGAAATATTTTGCAGACATTCGTGGTGCCCAGAGGATGAATCCTAATGACTTACTTTTTGTCTAGCTTGCTCAGATTTGGTCATTGTTGCTTGGTTTATTTGCATCTACCATGAATAATTAGGCTACTTAGTTAAATAGTTTCCCTTTTTTCTGTTTTTATGACTGAAGTTTGCACTCTGTGCAATTTTTCAGCTCTGGTGTCCACGTCTTGGGATTGAGCAGTAAGCCCTGCAGAGCTGCTAGCATGACTCTAGGCTGTAGACTGTATTGTGTGACATGCTGTGCAACCACATCAGATATCAAAAGTTTAAAAGGTCAGCCATCATTGAGAGAAAGGAGACGCAGTATTGTTCAAATATGAGGACAGTGGTGTACTCTTTTAGATCATTTTGCACTTGGTTGGTGGGCGTGTGAACTAACCTGAGGAGCTTCCAAACGTATTTGACCATCCGACAAGTTCTGAGGACTCATATGTAACAATAAGCTAACAGATGAAGCTCGTTCAGTATGTATATGCTTTTTATAGATATTGTTAAGTAAAGAAAGAAGGGGTCGGACAGACAGGTCAGTGAAGACAAAGCTTAAGGAAAGACAGACTGTCAGACAGACACATCCACAGCAGCTGATACTCCACTGAGTGACAAAGCTGAACCTCAGCTTGCTGAACTTGACCACAGGTCCAGACTCTGGCACCGAGGTGTGACCCTCGGCTTGACGACATGACACCCTGCTGCCAATTAGGAGGGATTCCCTCCCTTTCCCCGTCTCCTCTCCTCTCTCACTTTTCCCATCTCATTCACTTTTGTCTTGTACAACATGTTCTACCTGTTCTGCGATACATCTGGCTGATTGATGGACTGCTGTGGATCCGACTTTATTACTTCCACAGGCTTTTTGGATATGGACACAACTCACCCAACACTCCTCCTCCTCCTCCTCCTGCCTTCTTCCTCTTGGCTTGGGCATCAATCCCACTACTGTATCTCACTCCCTGTGGTATCTCCTCCTCTTGTTGCTTTAAGCTCTCCTTCCCACAACCGCATCACTTATCCAGGTGATGACATCCATCTCATGTCACGGCGGACAGGCCGCTCTGTGTGATGTCCAGGTGCTTAATCCTTCACTTATATCCAGTTAGCCCTCTGACACGCCGGGCTGTGGATATGGAGCCAGGGAGGGCGGCCATCAGACAAACAGCTGCTGCTCTGGGGTGACGATCCAACCTCCCCCTACACCCCTACACACACATATATACATCTCTCATTCTTATACTTCTAAAAATAAGCAGGAAAGTCAGTGATCATTCAGCAGATCAGACAATGACAAACAAAAGGAATCAGGAGACAGCTTAGCTGATGTTTTCCACGCTTTAATTTTATATTTTTCCTTAATAATAACCCTCATTTAGATCCAACCAGAACAGGAGCAGCACATTTAGTCAGTAGACACACCAACAATAAAAACAATTCATAAGTCACAGACAATGGGAATGTTTCCCTCTCCATGCCAAAATGTCTTTCTTGGCTGGTTTTCCCCCAAAATTTATAGCCGAGTTCTGGTTGAGCCTTTTTCTGCTGAATGACTGGAAATAGTAAGTGGCGTCTTTCCTCCTCACAAATTTACAACAGTGCCGGTTAAATCCTTACATCTGCCTGTCTGTGACAGGAAATAGCAAAAGAGTTCAAGCTTAAACGCTTATTGGAGGAAATGTAGCCAAATGTGTGCGCTTATGGTTGATAAAGCATCAGTGCTAGTAAAGAGGATAGAAAGACGCACACACTCACACATGGACACACCGAGACACACTTATTCATTCCACTTAGTGGTTCTGAGAAGGAGCAATGCTCCCCATAAAGTACTGAGTCATGAGTATGGTGCAGAATCCAATCATCGTTTTCCCTCCGGCCTGAGAGCTTGATTCCCATCACACACACGCACGCACACACACACACACACACACCTACACACATGCACACACATCAACACATCACTATTATCCAGTGCTGTTTAGTAGCTAATGAATTTACATGCCCACCAACTGCTTCTTTACCACTTATACAAAACACAAGGCCTGAGTGGGTGTTGGGCGAGTGTGTATCTGTGTATGTGTGCACGTGTGTGTGTGTGTGTGTGTGTGTGTGTGTGTGTGTGTGTGTGTGCACCCTTGGGTGTGTCCTGTGTGTAATGAAATAAAAAGGCTGATTTCATGGTAATTGCTTACAGTACAAGTCCCATCTCATAAACTGGCCATCTTCCACAGCTTATTGTTTTAAATGGCTGGGGTGCAGCGAGATAAAAGGATACAATCTAGAGATTAGAGGGAAGAGAGAAGAAATGTTTAGAAGAGGAGGAAGAGTGTTTGTTGGATAGATAAGGGGAAGACAAATTACAAAAGAGCAACCTGGGTCGTATTTTTTTTTGTTATAAATCACCAGGAAGTTTCAGACGATTTAGTCACTTGCATAAATTAACAGCTGGATCCCGGCTTGGTAGATGCACCAAATGTGGTCTGAGCTGATGAAGAAAGCTGGATTGAGAGTGAGAGGAGAGAAAGAAAAAGCGAGCGGAGAGAGAGAGAGAGAGAGAGAGAGAGAGAAGGTGGTTTGGGGTAGAAGACGTGGGGTGTGTTTCAGATCAGGGGAGGAGGAGGACGGGTGAGATGGGACGATGAGGAGTGGAGCGAGATGCAGAGATGGGGGAGTGAAGGGAGGGGAAGTCCCTCGGGGAGGTTCATCTGTCCACATATGTAATGAAAAGATAGTCATCCGTGTACCCGCCTAATGTAGTGTATCGATGAACAGCTAACAGCCTCTCTCTCTCTCTCTCTCTCTCTAATCACTTGTGTTTGCAGTGAGGTTACAGGCTTTGTTGAGGTCTCCCTGCCTGGAGGCAAACCAATCCCTTTCAACTTCGCGGCGTGCGGACCACCCTACCCCACACTGGTATGCACTCTATCCCCCTGTATCCCCGTCTCTGTAGCAGAGGTCATAGGTTCGGAGCTGGCAGGTGATTGGATGTTGTTGTGGTAAGGGAATACTGTGCCGCTAAGTGCTGAAAAAACACCAACTGTCTCTGATATTACTGGCCATAGGCCTTTAGCCCACCAGTGTATGTGTGTGTGTGTATGTCTATGTGTGTGTGTGTGTGTGTGTGTGTGTGTGTGTGAGGTCAAGAAGGGACAAGAACCAGATTTTTGTCTTGAACTAGACCTTCTGAACACACTCCACCTGGAAATTAACAGGATCCATGTGTCCGTGTGTGTGTGTGTGTGTGTGTGTGTGTGTGTGTGTGTGCATATGAGACTTTAAAAGAGCCACATTGCTAGTTACAGTATTTAAAAATATCTGAAGATCATATCTACCATTAAAATAAGTTAAGCCTTAAATAGACGGACAGTAACAGTTGGACATGCACGCACATTCAGACAGTTTAGGTGCTGGAGAAGTTAAGTCAGGGGAATGCAGACAGACTCTCCAGTAATGTTTTTGATGAGCCGGCTGTGGCCACCACATAAACTGAAGAGCGGCGTGTTGGAGGAGAGTCAGAAGAGACAGGCCACGAGTGGTAGAGGAGAAAAGTTTCTGAAGATGAACTAATAAGCATTTTCTAAAGAAAATGCACACGTGCTTTCTGCTTGAGCAACACTGGCTAGCTTATTCTTTAAAGTGCTAACATTTTGCTAAGACATTGCTATGTGGTTGCTACTATCTGGGTCCTCAGAAGATGGATGCTAAGTGCAAGCGGCAACATCTATGGCTGTGAAGTGAAGCCAATGCAGAAGTGCCAAAAACTGCAGTTCCTTGAACGTCCACTTGAGGCTGGCTACAGAACGAGTCAGTCTCCATAAGCCCCCATGTTAAAATGTCCAACCTCACAGCAGAAATAAACATGTTTACAAAAAACAGTTTTGGTCTCTATAGCTAATTTCCCTGTTCATGACAACTGTACTGAGGGTGAATTTTTATAGAACTCACCTGTTCAAATTATATTAAGGCTTAAAGTTGTGCATAATTAACAGCATGGTCACTTTGATTGACAGGTGGTTGCCTCACATGTGGTTTGTTTGAGCACCCAGACTTCATTCAGCCCACCTCAGCTCCACCTGGGCGACTCCCCGCTGGGAGCTGCCAAGATGGTGATGACCAGCGCCACCACACACTGAGCTTCACAACAGAAAACTGTGGGTGTCCATGTTTTATACAGTCTAAGGCTAAGTGGTAAAAGGCTACAAGTTGGTTTGTAAGTGGCTTTACTTCCAAGGTTTTACTTGGTAGTTGCTAGGGATATGCGTTGAGTCTTAAGGTTAATGTGACATGGATTTCTAAGCAGTTGCCATAGAACAGTGTGGTATAATAAAGTCTAAAAAATGTTTGAAACAGATGATGAAATGGTGATTTCTTACAGACATTGGTAAGGCATTGCTATGTGGTTGCTAGCTGTGACTGGGACAGATCTTTAGATGTTGCTATGGATATGCCAGGGTTATTGAAGTAAAGTTTTCAGTTGCTAGATGGTTATAATAGATATTTGCTGCAGAAAAACAAGAGATTGCTACAAAAATTCACACTTTTCCTACATTAGTTGCAGAAACTGATGTGTCATATGTGTAGGTGAGAGGAGTAGAACACAGTGCAAAGCTTTGTATTATAGTACATGTGAGCATTTCAAGCAATGAATAGAAGGAGTCTGAAGAAAAAGGTACGCCCTTGTCCTTTTTGTCTCCAAACTGATTGGCTTTTGAGGTATTGAGGTTTTATGTGTGTGTGTTGGTGTATATGTGAAGGCGGATGCTCATGGATGACACGTGACATTCGTAGAGCATGTTTGAAGGTTTTTTGATGTGAGTCAGAGTTTGGTAGACGGATGAATGACACACACACAATCAGTGTTTTCGGCTCAAGGTTGTGGACTGAGAGGATTCACTGGTAATTATGGGTCTATTCTCATCACTCTTCATCTGAAGGCTAAAGTGCTCTCTTGGCGCTCCCTTCTCCACTTTAGTTTGATTGAAAAGACTCAAGTAGACACAGTTTCCAACATGGTTTAGCTGAAATGCATACACAGACACACACATGAGCATGCAAGTGCACAAAACACACGTGCAAACACACACCACAGCTGTTCTATAATATTTTTTATGAGCACACAATGCTCTCTTGGCAGTGCCTCTGCTCACCAAAGTTCAAGCACCCTATAGTTGATATTCTGGGTTAATGCCAGACAGACTCGCTGCTCTCACACACAAATACACACACACACACACACACACACACAGCCCCAAAGCTTTGATTGTTCAGTGCCCTTGCCAAATGTTTCACTGCAATGGGGAACTGACTGCAGCCATTTCTCATGTAAGCTCACTCTTTCTCTCACCTCTCCTCCACTTCTCGGCCTTGACTCTCTCTCTCTCTCTGCTTGGTGCAATAAATAATCCCAAAGTGAAGCTCAATAATTAGCTGGCATGGGTGTGAGAGGGCTATCACGATGAGGAAATGCCCGCAGGAATGAGATGATATAGAGGGAAGGAGTGGAGAATAAAAGGGTAGACCGAGAAAGGAGTAAAACATTAAAAGGTGATGGAGTCGTGCAGGCACGGCAGCCAAACAAACCCAGTGACCCCCTCTCCTCAGCCCAGTGCTTTCTCCTCTCTGATGTTCTCCTCTTCTGGCAGCAACAAGACATCTCCATCACAGCTAGGCCCTGCCCATCCTCACTTAGCCTCACCTAGCATACCAAATCCAGTCCAGCCTAGCAGAGAAGCGTGATCCAGCCCCGCCCGACCGCTCACCCAACCCTGCAGGAGGCAAAGCGTGGAACCTCAGCTGCTCATGTGAAGCACTGGAAAACTTTTATAGCTCCATAATATTTAAACCTCTCCCCTCAGCTCCAATTTTTTTTTTCTCTCTTCTTATGAAGCAGTCACATTCTTTCTGCATGTGCCACAGATGTCCTGACTTTATTGTAGCGCTATCGTTGCTACCTTATTCTTATTTTCCACTCTATCTCTTTGCTTTCTCTTTCTCCGTCTTCATCCACTCCACCACAACCTCCACCGCACTCTGCCCCCTTCGTCTCACTGGCTCGCTGTAACAAAATCAGGGGCTTAGAGAGCAGTCAGCGCCGCGATCCTCCACAATGTAAAGCAGATGTGTGACACACACACTAACACACGTGGAAGAGCAGCCTGGAGCAGTTTGGGCCAGAGGGTGGAGAGAGAAGTAAGCAGAAACAGCACTGTTGCTAGGATACAGCCAAAATAAAACAGACTCTCAGAGCTGCAGTCTCTAGCTGAAACAGGCGGTTTGTTTCACACACACACACACACACACACACACTACTAACTGTCAAGACTGGAAAACAATGTTTTGAGAGAGTCCTGGGAAAATGGACGGGTTGAACCTGCAGACTCTCATAAACTGCGCTGTGTCAGATTTCTTTCAACTCGCATCTTTACTCGAATCAAGTTTTTAAAAAAAAGATGCTAATTGTTGCCTTTGGCAGTCTGTTGCTGATTATGTTTCAGTGTAGGATGAGTGTATGTGAGGTTGGGAGCGTGTGCATTCATGTGTGTGTGTGTGTGTGTGTGTGTGTTTGTGGAGAGTTGAGGAGTTCAGGCTTGCTGGTACACGCAGGTGTGTGTGTGTTGTGTTCAACAGAGGAAATCTCTTACTGATTGAACTGTTTTCCAGGCTGCTTATCGCAGCTGAAGGTCTGCTGTCTTCCTGATGGAGCGAGCGGGAGAGCGTGTTTGTGTATGAGAGAAAACTTGGTGGCTGTCTGTCAGTGTCTGACAGCTATCCAATTTATTCTGCCTTTTGTCTCTCCCTCTCCTTATCTGTCCATCTCTTTGGTATTTTGGCCTCCTTGGCTTTAGCGGTGTTACTTTCACGGCTGTTAAGAACATATACGTGGACAATTCTTCAGCGATGTGTGCGTCCTAACACTCCTCTGAGTGAAGGTCTGCAGGAATGTTTATTTCCCTGAACAGGTGCTATCTTCTTCGAAATCTCTTGGCTGTAAGAACTCACCCACCCACCCACACACACACACACACACACACACACACACACACACATAAAGCCAAGGGGGATTCCTGGGACTAATGTTTAACAGGAAGAAATTGGACTGCACCATCAATTTTAGCTCTTTGTGCCGACACTGTGGTTTACTCTAGATAGCCGGGCCAAGCTTTAGAGATAAGACGACTCTCGGCCTGCCTGTGGGAAAGATGAAAGCATTCTCTTTAAGACTCTTTTCCCACAGTCTTTCGCTAAGTGTACTATGTGTGAATGCATATGTGAGGGTGGAAGGTTATGTGAACTTTAAAAGTCAGTTATGCGTCACAAAGAGTTGTATTAGTCCTACGATTGCACCCCCTAAATCTTGAAGCGCGTTTATACGCGAGGCCTAAAGCGTTAAACTCATCGTGTATGTCAAGTGCAACGCTCTTTCTGCGGCTGTATTAACACTCGTTTACATATTTCTCCAAATATGTGACGCTCATACATGTTGAAAACCTGTGTACTTTAACTGAAACATTTTCAGCCTAACTTGGTGACAGCTCTAGGTCGTGCAGCTGGACAGCATCATGTTTTCCGTATTTGCTCACATGCTGTGTGTCGCCGGTGACTTATAGAGGTCATGGCGAACAAATTTTAATACTTCTGAATGCTACAGTCTTCACAAGTCATCCTATCATAGCAGAGTACTACTTTAAAAGCAAAGAGAAATGATCTTTTTGGGCTCAATCTGTCAGATTGAAAGTCAGATTCTGCGCAAATTTGTGACTGTAGAGAAATTTGCAGGTATGTTTCAGAGGATGTGTGGTGGTTAATCTGTAACCTGCCATGCCAACCAACACACACACACACACACACACACACACACACATACACAAGCACTCAAGTACACGTGCACATTTACGCCCATACACAAACAGACCTACCATGGTGAGTGCTGTGAGTAACTGTAGATTACAGAGCTGTCAAACTGGGTGCTGGAAGGAGGCAATTAGATCAGAGGATGTCTTGCTAATGGGCTGCCTGACCCCAGACACACACCACACACATGCACACACATGCACACACATGAGCAGTAACTGAATTTCTCCCTCCTGAACCTTGCCCCAAACAAAAGCAGAGTACTGTTGAATGTATGGTTGCCTTTAGGCTGAGAGGACGGTGTCTCACACACACACACACACACACACACACACACACACACTCTCAGTCCAGAGGTGGAGGATATGCAGAGGCATGCACAACACTAAGCCCTGACACACAGGTATGAGAAAGATTCCACTGGAAAACCACTGAAATACTGTAGCGCTTCTCAGAATCTCCTAACTATTAGTAAACAGTGTGTGTGTTGTGTGTGGCCATGTGCGAATCTGTGTGGGTTTGTAAGGATATATATATATATATATATATATATATATATATATATATGTGTGTGTGTGTGTGTGTGTGTGTGAACAAGTGGGTGTGTGCCTGGGCAGACAGAGGATTCATTGTGATATGGGTCTGTCCCTCAAGGCGCTGGAATCTGGCACATTGTCTTTGTCGGAAACTCAAACCATTTACAACTCTCGACTTGTTTTGATCCTTTTAGAAAATTCCATTTCCTGCGGTCGTTTGGGGAGTGACTGCAGAGAAGCCTCTGGAAGGAAAAGCCTCATTATGGTTTCAGTGCGAGTTGGAAGACTTGACTTGAAGGTCAGTGCCAGCCTCACCGCTGTAGTTTCCCTGTGTGAGAATGAATTGCGGATGAAAAGGTGACCCTTAGATAAGAAGAAAAACCCCAGGGTGGGTGGTTTGGTACTGAGCAAAAAACTACTTGCTGAGAAGGATGCTTCTTCTGTCTTCAATTGTCGGCACAAGCTCTTTGATCATGGGGATGATCTGATTATTAAATGATGTTCATGGACGTTCCTTCACTAAATCAAAATGTCAAGTACACTCTGGTGTAAAGGAATAAAGACTAAACCACCTGTTTTCAGATTTCCTGATCCTTCCATGTGCAGTCCTTTTTCCAATTGTTTTCTAATCCCTGGCCTCGCCCTGCTGGTTCAGTCCAGCTTCAGTTTTCCACAGTCGTGCATGCAAGGGCGAAATCTTTAGTCGGACGTTGTTGGGTGGACCAACGTACCAATATACATAATAACTGTACCTATATACGTACATTTCCTGGGAAATGAGGCTGCGTCACTAGCTCCTATTTGTATCCAAATGTGCACACACACTCACAATGGCAACAATCATGCAGCTACTTGATGGATGTTCAATAAAACTCACGCAGTACACAGGGTTATAAGGTCCTGGTCGGTTCACAGCGACACCGTTTAGTCACAAATCAGCTACAGACTGTGTTTACTAAAAATAAATGATAGTGTGAAACAGATCCAGACCCTTCAGCCTGCTACACTGACAAACGCCTGACCAGATGCGTCCATCAACAGCAGAAACACACTGTTTTAATACTCGGCATGTGCAGCAGTGCTGCCATTTCAACAGACTGTTTTACCTGTGAGAACTCAACTGTGCAGGCGTGTAGAGGATACACAACGGCCAAAAAACCCTCAGCTGTTGTGTTCGGTGTTGCTGTCTTATAAACCAACATGAAGCAGGATGGAGGAAATCATCCAGTGGGTTTGGAGTGGAATATTAAGGGGAGAAATACTAGCTTTCTTTTAGCTTTTTGGAGGCACTTGATGACTAATCATTACACACTGTGAGGGGTATGTGTCCCCCCACAACGATTACATGCCTGCACGCTGAGTTAAAGAGTTGGTTCTACCCAAAAATTACCTCGGGATGAGTTTTCCAGCGTGCCTGTGCGTCCACACACACGTGTGTAATTGTGCGTTTTTTGTGATGTGATGTAATGTCTGAAGGAGCCACTCTGCTCACTGCCAGAATGTCACTGCTCCAGAAATACAACCAGCATGACTTCAACTGATGCACACTTCATGGACAGTGTGAATCAAGAAACTGGAGCAGAGTAAGGAAAAACGAGAGTGTGTGTGTGAGAGAGAGAAGGGAGAAGAGCCTGAAGGTACACTATGTCTATGGCCAAAAGTATGTGGACACTCAATCTTAATAGACTTAATTTAGATTTTAGAAGTAGTGCGGGGTAAAAAAATACTGTCAACACCAATCACAGATATAAAACATATGAACATCTATTGTATTTAAACAGGCTTTACAGCTGGAGACCAATGATAGTTTAACAGTCTGAGAACAGAGGTGTAATGTACAAGGGCAGGTGGAGATCCAGGTGAGAGGGAATCCAGTGAGCGTAGCCAGTGACAGTATAAAGAATGGACAGCGTATGCGTGACGTCACCCACAAGTTTCTGAAGAGCTGATTTGAAGCTGAAAATACTGGGCTCTGGCCACCGCCATGTTGGCGTTTCAGCCACAGAGGTTGCTGCTTGAGAGTGGCAGGTGGAAGACAGGGGATATCCTGGAGCACAGGGACCAGTACCAAGATAGCTACTGAACGATCTGGCAGAGTCTTGGAGGTTAAGCCAGTCATTTGTACTGCAGAGGTTGATGAGATGATGAGGAACAGGTGGTGAGGTGATCAGGCAGGTGGAAGGAAAACCGGATGCCATGCACAGCGACACACAAAATAAAGAGAGAGACAGATACACAAGGAACGGGAAACACTGGGAACCAGGAGGCAGACAGCTTCAATTCTCATACATTTCATGAATTATCAAGCTGATGCACAATGTGGAGTATGTTTTTGGAGCTTTGTGGAGCTGTTAGAGAGAGCTTTTCCAGGAACTCAAACACAACATTTAGGGTTAGGCGTCTATTTATCCACGAGAGCCTTGTGTTTTTCTTTGAAAGCCTCCTGATGAGAGCGGAGGCTGGTATGACAGTATATTACACTAATGTCCATGGTTTGAGATGAATGAGATGTTCAACAATAATATGTTGGGGTGATGTAAACCCTTGCATATGCACACACACACACACACACACACACACACACACAAAGTGTGTAAAGGGGATTCTCCAAGCAGGTCAGCCTGTCAGAGCATGGGATGGATCACCCGCTTTGTTAAGCTCGGACATGGTTTTCCAACTTATTTCTGTGCAATGTGTATGAATGGGTGCTGAATGCAGATGTGAAAGTTGTGGCAGAAAGAAATAAAGACATACACGAGAGACAGACGGAGAGAGAGAGAGAGAGAGAGAGAGAGAGAGAGGTTATTTGTGTGTGACAGAGGGGAGCCTGTATCTGTAGCGTGTGACACACAGTGCTCTCTCTGCAGCAGCTAGGCCACAGTTTTAGGGACTCGTGCCAAGGGACAGAATAGCCTGTCTGTTTCCTGCCTCTTACTGAACCCTGATTGACAGCAGGGCTTCTTTGTGTGTGTGTGTGTGTGTGTGTGAGAATGTATGTGTATGCGTTTCTGTGTGTATCAAACTGACAGACTGACAGAAACACACCAACACACCACATGAAGGGAGAGAAGTAAAGAAGTTAGGAAAAAACACCCTGCTCCTGTCAAATTTGTCACTTATTTGTCGCTTATTTAACAGTTTGTTTATCTGGTCGTTTTGTTCATTTCACACACACACACATGGACACATTTTCACACACATTTTCACACACCAGCAAGCCTCCATTTTAAATAAACAATTTCACCACCGAGCATGCCGCGGTTTGTTTTTTCAGAGTGTCAAATAGCACACGTGAACACGCACATATATGCGCGCACAAACACACACCACCGGTCTCAGCTGTCATGTTTCTGGAGTGTCAGGTTGTGAAGAGCAGGAGTAGCTGCTTCACCTCTGACCCTATCTACGGTCCCTCGAGGTCATGAGGACTGTAGACGCACAACATGCGTATCTGGGATTTCAGCATTCAGACAGAGGAAGGCAGAGATCAATGTTAGGAGGGTTAGAGTGTGTAGGTGGAGGTCAAAGCGTCTGCAGAGGAGATAAAGATGAAAAACAGATGTTTGCATACAGGAACAACAAAGTATAGGGGTAAAGGATGTGGTTGAAGAATAGCCGTTACAAAAGGTCTGACTGGAGTCTGTTTACGACGTCGTTGGAACTGCGTCTGCACCAAATTTGCTATGTTGATACAGAATACACAGATTTGACCCAATTCACGTGTGAAATTTGGAGATTGTTATGTTGGCCTGCCATGCACAATGCTGTCTAAAATCTTAATATTGTATTACATGTGTCAGGTGCATCAATAAACCCTCCTTCTTATTTAAGAAGGCGATGCATGTAAAAAGGAGCAGTGCACAGTAAGGAAAATAATGCTAACATTAGCATTCAAAGCACAGTGGCCTCCTCCAAAATATGTACTGTTATTTACAGTTCCTGTTTCAGTGTTTAGTACTTTTAATGTGACAAAGTAAAAACATCAAATTATGGCTGAATCAAATTGGCTATGAATTGCAGTGAACTGTAGCGTTTTGAGGGGTGTTTATTCACCTCTTCCCTCACATATTTTCAGATCAACTGTATCAATCAATGAGGTTGATAAACACCTCTGGATTTACCACTGTAGGTGGGTCAGATGGTGACAGATTCAGAGATAAATGAGTGAACACATCAAACACATTTTTGATTAGATTCAAACTTTATTTTTGTTTGACATAATTAATAGTAACACTTCTACTGAAGCCTACTAACTGATCTGTCTATGGTTTTCTGTGGATGGTTGGAGAGTACCAAAGTGTACAGAATCATTGGGCCGGATGGTTTAATAACTGATAAGTGTGTTAGAAAACTCATCAGCACACATTAACAATCAACACAAACACAAAAGGAAGTACAGGAAGTATAAGTATAGGTACGAGGATGTGGCAGGACACACACTCAAGAATGATATCATACCTTCATACTTGTGTCAGGCAGACAAACTTTTTAAATTCATGGGCCAGGAAAATTATGCTGTCATTAAATAAATTTGCCTTTTTGTTTAGGCAACAACAACAACAACACATTGATATGGTTTTGTGTTACAAAGACGAGGTTTGACAGACATGGAAGACAGCGGTGTAATAATATCAAAACAGACTCTAAAGTGGGCAGATATTTGGTGGCGCTTAAGGTGTGGTTTATGTGTTTTCATTAAGGGGATGATGGGGAGATGAGAGAAGAGAAAAGAAGTGGAGACACAAACTATAAACAACAGAAATTGGACACATCATCGCGGGCAAATGATTGTGCCTCCAACTCAACACCAGCCCCCACAGCAGCCCCGCCTGTCCCTGCAGCGAGCCCCCAGACAGTCACCAAAGGACTAAACAGGAATCCCCCGACAGACTGACTGACTCTGCATGGTCTATATCACACACAGACACACACACAGCTTTACAGACAGTACCGAATTAGCCCCAGTCAGGGGTATTACCATACACACTCTCATCCACTTATATCGTGCTGCAGCACTATATGGCTTTACCACATGTAGTCATTTATAAAAAAAGGTGAGTGCTTGCTGCTTCTCCCCTCTGATATATTTACCACAACCATCTTCATTTCAACTTTTCAGCCTTTTCAGTTTTTCTTTCATTCATGTCATCTTCTCACACTCTCTTTGTTTTTCTTTTACTCTCTCTTCCCCTGTTTTAATTTCTCTTTCACTCTCTCTCACACACACACACACACACAGACACGTTTACATACAAATCAATACGGTAACATGCACTATGTTTCCTGAAAGCACTTTATTTCAATCAGTTTACACTCTTCCAGCCCTCCCACATTTCACGTCAACACAGGGTGATGCAAAGACTGTCTGAGTGACAGAAAGTGCACACGAAAGGAAAGGTCAGGAGTTCCTCAGCCTCTAGTTCCTGACATTGTATCACCTCCCACAGTATCGCCAATGTTCTTAGGTTCCCCCTCAGTGTTCACTGAGGCGCCACAGTAACAAGGAGGGGCTTTCTTCCACCCTTTCCCCTCAACATTTGCATCGTACTCACTAGTAGGGTTTTCCCTCAAACACAGAATCACACAAATGTAATGTATGGTCTCGCAAAGCCCAAAGATTGGCGAACTACATCTTCACTGTGAAAGATAACCAAATCCTGAGTGTCTCCACGGACGCGTATCAGGGGGAGATGGTAGACATTATGTGGGAAAACACCTGCACGAGTGTATTTCCTGGTTTAGGATTCAACACTTCAACAGAATATGATTGTAAAATATTCATATTCCCTGTGGTAATTCATAACCTCTACTGCATCCAGATGGCCAAAGCTGTGTTTCCCTGTGAATATGGCTGTACTCAAACCTTCATAATCTTTTATACAGCTCTTCAACGAGTCCTGCAGCTCTCATTGCACCAGAATATAATCTCAATCTAATCTGAATATCTCATGCCAGTTTTGCTGCATTCGGTACGTCGTGATAAGTCATTTCATGCTTCTGCAACTAGCTGAGGCGTCCTCATTTAAGGATGATTCAGTGGTTTCGATCAGTAAACAGTTACTCAAGCATTAAACAGCAGCAGTGTTTTGTAGGCCACGAAACTGCTGTGTTCAGTAGATACTGGGTGGTGCTAACAAAACACGTGATGGCGTCATCAGAGACACAAACACTCAGACTGAGCTGAACTAGTTGGACTTTTTTTTTTTTTTTTAAGCTTCAATACCACTTTAACAGGTGTTCGGTAAATATGGAAACATGGGGAAGGAACTCGCCTGGCTCTCTACAAATAATTAATATTGAGTTTACTGTTTTAAGCAGGGCTACGTGCCAGGTTGTTTCTTGGCTGGGGACAGCTGCCACACAACCAGTGGATAACCTAGAAACTTAGTGCTCCAGACCAAAAAGTTCAAGTTAGTCAGCTTTAGATGGGTTGGTAAGCAGATTTTGTTACGTTTGTACAGAGCCAGACTAGCTGTTTCCAGTCTTCCTGTGTCAAACATACATTTCCGTACAATGTAATTCAGACAGAGTACATTATATATAGTGATGTTTGTTACAAGTCCTGCATTATTTCTTTAAAAAAATTAATATTAATAAAGCCACAAACAGTGAACAGTCAGGGAGTGATCATTTCTGATCCTTGAATACAAAAACAGGCCTAAGGGGCCTCACATAAGTGACCCAGCCTTTCCATCGCTAGGCAAATCGTTCCATCTTATGACTAACAAATGCTGTTATTTTGTAAATGTCCATTGTGAGCTCCATCCATGCATTCAGAGTGACTCACTCCTGTGACAACCATTTCTTGGTAAGTTTTTTTTTTTTACCAGCCACCAGCAGTTTATTCATCAAATGTTTCTCCTTTTTCAACCATTCTTGAAGTATATGTCCAAAATATAATGTCTTGCTCTCTAGAGGGATTTCACATTTGAAAATGTCTTGTGGGGCATCCTGTATTTCTTTCCAGTAGTGTTTGATAACTGGGCAATCCCGCATAACATGGTAATGGTTTACTTTCTTTGTTTGTTTCCAGTCTTTATGCTAAGCTAAGCTAACCCCCTTACTGCTGTAGCTTCATATTTACCATATAGATATAAGAGTGGTGTCGATTTTGTCGTCTAACTCTCAGCAAGAAACCTAAATTACATATAAGAGTTCAACTATTTCTTTCTGTCCCAGACCAAATTAACAACTTAGATGAAATGAGCGGTGTCTCCCTGTTACTGTCACTTCAGGTTGACGTTCAGTTCAGCACGAGGCTGTGGGCAGATTTGCTATGTCATGATGGCTGCCCAGGACACACGATCCACCCTCGCATGCACCCTGCTGGTTTCTGTATCAGGTCAAGCTCACCGCCAAGAATCTATTTCCAGTTGACCTGCCGTGACAGCTAGTTATATAGCTGGGTTACGCGATTAGAGCCAGAGCGGAGGAAGAGGAGTATGAGGAAGATGAGTGTGGGGTTTCCTGGGAAGCTCCCAGTCATACATCTGCTGCCATCAGTCTATCACCCTACCACTCCCTCCCTCCCGCTCTGCCATCACATTGTCTATACGCTATTCGCCGTCTTTCTGTCTCAATGTCTCAGAGATGGCTCTTTGTGGCGAGCAGCAGCGCTCTGCTGAATAATTCAAAGAGCCAGCAGGGACAGACAGTGGATTAAGTCCCTGAAGAGGAGGAGGAGGAGGAGGTAGAGAGAGAGAAATGAAGAGGGGTGGACAGAGGGGATTTTACCCCATTAGACAGAGGGGACTGAGGGGAAATTCATTGACGAGGCAGCGGGGTGGGCAGCAGTGTTAAATCAGCAGGCGACTGGAAAGACGGGATGCTGTCACAAGTGAAAGAGAAAGGGAGGTGTGCTACAGAGAGCTGGCAGCGTGTCACATGACCATCGGGAGATCCCTGAGCAGAGCTGGTCACATGACTGACTGGAAAAGCACCCTGCTCAGCCTGAGAATGATTCCCAGAAGTTACATCTGTTAGTGTGTGTGTGAAACCCTTCGCCCTGTCCTTGACAGATTAATTTATATAGCAGCTGAGATTTTCATGAATGTGTACGACATTATTTTGTTGGATTTTGACATTTAAAAATTACAGTTTTATACAGAGAATTTAAATTTAAAATGCACATTCAGTCAACCATGACAGCAGAAACAAAGAGCAAGATGCCCTTCAGATGTCTGTCTGTGTTTAATCGGTTGGCAGCTGGGATGAAAAGAGGATTTGGCTGAAACAAATGGTGTATTTACACGTCAAAGGTGCAGCGAGTCTTGAGTTAGTGTGACTGATCACAGACTAAACCAGGGTGATTCTTTTTTTTCTTCTTCTTCTTCTTCTTCTTCTGCTGTTGGACTTTTGGGCCAGCTGTTTTACGCCCACTCAGTCACACACAAATGCACCATCTCACACACCAAAACATCCACAACGTCACTTACAGTTCAGGGTTCAGAAAGTTAAGAGGGGGATTTGCTCAGTTGTCTTTCTTTGAAAACCAGATTGTAATTTCTTATTGATTTAAAATCTACTGAAATGAGATCCGATTTGAAACTTATTGCTTTACTCGACCACGTTCTTAGTTCCTCTTGAATGGTACATGTTGGTCTGTAGGCCGAGGCCACCGTGGTGAGTCACTAACCATTCAGTGGTTACACGTGGGTGTAGAATCAAGAAGCCGACCAGTCCAGTTTTAAGTTTGTGTAATATTTTGTGGCCCAAGGCTTTTTGATGTGATGGTTTCAAAGCTGTTCTCATGCTTATATTTAAATAATAAAACCCCCCAAAGGTACAACGATGCCTCATTCATAGGGAGATTGGAATATATGCATTGAACAAAACAAATGAGACTTTTACTTAGAGTATAAAGATATAATAGCTTGTTTCAATCCACTTTCAGGCTTTTTTGGGACTTTTTTGGGAGTTCAAAGAGTAAATTTGTTTATCACTGTGAGGGAATTTTCTATTCCAGCAAGCCACATTTGGGGGTTTTTCACAAGGTCAACCATATGTCCTGAGGTCACTGTAGGGACAGTGTTAATTCTTAGATTGTTATGGGGACACGCACTTCATCTCCTTGGGATACAGAACAGCTGGATGTTTGTGTTTATTCTGATCATTGCTATGGTAACCAAGGTCAGAGGATATAGGGCTGTAGACACAACAGAAACCTAATAAAAAGAAACTGAATAACAATGTCAGTGTCCTTGTTTGTAGACTAATGATCATTTAGGGACATAGAGTAGTAGAGGGCATATAAAAGAGCCAGAGGGGACAGCTTCTTCAAAATTGTAGGGGCACCATGTCATGACAAGTGTATTGATAAATCCTTCATTCTCCTTGATCAAGCTTCAATAAACCTTTCAGCATAAGACATCTTGGACTCCTGGCTCTCTCCCCACTGACCATTGATGAATAGATTGTGTCACCGAACAGAAATCTGGACCCTGTACATAGGCATTATCTATGGGCCCCTCCCTGCATCCACAGTTATTTGTTCTAGTGTCTTTGTCCTCACTTGACCTTGTATACATGAGTCCTACCCTACTGGTCAGTGGACCCCAGGAGAAAGATGCTCTCCTTATAGTGCCATTGGTTGTGGTGGACTCTCGCATGATTAAAATGTTTTTAAAATTTATTTATAGACCTAAAATTACAATGAATGGATGACTTTTCAAAATAGTCTCCTCATCTTAGACCATACTAATATCAAGTATCAATGGTGAGTAAGTCATTAGTAACAGGGGGCTTTGGGGTTGTACAGATGTGAACTTTACTCATGCTTCATGGGAAATTTCGTGCTCTACCCCGATTCTTGCTCATACCCCAGCTGACACAGTTCATGCTAAGGCTGGTCGAGCAGCATTCAAAGCCCCGTGCATTCTGGGAGTGTGACTAAATAAACACATTGCAACCATAACTGCACAGTTCGTTGATGGACTTTATAGCCCTTCTCCGAGCGCAGCGCCTTCAGGCTTTGTAGCAGGGTATGAAAAATGCACTCGGCATGAAGAGACGTTAAATACTTTCCATGCGCACACGTTGGTTTGTGTTCCCTGGAGGACGTCCGCACGTTAGTTTATACGTCCCCGATGGGAATCTGGTGTTTGCTTTAGTTCCGGGTGGGTTGCGCTCTGGGTTTGTGGGTCGGTGTTTTCAGGCCAGTAGCTCCAGAAACAGGGATCGAGCAGGACTTCTGTGTTTTTAAAAGGAAGCCATGAAACTGTTGTTGCTCTCGTCTCCAAAATGTTTCTGTAAAAGAATGAGCATTATGAAAAAGTGTTCCCTGGTTCTAGTCAATGTAGGTGAGGTAAATATGTCAAATTCTTTCAAGCTTACTGAAATACACGTAACCAGTGTTGGTTTCAGAGCACCCACTCTTGTTTCAGAGCATCAATAATAAAGAGTCACTCCACAGATCTCGAAACACGGTGTGCTATGAAGAAATGTGGGCCGTCAGAATCAAGAAAAACAGAACAGCTCTGTTGTGTCAATCAGACAAACATCTGGCAGCGATTCATTTTAAGAAACTACAGCGTACTTTCGGTTTTATACCTACTGTCCTCTGCCTCCTTCTCCATCTTCCTTCATCTCCCTCCCTCTGTCTCTCCCTCTAACATAATTGAAGTGAGCTTCTCCTCTCCTATGTAACCCAATGCTCGTCCCACAGCACTAAAGTGTCGTTTGGGCCGTAGCTTAAGTACTCGCTGCGCTCTGCGCTGCGCTCTAACTCTTACAGATCAGCAGAAACCCAGATTAGACGAATGAATAATTCAGCTTATTGCCTTAAATGCAGTTTGTGGTAAAAGACAGTTATAAATCCTATTAGACTTCTGACCCTGTTCATTTCACTGTGACCAACATGATGGCTAAAAGATGTTCAAAACATGTGCCAGTGCTTCGTATGAATCCTTTTATTTATTATCTTTGCCTCTCCGTCTGCCTTTCAAGGTTAATTTTAAGGGCCAAATGAGGTGACCGCTCTTTATTATTCCCTCCAGGACTCAAGGACAAGTGAGCACATCTGGAGATTTATATTCCTACGAGTGTGTACGTGTGTCCTGTCCATAATATTGACAGGCTTCTATGAAATGGCGGAAAATAGTTTGGCAGAGTAAGACAAATATAAAGATATTCTCTCCTCCCTCTGATCCATTTATATAATAATGGATGTCAACATATTAAAGTGAATTAAGGTGAGGCTGGTGTTTGCTCTCATCATCAATTATCGATCTTTAATAATTGATGCAGGTGATGTTTAGTGTGGCTGATAGTATTATAATGGGTTGATGCTGCCCAAGTGGATCAGCATGTTAAGACGATAATGCTTTTTCCTGAGTGTGTTTCGGTTGTTTTCACTGTCCGTCTGTCAGTCAGTCTGCTGTCAGCGTATCTGCTGTATCTGTTGGGGGTGAGATTAACCTGATGATCTCATACCGTGGGTGATGCAGTCTTACGGCAGGTGAGTCATCAGGCGATGAGGCGATGCTGTGGGCCTCTTACGGGAACAAAGACACGCTCAGATCATCTCCCCTGCAGCTTTCATCTACTGCTGTACTTACTGCTGCATCATCACCCTGTCCTCCCTCCCTCTGCCTCCACCTCGCAGCACAGCCTCATCTCACTTTCCTCCTTCACTCTCACTAGGCTCTCTCAGCCCTGTCCTGCCCTCCACTCTCATCTCTTTTAAGTCCCCTTTCTTGTGGAAGTTGTTGCTTTTCTCCATCAACATTATCCCTTTCTTCATCTTTCTAACCTCTCTGTACATATAATGAGAAAATAAGCAGCGCATGAAAGCATGTTATGATTTCCAACAAATAGCACGTTGCAGCCACATGCTTTCATAGGAGTATCAACTTGCAGTGATAAACACATTAAAGGAATAGTTTCACATTTTCTGCTGAGAGCTAAATGAGAAGATTGAGACCACATCAATGTCTGTGTGCTAAATATGAAGCTGGAGCCAGCAGAGATGAGTAAGACCACTTATGAAACCACAACTCTACATTTTTTTATGCTTTGTTTTATGCAGATTAATGGTGACATACATTGAGATATGCTTTGTTACCTTTGGACAGAGGCTGATTCCTCCGTCTTTAAGCTCTCAAAAATGTTTAAAAAGTGTACAATGTTCGATGTTCGTGTCTCATTTCTTTGTCCTCTGCCTCTTTTCCTCCAGCTTTTCTTTGTCACCCTGCCTACTGTTTTCATTTCTACTGCTACTTGTGTTTTATGATCTCCATCACACAGCAGTAAACACAAGAGTCACAGAGACCGCTGGTTTGTTTTTTTAATTAGGTAAATGGACTTGAGTCTGCTGGACGAGACAGAGAAATCACTCTCTGGACTCCAGCGCTGTCATAACGGTTTCTTAAATTAATGAGTTCAACTAAATGTTATTAAAATCTTGCCGTGCAGAGGGTTATGCATACTTTTACCAACTGCTGTTTTTGTTTTCGGTTTCCTAGGTTTGCTCTCCGGCTCTGACAAGGTGAACACTCAACAGTTTCCAAAGAAGCAGAGTTGACAGATGCTCAAGCCAAAGGGGGAATTCACCCACACAGCGGGCAACCTCAAACCTCAACCTCACCTGGTCCTGACAGGCTGCAATCTGACTCTCCCACAACTCACAGCAGGTGAGGCCTGGCTGGGTTCGGCGAGGTTTAGAAGTGGCGCTGCCCATCTTTCCAGGGAGGATCCCTTCAGACACCACAACAAACATGCGCTCAGACAGAGAGGTATTATCTGTCATTATTATTGGAGATAATTATGTCAGATAATTATATCTATTAGCTATGTTGTGTCTTTTCAGCCACTCCAATGTCAATATTATTTCATTCTCAGCCCTGAGAGCGCCGGGCCCCATGGGAAAGCTGTGGGTCGGGTGAAGAGGGGGTTTGAAGCGGTGTAAGATTTTATTTATTTCTATACCAAAGCTCTAACTATAATAAATAAAAAAACATAAAATAACTGTATTTGCTTAGCAGTTATTAAAGTGTCATTCTTGATCATCAAAGTAAGCATACTCATGTAAAGTCATTGATACTTACATTATATGTCAGTCTAGGCTTTAATCCACTTTAGCATAAAAGTAAATCACATCTGTGTTTTTTCTTATTACTAAAGACACACTGTTACTCAACATTCCAGCGTTTCCTTGTCGTACATGAACGTTTCTGACTTTTGAGGGACTGTTTGACTCACAGAGGGCTTTTGTGTGCTGCAGGTGTTGAGGTATATGAGGCTGTGCTAAGGAGTGTTTTATTCCTATGGGCCCCCTGAGGCCCCAAAGCCTGGTCCAAGAGAAAGACCAGAAGCTGTTTCAACTTCCTCCACTGTTGTTTTGTATGGAACACAACTTCAAACACTGTACGTCAGAGCGGACCACAGCTATACACACACACATGCACACACACGTACTGTATGTTACTTTCTGTTTTTATTACACAAACCGCAAAATTAAAGCCTGTTTCTGCTGGACTTTCTAAAATAAAAGCATGAATATGCATTGTTGTGGACAGAGGAGAAGACAAATGTTTAGGCTGGTTTGTTTGGCTTCAGGGTGCATGCACATGTTTATTAGTGCCTGTGTGTTTGTTAATATAGTCCCAGATTATCTTAGCAGTCATCTCATCTCTCTGTTGTGGGGAAAAAACTACATTTAGTTATAATAACTGAAGAAATCTAAATATCAAAACTAAAAATTACAAGTGAAGGTCCTGCAGCTGAGTTTTACATCAGTAAGCTTCAGTAAATCCAGAAGTATCATAAAAGTAAAGTAAGGTTTTCAGTATGAATTATTTATTATTAGATATATTAGATACATTTAATATTTAAGCATCATTGTAAAGCTGTTTTAAGTTGAGGTGGAGCTGAATTTAACTAGTTTTTGCAGCTTAATCTATAAAGATGCATCATATTTATAGAGATACCATGTGTTTATGTGTAAAACGTTAATGTGCAAAGTAATGAGTAACTATAACTGAAAGTTAATGTAGTCGGGTAAAAAGCACAGTGTTTTCCTTTGAAAATAAAACATGATATTAATGATTAAAAAGAAAGTACAAGTAGTACTGAAGTAAATCATTTTCTCTTTGCTCTTGCAACAGATTTATATATATAGACACCTGGAGTAAAATCACATACCTGTGTAAATAAAGATTTCTTCTGGTTGCAGCTCGCAGGCAGCTGCATTATGTCCTCTGGTATTACGGAGGTATGTGTAAGGTATTACTGAGTGATCTTACAAACCATTTCTTACATGTTTTATTAAGATAGAGCAACTTTAGAATGTGATTCTTGGAAGACGAAATCCCCTAAAGAATAATTTGTGCTAAATATAATATAGCACAAATTAGTCCCGCTTCGAGCGATGATATACAATACAGCGTGTAATATTAGACTTTAGCACCAAATGGAGTCCAGTCAACAGGTAGAGCAGCAGAGCAGAGAGCTCCCAGAATGGATTGTGTTAGCGTCTCTAAAGCCCCTGGAGCCACAACACTGACCTTTCCTGTTATGGAAATGTACTGCTGGCTGTTCTAGGCCCACAGCCACATGCTGCTTGTTTGAACGGCCACGCAGGCCCCCCTCGACTCGCCTGCCTCTTTCCTGAAGACTGCTTTTACTGTGCGTGCTGCTATGTGGACACACATTTGTGGAGCATTGTTCAACAGAATGGCCACAAGTTCCCTTTTCATGTTATTCTCTGTCTTTATTTTGGAAACCTTTTACTCTACTGTGTGGTAGAATTTTGTTGCGGAAATTGACCCTGAACTCCTCATAATACACTATAAATAATGTCTGCTTCTATCTGTGTGTGTTTTGGATGGAAACCAGTTGATTTGTGCTTCCAAACCCAGAAAATTCAAGAGTGTAGAAAGTCCACTTGTAGTCTTGCAGTTAGTTTCACGTTGCTCGCCGTCACACAGCCTCCTTCTCTCTCCTGTCCGTCACTGTGATTAGGGGCTAAACTGGGGCAAATGAAGTGACATGTTTTGCTTTGCAATGAAAACAGAGCTGTGTTAATACTTGCATGCGGAGTCGTGTATGGAGTGTCGTAGCAAGGGGCTCGTGGAGCACACTGGGTCACCAGTGATGCAGCGTTGAGCTCTGTCCGCCATCATCTGGACTTTCCATGTGTGATGTGATTAGGAAGTAATTTGCTCCTTGACAATCTGACCCAAGAAAAACACCTGCTTTATTAAAACAAAACAAATTACCCCATTTAGCCCCAAACACACAGAACCGAACGGTTTAGCAGCCTGAATACATCACATGGATGGATTATTATAAACAAATAGAGGTTTTAGGAGTAAATCAGAGTAGGCGAACATGATCCTTATTGTGACGTATGGCGGCACGCCACCAAAATCTCCAGTATTTTTGTTTGACCCGCAATCTGGACTGAAAGGCTTAACAGAACAGAGCTGAACACGGCTGTTTGGATTACCAGAAGTATCGTAATTGTGGAGCAAGTAATCCACTTTAGATATACTACAGTATTGTACTACACTCTGTGGCCTCTTAATCCCCAATTTTCATTTTGGGGTTTTTTAAAAGTTTCATCTTATTTTATAATGTCGAGTACAGAACTTAAATACCCTCCGCTTGTGTTCTTAGTTTCCCCCAAAGCTCCTGAGCTTTCTGGGTAGTATAATATTGCAGCTGTATATTTCACGTCGTTTAGAAACGAAACAGATTGCGCCCGAGGGAATTACACTGTGCTCGGTTACATAAAAAACAAGCTACCTTGTAAAATAAATATTTCTGGATTGATGTGGCTCAAGTGTCTGAGAAATTGGAAGATCTGCAGCAGTTTTTCCAACACGTTCTGGATAAATGGGAGATTTAAAAGACAACAATTTTGGCTAGAGAGGTTTGGCCACAAGAAAGCCCGATGAAGCAGGGGGGATTATACAGTGTGACGTAAACAAAGACCAGTCCCTCAGTGTTGGTAAAAATAGATTTAACAAACATCTTGCCAACAGGAATTTGCATTAAATTTGACTTGAAATATCGTAGAAATGCCACGCGGCTTAGCTCTGCTTAGGCTTGTGACATGTCCCATTGTGAGGGCATTTGTCCCCCCCTGCAAGCCCCCAGAGAATGGTAATCGCCTTGCCAGCATTTGTGGGACGTTAGCATAGCATAGCGTGCCTTAGCATTAGACTAGTCAGCTGTAAGCCCGGATTGTTTATGATTTGTCAGAGAAACTAAGCACGGCGTGATAATCGCTAAGCTGTTGGGATGCCCTTTCGGTTTTGGCATTTTGTACAGTTTTGGATGTTTCTGATGCACAATGAAGTCTTTTCATACATTTGTTGTGCCAGTACATCTCAGCTGAATGTGTGTTCTACTCAGAAATCTGTATGCAATTACCCTTGTGGGCTTCAGCAGAACTCTGTGTTAGAATCAGTCACTTTTCAGGGTTGCATGACTGTGGTCTTCTGGAGAAACCAGCGTTATCTCCCCACTCCACACTGTCTCTCACTATCAGATGGGGTTACCCCTTTCTATCTATCTTTATCTCCTCATTAAGACACTAAGCTCTGTCAAAGGAAGGAACAACAGCGCCTTCAGCCCTATAGACAGTATTTTCCTGTTCCTCAGTGTTTAAGAAGAGCTGTTTTTCACTTCCATATGCAAAATCAGAGACATTTGTCTCTGTTTTGTATGCTTGGCTGCACATTTGCTTTCTGTCTGGCTGCTCTCACTGTAAAAAGTTTCTTATTCACTTTCTCTTCCTCAAAGCTGTTTCCTCAGTTTTAGATGTCCCCTCTGTCCCCAGTGTGTCTCTTTCTGAATGTGCTGTGTTTTCTGTATTTTATTTTTTCTGTGTGTGTGTGTGTGTGTGTGTGTGTGTGTGTGTGTGCAGACTGGGTGAACAGCCAAAAGCAGCAGCCATGACACATGAAAACAAAAAAAGTTGGACTACTATATTGTTCCAACACTATCACACTTTCAGAAGAGTGATGATTAATGTTTTGTCATCATGCTGTTTTTTTTTAGCTAGTCACTGTTGCTAGATCTGTATTTATTTATAAAATAACCAATGTGGCCATTTTAAAATAAAACTACAGGAAGAAATACAAGGTTTTCTTTCATTTTTTTAATGCCAGCATTCCAGATTGCCATGTTTGCATGTTGTTACAGACTATGAGTGTCTTTGCAAGACAAGCTAATTTTTTTAATTTGTAATTTGTTTTGGTTTGGACAGTAAAAAAGTAGCTTCAACCTAATTCTGAAAAAGACAGTAGTGGCAGTAATGCAGACGTTGTGGAGAAGAGGGATCTGAGCCAGAAGTGCTCGATTTTCCAGTCCATCTATGTTCAAACCCTCACCTATGGTCATGAGCTTTCTGTAGTTACCGAAAGAATGAGATCGCGGATACAAGCGGCCAAAATGAGTTTCCTGCGCAGGGTGGCTGGGCTGAGCCTTAAAGATATGGCGAGGAGCATGGACATCCGGAGAGAGTTCGAAGCAGAGCCACTGCTCCTTTGCGTTGGCCAGCTGAGATGGAACAGCCATCTGATTACTTTGGAGGTGTTCTGGGAACGTCCAACTGGTAGGTGACCCCGGGGCAGACCCAGAACCTGCTGGAGGGACTATATAGCTCTTCTTCAAGAGGGAATGCGTTGCTGGGGAGAGGAACATCTGGAAGGCCCTGCTAAACCTGGTGCCACCACGACCCGGGCCCGGATAAGCGGAAATGGGTGGATGGAAAGGCAATGACCTGATCCAGTGTTTCAGGGAGTAACGCTAAAACTACAACAAAATAAGTCAAAAATGTGATCAAATTCTAACTGAACTTATTTTTGCCTTTGCCTGTCAGTAGATTATCAGCACTGTTTATTTGCTAGACCAATGAAACACACATAAAAACAAGATAGCCATATGCTAGCAGCTCTGTGAGGCTGTAATTTGGCAGTGCAGTGGTTTGCAATAAATGCTAACATCAGCATGCCCACATGCTCACAATACAAATGTTAGTTTGCTGATTTCCAACATCTTAGTTCAGCATTTTAACATGTGAAACCCAATGTGGTGCAAGAGAAAAAGTCAGGGGACCACCAACGTGATTAGGATTCATCCTCTGAGTACCATGAATGTCTGTGTAAAATTTCATACCAATCCATTAAATAGTTGATGACCAGCCAACCAACAAATAGACAGACACACAAATGTTTGTCATGTCGTTGTTACGGCCGCCGCCGTTTCGCCCCGGCCATATCTTTTGTGTTTAATATTTAGTAGGCAAATACAGGTGTGCCGTTGCCGTCTCGGCATTGGACCTCAGCCGCGGAGGTGTGGTCCCGATAGCGCTGGATCATGGAAGTCGAGAGGACTGGGATTGGCCCGGCATCCTCTGCATCCTCTCCCGGCCAGCCAATCCGGAGGGCCCAATTGCCCCAGCCGGGCATTTAAACTGCAGCCGCCAGGGCATCGGGCAGCTTGTTGTTATCTTCAGTGTGTGTGAGCTCGCCTCGTTGTATTCGAATTGTGAACATTAACAGTGATTAACTCGTTGGTGGAGGTTTGTTTTGTTTGTTTTTGGGACTGGGCAGGGATTAGGTTAGATCTTAGCACTGATTGCTCCCGTAGATAATTTCTGTTGTATTCACTAGGTTAGGGGTGCTGTTCCTGATGTTTTTTGTTATTGATAAAATGTAGTTAGACAGTGAGGTTTTTGTTTCTTGTTTTGGTTTTCAATTTAGATAGATAGACAGGCTCTTTTTAGAGTTCTCTTTTGGTTATATTTATTTGTTATTTTGAACAGCACTCGCTCGCCCTTTGTTCCCTTTTGCCTCACCTCCTTTTTGTTAAAACAATTTGAATTTTCATTTAATAAATACCTTTGTTCACCAACCTTTCTACCTGGTTTTATGTTACTTCCCTCTACCCCTAATACTGGTCGTAACATCGTTAACATGGCTAAAAAGAGGACGATTATCCAGACCAAATTTCCTTTAACGACAGCCAGCAGTAAGATAAACTTCAGTCTCCCTGCTTTTAAATTATAGAGTCGACCAAATATAGTGCACATCTGCTGCCAACAGTCACATCTTAATGTCCGTTAAGAATATCAGCAGTATATCAGTGTTTGACACAATTTGTTTGAGTTGAATTTAGCAACCGCTCAGGATTATTTGAAAAACGACCCGTGGCGTTCTGCGGAGGCGAACTGGCCGAGTGAACCGGCTACTCAAGGAATCCAAGCAGATACTCAAGTTTGTTTTTTTCCAGCATTTTATTTGCTCCACTGTGACAACTCCAGGCCAACAGTAAGCAGGGATTTGTCTTTTGAAGAGTCGGCCTACTTATGCCAAGAACACAAACGTCTAAATCTGTTCTTTCAGCGCTTCTCTGTACGCTTCTCACCATCACAGACAGACAGACAAGATTCCAGCACTGGTGCCAGTCCCAATAATGTGTGTGTGTGTATGTTTTTAACGGCTGTGTGCATGTGCATGTGTGTGAGTGTCTGTGTCAGCATGTGTGCATTTTTGGACAAGACATAGAGGGGGTTAGTGAGTTTGGAGGAGTCGAGCAGTTGGGTGAAAAGAGAGATGAAGCAGATGCCTTTTCTCAGTTGGGGCAACGTTAACTCGAGGCTGTGCCAAGAGGCAGCAGCCGTTGGCACGGGACTAACTAGTGTGTTTGTGTGTGTGTATATATGTGTGCGAGTACGAGTGTAATTGCAAAATGGGGGGGGGGGGAGAAGTTGTCTCAGTATTGCATTAGTTGTGCCCTTATAAAGACGGGAGCAGGATATACTGTTCTCATACTGAAATGCCATATTAAACAAACACCAAGCACTGGGTGGTGAGACAGTTTGTGTGTGCGTGTGTGGAGGGAGATGGTGTCTCTCTCTCTGTGTGAGGCCTTTATGGGCTTTAGGAGCTGGAACACCGCAGTCCTCTTGATGTAAAAATAGACTGTATATACTCACACTCTCTATACACTCTCTGTAGACAGTCAAGAAATTCAAGCGCAATTACCTTCTGTGTGCACAAAGGGAGTCCATCTTCATCTAACAGAGACGAACAGGAGCAGCAGATGAAGACTAATAAGAAAGGTATCAGTATCACTCTGTCACTTTGGGTATTAGTTTTGCAGCTTTATATATTAAAGTGATAATCCTTAAAGCAACGCTGCGTAGAAATTGGTATTTTTGCGATTTAGTGCCTCCAGTTTCATAGTGTAATACCACAGTCATGAGTATAAACACTTGTACATGTGTGTTTGTTATGAATATATTACATATGATCCAAAACTAGCAAGTTGTAGCCAAACATTAAGCAGGTGCAACAACACGAGACATACCAGCCAGCTAATATTACTGACTAGTCCAACAGTGAAAAAGCTCAGCTCAGCGTCTCTCTTATAGCCTTTTATTTTACGAAGCTCTTGTCAACAACTAAAGGTCAGTCCCAGATTTACTCTTGTCTCACCTTTTCTCTTCTCAGCTTCCTCTGTCAACGTCCTCTTCTGTCTTTTCACCTCTGTCATTATGTCCAAAAAGGCTGCTGAGCTCAGTTACATTGTCCACTTGCCCAGCTCCTGTTCTGGCACGACACCAGCTCAGCACCCCAACAGCATTCGCCCCCGGTGGTCCAAATCGCCTGTGGTATAAACACTAACACTCCTCCCAATGCTCTGAGCTCACAGTCCGGACAGTCCGGATAACAAACATTAGCTAACAGCATCTATGGAAAAGTGTTACATACTTGTGATCGTACCTGGAGCACAAAGTTACCTGCAGAAACAGACGTACCGGTTGCAGAGACATCATTCACCTGACTACACATCAGTGTAGCATCATATTGATTTAAAATCTGTTATTTTGTGGTAGAAAAGTTACACAATGTTGCTTTAAGCTTCCCTGTCAGAACTGCAACAGATCAGCAACTGGCGTATTAGTTTACAGAGCAACCAAACAAACATGTGCCGTTTTAATACAGATTTTAGTGAATTATTTGTCTTTTTTCTATCATGCCATGTCCGACCACAATCTGATTTCATGCTACACATTTAACATGCTTCGTTTTCTGTGAATCCTTCATGCGTGGAGGTAATTTGCATCAGCACGAGAACAGCAGACTCCACCACTAACAAGAAAACTACTATATAGAGAGATAATTACTGAATGCAGATGCATTGCCGTAAAAGTAGGGCTCATGAGTAGAATCGAATACGGGGTCTGATTTTATAAAGATCTTGTTGTCCTGGACAGTAGAGTTAATTGTTTTCAGAGTTTTCTGATATTAATCTGATTTTAGTTGGAACAAATTAACTAATTTATTGGTTTTATTACATATTGGTTCATAATCAGCAGCTCATTTTTGCATTTCCCCCATGTTTTTCTTCGTATTATGTATTTGCTGTCATACCAAAAAAGAGGACCTGGTCTTCCATTAAAGAAAAAAAAACTTTTGAGTGTGTTAGGACATAAAACTCAGGCAAAAAGGCAAAAAAAAACAATAATATATTTGGTGAATCAGGTAAATCAGTAAAAATTTAAAACAGTGAGTCCTGTGTAGCAAAGCCCAGCCAACTTTCAGTGTTGCTTGATGTGTATCAGTGTCTGCAGCAGCTTAAGATCAAACTGACCTTTACAAGAGGAAAGCTCCTCCTTTTCCTCGTTCTCCTTCCTTTCCTCACTCCCTCCCTCCTCTTGTCTCCTCTCCTTTTTCTTAAGGTCACAGATCAGCATGTGTGTGGCTCACTCCATCAGCTCTAAGCAGCTGACACAGGTTGACCCCAGCGGTATGGTCCGCTCACAACAGCGCTCGTGCACAATGCATGAACACAAACGCACATACAGTTAGACAAAGCTTGCCCGCTGAGCTGCGACAGTCTAAAACAAACTAGGAAACACACCTACAGACATGTGCACACACACACTAAATGTTTGTTATGTCTGTCTGTGTGGTATTGTGAAAATCAGGCCCCATGTGGAGCGTCTGATACACTTCCACTGTGTGTGTGTGTGTGTGTGTGTGTGTGTGTGTGTACCATGAAGCTGAGTGGTTCACTGCTGCTTTTTGTAGATGAAGAACACATGGACACTAAATTATTGGGTGGAAAGAGTTCTTAAAAGAGGTAGGAGACATATGATTGAAGATCAGGAGGACAGGATTACAAACCGTGTTAGCATCGGACTCTCATTTCTATTCCACAACTCTACCGACTCTCACGTCCTGCCTGTTTTCAGCCTACCGTTGGTTTTTGTTGCATGATTACAGCATTACTGATCACTATCATAAGTACTGTTGGCCTTTAAAATTGATTTTTGGAAGCGGATCACATATTAACCCTTTGCTTGTGAGTCTTGAAGCACTTTGGCCTCACAGGTTCTTCTCTACGCCTGGTATAAAAGTACATACATCTGTCTTTCTCTGGTTATAATAGTATTTTTTTTTATATGTACTGATACCCGCCTACAAAAAAGATGCATTGTGTCCAGTTCTGTGCACCCAACACTAAATCAAAACACAGATAAATGCTTTTAACTTGTCAAATAGAGTCCAAATTAACATGTTTTAATGCTGTTGACTTCAGATTCATCATATTGACATGAGAGTGGCGACATGGTTTCACACTTATTCTGTTCATATATGTTGTTGTCATCTATTACTTACTAGTCCAGCAGCAAGAAGCACAACTCCGCATCTGTCTTTTATTTCACGAAGCTCTCGCCAACAACTAAAAGTCAGTCAAAGATTTATTCTTGTCCGGTGGCCTCTTGTTTGGTCACTCTTCTTTTCTCTTCTCAGCTTTCTCCATGAACATCACCTTTGATCTTTTCACCTCTGTCATTATGTCCATAGAGGCTGCTGAGCCTTGCTGCATTGCCCACTTGCCCAGCTCCTGTTCTGGCATGACACTGGCTTCGCTCCCCATCAGCAATCACCTGTATTGCCCCGGGCCTGAAAAACGTGGTACTGTGGTACAAACACTAACACTCCCCTGGTACTCTGAACTCACAGTCCAGACAGCATGGCTAATAAATTGAGTTAACATTAGACAACAGCAACAGCAGCTATAGTTTGCAGTTTACTGTCCATCGGGAAACTCTGTCAATAACTGAGAGTTGAGTTAAAGAAGCTGGAGGACATCAGAGGGAAAACCAGAAAACATTTTCTCCATAAAAAATGATCCAGTTTCACCAAAATCAGTGAAATAGTTGGTGGTGTGTGACTTAGTGCCGTAAAGTGTTACATCAGTGAAGCATCAAATGATTTAAAATTGATTATTTTATGGTAGAAAAGTCACACAATGTTGCTTTAAAGAGTCCGTGGCTGTCTATGTGATAATGACTTTATGTCACTACGGCTCTAAAGTCAGGGTGAGCATACACTCATTTTCTGTGACTGGAACCATCTTCACTTTATTCTCACAGCAAGAGAAAGTGATTGGCCGGGTCGTAACGTTGTGGTGTGTATGCATCTGTGTGTTGTGCTGTGTGTGTGGCTCTTTACAGATGTAGGGCTGGCCGTATGCCAGCAGCAGAGATCTCTGGGAGCAGACCCAGGCATGATGTCATTACCAGCCAGACCAAGGAGCCGCAGTAATCTCTGACATTGGGTCTTCGAATAGGGAGAGCCATGCACCCAGTGTGTGTGTGTGTGTGTGTGTGTGTTAATATTATTTTTGAACAGTTTATGTGTGCATGTGGTACATGACATGGTTATTGTCAGTTTTCTGTGCCTGGTGTCTGTCAGTCACACTCATACTTCATCTTCTTCTCCTGCTGGTCATCAAACGATGACCCTCAGAGGTCCTTTCCTTTCCAGAGTTTTAAGTGTGTGTGAGTTTATATGTCTCTCTCTGTCACGGAGGTTAAATATGAGACCGTCTTGCTGTTTTTTTCTTTTCTATTTCAGGTTTATGACTTAGGAGGGAGAGATAGACGTCTGACAGGATGACATTTCTTGGTGGCCACTTGAGTTTACAGCTGATGTGATTTGGATGTTGGAGGAGAGGCATTGACAGTCTGACGGGCTAATCCAATTGGTCTTTTTATAGAATGGAAACGACAAAACTCACCACGACGATTTTCCCATTTCTCATTCACTTTAGACGGCTCTTTCTCTGGGATGTATGGGGCCTGTCTGATGCTTTCCATGTTATATTTGTTTATGCTTGGCTAGTGAAGAGGGGGGAGGCGAGGAGGGAGGCAGAGGGCCAGAGAGAGGAATCATTGAAGTGCTAGCCAGTGTTTATGTTTGTGTCTGGGTTTCCATCTCTCTCTTTTCCTTCATACCCACAACAGCAAGCAGCTTCAGTTTCTTCACCACACCCCTCTCTCTCTCTCTCTCTCTTTCTCCCTACCTGCCTCACCCCCTTTCCACTCCCACACTCAAGTACAATTCAAGTCAGGCCTAACCGAACCTTCACTTTCCCTTCCACACTGCAGCCTCTCTATACACCTGCCAACCTTCACTCTCCCGCCTGTGTTTGTGCTCCAGTCTGGCTCTTGGCGTGGTCCGTCTGGACGCTGAGGAGAAGGAAAACCCGTCAGGTGGAGCGCAGCTGGGAGGAGCTCTGAGGCCGGGGGAAGAAAGAGCGCCTGTGGTACGGTACAGGCCTCTGGATTTTCCATCGGAACGCCGAAAAATCCAGACGTCTGAGCAAGCTTTATCAGGAAGGAGTTTGCTCCAAACGGACATACTGTGCAACAACACATGCAGAATATTAACTGGAGGAGGTGTGTGTAAATTTGTCTGTAGTTGTGGGAAATTTTAACAGCCTGGTTGACTCATGCTAACTTTCTTTCTTTTTCTCTCTGTCTGTCTGTCTGTCTGTCTGTCAGGGCATGTGTTCATGTGTTTGTGACCGAACTTCAGGTTTCACGTCAGCTCTGTTTTCAGAAGGTTGGTTTCAGGTAACTACCCAGTACCCTGTCTACATTTCTGTCTACCCAAACACATTAGCACTCTGTGCACACTGCTGCTCCAAAGCGCCCTCTCACCCTGGAATATGAGGTTCACCCCACAATGCCTTGAAGTCATTTCACCTCATTTTAGAGGTTCAGAAGTTCCCCAGGCCATAACACCGAGACATATGACACCAGTAAGCTGGTGTGACAGGCTGTCACTACTCACACTGGGAGACATGCAAAACCCCCACCAACCAACTCTGCATGTAGAAATGTTGGAAAATACCATGCAATATATTAAAATATCTATGGCAAGACTCAAAGCATGCATACATTTTGCAATATGTGCAATATCAAGATCATTTAAATGTTCTAATTGACACATCCGTTCGAAAGCTTTTTCCGGCAGTGCGTGTGTTTTTTTTGTTCTGTGTCGCCACAAACAACGACAACACCAACGTTTCATTTCCGAATCTGCTAAACGAAATGCTGTGAGTGCATGCCTACACATTCAGTGAGGAAAGAGAAGTCTTTCCCAGAAGTCAGCAAACAGACAGTCAAAATGGCCGGTCATTTACCACAGGGCCGCAAAGCTCGTTAGTTCAGTTGAGTTTTACTGGAAAGGGGCATATTTGACTAGCACCCTTACTACTGAAACTGCCAAGCCCACTGCCAGTGGTTTTTGTTTACATCGTGTCTGTTTTTTATCTTCTTCAACAGCCCAACGCAAGATTTAGCTGCTCACATGATTTCCCCCATTGCTTCTTTAGCGTATTAACATACAAACACTCATTTAACGTGTCAGGGTGGTTACTGTCTTACCTGAAATTACAGTGATTGTTTTTCCAAATAAGAATAATTGAAAAAAAAATTTCCACTATTGCTCTAACTTTTTCTCACTGGGAATTTTGCTGTAGTTTACCACAGTGGAAGTGTAAGCATGTGGAGAAACCTTTGACCTTTTGGTTTGTACTTTCTGTCCACCTCTGCACCAGCTGTGGAGCTCTGAATCTCTGCTCTGTTGAAGCTCACCTTGTGCACTCATCTGTATCCCCTCTAATTCACCACACCTCTTCGGGTCAGACCGAGAGGGATTCCCAGCCTGTTCACAGTTAGTGTACCCCCCCACCCTCCCTTTTCTACATCGCTGTCACCTCCCACCTGCCCTGTGGTTTCTCCTGCCTACACTGTGGTGAGCCAGTCAGTGCTCATGAGTAAGCTAAGCGCTATAGTAAAGAAACAATGTGGTTAGCTGACCTTTATGGTCTCCCTGATGAGAATCCATGAGAAGGAGACCCCCATGATGCCTCACTCATAACCACAGGGACACACCAATAAATGCAAAATGTGTTTGCATAGGGTTTGTCTCCCATTTATGCAAAAATGAAACTAAGCGAAATGACACATTAATTTGTCAGTTTGTCTTTATAGTGAAGCGTAACTGTGACACTTTATTTAACATGCAAACTGATGATTAATCATTTCAGAAATTGCATCTATAACAAGAAGTTGTGATAATATTGTACTCGCCAAGGTTGTTTTTGACATCTGGGAACTAGCGACATTGCTTTATAGAGTTTATATATATATATATATATATATATATAGCTATGGTAAGTACGGTGGATCAAAATTGACCCCACATGCTGCTCTTTACTAACTGTGATTCATGTTTCTACGGACAGTTTGAGTAATAAGTTTGTCCAACCTGCAGGCTTATAGAAAGAATCCATGCTAGCAGATCTGTTAGGCTGTAGGCACAGTGGTGCTTTGAGCTAAAGGCTAACATGCATCTTAACACACAATGACATGCTGATGTTAAGCTGATGAAATGTTTAGCATGTTCACCATCTAATGTTAGCCAATTAGCATTAGATAATTAGCACTAAACAACAAGTACAGCTAGGTCTAATGGGAAAATTGGCAAAATTTTAAATTTGACCTAATGATTGTGTTTATCCTGAGGGTAACATGAATGCTTGCAACAATTTCATGGCAATCCATTCAGTAGTTCGATCATGTGACAGCCTGTGTTTGTTGCCATGTCTTTTACGATGTTTCTGTTCTCAAATTTCAGCAGATCAAGTTGTTAAAAGTTCTTTAATTTGGTGGTTTTCTTCTTTTACATCAGATAGAAACATTGAATCAGAGGCCTTAATTTACACTTCGCAAAAGGTCCACTGTTCTTCGACAGCCGAGATAAGACAGATTTATCGAAACCCCTCTAACTCCTCATGAGGCTGCAGGTTTTATTTGAATGTCACCATGTGGAGCATTAACTTCTATGTGAGGGCTGTGAGCAGTGTGGGAGAGGGGATCCCGTTCGTTGAGACAAAAGCCAGCAGAGCGTCAGCGATGCACAGCAGAGCGCTAACACAGACCCCACGCAGCGTGCGTGGGCAGCCATGCTGCTCGTCACCTTCTCAGCTGTGGGGGAATCTGAAACTGCAGTGGGGAAAAGGGAAGCCCTCATTTCAAAGAGTGCGTGTGAGCGAGCGTGCAGCTGACAACAGAGTTGAGGTTGGAGGTATACGGTACACTGGAACGAGTTGGAAGTTGGTGGTCTTAACGCCCACACATCTTTCAGGCCTGAAGCGTCTAACCTTTATCTCTCTAATGTCTAATGTCTCACACACTCTTTTCTAGCTTCACTCGCAATCTTATGCTTTTTAGAGACGTAACTCATCCATCAAACATGATCTTTAAAGTGATAGATAGCATGATCATTCAGAGCAAGATGGATGAGGATGTTAAAATGGGGTTACCGGGGTTAATTCTCCTCATTTTATGTGGAGTAGTGTGTAGCGATATGAATATGACCCTTCAGTGGCTTCTCACCTGCAAATAAAGCCAGATGCACTGTTGAACCCAGATCTCTTGGCAAGTATTCCAGTTAATTAAAACACAAAGGGCGATTTCACTCTCATGTGAGAGGATAACCTTACTGGAAGTCACGGCTTCCTATGAATGACCATGAGTTCAGTCAGACATCCAGGCTAGCACAATAGGATATAGTACCACTTAGCGAGGTGGTGACATGGAGCCATACTTTAGCATATGAAGGATATGGAACCTTAGCATGAAGCTGTGAAGGTGCTGTTGTTCTCAGCGAGCGGGTGTCCTGGTTGATAATTAGGTCAGCACAGCCCTCCTGGGAGGAGAGGGCAGAGGGGACACTGTAGAAACCCCTCAGCCCCCATCACAGCCAGATGAAAAGAAAACACTCCCAGTACAGGTTCCACATGTCGGGGCGAAGGGTGAAAATGTGTTTTAGATTTTCCTCCTTCCCTCTCCTCTCTGGTCCTGTTTGATTCTGAGCTGGAAGGGAGTAACCTCCAAAGAGCTCTTATAACACCTCTCTGTCCAGCCGTTTAAGTCTGTTTCTACACTACGTGACAGTGTGTGTGTGGTGTGATGTGGTCCAGCATATCTGTTTCTTCCTTCCCTTGGGGTTTTAGCTAATCCACTTCTCTAGGCTTCCTTCCCAGAACAGCGAGACCTTTCTAAAGAAAACAGGGCAGAGCAGCACCTTGGAAATCCCTCCATCTCTCTCATTAAAGATGAGGATGAAGACGAAGTTGATTTTCCTGATTCAATTTAAGCCTGTGAAACTAGACCTCTGCCACGCCGCTCCGAGAGAGGGATGAAAGACAGCTGGAGAGAGAGAGAGAGAGAGAGAGAGAGAGAGAGAGAAAGGGGGACACTTTGGTGAATCTGTTATATCCCTTTTCTTTGGTTCTGACTGCATGTGAGGCGGGTTTATATGTGGGGAGCATTTTGGTACGTTTAAGTTCTGCAAAACTGGAATTAAAATATAATTTTGCTACGAAGCAAAGCTTTGGTGTTTGTTTTGACCAAAATTGTAATTACAAAGAGGAAAAAATGCAGTTTTGTTTTTTCCAGAGGGCGTTAATATTTGGCACTGACAGACGCTGTCTGTACTGGTAAGTTGATTGGTGTAATGTCTGTCTGTGTGGGTGGGCACTAAAAATAGTTTGGCGGCCACACAGGGAGTTGACCGGCTTGGGACGGTTTCTTTGAACCCTCTGTGATTTGAGAAGTTATTTCATGACACTGCACGTTACTCTCTCCGCGTGCTGATTCGATTCATGCAAGTAACGTATGGAGCACGGCTGGTTATAGGACTAGTCGTGGTTGTGAATTCAGGTCATTTGTCATTATTGCAACTAAATCCATAAAAAGAGACTTTTAGGTGTTAGACTGCCACTCTCCTCTCTATAGTCATAACGCCGTATATCACAAATCACACATTTGCCTCAAGAGGCCTTGCAGTCCACTCACACTCTATTCTTGACTAGTATGAGGAAAAACTCCCCAAAGAAACTTCAACACGGAAGAAAATGTGGAAGAAATCTCTGTGGAAGAAGAGCAACAGAGGAGGGATCCCTCTCCCCGGATGGGTGTACTGTACAGGAAAAGACCATGGTTGTAATCAGGATGACAAAATTATAGATTGCAAACGTATATGATGAATATGGATCTGGAAAGACGTCAAGGTGTCGCCAAACTTGACAGACTTTGATCCATACGGCCTCCTCTCCACTGTTGAGACCTGGAAAGAAAGACTGCACAAAGACACGAGAGAGGGGGAAACTCAAGCACAGCACTCACACAGATAAAAGAAAGGAAACAAGGGAGAGAGATTATGGGATTACAAAAGTGATGGTGTGTTTTATAGTCCCAGTACGGAAAAATAGTTCATAATAGTTTATATTTCCTCAAACAACACGTGAGGAGAATTCAAAACTTAAAACTTTGACATTAAGTTGTCAAGAAGAACTGAGATTTACTTGTATTTAGAGAGAGAGACAGACAATGCGTGAACGTTTTGTGGTTGCGTCCGCCTGTGCGCATGTGCAAACGTGCATGTGGTTGTGTACAACATAATGACCCACCAGCTGAATTGCACGTCAGGCAAATGAAAGACCTGCAGAGATAAAGACTGTTCTTATGTTCCATGTAATTCAAACAATAATCTGCTGTGGACTCGCTGATCCTGCCAAGCTGGGCATCTTCTCTGTAATCACACTCCTCACGTTTGGACCAAAGACAAGAACAACAAATCCTGTCTCCGACCAGGCCTTTTATATCCTTCATTAATAATACATGAAACTCTTTATAGCAGGAATTATTTGAATATATGTATAAATATCTCATCCTGACGCTCGTGCATGCTTAACTTCTTAATATTGCTGTCATGTATGGTTAAATAGGCCCAAACTGAGACCAGGCTTTATTTTCCATTCTCATTTTTAGGCCTAAAAACCAAGTCCAGTCATCCCTGTAAGTACAGAGTGTGTTAAGATTTTAACGTCTTCCTCCGACATACGAGTGTGAGTGTCAGCTCTGTGGACTAGCAGTGTATTTGTCTCTGTCAGCAGCCCTTCAGCGCCAGCAAGGATCAAAAACTGTGGAATAACAATCCAGGAAACCAAACATGCTCAAACTGACCAAAGTCTACAGTTTCAGTTGGCAGAGGAGGTTGAATGAAAAAAGGTTGTTTTAGTGAGATATTTTTAGTGAGTGGCAAAAAAAAAAAAACACACATGGTGAAACGGTATCATGGGAATTGGACAATTGTGGAGAAGTGGAGTAAAGACCTGAAAACATTACTAATCTATGAACCAGGTGCTGTGAAGTTCCAGTGAATCACTGTCAGTTTTACCCGCTTACAGGAAGAGTGTGTGGGACTTACTACTTTACACACCAGTGTACACGCCCATTCAATTATTCAGTGTGTAAGCTGTAGCATAAATAAGTAAAGTCAGTCCAAATTAGCTGAATTTAATTTAAAAGAGTTACTGTGCATTGGTCCCATTTGCTGTCACATTACATTAAATTTTCTGGTCACAAACCAGAGTGGGAGTAAATGTTCGTCCGTGTAAATGCACTGAAGAAATGTCTGACCGTAGTTCCCCTCACAAGAAGGGACTGGGATATTCAAAGTAGACTGAGAGTGTGTTTTCACAACTTGAAGCAGAGACTTTTTTCCTCTCATCTCGCACTCCCAGCTGTGTTTTTGTTGTCTTTTACCTCATTTTCTGTCTTTCTTTTCATTTCAGAATAAGTGCTGACAGAGTCTTTCAAACATTGTAGAAACCTCTCTTTCTTCAGACTCTTCGACTATTGTTCACTTTAAGTTGAACTGTCAAAGCCTTTGAGTCCAGACAATGCATGTGTGGACTATATTCAAGACCTTACCCACTGTAAAGAGCCTAGCCACACTCCATTCTTTGCTCTGGTTTGGATTGTGTGTATCTACGTCATGTTAAATAAACAATGTTGTGTGACTAATTGAGCAAAATGTATTGTGCAGATGTGGATCAAAACCTGCCGTCAGCGTGCACATATCTGCTTGACAAATCATCCCCCCCTCCCGCAACACTCCCCCACGCCCTTAGCTCTAGACCTCCCCGTACACCCCCCTTCAGGCTCTCTGGGGAGCCGCTTCAGGCAGCCTGGCTCCAGCGTTCTCCACTAAGAGCCAGGGGGTCTCCACGGAGGGCATACCCAAATAGTGAGTCCCTCCTGGGGGCACAGGTACACTCATCACCCTGGAATCACAGCGGTCATAAACACACGGTAAGAGCACAGTTAATGAGTCACAGTAAATCCCTGATCTTGGCTGACATTCAGTATTGTTTGGTGGAAATCTGGGCAGGAAAGTTATCGTGGAGTGTGGGAGGAAAAGGTCTCTCTACTCACTTCTCGACTCACTCATTATCTATGTGCACTCTCTCCTCCGCTTATAAATCTCTACATGAACATGATCCTGCAGTAATAAGCACCACACCTGAACTAAAAAAGGTTGTAGCAGCGTGACTTACAGGCAGTAACAACACTAACACAACAAAAGGCTGCCAAAACCTGATTTGATGATATGCATGTTACTCAGAATCCATCTCCATGAAACCATTACTTCCAATACACAATCTTTTCCCTTAAGTGGCTTCGAAATTATATTAAATTATATTATATTATCCATCCACCTCTTTTAGTTTCTCTGGTACTTCAGTTCTTCTTAAGTTACCTGATTATATATAATACATTTTAACTATTTTTAGCCATGTGGCACTGTGCTTAGAGTTGGCAACGTCAGACTGTCAGTCAGCCGGTCCACCACTTTGATCCAGACCAAAATATCTCAACAACTGTTTGATGGATGGCCATGAAAGTTTGTTCAGATATCCACGAGCCATCCCGAGTATGAATCCTAATGACTTTGGTGATCCCCTGACCTTTCATCTCTAGCGCCACCATGAGTTCACATTTGGAGTTTTGAGGAGAATGTCTCAACATGTTTTGGATGGCATTTGGTACAAACATTTGTCCTCCCCTCAGGATCAATTGTGATATCTTTGGTGATGGTCTGACTTTTTATCTGTAGCGCCATCATCAGGTCAACATTTTAATGTGTCCAATACTTTGGTTTGTGACCAAATACCTGCCAGACTACTGCCATAATGTTGCCATTTGTGCAAATGAACAAATGTTGGCATGCTGAAGTAAGATAATAAACATTGTAAACACTATACCTGCTTAACATTAACATGTTCACATTGTCGATAGAAGCAAACACTCTTCTGTAACTTTGTAATCTTTATCCTGTCTGGTTGAAACATAGACAGTATAAAATATGGACATCATATCTGTGACTTCACGCACATGTTTCTGAAGAGATGTTGTCTTGGCTGTCGTGTCTCCCAGCTAATCTCAGCAATCGGCAAAGACGTGGATCATTGCTGGACCTGAGACGGGCTGAATGACGCCTGGGTGCTCAAACAAGCCACCAATAATGACACCTACCTGTCAATCAAAGTGGCTACACTGTTAATTATGCATAACTTTAAGCCTTAATATAATTTGAACAGGTGAGTTAAATAGAAAGTCAGACTCAGTACAGTTGTCATGAATGGGAAAATTAGCTATAGAGACCAAAACTGTTTTTTGTACCAGGCTGTAAACATGTTTATTTCTGCTGTGAAGTTGGACATTTTAACATGGGGACTTATGGAGATTGACTCGTTCTGTAGCCAGCCTCAAGTGGACGTTTGAGGAACTGCAGTTTTTAGCACTTCCACGTTGGCTTCACTTCACAGGAGTTTTCCAACTTGGGTTAAAAAGGTTAACTTGTATAAATGTATAAAACTCTAATAAATTTCAGTATCGTAAACTCCGTCTTGAGAGGAAAATGTGTGTTTAGGTAACCTCTGCTTGTAAACTGATTAAAATCGTTGCCTCATGGGAATTCATCACCTTCCACTCATCAAATAAGTCCACCTGACCGCAAAACATACAGTATAACAGTATATTAAATGGTACTTGGTGCAATGTTTAATAAGATAGCAGCAATGACTAACTATGAACGGTAGTAACGAGAGCTGAATCTTTACCGATGCCGCTCTGTTCATTCTCCTCTGTAGGGTTCTGTTTTCTTCTCACTGTCACAGATTCATTTGCGAATTGCCCTGTTAGAGACCCACAGGCCACTTAGAGCCTGTTGCCCTCTGACCTCTGGGAGGGGTTAAGTATGGGAATGAGAGGGTCACAGAGAAGCTAAGGTTAATTGTAGTCCCTCTTAGAAGTAATCGCCAACATCACCCACGCCTTGTACCCCCCCCCCCCCCCCCCCCACACACACACACTGACTCCCAGCACACACACATACACACATTTGCCAGCTACAACAGCGGTTCAGCTCTCTATCCTCTGCAGCGTCCCTTCATATCCTCGCCTGCAGGCAAACAGTCCCCCTTTTTATGTAGACAGATAGATGTTCAGCTTGTTTCCTGCTACATATTTTGCATACCACAGAGAGCTGGAAGGTCAGGCCTTGCCCAAGCCTTTCCCTCATGGGGACTCGATGTGGACTGTACCCTTGGGTCACCCAAACACACAACCAGACCATAGTCTCAGACATTCAGACATCCTCATGGGACTGAATACATGTGTGGACACACATGAATGATGTCTGTTATTGATATTTGTAGGAAGAGGAATGTTAATTGGTGAGGAATTTTCTTTTCTTTTTTTCCCCAATCATGCTCGGCTCTTATCTTCTTGAACAGTCGCAGTTTGTCATCCTATTCCAGCTTTTCATTTGAAGGATAGTGTGGGACTGTGTGTGCACACGTGTGTGATCAGTGACATGTATGTGCGAGCGTGCTGAATGGATGTGATTTGAGGACAGCGGAGTAAGAGGGCGAGCTGGAGAGACGGAGGAAAGACGAGTTGGAATGGGAGGGTAATTGGCTGAGATGAAAAATGAGAGTCCTTGACCTTTTGTTACCTCCAGGGATGGCTGATAGCATGAGAGCCCATCCAATCGCCCCATCCCTGTGCCACTCCCTCACCCATAAAGATCTTTAACTACAGGGAGGGAGGACAGGAGGGATGAAGGTAAAGTCAGGCGTTGTGGAGCTCTGGGGGGAGTTGCTTGGTTGCTGTTGGGCGTGGTGGTCTTTTACTGTGTGTGTGTGTGTGTGTGTGTGTGTGTGTGTGTGTGTGTGTGTGTGTGTGTGTGCGTGTGTGTGTGTGTGTGTGTGTGTGTCGGGTCTCAGCTGTCTCAGCCTCCATTAGTCTCTAATAGGGCTGTCACTCTGGGCTTTTAACTCTGCTTGTTAGCATGGCAGACAACCAACAAAACCCTGCTGCTCCTCTCTTTCTACGCACCCAATCCCACAGATGTCCCCATTAGCATTGCTCCCCCTCATCCAACCACTCATCCAGGTCTCTGCACTTCATGTGCAAACATACACAAAGCATGCTGGGTGAGAGATGAGTCCTACCTCAACCGCAAAACACCTGTGGGAGAACGCTTCTCGACAGCGCTGCTTTCTTTGGAGCAGATCAACGACTACATGTGGGCTCCGTAATTTGATGTGCAGTACCGTTTTTAGCGGGAATTCCCCAGCGTCCCCAGTATGACCTGCTGCGTCCGTGTGCAGCGTGGTGACAGGTGTGTCCGTTAATTAAAGCGCAGAGCTAATGACAGGGCGGCAGACCTGAGGCTTGACTGAAAAGAAAAGGGGCCCAAGCAGAAGGACGACACGAGCACACTTGTAGACTGAAATCCTCACCGATGACAAACGACTAATATGTTAAAGAAAAGGCAGCGCTTGATGGTTTCAAGACTAACAAACATTTTTTAAAAGAAAAAGTCTGGACTCGCAGGAAGGTAGAGAAGCATGTGATGAAGTCTTAACTGCATAGCTGTCAGTTCTTAACTTGGAGCTCTGCTGCAGACAATGGCAATAAAACGAGCAAGATAAAAGATACTAAGGACTAGTCAGGAGATGGGGCAAAGAGCGGGGATACATGGGGAGGGAATTAAAGAAGAAAAAGGCAGAAACAGGGAAGAATTGAACCCGAGAGAGCAGGCAGCTGTGAGGAGGTGCAGTTTGTCCTTGTTAAACTCGCAGCCATATGGCCGGCATCTGAGCTGGTTCTGGAGGTGATTTTTATAGCTGCTTTTATAGCTTGGCAAGCACGAACCGCTCCAATGAGAGAGTGCCTGCCTACCTGCCAGTGCACGGCCATTCAGCTGATGGAGAGGAATAAACATGAATAATGTCCTGAACTTTATTCTACATTTGGAATATTAAAAGGCACCGAGATCCTGCGCCTTGAAAAGAGATTAGTTTGGGACATACGGTTGGGGCTGCTCCTCTTTTGTCTTTTCTTTGCTACCTTTCTTTGTCTCCTGCTCTATCCATCATCCATCCCTCCAGGGCTTTTTTTTTTTTTTTTTTTGGACTGTTAAAGGTTCACGGTGAAATGTGTCCATTTGAAATGAAAACAAACACTGTTGATTTCAGCCATGTCTTCTCCACACCCTGGTTGTGTTACACTACTAAAGACGTGCGCAGTGGTCACAAATCTGTTGAGTGGGAACAAATCACAGTTTAGAGTTCACAAACAAACAATGTTTTGGTGCTCTGTGGTTCTCCATCACATGCAGCCCATTACTTAGCCATTATAATAAATGATAAGCGTTTTTAAGATAAGCACATGCTTGTGTGCACGCATACACATTTTCAATACTTCAGGATCATTGTGCATACTTTTTTTTTCCCTTCCTTAAATAGAAGCACACTATGGGAACCTGTTTTCATTCATACTCACACACATACATTATATCTGCCATGCAGCTAATTTCTTTTCATCTTTTCCCACAAAGTTCATTAGGTTTTGCTGCCGTTGTTGTTTGACTTGCCAAGCCTCTCCACCAAATTGCATTTCTCAGGCATTTCTCTCAGCGTTTGAACTGGAAATATGAAGGGGATCATGTTTCCACTGAGGGGAATTGGCGAGTGTGTGTATATGTGTGTGTGTGTGGTTAAATGGAGGTTTCTCGTCCTTTGTGAGACTCTTTTGTGGACAGACAGATGCTCCACACACATATGGCAAGGCATGGAGTGGACAGGCTGAGATTGTTTTGCACTCAGTTTAAAGTTTTTTGTTTCCTGTTTCCAGTTGAACGATAAAAAATAATGTACAGGAAACAACAATTTTAGCTGATATCTTCCAGCGTTAACCAGTTTGACTGGAGTGTTTGTGTCTGTGTGTTCAGCTCAGCCTTCTGATTAAACTTTCGGTTATTTCCCTGCAGTCTCTCTTTTTCGTCTCATCTCTCTTCATGTATGAAGTTTATTTATAGATTGCCAAGATAAGCAGATATCTTTCGCTGTACGCCTCTTCACCTCTAGTTTTTCCACTGTCTCAAACAATTTCAAGTGTCTGCGCCTTTCCATTAAATGCGTCTTTATGTGCATTTTCAATAACCCGAGTGGAAACACCAGATCTACAAAAGAAGAAAACAAAATATCACAAAAAACGTTTTGACACTTGGCTGAGGTGAAAAATTAAACAAAATGAGCACTTAGTGAATAAATTATGACATATTATGTCATTTCTGTGACATCTGACCTATACGGACCAACGAGGAGACTGTAACCTTCCTCAAATTAATGCCTGAAAGAAACATAAATGCCATAATTTCACATTTTCCACGTGATTTTTTGAGGTTTAACTGGCACTTTTTATTTGTTGTGCTCTGTTTTTGTGCAATAGTTTAATGGCACCTGACTGGAGAATTAGCACCACCAACTATTTGTCTTGGTGCACCCAACTCCTAATATTAACATGACAGTATTAACAGTAGTAGAGGATGTAAACACGCATTAGTTTGTAGTTTCTTTTGACAGTTTTATTGAAATTCTGTTAAAATTTGGGCTAAACTTGCCGTCGTATCGTGCCACGTCCTGAACACATTGTATTGTTTGACTGAACTGCATGAGAGACCATGTTTCAGGCTTCAGAAAAATCAAGTGTGAAGCTCGGAGTACATAAACTTTCTGAATGCAGAGAGATCAACATCTCCGATAAAATCAGAACCTAGATAGAGTCTCTGATCTGATCTTGAGGTCTCTGTCAGAAATGATTGTCAGAGCTACATCCGCCAATCGGCTGGTCCGAGACACGTGTTGGAGTTCAAAGTGAAACATACACTGACGCACATGTTGGCCGCGGAGGTGATTGAGAAAAGTGATCGTTTATCTCTGTGCCAGGTAACCACATCTGTGGGGCCTGTGTTCATGTTTACATCATGATAATAGAGTCTCAACTCACCACACTGCCTCGCTCCAACTCTCTCTCTCTTTCATCATGACGTTGTGTTGTGGAGGACTCGTGGACTGTGGCCAGCTTAAACAGTTCTCCCCCCGCTCTTCCCACCCTCCCCCTTCTTCCTTCTTCTCCCTTCTTGCTGTCACATCAAACCTGACCTTCAGAAACTGACTGCAGGCCTGCGTAAAGTGTGTGTTGTGGTTTTGGCAAATGGCAAAGAGGGGATATGTAGGAGGGAGAGATGGAGAAAGAAAGGCACGCATTCAACTGGAGGAGAAAAGATGGTTAAAAATACTTGATTCGACAGCATTCATGCAGATGTAGGCAGGCAAGAGAAAGGCACAACTGGGAGGAAGCAGAGGAGCTGAAAAGAAGGGTGGTACAAAGCTGAAATCTGAACTCCTGCCAAACTATTGTAAGAGTAGCTGCTCCGCCTGCAGCTGTCCTGATAATCTTTCCCACTGCTCGTTCCCCCGCCACATCTGTCCTCATTTCTCCTCTGATGCCAATCTGATCAACAAAAACAGAGACGCTTTTCTTAGTCCTAAAGAAATCTGGCCACACACTAACATGAGGGTACCACTATGCTGAAAAACACTCCTGTGTGATGGATTGATATGTTGTGAAACCTAAAAAAGTGTGCATACCAAAGAAAGAGAAAAGCAAGGTGGAAGTAACTCTGGGTTGATGCACGCAGGGTGAAATGGAGGAGAAAGGAGGGGACGTTAAATGGAAAATGGCCGTGTGCCAAGTGGCAAAGTGCCCTTTCAGCTGTCTGCTTGTTTTATACACACTCCTCCATCACAAACATCTCATCGCTGAGGACAAACTTCACTGCATGTGTGCGTGCATGTGTACCTGCAATAACTTGTTCTTTTGACCATAAAACTTAAAAGGCTTTGTTTGGCAGAGGGACAGTTAAGAAGCAACTATTTTGCTTAGCAGACAGGACTGGGGACACGGAGACGTGTAATTTAGGGCCTTACTTCCTGTCAGAGACTCATAAAGAGAGATGATAACACACTCATAGAGATGTGCCTGTCACAAACCTCTCGACAAGCTCGCTAATACGTGTGTGTGTGTGTGTGTGTGTGTGAGTGTGTGTGTGTGCCTGTAAGCATGCTCATCACTCAAATCCTTTCCTCCCTGTCTGCATTCAAAGACGCGTATTGTCTGCTCTTATCTGTGCATCTGTGCAGAAGGAGTGGACGGAGGAACTGCAAGGTTGTAGTTAAGCCTCCTGTTGCCTCTCTGCTTTTAAGCTGTGATTTATATCCACCTCTCACTTCTGACAAAACAGACAGAGGCTGTATATTACTGAATGATGAATGTTCCTGTTGATGGGGGCGCTGGGGTCATCTCAGACTCTTCAGACAACTCCGCTTTTCTCTAGTCGGAGATGAACTACAGGTGACGAATTAAAGAAAAATTAGTGGGAAAAGTGCAGACGGTCCATACAGTACTCGAGCAGACACTGACTAGTATTTAAATGATGTGACCACAGCCTTCACAGTCACCAGATCTCATCTCAACTGAACATTTATGGTCAGTTTCAGAGCGATGTGTTAGTTAGCGCTCTCCACCGTCATCATCAAAACATCAAATGAAGGAATATGTTTTGGAAGAATGTTGTTCATCCCTCCAACAGGGTATCACAACGACCTATTCATTTACAAGTACTCAGCACCACCTACCAACTAAACCCACACTAAACCAAACACTGATATAGCATCACATTTTGATGACAAGTTCATACCTGTACGCAAAAAGTTGCTTATTTTACACATCCAGTAATTATAGAGCCACATTAGCATTCATCAGTCCAATATTCACTCTACTTTTAGCTCTGCTTTGCTCTCCATCAACGAAGGGAAACATCTGGCTACTACATTATGTATTTTATGTTCACCAGTTAGCTGCTAACTTTGCCGGTCTGCTGTTTGGTCCTGGAGAGTTAGCTCCGAAACGCTGAGCTGAAAGACGCTAAAAGGGGAACAACAGAATTGGGTGTTAGTTCTCTGTGAGTTCATCATTCCATTTCACAAGTAGTAAGATCCATTGTTAAAGCAACAATGTGTAACCGTTTCTACCATAAAATACAGCCGAAAAGACTAAAGCTGAGAAGAGAAAAGGAGAGAGTGACCCAGCAAGAGGGCGAAATAAAAGGCTGAAAGACAGACGCCGAGCTGGGCTTCTTGCTGTTGGACTTAGCTGGCTGCTATGTCTTGTGTTGTTGCACTTGCTCGATGTTTGGCTGTTAGCAAAGCTGTCGACTCGCTAGTTTTGATCACAAGTAATGTAATCAGAACAAATACACGCGTACAGCTGTCCATATTTACGCCGCTAAATCACAAGAATACTAATTTCTATGCAGTGTTGCTTTAACGTACAATTATTGACTATAGCGTCTTTAAAAAGATTACCCTCTCGACTGAAACACAGCAGTTTGGCATGCAATAGTTCCTCTTAAGTAAAATAACAGATGTCAAAAAGTACAAGTGCATAAAACAAGCTATTCAATCACAGTAATGAGGGAAGTACTGATTGGATTGTTAGTTTCCATCCATGTTAAAATGTTAAGCACTTGGAGCTGCCAAACATGAGCCTTTCAGCATGGTGTGGTAGTATTGGTATATAACACTATTCAATGTGGTACAGTATAAGTATTGTTTCTGCTGTATTTAGAGCTCCCAGCAGAGTAGTAACCACAGTGAATGCAATAAAACAAAGACCTCTATTTAGAAAGGACTCTGTTTGCTGTTAAAATGCTGGAGCAGTGATCTGTAACTTTTGCCCAGTGTGTTCTCTAAAGGGTATCAAGTACATTTTAGTTGCTATTTTGGAAAGTTAAAGGAAAAAAAAAATAAAAAGAAATCCCCCGCATCCACTATACCCCACCGTGCCTGATTGTCAGCGCCCTGACATGAGAAAACCTGGCTGGGTACGGGCCAGCTGGAGCAGCCCTGAGCTCCTCTGAGAACCAGAGTTACAAAGGCTCACTGTGCTGGAGTGGCACTGAGAACTGCACCCTGGCAGGAGCTCTGAGACTCAACCAACGCTGGGCAACACTTGAAAAGACCTGAGATTTTTCTGTCTGCCTTTCACCTCCATCCACCTTGTTCTATTTCCTACTGGCGTCGCCCTGTCTTTAGCTTTGCTGTCTCCGTCTGCCTGTCTGTCCCACAGTGTCCCTATCTGTCCATAACATGCATTTTATAACTCAACGTGACTTTCTCTTTCTTTCTCTTTCCCTCTCTCAGTATCAGTGCGATCAGATTGTCACTTTCCAAAATAGCTTGCCCTTTTGAACACTAATCCATTGGCAGCACTGTTCGATAGAGAGAGTGAGGGAAGCAGACGCTTAGAGATTTTCCAGCCCTGTTTGCACAAGTTTTTGCGTCAAATCCCTCGACAACACGGCTGTGACGCCATCATCGCGGGACAGCTGGACCGAGATCAGGTGCACTGAGATGGAAGCGTGGCACTAATCTCCCCATAAGAGGCCTAAATGGCACCCACTAACTAGCAGCAGGGAGGAGGGATAAAGTATTGGGTGCAGGTGATAACAGGGCAGACAGAGAGAGCGGGGAAATCCCTGCTGAGGTCACACTCCTATTCTGAGGCCTGATCCACGCCACGCCTCCTCCACCAGCTCTACCTCGAACTGGGTCCAACTAAAGCTGTTAAAAAAAAATCCCCACAAATAAATCTGTCAGATGGCCAGTACCCTACCTGATGCAACGTATCCCACACTACGTACAACCGCTGTCTCCGTCTCTTGGGTGGAAAACACAGGAATCATATTGCAAATCATATTTCTTCTTTTTTTGCAAAAACATGTCTAACCCTGTGGGATATATGTGACATTTAGCAGGATTTGTGATACTCTATTTCAGTTAAGTACACAAATCGGGAGTAAATACAGAGAGCCAAAGAATGTCTTGGACTGAGCTTTGGATCTAATCACTTTATCCCTGCTTCTGACTGCATCACTACTGTCCCAACACACTTATACAAATACTGCACCGCAACAAGAATTAATATGGCCGAGGCCTTTGAGAGAGGTATAAATATTACAGGGTTACTCAAACAAGTCACATTTTTGTACCATTCATGTGCCCAGTGCCACTGAATCAGACAGGTTTGTTCATAATCCAAGAACAAACTGCAAATATTTGACTTTCAGTTTGTTATCCATTGTAACAGATAAGCTCAGACTCTCACCCTGCAAGCTGCAACCAAGAAGCTGGTGTTCAAAATGTTTTTGTCCTTGTGCCGCCTCTGTGTAATGCAGATTTTGTTCACAAGATTCTGAGATAATATGTTCAACCTTCTGAATACGTTCATTTGCTTTCTTGCAAAGAGTTAGATTAGAAGATTCACTTCATGTCTGTCTCATGCTTAGCTTAGCATAAAGACTGGAAACAGAGGGAAACACCAAGGCAGGCAAAAATTTGCCTACCAGCACCTTTAACGGAGGAGACACAGTCAAAGCAAACAAATCGTGCAACATCTCACCCGCCACTTTGCATTCGTTGAGGTGGACATGTCAACGCTTGCAAGCTGGCGAGCAGCTTGCTCATTAACAAACATTGTGTAAGTAAGCAACCTGCACTTTCTCCCACAAAGTTGAATTTATTTGTGTCTGTAATCCTGCAGGACAAAATAGATGTCCCTAGAGATAGATCCCACAGAGTATATGATGATCTTCTAAAGCAGTTAAAGACTAAACTTCCTAAACCACCACTGTATTGTTTGTTTGTTTGTTTGTTTGAGAGTTTCGCCCTCATTTTAGAGACCCAGCCCTACCGGCCCTCATTCAGTGGGTCTTTGCTATAAATCCCACTAACAAACACATGTGATGTTTATTTAATCTGTACAAAAACCAAGCAGTTTGCTGATTTAAAGGGTTATATGCTGGACTGGTTCAAGACTTTATGCTAAACTAAGCTAAGATACCATATTCTGTAAATAATCTGACACACCAGACCTTTAGTTGGTGAATTTAGAGCTGGTTGGAGGTGATGGTAGGTGAATTTCGTTACCTTTGGACAGAGCCAGGTTAGCAGTCTTTATGCTAAGCTAAGCTAATGTCTGCTGGCTGCTGACTATTAGCAAGAAAATAAAATAAAAATATCATCTAACTATTTTAAATTTACCTAAGGGAACAAGTGCGAGAGACTGTAAATTAAAGGGTTAAAGTGTAAACACACACACAGTCTTTATGCTAAGCTAAGCTAACCCACTGCTGGCTTCAGCTTCGTATTTACTGTACAAACACGAGAGTGGTGTCAATCTTCTCATGTAACTCTTGTAACAAGAAAGCGAGTGCACTTTTTGAGCGTACATTGTGTATGCTAGTCTGCAAAGTGTGTTTGTTGACAGCGGTTTTCATTTACTTGCACCCTCAGGTGGGATACACCCACACCCGTACAGACACCAGTAAAGGGCAGCAACTGACCCCTGACCTCTTCAAGTTTCAGGTCAGACTGGAGGTGGTGAGCAGCCACAGCTTCATGTTTTTAGCGCATTAGTGGTGGAGTTAATCTTAGTCCAAGGTGTGAAGCTACTGACCCGACATTTAAGCTGTTGTCTGTTTGTCCTTTTGTTTGTTGTAACCCCCCCAAAAAAAAAAAATTGCACCAACTCATTCTCACCGCCCATTTCCTCCTCCTCAAACCCTTTGCTCTACCTATGTATAAATAAACATGTGTACAGGCTGTCGACTCACCTTTCCACCCTCCACCATCCCCTACTTAAATAAACATGCAGGGGGAAGCGAGGGGTTAATAGGGCCAAGTTTAGGGAAAAAAGAAGGAGAAGGGAGGGAGCGATTGAGGCATTGAAAGGAGGGGTGAAGGTGAGGGAGGCCCGGGGGAGCTCATTATACTCAGACAGAGGAGACATTAACTCATATACACACACTTCTGGAGACACACACCTCCAAACTTCTTTAACACACACACAGAGACTTATTACTCTCCATGTGTAACATATGCTGGCTTGAAGCCCCATTAACACACAAAGTTTTTATAAGCGTACTTATTGAAAGCAGTAACCCAGAAAACTCACTGGTTCCTGGTGAGGTGAAGCCCCACAAGCTACGTTATAACATGAGAATATTAAAGGATATTAAAGTAAGACTAGGTGTCTTGTGTCATTTTAAGGTTTGGATTTTGTCTAAAAGCACGGCGATGTTCCTCTTTATTAAGAAGCATTTTTTCAGGGATACATGCAGGTATATCTGCGTTATTATAATAATATCACAGCGTTCTTTTTGTCTTTTTCGTTGCCTCTCTCTCGCTCTGTTAGCTTGGCAGTGTTTATTTACAAGTGCTTGTTTTATGATGATCGCTTTAATTGATAGTTAACCGTGGCTCTGCTCTCCCACTGTTGGATGAACATAAACAAGTACTAAAGCAAAACATGTGTTACTCTCAAAGCTGTGTGTGTGTGTGTGTGTGTGTGTGTGTGTGTGTGTGTGTGTGTGTGTGTGTGTGTGTGTGTGCGTGTGCACATGACCCGGGGTGTGAGAGCCAGGAAAGCCAGACTGGTTTCATTATGCTCCAAACTAGCCCATTATGGTTAGGGGAAAATCATCCAAACCCTAAACAGTTGCTATGGCAACTCCATGTCACCTCTCTCTTCATCGCTCTCCTCATTCGCTCTCTTCCAATGTCTTCCCGTTCCTCACCTCCACCGCGGCCTCCGCCCATTCTTTACCCCCCTCCTCCTCTCTCTGTCTCTCTCTCTCTCTACTCTCTCCACCACATCACACTCGACACACACACACACACACACACACACACACACACACACACACACACACACACACACACACACACACACACACACACACACACACACACACACACACACACACACACACACACACAAACGTGGCACTCGCTCTCTCTTCCCCCAGCTTCACAGCCACCTTCCCCCCCTCTACCCTCTGCTGACTGCCCTCTGCTTAAAAAGAAAAATAAACCAGTGGAAAAGAGCACAGAGGATAGAGAACAGTAACAGGGTTTTTTTTTGGCGTTGCAGTCTCTATCTTTTGTTTTTTTTCCTTTCTGCTTTGTTTTGTTCAAAAGTTTTTTGGCCCGTCCACTTCCTTTCTTGTAAATTCCAAGTCTGTGTAACAGCATGAGGAGTAATTAGATTAGATCCTGTTGATGGTCAGTTTTAACCAGGTTCATGTGATTGTTATTATTGTGAGATGTAAATCTGTAACTTTAAGTCAGTCAATTTTTGTCAACTTTTTCTAATTTAATGCTTGCTGTAAGAGCATTACCCTCACTGACCCGCTGGTTCAAATCATGATGTGGAGCCAAACTTTGCTTCAACCACACACAGTATAAAGAATGGACGTTGTATCCGTGACGTCACCCACAGGTTTCTGAAGATCCATTGTGAAGCTCAGAGTGTGGTGGCTCTGGTTGCCATCTTGGCTGTCCTGCCTCTGCCAACTTCCGGCTAATCCAAAACTGGGAAAAGAAGTGGATCGTTCGGGGGACCTGAGGCAGGCTGAATGAAGCCTGGGTGCTCAAACAAGCCATCTCTAACGACACCCGCCTGTCAGTTAAAGTGGCCACGCTGTTATTTGTGCATAATTAACAGATGAGTTAAATAGAAATTCCCCCTCAGTACAGTTGTCATGAACGGGGAAATTAGCTATAGAGACCAAAACAGTTTTTTGTACCAGACTGTAAACATGTTTATTTCTGCTGTGAAGTTGGACATTTTAACATGGGGACTTATGGAGATTGACTCATTCTGTAGCCAGCCTCAAGTGGACGTTTTTAGCCCTTCTGTGTTGGCTTCACTTCCCAGCCACGGAGGTTGCCGCTCGGCTTCAACCCACAAAACATTATTTTAAATTCTTGTGGAGATTCCTAAAGTTTCCAATGACACAAAGTATGCAATGTATGAAATTTCTGTCATATTCTGTAAATAATCTGACACACCTGAGCTTTAATTGGTTTGGTTAGAGGTGATGGTAGGTGGATTCATTACCTTTAGAGAGAGCCGAGTTAGCCGTTTTCCCATTTGCAGTCTTTATGCTAAGCTAAGCTAAGGTCTGCTGGCTGCAGCTGTAGCTAATCGTCTGCTAGCTCTGTATACAGTATAACTTGTTAAGAGTGGTACTATTAACAAGAAAGTGAATGAGCATATCTCCAAACACATCCAACTATTCTTAAAGATACCTTCAGAGAAAAAGTGGGAGAGACTGTAAGTTAAAGGGTTAATCGCTTAAGAATATTGAGACTGTGGCTTCAGGAACCTAAAACACACACACACACACACACACACACGCTGAAAACATTATTAATGACTTAAAGTGGTCTAGTAGTGCTGCGCTTTGTGGCAGGTCTGGTGGTCTGTGATCCTTATTGGGTTGTGTTTGATGTCTCTTCTTAATGGCAAAGTCCCCTGCCTTATGATCACACACACACACACACACACACACACACACACACACACACACACACACACACACACACACACACACACACACACACACACACACACACACACACACACACACACACACACACACACACACACACACACACACACACACACAGCCACACTTTATTATGAGAGCAGCCATTTGCCTTGTCGCCGTGATAAAGCTCTTGGCGCTCTACTGAGGTTGTTTTAAAGCCCAGACACCCTTAGCCATTACTCAGGTGATATGCCAGCAGCTGGTGATCAATGTGTCTCTAATAGAGAGAAGGGGGGGGGGGGAGCAAAAAGCGAAAGAAAGACAGTGATATTGATAGAGAGAGATAAAGATAAGCACAGAGAGTGATTGCACTTTTACCTTCTCATTCATCACCCTGTTCTTGGAGCACTAACTGGCCCTAACCTAATAGCCTGTCTGGATACTGTATTTACGAGGTGCCATCAAAACAATGGCATTTATCTAGGCACTCGGATCATACACTTTCATCACTTTTATCATTATGTCTTTGCGTCTGTGTGCAGGTGTGTGTGTCTGTGTGTGTTAAAAGGCCTGTTGACCCATGCTTTAGCAAGAGTGAGGAAAGCTCAAGGGTGAGTGTCGACTGCGAGGCGGTTCAGCAAAATCCTGAGGTCAGCACGCATGTTTCTGTGTGTCAGTCTGACCTTCACGCTGCTCATCTGTCTCTCTGTCTATCAGAAGCTCTCCTTAGTTGCACTTGGTAAATTGTTACACTGCAGATTTTGCAGTTGAGTTTCAGATTGCAACAACTGTAGATCATAAAGGCGATTAAAAAACACCACGAGCGAGAGAGAAACAAAGAGAAGAACTTGACATTGCAGTGTTTTGTCTGTGCATGGGAAAGGAAAGCTGAAGAAGCAAAAACTTTGATAAGCGGGGTTGAGTGAGACAGGGGAGGTGCTGCTGCTGCTGCTGTGTGTGTGTGTGTGTGTGTGTGTGTGTGTGTGTGTGTGTGTGTGTGTGTGTGTGTGTGTGTGTGTGTGTGTGTGTGTGTGTGGGAGACGTGGAGATGTGGGGAGAGCGAGAGTGCCAGGCGATGTAGGAGGGAGAGAAAGAGAGGGCGCGTCTGGAAAGCATCAAGCCATAGCTCTGCATATGTGCGAGTGCATTTGTGTGTTTTGTTGCTCCTCTGGTCTCTGGCTTGTTAACCTGCAGGTCACGGGCAGCTTCAATGCCTGGCACACAGCATGGGAATAATGACCTCTTCCATAGCAAAGCACATGCTCATGAATAAACAACGTATAGAAACATATAGAGTGGTGTTTTTATGCTTTACTTCTCTATGCTAAAGGTATGCGACACCTTTAAAGGAATAGTTTGACATTTTGGGAAAGATGCTGTAGTGTAGTGGTTAGCTTAGCTTAGCATAAAGACTGTAAACAAGGAGAAACAACTAGCCTAGCTTTACTTTTATCGCTTGTTTGTTTAATTCATACAAAAAGGAAGTTAAAAATTTGGTGTTTTATGTCCACTATTTCTTAGCCCAGACTTCGTGGAGTCTTGTTGTCAGTCTGTGTACAGAAAAAACATGTTAGCTAGCTTTAGAGGTCCTAATAGGAGAATTTTGTTAACTTGAACAGAGTAGTTTATACCGGTTTCCCCTCTTAATGCTAAGCTAAGCTAACTGGATGCTTTGTGTTGCTTCATATTTAGCAAACAGACACAAAACTGGCATCAAACTTCTTGTTTCTGCTAGCTTTAAAATGTGAGACTATTGCTATAAACCTCTGAATCTTTACGATAAGATTAATGTTAGTGTAGGAGCTACTAGCACAGAGCTTGTTTAGCTGGTACGAAATCTCTTCTGATTATCAGTTCTCAGGAAAACTGGATCCTTTTGCATCTGGAAGGAAAACATCTCTGAGATAAGACAAGCTTGAAGGGAGGCCACTCCTTTCAGAGCAGTGTTTATGTCTTTGATCAGCAGTATTATGTACGTGAGTGTGATAGAGAACGGTAGAAGGAGAAAGAGAAGACAGCCCAGCAGCTGGTGTGTTGTGTTTTGCCCTGTGAGACCTGGCCCGGGCTGGTGTTGTGTTACATGTACTAGTGTTGCTGAGGCGAGGTGGGGTGAGTTGGCTCGATAGCCAAGAAGTGAGGGGTGACAGATGAACAGGAGAGAGGAGGGAGGGAGAGACGGGTTGGTACTGGGCAATTAAACCAGAGTCTGACACCCAAAGCGCTTCTCATGCTCTGGCACAGGCTATTGTAGTCTGGAATTTGAGAAATGCATTTGATCGGTTCGGTGTGTCTGTGTGGGTGTTATTTTGGACGACTCCTGGGGACAAAACAGCCACCAGAGAAGGGAAAGAGAGAAGAGGCAGAAGAGGTAGAGGGCAAGGGTTACCTGATGAATACATTTACTTTCATAGCACATTTGAGAAGCCAGCATGCAGCGTTTTTTGGCAAGAAGAATGGAGGCCCTTTCTGTCTTTACACAGAAGCCCTGCTCTCTAATGAAGAGAAAGAAAACACAGTATGGCACAGTTTCTTTAACGTTTATGGGGTGATTCTGTGAAGTGAGCAACTGATTAAAGATGAGGAACATTCCAGTTCACATTGTGTGGATGACAGGAGTGAAAAGGAGGACGGCCCAAAGATATTTTATCTGGCTCTGCACACTCTCTGCCTCCCTCCTCACTCAAAGGGAATCCCATCTTTTCTCTTCGACCTCAGCATTCCTCTGACTCAGAGTGAATGCAAGGCCAGAATGTGTATGCATGTGTGCACAAGATCAGAGTTTCAGACCTTCAGACTACTTAGAGTAATTAATACGAGCCTCAGCCATGCAGTTTTGAGGGTTGAATAACTCAGAGGTAACCTACACCTCTGTGCTGGCTTCGGTGTCTCGTCTACAGTTGAGGATGACCTGCTGAGATGAGATGACCGCGGCTGAAATCCGTCCATCCGCGTCTGCGATACAGTGATGCGATGCTTTTTAGTATTACATGATTCTGTGTGTTTTAACTGAAGCAATCATCCTGTTTTATTTCAACCAAACTGAAATTATTCTCATGCTTGACATTATGAAATCTCTCTTTTAGCTGCTGTTTGTGCAATTAATCTTAATGTGTTATTCAAGCAAGCTAATAAAAGAACTTGGAAGAAGTACCAATACAACAAGGTAATAAATACTCCATTACAAGTGAACGCTCTGCATTCAAACTTCTAGTTAAATAGTACTGAAGTATTATCAGCATAATGTGCATTATATAATATATTATTAAGACTGATGCATCAGTGTGTATCATTTTACAGCTGTAGCTGGTCGATCTAGTTTTATACAGTTAGGTAGTTTAGTCCACTGGTTCTCAATCTACGGGTTGAGCCCCTTCAAAGATAAAAACAAAGTTCTGCTACACCAGTTTCTTTCTATAATCTTTGCTTTTTGTGAAATATTGTACAATTTTATCTTTTTTGACATGAAAAGTAACTTATCTGAGGAGTTAAGAGGGGAAATGGCTCTTTGGAGGAACAGCTAAGAACAGGGCCACAAGCAGACATCGCTTCAGTGTAAAACGTTTTCAAAGCCAAATATGTTAGAAACTACTGGTTCAATCTTAAAAGGTCCAGTGTGTAGGATTTAGTGGCATCTAATGGTGGACTTCCTAGTATGAAGGAGAAACTAGAGTGGCTGCTCAAACACACAAATAAAGTAAAAAATAAAAAAATAAATAAAAATATCAGTGTTTAGTTTGTCTGTTTTCTGTAGAAACATGCCGGTTCAAAATGGTGGACTATGTGATGTCACAAAAACATGGTGATTCTTGATTTCAGGTGATTATACACTAATGAAAACATAATTATGCATATTCTGTTCAATTCATGCCATATTATGAGAATAGAGTCCTCTAAATCTTGGACTGGACACACTGGACCTTTAAGCATTGAAGGTGTTGAATGTTTGTAACTAAGTTTTTATTTGGATGGTAAAAATCTTAATTCATAAAGTAATCTGTAACTATAGTGGCCAGGTACACGTGGAGTAGTAGTAGTGGAGTAAAAAGTAAAATATTTCCTTCTGAAACATAGTGAAGTAGATACATAAAGTATCATAACATTGACATACTGTACTCCAAGTTCAATTTCAAGGTACTTTAAGTACAGTATTGAGTAAATGTACTTTTCACCGCTGCGTCCTCTTAGGCTGTGCAGCTGGTAAATTTCATCTGGATAATGGCATTTAAAAAGCCTTGACATACAGCATAGAACAAACAGAACTATCAATTTAAAAGACTAATCAATGGTACATTAAGACATTTAGACAGTCAGGTCATTAGTCTGTAATGCTGAGTTGGCATAATGATTGAAAAGTGTTTGTTTTTTTTGTCTCTCTGTGTACTGTGAAAAATCTGCCTAAACAACATTGCTGAAAGTAGAAATCAACTTAATGTGGCCAATCCTCTTTTAATTAATGGAAATGTAAATAAACGAGTCATTTCATTCCATGTGGTACCACTCCCTATCACTGCAATTGTTGAGAACATTTCAGTGCTGTCAGAGGACACATATGTGGGTCAATCACAGTGCATATACTGCCATCTGTTGATATAAGATAATATAGCAGCCAAAGCAGCATGGTCATACTTCAGTTTCAGGTTGGAGAAGGACACCTAGTGGTAGATGAAGTCATTGCAGAGGCTTCCTCTGTTAGCCAAACTGCGAACGGTGTGAAAAAAAAAAAAAAAAAAATCACCTGAAATGTGTGAAAAGTGTGTTTATTGAAGGAAGATAATAAGGCACTGTAAACTCCTGGTTCATTGCTGGACACACTGGCGCCAAACCAGATAAGTGCATCTATGCGTTTGATCAGCTCTACATGTGAATTATCATCCAAATATGATTTCCGGGTCAAAAAGCGGTAAACAAGAGCAGGAGGTAGTCTATAGTGTCTCTTCAGGGCTGGGTGTAGCGCAAGTATTTCTTCCCAGAAGGCACCTCTTTAGTGGTCACACCGTTGGGGAAGAGAGCAGCGGCCTCAGCATCAGAGAGCGAGGGAATGACCATGACTTTGTTGCCAGGCTGAAAAGAGAAGCAGGGTCTAGTTTGGATTACAGTCTTAGAGGAAGCCTTCAATTTGATACTTTTTTTATGCAGCAGCTTCACGTGGCTCCTGTGTCAAATGTGGCTGTTTTCTTCAGAGTTCTGACTAAAAATGAGACACTTAAATTGTTTGTTTGGAAGTTTTTGAATAACCTTTTACGACGCTGTAAGTTGTTAACATTTAAATAAATCAATGTTTGAGTTTCCCTGCCTCATCGCGTCGTGATTACATTCGGTTTTCATAAGAAGATTGAATGAAGCACACTAAGTGGCCTAGGAACTTGGAGTTTGTGGTAAAACGGCCACTACAGTCATGACATGATGAGCTTCAATGACATTGCTGATAAAGCTGCCTCCATTAGATTAAAGGTGATGTTGAGGAGTTCTATTGATCAGATGTTGAAGGTTTTCATTTATAATAACATTATATGCTTCTGAAAGTCTGGCTAAATTATCTTCAAAGCTCAAATTCTGTGCTATAACTTGATGTATGCACAGTTGATGTCATAATTTGTCATCAATAAGAGGGTTATGCATTCATTTAAGTTTCCCATGATCAGCCAGGCTACTGACTGTACAAACACACGATTTAATGGTGTACCTTCCAGTCGACGGGTGTGGCAACCTTCTTCTGTGCAGTGAGCTGCAGGGAGTCGATAACTCGGAGCAACTCATCAAAGTTCCTTCCTGTGGTGGCGGGGTAGAGGATGGACAGCTTCAGCTTCTTGTCGGGGCCAATCACAAAGACCTAAAGTGGGTTAAGATGAGACAGGTTTAGCACCCAACGTGGAACAGCTTCTTTTTTACTCTAGTGATAAATATGTGCACAGAATATGTGAATCAATCCAGTTAAAATACATTAACTTTGAGCTCTAAGTGATAGCATTTGTTTAGATGCTAACACAGTGTGTATTGGCCGTGTTGTTGCTCTGGCAGCGGTCATCTTGGCAGTCCTGCCTTTGTCACCTCCCGGCTAATCTAAAAATGGGCAAAGAAGTGGAGCTTGGGTGGACCTGAGGTGGGCTAAATGAAGCCTGGGTGCTCAAACAAGCCACCTGTAACAGCACCCACCTGTCAATCAAAGCAGCCATGCTCTTAATTATGCATAACTTTTTGAACAGGTGAGTACAGATGAGTCTGTTTCTCACACAAACAATGGGACGGTCAACAACAACATTTGAGAATAAAGACCAAAACCTTTCACAGGCAATAAAGTCAAGGCATGACAGATTTTTCTGGCATTTGGCATCTGTTAAATTTGGATCATGATCTATGTCCAGCACTGTGGCCATTGGTGTGTGAAAGGAGGACAGGTTTCTTACACAGCGAGCGGTGAGTGGCAGTCCATCCTTGTCTCTCTCATCGGGGTCCAGCATGCCCAGCTGGACTGACAGCTCTCTCTTGTCATCAGCGATGATGGGGAAGGGCAGAGCGCTTTCAGCCGCACTGTTCATTGACATGACATCCTGTACAGAGAGAAGGGACACATTCAGCCTTTACACTTTTGTTAATGTGTGTCATAATGCCTAAGTTAATCAATCTCTTAATCCATCCTGGCCATCTCAATGATTACAGCAGAGGTTTGATGAGTGACCAGAGACCTTCTTCACCAATCTTTAACTCTTGTCTGAGCCAGCGAACAGTGGTTCAATAGCACATTGTTCAATTCCCTATGGCTGCCATGAACTAAGTGCCCCGGCACTTTGACTGTAGTGTCAATACTGTTGCCTCACAGAGCAAAGACAGAGGGGGCAAAGACAGAAAACGTAGTTTTCTAGTTTTTTCGGCAGAGAGGTGGTCTCTCTGCCCTCTTGGACCAATCACTGGCCTTTCTGAAGGGGCGTTGTTGTAATGTGGCAGCCCAGTTAAAAGCCAATCACAGTGAATCCACGTATGCGTTCAGGGTTTAACCCATGAATATCTGAGTCCTGAGATTACACTGAGTACCACCGGGGCATGTGCACAACTACAGTGCTGTTCAGAGTTGACTGAGTTCTCTTGATGGATGGATAAAGTTTAACTCTATGCATCTACAGTTTAAATTCAATAGAAAATGTAACTTAAAAAATCAAATTAAATATTTAATTAAATTATAACTGACATGTAATTCGAGGTGTGGGTTAAAATAAATTATTATTATTATTTTAGAAAGTATGGAGACAAGAAAGAGTTAAATTAACTTAACTTACTTTAATGGTCCTATATTGTAGAATGTAAAATTTCCTATTTTTATATTATAAAGCAGGTCTTGGTGCTAAATTAATACAGTGAAAGTACCAAAATGCTCAATCCACAGAGAAATGTACACATCATGTACAGTATTCAGAAACTCTTTAAACGAGCTGTCAGGACTTTTGTAAGGTTGTGATGTCATAACTATACAGTCACTGCCCTCAGCAAAGCACCATCCAGGTGGGCTATGATGTGTTACCTGTCGTTGGCCTGGCCGTGCAGCAAAGCATTCAGCCAATCAAAAGAGAGCCTTATTAATATTAATGAGATAAAACAACACAAAACTCCCTGTACTGGCTAGAACTCAAGAGAGAAGCCTGAGAGGACATTTAAACCTACATTGAAATGATTTTTGGTACTTAAAACCACAAATATTTCTTCTTACGGATATCAAAACCTCAAATTAAACACTGGAAAAGGGGAAGATATGGGACCTTTAAATATAAAATATAAAAATAAATCAGTGCAATTAAAATAATTTACTGGTAATTGAATTTTAGGAAAACTAAAAAATATATATTATATAAAATATTAAAGAAATTATTTGAGATATTAACTTGAAAATTTAATTTGGTTCAATTATAATAAAACTAAATATTGCATGTTGTGGAGAGTCAATTTTCAGGGGAGCAAACACACAAAGCAGGGATCCTATCTACAAAAGATTAAAAGGGTGGAGTTGGAAGGTAACACCCGTGTGATTACAGTAACTAATGACACCCATGTAAATATCTAAATCTATCTATCTATAAATAGTGCCAGTGTGTCTGATAAGCGTACTGCAACCTTTAAAAAGTCAGTGTCATGCAATAGGAGTATGCGAGCGTTAACTACTCTCATTAAGTGAAACTCCACCCATAGTTACCTAACCTGTACAACAAAGTTATCCTTTCACCTCGTATGCTGAGGTAGAGTTATACAGTATATGTGTGTGTCTGTGTGTGCTTCTCCAACCTTGCTCCAGTTGTGGTGATCCTCAACACTGTCAATAGACAAGGCAATCATCTTGACGCCCCGTTTCTTGAACTCATTGCTGATCTTAGCGGCACAGGCGAGCTCAGTGGTACAGACAGGAGTGAAGTCTCTTGGGTGGGAGAACAGGATACCCCATCTACAGAGGAAAACACACATAAAGCAATGAGGTCTTTGTACTGTGTGTCATTTTCTGGCTTGAAAACCTCCATGTGAAAAAACTGTACTGGGAAAAGGTCATCCAGCAGTCTACACTCATGAATATCTTTTAAGACTGAGCTCACATAAAGTTCAGAGTTTATTGACAGGCCATGTTACAGCATCTAGGTTCAGGTTCAAGTCATGCTGAATGAAATAGACCAAAGGGGAAAAACCTGCACAGAGTTTATATAATGTTTGCACATGACATAACTAATTTAAGGTGTCTTAATGTGTGCATTTATTCTGCCTTAAGTGTTTTGGCTTCCATGTTTCCCACACAGTCAAAAAGACTGATATGTAAGAGCACAGGCAGCTGGAGTTGAGACAGCCGCAGAGTAATAAATGGCGATAAACAGAGAAAGACAGAGAACATTGAGTCCCAGTTGAGGAAATTCCAGCCACAGATTGAAGCAACAGGTGTCTGTGAATTTGGCAGACTCGAGCTCGAGACATTACATCCAGCTGTGTGTGCTGAAAACTTGCATTGCATTTGACAAGGAGGAGATGAAGAGTAAGACGGACGTGACTTTCCCTGCAAAAACAATCAGTGGGCGTGAAACTTGAAATTGTTGATCTTTTTAACAGGATAATTCGCCGTGTATTCACATGAGTTTGCTGCCTCACGCGATTTGTGTGCATGTATTCTTCAATGTGTTAGAGTGTGCGATCACATGGGGCAGAGGCAATAAAAAAAGCTTTAAACCTCATAGGCATTATGATCACATGATTATGGTGTGACCAGTTCAATTAGATGGAACAGCCCAGTTTGTTCAAGCGGAACAAACTCTAGACAGTTTTTAGGTGGAAGGTGTTCAGAAGCTGGTGTTAATTTAAACATTAACAAGAAGTAAAAATCTTCTGGGCACCTCAGTAACAAAGAAATACAAAGATCCATTTAAGAGTTTCATTTAATTAACTCCATTTAATTAATTGTATAATTTTGTTAAACAGGCACAAACACATTAGTCACTCCTGTCCATGTCTCTTATGAATGTTTCAAACATTTTGGTATCATTAAAAAAAAAATTCAGTCTTCATACATAAAGATTTTTCAGGTATCTACAACAAAACGCATTGTATGCTTTCTCAATTGACCAGTTCTCCTATGTCAACGAACAAAACCATTGTTGATACAGTCCTTTTTTTAAATCCAACTCACAAAAGGCTTATCTCAGCACTCTGTCATGTGTCCGGCCTCAGCGTTCCTCCATGGACAAGCTCAGAGCAGCATGGCAAGAGAACTCTACCCTATCAGAAGATATGTGGAAACACATACTTATGCTGGTTAATTCAACCTCTGTATGTGTTTGTCACTGCTTAATTCAGTTTAAAGTGGTACATAAGGATCTCATTTACAAGTCAAATTACCTGGCTTGTATCCCGAGGTTAGCTCCTACTGTGACAAATGCAAAAGTGCCGCAGCCTCCCTTATTAATATGCATTACTGCATACTGCGCCTTAGCCTTAACTAGTATTGGAGACACAATTAACTGTAGAAAAACAACGTACTTCATCATTTGTTTTCCTTCTAGCTCAGCGAGTAATCCTGCTCAGGAAGAGGGACGCTGCCCTGCTTAAAACTTGAGAAAAATCAGATACTAACATCAATATTCACACAAGAAAATGCTTCAATATTAAGTGCAGCTTAACTACGTCACACACTATTCACTGCAATTCACTGCAAGCCTCTGTTGAGGCAGGTAGACATCAGGATGTATATTATATTATATTATTGAATTGTCAGCATCCTTTTTTTTGTTGTCTTGTTTGTGTTCGTTGATGTTTGGTTCATATTTTGGCATTAGTGCTAGCTGCTGTCATTATAAACCTGCAAAACCTCAACAAAAAAAAAAGATTAAAAAAAAAACAGTTCACATACGGGTTATTCTAAGAGAAGTAACATCCAACAAAGGGTGTAAAAAGTTTGTTTTTGTTCTGCTGGGATTGCTATGTTGCAACTTTTCCACTCGGTTACACAAAAACGCATTGAACCATTGCTGAAAAACCACAATGGACCTTAAAACTAAGACACAGCTGCAACAGATGGGGGCTTCTCACGGTCCAACGTCTATTCCCAACACGGAAATAATCAAGTTATCCGACTACTTTAACTGGGTGTTTTCCTTATATTGATAAGCTTATTGTCTCAACAGATTATGTCTGTCTGGAAACGGGAAGTTACTCATGTGTGCCCAACTTCAGGATAAGGAAATAAGAAAAAGAAGAATCACAAGACAGCTCTGTTGAATTAAAACAAGTCAGTGTTGATAAGCTCCATCCATGTGAAAATCATTCAGATAGCAGTTGCATGAAGTTGTAGGAGCTCTCAGGCTGTTTTTGTGTTGGCTTCATGTAATTCCAAAGTTAGTGTTCCTTTATCTGCTGTTATACAAAAGCAGCAGAGCCGAACTGGGTTGGGCATTGAAGCGGACGCCAACAGGGGATACAAGAACTGAGGCATAGTTACAAGTTCACACAAACACACACAATGCATGCTTTGTCCAGACTGTGCTTACACCCCATTAATGAACTGACCAGAGAAAGTAGGAATACACACACAAGCTCTGCTGCCACTAAACTCTTTAGTCTGCAGACATGACAGTATAATTTTGGGAGTATTGGTTTTATATCACATTTATTGATCATTTTATAATCCAGCAGAGTCACGCTTGTATAACTCCATCTGTGTGAGCCAGCAGGTGTCGCATGACACAGGGAGATTACTGATGTGCCAGATCTCTATAAAATCATGCGCTTTAGCTTTTGATTTCAGAATTAATACTAAATCAGATCAGGGAGGTGCAAACCTCCCAGTCTGAGGCCTGCACACAACTCTATTGTGGCTCAATCAAATGCTGCACTGTCACAAGCACATTATCCAAAAAACAAGTTACAGCGTGCGCCTGTCTGTGCGTAAAGCCTGCGCACTTACGAGTTGCCCAGGAAATCGTGGAACTTGATCTTGCCGATGGTGGTGTCGGCCTCGAAATTGGGGAACTCGTCTCCCAGCAGAAGTCCAGGCATGATCGGCTCTTCTCTGCAGCTCACACACACGGGAGAAAAGAAGAAGAGACAAACTCACTGAGGGGCCTGTAGTGATCACCGCCGCATGAATGAACCCGGATAGGGCGGGGCTAACTGCAGCACGTAGACCAACCAAACAGAGACATGTTGTTTTTCTTTTTTTCATCTATAATAACTTTATTAAACAACATTACAAATGCAATACTAAACGAAAAGCAATAATAATAATAATAAGAAGAAGAAGAAGAAGAAGAAGATGAAGAAGTCACATATTTAAATAAGATGTTTGTCCAAGAAAACAATAACCAGTTGATATAAAACTTCTTAAATAAATTTAAATTATATCCATACATTCATTTTAATGTGCAGGAAAATCACTTTCCGTTGAACAGAACAGATGTTAAAGGTTCAGTGTGTCAGACTCAGGGTGCTCTGTTTACAAAATATGTGGGAAATTGAACATAACATGCACAACTATATTTTTCATAGTAAGAATCTGTATGTTTTTGTTACCTAAGGATGAGCCTTTTTTATCTACAGATGCTGAGGGTCCTCCCTCGCAGAGTCCACCATGTTGAACCGCCATGTTTCTACAGTGGCCCAGAACAGACAAACCAAACCCTGGCTCAGACCTTTTTCGCTGGATTCCACTAAATCCCCCACACATTGATCCTTCAAAGGATATATTTGTTTTTGTTTTGTTTGTTTGACAATTAAAAAGGATGAAGTGATCCTACTACAGTGAAACTATTTAAACATAATTTACCTTATTGTTTTTATTTTATTTATATTTTATCACTCTATTATCTTTATGGACCATGGATTTTTTTGTGTCCATGTGTGTATCGCTGACTTTGCCCTCATGTCTTGTTGACTAAGTCCACTGCCTGTTTTTACATTTTCTTTTATTTCATTTAATGGACTTTTGTATCTTCCTTACCTATGTCGATGTTTACTTTTTTTTCTTGTTGAAAATTCAACTGATAAATCATATATGCACATCATTTATCACTGTTGTTCTGGGTGAAATAGTCTTACATTACCATGAACATGGCCACTCTTTGAGTCAGCCCCCTAATAAATGGTATTTTTGACCTGAAACATCTCTTATAAAACGTTTCAAACGCCTTTATTTTGTTAAATGTCATCTTATCTCTCTTTTAGGGTTAATCCGATGCAGTAAACCGGTCACTGTTTACGTTTCTAGAAAAACACCATTTCCCAGGTAGCTTTGCGAGTGGAACAACAAAGATGGCGATTCTGCTCGGTCTAACCGGACGTGCTTTGAATGGTGAAGCGTACAACAGATGAGCTAAAGGAAAGAAACCCCGCACAGCACCGCAGAGCAACTACACCGCAACTCTTCCACGTCGGTTAATTAACAGCCGCCATGCCGTCTCCTAAAGCTAAAAACCCCGTACGCAGCGGAGGAAGCCCGGTGCTCGGCAGCTCCAACGGCCGCTACGACTTCATGTCGCTGACGAAGCCGTTGAACCGGTCCTCGCCTCCGCACCTGCTACAGCGGCAGGGCTCCGACCCGACCACCGCCCGCCTCCGAGCCTCGGAGAGCCCCACTCGTCGTCGGGGCTCCAGCTCCTCCACTGGCTCGGCGAGCGGTCAGGGGATGCCAGAAGAGGACGGCATACGGCTCAACCCTTCCTTCATCCGCGTAGCGCTCAGCTCCTTGCTCGCCATCGACCTGTGGCTCTCCAAGCGGCTGGGGGTGTGCGCCTGTGAGGACTCGTCCTGGGGCAGCGTGCGCCCGCTGATGAAGCTGATAGAGATATCGGGACATGGCATCCCCTGGCTGGCTGTCACCGCCTACTGTCTGTATAAGAGTGACAGTGCTGCAGGACAGGAGGTCATGCTCAACCTTCTCATGGGTAAACACTCTTCTATTGTCGTCTTTACTGATGCAGACAGGTGTGTAGGTGTTACTGAGCTGCGCTCAGGTGCGGTATTTGTGTCACGGTCCCTCTTGGTCCAAATTTGACATGCGCAGATCTTCTCACAGGTGGTCCCACTTCTCAAAACCAATTTCTGTTATGTTACTGACCCATTTTACTGTCCCTCCACCAGAGCTGGCAGGTCCACAGTTACAGATCATTGGCATTAATCCATCCTCTGTTTGCAGTTTCAGCTCTGCATGTGTCTCCTATAATATCGTCGCTTAAATGTGCAAATTGTTGCCATATGAAATACAGTACGGAGCACCATCTGATGACTTGTGCTGTGATTTCAGAGGGTAGTGTCCAAATAATCCTGATTCAGTCTGACTGACATTTACATTTATTCATTTAGCTGACACTTTTATCCAAAAAATTTAAAAAAAAATCGAGGTACAGTGCGACAAGGAGGTGTCAGTGCAGCAATAAGTACTACTTGTAGATAGATTTAGCATGTCCAGTTGTTGGTAGTGCTCAGAGAGGAGGTAGAGGAGAGGAGCTGGGTCTTCAGGAGACGCCCCTGATCTGGTAGGAACCAATGTGGAGCAACAGACGTGAAGAGTCTGAATTGTCCTGAGCGTACGGGTGGCAGAGCGAGGCGTCGCTCACTGGAGGAGGTAACACGTGTCTGTATGAGGGTGTTCAAGTAGGTGGGTGCAGAACCAGGAGACTGCTTTGTAGGCAAGCATTAGTGATTTGAATTTAATGCAGGCTGACACTTTGTGAAACCACATGAAGGAAATACGATGATGAAGGGATGAGGACGGTTTTAAGATCTTGAGAAAAGCGAGGTGTAAGCCAATGTGAGCTGAAATGCAGGTCCATTAAAATGCTTTATTCACAGAATATATTATATTATAAATTATCTCCATGTTCATGTCTGTGTCTTCATTATGACAGTCCCACCCTGGGTAAAGTTTGGTTGGGCTGAAAAGAGTTGTTTTAACTCCGATGGCCTTCTATTGAAGCTCACACTGTCCTGCAAATAATAACAAAAGTTATACACACACACACACACACACACACACACACACACACACACACACAAAATGTTTAATTCTCTCAAATGTTGCACACACATTTGTTATAATCTGTTTGTGTGCACTTTGCCACAATAATGTGACCGGTGTGACATATCACCATGCTGATTACAGCATGATTATTGCACAGGTGTGTCTTAGACTGGTTACAATAAATGTAACATAACACACTGCAGCACACAGATGTTGCAAGTTTTGATGGACTGTTGCACATCAGATGTTTTGACTTGTCACAGCACAGCTGAACTTAACAGTAAACGTTCTGAAATTCTGAAGAAGCTGTCCTCTCTGTCCTCTCCCCTCCCTAAATAATAATTAGTTAGTGGTCCAACATTGTTATCTGACTCTGTAGAGGCTTCTACATTATCTGTTGTGTGGAGGGCGTGAGACAGCAGAGAGGAAGTGAGTGTCTATAACAGGACTTGCTTGACCCTGTGTAACCCCCATATGTGGCACGGTAGAACCAGCAGACACAATAACAGGACCCACCCATAAGTGAAATTCAGGTATCATTAATACATCTGCAGGTTTCCAACTGTGACATGTCAACATGTCTGCAGACTGCAGCAATATCCCCCAGAGCTGTTTCCCATGAATTGTGTGCCTTGAGATACCCGAGACAAGATGTGTTGTTGAGATCCTGAGGCAATCATCACCGTGTTGGAAAGACGCTGCTACAGTTGAAGCTGAACACATCCTAGTTCTTGCATGGCCTGTGTACTCGCCGCACATGTCGCCTGTTGAGGATGCTCTTGATTGGCGTGCACGACAATGTGTTCCAGTTCCTGCAAACTTTGCACAGCCATTGAAGAGGAGTGGACCAACTTGCCATACGCTGCAATCAACAACCTGATCAACTTTATACAAAGGAGATGTCCCGCACTGCATGAGGCAAAACACTCCCTTGTTCTGTGGGGTATCGTGCCCAAAATTGCATATCTGTAGCTCTAGTTCTGTGTGAAATAGCCACAGTTCAGAGCCTTTTTCAAGATAGAGCTGCACATTTTAGAGTGACCAGATCAAAGAACACCCGTGCAATAATTATCCTGTTTATTCAGCATCTTAATGTGTCACTTGGCAAAGTGCTCATCAACCCGAATTTGTGCACAAAATTTGAGAGTAATAATCCTTTTGTGTGCATCGCGGAAGGCTTAGATACTTTATTTCAACTCCTGGAAAATGGCAACCTAAACAGCAGTGGTGCGTTTATATTTTTGTTTGGTGTACCATTTCACATTGAAGCCCAATAAGTAAAATCAAGGATTGCTTAATGTTAGAGAAAGATGATCTGGGTGTTATTTGTCTGTCATGTATTTTTCCATTTGTGTGGATTACTTAAGGTTTTTTCCCATTTTGTTGTTGTTGTTGTTATAAGGCAGGTAGAGGCAAGTAAGTGTCAGATTTCTCAACACTTTCAGCATTTTTCTGCGGTCTGTTCACAGTGGGAATATGTGAAAATATTAGATACTGAAACTGTAATTTGTTGATAATCATTTTTTAATCAGTCACTGGTTTCAGCCACTCAGATGTGAAGATTTGCTGCTTTTCTTTGTTGTATGTCAGATGCATTTGCGGGATGTTGAAGATATAACTAGCAAAGGTTGTAGCAACTAAACTTTACTCTAAACTCCAATATAAACTTATTACAAGTGTAATAACTCGCGAGCGAGCGTGAGAACCACAGTAATGCTAATGCACTGAAGGTTTTTATACCGTTATAGTGTTATGGCAGAGGTTATGCAAAGTACGGCTTCAGTGCATCACTGAGCTGTGATTTAAGATCCGCCCCAAAAAATCTTGAACACAAAACTCGTAAAACACAGTTTAACTCGACGAAGTAAAACTCCATTTTTCAGTACAACAGTTCAGTCTATTCACGTGTTTTTAGAAATTATCTTCCAGCATGTTAACTGTGTTTGGAAAAAGAAGTCTCTGAATTTCCTTTACGCAGACTTTAATTCAATGTCTTTGGGTGTTGGATTGTTGTTTTCTGACAGGTTAGTATTGTGTAAACACATCAGAAATGTGATGTAAGAAACTATTTTAAAAGAGAATTTGCTGTTTGCTGTTTGTATGATTGACTTCAGTTTTTTTTTTTTTTCACAAGTTGATAATCTGGAAGCAACAAAATGCATTTTGAAATGCATCAAATGGTGTAACGCATGTCTGTAGAGTGAGAGCTTCCTGGAGAGATCTCACCTCGGGAGGTACAGCCGCAGCAGGGAGGATTGTTTCTCGATTTGAAGGTTAATAGTATTGGATAACGACTAAATAATTATTAGTTAGTGGTCCAACATTGTTACCTGACTCTGTAGAGGCTTCTACATTATCTGTTGTGTGGAGGACGTGAGACAGCAGAGAGGAAGTGAGTGACTATAACAGGACTTGCTTGACCCTGTGTAACCCCCATATGTGGCACGGTAGAACCAGCAGGCACAATAACAGGACCCACCCATAAGTGAAATTCAGGTATCATTAATACATCTGCAAGTTTCCAACTGTGACATGTCAACATGTCTGCAGACTGCAGCAATGTCCCCCGAAGCTGTTTCCCATGAATTGTGTGCCATGAGATACTTGAGACAAGATGTGTTGTTGAGATCCTGAGGCAATCATCACCGTGTTGGAAAGACACTGCTGCAGTTCTTGGAAGCTGAACACATCCTAGTTCTTGCATGGCCTGCATACTCACCGCACATGTCGCCTGTTGAGAACGTTTGGGATGCTCTGAATGTGTTCCAGTTCCTGCAAACTTTGCACAGCCATTGAAGAGGAGTAGACCAACTTCAACAACCTGATCAACTTTATAGAAAGGAGATGTCCCGCACTGCATGAGGCAAAACACTCCCTTGTTCTGTGGGGTATGCAGTAAGCAACAGCCTCTGGTCCTCTGCATTAACAGTTTCTATCTGCATGAATAGAGACCTGTTTTAAGCACCAGAGGACTGTTTCTAAGAGGTATTGAACTTTTAAAGGAAACAGGAGGCTGCAGTTCTTTTTTTATTTTATTTTTTTAAATGTAGAGTGCCGAGTTATGGTATTATCAGTGTTATTAATATTAGTGCTGGACCCAACTGTTCATCAACAGTCGACTATTCAGATATTTGTTCCTTGAGTAGGTATTTGTTTTTTTAATTTTGAGATTTGGATATTGTTTTTTTTGTTTTTTGATAAATGTCAATAAAGAATGGGGATGTGGAAATATCTCATCTTGGGTGTGTGACATCCCTTTCTTTCAGAGCAGTCACACCTATGTTTGCCTTGGCAAGAAAATAATGAATAATTGAATAAAAGACCTTGTTCTGTGGAAACACATAAGCAATGCCAACATAAAGACAGTGTACTGACTGTGCAGGTTGGGACTGGCTTACCATAGTGGCACAACAAGCATGAAAAATCTCCTAAATACTGCAGTTAGTAGGCTGTCTTCTTAGCTAGAGCCGAAATAGTGAAATTAGGGACAGCCATATTAATTACACCTGTGTTTAAAGGTGGGGAAGGTCTATCCAGGATCATCAGTGTTTGGTTTTGAGAATCTGGATAACTTCTGAAACTGACCAATTAACATTTGACATTAAGCAATACATGAGTAATTGCATGCATTAGTGTCTGCCTTAGTGTTAGTCTTGATGTAACCACCAGGTGGTGTAATTTTTAATTTTCAAATCCCATATATACAGTATTTAAGCTGGATATGTCTTTCCTCCTCTCTGGCCTGCTCTGGTTAGGATAATGTACTCTGTATTTATAGGCAGGCTACTCGTGCATATAAACAGAAAACATCAGGGGTTGTTGCCGAATCTAGCACTCTTGGGGCTGTAGTGGCCACTTTCTTTCAACAAAAATGGCTCATTTTAGGCGTGTTTTCATCATCCCAGTGAAGGAACCAAAACTATTCGGTCCTTACATTTAGTTTCAAGATGTTGTGATACTGAGAATACAAATGTGTCATGTCGATTTGCCAGCAGCTTTGGAGTTAACATGATTATATTAATGTTTCTACAAACAGTGTAACCTCCCTCTTCGTCTCCTCCAGGCCTGCTGTTGGACCTCGTCCTGGTGACCATTGTTAAGGCAGTGGTGCGTCGGCGTCGCCCAGCGCACAACCGCATGGACATGTTTGCCACCTTTTCCGTGGACCGCTACTCCTTCCCTTCAGGCCACGCCACCCGTGCCGCCATGTGTGGGCGTTTCCTGCTGGCTCACCTCGTTCTGGCTGCCCCACTGAGGGTCCTCGTCCTGCTGTGGGCCGGCCTGGTGGGGCTGAGCCGAGTGCTGCTGGGCAGGCACAACGTGACTGACGTGATGTTTGGGTTCTGGATGGGCTATTTCCAGTATAACTTGGTAGAGATGTTGTGGCTTTCACCTCAAACCCTGCAAGGGCTGCTGGGACAGTTAGTTTAACATTAAGGACTGAAGGAGGAGAAGATGCAGCGGTTTAAATCTTGATTGTAAGAGCTCCTGCACACCTTTTGTCTTTTAGACTGATATTTAAGAGAGCTCTATTTTGTTTTGCTGTTATCTGACATTTAAATTCAAAACACACTTCAGTCCCCACTCTACAGATGCAGTGAGTAGCCTGCCTCTCTTTAATAATCAGGATTTCTAATCAGAAAAGACCAATGAGAAACAGATTTGTCCAGATTACCTCCTGAAGCCACCTCACTCCCCTCACTGGACTGACTCAAGTCAACTTCTTTTAAGTGTTAACAGTTCTTACTTTCCAGTCAAGGCACTATTTTAGGAGACATTAAATAACTAATGTGAATCATTTTCTTTGCAAAAAAAGAAGACAAACAGCAATAAGTAACAAAAACAGATGAAATACTGTAGAAGATAAATCAGTGGGACTGTAACCTGAGCTGTTCTACTAACAAACACTCATGAACTTCTTTGTTTAGAGTATCAACTGCAGTTAACCAACTGCTCACAAACCGCAATTTATTATCCTATTGGGTTCACATGTTTCTCAGACAGTATGTCCCTCCTGTTATTGCTGTAATTTGAGGCCTGGGTTAACGGAGGCACCTTTCCTACCTGTCCTCTTTCTTTTGGATGATTTCGATCGTGATATTAGCCACATTATGGACTGTATGTATCGTCCATATTATGTCCATAATATCATCCTCTATTTCTCAAAAACTAGCTCACAAAATGAACCTAAAACACTAAAATCAGACACATTTAACACCAGAAATGAAAATCTATGTTTACACAATCATCAGTGAACTGTTTAATAATATTAATATTTTAAATGGATTTTTGTAGATTGTGAGTGAAGGTAGATATGCACGTTTCATGTTTACACAGAGCACGTTGGCCTAATCAAAGCTATTTTACTAGTTCAGATTGGAATCGGCATAATCCAGGTTAATGGAGCGTGCATCAGTCTGACTCAGAAAATCAAAATTTAAAATGCATACATGATGTAACAAAACATCTTTTCATTGGTCAATAAGATTTTTAAATGCTGACCGTAGACCATAGCCTCTTCTCGAGGCATTGACAGTTTCAAACAGTGTCGTGAGGCTGAAGACTGTCAAACTGTACAATACATTAATTATATTTATCAGTAAGAGGAAGGAAATATTGAAATATTGAAGTGTATATTGAGCGGACTTGAATCTTAGGTAGTAGAGTGAGGCACACTACATTACTTTACATCTAGATTGTAAAGTAATGGACCATCCAGTCACTAAAAATATCCTGAAAGCTTTAGCTTCTTAAAAATTTATTTGAGGGCCAAAAAAATGGAGTTACTTGATTATAGTAACAATCACAGAATGCAAAAACTAAGAAAAAAAAAGTTTTCTATCACCTGAAATCGATATAAAACTAACAGCTTGCTCCAATTCTGCACTGTGAAGATATTCCTAAAGACACTGCCATCGTTCTTCTTTTTGCTCCAGCCATATTTGCAAGTATAGCAATAATTCTACTCTCCCAGACAAATATACACAAGGATTATTCATTAATAGACATTTCAAATACATTGTACCAGACTGATGCACGACACGCGTCATTTCTCATTAAAGCATTTAATTGGCACGGATGAGGACGTGTGTTGCAACAGCCTGGTGTGCTTCCAGGGTTCATGGATCAGTGATCAGAGTTAAAAGGCATGACAAGAGTAAATAAAGATAGTTTATATATAGTACAGGGTGCCTTGCAAAAAAAAAAATGTTCAGATCATTTGATATACCACATTTCAGTATCTCAATTGGAGACAGTTTTGTGAAAATGCAAAGACAATTATTGCCATAATTTCTCATCTACTAACTTAAATGTGATATCAAATAGCTCTGTTTATATAAAATAATGGTTGGTTCGATTTCTTGTCACTTAAATCTTTTGTTGCGTTTCCGTTACGTTTTAAATTTCCCACTAATTCTCAGTTGAGGATTCACAAAGGCAATAACCTGTAAAGGGATTAACAGACAAGTGTTGCAGATCTTCCCACAATCGATGAAGAATCGACACTTTAACTTCCTGAACTGGTCTTGACTCTTGATGTTAGTCGTGGATGTCACCTTGTATGTATGTCAGCCTGAGGGTTAATATTTACTCACCGATTTTCTTTCCTGGTCGTTCGGGTGCATTTAAGTGCACAAACTTTTTCTCTGAATCAGCATGTTTGTTAATCCGCACCCACGCACCGACCCATTGATTTGGGGTTGTATGCCAGGCTGAGATCCAACATTAATATTCAACTTCAGATGACGCCGGTGATCGAGATGTTGTAACACAGATGGGGGGTTTGACATAAGTGGTGTCACAGAGGCTGTCAGCCTGTACGTAAAGCCATTCGGGGACACAGCATATGGAGAACATGTTGTTAACTGATTTACTCACATACAAGCGTTGGCTGTCACACGCTGTTGTGTCATGTTAGCAATAATTTTGCAGCTAACTGTGAAATCAGAGGATTAGCCTACATACTTACACGTCACACACACACACACATTTTTTTCAGCTCAAGCTAAATTGGAGCCGAAGGGCATTTAACCAGATACAACAAAAAAATACTGAGCTGAAACTTCAGATTTAAAGTAAAGTGTTATTGCACATGCACACAGTGGTGTAGTGGTGTGTAGGTCATGACATATCTTGGCACTGCCAGAAAAAAAACTTGTTAATTAATCTACAGGTGCATCCTAATTTTTATATCTGTTTTAATTTGTTTATTGATTAGGAGTAAGATCAGATACGTGGACGTATGATTTCTGTGTAATATTTAGGATGCATCAACTATTCTTGAAGCTTTTTTTTTTTGACAGGAAGAATGTTTCATTTGTGTCTTTGTAGTTCCACTGTGAGTCACTTTATGTGGCGTGTATCAGTTGATAGTACGAGCTGGTATGAACCCACATAATTTAACACACTGGTGCCCCGTTGTCGACTGTGTCCTCTTTCCTCTCTCTCTGCAATAATAATGATCTCCCCAGTGTGAGCGTTAAGACGACCAGCATGTGAGGTGGTAGCTTCCATCCGTTTTATTTCATTACCCTTCAGTCGCTAATCTATATATGCTGGACAGTGAACTCTGTGACCAAATGATTTTTATGATTGCTTTCTCTGTGTTGTTTTAAACGTTGATATTGAGCTCATGCAGACGCTTTAGAAACACAATATTTATCACGACGATTACAGAATAGATTTGCACATTCCACACGTCAGCTGTTTACTTCAACACCACCACAAGGAACGACGTTTGTTTTGTTCACCTCTTAAAGATTGTCAGAAAATGTCACATCTGTTTTTGCACATAGTCAAACATGAAGCCAGCTCCAGTATAGTTCACTGCACTCAGTTTTGCCTGCTTAATACTTAATAAATTATATTACGTGTGTACTGTATAGACCTTATTCTTAATGTATGTACATATGCCTGTATGGTCATGTGATTACACTGTGTTATGTTCAGTGGATTTGAATGTGCTGTTCCATATTCCCAGAGAGGTTAATCCTGAATGATTTGATTGTAATGATTTTTAATTAAATGGGGAACAAATCTGAAACTGCCTCATGTCATCATTCATAAATACATAGAGTGATATTTACAGTTATTACTTGAATTACTCCTCAGCATTCGACTTGATTTAACTGAGAGCATACAAACTGAACTTAACCCTCATGCCTCAATTTAATTTACTACCCTCTTAAGTCTTTACAGACAAAACTGTCCACTTCCAAAAAAGAAAACTGCTATAAAAACTTCACAAGTTAATATTTTTTTCTGCATAAATCTCTTAAACAACTTCAGCCTTGCTCGAAACTATCAAACACTGAATCATTTTGTGGATTTTAACCCTTTAAATGCAAGTTTGATTTCTTGATGTCACTGTTGAGACATAGCCAAAATGACGGTCAGATAAAGAGGAAAATTTTGCCCAAATGGACAAGAATGTCCATGTCATGATGCCTTGGGGTTAAGTCAAAGTCCAAAGGAAAACTCAGTTTTATGTCTCCTTTTAGGGCAGGATCAGAGAGAGAGAGAGAAAAAAAAGCAGTTGAGTATATAAAGTCTTCTCAGGTGAGACTCGTCCCACTTCACAGGCACAAAAAACAACGCACGCAGGATCAAGGTAAGATGGAAAGCTGACACACTCGTAGCTCAGGAATATTTAATTGCATTGTTTTAGTTTTTTTTTTTTTTTTTTAGTGACAGAGTTAGTTGGTACTATTTTAGTGAGATGTTGCTTATTCATGTGCATATGATTAAGAAAAAAAAAAAGATGACTACCAAAGAAGTGCATAATTACGGAAGCGCATTGCATTCACTGGATAAAAAAAAAAAAAATTAGACACCTTATCTCGTAATTCCGAGATGAGGAAAGGTGCCACATTGGCACGTCGGTAAAGTTGGAAAGATATTGGCAGATTCGAACTTCCGGGATCAATAACTCTTAACCCTTGGTATCCCTCGGGTCAGATTGACCCGGGACATATTTGGGGTTTTACAAACAATTCTAATATCAAATTTTACTTCATAAACCATTAACATATATTGTCTTTATAATTTCAAACAATTGAGATCAATCAGTCTCTACTAGAACACAATTAACAATGGAAGCGTGACTACTCTTTTTGTCATAAGGTTATAATTGATGAAAAATCCACTATACTGTTGTGGCCACTGAGGCCTTGCGACATATCTAGCACCACTCGGTTTTCACCTGGTTTCTTTCAGTTCCTCCTTCTGGCTTCCCTGTATAAATGCATGCATAAGATGAAACAGCATCACAGGCAGCCCAGATTTTGATGCCATACCTTGCTGGTTTTGAGGGCATATACTGCCTGAAAGGGCAGCGGCCTCTAAAACCCCACAAGCCATCCGTCCACAGTTACATTGGGCCCAGGGTTGTCCACCCACTGGTCCCACACAGTGCGGGTCTGCAAAAGACCTCTTCCACATCGCTGTGTGCCTGACTCTCTTCAAATGTGAGCTCTAAAGCCCTCTGACAGCTAAATATTTTAGTCATACTGATGGTGGAAGATTCTGTACTGTGATGTAGAGGTATTTATCTCTTTTGTCTCACCCCCTTGATGTGCAGGTGCAAGACATATAGTGCAAGAAAATGATTACAACACCTGGTTTGAAAAAAAAAGTATTTTTTCATAGTTTGGGAGAATTTTTATTAGGAATTATATTAAATAATAACAGGTTTTGACTGACCACCAGGGATCTCCTTGTGTTTGAGGAGAATCTGGGACCACTACACTTTATCTTACAATTAAGACAATTAGAAAGGAAGACATTTTTCATACTAAGTGTTGTAATGTAATCTGTAGGAGATAAATTAAGTGTGTAGTGAGTTTGGTGACACTAGACTGTATTATAGTGAAGTTATTGAATATTTTTGTAATATCTTTGTTCGGTATTGCACTTTGTAGACGGTCCCTGCGCGCTGCTCTCGCAGCCGGCTGCACGTACACACTAATGTTGTTGGTGTGGCTCCGAGGGTGGCTCGTTTTGATGAAAATTAGGTTGTAGCTCGTTGTCTGGTTGAAAACATGCGTGTTTTGTGTTTCAACGTTTCACTTAAGAGTTAGTGATCCCGGAAGTTCGAATCTGCCAATATCTTTCCAACTTTACCGAAGTGCCAAGCCAATGTGGCATCTTTCCTCATCTCATAATTACGAGATAAGGTGTCTAATTTTTTTTTTTATCCAGTGAATGCAGTGCGCTTCCATATTACATAATAGTGTGTGAATGATTAATTGTAGATTATGTATTTCTGGCTGATTCCAACATTTTGCTCTGATACAATCAGAACACACATAAAGTATATTTTTTAAAAACAAGTTTTCAGTCAGGATTTTTAAAACACTTGTTCTTTTTTTTTTCAGTCATTAGCAGTGTGCATCTCTGATGATGAAGTGTTATTTGTTTTAAGTTTTAAAAACAACTGAAGAAAAACAGGCATGGATTATAAAGAGTAATTTGGCAGATCTATATAATCTGATTAAAATCATGAAGTGTGGAATCATTTCTGGGAAGATTGCCATAGATTCTTAATGTTCACTTCACCTATAGGTGTGTACCAGCGTCGGTTTGTTGGCCTGCCGCCATGAGGCTGACATATTCAGAGTGAAATATCTTTATAACTATTCAGTGGATTGCTGTGAAATTTCCTGTGTATTCAAGCAAACTAGGGTCAATATTGCACAATAGAGTTTATACTTTAACCCTCTGGGGTCCAATCAATGGTCATATCAATTGATTTTGCATTTGTGGGCAAATCTGCAGTTTTCAGCAGAGTCTGATAAGATTGCACAGCTTCAATACACATTTGCTGTTGTAACTTAGATTTGATGACAGAATCACATCGTAGGAGTTGATCAATATTATAAATGTTCAGTAATATAAACAAGCACTATTAATTAATTGCTTTCTTCCATAGGAAAGCAGAAATGTTTTTAAAGAATTTAATTAATTTATTAATCTAATGCAAGTTGGATTGGGAGCCAGAGCAAAATAAAAATATCTCACCATTCAGTGATTTGAATTAATTCTTGGGATTTAATCTCACTGTACTACTTGTTGCAGCAAGCATCAGTGCTCAGTGAGATAATCAGAAGAACAAGACTATACACGCACTAGATACTGTATGTCTGTATTGAAGAATTCATGCTTTCATATTACTGAACTGTCTCATATTTGGAATCATGTGCTCAAATCTGACATTGATGAAGATCCTCTTTCCTTCATGCAGCTCCACCATGGTGCTCAAAGTAGCAGTGATCGGGGCGGGCCCCTCCGGTCTGACCAGCATTAAGGCTTGTCTGGATGAGGGCATGGTGCCAACCTGCTTTGAAAGCAGCGATGACATGGGAGGACTGTGGAAGTTCAAGGCGAGTCACCACACCAGAATAAGTGCTGATTTTGTTTAAGCCCCAAGTGGAATTATTATATTAGAAGGTTTGTTGTTGTCAATCTTAACCGTCTGCCCTTTGAAACTTCTTCTCTGCAGGAAGTGTCAGAGCCCAACAGGGCCAGCATCTACCGTTCCCTCACCATCAACATCTCCAAGGAGATGATGTGCTACAGCGATTTCCCGATCCCTGCTGATTATCCCAACTACATGCATCACTCTAAAATCCTGAAATACTTCAGGATGTATGCAGAACACTTTAAACTGCTGAAACACATTCGCTACCAGGTAACGAACTTCACACAAGCAGAACGGCGTGTATGTGGTTAAATAAATACGAAGCACATGGTTTGAAACAATATCTACAATCTAATTTGCTGTGTTTTTATATGTTTTAGACCTCAGTGAAGAGTGTCAAACAGGCATCCGACTATTCTCGCACTGGTAAATGGCAAGTGGTGACAGAGAACAGAGATGGACAGGAGGAGACTCATGTCTTTGATGCAGTAATCTGCTGCTCTGGTCACTACACCTACCCTAACCTGCCGCTCAAAGACTTCCCAGGTAAAGACACATTTTACATACTTGCATTAAAATGAGTCTGATTTTTTAATTTTTTTATTTAACGCACATAAAATGACAAAAGTACAAACAACAAACAAAGAACACACAAGAGGAGATGCATACACTTTTCTTCGCTTGTATTCATGTCATGAAATAATTCTTCCTCATTCATCATTATAATTTTCACGATACCTAAATATATCAACTCATACACCCCATATTGTAATAAAACTGTAGCTTTAGCCAAATGTGCCTTTCACTAACAAAGACCAAACCAATACTGATTTCAATTTAGACAGGTCTATTGCATATTATAGATAAAGGTAGGAGGGATGAGTGTCAAGGGATGAAAGAGGAGAAATCAGTGTCGTCGATGGATAGAGGAGTTTGGAGATCTGCCGGTGTCGGCTGGTGGTGGGAAGACTGAAGGGAACCAGGAGGAGTTGAGGCTCTGACTGGGAGAACAATCTCTCTTTGTCACACTAAGTGACTAGAGCCTCCATGTGTCCTGTATTTGAACGAAGGAGAGAAGAGAAAAGGGAGAGAGATGAACAAAAGAAGAAAAAAATGGAGGGTTGGGGTGGAGGGAGTCAAAGAGTGAACAGATAAGTTTTGCTTAAGTACTTGAGATGCAGAAATAGGATGAGTTCAAGGCGTGGCGTGGTTCCTGAACCTAGTTAGAAAACTTCATTATATCAAGTGTACTGTGGTAAGAATGAAATGAAATATTGCCTGTATTAATGGTGACCATCTTTTAGTAAATCTGTCCATGACATTTTTTTACCCTGTCCTTCTATGGTGTTATGCTTGGGGGCCGGCAGCTTTAACCAGGAAGCTGTAATGGTTTTTATTGCAATTAAACGCAACATTCTTGGTAAAGAAATCAAGTTCCTGTCCGTCAGAGTAACAGAAAGTATACCCAGTATGTAAAGAGCTGGATCTATCATTTGTAAGAGCAACATTGGAGGATCACATTCTGCTGTGTTGCAGGGATTGAGACATTTGAAGGGAAATACTTCCACAGCTGGGACTACAAGGGGCCTGAAGACATGTACGGGAAGAGAGTGGTGGTCATCGGCATCGGTAACTCAGGAGGTGACATCGCTGTGGAGAGCAGCAGAGTGGCAGAGCAGGTTGGGAAGTCTTTTCTGAGGTTAACATAAGACGCTGATTGAAGATAGTTCCTGTGTGTTGATGTCTGTCTCTTGCTCTTGTTCTGTAGGTGTATATGAGCACTCGTCGCGGTGCCTGGGTCATCCGTCAGGTTTCTGACAACGGCTTGCCAGTGGACATGAAGTACAACACACGCTTTGTCCACATCTTGTTCCAGCTGTTTCCAATGAATTTCTTCAACTGGTTTGGCGAGAAGAAACTTAACGCCATGTATGACCACACCATGTATGCCCTCAAACCCACACACAGGTCAGTGCCGTGAGGACCACACAGCTTATTTCTCTGCACAAAGGATGACAGCTGTCAGTATCATCAGAATATCTTCCTTGTTATCTGCTCTACCTTCTCAGACTCTTCAGTCAGATCCCCGTGATCAACGATGATCTGCCTTTAAAGATCCTGTCTGGGTCGGTCATTATCAAACCAAATGTGAGCGAGATCCGTGGCTCCACTGTGGTGTTTGACGATGGCAGCTGTGTGGAGAAGGTCAGAGGACTTTATTTCCAAGGAAACCCTCAAGAATATTTTTTTATTTCACAATTTAAGCTCTAACTCATCTTTTCTCCGTTACAGGTGGATACTATTGTGTTTGCCACAGGTTATGGGTATGGTTTTCCATACTTGCCTGACAATGCTATGTACAAGTCTGGGCACCGTATGGGTCTGTACAAGCACGTTTTCCCTCCCAACCTGGAGCATCCCACTCTGGCTGTCGTGGGTTTCATCCACGCCCTCGGAGCCATCATGCCCCAGGCTGAGATGCAAGCCCGCTGGGTCACACGTGTCATCAAAGGTGAGTTTATCACCTCACACTAGTCTAAATACTTTCGAATTATGTTATGTTTACCTGTCTCTTTTCTGTCTTTTGTTCTTCAGGACATAAGAAACTGCCCTCAAACAAGGCCATGATAAAGGCTGTTGAGAACGACACCAAGGATATGGAGCAAAAGTAAGTCTTTTAATATTCTTTTGCCTGATTATTTGTTGTTATTGTCCCTTTTTCTGTTACATCCTTATGGAGTGAATGGATGCTAACGTTTAAAGTTGCATTAATATTTTTTCGGCCACTTGGAGGCAGCCACTGTGTGCTGCATCTTGTAACCATACGAGTTGCCTGTTATGCGTCAAAGCAACATTAGCTTTCTTTGGAGTCATGTTTCTAGGCATTTGAGTCTAAAGTCTAAAATTATCATACTTACCTTAAAGATAAGGTGCCACGGGACCCGCTGGCCATTTTCTGCCAGCAGGTCACTGATCCATCCATCCATCCATTTATCCGTAGTTATCCTACTGCCACGACCCGTGGTGGCGGTAGGTCCCCTCTCCAGCAACACATTCCCATTTTGGGGTTTTTCATGTGTTATTTGGACACTGTAGTTCCTCCTGCATGGTAAGGGAAGGGGGTTGCAATCAGCAACTACCCCAATAGAAGCCAAAATATCCTACATACTTTCCTTTAAGTCACTTCATTCATGTTTAGTAAAGAGTCAGAGTCTGAGTGCAGACAAAGAAATATTTTATGTTGATATTAAACATTAACTATAATGAGTCAGATTCCTACATTTATTTCTGATTTATCCTCTCCACAGCTACATCGTGTCAAAGTTGACACCCCTGCAGGTGGACTTTGTTTCCTACATGGATGAGATAGCAGGAGAGATTGGGGTGCGGCCAAGTCTCCTCTGGCTCTTATTCACAGACTACCCACTGTTTAAGAGGGTTCTGTGGGGTCCTGTCACAGCGTACCAGTACCGACTGATGGGACCAGGGAAATGGGAGGGAGCCCGCAGAGCAATCTTCACCCAGTTTGACCGCATGTACCAGCCCCTAAAAACCAGACAGGTCTGTTTCTTCTATATTCTGTAAGCCTCGCGTGAAATCCTGCTTCAAAGTAAAGAACTGTCTGACTAATTGGCCAAACTTTTTCCTCCCATATCTTCCAGCTGAAGGAAGAAAAGGCTTCCATCGCTGGCCGCCTGATTAAGTTCAGCTTGACTGTCATGGTTGGAGGAGCTTCCATTTACTACATCCATGTGCGGAGTCCAGACACCTTCCCCGCCCTCCTGTCCAAGATCCGTCCACAAACAGTCTAAACAAGCTCCCAGCAATTAAACAATGTGAAAAGAAAGCCTCAAAAATACACACAAAAATGAGCATATCTACTGTCTCTAGATCAGGCATGGGCAATCTGTTCCACAAAGGGCCGGTGTGGCTGCAGGTTTTTGTTCAAACCAACCAAGAGCACACAGTTTGACCAATCAGCTCTCTGAAGACTGAGATCAGTTGATTAAATGAGTCAAGTCTGGTGTGCTGCTGCTTGGTTGGAAAGGAAACCTGCAGCCACACCAGCCCTTTGTGGAACAGATTGCCCATGCCTGGTCTAGATCCTTTGAGAAATCTCAGTATACTCCTGTTTGGGTTGTGGTTGTGAGAATAATTATTGAGTCACTATCTGAGCCACAATGCTAGACATGTTACTGTGTCTACATAAATATTAAGTTAATTTAACCTTTTCCACTTCACTCCACTCCTCTCTACCATACACCTATTTTTTCTCCTTTTTAGGGGGATCTTTAGGGGGAGAAAGCAGGTCAACATATAAGTGGTATACATCATCTGAAAGTTGGGAACCAGATTATGTCTGTGTAATGGATATTGTGTTTTTATCAGGTGCTTATTCAGATTTAGAAACTAAAAGTATATGATGTCTGTTTCCATGCTCAATTATGTTTCATAAGTTGTTGTAGCAATTTTTAAGTTGATACTATTTGTTACACAGATTTTGTGTAAAAATGGAGCCATCTTGGACCTCACAAAAACTGCTAAAAATGGACAAACCCCTCTGCAGGATACCACATTAAAACTCCAAGACCTTGAGGAACACCATAAAGAAATGAATGTTCTGATATATGGACATATTTTGAGTTTTCTGTAAGAATTAAATTTTTTGGTGATTTGATGGCAAGCATTTCTCTTCTGGAAATTGCTCAAAAGCCCCTTTATTGTTGGTATATCATGAAAAGTCTCTGTTTGTGGTTGCACAGTTTTATAAGGCTGTGATTATGCTAGATATTCCTATCACCATACGACCATATTCTACCCAATGACGACCAAGGATGCTGGTGTCCCCGCAGAGTTTTAAACTTGTTTCCTTAAAAAAGTGTTCATGTGGAAACATATTTGAGATTTGTTGGAATGTTAAAGGCCCAGCATGACAAAGCTTAACACACGTATTTACATCATATGTAACTTTAAGTGGCCATGAATGTGGAGTGTGTTTCCTTTGCGAATAAACAAATTAGACATCTCATAAATGTCCTTGTGTCATCTTGTGTCCAGCTTTATTGACTATTAACTATCATAGAATAGTGGGCATATAAGTGACCATACAGGGAATAAAAAATAGGAATGAATCAAGATCTCTTATATTATAAGAGAAGTCTTATATTAAACCTACACATAACTATGTGAAACCCGAGATAAAGGCCCTGCACAGAGGTCCATTCACACTGGTATTAAAACTTCTTCTTCTCAGGACTGTATGGACGTGTACAGACGGCTTGCTCTCACAAGCAGTTAAAAAAATGTTGTTTTAGTTGCAAAGTTTCTTCAGTTTGAGCTGATGAAAGCACTTTTTTGTCATTTGAACAGCTGAAACTTTTTCATGCACTTTTCCAAACCAGACTATCAGTGTTCTGAACAAGCTCAATATTTTCAGCTCAGTACTGTCATGATTTTGAGTTTGTTGTTTTGTGTTTCCTGTTTTATTTTGTTATTCTCCCCTCTCCCTGTGTCAAGTTGTATCTTTACTTCCTGTTTTTTCCCGTCACTGCTGATTCTGTCCCACCCATTAGTTTCCTGTCTTTGCCTGTCCTGTGTTCTGTCTTGGTTTGTGGTTTGTTCTCTGTTATGGATTCTGTTTTTTGGACTTCTTTTGGATTTATTGTTTTCCTTTTGCCTAGATCCAGCTGCCTTCTGTTGTTTTTGTGTTACCTGCCGTAAGTTATTAAAGTTATTTTGTTTACCTTACCCTCCATGTCCTCATTTGGGTCCCTTTTCTTAAACTGAAACGTGAAGAATACAGTAAAAAACATACAGTCAGGCAATTTTGCTGAAACATATTTTATATTCTAAACATTAGTGAATTAGAGTTGATTTGCTCTGGGAAAACTGCTGAGAAGATGTTTGTTTTTTTTAGGGCCAAGCTATACATGTAGCATCAGACGAATAGCATTAAAGCATTGACCGCATGCCCAGCTCCGGTTCTGGCACGACACTGGCTCCACTCCTGTCAGCATTTTGAATTCTGAACTATGAATTCCCGAAACCTTTCTAACACAGCTTCAGATTTGTCCACCTCCCGTTCAAACTGCTGCCCATAACTTTTCTCAACTGCCTCAACTGAGAAAAGACTCCATGTACTGTATATTCACGCCATGTATTGCCTAAAAACTGAACACAGGTACAATTAGATTAAATCAAAAACACTTTATTGTACCTGTGAGGAAATTTGGCTTAGGCAGCAGATTCTTCTGACAATTGTACATTTCTAGCAGTAGTTACAGACTGAAAATATTTTAATAATAAGTCCAAAACTTCCAGATAAAACAAAGAGAGAATTTCGTACAAGAAAGACTACGAGTACAGTTATGTCACTACAGAAAAACATCATAAATATAAAAAAATAATAATGTGCTCACAAGAATTTAAGATAACTAATTCAGTAATAAATCTTAAAATAAATACAATACTAAAATTGTTAAAAATGAACTCATCTAGGAGTGGTGTGTCATGAGTCCTCAGGCCACCAGATGGCATAATAACCCCATCATCCAATCATTGTGATGAGCATAGGCAGTTAAACTTCACCGCAGTTTGAGCTCTTCACATGTAGTTTTTAGGCATTTTATGCAAATATTATGAGTTAAAGAGAAAGACTAAATGTTTGCATGGCATTACTACTTTAACAGGAGTGGATTTCAACTAAGACCAGCAATGATGAAGCTCACCGCTCTGTCCATCTGGTTATATGAAGGACATATATCCTACTTGCTTCATCAGGGTGGTTTGATATTCATGTGTTGCACAGTTGGACACAAAGGGGACTTCCTGGCATGCATGAATTAAAAATGTCTTTCTCTCTGAAAATACAGAAACATATCAGCCCAACATAGCTGCATACTGCAGTCTCTACTGAATGTTTACAGAATAATAAACCCAAATCAACAGCAACATCATCATCTAATGCCCATTGATAGTCACAACATTACTGTGGGTCCCACACATGTCAAAGGTTAACTTCACCTGATTTGACGGACTCTGCCACTTCACAGCATTTCTCTACAAAACATTTGGAGACATTTCAAGTCTAAACAGGTTCAAAGTCCCCCAACTCTACCTCTACCTCCACCCACTGCCGCACCAGTTAGCTGATTAGGTGATAAGCAACAGCTCAGTTCATGTGAACTCAGAGGCTGTGAAACGTCTGATCGCAGCTGCACAGGACTTCTCAATCAGCTTACTGGAGAAGGTGAGAGCTGTCTTTCAGTCCTCAACAATAAGAATATTGTTATTCAATATAATCAATATTCAATCAATATAGCAATAAAGAGACCTCTTTTTGTACCAGTTGTGTTCTGATAATTGTCCCCCTGACAAAGAAAAAATGGGCTCATTGACATGCAGGGATACACCTTCTGCAAACTGTTTTTATTACTCAAACTTTCAGCAATGTTCAACAACTTAACAATATGAGATACTTGACACCAGTCTGCTTAAATAAATGTTATCTTTTTAAGTTATAAATGCTAAAACTTGTTCACACTGTGACAGTCACTGCTAGCATGCTGATGTTTTTGCTCAAAGCACTGCTGTAACCTCCCAGAACCACATAGTATGATTTACATAGAAGATTTTTAGTGATTCTTCGTGTGCCTCCCCACACAGGTACTGAGCAATGGTTCGACGCGTGGCCGTGGTTGGAGCGGGCAGTTCTGGTCTGGCTTGTATTAAGATCTGTGTTGACGAGGGCCTGGAACCTGTCTGCTTTGAAAGCAGTGATGACATTGGCGGCCTGTGGAAGTTTAAGGTCAGTGGGGGCATCGTTTTTAAAGAGTGTTACACATATTAATCTTGTTACAAATTCAGGATTATTCTTATGTTGCTGTATGGCAAAAGAGCTTTCCACCTCAACTAGAACAAGTCTTGCATTTTTGATATAACATTGTCTGTATTAGGGTCATGTTTTTATCAGCTCTGTTTCTTGTTTTCATAAACAGGAGTCACCCGAGCAGGAGAGATCCAGCATCTATCGCTCCCTGGTGACCAACACCTCCAAAGAGATGATGTGCTTCAGTGATTTTCCCATGCCGCCTGACTATCCAAACTACTTGCACAACACCCAGCTAATGCAGTATTACAGATTATATGCTGAACACTTTGGCCTGCACAGATACATCAATTTCCAGGTTATTTCAGTTTCATCATGTCAGTAGCATCACTGTCTTTCAAAAAAAATTCAAAACATCTCAAAGTTATTGATGTGTTTATGTATGTTTGTATGAATGTCGATACACATGCTTCAGACAACAGTGAGGAGTGTCACACAAAGGCCAGATTTCTCTCTGTCCGGTCAGTGGGACATAGTGACCGTTAACAGGGATGGAGAGGAAGAGGAACACGTCTTTGATGCAGTTCTGGTGTGTTCAGGCCACTACATCCATCCGGCCTTACCCCTGTCAGACTTTCCAGGTCTGTGAACAAACATTTTACAGATACTGATGGAATAAAGACTGTTGATTTAATTTTACATCTGCAAATTCTTGCAAGAAACTTATTTTCCTTTTGATATGTAGCATCATCTGTATCTCTCCAGGACATGAGATGTTTTCTGGCAGGTGTTTTCACAGCTGGGAATATAAAGACGCAGATGCCTGCAGAGGAAAGAGAGTGGTGGTGGTTGGAATTGGCAATTCTGGAGGAGATATTGCAGTAGAGATTAGTAGATCTGCCAAGAAGGTATGACAGAAGAATAAAAAAAAGCATGTGTTATGAGGGTCAGCCTTATTTTGTGAGCTTCTTACTTCTGTTGCTTATACTCTCTCTGACAGACATTTCTCAGCACACGCGAAGGCGCCTGGGTGATCGGCAGGATGTCCGATAACGGTCTTCCTCTGGACATGATGGCTATCAACAGGCTCAACAATGTACTCACATCACTTCTTCCCCAGAGTCTGACCAACTGGTCAGCAGAGAGAGCACTGAACCAAAAATATGACCACAAATTGTATCGCCTGCAGCCCAGACACAGGTGACACATTTTGACCTGGATGATCTCTGTTTTTCCTCATGATCATGAGTGAGGGCATTAATCCCTCTCTGTAATTCATCTTTAAAGCCCCAATTCATATTTTATGACCATGTAGATTACAATACATTGCACAGTCATCTGTAAATGATTCTTCTATAGTGACTCAGCGATCATGTTTTCTGAATATTGGATTTTCTGCATGGGCTTGCCCAGAGTTTTCCCCCCAAAGGATATGTAACTTACTCCTGCCCTCTTGCCCTTAACCAAAGGGCGAAGTGCTACACTGTGCATCAGTCACCTATAAACCAGTATCTGTCCTGACAATGACAAAAAAAAAGTCCCTTTTGAGTTATTTTCAGGTATTTTTATGGTGTTTTAGAGTTTGTTGTTTCCTGATAAAAGATAAAAAGTTGTTGATGACCTGCACTCAGAGGGCTAAACTAATTTTAGGTCCAATGAGATCCCTCAGAGATTACTGTACAGAAGCACAACTTTATAACTTTATTCACTGATTTTGGTGAAACTGGATCATATTATCATTTGTCCCTTTCTCCTTCTCAGACTTTTGGACAAGAGGCCTTTGATCAATGATGACATTCCTGGTCAAATCCTTCATGGAGCGCTCGTACTGAAACCCAATCTGAAAAGCTTCAAGGACTCTGGAGTTGTATTCGAAGATGGCACTGTGGAGGAGAACATTGACGCTGTAGTTTTCTGTACAGGTTATCATGTAAACTTTCCATTCCTGCCTCCAGCTCTGTCTGATGGGCCTCAAGGAGAGTTGACGTTATACAAGTAAGTCCATGATGGTGAGAGCTGATAGAAGTTTTAGAAGAAGTTTGAAACACCACATTACAGAATTAGAGGTCTTGGTTTACATATCACACATCTCACTTTGATGCCACTGTTATTCTTGGTTTGGAGTCTTCAGCGGAGACAGGAAGTTACTGTGTCCAGCAAATGACCTCTAATAAAACAACAATTTGATGTTTTTATACATCAAACAAGATATAAAATGTCAATTTGGGAGCTTTAGACTTTAAAACTTCAGAGCCAGGCTAGCTGTTTCCAGTCTTTATGCTAAGCTAAGCTAACCAGGTGCTGGCTCCAGCTTATATTTACTGTAAAAATATAAAAGTAGTATTAATCTTCTGTTTTTTCCAAAATAGTTTTACTGAAATTCTTTTAAAAAAAATACAAAATAATGTATAAAGTCAGTGTTTTATTCATATCTTGAACACAATTAGATTAAATGGACATTTTAAAATAACATTTTAAATAAAAAGAAAACTCAATGTGCTGAGTAATAACAATAATTACCTATTTAACTAACTTGTCTGGCACAGAAAGTCTGATACTCCAAAGGTAACAGGCAGCATATAAAAAAACAATCGAGCCTGTATGAGTTTTGCTTGACAGGAACATTGTGTGTTATTGTAATATAATATTTATTTTTAATCACCACAGTTTCAAATCACATTTCAGGAGACTGTTTCCTCCTTCTCTGTTACGACCCACACTGGCTGTCATGGGTCTTTTCCAGACAAAAGGACCAATCATGCCCATTGTGGAAATGCAGGCGCGGTGGGCTGCTAAGGTTTTTACCGGTAAACAAATTTTGAGCTTTACATGCATGCACACAAACAAGGTCAGGTTTGAGGAGCCACACATGTCAGCTGATGTGTTTTTATCCTTAAGGTTTGAGCTGTCTTCCATCTAAGGAGGAAATGCTGGAAGTCATTAAGTCTGAGACGAAGAGAAAAATGAAAAGGTAGACGTTATCTTCACACTAATGTAGTTACAGCCAGATCATTTATGTTCTTCCTGTAGAAAGCATCTATGACATCTGAACAAATTCTTTTCAGCTATCCCTGCCTACGACAGGCTGCTCTCCAGGTAGATTACATCCCTTACCTGGATTTCATGGCTGATAAGGTTTGTTCAGATTAAGATGTAAATAAAACTGTGTTACTATCTGTTATATATGTAAGACAAGATAAGATTTATGTGAGACGCAAGCATCATGATGACTTCCAATCACAGGTAGGAGTTCGGCCAAACTTCCTGACACTTCTTCTGAGAGATCCTGTGCTCTGGTGGAAGGTCATCTTTGGTCCCTGCACTCCATATCAGTATCGTCTCACTGGGCCCGGTCAGTGGGCCGGAGCCCGTCAGGCTATCCTCACTCAGTGGGAACGAGTGGCTCAGCCTTTCAGAACCAGAGTGGTACCAGAACCAGACAGCAGGCCGTCTTTCCTGTTTTCTCCGTGGCTGCTCATATTAGGAGGAGCTGTTGTAACGGCTGTGCTCATGTCTAAAAATGAGATGTCTGCAGTGCCACAGGGTGCAGCTCGGATTCTGGACAGATGCAAGATTTTCTGGAGGGACTCCTGGTTCACTGGTTAATCCCATGTTGCATTATAATGTAAAATGTAACAATAGACACTGATTATAGATGTTTTTATATTCTAAATCTAAGATGAAGTCAGAGAGAAAGAGCATCAACAGATCTGAGAAGTTCTGAAGTCATGGACTGTAATTTAGCCTCGCTTTTGATGTGGTGTGCAAATATTGTATATGTAATAATATGGGATCATAAAATTGTGAAAGAGTTGAACTCTTCTGACAGGCGTGTCCGTTGCAAAGATCAACCTGCACACGAGCAAACAGCAGGAAAATACAAAAAATGAGGCTTTCTAAAAGTATACATTGCTATTATGCTATGTATGTATGTACTTGACTTGGCGTTTCACAAGGCTAAATATAATCCCAGCTTTTCTTGCAATTCATAGGTTCAAAAGTAAGTGCTTTTAATTGGGTTAACTGTATATAAGCTACTCATATAGGTCGAAACAATAGCCTTCTGATCCAGAATATCACCTATAATGAAAATGTAATGTGGTCTATATGTCTATAGACTGATAGACAAGTCATAACCGACGTGTGTGTGTTTCTATGCTGTACACAGTAAAGTGAAGTGTGTACTGTAGACACTGCAGGGTGGAAAGGACGGTATACTGGGGAGAAGAGGGATAGATATTAGTCACAGACAAAATTATGAATTTATTTAAGTTATTTAAGTTGCTTAACATGGTTCATCGGATGTGGATTACAGAGAAAAAGACAGAAAAAGTCAAGATGTAGCCTCCCCTCAATACAATTCATCAGCACCACAAACTGCAGCCTTCAAAGTGAACACAACTGTCACTGAAGTATATTGGAGGAATAAGACTACAGTAGTTTTAGACAGGTCTACCTAATAAACTGGCAAATTAATGTATATACCATACCGTACCATACCATACAGTATAACCAATCAAGTATCTTTAACAGTGTTTGGGCTTGAAAATGTCACTGACAGCAAAGATGAAATAAGTGTGAGACTGACTCCTGGTGGCCAATACTGACTGATGACAGCATGAATATCCTCAAGATCAAGTTCTACCGCTTTCAGTATGTTGCAACATCTGCTGAGTTAAAATTGATCACAATGTGAGCTCCTCAATAGGATATTTGGATACTACTTGGATATCATCCCTTTATTTTTGGCCCCTTGTCACGACCCATAGCAGGTGCTGTGGCTTAGACAGTACAGTAACACTTTATAATTTATGTTATATTCATGAATTGTGACATACTCTATAAATAATCTGCTAAACATCTACAGACAAATAGTTGATGATGTTAAAATTATAATAAACTATTAATCTGTAGGTTGGACTATCCAAATAAAGTGTTTTTATTACAGAGTATTCCCTTTTAGGCAGATTAAATTTAGATTTTACAGATCAGAAACTTCGAAACAATTAAAGACATGCAGACAGCCAACAAGTTTGTATTGTTTGGCAGTACTTATACAGAAAAGATCAAAAGTATTTGATTGAATCCAGCATGTACAAATTAAGAGGAACGCCTCAGCGTAGATTGGTTAAAGAAGAAATGCCCCTCTCCACCTTGTCTCTGTGACTAGACAACACCATCTTGTGGCTTCTTTGTGTTATGTTAATTCAGAAACTCACTCATCATGATGACAAGCTTATGTTCAGCTTTCTGAAAGTTATTGTAAAATCCACTATCCAGGTGGTCAGACCAGTGAGACCACCTCGAGTCTAGTTTTCTTTTTTTTTCTGTGTTAGAGAAATCAAATTTTTTTGGGAGCTTGTCAAACTATTTTTATTTATCAGAAACAGAAATCAACCTCAAAATAGATAAATCAAATAAAGATAAATTAAAAAGAATATATACTTTGTCTAAATATTATTCACTGTATTTAGGCCTATTTAAATAATATTTGTAGGCTGACTAAAGGATACTGTGGTTGTTGTTTTTTTGTACATATTTATGCATTTTCCAATGATTGCAATGATTTGGTCAATAGAGTCCTACATTAAACAAATATTATGTCCATTTGAAGTTATTATAGATGCAGAGTTAAAACATTATCAAAGATGGAAATGGTGCATCATGACTGGTGGATGAATGAAGGAGGCTGTACATCGGGGGAGCTGGCTGTATCTTGCTTGCTCTGCCCATCCGCACATGAAATGGTGTTTATGCTGGGCCTTCCAGGTTAGAAAGCTCTTGAACTAACCCTACATGCAGAGATCTCTGGGAAAAGCTTGGCTCTTGTACTTTGTACAGCCGTTACAACCCAGCATGGCACAGTTTCACTAATTTGTGCAGAATCAATGAAAATTACATTCATGGTAGTCAGAGAACAAATCCTAGGGACTTTGAGGAAATCCCAATTTTTCACTGTGTGCCACCCAAAGGTTAAAGCTTCCATTCGTCCAACACTTCAGTTCATTGCAGGTGTTTCATTAGCTGATTGTTATTAATTGGTTATTTGTAGACACTAGGGGGCGCTAAGCAGGTGGAAAATAAAGGTAGCCGACAGATGATGCATCAACATTTCTTTACTGGTTCCAGAAAGACCTAGAAAATAAACAGAAACATGAATCCTGCCTGGACAATGGATTTCTTAATTGCCTGAGTGCAATCCACTTAAAATGGAGCATCAGTGGCCTTTAAATGATTTGATCGAAGGTCTGACTATTATTTTTATTTTGTTTTTGGACAAATAGCCACTACAACAGGATTCGCTGTGGATATTCATGGCAGGTAGATGATGAATTGTACACATTTTGGTCACCATCCTCATTATTCCACAGTCAATCTCAATTGTTTGGATTCTTATGAACCAATGATGTCTTTACTAGTGCCAAACTCAGGGCAAAAGTTATTGCAGTATCTCACATGCTAAAGGACAGATGGCCACTCACCTTAACACTTAATTTCCACGAACAGGACGAGATGGACTTTGTCTCACAGTTTTTTCTCTAGTATTTATCTAATTACAAACTAGAATGACTTAAGACACATCAAGTAGAGTGTGTTTCTGCCCCTTAGAAAAGGACAATCCAAAATCTCATGAGTGGATAAGTGGATAATGACCTCTCCTCTAGCACCACTCTCAGGTCACAAAGTAAGAAAAACTGCAAGTCATGCAAACATTTGGACACTGATACCACAGCTGCATCATCTTTATAGAGTGCTAGTTTTGTTTAACGCATCAGTAACTTTGCTCTATACAAAAGACTCGCAAGAGATTTTCAATTTTTATTGACTTTTTGGACAATTTCTTTTCCAGTGTCATCCATAACCGTTCACTTCAATGGTATTTGCATAATCTTTCATTCAATGCTAGGAGGATATAAACAAGGTAGGCTGATGCTAGATGTCGAATTAGCAGCTAGCAGGCTAAATCCACACTCCTCAGGCAAAATTAAACTAATTACAATAACTGGGGGGAAATGTTCCAAGAGCTTTCAAATGAACAATAAACATACCTTCCAGCTGTCCATTAAAAATGCACCAAGACATCATCTCTACCTGGTTTGTATCTTTCTAGTTGTAAGGCTGATAAAAAAGGGCCATTGCTATTTAACAGAACAATCTGCATAGCAACTGGAAGACAAAGGGACTGGACACTGACCCAATACAGAGGATGAGTAACACAGGACATCACTAGACAGATAGTTGGCACGAGATGGTCTGCTGTTTTGCTCAAACACAGTCATTACATTTTGTAGAGTGATTTACTTTTGAATGTCAAAAGAGTTCATTCAACAGTTAGTGTGAGTTTCGATACGTTGGAGCTCTAGGCCTAGTGTTGTAAGAAGTTTAGTTCTGGCATGATCTCCAAGCATCTGGCAGTTTGAATGGGTGCCATTCTGTGGCGGCTGAAACCGCCTTTATCCCCCTCCCCCCCCTTAGTAAGTTTTACCAATTCATAAGGCTACAAGGTACGTGCCACTACTTTACCATATTCACAGAAGCACAGCTAAGCAGATGGAAAGATGTGACATAGGACAACCACTACAGTGTGCTTGAGGGCTAACAACTGACAATTTTCACTCGGCTACATGAGTAAAGCAGGAGGGGGGTGGGTTACTGAAACAGCTGGCCCTTTGTTGGTCAGGCATCATGTCTGAACATGTCACCAGCAGTAATTCAATCCCCTTACCCCACCCTGCGAAGGCAACTAAGATAAGGGCAGCTCAAAAAAAACTGATGTCTCGCCACCATTGAATTTGGTATAACAGTTCAAACCACAATGAAATGTCAGGTCTAATAAACACTTAAATGTCAGTCTTGTACGGACTGTAGACTTAACCGCAACATCTGTCACATTTTTCTTTTTTTTTCTTTTTTAGCATAAGACAGTATCATTTAATGCAGATACAAAGCTCACACGTCAATTACAGTATCTGAAAGCACTTTTAGACTGATGAAATCTGCAAGGGCAGACTGGGATAAGTAAACAGAGAAGGATGACATTCTCAGAACTGAAGACTTTTAGGGTCAGCGGTCAGTCCAGGTCAAGAGGGGGAACAATGAAGGGGAAGATTGTGTCCGGTTAAGTTCAGGCCCATCTGTAGCAGCACGGCTTAGAAGCGCTTCGGTCCCCAGGGAGAGGTTTTGGTCGCCACGGGGGCTCCAAAGCTGGGGAAGTCTTCAGAGCTGCTCATGTCAGGGGCCTAAAAGTAGAAAAAAAAAAGTAGACATTAAGAAACAAAAAGGTGTGACCCATTCTAATTTCAAAGCAGTATCGAGAAAATGCTCACCTTCTCATTAGCCGTGGTCCAGGGAGCCTCCCTCACCACAAAGCCTTTGGATGGGCCACGATGATGATCATCCATAGCAGCAGCGCTACCCCCAGATGGCCTCATGTAAGCCATCTTTGCCTCGTTCTCCACAACATCTGCCATCTGCCAAAAGTAGAACAACAAAATTAATCAGTGGCAATTATGAAACATTACAGGCACATTTTATACCGACTTCAGCAAAAAAAAATGAAATGCTTACGTATTCTTCTTCCAGGTTAAGGAGGTGGTCGATGGCTTCATCCACAAGCTCAGGGCGACCTGTGACTGTCACCAGGTTTGGGTCTGAAGCTCCACTCTGGGGAAACCTGAGATCAACCTAAAAAAACAAGATGGATAACAAACCATGTCAAAGTCTGGATAAAATACAAAAAACAGACTCAGGGGCGACAGTGGAGACCCAAGAGGAGGCCCAGGACAATGTTCTATTCAAAATATTTGTGTTGCTCTCAGTGGAGTACCAACTGTACCTATCACACAGAGCTGAGTCATCGCTTGTCTAACCCTGCCCTTCCACCATAAACACCTCAAACCATGTAGAAAAAAAAAGGCTGTTGCCAAGCCTGTTCACCTTAAGCTGTTAAGAGTAGAGATCTCAATCCACTTCCTTCAAGCCATTACTGGTGACAGTGAAACCTGTCAAGCAAGTCATCTTGTTCTCCTCCCACTAACAAGAACATCTCCTGTCCTCTCTGTAGCCTCACCTTAAACTCATCCATGATCTTGCGGATGCCCTTGCCGCGGGCTCCAATAATGCGGGCATGGACCCTGCTGTCCAGGGTGATGTCCTCGGAGATCATCTCTTCAAGCTCATCCACGATAGCCTGGATGGCATCTCGTGCTGCTATGGCTTTGTGCTCATACCCTGTAATAGTAATCTGATCCTGTGGAAAGACAGCAGCAAGTTCAATATGACGAAGGGAGGAAAAAAAAGGCACGAATTTATGGGGGAAATTCATTTAATTTCTATGATAGTAACTGTCATGTATGTCATGTATGAAGTGATAAATTAGCACCACCTGCTGTGCTGACGGAGACCATCGTGTTTACTTTTCACCTATATATTTTTTTGATTTGCAATTAAAATGAAATATAAATTTATACCTGGTTTTCATCATTCTTTTCTGGGAACTGGATGTTAACATCATGCTCAGTGCGGATGTTTGTTATAATGGCACCCTTGCGGCCGATGATTTTGGGGTGATACTTGGGGTCCACAGTGATGGTCAGCTTGAAGCTCCTGAGTGCCTGAAGAGGAGTAAAACAACGCTCTGGGTTAGAACTGCAGTAAGTTGGACACAGGACTCATTTCTACTTCTCACCATGGGAAAGGTTAATAATTAAACTCTTTCCACGTTCAAGGTTATAAGAGGGTGGCCTTTAAAGTAATCTCAAAGATAAGTGATCCATGAGTGTATCCAAATCATAAAAAACACTTCAAAATACCATTAGAAAGAGATCAGTGCAACATTAACTCTACAATACACTGGCTATAAGAAAAGGCAAAGCTGTTCACGCAATACTAACCCGATCCTCCTGCTCGGCCTGCAGCTCTTTGACGCGCTCCAACAGGCCCTCTTTGGCGCGGTCAAGGTGATTGGCCAAGCCGGTAATGGCAATTTTATCAGACTGCTGGTCAGGAGCAGGCACTTGAATATTAACCTAAGAGAGGGTGGAAGACGGCATGAATTGGCAGCAAAATAAAAGTCATCCCTGTGCTAACTAAGTAAAACACGACGTAACACGCACCTCAAATTCATCCATCATCTTGCGAATTCCACTTCCTTTCTGTCCAATGATGTATCGATGAAGCTCAAAAGGCACTTCCACCTCGATAGTGACGGGAACCAAGGCCTGAGGAAAGGAGACTGTTTGAGAACAAGGCAGCAATTTTGAGAAATAAAATGGACCTCTCTTATGAATACTACATATCATACCTTCAGTGCTTCCACAGCAGTGTCGCATCGCTCTTTACGGCCCGAAATCACAATCACGTCACACTTTTTGGGTGCATTTGGATCAACAGGCTCCTTCACTTCTCCGTTGGCCTCGCCATTCTCCTGAATGGTGGCCTCTGCGGGAGGTGCTGCAAAAAGAATGAATCAGACAGAAGTTTGATGAGAAATATGTAATTCAAAGACTCCATTCCCTTCACGTCTTCACACAGATCATGTATTTACCTTGTGGGTCCTCGCGCTCTGGGAACTTAATCTGTACATTGTGATCTCTGGTGATCTGCTGGATCCGTGAGCCCTTGGGACCCATGATAGAACGGTGGAACTTCTGAGGAATCACGCACTCAATGGTCACTTGAGCTTCCTGGAAAAACAAAAGGCAGACAGGTTATATTTCAAAACAGAAATACCAGGAAAAAAAGAACAAAACAATAACACATAAGACCATCTTGGCAAAAATCTGTATCTACTAACCAAGTCCTCAACAATCTCTTGCATGCGCTTTTTGGCTGCTTCCACACATTCTTTGGCTCCTTTGAGGGTGACCTTTTCGCTCTGAGAACCCGTGCGAGGGAAGCTAACCATCACACCACCATATTCATCAGCAAGGTCCCGAAGGACTTGGCCACGGCGAGACACAAAGTAGCGGTGGTGCTTTGGATCAACGCTCATAGTATCCTCAACAACATTGTCCTGTAACCAAAGAGTGAATATTTAATATTCAAGCATTTGAAAGAGAACCAAAGATGTATCCTCCCGCGTACTGCTCCGTCAAAAAAAAAAAAAAAAATCATTTGGAGCCTTACCAAACTCTTGATGAGCTCCTCCAGCTCTTTCTGAGCCTCCCGCACTGCTTCTTCAGTGCCAATCACAGTGATGAGCTCCTGGTCTTTGTCCTCTGCGGTGGGGAAGATGATCCTGGCTCCAGTGCTGTCACGAACCTTGCGGATGTTTCCACCACCTTTCCCAATGAGGAACTTGTGGTATTCTGGCTTAGCACGCAGCTCGGCAGTGTGGCTCTTCGTTTGCTGGGGACAAACATTTACAAAATGATTTCTACATACGAGAAATGTATTACAAGTCAAGCTTAATTATTAAAAAAAAAGGTTAACACAAAAGGTACCCTTATTAATTTACTACAACCATGTTGCAAAATGCCTCCATGCTCAAGTGAAAACTCCTTGGTTTTAAGCTTTAATGGGATTGACATCTAAATGAAAACTGCGGCACCCAAAACAATTTTCTGATGCTAGCTATGCACAAGTTGTTTTTATTCTGACAGCTGAAAAGGACACTGAAAGAAGTTCTCAGCATGTCGTAATAATGTACGACCAGTGAGGCACAGAAGCAGCTCTTTGCCATTTTACCCCTCCCTCTACGGCCCTGTCAAGCGGCTGCCAGTTTAGCGAGGTCAGCAGAAGTTCATTCTTTTATCATTAGAGGCATTTATACAAACCTTCTCCTCTGCCAAAGCAAGCAGTTGCTGCTTGGCTTTCTCCACCTCCTCTATAGGGCCTCGGATGGTGACCTTATCAATCCCTGAGCCTTCAGTGGGAAAGTGGATGTGCACGCCGCCACACTCCTCCATGATCGAGCGCACGAAACGGCCCTTGGACCCAATCAAGGAGTTGTGCAGCTTGGAGGGAATGGATACCTCTATCTCGGAGATGTTTGCCTGGACATAATGAGACATTAATTAGGCATGTGTGCTGGATGGAGAGCCATGTGCCAAAGCTTTCGAGAGACTATTGCAGATGCTTACCAGCTCCTTCTGAATGGCCAGGATGCGATTTCTGGCAAGCTCACAGTTTGCCTTCTTTCCAGTGATGACAATCATCTCAGAGTTGCTGTTCTCAGCAGGCAGGTCAATTTTTGTGTTAGTTTCCTCCCGAATCTAGAAAGCATAAGAAAACAAGCTGTTAAACTAACAGCCAATAGCCTGAAGACCTCATACAACTACATAAAGTCACTTAAATATATAAATTACCTTCTTGATGTTTGATCCTCCTTTTCCAATAATGTTTCTGTGGAACTGCTTGAAGATGGGGACTGAGACAGAAAAGCTGTTCTCCACCTAACAAAAAGAATCACTTTTAAATTTAACACATGGAGGCCAAATAAAAACAATCTTTTAACATGCCATTTCAACAAAAGTATCTAAGATAACACAAGTTAAGTTTTACCATTTCAGCCACTATCTTCTGCATGAACTTTGAGCATTTTTCCACCTCAGTTCGCGGGCCCCTAAGTTGAACGATGTCGCTTTTTTGTGCGGGGTCGGGGAAATTGATGATGACCTGGAACAAACATTATTATAGAGTTATTCACGTACATTTAATAGGTTCAGCACATACAAACCAGCTGACAAACAGTTTCCAAACTCACCTCTGGGAATTTGTCGCGCACTTCTTTAATCTTCTCCCCTTTTTGGCCAATGATGGCTCTGTGAAAACGCTGTTCAATGATCAGGTCCTTTGTACGCTCGTTCTCCTGCGAGAGACCGTATGTTTAGTAATGGCTCATCAGGATCCACTTTGTAGCATATTGCCTGTGAAGTTTGTACTCACCATGCGTGACGCAAGCTCAAGCAGCTCCTTCTTGGCTTCCTGCACACCCTGGGGATCCCCCTCGATACGGATCAGGTTGCTTTTCTCGTTGTCAGGGGGGATACGGACAGTCACCTTGTGCAGCTCTTTGATGCGGTTGACTGTAAATCAAAATAAATAGATACGTGGTTTGTGGAGATGCTCATCTAGTTTTTGATGCCCTGTTGGAATTCAGTACACCAGCCTTTAGACACTGTACTTACTGTTAACACCTCCTTTTCCAATCAGGTGTCTGTGGAATTTGGGATCCACGCTAATCTCTGCATAGTCCATGCGGCTTACCTTTAAAGCAGAAACAGACAAGAACATGAATATCACCTGTAGCTTAAAAGTGCTGTAGCTAAGTGTTGTTAAAAGGTGCTTCATTGTCTGCATCTCCATAAAAGTCCATAAAATACCACTTTTAAGTCCTCCTTTTATGCAGTCAGCATATGGTCTTGAGAGGAACTCTTTTAATTGGCAAGCTTTGGGTCAATGTTCAAGACATAATTGTATAAGTGACCGATACTCACCAAATCCGTAACAATGGCTTCAATCTGGCTCTGCACCATTTGCACGTCTTTGGTGGGACCTTCCAGGGTGATCTTATCTTCTCCCTCGGTGAACTCAATGTGCACCTGGATGCAAAATACATGAAAGTTACAACACGTTTACAACAAGTTACAACTAAAAAAGGAGTATCTAAAGATCTGTGGTTAAGGAATTCATCATTAACCTCACCTTGGGCATTTGTTGGGTAATCTTAGCCAAGTTCTGCCCCTTCTTTCCAATAATGAAGCGATGAAGCCAAGAAGGAGCTGAGACCGAGGAAACAGTGTAGCTGTTCGCCTGTGAAGGGAAACATCTTTAGTTACTCCTCATCGCTATTTTATTAAATTATTACCAGTGTCAAAGATCATTATAAAAACATTCCACACCTTGGCATAAACTTCAGTGAGGGCCTGACCCAGACGGTCAGGCTCCCCACGAAGGATGACAGTTTCTGAGCTGCTGTCAGAAGGTGGGATCTCAACTGAGACACCAGTTTTATCCAGGATCTCTTGCAGGGTGTTTCCCTTGGGGCCAATCACATACTTGTGCTGAGATTTCTTCACCTCCACCGCAATGGTGGTGGCATTCTTCTTCTGCAATACCAAGGGTAGTTGATCAGTAACATTACAAAGTTAGTTCAAAGCCCACCCCCCTCTCATACCATCAGCATCAACACTAATCATTTCGATTTAAGCATACCTTGTCTTCATAAACCTTCTTGATCATAGCCACAGCAAGGGCCACCTGCTCCTTTTCCCCAGTGATGACAATCTCCGTCTTGTTCACACTTGGAGGGGGGACATTAATGCGGGCACCGGTCTCTTGCATCATTTCTCCTACCAGCTTATTGTAGGCACCGGTGAGGAAGGGGTGGTACACCTTGTCGATGTTCACCCTCTCCACAGCACGCTTGTCCTGAAAGAGAAGGAGGGGAAGGTGATGAAAACATGTCCTAAAGCTGTGATATCTGGGATGAAGAAAGTTTGTTATCAGAGGAGTCATGCTACCTGCTCAGCAGAGATCAACAGGATCTCATGCTTTGCCTTCTCCAGGCCCTCCTTGGTACCAGAGATCTTGATCTGGTTGCTGGGGTCGTCAGGTCGTGGGATCTGGATTTTGGTGGCAGTCTTGAGCTCTAGCTCCTGAAGCTTCTCCCCATTTTTGCCAATGACAAAACGATGGTGCTCCTTGGGGATGGCGACAGTAGCTGAAGCCTGTTAGGATTCAAATGTACAGTTAGCGCCATTGTCGTCCACCTTTAATAGCAGAAATATTTCATCAAAGACAACTCTCTTGACCTGAGTCTGCAGTCGGGACACAATCTCCTTACGGGCCTTCATCACGGCATCCAATTTACCAGAAACCATGATGGAGAGACCCTGATCTTTTGCCAAGGAGAGTTCCAGGTGGGCTCCGGTCTTATGCATGATGTCCACACAGACCTTTGCTTGGTCTCCTTCGCCAAACTGGTTGATGTCCTTGTACTTGCGCTCCTCTAGCGGCACATGGAAAACCTAGTTCAAGTGGAAAAACAAAAAATGAAGTCAATTTGATTTGACAAAACAAAAACATGGTTTGAAAGAAGGACGCACATGCATACAACAAGCACACAAACTATAAAGGCAAAAAAACAAAAAAAACATGCGTGACTGGTTTCTATGTAACACAGACAAACAGTACACTGCAGTTGAAAAAAACTGAAACAGTAAACCAGGTGGCAAGAAGGTTCTGAAAGTGAAATAGTTTTTTGTCCCCACAAGTTTCTCCCAGTGGGGAAAAAACAGTAAAATGTGGTCTTCAAAAATAACACTATGAAATTGCTAATATGCAAAAAGAAGGACTTAAAACTACCAACGTCATTATGTCCAAACAAATTATTTCCAAATAAAACCAACCAGTTAGTTATTGAAAAAAAGTATTTTGTATTCAAACAAAGGGCTAAAAAAATAAAAGTACTATTAGAACCCTATGAATAAGAACCAATGTTTACGGACAGAAGAAAACCTTCAACAGAAAGATTATTCAATTGTTAGTAACTTAAGCGGAACAAGGTACACAAGTAAAATGTATTACAGCACACAGAGTATGACACCGGTTCCCAGCCTTTTTTAGCTTGTGCCCCTTTAAAACGAAGAAAAGTCTACATCACAAATTATGGGCTTAGTGTTAAATATTTCAACCAGACTGTGAGAATTGTAGAGGCCTGAATAAGCAATAGTAGATTTAACAAGCAAAAATCTGAGAAATGTAGAAAACATTGTCTAATGTTTCGCATAACAGGGTGTATTAAGCACTTTTAGCCATTAGGTACAATTGTAATCATTGACTGAACGATATCAGGTCTCTATTAAGAATCTGAAATATATTTAATACAGCACCATGAACTGGGGTTAAAAAAAAAGAGCTTTAACAGTTACTAGTCACTACAACAGCTTGCATGGAAACCAACTATTATCCCAGTCAATTAACACCAACATGGGTGGTTTTAATTATTTTTAAATGATTAGCCCTTCATTTAGGATTGTGTGGTCGTAAACAGACCTTTTTCCCCCCTTCTGGATAAATCTATGCATCTTAATTTCAGTGACCTTAAACAACTCTGCCCACATTCAACCTAAGCAGAAATCTAATCAGCCAGATTAACTAAAAATACCTGCGTGGGTACACGGGGCATTAAGTTAGTCTTAAACACCAAGAAGGAGAAATCTGTCACAGACAGAGACTTCAATTTCTACACCAAAAAAGGCACTCAATATACTGTAGTACAATATATAAAAACACATTGTATTTTGCCTATAGGGCAGGTTTTCACTCTCCTGCTCCCACCATCTGAAGAAGAAGGTGGAAGTACAACCCGCCCTCACCAAGAGAACAAATAACTTATTCACACAATAACAAGCAAACATTTTACTTTATCTGAAAATGTTATACCTGGGTGATAATAGAGGACTTGAGGGGACGGATCTTGGATGTCCAGGCGTTGGCGGTTTCCTGGGTCCCCTCAGGTGAGGCAGCCTTCTCAGGCAGAGGTGGGAAGGCATCCTTGTAGGTAGGAAGGGCATCCTCCTCCTCTCCAGCACTAGTTCCTGCCACAGCAGCTAAACACAGTAAAAACAAAAAAAAAAACAGATGAGTCCCGTCTACTTATGGCTGTGATTGCATTTTACCTGCCTTGAATATCCAAATACTCACCACCACTCTGCTCTGGCAAGAGCCCACTGCGGTGCTCATTGAAGCTTTCCTGCGTAAGTACAGCGACTGAGCTCATGGTCAAAATCCCACGTTAACACAGAGTCCGAGTGTGCCACTGAAAGGAAAGTTTACATTATTTCTAAAAGTCTGGCAACAGAAGAACAAGAAAACGCAGAGTAATTATTTTTTAGGAATCTGGCAACTGAAGGGGCATAATAATATTTAAAAAAGGCCTGAAAGACCCATTTCCCCCAAATCAGCTTCATAGTATGAGCTGCTGCGTTAACACAACATTTTCTGTCAACGTTGGAGACGTTTAAAGTTATTTGGGAGGGTTCTGTGTGTGTTTTGTCCTTGTAGTTTTTCTTACTTGTCTGACGTGAGTAGGGCTTAGTTGGAAAAAAGTAAATGTTACATACTTATATGGACCAATCAGGAATTAGAATTATCTGAATTAAGAAAGGTCACTGAGTTCTTGTTAAAATCCTGTAGGCATTGTTTAACTGTTGAATTGTTTGTGATTGTTTCTCATCTAGTTATAACTATGTTACAGAGAAATACTTTGAAAATAATGAAGTAACAACAAGTCAACAAGATGTTTGGGTACAGTACATGCTTGCCACATAAATATAAATTTCACAGGATTATGAATATTTAACGATACAGCAACCTCACATGTAATAATCAATAAATACTCCATCATCACTCGTCTTGTGTCATTGCAAAGCTTAGCTACACCAACATGCTGTAATCACTTTAAACGGTCACTGTTTATCCTGTGTATGTTTTTCACATCAGCAGCACTGATATGATTTTGCATACACTCATTTATCATGATAGCTAGAGACAGATAAACAAGGCTCGAATGGGGGGGGGGGTTAACCTCTCAAGTGTCACATGCACATATTTAGCGTGGTATGAGCTTATCAATGGTGGACTTTGGGATTTTCACTATCATCCAATCTCCCTTTATCAAAAGAAGAGAATAATCACGCTTCTTGTCACATCACCGTGTCAGCACTGTGTTAATGTGTGCCAAGACTGAGTGGTGTGTAAAGAGGTTAGCATCACAAAGAAAACACTGGTGTGGGCAGGGCTATGGCTACAGTACATTCTGTCTTCTTGGAAGAAACCAGTTTGTCTTCTGTTCAACAGGCTTTGTCCAGTCCTATTCTACAAAGTGCAGCTAAGTGAGTAGGCTCTGAAGTTAAGAGGATTTTCCCCCACTGACCCCTCTGTATATCCACGTTGGATAGGATTAAAGCAAAAGTCCACCAACAGAAAACTCTCTTTGAACACGAAGAACGCTTCACAAGAAAGAAACCACAAAGCCAGTCGTCTTAAATAAATAAATAAATAAATAAATAAATAAATAAAGCGCTGATGGGGTTCAATTAACAATAATTATTCCTGCTTTGCAGAAAAAGGAAGAACTAAAGCTCGATTCTGCTTCACTGTCAATGATGAAACTCAATATATCATCAGGAGTCACTGCTCCGTTTTTCTAGCCAACAGAGAAACTTTATTCTTGCCAACAAAAGCAGAGGAATGTGAATTGTTTTATGGTGGATTTTGCCCCCAAGCATGCCTGAAATTCATCTGAAAGCATGGAGAGGCTCCAGATGTCACAGAGAACTTGTTGGTACCGAAAAGGTTTTTCCATAGACTAGGCAACTTGAGGAAATTCACTTCAAGGTGGTAGTTTAGCAGGCCGTTTCCCCCCCCACACACATTTCAGAACACCCTTTCAGTGGCCTCTTCCTTGTCAGGCTTCATAAACTTAAGTCTGCTCTGCCCAGCACTCATTACTGTTTGCAGACCCTGTTGCCAATTTAAGCCTGCAAATATCCTTCATTTAGTATCTTTACAAAACAGGATGACATTGTGTTGAAGTCACTGGAGTACATTTTTTGTCAAGAGTCTCAAGAGTCAAGAGTTGTTTTTTTTTTCACATGGATCTAATTACTGTGACATGCGGATAACTTTGGAGCAACAGTACGTTCATTTTGGAGGTAGAACGTCCCCGTCCCCGTCCCCCCTGCTTTGACATTTTTGTGGCAGAAGAAGGTGCAAAACACGTCAAAGTCGTCCATGATGGGAGAAAACAAAGCCACGCCAAAGTCAAACAGACCGTGTTGAATGTTTGGGTAATTTAAATGACAAAACAGGATGCTGTGCACACTTAAAATTCGACACGTCTGTGTCAGCCAAAATAAATAGTGAAGCTTATTTATCAGTGCGATAACTAAGAATTATTTTTCTCCAGAGTAGACCAGGTGTTTGAGGGAGGTCAAGTACTGTGAAAATCAAAGTGATGTTTCAACAAGTCGCCAGAACATCTGGCTTACTTTTTTTTTTTTAGGAAACCTTTAACTTAAAAAGGAAAGAGGATCTTTATTAAAATTGTGACTTTTTGAAAATGAATTACAAAGTTTAAGACGGTGGAACAAAATAGGATTTGTCTTTTTTATGTCATGTCTACGTTTCTCCGCTTGCTTTGGAGCTCAAACACCCCCCTGCTGGCCAAAACTCAAGCGCTAACAAGCAAAGTACAAGTCGAGATGGAGTGCTTTAAATTTCCGTGTATAGAGGATTGACTGGTGCTTAATGTCAGTTGTGAGAAAACACACACGTTTAATTATACTTCATACGAGGCCAAGTTTCAAGCTGCGGTTGGAGCGAGCAGAATCACATTCAGGGTAAACAGAACAGTATGCTGCTAATTGCTTTAAGACAGTGACAGTATTAGTGTCAGTGGCTTTCACGGACTGCCAATAACTGTAAGGACTTACCAGCTAAATGGTCAGTTACCAGATAATCCGTCCTGTAAAGATGCAAGTTCCCGTCAGCCTGCCAGCTTTTGCCTAAAAACCAAAAGAAAAAAAAGAAAAGGGATCAGTTGTTCCGAAATAACCACTACAATATCTCAGTTTCAACGAAAGATCAGGGGTTTCACTTCAAAAGCATTGCACAGATGAGCTACTACAGAGTTATGTATGCACAAAGACGTATTCAAGTATATGTGCACAATAAATTTTTTGTTCATAGGAGCCTCTAACTACTAAAAAATGGTTCATAACATCACAATAGTGGATATTTTTTATGGAGACAGTCATTAAAAAAATCATCACTTTGTACAATTTACACAGGAAATCTCAAAAGGCTACAGTAGAAACATGGCACACTCCATGAAAGAGGACAGCAGCATCTGTAGATAAATGTCTAATTCTAAAAAAGGTAACAAAAACATACATATTGATTCTTATTTTTAAGTGATTATACACTAATGAAAACACACTTCTGAATATTACTTTCCATTTCTGCCACACTGTGTAAACACAGCCCCCCTATACCTTACACACTGGACCTTTAAATGGAAAACGGAGACATGAGACAGCAAATACAGAGTCAATCTTCACTCTGACTGTTAAACAGAAGCAGCTGTTGCCGAGGCCCTAATGTGTATGTTTTTTCTGATAGTCATGGTTCTAGTGAGACTAGTCGGAGAAAAATACTGCCATACTGCCAAAGTACTGCCACCATCCAGACATTAAGAAGTTGATGCCAAGATGCATATTACTGAACTCCGGTAAAGTATAGGTGCCACTGGAGCTCACTCTCCTTGACAAGCATCTGGCTTCTATAATTGGACACTGCCTTGTCAGACAGGAGGACAAACCTGGCAATTGATGAAGCTGCTGTGGGTGGACCATGTAAATAGGCCATTACTCTTTTGTGCAGGAGGCAATTACAGTGAATGGTTCTTATGTTTAAAAAAAAAGAAAAAAAAAAAAAGGGTGTGATTATTAAAAGGAAGTATGAGTTGCATGCCATGCAAATTTTGTGTGAGCGTCACAGTAACATTTGGATGATTTACTGTCACCACACTTCATAGGGTTGGCGTGAGTTTCGGTATCCCCAACTTTTTGTTAGATAAGAGGCCAATAAATAAAATGATGTGCATATTAAATAATTATAAAACCAGGCTCTAAATAAGATGCAACTAACCAGTGGCAACTTTCATTATTTGGTGTAGTTAGCACAGAGAGCATCATATGGCCTGCTCCCTGCAACATTATTAAAGCAGCTATTGCCCCTTTCTACAGCTGCAGTCAGTTAATATAGCTTAAAATGAATTACAACTCAATGATGCCAAATTGTTTTGCTTAAACTACCATGTCATGGGTACAGCTGGGCGTTTAGATATGTGGCTAATGACTATCACATTAGTCATGAGGTCGTAACTCAACCACACAGACTGGTCAACTAATAACATTCAGCGTCCAACCATCTAAACCTACGAAGATTATTCATGTAAATGAGCTGCTACGTGAACGCTGACCGGGGCTCGTCTATAGCTAGTTAAACTTGCATTAACGTTAGCACTACAGCATGACATCCTTTCGAGCCTATATTACATTATACCCCAAATCCCAGATTAAGGATTTAAGTGGGCTAGGTTAGTGTGAGTGCCGGCTGACACGATATCAACTTAACTTAGCTGACAGTTGCCAACGACACATTGCAGTTAATGCTAGCTGGCGTCACGTTGGCTAACGTTGATCAACCATGAAAAAAAATGTACTGAAATCGATCAAACTAAATGATTTTAAACCGTCACGAGCATTAAGATATCATTGGGTGTTTATTAAATATATATGTTGATCAAAAGGGGCTAAATCACTGTGGTATGGCTCACCAACGGTAGCTCCAAGCCTCTAGCTAGTTAGCAAACTTGCTAAAAACTTTGACTACGACTGTGACACGTAGCTCCTCGGCTAATGTGTAGCTTGGCTCACTCCAACAGCCCCTACACACACAACTTCAGGCTGTACCTTTAGCCAGCTAATGACATTAAAACTCTAAGTCGTAGTCTTGTCTGGTCGTAGTGTCATTTTTAAAAAAAAATATGAATTAAGCAACGGTAACACGCTCGTTAAAAAAAAGAGTTAAAGTGTAGCCTCTTAGCTTAGCGAGCTCATGTTAGCATACAGTTTGTCCTAGTAGCTCGCTAAGTCCACGTAGGCATACAGCTGAGCTGGGGAGAAATGACACGGAGTCAGGGCCAGAACATACTGTAACCGTCCAAAGGTTCAACAATTAATTAAAACTGTCTTTTCAACAAGTACCACAGCGTCACGTACATGACAGATAGGCGCCACATGTAATAGCAGCGCGGTTGTATTCAGTAGAAAACTGTGAAGTACTTACTTATTTTATGTACTCGTCTGCCCTGAAGGTGCAGAAGCTGAGATGAAATTCCACTGGCGAGAAGGTGGGATTGAAGCCTGACGGATATATACCAGTGCCGCCCACCAATCATATCCTCCAACGTCACGTCAGAGTCCGATTACAAATAACTTATTTTCATTTTTAAGAGTGACTGGCTCTTGTGTAACTTCCCAACTCTGATTACATCTGATGTGAAGGTACAAAAAAAAAAAAAAATCACAGGAGATAAAATGTGGTAAATGTGGTGTGTGTGTGTAAGTTATTCTCTGCACACACACTCACTCACTCACACACACCAATGCAGCAGACTTGGCCTAAGGTAAGGTAGGTAAAGAAGAAGATGGTAAAAAAAAAAAAATCGAGTGTAAAGGAGAGTATTCATCCACAAAAACAGACCAGATGAGGTGGCAAAAATGATAATTTAATCACACATTTCAATGTAAGATTGCAGCAGGACTCCAGTGAGATCAGATAAAGCATGTAATCATCACGTAATCAAGCTACTGTACAGAGTTGTATATATTTTTCTTTGTGTATTTCTTTACATATAGAACAATGTGTTCCTTCCCTTCGTCTTTACTTGTATTTATACTGATTATACACTTTAATTTTATCTACCTCATGTCTTTTGGTACATATTTTATGTCTGTGTTGTGTTTGTGACTTGTAACTGCAGCTACAACACAAGAATCTATCTATCTATCTATCTATCTATCTATCTATCTATCTATCTATCTATCTATCTATCTATCTATCTATCTATCTATCTATCTATCTATCCAATCCCTTTTTAAAGCTCATGATTCATATGCATGATCAGTCTTCTTGTCGTGAATCTGTTCTTTGAATACAACGCAGGCATGTGCAGAAGTATTTTCTCCAAAACAAGACTGACATTCTCAGCTCTTAGCATAAACTGTATGAGGTCTTAGTCATTCCTCGGCTATTTGTTAATGGATGGACTGCCCAAGGTCACAGAGTCCACAGTTCACTGTGAGAAGGCGGCTAAAAACATGAATACAGATAAATAAGTATAACTTATAACATCGTAACTGATCAGAAACTCTGCCAGTGTCTCTGTCTCTAACCACTAATAACTCCCAAACTATCAAAACCAAGCTGTCAATACACGCTGCCTTTCTTGCACTTAGTAATGATTGATGACATGATGGTAACTTAGTAACATGTCGTGATGGTTTGCAAGGCAGGGCTGAGTAATTCATGAATTAAATCTGTAAATAAGCCATTTCATTGAGTTTGGCTAGTGCACTGATGAAAGACTGAACTGCACGCATCAAATGCACCACACTGGATTTAACCAAAATGTCAGTTTGATGTCCTAGAGCAGAAGTGCTTTTATCAGGATGCAAATGAAGCTACTGCGACTGGTCCTCACTGTACAGAGCTTGTTGTTGTAGAGTAACATATTACTCTTCGTCATATAAGGTTGTAACTGCACATCACTTCTTATTTAAAAGTTGTCCAGAACTTTCTGATGGCCTTCATCAGCAGTTAAGTAATTTCCATTTAAGTGTTGATTAAATTAATATACAGTATAATAACTGAATGCAAGCTTCCACTGATGGTCAAATGATTTAGATAAAACTAGGTGTGTGCTCTGCATCTTTGTACTCTGTCTTAAAGACTCAATCTCCGTCACAAGCCCGTCACTTCTGCAAAACTGTCTGTAACATAGTGGAAAGCACGTCAAATATTTGAAGCCTCCTTCACTATTTAGACAGCAGGCACTCAGTCTCTGACTCATGGAAGACAGCAGGAGATAGCTCAGGAAAGGTATGATTTTTTTTCTATTAACCAAGGGTTATAGGGGTCAATAGCACAGTGAAACGGGAACAACAACAGACTGAAAAATTCTCTACATTTGTCAAGCTCATCATGATTGCTGTTTGGTAAAACGGTTTCAGAGAGGTTAGCAACTTATTTTTGCTCAGTGGTTATTATAATTTAATAGATAAACTAGAAGCACAGACTACAGCCTCAAAATGAACCATATTGTCTCCCCTCTGCATAGTTTCAGCCAAAAGTTATAAACTTATCATACTATACATTGAACATGTGTTGCTGTGTTGTGTCTGCCCTATAACGAGCATTGATATTATAACTGAAACACACATCTACCGGACTAATTTCATCACACGTGGGCACTGTGAGGAGGTCCAGAGAGCTCTTTAGAGATAATGCACACAGATCAAAAGACAGCATGGAAACAAGTCTATCAGTCCAGACTACATGCTCTCTATCAAACATCTTTATCTTTGTCCTGCATGCTTTACATCAACAGTGCATTAAATAATGAAAGAAATCAGCCGAATGAAAGGTGTGTGGTATGGTAGAGTTTTGTACCATATGATCATCTATCAACGTGGCAAAAAATAGAAACAGAAATTAAGCAGCTCCATGATAGACCAATGACCTGGCTGACTTCCTGCTTTCATGTGTCGCATTGCATTACATTGCTGCAGTATTATATTTCTGAATTGTCTCTGAGTATCTCATAATGTCACCTGTAATCCAGAAACAAACATTTCACTGCAGTTTATAGGTCAAATGAACAATACATGAAGTAAAGATGACTAAAAAGATGTTCATTTTCTTAACATCTGTCTTTATTACAGTAATTGAATTGACACTTTCTGATGCTTTATGCAACCTTAACGTTACGCTTTACTTAGGCAGTTCCATACAAGTATCTTTTATGTAAGAAAAAGACACTGTACATGTATGTCTCTTACCAAATGAAAATCTCAGTTTTTGTTGACACTGTCAGAAATTTATTAATTTAACTATGATGGGGTTGTAGTTTGCAGAGGTGTTGTTTATACTTATATACATGAGAGGGCCATAATTTTATGATACGATAAGATACAATACGATACGATACAATACAATACGATACGATACGATACGATACGATACGAAACGATACGATTCGATACGATACGATATGATATGATATGACAATGCTCATAAATAGAGGTGCCCTAGTGGCTCCCAACGTACAAAATTCTGACTCCTTCCTGCAGCAACCCAGTTCCGATTCTGGCCTCACATTAGAAATACCTTTCAATATAATGCATAATGCAGTGCAACACTATCACCCACTACGACCTCAATCATAAACATGAAGTAGAAAACTCTGAAAGTGTTCTCCCAGCATGATCTGATAATGTTCCAAACATGTTCTTGTAATGTCACAGAATGTTTTTTCAGTCTTCAAGTGCCCCCATTAATGTTCACTGGTTGAGGTCAGGTGTCTGTGGAGGAAAGCCCAAGACAGTCAGTTCTGCTTGGTCTTCTTGAGTCTCTAAGTAGTTCCTGCAAAGCTTCAAGATGTGTTTGGGGTCATTATTCTGCTGTGCAAAGATGCAAACCAGTCAGGGTGGAGTCAGTTCAGTGCACTTGTCTAGCAGGGTAGACAAAACACCTCCAGACCTTAATATTCCTTATCATGTTTCACTGTGGTATAATATTGTCTCCTGTTCGTCTCCTTAAATACACCCTTCTGTTACTGCTATAAATTTAAAACTTGGATTCATCAGTCAATGGGACTTTTATTTCCACTGTGAAATGCTGGTATTTCTTAGTCCACCTCAAGTTTTTGGCCTTGTTTCCCCTCTGCTACAAGACCGCCTTCATTTGACAGTACTTTTGGTCCTGCTCTCACCGTCCTTGTAACTGGGACACTTAATGAAACTGAGCCATTGTTACTGTTATTACTGTAAGTCCGTCTGTGTTTTTCCGGCTGTGAAAAGTCAAAAGCTGTGCAGCCTGTTAATTCTGTGGCTGTGATGAAGTTGCTTTTCTGTCTTTACTGCCTGGAACTAAGCTTGACGTATTGATCTTCTGATTGGTGCGGTCACTTTTGGTCTGTCTGATCGTGCTTTGGATACAACTGATCCAGTTTCTGCAAAGAGTTCCATGCACTTATAAATCTTTAGTCTAGACATGATTTGACTCTGAGAATGAACTATGATTTGACTTATGACACTTTAGCCTACTTTCTGAATCCTTAAACTTTATTATTATTTCCAGGTTTATGTGAAAATATTAGAGATTTTCAATGTAGTCTCAGACTTTTGGATCTCACTGTGTATATGACTATACATGTAATAAAATCAGAAACAGGTTTATTGCCATGTAGATTTTCAGATACAAGGAATTTGTCTTAGTGTTTTGATGCATAACAGACATTAAGTACAAATATATGGAAGATAAAAATGAAGTACTAGAAGATTTAAATGTGTTCAATATGGTTTTAACAGAGCTGTACAGTTTTGTGCAAAGCATTCACCAGCTAGTGTGCAGAATATTTGAATGTTCAGGATATTTTTTTTAAATGTTTAATAGAAATAATATATCAACTTGTTGTGTGGGATCTACGTAACCACTAACTGAAGTATAATGCAGCTTTGTTCTTTTACTTCAGAGTAAAGAACAGCAGGGGGAGCTCCATTACAATGCGAGGAGTGACTTTTAGTTCATTTATGTGCTGCTGCTACAAAGCAATGGACTGTGTGGAAGGGTTAAGTACATAACAAAGTCATCATAGTTGATGTAATCAAGCTCTGATTTAGAGATGCAAAATGTATAGTCACATGACACAAAGGTACTTACCTTTTGTGTTCAGAGAAATGTTTTACAACACGTAATAACTTTTATTGGCCAGGTATGTGTACACATTCAAGGAATTTGACTATATACATACATATAATTTGACAATATACATATTGAGAGCATTGCTGAGGTCACCATAGTGCAGGTAATGGTTCCCCAAGTCATCATGGCCTCTCCTGATGCACTTTAATGGAGTTGCTCTTGTAGTGCCACATAAGGGACATGAGCTGAAGTAGATTTTGTATTTGTGCAGCGATTATATATCAATAACAACAACACATTAACATTTGGAGACAGAAAAAGAACATAAGACAATATTGCAATGGTGCAGAGTGCAGAGGATGAATAGCATAAATATGGTTTATGTAACAGGTTGCTTTGTGTACATGAGGTAGGTGGATGTGAGAGTATATACAGTATGAACAGCATGAGTAGATTGTGTGTGATGATGATATTTACATGTTTCAAGAACAAAAACTGGATTTAAACCGTGAAAATAAATAATTTACAGGTACAGGTGGATGTTTGAGACACAGGGTTATTGCATAGAGGGTTGTTCCTGACACTGTGTGTGTGTGTGTGTGTGTGTTGTGTTATAGTGAAAGGGGTCAAACTTTAGCCCAAACTAAAGCATATGGCTGTTTTGCTTTGGGAGCCAAATCAGATAAAACTAATCAAATAAAATCAGTTTTATCTCCCTCTGGATGTTGTTGACAGTCATTAAACACGCTTATATCACACACTTTAAAATAAACCTTCCACGAGGCCTCATTAGAAAGCCACAACTTGTCATTTTCCTCGTTTCTCCTCCATCCATCACGGCTATTTAAAGCAGAGGAAGGTAAATCTTCCTCCTCAGAGCCTACAATCCTCGGACACATTTCAACCAATAGGAAGCCGAGTTGGACTGCTTTAGCCAATCAGAAACAAGTCTGAGTGCGCACTCCGTTGGACGACGACGACCATGGACTGGAGTAGTGTCCTCTTCGGTGAAACAAACTTTTAGCTTGTAGTTTTGAGACGGGCAAAACGGTAAGTTTAAAGCTAATGTACGGATTTAATATCATATTTAGATAATGTAGTATGTCGACTTTTTTCGGGGATAAACCTTGGTTATATATACGTCGGCTCCTTTCTCGTCGGTAAACTAGCACTGAGCTCCCTTTCTATATTAAAAAAAATAGAAATAAACCTAGCTTAAATGCGTGTTTGAGTTTTGTGCAGTTGATGAATTTCTCGCTTTTAAAATGATTTTAACTGCCTCATTCAAGTTTTGTTGACCCAGTTAGGCCCACATGCCTCGTAAGTTAGGCTCATAAACGCCAAATCGGTATGCCGTCGTTTCTTTTTGTAGTTTTTTTTTTAGGTCGTCTTCTCCTCCGTTAGGCTTCAACCTACACGGTTAGCGTAGGTGAATATCAGCCGTTGGTCCACTGTGTGTGTGTTTGTTTGTGTGTTAGTGTGTTAAAGGTATTATGAATGAGCCTCACATGTTCAGCCAAACTATTTTTTTTTTTTAAAAGAAAGAAACATGGAGGTTTAAACCAGTTAAACCAGTCATCACCTGGTGCAACCAAAGTTTCATGACAGTTTTAATCAACCCAGACTTTTCCCAATCAGTAAAGTTTAATCATTTTGAATTGTTTCCCCAACTTTATTGATGGTTTCCTCCCTTGCGTTTTTGCAGGAGTGAGGTGGGGGAGCTGCTTGGAGCAGTAATGGGGGAGATCGAGGGTTCATACCGGGTCCTGCAGACCCCTGGCACAAGGCTGGGAGCCCAGTTCAATGCTGGTATCAGCACTTTGGAGCCGGGCCAGAGTCTCGGTGGCAACATGATCAGTGGGAGCAAAAGCCATGGGCGAGGACTGCAGATCCGTGTGCAGGGGCTGGACGACTCCCAGGAGTTCTTTGATGTAGACGTAAGTTTCTCCTTATCGTGTTTCTTACATCCTTCTTTCATTTGCACTGTGATAAGTGTGCAGTTTGTTTCACAGCAGGCTACATCTTAACCTTATATACCATGATTGCGTGTGGCTTGGGTTTGTGACAGCTGCCACATGGCTTTGGCACTGAAATCCCCTTCCTCCTTAAGGCTTCTTATTCGGGCAACTTAGTGTAACTCACCAGGGAATTTTTTAGTGTCCTGGCTGTGATTTATGGTCAAAGTCCAAGTAGTAGTAGTAGTAGTAGTAGTATCTCTTTCCTGCTCCTAAGCCTTGACTAACTAGGAGGGACATAGTTTGGCCATCCAGGATTCAAGCTTGGACACATTTTCAAGTCTGCATGTCAAATGATCAACCTGTGCCAGTGCAGAGGATGCTGAAATATGTGAATTACAGTAGGTCTAGGGCTTCTAGCTTATTTTTATTTTGACATAATTTGACTTATTTAACTTGAACGTGTGAAGAAACTGACAGACATGACAAAGTGTCCAAAAATGTTGTGTTTCTAGGTCCTACTGTGCGACCACAGCAACTACAGCAGGCACATTTAAGCACCACTACAGTGAAATTAAGCTGACCTGATCAAAATGACATATTAATCAACAATCACAGAAGCATACAGTGCTACTAAAAGTTTGAAATCATGAGCTACATTTTAACATAAGTGAATCTACATCTTAGAATGATAGCTGCTGTTTTATCCTTTCATTGTAATTATTTTACAGTAAGTTCATCCTTTTTTCTTAAAGGATCGGCAGATGGTTTGAAACAAACTTTTAGATCCACTCTGATACAGTGCTTTCCTGTGTTTACTTACCAAGTTGCTGCTGGAGTCATTGAGAAGGCAAATAGGAAGCAATAAGGAAGCCACTATATCAGAGCAAGTTTCCTGTCTTTTCTGTGGTGGGAGTATTATCAAAGTGGAGCCTCCACTGGGGATAAACAACCACGTCCACGTCTGATCGATGGAGGATTTTTAATTGGTGGTCTAGTCTAACTGGATTTACATGCTACTAATTCTGTCAGAATAGGTTATGGTATTTAAGTTGTGTAACTGCGCTGTCCTAAATCCTTGTGTAGCCACAACAATAACTGTTCTGGCAGATGTAGTGTGGGGGCACTGCTGAGACAGACGTTCCATAATCTTATGCGCCATATGTTGTCTCAAAGTCTTGAGCTAATGCAATGTGACAAACTCGAGTTTAATTTGTATGGAAAGTGGGTCCCTGCTCTGCTCAGCCTTTCAAGAAGTTTTTTTGTTTTTGCAGTTCACATATTGAGAGATGACTGAACGTGGCCTGCAGGGTTCAAAGTAAGCTCTGGACATGGTGTTGATAGGAGGTGGCAGACAGAAATACATGGCTGCAAAAGGGGAATGACGGCAATCCTGTTGTCAAGCAGACTGCAGTTTGCTGAGAACAAGATGGCCTCTGAGAGGCTCTGTTGTTCACCACTGGCCAACGTTGCTTAATATTTCAGCTCATTCATACTGAAAAGACGTGGGCCGGCTGGGAGGATAGTGCTTACGTCTGTGCATAGAACGGCTGTACATCCGCCTCATGACTTAAAATTCTCACTCAAGAACAGCCAGCGTTGATGCATCTTTATTAGCTTTGTGCCTGCGTGACCACAGCTGCGTAAAAAGAAAAATGAATGAAGCAGCATAACTTTCCCTACATTGTAATTTTTCCTCATGCGTGCTGTATGCAAAAATAGACACAAAATTGCAGTGTTGAATGTTTGAAATGGTTGTGGCCTTCAAGCAACTGCCTCCCCTCATTGTGGCATTTTGGTTGCTCAGCTGCTCAAATACCTTACATCTTTATAATCTGCCATTACCTGACACTCTGTACATTATACACTGTGTAGTGCAGCGTGACTTTGCTCCTGACTTTGTCATGCATTATAATTTGTAACCAAAAATGCATCACAGATGTCCTGATAACGCAGTGGTGTTATAGACAGACACGTAATGTCGGACAAATCAGATCAGAGCGCGTGTGAGCTTTGATCTGTGGCCTTCATCTGCTGCAGGTACCTCGCATGGTCGTCATCAGCAGACATTTGCTCGCATGGCTCTCGTCCATACGCCCCTCCCACTGCCAGCACAGGAGAAAGCTCAGCCTTGTGGTTTCTGGACAGGGGAGGCAGGGCCAGCAGGGCAGGGAAACACAGGCTTCTTTTATCCAGCACAGCCAGCCCCTTTGCTGGCCTTAACTTCCAACTCCAAACTCCAAAAAAAAAAAAAAAAACAGGCCAAGGGGTGGGATGTGGAACCTAGCTGTGTGAAAATGCAGTACAGTCAGGGCACCGGTGGGAGGGAATCCGGGCTGGCTTTGCTTTTAGTGTTAGCAAACAAGCACATAAATAGAAAGGTTGACAACCAAGTGGGTTGTGGAGGAGGAGGGAGGGAGGGGGAGGGGAGGACAGAGGGGCAGCCTCTGGTGTTAAAAGAGCAGTTCAGAGGGAGCAGTTATGGCCGGTACAAAGTTTGAGCCGGGGTGGTGGGGGAGGGGACATGCTCAGGAGTGAAGCCCTGCTGAAAAAAGTGTGGAATTTCAACGAAGCAGCCTGTGGCAGAAATCACTTTTTGATTTAATCAGTTGAGAATGATGAAACTCTCGTGACTCGACGGTGCTGTACAAAGTGTGAAAAGAAAGATACTGATGTTTCCTTCCTTTAAAATACTTCCTTTAAATGCTGTTTTGTACATTGTGTGATGTTTCGTGATAGTTATGTCAGACGAGTAATGATTGGGATGATATGAAAGTATAATTATCTGTGTAATGAAGATGAATTGGGCATGTGTTTTGTGTGTGTGTGTGTGTGCTCAAAAGGAGTACTCTCGCTCTTCATTACCACCACTACAGCTGAGCACCCAGCTCTCATCTCTACAAAGCACTCACACACTATCCCACTGTGTGCTGAAGTAGCCATCTAATGGCTGCGCCTAGAAGGACTTGTTTAACATTTGAAACAGTCCCCTGCCCTTCACAGTTGTTGTTGTTGTTGATTGGCTGCCACTCAAGGAGATCCCACCTAGCTTGAGTTTTTTTCTTTTTGCAGCTCAAGCTTAGTTTGTAAAGTATCTGGGTTACACAGGTGAGCTAAGCAGAAGGCACGCTAAAACACCTGATCCCGATTACCGCTATGGCGTGTTTATCTGCCAGCAAACGCTCTCTGGCCAACTGTCCCACATGCGTGTCGTGAAGCCAGGTAGTGAAAAGAAATCCACGCTAATTATTACAAAAGAAAGTTGCCGTTAAGCTAAGAAAGGCATCAGAGAACTCGTTGATCTTTGAAATGTCTTCCTCACAGACTTGTGAAAGTGGCCACTGGTGTGCAAAGCTTTTAAAATGTATGTCAGCAGGAAATCTCCTGGTGGCAAAGCCTAAACAATGTACATCCCGCTGAGCCAGATACAAGCCTCAACACACTCCTGCTGTCAGTAGGAGGTTCTAACGGAGCTCACTGCGCAGTGTGAACCGCCGTGAACCGTGCTCAACCTGTCAGGCAAGGTACACCCAAGCCCTGGACTTGAAATAGGGCTGGGTGATATTTAGGTTACCTGCGTTTTTTTTCTTCATTCTCTGTGCATGAGAAGGGCGGCTCTCCCTCGTAGCTGGCTGCTATTCAAACCCTGCATTTGTATGCCACCCCCCTCCCTCCCTTTCACACACACAGGAGAAGATTTGTCTCCCAGAGAAACATCTGTTTGTCATTCTGTTTGTCATAATCCCTGCTGCTGCTGCTGCTGCTGCTGCTTTCAGAGCTTGATTGGGTGACCCACTGACCTGCCTTAATGTTAGAGCTCAGAGATGAGACTGCGGTCCTTACCACAAGATGGGTGTGAACAAACTGTACGCGATCTCATGGTCACATCACAGATGTGCTCGAGCTGAGAATGCCAGACGGGCTTTTAGGTAGCAGCGCACTCATTTTGTGACACAATTATTTGTATTGCAGAATGGATTTCGATGAATCATGGTTGAAGACAGAGCTGGGCAACATTGACCAAATAAAATACCAGAATATGTTTTTAATAACGTCTAGTAGTGATTTCACAATATGTTTTTTTTGGGGAACACTTTGTGCTTTCTAATCTTTTTAGTCTATAATATGTCATAATTGTAAAAGAAATACATCATCGCAATTTTCTAGAGCCCAAGGTTACATCTTGAAGCTGCTTGTATTGTCTGAGCAACAGTCTAAAATACAAATATTTCTTTTTGCAACAATATAAAACAGACAAACGCATTAAATCATAAACTGGAACCAGGATTGTTTGTTTTGATAAATATCTTTAAACAATCAGTCACCAAAGTGTTCTTTTGGTCAATTATTGTGTTGATTTGTTTCACCTCTAATAACCTTTTAAGATTAGGAAAGTGAATATTAGCCAAGAAGGAAGTATCCCTGTGCCAGGCCAGGAGCTCACTAGCTCAACAGATCATATACATCTCACATTTATATGATATTTATGTGTCCTTTTGTCACTTTGTTGCTCTAAATTCAGGTTTGGCTCATTACCATGGCATCATTTCTCCCTCTTCTGTGAATGCAGAAATGCCAGGCATATCTTAAGGGTGGTATCCCTGCAGCCGTATAACTGTTTGCCCACTGTGTATACAGAAACTGATTGAACACACAGATAGGCCAACTTGGTCAGCAGTGAGAGGAAGTTATTTGAAGGGAAATGATCTGCATAGGTCTGTATTGTGAAGGAATTTCCCGTAGAAATGTATTCTGGGTATGAAATTAGGCAGAAAAAGTGCATAATTGTCTGCCGTCACTACACTGCATACTTATTGTATTGTATTCATGAAGGTGTGGGCGATTTACAGTCGTAGTGCCATGTCCTTTTTGCTAGCTGTGGAAAATGTCACGCCCCCCCCCCTCTCAAACTGTGGAAGATAAAGCTGAATGTCCCAGAGGAGGATCTTACTGCTCCTCCAGACCAGAGCTCTGTGAATGCACTGCTAACATTCCTGCAGAGGGTTAATGAGTAACACAAAGGACCAACAGAGAGTAGCTTGCTCATGACTGCGGAAAGTACCTGTTAACTGTTTGTTCTAATTTGCCATCGGTTTTGGGTTTCCTGTCAAGCTAATTGTTTTGGTTTTCTTTTTCGCAGCCTGGTAAAGAAACAGTTTAAGACAGAGAAGAGTTGGATATATTTAGTGATTGGGCTCATTAAAGCTGTTTAACATAGATATTTATGCTTTAAATGTGCCGTTTAAACTCTGGTTAACCTCCATTTACCCTGAATTACAACTGAAAAAGGTGAACATTGCAAATCTGGAAGAGAGACAGGGATGATTTGCTCTAATACCTTTTTGTTTGCTTAGAGCTCATTATCTTATTATTGTAACAGTTGAATTGGCATTCAATGAATAGGGACAGAAACCGAGAAACCGGTTCAAGTTGATAACTGGTTCCAAATTGTCTGATCCACCAAAATCTTATGCCTCAGAGCTTATCAATTCCTTTTATTTATGCTGGCATGTTTTTCTAGCCATTTATGCAACAGTGAGAAACTGTTGGTGACGTCAAACTCGTCAATTCATGACGAAAGATGACAACAGTGCTAGTTGTAATGTTTGAGAGACAATAAAACAGTTGTGTTGATGCCACAAATCTGTGCAGGCCTGCAGAAAATTGATCAGGATTCAATCAAAGTCATCTTATCATTTCATTGAACCAGTCAAACTGAGACAGAACATCTCAAAATGTTTCTTACATTTGGCCGCTGATGCAGTTTGAAGACTTGCCTGCGTAGTGTGTGTTTGGCCTGCACTCAAAGGCAACCCAGACAAAGTATTTTAACACACCAGCTTTCGCTCTCGCTGGTTGAGATCAGCTGTAATCCGACACGGTAAATGCATGGAAAAAGGTCATTTTACAACAGATTCCTCGATTTATAGATGTTGTGTCAGTAGGTTTCACCTGCAATTTATAGATTTTTGTGAATGCCGAACATATGATTGTATCAAAGTAATGAAAAGACTAACTACAGTAAATCTCCTGGAGCTCTCTCAGTTTGTAATGCTTCACTTTAGCCGATGCAAAGCAGTTCTTTTTATAAGGCTTTTAAAAATACTATTTTACATTACAACCAGATGTCTCAGGCTATAATTTTCTCAAAAAGTCACAGGCTAGGATTCCAAACCTCAAGTGCAGTGTGTTCTTAGTACATAGTAATTAGTTCTTCATTTAGTGAAAACAAACCCCAGAGCATTGAGAAGGTAAACTTCGGCAGATTTCCTGCTCGTGATGTTTCTGTCCGGCAGCATGATAACAGTAAATGTACAGTAGGACACATTTTTGCAGTTACTCATCCAAGTAAAAAAAAAAAACAATTTGAATTGACAGATGGAACATAGACGGGCCATAAAACACACAATGAAGTGGATCATTTACAGATGCCAAATATTTTCTGCACCACACAGACGGCGGGTTTTTGATAGGAGAGTTGTTGATCAGTTATATAGTTCTTGTCAAAAGAAACTGTAAGATGTATGTTCAGTTGAATTTTAAGATCTTTGTGTTGACATAGCGATGAAAGTAACGATTCCTTTTTCTGTTTTTTTTCCTTTCAGCCAAAAGCTTTTGGACAAGCTCTCCTCTCCGATGTTTTCCTGAGAGGCAACCTCATAGAGAGTGATTACTTTGGCCTCGAGTTTCAGAACATGCAGATGAACTGGGTACGTACACCAGCAACTGTGTCTTTTTGTTTCCTGTTTGAAAAGGGGCACGCAGGACTATCCAGTAACCGGCATGCAAATGGTTCAGACATGTCAGTTAAGCGCTTCAAAGTTTCAAAGGTCAAAGGTCACGGCTTGATGACAACATGCCGCGTCTGAGGCCACGAGATGAACTCCGTCAGTCATTTCTCAGCCAATCAGTCGCTCATCTTTAGCTTTTTACAGCAGCGCGCTCAGTGATGTAGTATTGTTTTTACTGGACTCGAGCAGTGTATAATCCAAGAATATTTTTAACTTGTCTGGCACAAGTGCCCATACACAAATCTCAGAGTTTCCATTCTTCCAGAAACATAAGTGGAATTCAAGACCACCTACACGTTCTTTGTAAAGCAACAGAGAAGAGATATGAAACATATTGTATATCTTCTTCAAAGACAATGCAGCCGGTGTTGAGCCACTGACTTTATAGCTCATATATTCAGCAGCAAGTGCAAATTTAAAGAAGTAAACGCCTCTAACTAAAAAGGTAAATGACAATCTGGGTCAAAGGTCGAATAGTTTCAACTTCACCAGCTCTGTTTTTCTTTCTTTGCTCCACATTTAGGGGTAGAGTTACACAATGGCTCGAGGCATTGTTGCAGTTTGAAGCTTTTGGTTTTATTAAACTTACTTCAAAGCCGACATCAGTAACAGGTTGAGGTGCCTGGAAGCTGCAGCTAATATCAGGTGTGACAGCTGATGCTTAGTGACACAGGCTGCTGAAGTCATAATCCTAAACTGTTTGCAGCACTGAACGTAAACACATTTAACAACATGTAACTCTACTCATATACGTGTTAAAAATAGTCTCCTTCCTCCTCCTTCACTACACGCAGCTTTGCTGCTGAGCCATGTGTCAACTCCTTTTCCATAACAGACTGTATGTGTTTTTAACAAACTTAGTGTATGTGCTTTGCTGACTCCTATAACAGCTTAAATATAGTGTCAGTCATGAAGTTTAAAAACAGGAAAAAATAGACACTATGATCAGCAAAACAAAAACACTATGTTTGGACCTGTTGCAAATGTCAGTTTAGAGGAAGTGACATTTGAAACAAACTCTCCATTGTTCAGGCAGCTGTAGCTTTAACATTCAGCTGCAACATTTTTTTTTCACCATCATTAATCATCTAATTTTGTATGCCAGTTGTTGGAAAATGTCAAAAAATAAATAAATTGTTGAGGTATGTACTTGCATTACCCTAAATGTGTCTAACGATGTTCAAACTTAGACAAATCTATGATTTTATTGCAGTATCGGTGCGTTTAACAGCGTTTGCTTACTTGCTTCTCGTTGCTATGACTTCCAGTTAAACGTGGATACGTCAGAGAGTGAGCAAGGGAGTCAGTAAACTTGAATAAAACTTGATACGTTACCTCGTCCATGAACAATTTCTGTCACGTAAGATAGATTTTCATAACCAATAGTGGTTGTATCAATGGAGATGACAACTTCCATGATTCCACACGACTTCACAACATCATCAAACTGTGTCTTTTGTTACAGTTTTGAAGGCCGTGACTTCCTACAGTAGAAACTTACATGCTGTAATCGGACCCACCAGTATCTATACTTCTCCTGAAATTATTTTGCTCCATACCACATGTATATGTGCATATCAAACTACAAACTCAGAGAAAAATTCAGGCAAATATCAGCTGATAGCAGTTTCTCAATATATCTGTCTGGATCGTGCACATTCCTCCCTCAATCAGGCCCAGATGTAACTGGGGGAAAGCAGGCTCCTGTTTTGTGGCAGTGAAGCCAATGTTTGCCCTCAGTATAGCTACATCACTCTACTATCATCAAGTCATCTAAGGCAGAGCTGTCACCACCTGTCAGATTCTGTAAAAAGTTCTCATAATGTGAAGATGATACTATGTTTTTCTTCTCAGGTTTGGCTGGAACCCACAAAACCCATCGCCAAACAAGTCAGAAGTAAGTGAGCTCAAATATTAGCTCAGTATTAGCACTTAGTGATGATGCGTCTGTGTTTGTGCGCTTATGATCTGTTGTTATGTTTTTCAGGACCAGGAAACACGCTATTTAGGCTGTCAGTGAAATTTTTTCCTCCAGATCCCGGTCAGCTGCAGGAAGAGTACACGAGGTCAGTGACTGTAATTTCCGACTGGATATTACTTTTTTTTTTCCTCTTCTCGTGACTCTGTCGATGGGCTTTTGAAACGACACAGATTTTGTTTGTTTTTTCCTTCTCAAAAGCTCACGATTATGTTTTCAGGGATTTATGTTTGTCTTCCAAAAAATGTTGAACAATAATAACAAAAAAAATAATAAAACACTAAAGATATTTCGATGGAGAGTTTTTAAAAAAGTATAAACTTATGTATTTTTTAATTTCTGTGAATGACATTTGATGAATATACTTGGTTATAAGCTTAGTTTGTGTTTATTTCCTTTTCATGAACATAAACAGACAGCCTCTCTGCTTTTTGTGTTCTTACAGGTACTTATTCTCGCTGCAGATGAAAAGAGATCTAATGGAGGGCAGGTTGATCTGCACAGAAAATACCGGAGCTCTGCTCGCCTCTCACCTTGTCCAGTGTATGTTTTTAAGTTGTATTTTTACCACAATATTTGTTTTCTTTATTTGTTAGCTACAAACCTTTTTAAAATATATTGTGCCAGATGAAGCCAATTCACTCGATGGCTGCATTTCAACATCTTGATATTTACAACATGTCGTAACATTGAAGTGGATTGCACTAGGCAGTTTTGAATGCACGCAAACAAACGCTGAGTCACATGCTAAAAATGACAGTTATTTTTGTCTCTGTATTGCATCACAGTTACAAAGACGAGTTTCTGTTATTTAGCCTAACCTCGCTGATTATAAATGAGCTGAACAACATAATAGAAACACCTGTCGGTATAACACAGTTTAATTCAACACAAATGATCATACAGCTGAAACAATGCTGCATTTGTTTTAGTGTAGTAGGTGTAGTACACATAGCAACACGGCACAGCTGCTGTATTTGTAAAGGATGTATGAACATGTAACATCAGATATAATCAAACTCGATAATTAAATCATCATTGCTTGATCTAAAACACTCAAAATGAAGTCAATGGACTTCGCTTAATAGACGTTTACTTTGATGCACAAATTAAAACAGATGTTTTTGTCTTCTTTTAATCACAGCGGAGATTGGCGACTACGATGACGTAGCAGACAGAGACTTCCTGAGGACAAACAAGCTGTTGCCTTATCAAGAGAAGGTGCAAGAGAAAATCATGGAGCTCCATCGCCGACACTTGTAAGTTGCTGCCCCTGCCTCTTGTTTCACGTTGAGCTAAAGCTGTGTGATGTCATGTTTGTACATCTTGATTTATTAATCTGCCTATTTATTGTGTTTGGTTGTGGCTGCATCTTTTCCTCCACGACACAATCTAACAAACGTCAGTCGGGATGTAAATTTGAACCAGGAGTTATCAGTCTTTGTCTAAGCACAGTTGCAAAGTCAAAGTTAAGACCTCTTTCAGCTGCTTCAAATAGTTATGTAAATCAAATATATGTTTCTTTCTGCACAGTGTCACACCCCTACCACAAAATAGACCAGCTGAGTGCCAGCTTGCTAGCAGATTGTTCTGCTTGTTCAGCTGCTGACTGGGCGCTTCCACTCAACTCTCTTGTGCACAGTTCTTCATATATTTTACATTTTAAGTAATATAAGTTGTTGTTTTTAAAGTACAGGTACACAAACGACAACGTCTTCAGACCAGCAAGTGTAAATGTGGTTCATTACTTTCAATTACTTTCTACTTCTGGCCACGTTAAGCCAGTTTACTGTGACCTGGATGCAGGGACTGTGTGTGTAATATTGTGGTTAAAGTGATTATTCCCTGTTCTGAGAATGCAGTGGAAGTAACAAATGAACAGCATCACCACAGCACACCAGAACAGTATCATTGTGGAGCTACAGTATAACATTAGGCAACACCAGCTGTTGTAAGAAGTGGAAAAATAATGCGCAGGTTCACTTGAGTTTACATGGACCCACTCTGAGCGAATGTTGTTTGACTTGTGGATTTGTGTAAACTGAAAGTTTTGAGTGTACTCAAAATCAAAGAAACTTGTCTGAACATTTTTAGCTAAATGTTGGACCAAACACAAGTTTTGAAACTTAACTACACATTTCTGCTTCCAACCTTTTTTAGACCATCTCAAATTCATATCCCACAAAGCATCACATGAATTACAATTTTTGGACTTTGTAAACAGTGGCATATTATCTTTTTATGTGGCTTTAAACACAAATGTTTAGTGTTAACTCTGATGAGGTAACTGAACTGTGCTCTTGCGAAACAACCATAATGAGAGGGCTTGCCCCGTTCCACAGTCCAGAATCTCACAAAACCACTCGCTGCACTTTTCCCACCACCAGCCTCCTTGTTAACACAGTACTATCCTATGGCCAATAGGGGCTCTTTTCAACCCAGTGTATTAGACAGCTCTAAAGACCTTTGCTAATCTCTTCCCTTGGTTGCCAGTGTGGAAGCACAAGCGATGAGTTCCCTGGCCTAATCCCTCACTCTGGCCGGTCTATTAGCCATAAGGCCAGTGGGGCAGGGGAGGGCCCTAAGGAGATTTTACCGCTTAACGGATGAACAAAATTAGAATGTGGTGATGATTGGATGGATATGTCTTCCTAACATGCCGTTTGGTTGTAATCACATGGTTTTAGATAATGCCTCTCAAATCCTCGAAGTTATAAGAGATTTAAGGACACACACTACAAATGCGAGTCATGATACGATCGCTGTGTGAATTACATGAGCTAAATCCAAAAGAACTCTTGCAGAATGGACACTAGGCTCCATACTATACATGTTATGCTCCAAAAGCCTGGTTAACTGTGATTATTAATCTTATTGGTTTGAACGACAATATTTGTTTTTACTGCACTTTTTGCCTTGTTTATATGTTGGAAAATCAAAATCAGACTAAACCTGTTATAGAAATTAGGATTATACTGGGGTTCAGATGTTTTAATTCATATAGTGTGTGTGTGTATCCTGTTTTTTGCATTTCTCGTGCACTTCTCTTATCTGCTCTGTGTTTTACTGAGGCTGGCAGGGAGAGATAGAGTTCAACTATAAATTAATAGTATAAGAACTGGGAAGACAGGTGGATAAGGAACATCCTGTTCATTACTGAGCAGAGAACCAGACAAGGACGTTATGATGTTATCTGTATCAGTGGGGAGGTGTCCGAGACAGCCCATTAAAAAATGTATAAGAACTAACAGTTAGAGCTCCGCGAGGAGCCTTTTTCTCTGTAACCCCTTTTGAGTGTTGCACTGTTAAACGCTCCTTCTTGTACAAGAATAATAAATTCAACTTAAACTTTGATACTTTGAATCCAGTCTTCCTTATTGAAGGGTCTTTCTTAAAAAAATTCCCATAACAAAACCCTTCAGTAATGTCAGTCTATAAATAAAAGTGAGTTTGGAGTGTGGAGCAAGGTGCAAAATGGTGATTTTTCTTTTTATAGGTGTGCAACAATATGTTTAGATGTAATACTTTCTTTTTACTTTAGATTTCCAGTGTGCCTTAAGAGTTGTGGTGTATTCATTTATTTTCTCCATTTCCTTGTTCCAGTTTCCTTTGTTTAGGATGCCTCTGTTACTAAATTAAATCTATGTGAGATTACATTACTTAGTCACCTAGTTTGGAGGATTGAGATGAGCACTTCTCTTCTTTTTACCTGTGTGTTACTTGTTTTAGCTGAAGAACTTGAAGCCAATCATCAATTTATTTAGTGCAACTACTGAGAAAATGAGCGTGAGCGTAGTTATTTAGTTAGATGGGTGTTGTCTGCAGAGTTATAATAATTAAATTGATTGATTTGGTCTAATTTAACCATGTAAAGGTTAAATTAAAGAGGCTCAAGTGTTGAGCCTTGGGGAACTCCACCATGTTCGTCTGTTTGGATATACAGTTGAATAAAAGTTTCTGTTTTGGACACAGCAGTTTTGAACCAATGCAGGGCAGTATTTAAATGTTATCACACTTTTCTAGTCTCTGTATTAGTATTACGTGGTTAGCTGTGTCAACCAAAGCATTGTGATCCAATAGGGCTCTGACTAAAATTGAGCATGAATCAGGAAATCAGACTTTTCGGTTTGAGTCAGTTGTGACTTTGTGCCAGGTGACACATTTTTACTTACAAGTGTTGTTGCGTTTTATTGTCTACTCCAGGGGCCACACTCCAGCTGAATCAGATTTCCAAATCCTGGAGATTGCCCGTAAACTGGAGATGTATGGCGTCCGTTTCCACCCAGCAGCTGACCGGGAAGGCACCAAAATTAATCTGGCTGTTTCTCATATGGGCCTTCAGGTTTTTCAGGTAAGTACTCATACCAGCATCTCTTTTGTTGATGTGACCTACAGTCCCTAACAGTGTTGCTAAGGGTTTTCTTTTTTTTTCCTTTATCTCCCAGGGCAACACAAAAATAAATACTTTCAACTGGTCCAAGATTCGCAAACTGAGTTTCAAGAGAAAACGGTTCTTGATCAAGCTCCACCCAGAAGTTCATGTATGTATTAACAAAAAATGAACATCTTGTCATGATGTCCGTTATTTTACCCGTCTTACATTCCACATCCACTGTGAAGGAGACTAGTTTTACTGTGTGATTTCATTGTCTGTCTCTTTCTGTTTGTTTTTAGGGCCCCCATCAGGACACACTCGAGTTTATGATGGCCAGTCGAGACCAGTGTAAAATCTTTTGGAAGATCTGTGTGGAATACCACTCATTTTTCCGTTTGTTTGACCAACCCCAACCCAAATCCAAAGCTATTCTCTTCACGAGAGGGTCTTCCTTCAGATACAGGTATTAACTTCTGGCATAAAACAAAGAAATATGTCACCTTTAATGCTTGTTTATAGAGACATCAGGGTTTCATGTTGAATTATTCGGTGTGTTTAATTCAAAACTCTTCTCTGTCAGTGGAAGAACCCAGAAACAACTTGTGGAGTATGTCAGGGAAAATGGAGCAAAGAGAACGCCATACCAGAGGTGTGTGTTTCCATACACAGTATGCACTCTGTTTATTGGAAAGATAAATTGTTTGTCTTACTAATTCTTCTTAAGTATTGACTGAGAAATGTTTCCACACTGCATTCATGGCAATAATTCTGCCATCAAATTGTTTCTTGTTCAGGAGGAACAGTAAAATCCGAATGTCTGCTCGCTCCCTCGCCACAGATGTGCCAAAACAGGTCAGTGGGGCTACAATTGTGCCAAAATAATCCCCAGATTGTACTATAATGAATAAACTAAAATACTTCTTCTCTTCTCTATTGCTTTCATCTCTTTGTCCTCTCCCACTCCTTCTTTTCCTTGTCTTGTTTGTGTTTCAGAGCTTGTCATTCAATGACAGTCTCAGGGCCCCAGGCTCTCCTTCCTCCGCTACTGTGTCCTTCTACCCAGCACACATCTCTAGCATTCACCCGCGAACAGAACACCAACCTCAGCTCCAGCCTTTCTCCGCACTGAGCCAGTCTCCAGCGCCTCACCATCAGCACCAACTCCAGCACCTTCAGTCCCCACTGCAAGCCACCAGACCCCCCAGCCCTCCGATGGAAGAACCTCTCAAGGCTGCTTCCCCATCTCACTACGCTTTTCAAGGTGCCCCTAGCAATCAGGCAGCAGGACACTGCAGCCCCTTGTTTGTGTGTGTAGAGAGTGGCACTTCCCAATCACAGCCCTCCAAAAATGGCAATGAGGATAATGAGCACGGTGGGAGAAGGGGAACCGGGTGCTCGTTGGGAGGGGGTGGTGGGAAGAGGAAGGGGGTTCTTACACCTGAGGCCTTTGAGGCGGAGCTTTTGCGTACAAAACAGAATCCCATGTTTTCAATGTCTAACTCACCGCTGCATGTCACTGAGGAGTTCATAGATGATGATCCCACTGAGATTTCTTTCTATGGTGGGGGGGCGGAGGCCTTCTCTTTTGGGCTTGATGATAAAGTACATCAGTTTGATTATGTCGAGGAATCTGACCTCAGTAAAAACAGGATCTTTAGTGTGGGCATTGAAGACCTGAATGGGAATACTAATCCTTTCCCTGATAGCATTGTTGGTCATTCTGAGACCAGCTCCTTGGTCAACAACCGCTCCGAGTGCAGCTCCCTGGACAACCTGGGGCTTAGCTCTGCAGGTGAGTCCATGTCGGTGGGTTACGGAGGCAACGACTCCTCCTCGCTCCGCCTGCCAGGCTCCGACATCCAGTCAGAGGCCAGCTCGATGGTCAACTTCCCAGCGTACTCGGTGCGATCTGAGAGCAGCTCTGCTGTGCAGTTCAGTGACCTGGTGGAGCAGCTTGAGCAGCTCAGCTACCCACCCACGGCCACTGAGGGCTCCGGGAACGGCAGCTCGGATTCAGACTCCGACTGGGGCTCTGACAGCGTCCTTCCCCCTGAGCAGAACCTGTTTTACAGTAATCCACTGACGGGGAACAGTGGAATCGAAGGTTTCCTCCTTCAGTGCCACAACCTGCAGGCTCTGGCACTCACAGACCCCTCTGGATCTCCTCATATTAAAATGTAAATCACATCCTTATAGCACTTGAGGCCTCTGTCGGGGGCTGTCCAAATTATAGACACTTTTGTGACATTAATAATAATTAATAATAAGTAGCGACAACATAGTTCACTCTTTAAATATACAATTTTAACCTTAGTCTCAACAACACCTTTCACATTCACAATACTTTTATCATACGATAGATCATAACAAAAATGGTTGCACCATGTGAAATGTAAAGCAGATAATTTGACTGCTGGTGTCGGTCTCCGGTCCGCACTCCAGTCTGTGTTGATTCAAATCTGTAAACTTATTAACTGTCACATGCTTTTTATTTTGAACTCCCTCTACTGACAAGTGGAGGAGAACCTCTCCGTCAGTGATTTGACCTGGTGTACCCCTGCCACAGTCAGGGCGTGGTGCTTTTATTTTTTTTTAATCACTCCTGCCTTCTCATGAATCTTGCCTTTTTGGCCTTAACTTTCATGAGATTCTTGAATGACCTCTTTCAGTTGTCTTATCTGCAACATTCATCCTATTTTGGGTAAATGCAAAACACTTTGTGCTTTTACTTTGGAAGCTTTATATCTTTTTTTAATACACGTTTCACATCCTTTAAAACACTCGTGGGCGTGTTGGCATAGGAATGCCTTGTTATGTTTGCCTGCCTTTTGCTGAATTCATAGTAATTTAAATCGGGATGTCTGCATCCATCTTCCAATTTGATCGCCTGGTTGATAGTTTCAATTTAATGAAACACGTAGCTGATTAAAGGAAATTTGTAAGTAATGTAGAGTTTTTTTTAATGATTTTCTACCTATATTTTAACTATGACTTGACCAACAAGTAAGCTTAAAAATGTGATATCTTAATTACAAAGTACTAAAATACGTCACCACCATTGTTATCATTAGTAATAATACTCACCTGACATTTCTTAGATGGTACTACTTGTGCAGTGTAGAGTTTTCCAGTAGCTGGTGATCGTTGATCACCTTCCAATCCATCGTCTCCAATCTCAGGGTAAAAATAAAACCAAGAGTCGTCCAGGTTCAGTGATCCTCACAGGCCTCCTGTATTGTAAAAACAAGATATGCCATGGAGCCACTTTTCCATTCACACTTTTGTGCTTCACTGACATCTGCTGGCTGAAGTGTGTGTCTGCATTCTGCACATCTACAGCGTGTAGTAGGTTCATGTAGAAATCACCAAAATAACTCACCAGCTAACATTTTTTTTTCATTTTTTTGCTTTATGTTGAGCTAAGTTGAAGAATGTAAGCAGTGTACTAATGAGCCATTAGGTACACCACTTTGTACAAAATGAATGTATCATCTTACTTGTCTGTAAGGCTTTGTGCTTCTGTAGCAACCTTACAACAGTTAGTAAATCATGTAAAATAGTCTTTGACACGATAGTACTTATTAAAACATAGAATACATGTAGCGCTTTTCAACGCTAGAAACCATCAATGTTTGTAACTTCCAGGAAACCCTTTTTGGATGTTGTAGTTTCAGACACGATTAGAGATTCATGTTGCGTTGTCTCTTCTCTGGCATGTGGCTTTTAGCATGTTTTGGGGTTCTGGCATTAGCTATCTTCAGGGTACTACGTGGTATTCTGTTTATTGGAAGGAAACGGGGTTCTTTTGCACATCCTTCTCTTTTATATCAGCTGGATTTTTAATGTTTTTTTTAAGTATTGGTATAGGAAGGATGGTTTGCTGCCATGTGGTCAGTCCTACAAGCATGCGTAAAGCTTTTTTTTTTTTTAGTTGTTTGTTTACCCAGACGCCAGGCTTCAGATCTGTTTGTGGTGCCTGGCCTCATCAAGTGTGCCGTAAGAAGAATTTACTTGTGCCATTAAACCTAAAAAACTAATACTTTCTTTATCAAACTAATCAGTCGTGTTTTGTTTAGTCACTGGTGTCTTTTCCTACTTAAAACAAAAAGTCTTGACTTGTCGGGTCTGTTCTTTTTTATTTCCTTTTTATATGAGCTGCCTGAAGGGTGACTTCACTTGGCTTCACTTTGCTCTTTCTGTACGTCACAGTCCTCTTTTTGTCTCGCACCGCAGTGCCTTAAAGCACTTAACTTTCGCTCTTTTCATGCACGTCTCAGGTGTAATGTTCCTGTTTACTTCTCAAGAGCTTTGGGATGTTTCCAGCGAACATCTCTGTGGAAAAGGGGCTCAGTCTAAATGAAGAGGGTTCCTCTTTAGTAATTTAGAGATAATTGTTAAATACTCACCAATTCTCATTGTCATTTTGAAGGATGGCGTGTAGCCGTTTTTATTTTTCCTTATAGAAAGGCCACAGTCGCAAGTGTGAACAGTTGTCACCTTGGAGAGTGTTGAACATGACTTTTGTTTCAGGTGCCATCAGTTACCTTGCAGGCCGTGTAGAGTTGGTCGATCCGATCAAAGGTTTTGTCTTGGTGGCTTTTTTTTTCTTTCTTATTTTTTTGCCTTGATTCTTTTCCTGCCACATCTCAACTAAAGATTTAATTAATGACGGGCTGACAATTATAACCAGCTAAGCTAACTGCACTTAGGCATCAAGTAATCATCACTTAATCCTGAACATGTATATTGACTTATTATAAACAACCCTGTACTTAATGTTTGTATGTTTTACTCTCAAGAATAAAGTAATCACTTTTGGGTACCATGAATGTCAGACTTAAAATTCTTTTTGGGATGCAGACTGAAATCAAAGACGCAACAGTGATGTAATTCTTTCCAACTTTGCTCTAACAGAAACCCCAGTGGTGTTACACAGGATTGTGCACGGTCCGGATCATATACCTCTCTGTTCAGACCCAGACTCTTACAGCAGTGATGTAATATTCCCGTGAGGTTTTGGGGGTTTATACTCAAATATTGCGTTATAGATGTGCTTTTTTTTTTTTTAACTTCATCATATTCCAAATAATTTGAAAACTAAATGAAACTCAGGAGCATCATACCCCACATTGTCTCTGACTCATACTCCAGTCTTTTTTAAAATTTTGAATGAATGGATCGCATGTTCTTCTAGAGAATTTGATTATCTTTTCAGTTTGAGTTTTTTTTAGTATCAGTGTAACATTAGTCAGAAGACGAGACGCAACACGTCACAGTCGATTTCTCTTTAAATTTGACTCAACAAACTCGTGTGCTTTTTTTGGGGGGCGGGTTGGGTCGGACTCGTACACAAGATTCCTCAGCCTAATTCCAGCTGAGTGTGTGTGTGTGTGTGTGTGTGTGCTCCCTGTTTGGACAGGCTTTGTGCCAAGTCATTCCACAGCAAAACCCTCGTCCTCCTGCTGTGGAGCCTGATGTCCGCTCTCTTCCCCTCGTGTCGTTCCCTGTGGGGCACTTCAGATAAGCTATAAACAACTATTTGCCCTCCAGACGAGCCACATTCCTGATAAGTCTTTGCGTGAGCAATTATTTCCGGGTCGAGTAGTGACTTTCTTTTTTTTTTTTTTTTTTTTTCTCTCTCTCCTCCTCTCTCTCCCGGCCTTCCCCCACTCCTTTTTTTTCTCCTCTCTCTATTAGAAGTGGAAGAACAGCTGTGGTGACCTGTGACTCAGTAAAAGAGGACAGCCCAGCGTTTCATCTGCTTGTTTTTTGTCTCCTCGATTGTTGTGTAGCAAAGCTTGCACTCCAGAACAAAAGCACAAGAGCCAGTTCTCTGAAATGAAACAGGGCTCGTATAAGTTGGCAATGAATCATTTGTCGTCCTTGCAGAGAGGGCTCTGAAAACAATGGCAGTGGGGGGAAAAATGTGGGAACCATTACTTGCTTTTGGTCTACTCTGCCGTCTCTCCTTTCATTTGTGGCCGACATGTGTGATGAACCGTTCACCACTTGTTTTTGTTCAAATGTGCACCACGTTTCTGAGAGGAAATAAAATAATTGTGGAAAAACAGGTTAGGTGAAGATGAAGCTTGCTGTTGTAGATATGACTGGATGCACTGTTACATTTTGTAACACTGTACAGAAACGTCGTAGTGTTTCGTTCCACTTCTTGTGGAGGTGTATTGACTTAAACTCCACCCATGTCAAAAGATCATGTTTGTCCTGTTTGGCCAGAGTCCATTAACCTTTTGTGATTCCATTATCTTTTGTTTTCTGTTTTTATGATAGCAGTTGTTCGACTTGAATGATTTTAAAACAACAATTTTTTTTCTCCTGTCACAGATTCAGTCGTGGACAGTCCTCAGCTCTCGCCCTTCAACTCCAAAGGTCCCCTCTGCATGTCACCCTCCTTCCAGATGTCGACCCTCAGCCTACCTGGCCAGGCTCCTTCGCCCCTGCAAAGCCCCATCCTGAGCGAGGTGGGCAGCACTGCCAGGCTAGAGGAGGAGGAAGAGGGCAGGAGGAAGGTACACTGCTCACATGCCACCCCTTCCACCACCCCTGCCTCACAACCCCTTTTTTAAGAGTAGAGCTCACTGCACCCACACTGTTTTGTCAGTATAATGGAGGAGGAGGTGATGGATTAGATTTTTCTCATGGTGGGGATGATGTCAATCGCTCAGTTTTTAAACTTGTGTCCTTTTTTTTTTTTTTTTTGTCTCCCTCAGCGATATCCCACCGACAAGGCCTACTTCATTGCCAAAGAGATTCTGACCACAGAGCGAACGTACCTGAAAGACCTTGAGGTCATCACTGTGGTGAGTTTATTTGAAAAACAAATTTTATTTACCAACGAAATCTGCATGTGGAATATATTATGTGGAAATATGGTACACAGTTCACTCCTCAGCACAGTTACAGTCCAGTCCAGCACACCTGCAGAGCAGCCACCCCTCACTAAAGTCCTACAACAGCCTACGAGTCATGATTTATCGGTCACATGTTTCAATGTCAGAAGAAAAAGTCATAGTTAAGGTACAAAATCCTCACGCCCCATGGTGCTGAAGAGTCACATGGGATTGCAACCGAGTTTTTTGCCCGTCACAGTTGGTCATACATTTATGTTCATTTTAAATTTGGTTTTGAAAACGTGTTAATCTCCTGATGAAGAAAGACACAGTTAGTCATCAGTCAAGTCATGTATGATCATGTTTACTCCCCAGTCTGTTAGGAGATGTATCAATAGTCTCTTGTCGTCTCTCTTTCCTGCTCTCAGTGGTTTCGCAGCGCTGTGATCAAAGAAAACGCCATGCCCGAAGGCCTCATGACTCTCCTCTTCTCTAACATCGACCCCATCTACGAGTTCCACCGAGGTTTCCTCAAGGAGTTAGACCAGAGGCTGGCTCTCTGGTGAGTGCTCCTCCAGTGTTCATCTGTGTGATAAGATGTGCGGAAACCTCCAATGAGATGACAGTAAAGACAAAATGTGTGTGTTTCCTCAGGGAGGGACGCTCTAATGCTCACGTCAAAGGGGACTACCAGAGGATTGGTGACGTGATGCTGAGGAACATGTGTGCTCTTAAGGTGACGATCAGCTCTCTAATTAACCCTCCCCCCATCCTTTATATGTTTGATTGCCGCCCTGTTTTTCATGCTGTACATGTTTATCGTTGTCCTCAGGAATTCACCAGCTACCTACAGAAGCATGACGAGGTGTTAACCGAGCTGGAGAAAGCCACCAAGAGGCTGAAGAAGCTGGAGACGGTCTACAAAGAGTTCGAGCTGCAGAAAGTCTGCTACCTGCCTCTCAACACATTCCTGCTCAAGCCCATCCAGCGCCTCATGCACTACAAACTCATCCTGGAGCGACTGTGCAAGCATTATTCTCCCACACACCGCGATCACGACGACTGCAAGGGTCAGTTCTCCGTAACTCTCACTGATGAAGTGTGAACACTCGTTATCAGAATTCATGTAACTTTTCCGTCACTTGATATTCGTCAAAACTCTCTGTGAATACAAACATTAAAGATAGCTGTGATGGTAGTAGTGGAAGAATTTGGAGGTGTCACTTCTGTGTAAGCAAAACTAGAGAAGTAACTCTGCATTCATGCACACGTTCTCCCTTAGTACACCCCGCAGGATGTAAGCCTTTTCCAGTCTACATAATACATGTAGACCCCGCATTAATCTGCAAGCTGAATCTGAGGTTTGACAACTGGTTGACAGTCGTGTCAGGACCAATATTATGTTGTCTGATCTTGGTATATATAAAGTATATAAATATATTTTTAGTGCTGCCACTATTCCAGTGATGCTTGGCTACATATTTGTGGTTTTACTTAAAATTATTCTTGGAAATGTGATTACTTTGACCTTTTTTTCCCCTTTATTTTCAAATTGAAGATGAAGCCACTATTGAAAGTATTTTGTATTCACATCATTTATTCTTTCCTCACAGAGGCTCTGAAGGAAGTTGCCGACATAGCCACTCAGCTCCAAAGTAGTTTGATCCGGCTGGAGAATTTCCAGAAGCTGACAGAGCTGCAGAGAGACCTGATTGGTATAGAGAACTTAACAGCACCAGGCAGGGTGAGTGCAATGACATCGAGCAGAGGGTAGGGGGTGCTGGGAAGCTGGCTGGAAGTGTAACACAGCATCTGACGAGCTTCTTCTGTTTTTTTTTTTTTTTTTTTAGGAGTTCATACGAGAAGGATGTCTGTACAAGCTTACCAAGAAAGGACTGCAGCAGAGAATGTTTTTCCTGGTTGGAACAAAACGACTGTCACTTAAACTAAGATTTAAAGCTTTTTAAATGAGTGGACTTGGAAATAACGAACCGTTTCTGTTGTCTTTTCAGTTCTCGGACATGCTCCTCTACACAAGTAAAGGTGTGACAGCCACCAATCAGTTCAAAGTGCACGGCCAGCTGCCCCTTCATGGCATGATCGTGAGTATATAAGCTCTAGCTCAGTTCTTGTAACTTCATCAGCCCCGTAAAGATCCCACTGCAGCTCCGGGTACACTATCAGAGGAATATGGTTACCTGATGGTGAGCTGCGTAGGTTAGTATTGTCGGTGTGATCTGATCAGTGTGTTGAGAAGGGAGGGCCTGGGTCTCCTAACTTTGCATGTCTCTGCTTTACCCCTGGCTGCAGCTCATAGTGCTGGATGCACCGGTAAGTCCTCTGAGCTCTGCCAGCTTGGATGCCCAAACCCTACCCATCTTCTCCCATGCTTGTGTAGACAAATCACCAAAAAATAAATAAATAAATGAAAAGAAAAAGGCACACCTAGAAGATTGCTCAAGATGCAGAATCACGTCAGCCCTTGCAGCTGTTCGTAGATGTATACCAAGCCAAAATAAAGCATGGATAATTTAAATGTGACACTCAACTCACAGGTGTGTTTTGATCTTGGCTACTGATACTAAATGGAAAAAAACGGGACATGAGCGCATCATTGTTTACCTCAGCACAGACACGTATAGATACTCCACTAGAGGCTCTTTGGCAGGTCTGTCTGTGACATGAGTCAGACTCAGAACCGTTTCCCCCTCCATTCCTCTGCTTAAATGATTCATTGCAAACAAACTTGTTTAGATTGAATGCTTCCGATGTTTGGTTAACATTTTCTGGATTTCTCTTTTTGTTTGTAGGTCGAGGAAAGTGAGAATGAGTGGTCTGTCCCCCACTGCTTCACCATCTACTCTGCTCAGAGGACCATTGTAGTGGCTGCCAGGTGAGAAGGACCTTCATTGGACTACAAGTTAAAGTGTAGTCTTTCTCTAGTCTACAGAGAATCAGATATATTCCATATGTCATTATAATTGTTAATACTCATTGTCAGTCGATGAATGTAAGTAAAAACCTAGTTAAACTCCTGTTTATCTTTTGTGTTTCTTTATTTTTGTTTGTTTTCAGCACATTTTGATTAACGTTTTTCACAATTTCTGACTTAATAGCGGTTAGGATGGTTATATCATAAAATATCATAATAGTAATTCAGTCCTCTGACCATGACTGTGTGCAAGACAATGTTGCCAAAGAGATTTAACACAAACTATACATTTGATACAAGAGGACATGGAGAGCTAAGAAGGAAAGCTTACTAAATTGTATAATCTGGGAGTATTTTTATTATTTATGTAGAATATTCGCCTAAAAGACTTTGATAATGGTAACACTGAGTTAGGTGCAGCTCTGTCTCAACTGTCTCCTGTGTGTATGTTTTTGTGATTTCAGCTCTAAAGTGGAGATGGGGAAGTGGATTGAGGATCTGAACCTTGCTATCGACATGGCCAAGAAGTCACAAGAGAAATCAAGCATCTTTCTCGACGCTGGACTCGGCGATCACTCCAACCGTAAGAGCTTCTACCGACCTGAGTATAACTTAAAGATGTAAAGTAGTTTATGTGTGGAAAAGTGTCCTGTGTGACAATTCTTGTTCTCTTTTCAACCGAATAAGATAATTATGTTTTAAAAGCTTTTTTCCTCACCGCATTCAAATGTATAGTTGATCCCTTTCCTCCAAACAACTTCCTGTCCCACCTTCTCACCCCTCTCTCTTCCTCCTCATCCTCCTCCACCTCCTTCCTCAGGATCGTCAGACGAGGTTTCTCTGGAGCAGGAGTCGGAGGATGACATGAACTCCTCCCGTACATCACTGGACAAGCAGACACACCACCGTGCCAACACCACCATGCATGTGTGCTGGCACCGCAACACCAGTGTGTCTATGTCCGATCACAGCCTGGCTGTGGAGGTACTCCTCCTCTGCCCACATTAAGATTTACACATGCACACACCCTGAATATAGATACACAAAAACAGACCATATATATATTCACATGTAAATGACACTCACCGTGTCGGCCGCTTTGGGATCCATCTCAGTGTTTCACCTTCTCTTTCTAACTCTTTCAGCTTCCACTCATGTCCCTCTTTCTCCCCCTGGTGACTGTTAGATCCTGTGTTCACTGTCTCCTGCTGGACGGCTCTTTGTTCTTGGTTCTTGTGCATTGATAGGATATTAATAATGTTCGGATCTAATTTCTCTGACACTAACATTCTTACTCCACAGACCTGGAGGACTTCCTACCTGCTCTTTCTTTCCCTTTTCTTCCTCTCTGCAGCTAACATGCTAACACTTTCTCTTCATCCTTTCTTCCCTTGTCTCTTTACCCTCTCAGTCTTCGGTTCTCCGGCTGTCTCACCAGAGCTTCCTCCTCGCTATCTCCTTGGTCAGGGCCAAAGACCAAACACCATCACGCATGTTTGTTGGTACCGAAACCAGAACCTCTCTCTCACTGATTACCTGCGCATGAACCAGGTACTAGAGCCACAGGTCATGGTGGATCACTAGAAAAGGTCCAGCTATTGTATTCTAACTCTGTAGTCTCAGTGGAACGCATAACTGGGTTAAAAGAGCTCATTGTGCATTTAATCACGTTAAAATTAAATGAAAAACAAACGCTCTTGATATGTCAGGAAATAGCCCACACAAATCAAAACATCCATTCCACAATTGTCTAATAAAACAAATGCAGTGAAATAAAGATGACACTAATAAAATAAAGAGAAGGAAAAACAGCAGAAAGAAAACAGTCAGCCACAGCTCAGGTTTCAGACATCAGTACGCCTATTGTACTGGAAATGCTACCATAACAATGGGGAGGAAATAAGTGCCAAAATTTAAACATTAGTCACAAGATGAGTGGGAACAATCAAAAACAAAAAAGAGATCAACTTATGTCCCCTGGAACAAAATATGTTTGATAAATCAGCGTCTCAGGTCCTCAAATCAGAAATAAGATCAATTTTCCAGAAACAAGTTGTTACAGCAGCAGCTTTGTTGCACTGCAGAACTATTTCTTTAAAGGAAAACTATTTTTGCAGCTTGGACCATCCATCAGTTGTGACAACATTGTACTCCACCAAAGTAGCACGACTGCTCGTGCTTGTAGCCCTGGTGGACCTATTTTTAGCAACGTCTTTACATTCCAAAATCTTTAGTGAGTCCAGTGTTATCTTAACTGAAAAGGAACAATAACCAGAGATGGAAAATTTAGAAAAAATAGATGTAATGAATTAAAAGAATGGAAATTATTAACAGTTAAGAGTTGACAAATCGTATCATGCCCATGGCTGATATTGTTACAGTAGCAACAGAGCTTCCATTGACACGAGACGTCTTCAGTGAAGTGAACATGAAGTCATGATTAATATGATTAGCTTTAATATAAAAAGTGCGTTAATTTGTCTAGAGCATGCATGCAACACTTTAACAGGCCTAATCTACACACAACTGTCTTCTATGTAATCACTAAAATAAGTCACAACCGAACGCTCACACAGCCACAAATCATGACTTTTTCATGTAAATCTGACTGTCTAACTTTAAATGTTCTCTGCTGTCTCCCTCTGTGTAGAACCAGCTCTCAGGTTACCTCTTGAGGAAGTTCAAGAACAGTAATGGCTGGCAGAAACTCTGGGTTGTTTTCACCAACTTCTGCTTGTTCTTCTACAAGACTCACCAGGTCAGCAGACCCGTCCTGACATGTATTATTTCTGCTAAAGAACAAGACATTTAAAAGATGTAACTGAGGCGAGCTGGTCTGTGTTCAGAAAGCGTTTTCTTTCCCTGTTTGCAGGATGACTTCCCGCTGGCTAGCCTCCCCCTGCTCGGCTACACGGTCAGCACCCCCGAAGAGTCCGACAGCATCCACAAGGAGTACGTCTTCAAACTGCAGTTCAAGTCCCATGTTTACTTTTTCCGGGCAGAAAGCGAGTACACCTTCGAAAGGTACGTGACTTGTTTCTAATTCCCAGAACGTTGTTGCACATTTCACAACTTTAAAGTCAAGTTTTAAAACTCGTCTTCACAGATGGATGGAGGTAATCAAGAGTGCTGCCAGCACTACGGGCCGGATGAGCCTGCTCATATCCAAAGGAGGTCCCATGGAGATAAACGGAAATTGAATTGAACATCGTGTATCTGGAGGCTGGGCCTCCGGGACATCAGAAAGACTGTCCAGTCTGGTTCTTACTGTAACGTTGAAGTGGAGTGAACTTTTGGACATTAACAACTGGAGACTGAAAGATGCTGCCAGTTTAAGTGTTAACATTTCTCAGCTTAAGGATTTAATTCTAATGGTCTGTGCTTTTTTTTTCTTGATTTAATGATGTAAATGATAACATTTGTTCCTGTATACAGGATACAATGAAAGGGAGACGTGTATATTTTGATCAGTTTTTTTGCATGTGTAGCGCTCTTTATATAGATTGATGGGGAAAATAATGTTTTATGGGACCAACTCCAACACAAAGGGCTTAAATTCAGGCTTTTTTTGGAGGACTTTTTCTCTTCAGCGCATGATCACTGAAGCTTTGTTGGGTACAGCACTGTGCTATGAGGAGGGACGAAGATGATTTACAGTATGTGGAAAAATGAAGTTACAGGATAATATGTACGTTGAAAGAGGCGGTGGTGCATGCGAGGCGGAGGCGAGCAGAAAGTTCATGGTATGTGGAAAGTCATGCGATTCTGCAGATGCATGGGAAGTTTTGAGAAATTCATGCTGCTGTCGGGAGTGACACCCAAGTGATTTTAATTTCAAACATTTCAAAAGGTTTTGAGAATCAACCCGGATGAAATATTACCGTAGGCAGTATTTGTTTGTAAAACTTTATTTGCCTGTTAATTGAAGGTTGTTTCAAGTGTTCAAAAGGGAGCTGCTTCTGCTTAAATCTTTTGATTAGTTAGACGACGTTATGGCCAGTTTGGTGCTACGTTTCTCTCTTTTAATATCAAATGTAATCCAATATATCCTGTTTTTATTTTTGCATAGGCATAACAACTTGAGGAAATACTGTGTAGTGTTTTACTTTGTAAAAGTTGCAGATTTTCCTTCTAAAAACAAACCAGAAGAACATATTTTGAAGTAATTGTACCTGGTGATGTCTTGGTGTGTGTCAGACTGTTTTAGACAAATGGGAGCTGACTTATAGGAGACACCATTGACACTTATTGTCAGTTCTATAGTGCGCTACATGCAACCATGGTATTACTTGGTATATATATATTTTTTTTTTTGTATGAAGACTGGAATCTTTACCCTCTGTGTGTGTGTTTGTGTGTGGGTGTGTGTGCGGAGAAGCCACTGGAGCTGTAACATGAGGTGATGATGGAGGTCATCTCCAAACCATCTTGACATTGTGTGTAAGAGACTGACTGTTGCACAGTTAACAATACAGTATGTTACTCCTATTTATTGTCTAGCCTGTCATCAGGGCCATGCGCCTGAATTGCCCTCATGTAGTCCTCATGTTATTCCATTGAAAACCTAACAAATAAAAATCATTCAATCACACTATCAGTTGTTTTTCTACTGTATTGCATCTTACCTGCAGGCATTTCAACAGAATAAGAAGCTACAGTTGCTCAATGATTACCACAACTGAAATTTTTCCTTTCCGTTTCATTTTAAACACCAGTTTGTATGAAAAAAAATCAGTTTCTCTTCTACACTTCTGTGTTTGGCTGTACACAAATCACTACACCGGACTCCCAGCCTCAGAGGACTTTAAGAACGGTGTTTATATTTGATGGCGCGGACGTGGGTCTTCACATTGAAAACGACCTGCATTCATCCACAAATTAAAATAAGTCAATCAAACTTAATTTTTGATTTCATTTTTTAAAAATTCAAAGTGCTGCACAGATGACCGACAAGCTTTGCATCAAGAGTTTGTCACATTTGAACTAAAGAAAAATAAAACCATCAGCGGGCACATCAGAAAATGTGTTTTAGTATAGTTCCTGTGAAGATATTGTTGTAATCTGCCCTTTTTCATGATAAAGCTTCCAATTACAGTTTCTCTGTAATCATGATCTGTGAGTCTGTTGAGCAGTCATAAACAAAACGGGGCATTCCTCAGGCATGCCCAAACAGTGTCAACAGTGGGTGTGGCAGCTTCCCCAGAATGACATTAATGCTCATCTGCCAAAGAAGTCTATTCAAACAGTTTTCTGTTAGGGAGTGGAGAAGGCGTGTAGCTGTGTGCTCTCTCTGTTGCTTTTATAACAAGATGGCTACACGGCATCTCCACATAAACTGTGGTGTTATGATCTAAATATTTATACAACCAAACGGCACAATGTATGCTTGTTAGGTGAATTTGCTGCAAGTGCTTTATACATTTACTCTTCTATCTTGTAGGTGTAGTGAATAGACAGCTTGCAGGGCGCTAAGTCACATTCCAACATGCTGGTTTAAAAGCCTTGTCATTGTTGGATTAGACTCTCGCAGAGGGAACACATAATAACTGGCCTTCCTCATCTGTAAACAATAAAATGAAAAAGCAAACAATCATGTGACTCTAGGCTTTCCATTCATTTCCTCAAAAAGTAGAACACCAGCAGGGCTGTGTAGAAATGCTGAGTCATCCAACCTGTACTTCACCAAATTTGCCTGTCTTTGTTCAAAGGTGACAAAATCTGCCCATGAGCATCTCTAATTCCCGCTGAGATAAACGTGTTACATCTCATTTGTTTAATCCAGGCTAGCTAGTTTTCTCCTCTGTCTCTAGTCTTTATGCTAAGCTAAGATGATCAACTGCTGCCAGTTACTTCATATTTGAACAGACAGAGAGTGGTATGGATCATCTCAATTAATCATTAATCGTTAGACGTGATGTCTCTGTGAATCTGATGAAGTCATAGTGATGCTTTCAGGGTTCAAGAAGAAGAGGAAATTCACAGCAGAAAGCCGGCGTTGGTAGCAAACTGGTAGCATGAAGACTATAATGGAAATATGTTTTTGGTTGCATTAGTAGATAGATAGATAGATAGATAGATAGATAGATAGATAGATAGATTACTTTATTGATCCCCCAAAGGGAAATTCTTGAACAGATTTTCTTTAGAGTTTACTTTAGAGTACCCCTTCTTTAATATCCTCTATAATTTATTTATTTATTTATAATTTCCCCTTTATGGAGTAATATATAGCATACTTTATATTCACTGTGGGTAGCATTTCACATAATAATAATAATTGCTTTATAGTTTGTACTTCATCAATAAGTACCACTCACAGATTAAAGATGATTTAGACAAAATTAATGTTTTATTTTGGAAGGTCTCCTGTAGGTTTCCTGTTGGAAAACATAGAATACTTTGAGTTGCGATGTGGTGTATTTTGCATACTTAAAAAAATCCACTTATGATTAGCAGCTGAGTTACTACTGCGTTCTCACTAGGTGTGTGTGTGTGTGTGTGTGTGTTACTTAACATTGACTTACATTCATTTCCTGGAGATGTACCCTAACCTTGACCTTGATAACCCACTCTTACTCAAGTCTGCACCTTCACTTACGTTTTGTCCCTAGATGGTACAAAGGTCCCCACAATGTGGGTGTGTAAACAGGTTCCTGTCCCCACAACATAACGTAATAATAAGTCCTCGATGATGCATGTGCATGTGTGTGTGTGTGTGTGAGTTGGTGGTGTGAGTTGGGATGGGGGCGGAGGGGCGGTGCTTGTTTTGGTCTGCTTATCTCCGCCTTTGGACTAAGTGCCCTTAGAAGGAAAGCCTGTCAGACTATAAACTGGGTGAATTTTTTTTTTTTTTTTTACGTGGCAGCAAATCTTCAGTTCATAAAAGTCTGTTATGAAAACAGCTTTTCTACTCAGTGACATGTCAGGATGCAGCCTGCTTAGGATAACATTGTTGGGGCGTATTAGCCTATTAATTATCGGTAAGTGTCATTTACTTTATTATAAAAGCACTGAGTGTAACTTAAAGTATCCATACATAACTTTTCTAGACTGGTGTCAAACTTTCTCTCGCCTTAAACTTCCTTTTCTCCAAACCTGCAGCTTCAGTAGTGTTGTGTGTTTGCGTCGGATTTCTTTATCCAGCCTATCAAAAGATGTCCACAAACTAATCCCTGTACTTGTTATGCAGGATAATCTCCAGAGGTCTTCCTATCTGCAAGAAACGAAAGGAGACAGAGGGGAGAGGACGTGTGCCGCTGTGCGAGGCGGTGGAGGCGGGGAGGTGAGCAGCTCAGTCCGCGGTGGTGGATGACATGGGCATGGAGATGTTGCGCCGCTCCTCTGTGTTTGCTGTTGAAGTGTTTGACCGCTCGCCCACCGACAAGGAGCTGGTGTCCCAGGCTAAAGCACTGTGCAGGGAGTACATTCACTCCAGGTTGAACCGTGCCGGGATAGGCTGGTCTAAGCCTGAACACGGACTGACTGCTTCAGGTGGGACTTTGGGGGAGATATCGTCGGTTCTGCTGTGGCTGGGTAAGTTTTGGGGATGATATACCAAATCATATGTGAGTTCAGCATTTAAAGACATAAAGTATACCTATAATATTCTCACAGGTTGTTATTAGAAGTATAATGAGGTGTTAACACTCAAACTAAAGTTATCTACATCTTGAGGTTGAGAGTTGAGCCATGAACTATGGGGGCGACCAAGTTGGGTTAACCAACCTCTATGTTTACCAGTACACCACTGCTTACAGAGTTCATATACCTACCATGGAGAACACAGTGGTCATGACGTTCGTATGTTTCCAGGAAATTTGGGGACCTGAACTGCATTTGTTCATATAAAGTCACACACAAAGAGCTTTTATAAGAAAGACTGTGTGTGGTTTGACCACGTTTAGGCCAAGAGAAAATGAAGCAACACAAGAATACAAAGAGCATTTTAACAATCAAGAGATAGAGAAGACAACAATCAAGACTTGAGAGAAACTGGGACATACAACAGTTTTTTAATTAAATTTTTTTTACAGATCTTTTTAAAATTATGTGCAGTGGGAGGTGTGGAGGTTTACGTATAGACTCAGTAATCCTGTTTATGATCCTGGTTACATCTCGTCATTCACAAACGTGTTGTAGGATGAACTTTCATTTTCACTGAGGAGATTCCCAGGAATCCCCAGAAAAAAAAAATAGTCACAAACTTTCATTTAAATAATATTTCCCTCCACATGGCTCCTCCCGTCTGAGCTTTCACATTACCACTTGTGGTTATTACCTCACCCCTAGTTTAGATAGTTATGCAATTCACTGGAAACTCAACAAAGACTACCAAAGACTGGGTAAACCTCTGAGCCCAGAATTCATTAAAGAGATGAAACTTTTGGACTACTGGATAAAAGGTTATTCCCGGGTACAGCAAAGCCTCCCCGCTCAAATGAAAAATTCAGGCGATATTAGATTTTAAAGGAACAAGAGCCACTGCTGGTGGGGCATTGATGGCCAGGGGGAAAGAATGGAATGACACTAAGTTGAGTGTAAAAACAACATTAATGTTATTTCTTGGCTAGCACTAGTTGCCGGGCAACCAGACAGTTTCTAGCTGTTTCCTCCTGCATCCTGCGTCTTTATGCTAAGCTAATCTCCAGCCACATATGAAACAAACAGACATGAGAGAGGTATCAAACTTCTCACTGAAGTCTCAGCAAGAAAGCAAATGAGTGTATTTGGTCAGTATGGTTTCACAGACACTCAGAGTGCTATTGTTTCTAAAACAAAATGTACTTTTTATATCTTCAGCAGATCAGAGGCTTGAGAAAAGAATAGTTTTTTTGAAATTATTAATCATAATCCACTAAAGAGCGACAATAAATGACAATAACTGATGTATGTTGAACTATTATTTAGCATTTAAGTAAAATGTTATGCTATTGTTGTAGTAGTACAAGTGGAGAAGAGTAATAAAGTCAGCCAAGTGACTCAGTTTTGTTATATAATATCGAACTGAAGCTAAAATCTAGCTAGTATTAGCTACCATTAGCCCAATGTTCATACCAGTAGGTTCAGACCCAGTAATAACTATAGCTATAGTAGAAAAAACACTGAGTATTGAATTGAGAGTGCTTTTTCTTTCTAATGAAGTCAACTATTTTGTTCTGTCGAACATTACATGGACTTGTTTTAACTGTGTGTACAGCCTAAATACAAAGCCAGAGGCACTACAAACAGTCAGTACACTTCTTCTTTTGATTGAGTTTACTCTCTTGTGTTTTGACCCGCAGGTGATGAGTTGGAGTACCTCCGACCCAACGTTTACCGTAATGTAGCACGACAGCTCAACATCACAGTTGCGTCAGAGAGCATCGTGTCAGATGCTTTCCTGGCTGTGGCCGCAGATATTTTCTCCACCGGTAGGTCCACATCAAAATCTGGTTGTATTGTAAATCATACCATGCGTACAGGCCTGGATCATGGGAACTATCTTTAGTGCTCTTTTATCAGGTTTATGTCTGAACATCACACACAGGGTTTGCCCTTTTTAGGGAAGTTCTTTATTTTGTTGTCATCGGGTAGGAGGAAGTTCAGAGCTTGAAGCAAATACAATACACTTACTGAAAGTTTGGAGAACTAATACTGTTGCTCCTAGTAATACCTCTTAAACACCTCTTAAAAATGAACCAATACCATGCTACTTTATCATGTAAACACCTCTTTTACAGGGTGACCACAGGACTCTTCAGTTAGTCAGAAACATTTTTTTTTTGGCGGTCATTATCCCTTTACAGGAAAGGAAACGTAGGGAACACATTCAGACCATATTAGGTTAACTTGTTGCTTGAGAGAGTGATTGTTACAGACAGTTTGGACCCCACCCAGGGAGTTCAGTCATGAACTTCAGCTGGCTTATTCCTCTGGGAATGTAACAAAGCGGTCTGCTGCAAAGATCAGGTTAGTCTAGTCTTTATGTATGTGCATGGTGAATGACTGACTTCACCAAACATATTAAAATTAAAGTACATCCTCAATCCAAACATGTTCTTATGGTTGCATAAGAGTTGGGTGTTTATTTATACAAATTGCAGTGTGCAGGTTGAAAATATAGTCTCAGTGATTACAGTGTAAATTTGAACATACAGTAGAGAGTCTAAACATGTCACTGTGTGAGGAGTGAAGAGGAAGTCGTGGGTAACAGTAGATTATAACCACAAATAACTCTAATGTGTATGAGCTCAGACACAAATGTCAGACACAGATAAACTCCAGCCAAAACATTTTCTCCCACATGTTATGTCATGCAGCAGTGTAGTATGAGATCCCTTTTTTAAACCTTTATTTAAAGCTGTTCTCGTCAATAGTTTCACATTAACAATGGATCAAATTACTGTGTGTAATGTGAAAGTTGTCGCTCACTGTGTCAAACCCACAGAGAAATTTCATCCGACTACCACTTCCCCTCAGCTCTATGGAGCATTTTAGCATCTTTTAGCTAAGTGTTTTAGTTTCATAACCCCCGACCTGGGCCTGGTTCAGTCTCACCACTTTTATCAGTGTCGTTTCCAGACATAGTTGGTCTGTTTTCAGTGAAAACAGCTTTGATAAGCCTGCTGTAAACTTCCTGTCCACTGCCAAATGCTAGACAGACAAAGTCATCAGCAAGTCCTACCTTAATGGGACACTTGCATGTTTCCTTTTTTGCCCTTACATTAAGAGAAGTTTTCCATCATAGACGCATCTTAATACAGCAGCTTAACTGAAGCACAACTTTTGGACTGTCTGTATACAGTATCAGCCAAGGCTCCTGGGGTGGAACCCTGTGTAAAGCCACAGTGATGATTTCATGGTTCATTTGTTGTCATTTTACAACACAGGGTTTCACAATGAAATGTCAAAGGGCACTAGACTGAACTTACACATTGAGGTCAGTTTACTAGTTATAAAGAGTACTACTCAGTCTGTGTCTGATGTCATCGGGGTTATCTCAACATGAACTTAATTATTTGAAGAGAATATTTGTATTACACACTGGGGATGAGGAGTTTGAAAGAGGTGGGCATTTAACAGCCAGGAGGGTTTAGTTGCATTATGGGAAATGTTGTGTAACATTTTTTAGAGCTTGACCCCTCACAGGAACTAAAAGCCAGAACATATCAGCCTCTGCTGCATAGATTACAACAGTTTTTTTAGACAGTCATAAGCTAAAAAGCAGAAATGTATAAAGAAAATAGGAACATAAGGAAATAACAAATATAAGCAAATAAAAAAAACGAGTGAGCAGTTTGTGTTGATAGGATTCGTTATCTTGTTAACACCCACACACTGACTTTCCTGATGACTTTCAAACATTCAGTTCAAACTGATTTGCATGGACATCTTGTGTGATGCACTCCCATTATTTGCATTTTATGAACTCATTCAGGACACTGAAAACTGAAGTACTATCACAATTATATAACAAAAACTAAAACTGTTTTTGCTCTGTTGCTTTATGCAACATCCCCTCATGCGTTATTCTTCATCCTTCTCCCACCTTATAACACATAACTGGTAGAATACTATCACTGCCAGTCTTCTCAGACCTTTTATTTCTGTTACAAGTCTTTCATGTTTTAGTTTCTCCTGTTTTTGGAGCACCTCGCAGGAAAAATGTAACAACGTACAGTAAGAGTATCATCCTGCAAATTCCAGATTGCACAAGAAAAACATGACCTCCGTTTACGAGATTCTAGAGACAGTTGCAGAAGATGAATGGAGTTCAGGCTCAGTTTTTATGTGTTGGACATGTAAACACTGCAAAACTAGTCTGAAGCTTTGACTGTAAATGGCATGGCGGCAGAAAGCTTTACTCAACATGTGAACTAAGTTGGAAAACTGATCTGCTCGCTAATCTAGCGAGTCGTACTGCCTGCCTGCTGCCCCCAACTTTGTGTTTTCTCAAATTATCAAACAAGTACAAACCTTTTTGCATTTGCATGATTTGGCACTCTGCATAAACCTTTGAGTGAGGATTCAGTTTTAGTTCTAACACTCCTACAACTTGTCTCCTGTCAGGTGTGACGTGGGGGAAAGTGGTTTCTTTGTACGCCGTGGCAGGAGCCCTGGCAGTGGACTGTGTTCGCCATGGTCATCCAGCGATGGTTCATACCATTGTCGACTGCATGGGGGAGTTTGTCCGCAAGAGCCTGACCTCCTGGTTGAAAAGGAGAGGCGGCTGGGTAAGAGAAACTTTTTTTTTTACCTGATTACTTGTTTGTGCGAGTGTTGCTGAAGATATAGATAACTCTAGTTTCACTGTGTTAAACTGAAGGTGGCATACTGGGTGTGGCAAAGTATGTCAAGCTCACTGTAAAATCACTTAACCCTTCCACACGTGCTTGTTGTAAGTCGCAGCATTAATATTATACCAGCAAAGTTCTCACATTTCTTTATATTTTTAGGTGTATGGGTATGCAATCTATATATGATTAAATTCTCAATTAATCGATTAGTCGTTAGGTCTAGAAAACATCAAAAGAGAATTCCCACCTTTGTCTGACTACAAATATATGACATTATTATACAGTATAAATGTGAATAAAATCATGAGATACAAATAAAATACTGATTAAAGATAAACATCATTAATTATTTTTATAATATTAGAAATTACATCAAAGAATGATCAGTGTAGAGTACTTAAAGGTCCAGTGTGTGATATTTAGGGACAGAATATGTCAGAAATGGAATAGAACATTCATAACTATGTTTTTATTAGTGTATAATCACCTGGAAATAAGAAGAGTTATGTTTTTGTTACCTTAGAATGAGCCTTTTATATCTACAGATGCCGCAGGTCCGCCATGTTGAGACGCTATGTTTCTACAGTAACCCAGAACAGATAAACAAAACACCGGCTCCAGAGAGCTTTTACAGTTTTTCGCACCCACCTTAGTTTCTCCTTAGTGCTCGGACAAAGATGGTGAGATGAAGGGGTTGCAATCAGCAGCTACACCGCTAGATGCCACTAAATCCTCCACACTGGTCCTTTAACCCTAGCAGATATGTCCCTGTAGGATATAAATATTAGATAACAGTTTTTGGCTGATGTGTGGTGTCCATATTTGTCTGGTTTTCTGGAACTTCTTTGGAAGTTGATGTGAACGCGACATAAGAATAGTTGGATCGAATCATTCTCCTGATTTAACTAAGATTTCACTTGAAATTGTTTGCTTTACAAACTAGAGCCACTGCCTCAGACAAAACAGTAGATGAGTCTTGTGTTGAATCCCGTTAATAGGAAAAGCCTGTCTGATAAAATCCTGCAGAAACAATAAACTCTGGGACAAGAAGGAACAAGGCCTGGCAACGTGCCTCTGTCTCTGCTCTGCTGGAAAGAGCATAACAAGTGAACAAATGAACACATGTTCTCAGAGGCATGGCACCCAAGTCAGTTTTGTTTTGAAGATAAGTGGAGTGTGACAAAAATGAAGAGCAGTGCATTGTATAACTGACCTCATGAACACAAATGAGTCCAATCGCTCACTGTAATATTTCTACACTGGGAGATGATGTTAGGAGGGAGACGTGCTTAGTGTCAGGACTGACACTTAACTGTGCTCTCTGTGGAATTTCATCTATGAAGGTTTTTTTAGCTATAAAAGTCCATTTTTGTAGATGTTGCTGAGATTACTGGAATCAAATATTTTTACCTCTTCTCATGAAATGATTGTGACAGTGTGATTTATTCCTGATTGATGAAGTGTCTCAAAACTTTATTGATATATATATATATATATATATATGTGTGTGTGTGTGTGTGTGTGTATATATATTTTTGGGAAATGTGACAGCTGATTCTCAGAATATTGACAAATCAGGGGTTTTTTTTCCTTTTCTTTTTTTGCATATTTAGTGTTGCACATAGTTTACTTGGTGAGCGTTGTGGCACTTTTATGCCTCTATTTATTTATTTGTCTCTTTATACATTTTATTTTGTTACATTATTATTACTACTATTATTGATTTATTATTATTTACTAGTTAGCTTGTCTATCTATTTATACATTTAACATGTTTTTTAGTTTCTTTTATTTTTGTCTATCTATTTATACATCTTTACATTACATTATTACATTATTATTACATTACATTATTATTATTTTATTTTTTTATTTTATTTATTTTTAACCTGCCTTTGGTGTTTCCTTAATGCAAAAATAGCGTCTCCACAGTTTGTCAGTTTGTGTCGTATAAAGGTGGGAGGCTATGTGTTTGTATGAAAAATGCTACCCAAATTAAGTCTGATTGATTGATTGATTGATTCATTCATTCATTCATTCATTCATTCATTCATTCATTGTGTCCTCTCTGTTGTTACAGGTGGATGTAACAAAATGCGTGGTGAACAGTGATCCCAGCTTTCGCTCTCACTGGCTGGTGTCGGCTGCCTGTGCCTTTGGACACTATTTGAAGGCCACCGTGTTGTACCTCCTCAGAGAGAAGTGAAAGACACAGACTGGACTCTGAGTGGACTTACCAGCGCTGTACACCACCACCAACACCAACACCAACACTTCACTAAAGCATCCACTGCTTTGGATTATGTTTACACTCATTTTTCACTGAGCCTTTATTGGTGAACACTTATCAGTTCACAGACTTTCCTCGCTTCTTCTGCTTCCTCTACTAGATTTTCTATTTATTGATGTGAATGTATAAACTCACCCACTGTTAATGTTTTTAGCTTTCGGGCAGAACTGCCTGTTTGGAAGTGGTTTGGCTGCACCTAGTGGTTGAAAATGGTAATGGAGAATATGGGATGCTGAGGACAGCCAAGAGGATTTACAAAAATCTTCACTTCTCACCTGGATGTGGTGAACCTGTAGTACTTGAGATCAGTCTCAGTCTCCAGATCACTTTTTGAAAGGTCTCATCTTGAAATCGTCTGCATTTCCACTTGGACTTAACTCAGTCTTGGACAAGGAGAACTCAAAGAGGATTTTATTTATTACAGCAGTATGTAAATTCTGCAATCTTTTAGAAAATGTATTAGCTACCTAAGTAGGCCATATACTGGTCTTGGTCTTGGTCTTGCCCTGCTTTGGTCTTGATTTGGTCTTAAACCCTCAAAGTCTTGGTCTCGATATACTCAGGTCTTGGTCACTACTTGGTTTCGGCTTAGGTGTTCTTGACTACAACACTGGGACCGACATCTAACTTTGTGGAGATTGGTGGTTAAATGTTAAATCTCTACCAACAGCTGTTTCTTCATGTTATTCTGTATCACAACAGAAGAGAAGAAAAAACATGAAATATGTCATAAAAAGTTTGCCTGTAAGATAATTCAAGTTCAACAACCTCTTTCATTAACTTATTAATGTTGAAATTAGGGCACACCACCTTAAATTATAAATTATGCTCTTTAGCTATTAGGGGGAGTGCTGCAGGATCTTCCTATAATTTTCGTACAGTCCCTCTTGAGTCGGATGAATTGAGCCTACATTTACTTCACGTGTGTATTTCAGAGTGCACTATAGACTTAATGCAACTTTTTCTCTCTCTTCATTGTTCACTGTGAGGCACGTGTAATATATCGCTGTGGTAAGTTACAGTATGTTTTCTCTGAGTTCGAGCACTTTGATAACATTTCAATTATAAGTAGAATTTATTCCATGAATAATGTCATTTTATGAGGCAGGTAGCACTAGGAGTCCTAGAAAATAAACAAATGTTTGTAAGTCATCTGCAGCTGTAAATATTAACAATAATAAATTGTTGTTGTGTTAACTCTGCTGTGGTAAATGTTGATTGATTGTTAATAAGCAGATTTTTTAGCAGCTGTTTTCCAGAAGGTAAGTGGACATCCCAGCTGATTTAAGGATTGAAAGCTGAGTAACGAGAATTTGAACAGTGTGTTAATATGAAGTAGCTGTAGAGGGTGTGATTTTGTGTTTTATAAACCCAGATGTTTTTTATGCAGTAATGGTAATTAGGCAATGAAGTCTGGCTCTTTGCATTTAAAGCTGTGTCCACTGAAATTTATGAGTGAAAGTAATCTAAAAGGTCTGTGCCAGATGTTTGTGGGCTTAACCACAACTTTGTGTAGTTATCTTGAAGTGTCCGCGCTATTTTTCAATTAAATTAATCAAACAAAATGTAAAAAGTTTCAGTTTTCTCGAGTCTGTCTGTAGTGTCTCAAAAAATGAAAGTGAACATTTGTTCGTTTTCCATAACCACTTAACCTCATCAGGGTCACAGAGCTGGATCCAATCCCAGCTGACTTTGGGAAAGAGGCTGGGTCTTTGGACTGCTGGAGGGCAGAACATGCAAACTCTGCACAGAAAGTGGAGCTGAAAGGCCCCAGCCGTGGAGCTTGATCCCAGAACCTTCTTGCTGCACCATCACGCTGCCACCTGCAAGTTAACAATCTTTCTACATCTACAACAGAAAAGATGTCAACATTTTTGGCCTCCTGGGATGTGTTTTGGTTATTTGTGAAAATAGATGGACGTCATACAATAACGTCAACTCTTTATTCCCTGTATTTTATTCATTTGTTTGACCTCAGCCTTAGTCTGAGCACCATTTTTGGATGTTTACAGTAAAGTATCCTTTGGATGGAGGAACTAAAATAAAATAGGGCCTTGGTACCAAATTAAAGCATCAAGGTTTTCATGTCCAATGCATTTACGGTCTGTTACGATGTGTTCTGTGTACTCCTCACAGGATTTGATTTGATTATACACTTTTTTTCACAGCAGCCATTTTGACATGAAATAGTAGGGTCAACACAGCTGTTTCCAATGATACTAATTAAGGTTCAGTTCCATTTATTGCAGCAGAAACTTTCCAGTGAACCAACATGCAGCACAGCAGCAACCTGTTTGACCTGAGCAGTTGATTACTGAAGGTTTTAACGGTTGAAACTGCAAGCCATAAAGCCTTTCAACAGCAACACCATGTTGACAGATGTTTGTGTGTAATGTGTGTCTGTGTGTGTTTGTGTTTACGTCTAAGGTCAGCTAACACCTCGGTGTAAAAGATTGTATTTACAGACTGCAAAGAATAAGAGATGGGTGACACACTGAAAGGGTGTTTGTTGCCACCTAGTGGTTGGATGAGAATCACCGTACACCACTGACAGAATAATGTACTGTAAATGACTCAGTTTGTTCACTAAATTCACTACTCTGTGATTTTTGTTCATGAACTGGCATAGTGCAGTTTTAGAAAAGACAGTTTCTGTCACCAAGTTGTTGCTAATTGGAATAGCTGGCGCTGCACTCTTCTGCCTGAAGACGGCAATATCTGCAAGACTGTAGCCTACGCTGGTGAACGTTGCCCTCAACTTGGCGAAATGTCGTTACTACAGTCTGTCAGCAGCAATCACTCCCATCTTTTCCCGTCTGTCTGCAAGCCTTCAACGTATTCTCGGCCACACACTTCCAAGCGGTCATACTTTCTCCTCTTTCCTTCACGGACAGCGCTGCTCCTCACTCTGAACTTGCGGCCGTTTTCACTCTTTCATAACACAAGAAATACCAGAGCTGATGGGACTCCTGACAGGATATAACCCAGGGCATTGGCACCACGACAAGTCATCACAGGAGGTGATGATGAGCCATATGGCATCAAGACTGACCTGGGTTGGAGCATTGTTGGCAGCGCACCACAAGTCGCAAGGTTGACAGAGGTAACAGGTCTGTGCCATCGAGTACTGGCAAAGAGCTTCCACCATAGACACCAGCCACTGTCATCAGAGCTCTCAAATCAGACTTCAGAGATACAAACCCTGGGGAAAAGAGCATATCACAAGACGACATACAGTTCACGCAACTACTAAATGAGAGACCAACAGAGACCTTCAGAGACTTACAGAGACCTACAGAGACCAACAGAGACCTACGGAGACTTACAGAGACTTACAGAGACCTACAGAGACCAACAGAGACCTACGGAGACTTACAGAGACTTACAGAGACCAACGGAGACCTTCAGAGACTTACAGAGACTTACAGAGACCAACAGAGACCTACGGAGACTTACAGAGACCAACAGAGACCTTCAGAGACTTACAGAGACCAACAGAGACCTTCAGAGACTTACAGAAACTTACAAAGACCAACAGAGACCAACAGAGACCTTCAGAGACTTAGAGAGACTTACAGAGACCAACAGAGACCTTCAGAGACTTACAGAGACCTTCAGAGACTTACAGAGACCAACAGAGACTTTCAGAGACTTACAGAGACTTACAGAGACCAACAGAGACCTTCAGAGACTTACAGAGACCAACAGAGACCTTCAGAGACTTACAGCAACTTACAGAGACCAACAGAGACCTTCAGAGACTTACAGAGACCAACAGAGACCTTCAGAGACTTACAGAGACCTTCAGAGACTTACAGAGACCAACAGAGACCTTCAGAGACTTACAGAGACTTACAGAGACCAACAGAGACCTACAGAGACCAACAGAGACCTTCAGAGACTTACAGAGACCAACAGAGACCTTCAGAGACTTACAGCGACTTACAGAGACCAACAGAGACCTTAAGAGACTTACAGAGACCAACAGAGACCAACAGAGACCTTCAGAGACTTACAGCGACTTACAGAGACCTTCAGAGACTTACAGAGACCAACAGAGACCTTCAGAGACTTACAGAGACCTTCAGAGACTTACAGAGACTTACAGAGACCTAAAGAGACTTACAGAGACTTACAGAGACCAACAGAGACCTTCAGAGACTTACAGAGACCTTCAGAGACCAGCAGAGTACAATACTTGACAGAGCAACTCTGGAGTAGATGGAGGAAGGAATATCTGGCAAACATAACTCGAAGACAACGCTGGCATTCTTCAAGAAGAAATGTGAAGATTGGAGATATCGTCATTGTCAAAGAGGAAGAGATTTCCCGCAATGAGTGGAGACTTGGAAGAGTACTTGATGTTTGCAAAGATGAAGATGGACTTGTGCGAAAGGCCACAGTACAAATAGGAAATAGAAAGCTAGGGAAGGAGGGTCAACAACTTACTCACCCATCTATTCTTGAACGTCCTATTCATAAATTAGTTGTGCTTGTGGAAAACAACTAAAATGAGTTCTACAGAGCTAATATCTAAACACTCAGTGGTGTGGAAGGTTTAACGTGCTAGTTTAGAGATAACTTTGGTTTTTTGAAATTACTAGATTTATTTCCATAAAGGTAATCATAAATCATAGTAATTTTGTGGGAGTGTAACTGTCCTAGAGACAGGTTTCTAGGTATGTTGTTAATACCGTGAGTAAACTTGATCGGTTTGTTTGAGCGCCTAACTGTGGCGATTTTTGCTTTTGTTTCCCAGCATGCACTGGTCACTGGTTGCTATGGTTGCAAATGTACTAGCAACGCGGAGCGGCTGGAACGGAGCGTTTAACGTGATTTCTAGGGGCATAACCTTTTATTTATTTATTTATTTATTTATTTATTTATTCTGCATGTGGTCCAGGAGGCGCAAACGGTAATGATATCTCACTTAGCTATTTTGTGTGTAATACGAAGGTTTATTTGTTTAATATTGAACGATGTAAATGTTTCTGTGATTTCGTCTGAGATTACTTTCTGTTATGTTAACATGTTTGAGCAACGGACACTAGCACATTAACCTGAAACTGTTTGTATTCATATTTCTTTGTAGTTTTCACGGTATTTGATGATCAGAGAGGGAGAGAGGGAGAGAAATAAAACGTCAAAAGACATCTGTATGATTCGTGGCCATCCTTGCATTGGACCAGCGTAGTTACAATATCGATCTTTTATGTCCTTTAGTCTGTCACCCTACACTGTTTTCAACGGGACGATACGTTAGCCGCTGCTGATTGGTTAGGGCAAAAATAACCCCGCCCTTCTCAGATCTTATTGGATGTTGTACGACGAGTCCCGCCTCTCTCCAAATTCCACAGCAGGTCTCTCTTCCCATTGGTCCAGCGGGGTCAGAGTAGAGAGAACAACAAACAAGATAGGGTGAAGACCGTCGGGATGGATGCAGGTAAACGAGATTTTATAGTTAAAATAACATTTATTCTCTCTCCCATAACGAGCTAGTCTGGCTTTAAATTAATCACAACAAGGCAGGTTCACTCCTGGCGACAGATCCGCTCTGTCACGACAGGATTGTCAACTCCAGCTGCCAGTCTAAACACTGCTTTTGTGGCCTCGGTGACGTTAGCCTGCTAAAGTGATGACTAAAGCTAACTGCTAACCAACGTTAGCCTGCCGTTGTTGCCATAAATGTGGTGGATTTCCCGCTTTGACAACGGCGTGACTATCTGTACCTGTGTGCAAATGTCACCTGTGTTGATGTCAGTTAATGTCTCTTTATAATGTGCCTTTTTTTTCTGTCCTTGCGTTGACTGTTTACGCCAACGTTATGATAACGCCCTGGATGCACTGTCACCATCACCATCAGTTAGTAGGCTACTGTTAGCACCGATGAAAGCGGTTATATCGTGTGCATATTGAACAATAACGAACAGACTTATTGTTTTATCTTATTCGACTGCAAGTACACACCTTAATTCTTTAGCTGTGAAGCTGTAAATCACAGCTGTCTGCGTCCAAGCTGACTAACTGACAGGTAGTGAGCTAACTTTTCCTGTCTGTTATTAGCGAGTAATGTGTAAGAAACCTGCTTTTTTTAACTTTATATTCATGTAAATACACTTTCCAGTGTGTTATAACAGGCACAAAATGGCCAAACTCCGATTTTTCTTGTCTGTCATAAGAGGAAGTGTCCCCTGTAATGGTGTCCCATTACTGTTTTCCCCACTTTTATACCTGGCTGTGAGCCTAGTGTTTTTCAACTGCAGTGACAAGCCTGCAAACGCACACTGTTGCTGTACTTTATACTTTATTTAAGTCACCACTGCAGTACTTGTTTAAGTACTTACTCACGGTTGGAAAGTGTGAATCATTTTGTCACAAAAAAGTCTGAAAGATTTACCAGGCAGGGTACTACAATAACACCATTCAGATGCATTATGGGAAATGTAGGATTCAGTGTTTTTGAGGGGGGGTTTTTTTATCCATAAAAAGGACTAAAAGTGAAGATATCCTGGCCTCTGATGCAACAAATTTGACCGTTCTTCAGGCCTCCAACTGATGAGCTGGATTATTCCACCAGCCACTTTACAAACTTTAAAAACTCTTTTTACAAACCCAATTCAGTCAATTGCTGTACACCATTCAAAAAACTGTTTACAATACTGTTGTATACATCTTTTATTATTGATAGATCTCACTGTTTATACTGTTCATTCTGTTTATACCGCTGAATCCTTCTATATTTGCCATATTTATACTGTTTATATCTTTTAGATTTGCCATATTTTTCTTAGATATCTTTTTAACTTGTATATATTTTTCATATTTTATATTTCATGTATCTTGGTGTTTGCACCAGGGATATGAGGGAAATTAACGACTTGACTTAAAATAAGTTTTTCAGGCTTGTCAGTAAAGTGTGTTTGTGTTACTATGACATAGCACTCTGGAGGAACTTTAAACTTGATACTTTATTTTTCCCACAGGGAGATTCCTCTTTCACTTGTTCCGTTGCATATTAAATGAGGCATAAGTTAATCTACAAAAACAATCATATTGAAAATGGTAGGCACTTTTTAAAGATGGGTGTTTATACAACAGCCTTCCAGGAAATGGCTGGAATTCTTCTCCTCTCGTTTGACAGATATACTCACTTTCAGTAGCTGCAACAAGTAATTAGTTGTCAACAACCTGACAAGCAGCACAAGCAGCACGACAATCTTCTCTGTAAATTCCTCACATACCTTCCAGTTGACTTTGTTCCTCTTTTGCAGCTACCTTGACATACGACACACTTCGCTTTGGAGAGTTTGAAGATTTTCCTGAGACCTCAGACCCTGTGTGGATCTTAGGGGAAGAATACAATGCACTCACAGGTAGGACACAGAGAGAAACAAACTTAAGTTACTAAGAATCATATTAGCAAGTATACACTTTGCTCTGTGGGTATATTGTAATTCTGTGATTTCTGGTCTTCGTGTAGAGAAAGATGAGATTTTATCAGATGTCACTTCACGACTGTGGTTCACATACAGAAAAAACTTCCCACCAATTGGTAAGTGAAGAAATCTGTGTTTTATTTTAGCCCCTCAACTACACTTGATGACATTTGAGTCACGCATGTTTCATGAATGTGTCACAGGTGGGACAGGACCAACATCAGATACAGGATGGGGATGTATGCTGCGGTGCGGCCAGATGATCCTTGGCGAGGCCTTGGTGTGTAGACATTTAGGCAGAGGTAAGACAACTTTTAAGAAACACAAAGATAGATAAGATAATATCTCCCTTAATTGTAGATATATATGTGTGTGTGTGTGTGTGTGTGTGTGTGTGTGTGTGTAGATGACACCAGATTTTATCAGTGTGTGGCACTAACAGCTCTTCTCCAATGAGTAGACTATACCAAACAGAGCTTGTATTAAACAGGCTTCATAACTGGCGTTTTGTTCTCAGAGTGGAGATGGGCCAGAGGCCAGAAACAAAGAGAAGAGTACATCAGTATTCTCAACGCCTTCATTGACAAAAAAGACAGCTATTATTCCATCCATCAAATTGGTAAGTAGTGAGTGTCAAGCCTTTCTAATTATATCGAGGACTCACTCAGACAGCCCTAAAGGAGTTTCCATAAAAGTGTTTCTCTTATGTTTCTAAATGCTGCAGCCCAAATGGGAGTTGGAGAGGGAAAGCCTATAGGCCAGTGGTATGGACCAAACACAGTTGCCCAGGTTCTAAAGTAAGTACTTACTTAAAGAAGCTACACGTTTCAGTTGATTTAAGATTTAGTTTTTTAGGACTGCACCTAGTTTTATTTTATTATGGATTACTCTCTTTTTTTTTTTTTTGCAAATGCAAATGGTTGCCACATATTCCAACAGCCCAAGATGACGTGCTTTTCTTGGCTAAGATAAAGTCCAAGATGTTTGAAGTACATGGATATAAAAATGTACAAGTATAGCAAACCCAAGTAGCATTTTTGCTTAATAATTTAAGATTAAAGGTGCCCTGCAGAGTTTTCTTGTAATCAAATAAAAGTTATGTTTACATTCAGTGTTTCTCACCTAACAAATGTGTTGAATGCATTTTCTTCCGTCCTTTTTCATTTCAAGTCATGCAGTTTTCACATCCATGTTCTCCAGCTTGCAGTTTTCTTTTTCACTGCCTTCGTGGCCACATGGCTACGTTTATTAGCACATTAGCACTACCGATAGTTAGTGAGTGCAATAGTGCGAAAGTGGCAGCAGGAAAGTGCATTCTTGCGCTCGAGCGCGATACAATGATGTCTTTCTTTTTCACTCTCACCATGTATTCATCCATCCCACTGTCAATGAACAACAAAAAGACAAGATGCTGCTGCACACTGAGGAGGTTTAAAAACAATTTAAAGAAACGTCTTTCCAATTTGGTAAAACACAGACGCGTGACCGTCTCAATGTGCTGCCCTGCTTTCAGGAAGCTGGCCGTGTTCGATACGTGGAGCAGACTAGTTGTACACGTGGCGATGGACAACACTGTGGTCATCGAGGAGATCAGTGAGTGTGGTTGTGTTGCAACTTTTTTTTTGTTATCATCATCAGTCAGTCAGTTTGTACTCCAGGTTAAACTGTGGAACATCTGTGTTTGTTTACAGAAGTAGTATTTCAGCTAAATCTTGTTATTATCACAGAACAACGTTTCTGGGTTTCAAATGTTACAACAAGTTCATCCAACAACAGTATTTTGTACTTTTCCATGTGCAAATGCAAGTCTTTGAGTTGAAAGCTTCCATTAGATTGATTGTAGTCTTAAATTAACATAAAGTAGCTGAGTGGTCAGTGTCAGTATTTTACGAAGGCCACAAATAGATTAATTTTCTCACTGCAGAGCGCCTCTGCATGCCGTGGCTGGACATGGCAGGAGCCTGCGCTGAACCAGAGGGAGTGGGAGAGCTCAACGGTTGCCTGGAGGGGGCGTGCGCCCTGGCTGAGGAGGAGACGGCTCTGTGGAAACCTCTGGTCCTGCTCATCCCCCTCAGGCTGGGCCTGAGTGATATAAATGAGGCCTACATTGAAACCCTCAAGGTGAGGTACTTCCGCGTGTATCACATTTTAATACACAGATCTGGAGATTGTCACCGTTAAAGTTGATGTACAACTTCATTTTTTTCCCCTCTACATTCTGGTCAATCCTGATGGCAACAGACTTCATGTTACCTGGTTTGTGACCTTCTGGGTGTACTTGCTGTAGATTTACCCACATTGCGAGTCACTTAAGAAACTGAACTTACACTAATGATCTTAAAAAAAAACAACAAAAAAAAACTGTACACTTTATAAAATAATAATGAAATTCATGTCATTTGTAGCTAATTGGCCAAAAACAGGTACCTGAATTACCACTGAGACAAAGTCAGCCACAGCTGGGATGAGATAAACCCTCTTGTCTCTTTTCACAGCAATGCTTCATGCTGCCTCAGTCCCTGGGTGTTATTGGGGGAAAACCCAACAGTGCCCATTACTTCATTGGTTATGTCGGTATGTCTAGTCTCTGTGTTTGTGAAATAAACACTCAGCTGTGCACTGCACACTCATGCTCACCACATTAATTCTCCTCACACCAAGAGAACAGTCTAATTGTACACATACTTCTTTTTTTTTCCCCTCCCCCCAGGCGAGGAACTCATCTACTTAGACCCACACACCACTCAGCCTGCAGTGGAACCATGCGAAGACGGCCAGGTCCCCGATGAGACGTACCATTGTCAGCACCCACCCTGCCGCATGCACATCTGTGAACTGGACCCATCCATCGCAGCGGTAGGGAGAGTTTTATAGTGCGGAGCTGTTGTATCTCAAACTAAAGCTCGCTGTTAAATGTGAGCAGGCTGAAACATTTTCACAGTAACTCAGATGTTCCATAGCTGATTGTTTTCTGGTTTCCGCCAGGGCTTCTTCTGTAGAACAGAGGACGAGTTTGATGACTGGTGTATGCGCATAAGAAGGGTATGTTTCTGTGAACACTGCTCTTTTGTTGCTCCTTCATAGCAGTTAAATCATTTTCCTTTCGGGGGAGGGGGGGGATTTGTACAGGATAAAAATGATGTCATTTTCTTCCAGCTGTCGTGCAACAGAGGCGGCCTGCCCATGTTTGAACTAGTAGACAGTCAGCCCTCTCACATGGTCAGCGTGGATGCCCTTAACCTTACTCCTGGTGAATGAACTGCTTTTTATTTTTGCATTAATATATTCCAGAAATCCAGTTAATGATGATGAATTTTAATGTTTTTTTTTTTTCTTTTAATGTGTTGACCCTCACTTCACAGATTTCTCGGACTCGGACAGGTTGGAGCGGTTCTTTGACTCGGAAGACGAAGAGTTTGAGATCCTTTCCCTGTGAGGAACATACGGACAATGATTTACTGTTCTCGACAGTTGGCGAGAGATTCTCTGTCTCTTCTCTGTATCGGAAGGGAAGCCTGAGGGGATGAACATTAACTGGAGACCTCTTGAGCCAGTCCAGCTCCAAATGGTGTAGTCCGTGTGTGTCACACAGCGTTCTTCTCAAACAGCCACTGAATGCTCTCTGTATCCAACATTGAGACTGCCTGGTGGAAGCCGTAGCAGCAGCTCAGGATAAATTCTGTATGCACATTTTCACATACATGTGTTTCCATTTGAGTCTTAACACTTTAAATGTTTATTCTGAAGTGATATGGTGCCTTTCCCTGACTCCATAAGTAAAATTGCCATAACAGTTTTATGTTGTATAGAAACATGATGCCCATGGCTTACGCGGTTTGTCACTAATAACTGAAGTCTGTAACAGCCTGTAATGAAACCAAATTAAGTCAAATCTGCAGACAAGTTGTATTAATTGTTCATGCAAAGTATCCTTGCCAAGTCTAAAACATATACACTAGTTCATTTGAAGATTATTTATTTAATCAACACAATATATAGACAGGTGGAAAAAAAAACAAACAATAGACCATGTAAGAGGATTCAAAACTAAAAATAAAATCAGAATATGATGGACAATCGTGCTACTCAATTGGTATGAAATAGCTGAGGCATTTCTATTTGCAGTTAGTAAAGTAGGCTGTTGTGTGCAAAAGTGTCATGTATTTTCTATACCAACAGACTGCTTCACTTCCAGAGCTCTGCAAGTGCCTGGTTCTGAGCGCAGTTCATAGCATTCAGGCTGTGGGTCATGATGTCCTTGTGCACATCCTCAACACTCTGAGAAGCATCAATTACCTAGAACAGACAATTTAGATGACAAGCTGTTTATTATTATTGATTTAAATGACACCCAGGAATAGATCTACAATCCAGACCTGCGTCATACCTGCCAGTTTACTGAACAATCCATCATCAGCTGTTGAAATTTGTTTTGAACCGCTCTTTGGAAATCACTCTTCTCATATCTCTCTTCTCCAAACTGGCCCCTGAGAGCTGCCTCTGACGGACTGAGCTGGAGAAACATAACAAGGTCCGGCTTTGGCAGTCCCACATCAGGTGACTTGCACCAGTCCAGGCAGAAACCCTAAAAAGGAGGTGAACATGTCACGCTTTCTGTTGCTTCACACACACACACACACACACACACACACACACACACACCTGATAATATGGCCTGATGGATGCAGAGTTTGAAAGGTTGAGAAAACACTCACCGGCTTGGCACTGGTGAAAGCTACTCCAGAGAAGGCGTACCGGTCTACCACCAGAGTGGTGCCTTGCTCCAGCTTCTTCTTCATTAAAGGCCTGTGGTCAGAATCACTTTATTATGCTGCATAAGAAAATATAATATCAACGCTCATGACAAAATTGGTGTTTGCATCATTGCTAATAAAGGCAACTGCAGAGGTGGAAAGAAAAGTACATTCACTCAAAGTTCTGTTCATTTTTAAAAGGATGAACCTGGTGTATTAGTTGTTGTCAACAAATCCCATGAAAAGACCAAAATCATGAAGTCAACAATGTGCTCGTCTCTCAACACTTTGATTTTCCTGCCCTGTCTGTGGCTTGAATTTCTTAAATCTTTAAAAACGAGACACAAATATATAGTTTAGTTTTTCAGATAGAATAAAAACTTTCCCGAAACAGCTGAGTACTTGTTGGGGACTTTATAGTAACATATCAGGATGGTTAGATCAATACCTAACCATCTCTTAACTCCCAATAAACTATTGTGCGCATCGTAATTTCCCCCAGTGCGACTGTGGCTTCTAATAATGAATATGATAATTCAGGCTCTTGACTACACAGACAATATTTGCTGGCAGGATAAAAGGTTTTGGTTGTAACGTGAAATTTGTTGACTATATATATATATATAACATTGAATTAAAAGGGACATGCTGAATATTTCAGTCCACACTACATGCAAAACATGCAATAAGTCAATCACAAAAAAGTTTTGAACATTTTGTTTGTCAGGTAAGCATTGGGGACGATGTGTAATCCACACCAACAATTATAATCGGGACTTTTTCAGGGTAAAACGTAGCGCTGGTGAGGTTTGTAGATGATCTGTTCACATTGTTTTTGAAAAGTCTTCAACAAGACAGCACAAGGCTTTAATGTAACTTTTCAATGCTTTGAATACCATGAACAAAGTTCCACTTCGATCTTTAAAGTGGGTAAATCCTCCTAAATTAGTAAACTCTTACAAACCGACTCTTTGTGACAGCTGACATTTTGACTTGTCATTGCAGGAAAAGCACAGGTAGATTAAGTGACATTAAAAACAAGCCAGCACACTCAGTACCAGGAACTGAGCTGAATACAATGCGGCCATTATTGATGTTAGTAAATGGGCTTTTAACAGGACGTCATAGTCGATATAAGCCTACTGTGGTTCCTGCTTTATTTTCATGAATAAAAACATTTCAGTAACAATATCACAGTGTGTGTATATAACTATATATTATTATATTATATTTATGACCATTTGTTGGATAATTTGGTAGTTTATAAAACACCATAATGTCCTAATTTTTACCTTTAAAACGCGAGGAATGCGACAGGTGTGGCCCATGTCCTGGATACGTGTACTGCTGTCAAGCCAGCCGTCTCTCGTTTTCGCGTAGTCAAACCAGCAAGTCGCTCCAACATTTCAAGTGCGCCCTTACTGCCGACTTTATGGCAAATACTTTGAGACAACTAGGGAAAGTCAGCGCTTTGGCTAGCTTACTGCAGCGTGTGGAAACTTCCGGTTTTCAAAATAAAACGTGGGGATTAAATGTATTAAAAGTTTATTTTAAAAATATGAGGAGTGTTAAGATTTGATTTTTTTTAATTTTTTTTTTAAAGAAAGAGGTGTGTCTCATTAAACAAGTATGATCCTGCACTGATTTTGAGCCAATAGGTCACATGACCTGGAAGTTATTGAACTGCTATACTATATAATATAATGCTATAATTTTATAATACATTTCATAATGTAAATATGAGCATTATAGCTCAATAACTTCAAGGTCATGTGACCTATTTGCTCAAAATCACCTAGGACAGTAGAGCTACACTTGCTGTATGAGACACACCTCTCCTTATCGCATTTTAACACTTCTCATATCTTTTATGAATTTTTAATACATTTCATAATGTAAATATGACTTCACTCTTCTCATATTTTTAAAATAAACTTTTAATACGTTTAAGCCACACGTTTTATTTTGAAAACCGGAAGTTTCCACACGCTGCAGTAAGCTAACCAAAGCGCTGACTTTCCCAGTTGTCTCCAAGTATTTACCATAAAGTCGGTAGTAAGGGCGCACTTGAAATGTTGGCGCGGCTGGCTTGACTACGCGAAAACGAGAGACGGCTGTCTTGACCTCAGTAAAATGTCAGCCGTGAAAAACTGTGTATTGTTAACACTGCTGTCACTTAACATTTATAAATACAGGACTTTGAACTCGGTGTTTTTTTTTTTTAATAGTATTTGGTTGCTACTTGAACTAAGTATTTTAGGACTCTTACACCATTTCCCAGCGGTTCGCAGAGAACAGCAGATGCACCGTGTGGTCCTCCAAGTCGCTTTTGTTCTCCAGGTAGGCGCTTATCAGCTTCCCAATTGTCGTGGTCCTGTCTGCATCAAGAAACAACAACATGGCTCGTTACATTCATGTCACACACCTGAAAGGTTAAACCCAAATCAGGTTAATGCTAACGTTCAAGTGACAGCGTCTCACCGGGAAATCTCATCATCTCTGCCGGTCGTCCGCTCTGCTGCAGCGCCTCAAATAGCTTCTTGCACTGCGTCGTTTTTCCGGCTCTGTCTACTCCCTCCAGCACGATGAGAGCTCCTCTTTTACACGCCATTACTGCGCTCTGTCTTGATGATGATGATGAACTTATGATCAAACAGACCGTCTCCTCACATTTACCCGCCTTTTACTGAAGCAACATGTCAACAAGGAAGTACAACTACGCACTTCCTGTTTCATCAGTTGTTGTTTTTTTTGTTTTGTTTTTTGTAAATAACTTTATTGAAATAAAAGACACATGGACTGACACGCAAACATTTCTACACGTAGCACATGGTAGCAACTCCTAAATGATAACGTCGGAACATAAAAAAAAAATAAAAAATAAAATTAATTATAACAAAAAATGTACATACATGCATATTTTTTTATTTCTTTTTATTATTTGATTACACATGCCATTTACACTGTTAAAACATACTGTTCACATAATAAATAAATCCAGGGCCGTTTCTAGCTGTTTGGGGGCCCTATGCAAGATGCTATTTGGGGCATCCTATTTTGTCAAACTATGACCTTTTCAGACGATCTGTGACGATGCAACAGTCTGTTACATTTTAATACCGATGTTTCAGGTAGGAAGAAACATTAACATGCAACACTGCAACCCCTGATTGTGGTATGTATAACCACAAGTCTGACAGAAATCAGCAAAAGCTATTACCTTGAATAAAAATTCAAGAAACCAGCAGCATCTATTTTAATGTGCAAACAATGAAAACAAACCAACAATAAGAATAATAGTTATGTTGCAGGAACAATATGTAACTGTGCATATCACATGATCGCACTACTTTGTGTTCATGATCTGTATGATCACAGTCTTATGTTTCCATTATCTCCCTCTGCCGACACGTGACGTCTACAAATAAAGACAGGTATGTTTAATCCTCCCAAAATTCATTGAGGCTGAACTTGCAGCTTGGGGGGGCCCTATGTATAAACCTATGTATATAGGTATTTAGTCGTGTTGTTGACCGATTTAAGTCAGAATTTTGAGAGTTCAGTCCAGTAAGTATTTGAATTACACATATTGTGCTATAAATATGACCTCCCTCTACTGGTTGAAATCCCGCTTTTTGCAATTTAATTTTGCGATTGGCTGATCTGGAGGCAGGTGACATATATGGTGGCAGCTTTCATCACCAATCAACCCAGAGTCCTCATCCTCTCCTGTAAAATCAACGTCTCCTGACTCTACGGACTGCGGCCTGCAGCTGTTCACAGCTGATAGGTTAAATTAGCTCTGACTGCCGGCAGTTGAATTCTTGACACACTAAGTGGTGGTTAATCTGTCACTCCCGTTACCTCCCACATCACACCCTACGTACACTTTAAAGGGCAAGATTCAAACCTTGTTGAACATATATATTTTAACCACAGCCCAGTGTGTTGTTGAAAAAAAGTGCTTTATTTTGTTGTTGGTTCTGATAGCGGGACAAAAAGCAGACAACATGTTTGACATTTTCAATAAGCCACTGATGTACGGATATAACTAAGAAGAAGACTTCATTAATCCCTCCAGGTGATTTTTAATTCAATTAGTTGTTATCATGTGTTCATATTTGTCTGAAAAAATAGGTAAAACAACAAAAAGTACAGCAGCACTGTTGCCATTCAACCAGTGTCTGAGCTGCACAAGTCAGTTACTGAGAATAATGGTTTATTTATTACACACAATCTCTTCATTATGACAGAAGCATTGATTCAGGGTTTTATCTTTACAGCTCCAACAGCAACATGTTACACTTTGCTTTTATGGCAGTGCTTCAGAGCGTCTTTCAGTGCCATCAACACCATGTCAACACTGGCCTTGCTGCTGTTACATCCCATAAGTCCAACACGCAGCACCTGAAAAGACCAAGAACATCTGGTAGTAAGGGTACACATAAATAAGAAGTAAAGAACTGAGAATTTAAACATGTAATCTCTTACCATGCCAACTGATGGTCCAAGCCCTCCGGAAATCTCTAAATTATGTGTTTTCATGATGTAGGTTGTGATCTCTTTCCAGTCATATCCATGAGGAGCAACAATCGTGGTAACTGTAGGCAGTCTTGCTTTCTGTAACAAACACTGAAGTCAGAACTACTTTCCCCATTTTTATCATTTTATATGATTCTAACATTTTTTCTTGTTCTAACAGCTACATAGATGATGTGAAGTCTATTACAGGTTATTATAAAAACTATATGATTACTCACTTTTTCTTTGACAAAAAGTTTAAGACCCATGTTCTCCAGGCCAGCGTGGAAATACTCTGCCACTTTTTCATGTCTTTCCCATGAATTCTCTAGACCCTTAGAATAACATCAGACAGTCCAAACATTATAGAACAGCTGACACAACCCATGTTTTCATTTTGTACATACACATTGTCAGGGCATTGACATTGGTTCAGTACACCAACAACACCAACAGTCACCAGCCACTGTAAGGCTCTGTAAGGCCATCAGTGTTTTGATGTGGATGCTTAAGAGGTACAATGTTCACCATGTCCACAATCTTAGTTTCGCATGTTTGCATGCTAAGTCTGGGACAAACTGAAAATCTGTCATCAACAAGAGGAAAAGTCAAAGGAGTCAGTAGGATTCATCCTCTGAGGACTATGAATGAATCTGTTCAGTAGTTGTGCAGACGAAGTAGTACAGCAGTTTATCAGCTTCTAATGCTAATATTGTTTGCATACATGCTCCCAAAGCAAAAGCTCTGCTTGATAAGAGCTGATTCACATACATGGCTTGTTCTAACAAAAGTATTGTTGGCACAGAGCTTTGGTGGTGACAGTTTTGTGGCATCATTGAACTTCTGCACAGGCTTATTGAGGCCACAGGCAGATGCAAAACCAAAATGCTTCATTCTAACACACGTCCCACCTCTTCAACAAGGACAGCCAGACTCTCCCTCAGAGAGTAAAAGGCGGTGACTGGACCTGTGTGGTGATATCTTTTGAGAGGAAATGGAGAAGACAGAGCAATATTGAGAAATTGTGCAAGTACGGCTAAAAACGAGACAACGGTTTGAAATGTAATCAGTTCCTGTCTGCAGGGGAAAAAAGATGTCTCACACTCTTGACGGCTTGCCATCACATCCCCAGTAGTTTGCAAGCCAGCTCAAATCCAAGAAGAATGACACAGGCTTTGTCCTCCGGTTGAATATTTTCTGGCTGTGGATAAATTCAGTCTTAAATACACATGTTACATATATTCTGAACTGTTACTTATACCAGCTGGCTATACTCACCATGCTCTTTCACTGAAGGAGATGGGTGCTGTACCCGGGGGAGCATTCAAAACCTTTTGGGAGCCTGTGTATAGGATGTCTATCCCTGCAAATACAAACACCCAAAAAATATATATATTTTTGGTGTCATCAAAACAAATAATGTCCTATAGTGTCCCCAGAGAGACTAGAAATGTCTATCAGGATTTAATACTAAACCATGTTGGTCCATGTATAGAGGGGCTCCTCCCATTGATGCCACAGAGTCCACCAGAAATAAGCAGTTATACCTGTGGGCACAAATCATAACATAGCTATTATCCGCTCTTATTTTTGTTACATATGTGACAAAGGAGCGAGTGCTGCATCTTACTTATGGCACAGCTGTCCGATGCCATCTAAAGGATGCAGGACTCCTGTAGAAGATTCTCCGTGTGCAAGGAAGAACACCACCGGTCTGTATTTTGATAAGGCCTGTGATGGATGAGAAAATAGTATGATCACACAGACACTATAGCTCTGACAAAATTAATTTGAGTAACATGATAATCAGTGATACCTGCTCAATTTCTGCATTAGTGAAGAAGCCACCAGGGGGTGCCACAATGGTGTTTACTCTAGCACCTGTTGGGTTGATACACATGATATTCTTTTGCACACTGCAGCACTGCTTGGCATGTTCTTTCATTATGATGAACATGGGCACTGTAATTTATTTACAGTCAATCCTCTGTTGCTGTAAGTACAGTAGGAATCAACCACAGACACACAGAAAAATATAGAAAACCACCAGCCTTACCTATCCTCTCGGCCATATCTGCTGCTCTCTCTCCCCATATGCCGTTAACTGCAGACAGTACGCTCTCTCCGGGCTCCACTGTGTTAAAGATGGCACACTCCATAGCAGTGTGGCCAGTGCCGCTCACGGCTAAAGTCATGTTATTCTGCGTCTGGAACATGTACTGGATTCCACTTTTGATGTTGTTCATTATCTGTGACATAAAAGGAGCAAATGTTGGTGAAACGGGTAGATTGAATAGAAATGTCATAAGAATTGTTCTAACACAGGTTAGCTGCAACCCTTCTGTCCAATCACAAACAAGATAGGAACCAGATTAGTCAATCCAAACTAAATTTCATCTGAAACATTTCTGACAAGACAACTATTCTGATTAGTTTAGTTTTTAAGACCAGCCAAGATGTCCTCTCAATGCAGAAATGTCCCCACTATGATGGTTTAACACAAAACAAAAAAAAAACACATATAGTTGTTTGACACACTTTTAATCAAAAGATGCACTTGAATCATTTACTTGAGTAAAAGAAGTCCATGATTCAAATTTGATATATATTATATTATATATTTGCTATAACTAAAAAGTGTATCTATACAACATAATATTTCCAGTGGGGAGGTTTATACAACATGATCAAAAGTAACATCTATTGACTGTTGTAAGAACTAACAGAATATGGGGTAACTCTTTGACTTTGAAGCAGAGTAATTACTTTTCTGTGCACAACTGAGCAGGCAGATTGGGAAAAGTGAAAAGCTTTACAATCACACTCTGCCATTAGATCCCCCATGTAGAGAGTGTAAATAGTTTATTCTTTGCACTGTTTGGGGTCTAGCCTGCTTATAAAAGTTAACTTGTGATTTCTCTCTCATGCCTCTTTCCCTTGATTGTCTACATTAAGCATGATAAACCCACTGAATTACCTCAAATATCTCTGGATGCATGTGTCCAATGACGGGATTGGCCCCGGCCTCCAGGATTCGTTGAGGAACATTGGAAGGTCCCGGTCCAAACATGTAACGATGTGGAACCGCCAACGGTTTCTGCAGGCATTTTGGTGGGGGAACAGAGAGAGAGGACATGTTTCCAGCTGTGTGACAAGCTCAGAAAAACCTCAAAAAGCCGTGAGACCAGTCGAAAGTTAATCCTCAACTGAGTACACCCCTCTGTCTGGCCAGTGAGGTCCTCAGGTCAAGAGTCTGTCACAACATTTTTTCTTCTGTCAACACTTGTTGCTTTCTGTGCACAGCGAGCTCAGGTAGCTAGATACTTTCCCATTTTCAAAGATAAGGAAGTCATCCAACAAGTCCTCAAATGTTAATCATTGACTTAAGACTCTAGCAAGCCTCAGGCTTAACTGTTACACTGCTGCTATTGACATAATGAACAGAGCGACAGTGTGTCTAACCTGTTTTCCACAAGTTACAAGTGCAAATGTTCTTGTTATTTGTGTTGCCCCAAATTTTCGACATTCTGGACTGATATTTTTGACGCTCACAGTACACAGAGATCTTCAAGAGAATAATCTCTCCCAACCCTCTGTGTGGCATTTTTGGCATTATACCAGAATCATATCCCATTAAAGGACTGGCTCGAGATGTTATTGCCTTCGCGTCCTTAATTGCTAGAAGGATCGTCCTGTTTTGCTGGAAGCAGCATTCTCCACCAGGCTTCACAAAGTTAGAAAAAATTCAAAACACAGTCACTCAGAGGAACCAGACAATGATTCATGAAGACCAGGACCTTTTTTATACAATACTACAAGAGTTTACACACGCCTCTTATTGAAAAAGACCAAGATAATAATGATGGTGTTATGGTGGTTCAACACAAACCCCATTCATCTTCAACTCTTACCTCAGCCCACCACAACCCCCTTTTTTGTTTATTTCTCTTGGTTTAGTTTACTCTGTACAGTTTCTGTTTTCTATGTGTGATATATTTGTAATCAGTATGACAAACTTGTAAGTGATATCTGCTGTATTACATTGCATAAATAACACAATGTCTTGATTGGACAGCAAATAGTAGTGAAGAGGTATTCTCTATACATTTGTATATGATTGCTGACATTTTTTAATGTAAAAACCAAAAATGAAAGAATAATGTTTATATAAATTTTATAATACTTTATAATACTTATAATACTATAAAACGTTTCAAAAAACTCAGGACAAAAGTGCTTTGAGGAGGCTGATATATTGTATATCTACAGGAATACATGTTGTTGTAATGTCATTAAAAGTAAGCTTTTATTTAAATCTTAAAATATCTTGCCAAAACTAAAATTAGAGACATTCTACATATGTGTATAAAACAAAAGTATGGCCCTGAATTATATGTTACATCTCACCAAATATTGCAGCTTTCCTTCTCCTGGCTGTTGAGGTTTGTAGATGCAAACATTTTCAGAAAACAGATTGTGTGGGCTGTGTGATTTGGAAGAAGTGGACGGTGCGTCCTATTTTCTTTTTTATTGTACACACTCTGATGATTCAAGTGTCAATTTTCGATGAAACAGGGTCCCAAAACAATGAAATATTTTGGTTTATAGATAATCAAAAACTGGAATGATTGGATAAATTTGATGTGTTTAAGTGCTAACTTGGTCTCAAATGTTTGAAAATGAAAGCACTATTAGTATTTAGTCTTTCAGTAGCTTTTTACAACAGATTATTTTATTATTTTGGTTGGTAATCGGCCCCTAAATCAAATATTTGACAATATCATAAGGTTATAAAAAAGTGTTTACTATCTGTCGTAGATAAAAATTGTGATGTAAACATAAAATTAATTTAAACGCAGTGTGAGAGAAATGAAGAAAACAACATGGCGCACTCATCAACAAAGTTAGACAACACAATAACTCAGACATGTTGATGTTTACTACAGCTTGTTGTTATTATGCTTCACAGTTGGGCTTGATTTTTCCTCTGTGGGATGACGAAAAGATGCTTCCCCAGAGGCTCGGGGCAGAAGGAGCCTTCTCTGTACACTAACCGCCCCCTGACGATGGTGGCACACACCACTCCGTGTAGTGTGACGCCGAGGTAAGGAGTTAGCTGTGAACACACACACGATCATGAGCTCAGTCATTAAAAATGTGCTCATTACATCATACCAATTATTCGTTTAATGTGGTTTACCTTGTTTTTATGATGTACGCTTGCTTCTTTAATCTGTAAAACATGACAGGAAATGTAATTAAGATGAATATAATGCAAGTAAAGAGTCCTAAATATGTAAGCAACAATGTTTATGTTATGGATTCCTTATACTGACTTTAAATTCTCTCTCTGGGTCCCATATGACCAAGTCAGCATCGTAGCCGGGGGCAAGGCTGCCCTTCTGGTTGTCAAGACTACACAGCTGGGCTGTTTTCCGGCTGAGGAGTCTCACCACATCACACAGTTGAAAGCCTCTCTTACTGGCTGAACTCCAGAACAGAGGCAAACCTGCCAAATGATTAAAATGGGGTGATGAGGAGGATTGAGTTGATGCCATCAAATATTTATGAAGTTTTGTCTCCTGCGATAATTAATTCAAAGGTGCAATCACATCAGAAAGTGTCAGAAGCAAACAAACATTGTGGATCAGAGTGCTCTGGTGACAGACTTTGACCACTCTCTCTGTCTGAACAGTAAATGATTGCTCTATCATTTAAACTGGCTCTCAGCTCTTGTTTACCTCCCTGTGAACTTTGTCCAGTGTGAGCGATTGTCGGGAGGTTTCTGTGTGAAAGGAGGGAAGAAAACTTATCCAAGTAATCCACCGTGAAGGAAAATCTACATATAAATTCCCTGTAATATTACACAGGCCAGGTTTGAAATTGTTAATTTTAACCAGCTGAACAGCAGAGAGGATTTGCCATGTCACTTATGTTGGAGCTGCTCCATAGACGGTGAGAAATCTTCCATGAAAATGTTAAAGTGATGCTGCTGTATTTTATGTTTCACAGCCAAAACCCCTATATTGAGATATTAAGTGTAAATTCACAAATAAGTGTCACCTAAAAATTCACTGATATGAGCCTCAGATGTTTTCCTTAATCCCTGAGTGAATAAAATCAGGGCACTGATTACCATTTCGATGAACATGGGACACTGATGAGTCAATGACACCACTTCTTAAGTGTAAAGTTTAATATTTACTCTCCTTTTCGTGTTGGTGTGGTCCACATACAAATATCTGAGGGAAATGTATCCTTAGGTGTTAAATGCTACACCATGTTCACCACCTAGTTGTTAACTCTGTCTATCTGTCGTGTGGCAGCAGAGTGAGTTAGAGTGAACCAAAACAGTTCAGGTGTGGGCTGGAAAACCAAAACAAGGAGCGAGGAGCTGAGGAGAGCTGTGAAATGAAGCCAGTGAGGAAGTGTCAAAAACTGCAGTTCCTAAAACAGCCACTTGAGGCTGGCTACAGAATGAGTCAGTCTCCATAAGTCCCCATGTTAAAATGACCAACTTCACAGCAGAAATAAACATGTTTACAGTCTGGTACAAATCAGTTTTGGTCTCTATAGCTAATTTCCCCGTTCATGACAACTGTACTGAATCTTAATTTTTATATAACTCACCCCTTTAGATTAGGAGGTCTGCACGTCTCACTAAGAACTAGGGTTGCAAAATTCCGGGAATTTGAGAAATTGAGGAATAGCAGATATTCAAGTGTACTTGCATGAAATCTGGTTGTTTTAGTCAACTATATTTAAGTTCCCTGTTAAGGCCCAATCTTCAATTTAGTAAATTCCCGGTTTATTCCCGTTTATTCCCATAAATTCCTGTTAATTCACATGGAAAGTTTCCAACTTTTAAAATTCCCAGAATTTTGCAACCCTAGTCACTAGTATATAGTTACCAAATTGTAGAGAAGAAATTCCTCCCCAAGCCTGAGAGAAGTCGCCACTATCCAGTCTCTTCAGATCAGGGGTGCAGGGGGAGTGATCAGACACCACCATGTCAATGTGCCCAGCTTTCAACACGGACCATAACTGCTCCTGTGGGGACAAAATCAATCGTCTACTAGTCTACTAAGTTGAGCGTCAAAGGTACAACTGTGCACCCAATTCTGTTTACCTGGTTAATAGATCCTCTGATGGGTGGGCAGCACTTGAATTGTGTCGCCCCTGCAGGTATGTTCTCAGCACACAGGCTGAGATAGTGGTGGGTAGTCTCCACTGTCAAGGGGGCTCCGGCCTGCCGTGCCTCCTGGATCAGTTGCAATGGCTTTGCAGATGATAAGTGAACTATATGGCACCGTACCCTGGAGCAGAGAGAGTTAACTGGCTGTGACATCAACACAAACCAACCAATTTATTCACTATGTGGATATTTATTACCAGGATGATGGTCTTACTGATATTGGAGGCAGAGTTCTGTGACGGTGCGAATTGCCTCGACCTCCATGACATCTGGCCTGGACTGCAGAAAGGTGGAGTACTGACTGGGGTCTAAATGGAAAGGGTGAAGGCAGGGGTATGGAGCATATCAGCATATTTTGCAGACAATAATGGTGACTTTATTTTGGTTTTCTAATAAGAATATTCTTGTTTCAACACAAAAAACAAGTTTAATATATTTGATTTTGTCCAAACTACCCATTCCTGACATAAACTTTAGTTTGACACACAGACTGCGAGAGATAAATGGGTATGTCGAAGACAAATGATGAATTGTATGCTGTAAAAGTACGATTACCGCCATTCTCCTCTGATGTCTGCTGAACATCCCTCTCTGCATGAAACTACAGGAGATAAAACAGAAGGTATTCCAGTTACATTTAATCCGATTTAATAATCACAAATCTTATAGAAGATGCTCCAGTTACCAGCAGGACGCTTCCTGTGTTCTGCAGCTGTTTCATGGCTGCGTGTAGATCACAGTCAGTCACATGGGGGAACTCCTCCACTCCACTATGGATGAGGAAACACTTGAAGCCAGCCACTCCAGCCTGGATCATGGGCTGAAGTTCTAGCTGTAAGGAGACATCCGTTGTTTGTGTTTACTTTGGCCATAATTCAGCACAGTCTGGCTGAGAATGTGTTTATATTGTCCAAGCTGTTCCACTGTACCTGATTGCCAGGAATCACACCTCCCCAGAAGGCTGTGTCCACAAAACACTTCCCTGTCGCCTCTCGCAGCTTCTCATGAAAATTGCCAAGGGTGGTAGTTGGAGGGACGCTATTTCTGTTGAAAGAGAAACAAAAATCACTAAAAAATATATAATTTCTTTAAAATGTTACTGTCCTTTGCCTGGACTCATCAGCTGCCTTTTTGTTCCAGTAAGTCACGAGAGACTTCTTTTGTTCTCACTTTCATGTCTGCATTTGGGCCCTCTTGAACTAACCGTGACAAAATATAATTTTTAAAAAAATGTATTCAGCCTGTTTAGTACTAAATATAAGTTTATCTAATAGCTTACTAACTAGGAGTTAATTCTTGGTCCTTTAGCCAGGAAAGCAGCAAACATAAGCTCATTAGCTTGATGATTAAGTTGTGTAGCTTTATTAATATACTAATTCACTAAAAGTACACTAAAATGTACTTTTAAACACCCTTTTAGTAGCAAAGTCAGTTAAATGTACAATTGTTTTTAGGGGCTAGGTAAAAGTAACAAAAGCAGACAAATATGATAGCCCATTAATATAGCTGCTGTGGCCCACTAGAGCACTAGATTAAACCTAGCTGGGTCTTGTCATCATCCCATGTAGGCAGACTCCTGTCCTCCTGTTCAACCTCAGTATAGTTGTCAGGAACGGGGAAATAAGCTACAAACGTGACAAAACAGTTTTTTGTTCCAGGCTGTAAACATGTTTAATTCTGCTGTGAAGTTGGACATTTTAACATGGGGGCTTATGGAGTTTAACTAGTTCTGTAGCCAGCCTCAAGTGGACGTTTGAGGAACTGCAGTTCTGGCATTGGCTTCAGTTCACAGCCACAGAGGTTGCCACTTGGTTAAACCATGTGGGGCCGCCTAAAAACTGAGGACAAAATTGTCTGGAACCTAGTTGGGTAGCCAAGATGGACCCAGATGCAACCGAATTCGGCCAAACATTGGTGTGCTGGCTTGCATAAGTGTACATATATAAAAATCATCTTTATATGAGGTCATCACATGGCAATAAATGTTAGCTCTTTCATTTTTTGCACAAAAACTCCAAACCAGGCCTAATAAGTTGAACTGCCTATTTAATCTTAAACAGTTTTTTGGCAATCTGTTTACTCTGCGACCTTTACCTTTCAGTGACAGTGGACATTTATTGATTTTGGGAGGGGGAACTTACAGCGGCATGTCCACAATTGTAGTCACGCCTCCAGCTGCAGCAGCCCTGGTGGCGGTCCAGAAACCCTCCCAGGAGGTGCGCCCCGGTTCATTTACGTGTACATGGCAATCGACAATGCCTGGCATCACTAGGCTGTCACCCACATCCAACACCTGTCATCACAGTTAGGTTAAATACAGGACAACACTACTGATTAAAGAGTGTTGACCTGTGCAAATGATCATGATAACAGGTAGATGAACCACTTAGGGGCAGTATCCTGAAACTGAGCTTACCTCACAGCCAACATCCACAGAAAACCCCCTGTCAGAGACTATTTTATGGATTTTCCCATCCTTTATTACGATCACAGCAGGACGGACCTCGTCACCAACCAGTACTCTGCTGCTCCTCACTGCAGCAACCGTTGATCCAAGCTCCATGTCTGTCTGTATTGAGAGTTAGCAAATAGAGTAGACTCTCTAAACTCTGCTTCTGGGCTTCAGATACAATCTGCAGCAGTTATGTGACCTAGTGCTGAGGCACCACCCCCTTGCTAAACAGTTCAAAGGATAATCATTGGGTTGACTGTGCAAATTACATGCTGAATTTTGAATTTCAGCACATGGCTGCACGGTGGGGGGGAAATGCAGGCCCTCAGTGACACTGGAATACGTGTGTGTGTGTGTGGACACAACAGACTGCATAGATAAAAGTTAGTTTTAATGTTTCCCGCTGTGAGTATCTCCTACTTTACACTGTGCATTTTATTATGGATCAATAGTGTCTGCAGCAACAGTCAAAACTGAGTGGACTTTGTCCACTTTGTCATTTTTCTAGTGTGAATTCTACATACTCGAAACCCAGTTAGAATCTGTATATGCTGTGCTGTAAATCTGGGTTACAGTGTAGGTCTAGAAAATGAAACATGTACATGCTTTTTTTCCAATCCAGGACCTGAATATTAAATATTCATTTCAAGACTAAATGTCATAACACATGTACGTGGTGTTAGATACAGAGATCTTTAAATCTTAAAGAATAGGTCCAGTCTCAAGTGTCTTTTTCTCTGGAAACTGTCATGCTTGTTTACATGGCTCTGCCTCTGAATGACGCAAAAAATATTTGAGTCATCTCATTGTTGTTTCACTTCGTTGACAACTTTACAACAACAGAACAGTTTTAAACTTGTAACATGAGGTGACTGTGTCGAACACATCAAATCTGTGTCTGTTCAGACAAAAGACAGCTGACAATAGTCTGAGTTCATCAAAACAGCTGATAAATGAATTCACAAATCCAAAATAACCGTTCTGATACTTAAATTGATGTGTGCTGTTTATATCAGCACACCTGTATGTACAGTAAACACTATATATTCTCACATTTACATCACTGCACAACCTGTTTACATTACAGTTTATTTACACCTGTCTACCACAGTGTTATATTTTATTACGATGTTTTAACTTAACATTATTTTAAGTCTTAGATTAATATTTTTTTCTTACATGATTTTCTTTTTTATCCATATTTCCATGAGCGCTGTCGGAGGGAGAAATTTCATTGCCAATGACTGCATATGACAACGACAATAAAGAACTTGAACTTGTAATTACTCTCTCCACTAGCTCAAGAGACCCATTTTCTTCAAATGTAATGGAGTGATAGAGAACAGAGTCCACAGTCCTCGCTCAGTATGAGGCTTCAGCACTCTGAGTTAACTAAATCAAGTTGGCGTTTTTTGAATTAGACTTTTTAATATGAATTTTTTTCTTTAGTGTTTCATGGAGTCATGGATGTTTCTGTTCTGAGCTGCAGTAGAGACGTTGAAACACAACCGGGGAGAACAACTCAAACTGCTGAAACCTCATACGAACTTTAGCTTAACCTTTAATGATTCTGGGAAAGGGTTTTGTCCCCCATCACTTAAAATGGAAACACATTAGAAATCATCTTTTAACGGTCAGTATGAACCACATACCACAGCCACCCAGCTCGTGGACTGTTCTCCTTGTTACCGTCAGGCAGACGGTACATGAGCATAAAATAATTTTACTCTTACAATCAGTATTTCAATAGTTTAATATATCTTATTTATATATTATGTTCGTATCTATTTATACAGTAATACTTGAATATAGTTGTCACAACCTTGTACTGTGTATACAACATTCATACAAATTTTTCAGATTCTATTTTAGTATATTTTGTATTTTATATTCTTACTTACATTTTCTATAGTTACTTCTTTAGCTTATTCTCATGCTCTCAGTGCTGAGCTGACTGGTTCTTCTTGTCTTGTTGACCTTGTCTTACACATGACAAATAAACCTGACTTGAACCGAAGGAATGATTACAGACATGAAAAAAGTCGTAACCGATCCTTTAGCCTCACTGCTGCTATTACATTTAGGTAAGACCACGTCTACAGTGTGTTAACGCAGCATTTATAGTGAATTATAATGCATTCATAATGCTTCATGTCTGCTCTCATAAACGCACAATGTTTTCTCATGCCCTATATCAACAGTCATAAAGCATATACTCACCTACAGTATACACACATCTGATATAGTGCACCAGAAAGTATTCTGCATGTTTATGAGTGTTGTGTCACGACCGAACTATGGACTAGAACCCAAATGCACAACTCTCAGACGAAAGTTTCAAAATAAAGTTTTTATTAACAAAACAAAAATCACTCTTGACAGAGGAAATAACTCTACACTAATCTAAGAAACTAAAACTCACTCGACAAAAGCTAGACTAAGAAAGAACAAATAAACAAACAGAAAATCACTCTTACGAGGCTATGCTAGAACTAAGAAAACAAACAGAAAATCACTCTTGAACAAACAAAGTAACAAAACAACAAGACCTGACAATGGCAATGGTATGGATAAAGCGCTGGTTCTCTGACACATGGGACAAGATGAACTGGCACAGGACAAAGGGACTATATATACACACTGTCAAGAACACAGAGACTGGCGGACACAAATGCAGGCAGGCAGACGGTAATCAGTTCTCAAGGGTTATTTAATTCAGTCCAAGGGTCAAAATCCGGAAAGGCAGTCAGACAGGCAGAGGTACAAAATCAGGAGACTAAGACTCGGAATCTAGGAACAAAACGGTCAGGCACGGGGAAAACTCTTTATACAAAACGCTGGACTGCTGCTCTAGGAGACAAGACAATCTGGCACTGACACACAGGGGAGCACTGGTTAAATACACACAGGAGGGAAGGGATAACGAGACACAGGTGAAACACATAAGGGCGGGGACAGGTAATCACACAGGGAACAGGAAGTGAACACAGAGACAAGACTATCAAAATAAAACAGAAAACTGACACATGACAGACCCTGACAAACACAAGGTAAGGGCACAGGTGGAAACAATCAGGGCGGAGACAGGTAATCCCAAGAGGGGGAAAACAGACAAAAGGGAGAAAGTAAAACTGGTGACAATAGACACAGACAGGAAGTGGAAGCAAAATAAAACAGGAAGTCACAAGACAACATAGACACGAGACAAAACTGAATGAATTAACTCAACAAAGTTTCCTGGACATTCAAATTCAAATTCAAATTCAACTTTATTTATATGGCACCTTTCATACCGTGGTAACTCAAAGTGCCTTACAGGGATAAAACAAAGAAAATAAAAGACAAGCAAAGTAAAACATGAACAACAAAGAAACACCCTGAAAACCCAAACCTCCCACCCCCACACAGATATACACAACTACATACACACCCACACACATACAATGCCATAGGCACCCACACACACAAACATACACACATCCACACACATATATTGTTAGTGATATATGTGTGTCACTAACATGTCACATGTTGTCATAAAACATTATGGATGCATTATAATTGTTGCCCAATTTCCTTTCACTGCTTTGTCACTGCAAACTCTGCTGATGTCTTTGAGAAAGTGTTGTCATCTATCAGTGAGCTTTACCACATAAATGCTGATGTGCAGAAGATTCACACATTTTTCTTTATTTGTAAACTGTCCCAAAACTATTGTTGTGTCGTGCTGGCATTGTTCCAGACGTCAGACTTTATATATAATTAATATGTGGACCATAAGTTAAAATCAAATGACCACCCTGATGACCCTTTATGTTGATGCTCTTGTAGAAGTAGTCAGTTCAATATTTCTGATAAAATTATCTTTAAAAACACGCAGGATTAAAATTTACAAACACATTACAAACACTATTTTTTGCACATTTCTGGATAAATATAAGCAGGTTGTGGGAGAAAATCTCAAATGTGAACATGTTGGGTCATGTGGTTGTATCATCTGCACTCAACAACCACAGATCATACTATAGTCCTAACATGCAAGCCTGCTGGCAGATGAGCACTGACACTAATCTGTTAAACAGTAATAAAATCAAGTGTTCAAGCTGTTCCTCACCTGCCTGCCTTTAGCGTGACTGCAGACTGCTGAGTCTCTCCATCCATTGGCTGACGGGTGGAGGAGAGGGCTGGGTTTAGAGCCTGTGGGAGTGCGGAGAGAGTCTGAGGGATGGATGCTGACAGGATGCAGCTTCGCCTCAGCGAGCCTCATCCCTCCATCCTCCCGGCGATGCGCTGTGCGTTATGACGCCAGGCCGTTTGACGAGTTGCGTTACGTGGGACTGGCAGAGCAGCACAGCAAGCCTGGATCCCCGTTATGTAATGCATCGGATGCTTCTGCACGGCACAGAGTTGCAGCGGAGGTGGGGAGAGAAAAACTGACGGATGGCTGGTTTAGATACAAAAGTCGGCTTATGACTGAGCGCACAGACGTCTGCTTTGGGAGAGTACAATGATAAGCGTAAATCGCTGGAGTGCAGTGTGATTGAGCCCATCTGGGCATCAGTGGCCTATCCCTGAGGTGCACAGACGTCTGGAACCTGCGGAAGCTGCACTGCTTCTTTACATTCGTTTGTTTTTTAAGCCATCCAGAGGCGCGTCTCTGTTTTAATCCGTCTCCTACATCAGTGGAAATCAACCAATGCGGCTCAGTTTTAGAGAAGAAACAGGTTTGTACTTTGTCCTCCATCGCACTGGTTTGATCCGACAGCCACTGAGCTGTAGTATAAACAATGGCGGGTCCCGAGCAATCCCAGCAACAGCAGCAGGTAGAGGAGAAGGCAGAGCACATAGATGATGCTGAGATGGCCCTGCAAGGTATTAACATGCTGCTCAACAACGGATTCAAAGAGAGCGACGAGCTTTTCAGGAGATACAGGTAATTCTTTTATGATCCATCGCCTTATTAATGTGTTGCATGTTTAGAGATAATCTCTGAGGAAAAATGTTACAAGTGGCTGAGACATCAAAGTGACATTGAGTACAGCATGTACTACAACCCAAACAGTGTAAAATAAAGTGTTGTTTTTGTGAAATCCTGACAGAGGTGACATTTCCATCACCAGCTTTGGCACAGAATGTGTCACTGCTTTCTCTAAGCCTGTTTCACGTCAGGATTTCTCTGCATGTCAGATTTTTTGATATTATATTTTGGCGGCAGTTTCCCTTCTTTCATTTTTTTAAAATTTTTTTTAAATATTGAATAGTGGTGGATCACACATACAGATTAGAGCCCTGATATCACGGGGACTGTGGCTGCACCTGCTCCTGCAGGAAAGCATGCACAGGCTCCGTTAAGTCATGCATATGATTAATTCTCTTTGGCTTTCTGAACAGAGGTTTGCCACAACTGCAGGAAGACAACAATTGAGACCATTTTCAAGTAAATGTTCAACTTAGGGCGGCACGGTGGTGCTTAGCACTGTCACCTAACACCAAGAAGGCTCTTGATTCGAACCCCCCCAGTCAGTCGAGGCCTTTCTGTGTGGAGTTTGCACGTTCTCCTCAGGCCTGTGTGGGTTCTCCGGCTTTCTTCCCACAGTCCAAAGGCATGCAGGTTAATTTGTGACTCTAAATTGCCTGTAGGTGTAGCGGTAGTAGCTCAGTCCGTGAGGACTTTGCTTGAGGCATGGACCACAGTATGGAGCGTGGACTGGTAGCTGTAGAGGCACCAGTTCACCTCCTCCTCATGCTCCCAGGGCGCCGCTACATAGCTGCCCATCACTCCACCATCTCACTGACATTTGCGGGCCTCTGTGCCTTTGTGTGTGTGTGTGTGGTTGCATTTCAAGCCTATATGTGTACATTTGAGTGCTCCCTATTGAGGGATCAATAAATTTAATCTTCTTTAACTTTAACCCCGCCTCTTACTCAATGTCAGCTGGGATACACTCCATCCCCCTTTGACCACGGAAAATGGATGGATGTTCAACTTAATTTGTCCCTTTTTCACCCTCTCTGTAGGACCCAGAGCCCACTGATGAGCTTTGGAGCCAGTTTTGTCAGTTTCCTGGTGAGTTTCCTCTCAGCTGGTAATAAATAAAATGATCCAATGCAATGCCTGAAGAAATAAATATCAGCCAGTGTGCTAGGAAATAGCAAAACAGTGATTAATATACCTGCTAGAAGTTCATACCGTCACAGTTTGTAAGGAAAGCGTCCAGTATCGATAACCTGAAATGACCCAATGTGTCAATTTGCTTCATTGTCACCACTGGCATCCACTCACATGCTTTTCCATCCATTAACATAATGGATACATCTTCCTCTCAAGAACAGCACTGCTCTTAACGCTCTGTCCATCACTGATGGGAGTGGGAGATTTCTCGCAGTGTGGTAGTCACACGCGCACACACACGCACACACACACACACACACACACACACACACACACTACTCTGTCGCCCATCATAATGACGAAACACCATGAAGTCAGAGATGATGTCATCCCCTGTACCCAGATGCAAAATGGCCCTGAGGGCTGTGGGGGTGGCGACTGACCGTCATGTTGGGTATTCATAGATGCACAGAGATAGTTAAAATTCAGCTTCCCTCAGTTATATAAGAAAATATTAAAACGTGAAACCACAAAACTTTATCTCTAAATGTCACTTAAATACCACTAATTGTTTTTTTTCCCCTTCTACCTCAATTACACGTTATTATTTCTTTGCTGGTTCAAGGTGATCTTAAGAGCTTTCAGCTGCATCAGAGCAAAGATTTTCTGATTGTGTCAGCTGTGTAGCATCTTTCCAACTCCAAACACAGCTGCACAGATGTCACCGTGTTCCTCCATTCATTGTTATGCAGAAAGAGCCCTTTGTCCTTTTTAAGACTCTTACATAACACTCCTTCCCTCCAATTACAAGATGTTTCTGTTTCTAAAGCCAGCTCAAGCGTAGATCTTCTCTGTAAAAGATAATTTAATCATCACTGCTTTTTTTTTTTTAAGATATATTATGAACAACACATTTTTGCTGCATGATATCACAGAATGCCATGATGACATTTGAGGAGGAGAAGATGCAGACGGCCTGCGATGACCTGAGGACCACCGAGAAACTGTGTGAGAGCGACAGCGCCGGAGTCATCGAGACAATCAGAAACAAGATTAAAAAAAGTGTGAGTGGCAGTTTAAAAATTTATTATATGGGCTGCTGCGTGGCAATAAGATATAAAGTAAACTGTGATAATAGTGCTGCTGTCAGAGTGATCCAAAATTTAGATTATTCAATTTCATTATTCAATTTTAGTTGCTGACATGTTCGTATATCAGGCTACTGTTCGGATAACAACGTTTACATCCTCAGCATCAGGCTTAATGATGCAGGCAGTGGTGAGATCATGCCAAGCCCACCCATAGATTCAATTAGTACTTCTGTGAAATGTAATCAACAAAGTGGGCGAGGAGTGGGGGGGCTGTGAAACATCGCTGGGTCATTCAGTAAACTCCTTGTTACTTTGGCTGTCAGTCTCCAGGGAATGTTGCAGGGTGTGCATATGTGCTGCTTATTGAATGTGTCTACATGTGTGTGTGTGTGTGTGCTACAGATGGACTCCCAGAGGTCAGGCGTTGTCGTCGTAGACCGCCTGCAGAGACAGATCATTGTTGCTGACTGTCAGGTGTACCTCGCCGTGCTCTCCTTCGTCAAACAGGAACTATCAGGTGATACTCTAATCCACAAAACAAACAGTAGGACCTTAAATGTCTCTAGACCGGTCTCAATTTTTATTTATTACAGCAGACAGCTGGAAACAGGCCTCACCCAAAGACATTTGGAACATGTTAGCTACATATTAGCTACCTAAGTAGGCCATATACTGTCTTTTTTTGGACTTGACTTGGTCTAAAACTCTCAAAGTCTTGGTCTTGTCTAAATACACTCTGGTCTTGGTCATGACTTGGTCTCAGTTTAGGTGATCTCGACTACAACACTGAGGCTTAAATCGATTAAATTGTTTAATGAACTTATAACAGAAAATGATGGCCCTTTTCTCGATGCAAAGCTCCATCAAAAGCATCCTGTCTTTTGTCTCCACTTACAGCTTATATCAAAGGAGGCTGGATCCTTCGTAAGGCGTGGAAAATGTACAATAAGTGCCACAGTGACATCAGCCAGCTGCAGGACACCTGTCAGCGGAGGTCCTCTGTCCACCAGGAGTCCCTCCCGACAGACAACGCCAACCACAACGCCCCATTGGAGAACGGCGTGACGGCCGAGGCCCTGGACCGGCTCAAGGGCTCCGTCAGCTTCGGCTACGGCCTCTTCCACCTGTGCATCTCCATGGTACCACCACACCTGCTCAAGATTATCAACCTGCTGGGTTTCCCTGGTGACCGTCTCCAGGGCCTTTCCTCCCTTATGTATGCAAGTGAGAGCAAGGACATGAAGGCACCACTAGCTACGTGAGTAGATTCATTCTTTACAGAGAGATAAATATCAATGGAGGGGGAGGTTTGAGATGATGTGTCCCGTTGCTTTATCCAATAAACTGTAAAACTATATTTTTATGTTTACAGTCAGTCAGATGACTTTGTGTGATGTTTTACCGTCTCCCAGCACAATGTTTTGGCTTTATAGCTTACACTCGTACGGTTTTGTATCATTCTTTTCAGCATTGTTTTCAGCCATGGCAACTCACTATCCTCCACCTGCTCAATACCAAACGGAGGACAGACACAGTTACTGACTAGCTTGTGAAGATAATGGAGCATTTAGCTGTTAAATAGCTGGTTGAACAGAGCTGCCACCATATATATCACCTGCTTCCAGAACAGCCAATAGCAAAATTCAATTGTAATAGCCTGCTTTCAACCAGTAGAGGGAGGCTGCTATGCGTATTTATAGCACAATATGTAGAATCCAGATACTTCGCACAAGATTTGGACCCGAATTGATCACCAACATGACTAAATACCCATATACATTTGTTTTCATGTGAAAAGGTGGTTTGTGGGTTTAGTTACACTACAACTGAGTTTCAGATTCAACATTTCGGACGATATCAGACTGAGATAAATCTCCTGTTGTCTTGCTCAGGTTGGCCCTCTTGTGGTACCACACAGTAGTGTTGCCTTTCTTTGCTCTGGATGGCTCTGATACGCATGAGGGACTGCTCGAAGCCAAAGCTATTCTCCAGAGAAAGTCGGTGGTTTACCCCAACTCATCCCTCTTCATGTTCTTTAAAGGACGGGTCCAGAGGCTAGAGGTATGTACCGCAGACTCACGCTGAGTGGTGACACTTGACACTTTAACAAGTCTACTGAAGCTGTAAACGGTTAATTTGTAATGCCGGTTAAAGACATTGGATGGCAAATATACTGTAGGATCTTCTATTGGCTGGTACAGCAGTCTCTGTTCAAGCACATATAATTAATATGCATGTCAGATTGTTCATTAACTCACCAACATCTGATCCACCATCTACTTATCCAACTCTCTCATTCAACACATGCATGTAGTGTGTGTCTAACATGACTACTGTTACCTGTTGGTGTGTGTACTCTCTCTCTGTCCCCAGTGCCATATCAACAGTGCTTTGGCCTGTTTCCATGATGCATTAGAGCTTGCATCAGACCAAAGAGAGATCCAGCATGTGTGTCTCTATGAGATTGGTACGTGTTTACTCATTAGGTTAGTTGTGACATACTTGCTCTTAGCGTACAGTACAGTGAGGGATTGATTGTATTCTGTCTGCTTGTCTCTGTGTCAGGTTGGTGTAGCATGATAGAGATGAATTTTGAAGATGCATACAGGTCGTTTGAAAGGCTGAAGAATGAGTCACGTTGGTCTCAGTGCTACTATGCCTACTTGACCGGAGGTACGTCCATCACACGCTAACATATGCTTACATTGCTGGGATGTATCCACTCTGTAGTCTATGTAGTCTTTTTTTTTTGTATTTTCCCAGTGTGTCAGGGCGCTTCAGGCGACCTGGACGGAGCAAGCGGTGTTTTCAAAGATGTGCAGAAGCTGTTCAAGAGGAAAAACAACCAGATAGAGCAGTTTGCTGTCAAAAGGGTGAGTTTTGCTGCAGATTTTGCCCCTTTCTTCTCTCGTTTGAAAGTGTGTCACAAAATGTTTTCCTTCTCTATCTGCAGGCTGAGAGATTAAGAAAGACCTCCCCCACCAGAGAGTTATGCATCCTTGGTGTAATTGAAGTGTTGTATCTGTGGAAAGCGCTTCAAAACTGCTCCTCATCTAAACTTCAGATAATGAATCAGGGTGAATGTAACCTTCATGATTCAAACCAACATGTCTAAGTTAGCTGCAGCTGGATTTCTAAGAATTTCATTGTTTCCTCTTTACGTTTATTCAGTGTTACAGAGTTTAGATGAAGCTTCGTGCAGAGGCCTGAAACACCTCCTTCTTGGTGCCGTTCACAAATGTCATGGAAATATGAGAGACGCTGTTCAGGTATCAGTCTATATTGTGCAACCGAATCACTTTGGAGTTAATCTACACTTCTGTTGTTACTCAGCTCGCTCTCCTTTACATTTTATCTGTGATCCAGGCATTCCAGCTCGCTGCTAGAGATGAGTACGGACGACATATCAACTCATATGTTCAGCCATATGCCGTCTATGAACTTGGTTGTGTACTCCTTGCAAAACCAGAGGTCAGTTAGGCTGCTGCACACAACATTCAGATATTTATTCATTCACATTTTTATTTGGATTGTACTGCACATGCTCAGTTATAACCCAGACTTTTTTATTTTGCATTCCAGACTGTGGGAAAGGGCAGATCATTGCTACTTCAAGCAAAGGTAACTATGGTTTTTTATCACTATAAATGTATCATAATACAAATGACAAGCTTTAAATTCTAATCTGCTCTTTCTGTCTGTCTGTCTCAGGAGGATTTTACAGGCTACGACTTTGAGAACAGGCTTCACGTCCGCATCCATTCAGCCCTGGCTTCTTTGAAGGAAGTAGTGCCTCAGTAACTCCAGGAAGGGGAGCTACAATGGCTAAAGCTATGACCATAGCTTTTTACACCAAGTTTTTAAGCCATTCAAAATAACTGTATGACATCCAAGTGAATCATACACCTGTGTTTTTACCATTCTTAAAGGATTTGGGGAAATTTGTTCATTCACTTATTTGTTATCTTACCCTGTCAGATTTATATGAAGTGACATATACAGATGTGGGTATGTGTTCATACTAGCCTAGCACAAAGTACATGGAAATGGCTATCTTAGCTACAGCTAACAAGTTAAAAAATATGCCCATGATACCGGTACAGACTTATCTTGTTAGCCAGCAAGCTAATCACCAATACATCCACCAAACAAGCCCCATAAACCGGACTGGACGGCAGTATAACTTGTATTAATGAGATATCTTGGGGCTTGTTAGTCGATGCATTTTTTTAAATTTAATTTGATGGTGCTAAGCTAGATATTTCCCCTTGCCTCCTGCCCAAGTGCTAAGCTAGGCTAAACACATCCCTGACAGGATGCACAAAGATGAAATTGATATAAATCCTCGACCCAAGCAAGCATCTTTCCCCAAATCTCTAACTGTTCCTTTAAGTGTTTTCTGCACCCACATGTATTAGCTATAGTAACAATTACCCTCATTAACTGTGTATTTGGAGGATTTCAGTCATGCCTCCACCTCCTGTGAGTGAGCAAACTCAGCACATAAAAGTAACTTTTTAATATTTCCCCTAATAGTAACTTTACAATGAGTACAAAAAAGATACAGGTAATAGTGTTTTTCACAACATGCAGACGACATTCGAGCACCTCACTTCAATATTAAAATAGAAATAATAACACCAATTCTTTGCCCTGTCACATATCATGAAAACGATAAGGGAAAGATTAGTCAAATTTAATATTTGATTTTATATATTCGTATAAAGGACTCCATTAAATTGTTAATTTTTCAGCAGTTGTTTCATAAGTAATGCTTTTCCTAGTCAAAATTTCAATATCTGCTTATTAAATTGCAAATGGACGTTGAGTCATATCAAAAGAAGGGGCCACTTATTATACTCTCACACTGGAAATAAAAATTGTAGTCTATAGTTACCATGAGTAGTTAAATAACGCCAAAAATGTCCACTGGTCACCTAAAATCACACAACAACTCTGCTGCTGTGAGTTAGTTATTCACATTGAAGTAGTTAGACATCATACATTTTATAGTAACTGAGAAATCACCACACGTCACAATGCCCTAATGATTTCTTTTTAATGTGGAAACACCGGGCATTGATCCTGTGCACTATGCATGGTATGGCAGGGTAACAGTGGCTTTAAGACTGTATCAAAGTCAAATGTACCTGTGTGTCCATCCCTGCAAACATTAAGGTGTTATGATACAGTACACTTGGTACTGTTACCATCGAAAGGTGCTGCTAAATGTCAGCCTAATAAACATATTACGAGTGACTTATTTTAATAGTGTTTTAGTGATACAAGCTTTTGAATTAGTTCCTAATAGTGATGAGTTTATTTATTTCATAGCAGAAGTTGTACTTTTACAAGTGTAATTTACAGTATGCTATTTTAGTTTGAGTCTTTAATTCAAAGTGTGATCTTGAATTGGACAAAGAGTAATATATCTGTCACACGAGTGATTTTGAACACAGTTTCACACTGTACATATGAATAATTCTGTGCAGGGTATTGCCTTTTATTAATGAGCACTCTGGGTTTTTGTCATGCGAGCAATATAAGTAAATCCCATGTTCATCCCATGTTCAAGATCGTGGACATATCGATTTGTTTTCGGTCTCACTAAGTAGACAAAGCCAGTCATCCCCCTGTGGCTGTGATGGATGTAAACTGTGGTAAATGTTGAGGTGACCACTGTGCAAGTGGTCTGTGCAGTGCAAGTAACGTGACGGTGAAATATCAGTAACCTACCCGCTGTACCAAATACTTCTGTCACTGAAGGAATTTTTCTTTTTTTTTGTCATGAGATTTTGTTGAAATTGAGGTTACATGTCAGGATGATGGTGTTCAAATGTGTCACTGAACTCTACAATAAACTGTTCTCCATTAATCTATCCAGATATGCTGTGTTTTTCTTTGCCTTGAGTTCTTTGGACAGTTAAAGCAACACTGCATAGGCATACGTATTTGTGCAATTTAGCGCCCCCTGTTTGCAATACCAGTCATAAAAATAGACAGTTGTACATGTGTATCTGTTGATGATTAATTGGCAAGTCGACAACTTTGCTAACAGCCAAACATCAAGCAAACAAGACATAGCAACCAGCTAATATTATTTACTAGTCCAACAGCAAGAAGCCCAGTTCAGCGTCTGTCTTTCAGCCTTTTATTTCATAAAGCTCTCACCAATGACTAAAATCAGTCCCAGATTTAGTCTTGTCCGACGGCTTCTTGCTTGTTCAAGCTTCCTCCGTCAACGTCACCTTCGCTCTTTTTGCCTCTGTCATTATGTCCATAGAGGCTTCTGCACCTGGTTACATTGCCTTTTTGCAGAGTTTCGGTTCTAGCACAACACTGGCATCACTCCCTGTTAGCATTCACTTGTGTCTCGGGCCTGAAAACCTCCTCTTGTGGTACAAACACTAACACTACCCCGGTGCTCTGAGGTCACAGTCCAGCCAGCCTAACAAACTAGGCTAACATTAGCTAACAGCAGCTGTAGTTCACAGCATTTTGCTTTACTCTCCATCTATAAACTCTGTAAATCACAGGGAATTGATGAGATGAGATTGAAAAGACAGAAATGCATAGATGTTGTTGATTGTTACATATATGAAGAATGAATCTGGGAGGCCATTGAGCAACTTCAAGAGAGTCAAGATAGACAATGTGATCTACCTCTGCTCTGCTGTAGCTGCAGCAGCTCAGTCATCTTTGGCAGAGAGGAGACGCCACAGCTCTGATGATCAGGAAGTATCTAGAGTGTCCGTTTGTTTTTATTCCACCAGGGGGAGCTGATCTCACAGGCTGCACCCAGGATGTGACATACTATATTTTTCCACACCTTGATCACAATGTCAGCAGGACGGACGCCACAAAATGATACGAGTTAGTGTCCAGTATCTTCAGAAAGCTGAATGAATGAATGAAACATGATTAGATCATTATTGGTTAATTGATGTAAGCCTAAATCCATCCACAGGTTATATTATTATTTCTTATTTGTAATTATTTAATGGTTTTTATTTTATTTTAATTTCATTGAAGCAGAAATCTGTCATAAGATTTAATTCATATAATATTTTCCAATCTAAATTAGGAGCTTGTTTTACTGATCATTCTGTGGATTATCTTCATATTTATTATTAGATTCATGATATTATTGTCTGTTGTTTCCATGCTGCATGTGATCAGGGTGGGAGTTTGCTCTCCATGCTCTGAGAGATGCACACCAAGAACATCTCTTTAAGAAAACATGTCTGTCACACAAGGCTCAAGGCAACAGCTCACTCAACCAATAAATTATTCAGGCTCCTGTGCCACTGAATTTAGACATGGCAGAAGAAGCTGGGCAGAAACAATACCGCGACTTCTCCTGCATCTTCTTTTAGTGGACGCCGGTCCTCTTAAATAATCAAAAGATTTCCTTTTTACGCACGCTTATAAAACTGAACCTCCAGCTTGGCCTACTTCACTTTAAAACAGGGAGGACAAGCGTACATGCTCATGTAGTATGTGGTGATTTATGCGAGTGACATCATCTTTTTTTTTTATCTGTAGTGATTCACGCTCACCTCTGATGTTTTCTACATGTGGTTTGGTATGCAGCATATTCTTTCTGACCTTGAAATCTTAATGCTGATGAATTAAATAAAGCAATTGCATCAGATAGAAGTGGAAGAGACAGAGGGGGCCCAAGAGAGACGTTACACATCAAGGCAAATGTGAGGAAGGGAGAGAGAGAGAGAGAGAGAGCAGTAGGAATGGTAGGACTGTGCAAAGAGCAAGGTCACAAAACACAATTGCATTGTGTTTCACTCAGGCTGAAACCTGAGCAGCCAGAGTATCCTACCGCCAGATAGAGAGTTCCTGTTCACTACCCCTTATTGCTGCAAAGCCTCATGTGCAATGGACACATGTTAATACAAGCATGGCTTCATTCAGCTTCTTTGTGAAAACTGATTTAACTAATAAAAATATCAAAACTATCTATATTTAAACATGCACACTATAGGTAGCTAACCACCTATGCATTAACCAACATCAACTTCCAAGCAATAAGATGACAGTGAGAGGAAAATGTATTGATCCGATAGCAATCAGCTTTATAGCCACCAAACCATTACCATCCTGTCGTGTGCAGGTCAGGTCCCTTCCACAAGGACACATTGACATTATTAGGCCCGACCCTCTCATCTCTCTAATCAGCTCAATGACTGTCTAAGAGCATCGCCACAAGTACATCTCATCTCAGCAGGTGTTGCATTTCATGTCTTGTCTGTTTACATTCAAACATTCACACAGGCTGAACTACACATTCTAAGTTGATGTGATTTATCTTTGAAGAACATTTCATGCTTGCTACAAGCAATAAATTAGCTTGGCTTTAATTAATCGTCAGCGCGAGGCCCAGTTTAAACGATGAATAAAATACAGATTGTGCTGATGCATAAATTTCACACTGACAGTTTGTTTCAAAATCGTAATACAAGACCACAACCTTTTATGTAAGAGAGGCTGCGGTAGGTATTACAGATACTTTTTGGTATTACAGATATTTGTTTCAAATAGAGTTCAAGAACATTTAGAGCCTTTGGAAGCAACATACTTCATATTTTTTACTGAGCAATTTTCCTTCCCGTAAAAAGGAGATCATGAGTCCAACAGACCCCTCCTTCTTTCAATTGTTGGTCTAAAATACTCAAATCTGCCCATAAAACACCCTCAAAACACTTCACACAAAAACAGATGTTTTTCACAGCAGACATTTTGACTTGTGATTGTAGGAAAACACTGAGGTGTTACATTTGGTGTTAACATCAGCGACAGCTCTGCCATGACAGTGTGACAGTGAGCCGGCATCCACAATACCAGGACCCTGAAACTGAGGCAGCTAAAACTGAATTCAGCCATCATTCATTTTATTATTTACACCTCTGCTGTGACTCGTCAAAATCCTACTCTGAACCTCAGTGTCCTCGATAATAGCAGTAGAAATCATCTGACATTATTTATTATTTGTTTGCATTGCTGTTATTTACATTAAAAAGGACCATTGTGATCTCATATGATCAAGCTGCAGCTGACTCAGCACAACATCCAACATGTCACATGGCAATAGGCTTTTTCATCTCAGCAGACATTTCATGTCACAGAGGGGAAAATGAATGAATGAATGCTGCTTCAGTTTCAGGGTCCAGGTATTGGACACTATGCTGTGTCTCGAATTAGATACTTCCATTAGTACATTTCTATATAGTACACTGTGTACTTCCTGGCATTGTGTGGTAATTTCAGCAGAGCTTCCTCGCATAGACAGTATAAAATATAGACGTCATATCTGTGATGTCACCCACAGTTATCTAAAGAGCTGATTTGAAGCTCAGAGTGTGGTGGCTCTGGCTGCCGCCATCTTGGCAGTTCTGCTTCTTTCACCTCCCGGCTAATCTAAGAGTGGGTAAAGACGTGATGACCCACATCGTCAGTGGACCTGAAGTGGGCTGAATTATGCCGGGTTGCTCAAACAAACCACCTGTAACGGCAATATAATCTGAACAGGTGAGTTCTATAAAAATTCAGACTCAGTACAGTTGTCATGAACGGGGAAATTAGCTATAGAGACCAAAACTGTTTTTTGTACCAGGCTGTAAACATGTTTATTTCTGCTGTGAAGTTGGACATTTTAACATGGGGACTTATGGAGACTGACTCGTTCTGTAGCCAGCCTCAAGTGGACGTTTGAGGAACTTCAGTTTTTGGTACTTCCTGTGCTGGCTTCACTTTGCAGCCACGGAGGTTGTCACTTAGCTTTGTCTCAATCCTGATACTTCCGTTAGTACACTACTATGTAGTACACTGTGTACTTCTTAGTGTAATATGCTAATCTGGGCACAGTAACGTCTCATATGTACATATAAACATAAACATATGTACAACTTACTTTTGTATATTGCGGTATTCACTGCAAGCGGTGCGACTCCTTGGCTGCCATTTTCACAATGCCGGTGGTCCTTCCTCTTCTGTGACACAGCCAAAATGTGTCCAGTGATCAACACTCAACTATGTGACTGTTATGAGTGCACCAGGTACTCATAATGCACTGCATTTTGCCATAATTGACAGTGTGACTGCAGTTATGTACTCAAAATAACAAGTGTAAGTATGGATGTACGCGAATAGAGACATTGTGAATGTGAATGTGTCCTATTTTGTCCTATGTTTACCATTTAAGTTTCAGTATTTGCTGCAGTAGACAGAGAGGGTGTAGGCACCCAAAAACCTCCAAACTGCAATGCAGGCAACCTCAGAAAGTAGCATAGAGGAACACCACATTTGCACAAAAAAAAAAAGAAGCTAGCTGATAATATTTCTGCGACAGTAAAAATCCTGTTTCTTTGCTCTGAGATGTTATATGTGTGCTTCACTGCACAGGCAGTTTCCATGGTGCAGAGACCTGCTATGTGCCAGTTTGTCTCCTCTCAGCTTGATGTCCCCGGCTTGACCTACTAAACCCTATTCATAACAAATGCGTTTTTATTCTCACTGCATTCACAACAATCCCTCAAGTAAACATGGCAGTTTTAACCCTTTTGGAAACCCTTTGCATCCCCTTTCTTTATGCTGTTTTTAACTTTAAATAAAGTGGCAGTTTTTTACATGAGATGTTTCAGCCTCCTGCTGCCTGTCTTTCTCCCCCTCCTCCTCCTCCTCCTCCTTCTCCTCCCTCCTCTCTCTCTCTTCCCACTACTGCATTGATGCTGTTACCTCCCTCGGTGGTGATGTCACCGGCTCAGTGAAGCTCCAGCATCCTCACCAAAGACAGGGAGACAACAGAGCCATTTTTAACCGCTTTTAGTGTGTGAAGAAGCGGCCGAACCATCCCCTTCCTTCCTTTAGTAGAGTCCCCCTCCAAGTGGCAAGGCGAGACAAGGGCAGAGGGGGGAGGGCTGGTTGGTTGGTTGGGTACAAGGCGACGGTAACCTTCCCGTTTTCATGGAGAGGAGAGGCTTTTAGCAGAGGGGCAGTGCCAGACCTGGAGGAGAGCAGAGGAGGTGGAAGGAGCTACGGAGCTGGATAATAAAGCAGACGACAAACACACGGGTTATACACACGGTTATAGACACTGCGGAGGTAGGTTTGTCTATTTTATTTTTCTATTATCCCGCCGGTGATGCAGTTTTAATGAGACAGTCTTTATTTACCTAGTGTTAAATCTCCTGGGAAGAGATGGGCATAGGGTGCGGCCATTGAAAGAGGCTGTCAGTGTCTGGAAACATAGTATTGAGACAATTAGTGACATTAAAGCTGCTCTGCAACACAATATATGTGCTGTCATGTTATTTTTACTGCGTATGTTTGATTAGAAATGTGTTTTATTTGTGTGAGAAGGACGACAGGAATAAATGCCCTGTCATTGGAGGGTAAAACTACAAGACGTGTGGCTAAAATACGTAATAATAAGAAGCAATGAACATATTTCTTCTTTAAAGTGATTACAGCAATATATTATCTATTTTAGCCTGATAAAATATGGGCCTTAACCCACTGTTGACCTGTGGTTTATAGCTTTGCTGTCATGTTAAAGAAAGCTACCAATTAAATCTTAATATTTGTTATTTGTAGGAGTTTATGTGTGATGAAATTGCATCAAACTGTCGTCACGCTCAAATATACACAGCATGTTGTATTACATTAGCCTTTGTCACCGGGAAAATGGTGGCCGCCCAGCTGAGCTGCATCATCAGCTGATTGGTCTGAGCATCAGTATGAGCAGATTATGAGCATGGATGTTGATGTTGAAGCAGCTTTAAATGTTGACAACTTTAAGTATTGTTATTTAACATGTTATAAGATATTCTGTGACAGCGTGCGTGCATAAGAAACAAATCATTCATCACCTGCATTTTCTGATTTGTAAAAACACTGAATTTCATGTTGAATCTCTTCTATTATTCACTCTGTTTTCTTCATAAATCTTTATTTATTTATAAATCCACAGTGTCCTCAGCACGGCTGCACCTATATAAAAAACAACAACAACAACGAAATCACTGTTTTCGCGCAAAGTTGCTCGCACACATCTCACAAATTAATCTGTTTTAGGTGGCAGCTTGTAGAGGATGTACCAGGAAGGAGGGTGACACAGCAGATTTGCAACACTCAAATTTTGATGACAGACGTCTGAGTCACAAAGGATAGGAACATACTCTGAATATTAAACATTATCCCAAACCTTAGCCATACATTAAGCTAAAGCAATGACACTTTCTCCTATTAATGTGCTATAAATGATGATAGTTTCGCAGTCAGACTTGAGGCGTGCAGCAAAAAGCAGTTGGATCACATCGCTCCGTGTTGAAGCTTATTGATCAAAACATGAAATCATTGTAATATCCACAGATGATGAGTCACGCTTGCTCTTGACACACCCACGATGCCATCACACCACGCACTAAGTCACACAGTCGTTTCATGTTCATATTTAGTCTTTTAGGAAGACGGTAACGACGAGTTACGGGCAGTTCATGAAACCGAGCTGCTGAATGGAGCCAGACCCTGGATTTGTGGCTGGTTTCAGTGCCATTGTCATCCAGGGAAATAGCCTGACATTTAGCTGCTGCTGCTGCTGCTGCTGCACTTCTTTTGTTACTGCTAGCTTTATTATCCATCTCCCTTGGCTGTAGCTGACCATGCATGGTCTTTTCATGTTACAGCCACACAGCCCTGCCCTCTTCTATTGTGCTGATCGCGTCAACCATAAGGTGTAACATTCAACCCTAACACAAATGTTAAAAAACACACCCTGAAAATATTTCATAAGTCTGTTGTAGCATGTCATTTGCATACTGAAAAAGCAGAATTTATATCAACTAGGATTCACTATCTGCTCCCTTTTTTACAGACCTGCAGGCTCCTACACCTGGCCACTAAAGAAGGCACCCCAAGGTGCTAGGAAGACAGCACCATGGCAGGGGCCTCTGTAAAGGTGGCGGTGCGTGTCCGCCCCTTCAATTCAAGGGAGATGGGAAAAGAAAGCAAATGCATCATTCAGATGTCTGGAAACACCACCAGTAAGTACTCACCTGCAGTATATTGTGTTTTTATTGTCTTGTCCCTTAATAGAGATTGGTGAAAACACTGCTTCACACTGCATGAGCTGGGTGGGGGATCCTTCTCCAACCTTCTTCAGTCTTCTTGACCTCTGACCTCCCCTCCCTTCCTCCTCCGTGAAGGGATTAAAAGAAGATGAATTCGTCCCTGCGTAGTACCAGCAGTGACTGTGCAAATCTCCTGTGAACAAGCAAAACCTATTCAAAGACATGTGATACGAGCAGGACATTTATTTAGAATCAGCTTTCATTTCAGAGGCAGGTTATTGTGACACTGTAGGAGATCATTTAGATCCATCTATAGAGAAAATGTCGCCTTATTGAGATTGTCCCGCAAGATTGACGACCGTCTAACTACTACTAGAGTAGATCTTTCCAGTTGAACTGGGCGAGTAGCTCATGCTGTGCTGCAGGTGGCATAATCTCCTGCAATATTTGACCTGATATTTATTCAGGGTAAGGCAATGTTATTTGTTTATGTGCGCAGATTAATCCAGATTTAAAAAGTCTCTTATTATTCAACATTTTATAATGAATTTTTCTATTAAAATCTGCCACCAGTGCTAAGATGTAGCAAGCACAATAACAGCAGACGCATTTGGAAAACACAGAATGATTTTGTCCCTATAAAATAATCCATATAGACATTTTGGGAGCGTCACTTATCGTGTACTTGTATCTAGAGTTTCTGTTTTTGTTTTTGTGGTCATATGTTCGTACGTTTCTTCAGTATGTAGTTCAGAGCACTCGACATTCCTTGGGTTGTACAGTGCACAGGGTGAGGACCGGTCGAGGTGAGACTGGAAAGATACTCGATATGTAGCCTGCTTAGCAAGGTAAAGCCATTTGTCAATAATGGATGAGGCTTCCTGAAATATTTACCGTTTGGCCTAATTTAGCAATCTCCCCCCCTCCTTCCTCATGTCATGGGTGACTAGACAGCAAGCTGGGTGGCTTTTTTGGGTTGTCATATTTGAACTGTATGTGATTTTTCTTTTTGCATTTTGTGACGTAGTTGCCTTCTAGACTAAATAAATCTTTAAGGTCTCTCTTATTTTTTAACTGTCCCCCAAAGACTTCATGACGGGGACTACATTTTGTTGACACCTACTGTAAGATTGGTGTCATTACCTTGGCACGGAGCTCAGAGCTTCTGCCTCTACAGCAGTGGACAATGAGTATTTTGTTGTCAGCAGTGTCTCCTTCAGCAGTGTAAACTTAGATCACTGTAATCCAAAGGGAATATATTTACAGTGTGGATACCACTGAAATGTCCTTGGATACGTCCTGTTTAATTTTATCTAAAGCCTATTTTTTGCTTTTGAGCAAGTTAGCCAAGTACACGTAACTTGAATATCACTGGCATGCTACCATGATAACCAGTCTGGTGTTTTCATGTTCTTTGCTTTCTGCTAATTTGGACACGTCCTGCTTTATTCTAATTTGTTTGGAGACCCAAAATAGTAGTTTTGCAGTACAAACTGTACTGTGGCTCATTTAACTTTTTTAGTATACAGCCTCAATCATGCTGTCAAGCCATTGTAGTCATTGTAACATATACCATAAATTAGTCTTGCATAACAAGATGGGGAGCCAAAACTGCAAACTGCAAAACATATTTTATGTACTTGGCTCCTTCTGGTGTTTGTTTTTTCATAAATGTAGTTTCTTTTTTATGAATCAGAATGTTGATGTTTGACATCTAATACAGGTAACAATCCTCTCAGGCTTGAATCCAGTTAAATCTGGGAGCTAAACTGAAGGAACGGCCCTGTACTGATCACCTTACAGACAAAAGTAGGTCTGTATGAACAGATTTTAGTCAGGCCTAAGTCCTGATTCTACCTTAAAATCCAGAGATTAAACTGAGTTAGCATCATGTCAGCAGTACTAGAAAACATCTTGTTGGTCAGACCCACACAGACCACAAAGCGGCTTTCAGTGAGACTGCAGGTCTTTCTTTCAGCAGAGCAGATTGTTCTCTTCCAAACCGAGTCAATGGCTCTGGATGTGAACTGGAGGATGTGAGCAGACTCATGTCATGAAAAAGCCCATTGGTGGCAGTGTCTGGAGGGGGTACAGAGGCAGGGTATAAATGCCCCCTTGTCTTCTTGTAGTCTGAGCGGAGGAAAGGAAGAAGAAGAAGGAGTTGTGGAGTTTTTTTGTGTGCGTCTCACTCTCTGCTTTGTGCTCTCTGACACTCATGTGTGGGTCAATAGCCCAGTTCCCACAAAGCGGGAGAATGGCAGTAATCTTGTTGTTTGAGAGCTCTTCCCTCCCACGCTGACCTTAATTAAGATGCAGGGGACAAACCTGAAGGAAAAATAGGCTTCTCTTTACAAGGCTTTGGGTGCATATACTTGGATATTTTGTGGATAAATTTAAATTTATATTACAGAACTTCACTACTTGCCTGACTCAAAATAGTTATACTTAACCAATAACCTGCATCTAGAAAGGTAAAACTTGATATCCCACGACCATAGCAAATGTATGTTGTTGCACTATTTTCTCTGTGTTTAAATGTAAACACATCCTTGTTAATTTCATTTATTTTAGGGGGAATTAAACCATAATAAAAGAAAGCACCTCATTAGCATAATTCTCTATAATGCTAATTTTAGCCCAACATAGACCGGGCCAAAATAAAGCAAAGTGGTAAATTACAGTAGAAGTGGTAAATTACAGTAAACTTGTATAGAAATCCGACATACCAATAAGTACAACATACCACCCACACACAGCGCTGCTGCTGCTGCTGCTGCTGCTGCTGAATATAGCATCTATGTGGCTCTCCTCCAGTCTCTGTCAGTGGGTTCACATCCCCTCTGCCAGACCTGCTGATGCAGCCACATTTCCTCTCCTATTGACTGGAGCAGGTCACCCGTGACAGTCTGACCAGCATCACTCAGTCACAATTATGAAGACCTGGCTGCTATGACAAAGATAAACATGCAGTGTGCCATGGTGATGATAGGATGCTTAAAATATGATGTATGATGACTAAAATGAAGCTAGATCATAACACCATTATAATTAGAATAAAGTATGTCATATGTAGTCATCTCTGACGGTGATAATGAGGAGCAGTGCTGTAGCTCATATCACGATATGAAAGTGCACACTTACAGTTAGGGATACATCAAAATATGCAGTATTTATCCATTTGTATATGACTTTGAAGTGTCTGCTGCATTGATCAAAAGTTATCTCACCACCAGGAAATATGTTGTACATTTTAATGGTAGTTATTCTGAGGTAAGAGCAGTGAGTGTGACTGTGGAGTGCCTCAAGGAAGTTGTTAAGGGCCACTTTTGTTTTCCATTTTTACAAATGATAATATATACATCAGTACACACACCTGAAGAACTGGGTAGGGTTTTAAATTATTAAAGTTAATAGAGGAACAGGTAATTAGTTCTTTATAAAGAAAAGACAAAATCGTGACGTCACATATAGATTTCTGAAGAAGCTTCTGTGAAGCTCAGAGTGTGGTGACTCTGGGCTAATCTAAAAATGGGCAGAGACGTGGATCGTGGGTGGAGCTGAGGCAGGCTGAATGAAGCCTGGTTGCTCAGACAAGCCACCTGTAACAGCACCTACCTGTCAATCAAAGCGGCCACACTGTTAATTATGTATAACTTTCATTTTTAATGTAATTTGATTGTGTGAGCATGTTTATTTCTGCTGTGAAGTTGGACATTTTAACATGGGGACTTATGGAAATTGGTCCTCTGTGACCTGCAGCAACAATCTAGAGTCTAGAGGGTTAAGGAAAAACATCTTATGTTTTTTTTTTTTTATGCAAACAAATACTTTGGAACCATTGGTCCAACAAACAAGATATTTTAATATGACAGTATGAGTTAAGGAAAATTGTGATGGACATTTTTTCACTCTTGTGTCTCTGTTTTGGAAACTAAACGACAGTCAGTCAAAGAAAATATTGGCAGATTACTTCCAATTATTGGACAGTGTCAGATAAGTGTTTTTTGTTGTCTTACTTTCACAACATTACATCTGATTTCTTGGAGGGATCATGGTTTTGTATGGCCACATATTCAGGCGTTTAAAGTTATCTCTTAAAAATAGATATACACAGTATATAAATATATTTTTTCTGTCTTCCCAAGATGTGTTTTGTTTGCTGTATAAATACATGGTAATATCAGTGGTGTACACTCAAATTTGCCAGTAGAAGTCAGTATGTGCAAACATTGTGTTGATATAATCGTAGATATGGTGGATACGTGCATACACTCCTGACCACCTGCTGATGACGTTTGCTAGAACACTGCCAGAAGGAAAATGAGCTGCTGTATCCCATCTAATAACGTTTGCCTTCCACGACATGACCTCCAGACCCGGCGCCATCTGTAAACGCAACGCTTCGTAATTAAAAAGCATTTCCATCGTAAAAAGGGAAGGCAGGTAGTAAAGTGGGCGATGATAAAAAGGGGGGACGTGATCTGTGTGCTGAAAATGCTGCTAAATCTGGCCTCAGGTGGAGATCACTCTGACACGCAAGCAGTGACCGCTGACAACGTCACCCAAGCTACCGAGTTCAATTTAAATCGGCAGCCCAGCCCCATGTCTCACTGTAACTCTCATATGTACTGCCAATCACTGCCACTCTAGAGTAATTACCTTATCTGAGAGCAAGGCGCTTTTCTTTCCGGTGCTGGAGTGTGGAGAGGGAGGGGGGGCGTCTTGTATGAATCACAGCACAATCAGCGATGAGTAAGCAACCAGAGGATGTCGTACTGCAGAGGCTTTGCTTCAGGGTATTAGTCAGATTTTTATAGATTTTTCATTTTAGATGTCTCCTTTTAGATTCAGATTATTTGATGGTTTTCTTTTTGTTGTCCAGTTTCTATAGAATCAGGTCAATGTTATCTTCTCGGAAAACCAATCAGTTTCTTCCATGTTTTCACCACGTGGCAGCCTGAGACCTTGTAGGACCTTCATTAATTCACTGTCAGGCTGTATTAGATATACGATCAGGCTGTCAGGCTGTATTAGATATATGATATATGCCCATTTTTCCATCAATGATGAAAGGGATGTGCGTTAATGCTTTATATCAGAAATGCAGTATAAAAAGGAAAGTGATATTTTGTTGCTTTTTACATATTATATTGTAAACAAGGTGACACACTGATATGTTTTCAGTGTTTCACCTGCATCACCACTTCACAGAAAGTGCATTCTCTCTGGAATCTGGTTAGTTAGGACCAGAGAAAATATAAATATGGATTATACCCACAGGTCTCTGAAGAGCCGTTGTGAAGCTCCAAGTGTGGTGGCTCTGGCCGCCGCCATTTTGGTAGCCCTGCCTATGTTGCCTCCCGGCTAATCTAAAAATGGGCAAAGTTGTGGATCATTGGTGGAGCAGAGGTTGGCTGAATGACGGCTGATTGCTCAAACAAGCCATCTGTAACGTCACCTACATGTGTGGAGATTGACTCATTCTGTAGCCAGCCTCAAGTGGACGTTCGAGGAACTGCAGTTTTTGGTACTTGGCCGCACTTCACAGCCACAGAGGTTGCCGCTTGGGTCATATAGATGTTATACTTATGTGTGAGCAGTCTGGCTATGTAACGGCTAACAAGAGCACTGTTAAGTGGAACAGGTAACAATGGGTGAACTCAACCCAATCACTGATACACAAATGTGATGAGTGGAGGGATTAATCACTATTGTTTGATTAAATATTAAATGCCCCTTTAATTCTAAGTATATTTAGGTCTAACGGGAAATCCTAGTGATGTCTGATGTCACGACACATTACCGTAGAGGAGCATTTATGGCAGCAGACAGGAAATGGACATTTCTAGCTGATTAATCAAACTGATTTCGTAGCTGTGGTTAGCAGCACATCTCATTTATTTTATGGCCATTATAAGTGCTGAATACACCACTTAGATAAATTTGAAAGAGAGCATTGTGTGTAAACTGTTCATAGTTGGCGATCTTCCAGAGTACCTGGACACGTCATGCCCAGTAAATGAGGCCTCATCTTTGTGTCATGGTGAAGAATGGGCCCTGAAACCCAAAACCAGCCACACTGGCCTATATTTCATAGCTAGAAACACAATAGCAGTGTAGAGAGGAAATAACCGTGTGTACACTTACTTGAGAGTGTACTTAGCCCTGGGCCCTTTCCTCTATTATCGACCATACTTGCATTAGCAGAGAAAATGGTGTCTGGAGCTCTGGGAGCAGGGAGGAAGTGTTTTTATAGTTGGCATCACCAAACCTCACCAGACATATTGTTCTCCAGTCGGCACGCTACCGTGTGCTGTATTATTCAGACAAAAACTCTTTGATTTTAATGTTTGAGTATAGGATGAGAGTCACTTGCATTTGCAGTATATATATCGGATATTTTGCCTACACAATGTACAAAATGTCTTCTATGAATGTGAGAATGAGCATTTTTCTGCAAAACCTCACTGATGTTGCTTCAGGTTGTTTTTTGAGAAAATTATTCTTAGCTTGGCTCATTTGTCGAATCGATTTATTGTGAATTTATTGTTCTAGAAGTTAAACAAAAAGGACAGTTGCTATTAAAGATTCTATTAGCAGCCTGCTTTAACACGAAAATGGTGTCTGACTGAGCTTCCAACAAAGGCCGACTGAATAGATATTGTGACTGATGTTCAAAGTATAGAGAGAGAAGTACTTTGTCATCTCACAGGATAATTCCTGAGCCATTACTGTATTAACTGGCATGTATTTCCATCAGTGTAACATCTGAATAACCCAAGCGGCAACCTCCATGGCTGCAAAGTGAAGCCAGCACAGGAAGTACCAAAAACTGCAGTTCCTTGAACGCCCACTTGAGGCTGGCTACAGAACAAGTCCATCTCCATAAGTCCCCATGTTAAAATGTCCAACTTCACAGCAGAAATAAACATGTTTACAGCCTGGTACAAAAAACAGTTTTGGTCTCTATAGCTAATTTCCCCGTTCATGACAACTGTACTGAGGGGGAATTTTTATATAACTCACCTGTTCACATGATATTAAGGCTTAAAGTTATGCATAATTAACAGCTTGGTCACTTTGATTGACAGGTAGGTGCCGTTACAGGTGGCTTGTTTGAGCACCCAGGCATCATTCAGCTTGCCTATGATCCACGTCTTTGCCGATTTTTAGTTTAGGCAAGACTGCCAAGATGGCTACAGCTCCTCAGAAACCTGTGGGTGACGTCACATGTACGCTGTCAATCCTTTATACTGTCAGTGGTTTGACCACATAACCAACCATTGTGTTTACATTGTTTTGTTGTCTTAAAAAAAAATCCAGAAACAAAAAGGAAAGTTGTAAAACAGAAATCATTAATAAATCAAATGGGTGTTGATTTAAAACATGTATAACCTTTCCAGATACTGCACATATACAGCTTTATTAGCCATTATCTACACAGCTAAAGAGCTCTAGAACTAACAGATGAAGTGAGACAGAACATGTGTGTTATCGTCATTAAGTGAACGAGCATCTCAGTTTTGTTTGTCACAGAGCAGACGTATCGAATATCAGGTCAGATATCAGGAGGAAATGATTTGATCAGGCAACATGATTTCCTTGAATCATTGCTGGTCATCCAGACCAGCAATGATTCTGAATATTGTTTAGACCCGTAAACAAAACACTGAGCATCATAAATCAATAAATTATTTAAATTTATTCATGTCTTATGGACGCACAAAGATCTCTAATTATATCCGTGCTTCTCTGATATTCTGGCAAAAAAAAACAACAACAAAAAAAACGATCAGTAGAAGCTGTTTTTGTCAGACGGCTAACAAAGGACAACTGAGCCTGATGAAGTGCAGCTCGTGGCTGAGGCTTGTTTCACAGTGTTGAAAGATGAGCTGAGCCTGACAAGCTGAGCCTGAGCCGTCCTAAAATGGCCACCGGTAGACAGAAGAAACCTGGAGGGGAAAAACACGGCCTTTTAATTTGGCACCACCATCAGGCCGAACTGTACATTTGAAAGTAGAGAGTAAGAGAGAGTTTGTTTTTTGTGCAATAATTTTGTTTTTTTCTGTGTAATGAGCCTCACAGGACCACCAGCAGGGTTATACAGCATATTTCTGATGTTGTTTTTGAGTGAATGATATTTTCTAGTCTCTCAGATGTTTGCATACACTCACAAATGTGTATGTTTAGAGTTTGATTCACAATGTAGTACTTTGAAACTTGATTTTTAAACCTAAACTCTTCACTTCTTGCACAGATAGTAGAACAAAAAGTCAGTTTAAAGTCCCTTTATTATTTTACCAAAGCCTTTTCTTACTGATTAATTCAACATTTAAAAGTAATAACTGTTTTTCTATAAGTAACTGATGGTAACATAAAACAATGTATATATTTCAGTCCATTCAGTCCAACACTTTGTGTTTCTTCATCTTCCAAAAAATGCCAAGAGGTTTTGCATCCTAATACATCCACAGTCTGAATTTGGGGTTTTATTCAGAGGCCCAAACACTGAAGATGACTTTTGGTACAGAAAGAGGAGGCGACTCAGGCCTTCCCAGCTCTATTAGCAGAACATGACACCGACACAGCTCATGTAGTGTTTCACGTGGGCAGCTCTCACCCTCCCTCTGACCCATGTCCCTTGTCCTGTCTTTCAGCCATCGTCAACCCCAAGCAGGCCAAAGACAACAAGAGCTTCAACTTTGATTACTCCTATTGGTCCCACACCACGGTAACTCTTTCTGCCACCCCACAGACACCCCAACAAAGACACACAGACACACATCTGCATTACTGTGGATCGCTGTAAGTTATGTTTATTAGAAAGACGAAGAAGTGGCTGATTATTGATCTCTGTCCACAGCCCGAGGACAGCAATTATGCCTCTCAGATGAAAGTGTACAAAGATATCGGAGAGGAAATGTTACTGCACGCCTTCGAGGGCTACAACGTCTGCATCTTTGCTTATGGTCAGACGGGCGCTGGCAAGTCCTACACCATGATGGGGAAACAGGATGTCAAGGATCAACAAGGAATCATTCCCCTGGTACGGACTTATCATTCCTTGACCAGTGCTGATAATAAGTCAATGGAAAGATGATTCTGAATTTCTCAGAAGTGACAATTGTCAAAGTAATGTTCTTATTTTTCTTCTTCCAGCTGTGTGAAGATATTTTCGTAAAGATCAGTGATAATACAGACAACAGCATGTCTTATTCTGTGGAGGTAAGTTTATTACATTTATTAGTCAGGGGTCATTTCCTAAAATCACTCACACAAAAAGAAGCACCAGCTAGCTAATTAACACTGAAGATACTAATACCACTAATGCAATTACTAAAACTACATGCTGTGTACCGGACACCTTTTATGAATGTTCAAGCTAATATTATGAATCTGAACAGGTGAGCTACATGGAAATCTATTGTGAACGAGTGCGGGACTTACTGAACCCCAAAAATAAAGGAAACCTGCGTGTTCGGGAACATCCTCTGATGGGACCTTACGTGGAGGACCTGTCGAAACTGGCCGTCACGTCCTACAATGACATCCAGGACCTGATGGACTCTGGCAACAAAGCCAGGTGATGGAGCTGTTTATTCAGTCACTCTGACATGTCATGAACCAGGGGTTTAGACATGTTAAGACCTGAATTAAACATCACATTGCTGTGTTGGACAAATGTAGAGCTGCACACACTGATGAAAATGTATCCACTGTCTGTCTGTACAGGACTGTGGCTGCCACCAACATGAACGAGACAAGCAGTCGCTCGCATGCCGTCTTTAACATCATATTCACTCAGAAACGCCATGACGCTGACAGTGATAACACCTCTGAGAAGGTAGAGTTTTATCACATCCTGAGTGAACTTGTTTAACATTGAGCTGTTATGTCCGAGCTGATTGATGACACTGATTTAAATCTCGGAAATTAGAAATCAATGATTGCTTGAAGGTCATACTGTAATGATAAAGCAATATTGTAAAGGTGTTTTTTTAAATAAAACTGTCTGCGGAATAAAGATAAATAGCTTTTATTGTCAGGTGATGTGTTGTTAATTTATTGGATGTTTTGTTGCAGGTCAGCAAAATAAGTTTGGTGGATTTGGCTGGCAGTGAGAGGGCAGATTCGACTGGAGCCAAAGGGACGAGGCTTAAGGTGAAATGTTTCCCTTAAACTGTGTTTTGGATATTCAAACAGATTTCTTTGCCTTCATGGGAAACAATGGCCATGACTCCATATTAAAGCAGTTAATCAGTGTGTTATCTGTATCTTGTTCTATCACAGGAAGGAGCAAACATCAACAAATCTCTGACTACACTGGGCAAAGTCATCTCTGCTCTGGCAGAAGTGGTATGTATTATATCTGCATATTGTACATTGTAAGGTAAAGCAGATGTTATGCAGGACAAACATGTTAATTTTACTGTCTGCTTCATTTTAGGACTCCATGTCGAATAAGGTAATTTATTTAAACTGTTATTCATTTATTTAATGATCTTCTTCACTACTTTTATGCCATTAATACATGGAATTTAATTTTGTGGTTTACTTTAATACACAGAATAAAAAGAAGAAGAAAGTAGAAAGCTTCATCCCCTACAGAGATTCAGTTTTGACCTGGCTGCTAAGAGAAAATTTGGGTATGTACACAATGTCTTTGACAAGCAAATGCCGCTTACTGATCCATTAGTTCTTGACAAACTGAAGTGTTTTTCTTGTCAGGGGGTAATTCTCGCACTGCGATGGTAGCTGCCCTGAGTCCGGCTGACATCAACTACGATGAGACCCTCAGCACACTCAGGTAGAGAACAGACGGCACGTCTTCTGCTGCATCTTTTTCCTCCCACACAGCTGCTGAATGTAGCTTTGAAGGACACAGATGCCAGCGAGACCAAAGTGTTGTGTAATACACAGCTGCATCAGTTTCACACTTCAAACACCCTTCACGAGTTGCAGTGCCGAAGCTGCAGAACCGTGTGGATGTGTGATGTCAGGGTGGTGGAGGAGGACGGTGAATGTGTGTCTCTTTAGCATGCCCAGTGATCCCTTCCTTTATACCCACAGGTACGCAGACCGCGCCAAACAGATTCGCTGTAACGCTGTGATCAACGAGGATCCCAACAACCGGTTGGTGCGCGAGCTGAAGGATGAGGTGTCTCGTCTGAAAGACCTCCTCTACGCCCAGGGCTTGGGTGACATCATTGAGAGTAAGGGATCATTTATTGGGTTTCTGTGACCATTAGTGCTATCTCTAGATTTCGTTTAAAACGTTTGGTAATGGTTTCAGATCCTTTCATTACTGATCTCAACGATACACAACGAAGCCTGCACAACCCCCTCCTTCACAAGCACTGCACATTTATTCACCCTGTGCAAACAAATGTGTGTTTACACGGAGCAAATGAAGAGCAGCCAGAGCAGACAAATCGATGGGAAGACGTGAATGGATATACTGATTTTCTTTAGGCTGCAATGGGACCAGAATTGGCAGTTTAATCCCATGTTGCGGTAGAAAAAAACAGGCAGGACTGGAAACAGTGTGGGCAGGTGTTTCGGTTTAACAAGCGACCATGTTAACTGGCGCCGAATGCGCCCATGGTTGTCGTAGTTAGGACAGCTGTTGAAACAGGAAGAGACATATTCAGACCCCAAATATGAGTCAGGTAGTTTTTGACATTATAACGTTAATGACAAAATAAATAAGTAGACAAAGAGGCATTCACGAGGACAGCTAGTTGTAACTACACCAACTACAGATGCATTTGGCTGTCGGCAGTTAACACGGTGGCTCATTAAACCGAAACACACAAGTTAGCATGTAAAGATAGCTAAGAACATTCTAGAATAGAACGTCTGTTTTACAGACTCGAGCTGTGGAGTTTAACCCTCTGTGGTCCTATCAGTTACTTCGACCCCAGAGGGTTCAAATTGTAGACATTACCAGGCGATGAGGATTGCATTGTGGGAGCTGTAGGAGTGTTTTTGTGCAATCAAGTCAACAAGAAATGAATGCACCTCGTCCCATTCTTCATTGCATCTTCACACTTGCCATAAAAATGTGTGCGGCTAAACTCATAAGTAATTCATTGTTTGTAATTTGTTTGTCTGAGAAAGATATGTGTCATGTACTGAGAGCAGCGGAGCCAGGCTGATGTTTATTCATGTTGAGTGCTCTGCTCAAGGTGTTCAGCAAATAATAAGTGAATGTTTAAACCCATGAACATTTTTATTTAAAGGTGTCACGCTGTTTCTTTTCCCTCTTTTCTCTCTGTTACTCTTTATCTTCTCTTCAGCATATCGAGCAACCGGTGCTGACATAGAGGGTTTGAAATGTGTGTTTTCTGCCTCTTGCTTTTGCTCTTTGCAGCAGCTTAGCATCATTGGTGCTTACCGTGAGCGTAAATAGTAGCTTTTTTTGTGTTCTCTGCATCACCACTATGTCATGTTTTTGGGGAGTTGCACTGAAATACATAGCTGATAAGTTAACGCAACATAGATAACAGGTCTGAGTATGTGCCTTGTCATGGTGCTGCAGAGATCTGTGTATATCTTCGTAGCTGTGGCATTGATGGGACAGAGCTTAATTGTTCATGAAGCAACAAAGCAGTGCAATACAATATGGAGGATTATGGACCATAATGGAATATGTTTCATTCCGATCTTTAATTTCCCTGATGTAGAAACTGTAGCTTCCCACTCCCCTGGCAGGGTTTGTCTGTCTCTATCGCCTCCTGGCAGCTATAACAGAAAACATAAGATGATGATGATGCAGCCTTCAGTCACAGAGAGCGTGTGATCGTTTACATAATGCGGGTCTCTTGAGGTAGTCGTCTCAGTTTATGGCACAAATTTTTATTGTCTTTCTATAATACATGACTTCATTAACTGCACCGCGAAGCCAATATTATGTGATCCATCTTGGCGGGCAGCAGCCTGTCCAGATGGATGGGTGTGATACACTTTCGCAATTTATTACCCTGTGTTGCCATAGCAGCAGCTGCAGGGTTGCTATTCTTTATTTTGTAGACTCTGTCATCGACCCTCGAGGTGCCACAACAATGCCAACGTAAGACAGAAATCAGGGAACATGATGTAAAATCACGTCTGACTATTTTGATTAATTAGAAATTAAATTATAAAATGTCCAGTGGGGACTATTCAAACTTACTACTGTGTCTCTGCCAGAGGAATGGATTTCTGCTTTCAGTCATTCGTTTGACATTGCTAATTTTAAAGAAGTACACTGAGCATTAAATGCATCTTGCTGCTTTTAGATCATAATCTTAATTGAGAGCTCTGGCTTCCTAATAGTCTCTGCAGGAAATATGACCCAATTACAAATGAGTCATTATGCGTCTGCACAAAGGGCGGCCTGGCTTATGTATTTTATTTTCCATACCTGATGACTAATTTAGCTTTTGCTGCTGATTGCGATTGAGCAATAGAAACCCTGTCTCATAACAGTGGCAGAAAAACAGTATGGAAATGTTGTTGATTTTGAATGTTTCTGCATTTGATGCTCTGCTTGACGTTTTTTGTGTAATAGCTGCAATTTCTTTGGTCATGGCTGGATGGCCTCCTTGTTGCATCCTTTAAGTTGGTCCCCCCTGCGCGTGGCTTCCTGCTGGTGCTGCCCTCGCTTGTATAATAGCAATTTAAATTTGTCTTTGTGACTTTTTGTGAGTTGTTTCAGGCCACATATCTTCTTTCTTTTTCCTTTTTCTATCCTCCCTTCTCTTCTCTTCCTCATCCGTTCGCATTTCTCCATTTCTTCACTCCCTATTTATCAATTACCCCAACTCCACTTCCACTTGTACACACGCCGTGCCCCCCCCCCACCCACCCTCCCGTCCCACCCCGACAGACGTGTCCGATTGCAAGAACAATAACAATAAAGACCAAGCTGTGAATCAAAGGGATGATCTTTCCACAGTGACCAATGCCATGACGGGGATGAGTCCCTCTCCGTCTCTCTCAGCCTTGTCCAGCCGTGCAGGATCCATCACCAGTCTGCATGACCGCATCATGTTCAGCCCAGGCAGCGAAGAGGCCATCGAGAGGCTGAAGGTGAACACTGGATAACATCAGCTGCATGCTGTCAGATCATATGCAGATAAATCTTCAGTTTATTCACTCAGTATAAGGCTGGCAATATTCAATATTTTGTTATTGTCAACAAATCTGATAAAAAAAAAACAGAGACCGGCAGCGTTTTTCAGTACTATCTGACTCGACCCATACTGACCCAAGTGTTTTAAGGGCATGTTATGTCTGTATTAGGGAGTCGATAGTAGAGGGATGACAGGAAGTGAGGAGAGAGAGGATGTGAAAGTATACACAACAAAGGTTCGGTCTCAGTCCAGAAGCCTATAGTTTCATTATTGAACAAGGCTTGATTATTTTGCTAAACAGTGGCTCAATTAAACATTACTCAAACAGCCATACATTTATGCATTTGTTGAGGACTTGTATTGATGTTCTCGTGAGTATTTATGGCATCAGGACCATACACTGTATCTGGGATTGACTCAAAATAAACTACAGTGCCCACGTTCATCTTGATTAAGGAGCATTGACCAGTCCAACAGTATGGCTCATTGGTGTGTTTTTAATAGTCTTTGGACAATAATAGAGCTCTAAGCCACAGAAGAATAAGATATATCCTGCTTTGGATACAAAGACGAAAGACAATACTTGTTGTCTTTTCATTGGATTTGTTGACAAAAACAAAAATATTGACTTCAGACTTGTCCTTGAAATGACTGTTTACTTGAATTAATTTCCACTGTGTTTGTGAAATGTCAGGAAACAGAGAAAATCATTGCTGAACTCAATGAGACCTGGGAAGAGAAACTTCGCAGAACAGAAGCCATTAGGATGGAAAGGTGAGATATACAATATTTAATTAAATTTAATTTAATTTTATTGGCAAAATCCTTCACTAAAATTTAGAAACAAGTTGCGAAAAGAGACGATAATTCATGAACACAGAGAGACAACGGGCTTATAGCAGAAGATGGTTTAAAAACAGGACACGTGGAGCCTTTGTTGGAGCTAAATTCTAGTTTTGGTGCATAATGCTACAAGAATCCTGCAGCAATTACATTTTTTTCAACACTGACACAGAGAAAACATTACTTTTGTTGGTGATTATGCTGTGGCTAAAGCTATCAAATCAACAGTTTTAATTTATTTTACACATTTGTAATACTGGGCTTAATTAGCTTTCCAGAAGAAAACCGGAAACTTCAGCATCACTTTGAAAACATCAGTGATATCCATTTGGGAAGGGACACACTGATGTTTATCCTTGTTTACAGCTGTCGCCTGTCCCAATTTTTCACTTCATTGTTGCAAAGATTTCTGCTCCCTTGTGCTAAATAATAATCCTCCATTTATCTAGATTTAACTTCTCAAACCTTGAGAGCAAAACAGTTAGCTATAAGTAACTAACACTAAACACTTCTTCTACTACTACTTCTTTTCCTGCTATGTTGCAATGTAAGATGGCAGATGCCGTGTATTCAGGTTTAAGGAAAAGTGCACATAATTAGTTTTTTTTGTGCAATGTGAACTATAAACTATATTAATATATGAGCCACCCTGAGGTAAAGACAAATCATGCAACCATTTTGTATACTGAGTCTGACATCCATCCACAGAGAGGCCTTGCTGGCAGAAATGGGTGTAGCAATGCGAGAAGATGGTGGGACAGTTGGTGTGTTCTCTCCAAAGAAGGTAAGGAAAATGTTAAACATTTCCTAAAATCCGCTGTGATCTAATATTCACCATTTAAATAATTCACTAAAACGCTTGTTTATTTACCCCCAAGCCCACCGAAAACCCTAGAAAGCCCCAGCCTGTGTTTATCGACACAGTCGGGCTGTTTTCCCCCAACGAGGTTTGTAGCTGTGTTTAAAGCTGTCTCCCTCTCCGAGTGCTCTGAGTCTTACCGAGGCAGATCAGTCGCGGGTTTTTCTTTTTCATTAAGTGTTATCTTAAATCTACCTCATTACTGACTTCAAACCCTCCCTGGAGGAGGCAATGGGTGTAAACATTGGGGAAAAGATAGCGGTATTGCCCCCATTTCAGTGATTTATGGCTTGCAGCCGCATAACATCTGACTAGGACTACATCAAACACTCATGCAGTGAAGCTGTGGGGTGTGAATTTGACTGCATGGTTTTAACCATTGCTGATTGTTTGATGTTTGTTTTTCAGCTCTCTGATGTGCAGTGTGTGCATATGTTATACTGTACATAACATATGGGTAATAAATGATTTATGCATGATATTGTTCACTTGACTTCTACAGGTAGTAAAGTATTTCTTGTTCTGTTTCAGACACCTCATCTTGTGAACCTCAATGAGGATCCTCTGATGTCTGAATGCCTGCTGTACTACATTAAAGACGGGATCACCAGGTTAGATGTTGTCAAATATCTATACAGCCCTTCCTTTGCTAAAGTTCAGATTTTTTGGACTAAAGTTGACATATTAAAATCAGTACTTTATTATTCACCTGTTTAGTCTGACATCGTATCTTCACGTTTTTTTAGGGTAGGTCGTGAGGACGCCAGCAGTCGTCAGGATATAGTCCTCAGCGGCCACTTCATCAAGGATGAGCACTGCACCTTTACCAGTTCTACTGGTCCAACAGGAGAAAGTGGGTGATCTTAATCTTGCTCCACAGGCTTGTAGTTGTGACCATCAGAGTTTAAGATAGACAGACTGGAAGTGAATTCTCATATTTCCTTCTCTGTACCTAAGCAGCGGTTGTCCTAGAGCCGTGTGAAGGAGCTGAGACTTACGTCAATGGCAAGAGAGTGACAGAGCCCACTATCCTCAAATCAGGTCAGTAAACTCTCAAATTTCACCTTTCCTTTAAGCCAGTGTTGTAGTACTCGAGATCAGTCTTGACCACTTTTTAAAGGCCTCGGTCTTGTCTCAGAATCAACCCCATTTTTACTTGGTCTTATCTCAGTCTCCGACAAAGAGGACTCAGGATTTTAGTTTCAGACAGGCCAAGACCAGAACTGCAGGGAAGTCTCTGGGAGGAGGCATCAGCCAAATCTTTTGGAATAAAATTTGGTTTCCTAAAGCACAAAGAGTTACTCTGCAGAACAGTGTCCGAAAGAACAGATAGCACTTTGTATGTGGTACCACTTTATATGCTTTTTATTCCCATAAAGGAAATCGCATCATCCTGGGGAAGAGCCATGTGTTCCGGTTCAACCACCCTGTGCAGGCCAGAGCTGAGAGGGAGCGGACTCCATGTGCCGAAACCCCTGCTGAGCCCGTGGACTGGGCTTTCGCCCAGAGGGAGCTACTGGAGAAACAGGGCATTGACATGAAACAGGAAATGGAACAAAGGTACTTTAATTACAAGCCACCATATTGTAGAAAGAAACAAGAGATAAGGAAGCTATGTAGGAAGTGTAATACCACTGGTACAATGTGCAACATGCAACAAGCCTGCAGCACAGGGCACAGCAAATGTCGTGCTGCTCGAGTGTTTCCTTTGAGGTGGTGTATCACCACTCTCAAACATGTGTTTATGTCTCCAGGCTTCAAGAGTTGGAGGATCAGTATCGCAAAGAACGAGAGGAGGCCAACAACCTTCTGGAGCAGCAAAGACTGGTACAGTAATGAGCAGCTTTTTGTGCCACAGGAGGTTGATCTTATTCTGAGATGAGCTTTGGTTCCCTGTTTCAACATTTGTGTCAATAAACCAGACGGGTTACTCACTTTGTTCACATCTGTTCCTATGTGTTTGACATTGATCTTTATTAATCAATTGTTCAGGATTATGAGAGCAAGCTGGAGGCTCTTCAAAAGCAAGTGGACCGTTACTACCCAGAAGTCCCTGAAGAAGAAGAAGGAGAGCCAGAAGAGGAAGGTAGTCCAGGGTGATGGACATATTTACATGTATATGTTGGTGGTGAGCAAATCTTCACCACATTTTATCCGTTTTGCCAACAGTGCAATGGACAGAGAGGGAAAGAGAGCTGGCCGTTTGGAGCTTTCGTAAATGGAGATGCTACCAGTTCACCTCTCTCCGTGATCTATTATGGGGGAATGCCATCTTCCTTAAGGAGGCCAATGCCATCAGTGTTGAACTCAAGAAGAAGGTCCAACATGATGTTGCCATTTAAGCTCCATTATATCCACAGATTAACGTTATGATATGGCTCTCTGACCGTACATAACGCTGTTTGTTCCCCTGCAGGTCCAGTTCCAGTTTGTGCTGCTCACAGACACTCTCTACTCCCCGCTGCCTCCAGACCTGTTGCCCACTGAGGCGAGTAAGGACAGAGAGATACGACACTTCCCACGTACTATCGTGGCCGTGGAGGTGCAGGATCAGAAAAATGGAGCCACTCATTACTGGACATTAGAAAAACTAAGGTACATGAGCATGCAAGTCTTTATGTAATAAACCAGCAAATTGCTGATATTCTGTCCTACAGTATTATTCTTGTGGGGTGCTCTGTAGCTCATGACATGTCTTATTTTTTACTAGCAACATTGTCTTAAAGGTCTGTTGTGCAAGATTTAGGGGTCTCTATTTAAAGAATATGGCAGAAATGGGTTGGGAGCGAGTTGCTGCCCCAAGCGAAGGAGTTCAATTATCCCAGAGTCTTGTTTATGAGTGATGGGAAGATAGAGCGTGAGATGGACCAGGCATCTGCAGTACTGCGGACACTGTACCAGACTGCTGTGGGAAAGAGGGAGCTGAGCCTGATGGCAAAGCTTTCGATTTTCCAGTCCATCTACGTTCCAATCACTCACCTATGGTCATGAACTCTAGTTATTGACCGAAAGAATGAGATCATGGATACAAGCAGCCAAAATGAGCTTCCTCCGCTGGGTGGCCGGGCTCAGCCTTAGAGATAGGGTAAGGAGTAGGAGGAGGGGTAAACACTGGCTCTAGATAGGGTCTTTTGAGTTTTCCACATATTCTGCAGCCACAGTAGTTTCTTCTTCATGCTAGGATGTAGAGGGTGAGGCAACGTGGTTGCAGTCAGCAACTACACCACTAGCTGCCACAAAATCCTACACATTCATCCTATAAAATAATAAAAATCTCTGTCTACTCCAGAAGCATGTGATAAACAGTAGAAACAAACATGTTTATAGTGTCTTTGTGAGCGATAAAAACATTTCTTATTAACTCCATGCTGTGCTTATTTTAGTGCAATGACTTAATGAGCCATTCGTTGGCTGCTTTTTGCAGGCAGAGGCTCGATCTCATGAGAGAGATGTACGATCGCGCTGCCGACGTGCCCAACAATACCACTGAAGACTGTGAAAATGTGATGACCGGAGGGGATCCCTTTTATGATCGTTTCCCCTGGTTCCGTCTGGTTGGCAGGTAAATGATGAACACCACCGGCCGTATACAGACAAGGAGGGACAGGAAGGCATTCACACGAGGTCAACAACAGCGAGCAAACAGAAGCTCAGTGTTAGTCATGTGTCCATTCAGGATAATGGGAGGCTGTTGGCTGTAAATGCCACATATTGTTCATGTGGTCAACTAATGGACCATAATGACTGAGACACCAGGATGATGTAGTCTTCAGCCCACTTCATTATGGTCGCTTTGTCATTACATACTGAAGTCTGGTGTTCCCATTCTGAGTGCACCACCATCATCAAGTATCTCCATTTTAACCAGTATAAAAATGTTTTTGTATTTCTTAATGAAGTCCTTTCCTTCACCTGAGCACGGCTTTGCAGCTTTAAGACCGAGGACGGATTTGACAATCAATGGAAATGATCAGTACATGCTAGCCGGTGCCAGGCCCGTCTATTTTAATGGGAAAAATCAGCCGTGGAGATTGATGAATCTTCAGTCCTCCTACTCAAAGCCTGCTGTTTCTTTCTCTCCCATTTTGGCACACAGCCTCCCCAATCTCTCTGCCAAGCTCCCTTTCTCCATCTCTCTCCTGCAGATGGGTCCTACACACAGTCACATGGCCCTGTTACATAATATTCAGCACATCAAGCCTTTTAGCTCCTGCAAGACAAGCAAAAATGATCAGGCAGTAATCTGAAAAATGTCCCCTTGAAATATGTTGCTTGTCAGCTCATTTAGATTTTCTATTCATACAGTTGTGAGTAATACAGGCGCATGTGGCCAAAAGCACCAAGTCTGATTAAATCTAGTTCCAGAAACAAACGATGTGTCAGCAATCAACTGAAGGTGGATGTAGCATTTTTATTTGGAGAATGTGTTTGTTCTTACACCTAAAACGACAGCAAAGACACTTTGTATTTTGAAAACTCTGAAAGCTACCCATAGAGAAACACCTTGAGTACATTACACTAGTAGTTGCAAATGTCCTCAAAATGTTTGTGATTCTGTATTTAAGTTATTCTTATGTTATTCTTTATTTAGTCTATTAAAGTGAGTTTTCAATTTTAGCAGCTTAGTTATTTTGGATAGTTTGTAAGTAAATATGGATGACTTTCGTAAGGTGCCACAGGGAGGAAAATTCACAATTACCAGGAGTACAAGGAGAGGTTAAGGGTACATTCAGACAGAATCACAGAAAACACAAGTTTTTCCATTCATTTGAGTCGGGGTAGTGCGAGGTGTCTGCCAAAAAAACACAGCAACCTGCAGCGGAGAAGTTGAGTCAGATCCAACTTCTGGAAAAACGCAGCCCGATGTCACGCTGTGGCCGCCAATCAGACACTCAGATCGGTCAAACCCTCCACAGTCAGCCTGAAATGTCTCTGAAACTGAGACTTTCAAGGTGAACTCTGATACTCTACCTGTTCCTCTACCTCTACCAGCTTCTAAATCTGAGTCTGGCTCACAATTTACGCTGCAAAATAAAGACGCAAAGATGTTTAATTTGTTTTGTGTCCGATGGTTTGAGAGAGGGAGAGAGTGGGCACTGGTTGAGAGACATAGACAGTGAATGAGAGTGAAGTCAGTTAATCAGCAAAATAAAAAGTTATTTCCTGATTGTTTCACAGCGGGTTATGATCAACACAAATAGACACACCCCTAGCAGCTTCCCCTCACCCCTACACACAGCTGCACAACCTTCACCGCAGTGCCAGATTCTGTCTGAATGTACCCTAAGAGGTAAGAAAACAGATACAGACCTATTTGAATGAAATCCAATACATAAATAGATGAATATAAGATCGCCCAACCTTAATCTAACCATGTCTGGCTCCTGTGATATCGAGAAATGATTGTCTACAGGGTAAAAAAAAAACATCATCTTCATGGTCTTGCACTTGCACTCTCAGCAAAGGTGGTTAAATACTTGTAACAACCTTTGTTGTTTGTCCTAAACTCTCCCGTCTGTCCTCTGTGTCTCCTCTGTACATGTATGCTGTCCACTTAAATAGACAGTAAAAGCAGATTTTGGTTGAGGCAGGTTTCCTCCTGTGGTCCAGTCCATCTGGCGCTCTACCGCCCCTCTTGTTTTGAACAAGTGTGTGCTTTCTATCTAACTGTTCTAACCTAGTTCCCGTGTCTCTGGCTGCACCAGAAACCCCATTTTCAACACATGCATGAGCGAGCGCATGAGTGACCCCACCCCGTCCCCGACCCTCTCCAACTCTGAAATTACTGAGCTGGCTGACCCGCAGCGGGAGGGTCGAGGGGAGGAGGAGGAGGAGTTGGAAGAGTTGGAGGACCTGGACGATGATATCTTTTTGGACGACCCGTGCTTGGAGCTCGGGGGAGAGGATGATGATGATGATGATGATGATGATGATGATGATGATGATGATGATGATGATGATGAGGGAGAGCTCTGCCGAGGCTCCAGCGAAGGCCTGGATCCCTTTTACGACCGCTCACCATTATTCAGTGTAGTGGGAAGGTTGGTGAGGTTTCGGGAGCATGCTGGTGGAGGAAACTAGCTCTTTCACACTGAGACGCAGGGTCTGTTTCCCTCGATAGACATCAGCAGAGGTTTTAATGACGTTTTTTGGAGAATACACAATACTGACACAGCAGGGTATGATCTCACAAAGTCCTTTTGTTGTGGCCACCACGCATCTTCGTCCAAATTAGCCCGCTACACTTGCTATAGATGCAGACGAGGAAGCTACAGCTGTAATATCAACATGGAGTTGGGGCATTTAACCTAATTTCATTCATTCCTTCTCCTCAAACACTTCCTGCTTGCTTAGTACACCAAGTCTAACTAGTCACTTTAGTTTCTATTCCCTGCCTCAGTTGTCACCGTCACTGTGTCTCATGTTTGAGACACAAATGCTCTCAAATGTCAGATTTTTTCATGATACTGAGTGGACACTGGAGTAGACATTTCTGGGCTTCAAGGTTTATCTTTTGCTTTCTATCTTTAATCTCATCCAATTTGACTGTTGCTTGATTTTCTTTGGTTTTGTTTTTTTTTTTCTTTTGCGAGCTGTTTTTTTTCCACATTAACTTCGACTAAAAGATTCTCCAGCATATTACAAGTCTACTTATAAAACAAGTCCTTTATGTCAGCCCAGTGTGGGTCAGTCCATTCCCCTTGTTTCCATGGCAATCCAAGCAAAGTTGATGCTCAATGGCTGCTTGAGGTGTGTGTCTCACTTTTACAGTATGTGTGGCTAAATGCAAACTAGCGGCTTTTAAAGACGACCATTCACTAGTCAAAGCACTGACATGTCTCATGGAGTATATTCGAGTCTGATTTGCATGACACAGGAACGCACAGTGAAATGTTCTCACCATGCTGTGAAACCTGAATAAGTACGAAAGAGTCTGGAAATTATTCATACGAAATAGCAAAGTGGTGTTCAAGGAAGACTCAAAATCTCAAGATGAAAGAGCTGGTTTCTACTGCAGCTGTCTCTTTTAGGCATGCCAGAGCACAAGTCTTTTCATTTTGACCTTTTTTGTCAATTTTTACTTGAATACGTCTGATGATGAACTAGTGCCCCTCCTTTTGCACAAATTATCAGTTCGAGCCGGGAGGTTCACTTTGATTTCTGATGTCATTCGTTGTTTTTTTTCTTGGTGTAGCATACAATTTATCAAGCTGCTGGCAGTTCTTTTTATTCAAGCTGAGCCATGTGCCGTATGATGATTTCTGTTCCATTTGCTTTTGGTTCCTTTGAGTCGAGAAGTTGAAAGCATTTTTTTTGTTCACCCTTTTTTGTCCTGAGCATGCCTTCTTTGCACCTCACCAATCTTGTCATAAGCCTCTCCCCTTTTACACTCTCCACCCTTAAATGTCTACCCCTATTGGCCCCCGTGGAGAACGTGGTCCTTGACTGCAAGATGAAGAAATGTAGCTAAAAACTAGAGAGAAAAAGAGAAAGAGGAACATTTCTAGTGCAGTTGCTGTTAGTTTTTGTCACTACCCCTGAAGTATCTTTAAATCTAATGCACCTTAAGTGCTCATGTAGGCTCTGTATATTTAATATGTAGTGTAGTGTTTTCATATGAGGCACGTTCATGATGTATATGTTAGTGCAGTAGCATGTAATCATCAAGCAATGCAAAAAAAAAAATGTATTTCAGGACAGGATATCACAAGGAAATCATATTCTGTACAGTTTAGTAGTGAGCAAGTTGACCCCTACACACATGCTCCTTAGCCTCACCAAGCTTTCACCAGTACAGTACAAAGGTTAACTGCATGTTACCCATAATTGTGAAGATAGATGTTGAGGAGAAGCCCCTACAACGCAATAGTAAAGGGCAGCCATGGCCATCGCAAGAGCAGTCCCAGCTTCTGTTTGGTTGCTTTGCAGCTCTGTGTTCTGTTGTCCAGTCCAGTGAAATTTTTATCAACTTTGAACCACCGCCTCAGCTCGGTTGTTTTTAATCTCCTGTTTCTCTCTCTCTTTCTGCCCATTCAGGGCTTTTGTTTATCTGAGTAACCTGCTGTACCCGGTACCTCTCGTCCACCGCGTTGCCATCGTCAGCGAGAAGGGCGAAGTGAAGGGTTTCCTCCGAGTGGCGGTGCAAGCCATATCAGGTAAGGCTTGGATCCTCAGCCTTCACCATTGCTCAGACACGGGGCATGAAGGGGGGATTGAAAGGGCAGGATGTGTGTGACTTCTTGTGGGAGTGAAGTGAAGGTGCTTTGTGTTTCCCTCCAGCTGATGAGGAAGCTCCAGACTACGGCTCAGGAGTGAGGCAGTCCGGCACTGCCAAGATCTCATTTGAGGATCAGCAATATGAAAAGGTAGAGAACATCACTATACGTAATAGATATAGGATTCTGTGATATAGGAACCTGCTAACCAGTCTGTTTTGACCCTGTTCACCTTGCTTTTACAGTTCCAGTCTGAGACCTGCTCTGTAGGTCTGTCTCGTACAGGGGTTTCCCAGGAGGAGCTTCGTATCGTGGAGGGAGAGGGTCAGAATGCAGAAATGGGCCCCTCAGCTGATGAGGTCAACAACAACACATGTGCGGGTAATCGTATTTTCCGAGTGGATGGACACATGGTTTGTGTGTTTGGATGGGTTTGTGCGTAGTGGCCTAAATTCGACTGCCAGACTCGGACAACGGTCGAAACAAGGAGCGAATGATACTTGGCCCAAATCAGACAAAGTCGGTGCCCTAAATTACAGCCAAACGTTGTCAAGTGTACTGACAATTAGCTTGACTTGGCCGTCCACCTGTGAATGCAAGCTTTAACCTGTGCTTGACCGTTGTTTTGCGTTCCTCACAGCTGGTGCGGATGAGCTGGAGATTCCACTGAAGGCCGGTCTGGACGGCCCTCTTGACACAGCCCTGGAGCACCTGAGGATCGGTAACGTCTTTACCTTCAGGGTGACTGTCCTGCAAGCCTCCAGCATCTCTGCAGAATACGCTGACATCTTCTGCCAGTTCAAGTAAGCAGTTCATCATTCTCATTGTACATTTTGACTCCAGTGACTGCAATTTAACAGTTACGTTTTGCAATTTCAGTTTCATTCACCGCCATGATGAGGCCTTCTCCACTGAGCCCCTAAAAAACACAGGCCGCGGCCCCCCTCTTGGCTTCTACCATGTGCAGAATGTAAGCCAGATCCTGTACAATGATGAGTTGTGTCAAGTTTTAATAGCTCAAGTCCTTTAACGTCACTGTGTTGTTTTTTTTTATAGATTGCTGTTGAAGTTACTAAATCCTTTGTTGACTACATCAAGACTCAGCCAATTGTGTTTGAGGTGTTTGGACACTACCAGAAACAGCCTTTCCTTCCACTCTGTAAAGACGTCATCAGGTAAAAGAAGTTTGCAGATCGAGCTGCATACATAAAGATATTATGTATATTGCTGTGTTCCTGTAAAATTAATTGTTAAAATGTGTTGTTGTTTCCAGTCCACTACGTCCCTGCAGAAGACAGTTCCCACGAGTGATGCCTCTGTCCAAACCAGGTAAAAACACTGCGTCCAAGTTGCTTTGCTTGAATTCCACCATTTATTTATGTTGCACTGTGTTTGTACTGGTCTCCCTGCAAGTCACGTCATCTTAGCCTCATGTTGTTGCGTATGAGCAGTTGACTCTGACGACTCGCCGGACCGGGAGAAATCGCTGGAGCTGATCCGATACCTGGTCCCAGATGTATTCAGTGGGTCGCTGGTGGACTCGTTGTCAGGCCACGCTTTGTCTGCCGCTGGCTTGGCTGCTTCCTTCCTACTGGAAGGAAACGAGCGAGCTCAGCTGACAGCTCCACCCACCTCTATCTGTTCAGTTATTAAAGCTCAGAAGCCGGGTTGGTCATTGATGTCACATCCAAGAGAATCCTGCGACGGAGAGCCTTTTTATATCAAGTGTTTTTCTCCAGAGCTGAGTCACCGTTCTGCCATGTACTATAAATACTATTTCAAAGAATACATCGTGTCTTATGTAGAGATTCAAGCTGCGGTGACAAGCAAGCGTCAATTTTGCTGAATAATTGCTCGAATGTAACACCTTCCAGCTACTGGGTTGATGTTCTGTAACTGACCCTGTGACCTTCCTGTAGAGGGGAGATAGAGTGTCATAAAAAAGACCAAATAACTAGCATGACTCTCTGCTATATTTTATATCACAGTTACTGTAATAGCCTTAAAAATGAAACTATCTGATATAAAAAAGACTTCTCCTGTGTCAGGATTCAGTTGGATTGGCTCTTTTTGTGTTTACTGTTGACCTGCGTGGTGGATTCCCCTTACAGTTCCCTCTTTGAGCTCTTCTTGAATAAGTACTATACTGTACATTATACTGTATATTTAGATATTACACAGATAAAATAAGACTTTATCGATCTCTAGAGGGGAAATTCACATTTTACAGCAGTACAAGAAACAGGCCAAATATCCATAAAACAAAATAAAATTACCATACCATACATTACAATTATACATATATAAAATGCTACATTTCTGCTTTATCTTGGGCCAAACTCTAGGACTGCATGTGAATGTTTTCATGCACACTCTCTCTTAATTCTGAACCTTTTGGGGGACTACTATAAATTGAAGGTATGTAGTTAACTCATAGTCAGACTAGATTCACAAAACAATATATATCAATATATATAACGTAGATAGTGTCTCATGGAAGGAAAATACTGTTTAAGGAGTTTGTGCATATGCATATTTCGCTCATGCACAGGATGGTTCAATCTGCACCTGTTATTACAAAAGGGCTGTCTTGCAAAGTGAGAACCCACAGAGCCGAAATCTGAAATATCGTAAGCAAACAATGTTTTTTTAAGGAAATTTGGTGGTATTCTCCTTTAAAAGAGGAGCGCAGAGTTTTCTTATCAATCTGCAGAAGGAAAGGAGCTCCTTCGACTGGACTCAGTGGTTCCTCTCTTTCCCTGCATCACTGATTTCCTTTCTTCTTCCCTCTCTCTTTCCTCTGTAGGGTTAGAGCAGCTCCCTGCTGTTAGAACTAGTCTGCTCCATATCTACCCTCAACCTGGCTTACACTCTCTTATCTCCTTTTTCAATACAGTACCCGCCACCAAGCTGACAGCTATGACCCGCCCGCAGGCAGGACCCTGCCACAGCAAATATGATCTCATGGTGTTCTTTGAAATCTGCGAGCTGGAGGCCAATGGAGAGTGAGTGTCCTGTGTCACCCCAGTGCTGGATGTTTGGAATGGTTTGGCACAGCTTTCCATGAAATTATATTATTAAGGAATAAGTATAATTATCCTGAAGCACTTTGAATCACTGGCATACGACCAAATCAGTTTCATCTGTGTCTTCTCAGCTACATACCTGCAGTGGTGGACCACAGAGGAGGAATGCCTTGCCATGGCACATTCCTACTGCACCAGGTATGTCAACCACACTGTGAGCAAATGTAATATTTGGAATATTTTGAAGGTACTGAACATAACTTTGTCTTTTCTTCACAACCACAGGGCCTCCAGAGGAGAGTCACTGTTACCATTGTACACGAGTCAGGAGGTGACATGGAGTGGAAGGATATCCGCGAGCTTGTTGTGGGTAAGTTTGGGTTTTTAGGCCTTCTTATCCATGAAAACCAAACATTACACCAACAGTGGAGTGTGTAATCTGTTCTAACTGAGGCACTTGTGGCTTCCTAGGACGTCTCCGCAACACCCCCGAAGCTGATGAGACCATCATTGACCCCAATATTCTCTCTCTCAACATCTTGTCTGCTGGGTATGTCAGGCCCATGCAAGATGACCGGTACGTACCGTTGTAGACATTTGATGGAAACCCAATACTTGCCAGATCTTTGCAAATGAAGCAAGACACTGGGCCAGACTACAGTTTGTAGGTTTCATTAGATTTGAAATCTTCTGCATATGGTATGGTGTGGAGTTCAGTATTAGAAATGTCCAGTGTCCACAGATATGCTTGTTTATTCTTAGGCTGTGGCAGCTTTGCTGAATTTGGAAACCACTCTTTGATTTTTATGTCACTTTATTACTGCTGTGGCAGCTCCTGCACTTGAATACGGCACATGGGCAAATGCATGGCATAGTGAACCAGCTGTACATGTAAAATAGAAGCATGGCAGAAGAACTTGAATGTTATAACAAACCTTAGACAGTTATTTTGTGTTGTCCTCTTTATTATTGCGTCTGCATGAGTCTAGTTTCCTCTTTCTAATTGCAGGAGGCCACAGAGTGACCCTTAGCAAATCAAATTTCACTTTAAAAGTAGCTTTTTAAACCTTAATCTGCCACGTCAGTACCTAATGAATTCACTTGTCCACTCTGGCTGTGCGACCCTCCTTGTTAATCTGTGCTTCTTGTTGTTTGATGGTCATCACTGCACCGTCCATGTTGCATCTCACCTTGTTAATCACCTCACCTCTAACCCGTCTCATCTCTCAACCATGTTTAGAGCTACTAACCCCAACACTGACCTGCTGATGGACTTTAAGAGCTACTAATTTCTTACTAAGCACGCTCATTTTTACTGTATCTCACTGCTGAATGAACATTTGAGTTAAATTAGCAATTAAAATGCATGTCTTTCTAATGTAACCAGCAGTATTTATCACTGTAACAAAGCTTTATCTGATGTCATACATTGGACATACAACATTTCATCATCACTTTATCGAATCACTTGATATTTAAGAATCACAGATTGTATTTAATGACTCTGTTAATCATGCTCTGACCTTTGTAATCTTCTCATTAGGCTTATTTGAAGCCCTGAAAATGGTGTTTCTGGGTGTGTACAGCCTAGTTAGTAACGTAGCAAGGAGGAAACAAACAACCCAACAGACCAAAGTCATTACTAATCTTATACTGATTTACTAACATCATAAAATTCATCATAGGACAAAACAAATTAGGTAGCTCTTTGTGAAAAATCTGTACCAGGGTTTCTACAAACAAGATGGGCTTTGCTCAAATTGTGGTGTGTCATGTTTCATATTGTTCTGCAGGCAGCCAGTAGAGGGCAGTACGTCTCTTTTAAGACTCCTGGCCTCATAATGAGAACTTGTGTTTTGGCAATTACTGATATGTTATGTAGGTAATGTGTTTATTTAAGAAATACAGTAATAACTGCCATAAAAAACACTATTTATCATCTTTCAGCATCTAAAACCAGTCCTGTTATTCCAATTCTTGTGAGTGCCCACTGTATGGTGGCACAATAATTCTTAAGTAGTAGCATGTATGAGACAGTATATTTACAGTGTATTTTATGGATGAATATTAGGGTAGATTTAGCCAAAATAATTATATTGTCCAAGTAAAATTTATGGAAACTGTTAGTTAACTTGTGATTTTTTTTGTGACCCTCTGGTTTTGGCTCATTGCTTAATCCCTCTGCTTTCCCAACCACTTCCCCAAAAAATAACAATACCAGCAACACCATCACCCAGACCTAGGTTTACTGAGTTTAAGTCTAAAGCAAACAAAACGCTCCACGCAACACTGTCCAGTGGCCCAGCTCGACCAGCCCTTGACCATGGTGCTGCACCCCTTGTGGTTTTCAGCCCTCAGTGTTTGTCCTTTTGTGGCCTCAGTGACCAGTAATTGGGTTTAAGGGCTCAGCACCAGGTCAGGCTGTGGTCCAGTGTGGCCTCTGCTCAGTCTTGCAGAGACTAACATCAAAGTATATGGATGCTAACATTTTTCTCCCTCCAGTCCACTAACGGAATGTTGTTTTTTGCTTTCGCAGACAGTTTCTTGATTCGGACATGCCTAGGTATATTATTTTGCCTCTCTTCACATGCTCTTAAGTTACACAAACGCATCTTTCATCTCTCTAACGTCCTCTACACCCTGTCATTCCTACTCGGCCTCCAGTAATTTCGTTACCCTCTCTCCTACTCTGCCATTACTGTCAGCAATTCATCTGCGCCTCTTTGTTTTCTCCCCCCCACCCCCTCATGAGAAGTGAGGGATGTGGTTCTGCATGTCCCCGGTTCTCCTGCTGCGCTGGGTGTGTGTTTGAGCTGTTATCAGGCTGCGGTTTATGACGGACAGGGTCTGCATGGCTCGCTTTGCTTCACGTGGACTGTCCTTGTCTCTGCTGGAGGTGTCGTGGGGCCAGTATCACAGTCGTTGTTTCCACTTCAGCAGTTGCTGCAGGAACTATCCTATAAGGCTGATATGAGAAAGAGTATCAATATTTGGTCACTCAAATGTTGACAGCATCTTTTTACTCTTTTTACAGTGGTTGAACTGAAAGATTTACAAATGAGTATGAGGTATTAAGACTACCTGACAGCAGGGGGTGGTAGTGATCCATTATCACAGTTAATTTGAAGCAGCTCTGGCAAAGAGAGCCCATCCATAGCGAGAGTATTTATAAAACGCATTAATTTTCTGTTTCTCATATTGTTGACCTTTGCAGTGAAGCAATATTTTAAATCCATGAATATGTTTTTGTTAGTTACCTCCAATCCCAAGAGACACACAGCCTTGCCATCACAGCTACAGAATATTACCAGGAACACTATTACTCAAGTGCTGTAATATGGATCACATCATTTACAGTACCCGCTCTGGCACAACATTCAAATGCAGCTATTAAAATGTAATCTAGTGAACCATTACCTCACCAGTAGCACTTTGCCCAAAATTGCTGCGATGTTGTGAATATTTTTAAATCTTAAAGCTCGTACCTCCGTGCGACTCTGCCAGACACCAGAAACAAACGGCTCCTCACATGTCACGCCAGCAGCATGACTTCAATCCTGGCTCCCGCATTTTTTAGGAGGTAGTAAAACACAAGAGAAGCACATGTTGGTGTAGCGCAAAGAGGAAATTGCTTCCTTGTAGTGTAAGCGAACAGTTTTCTACTACTGGGAAAGAAGTGTGTGATGTGTCTATGTGTGTTAATACACTTGCTAATTACTTTAAAAAACAGGCCATCTGTATGCTGAATTCACATAGAGCAGCAGTGAGTTCTCTTTACTACAGAGTCAACTCGGTCCACTGCTGTTTGCTTTCTTTCGAGTGACACATTGTTCACTTTCCCACAAGGTCACCTCAGTCCAAGGCCAGTGAGCCCAACATCTGAACCTCATGAAGAGTCCATTCAGTCTGTTTTTATGGCTTACAGAAACATTAGTGTCCTTTTACAATTCTTGCTTGGATTATCTTTTGTAAATTTAAGGCCGCACCGGGACGCAAGCCAGAAGAAAAACTGGTTTCAGTGTGTGATTATTTTCCCTCGGGGTGGAAAATAGGGGGGGAAAAAAATCGTGTACATTAACGTATGGAGTAAATCAGAGGCGTAACAGAAAACAGTGCTGTTTTTGCTTGAGGAACGGCTGTTATTTGACCTTTTCAATAGTAGAGCAGGATGAGGGATCGCATCAAGTCGATCAGCACCTTCCACAGGATTTCCACTCTCATGGGTGAGCTGTATTATCCATGGCTGTGTTTACATGTTGAGATAACAGTGTGGAAAAAAAAACAAAACAAGACAAACACCATCCCCCAGCCACATAAGCGCACGACCACAACATACTTCCTGACTCTCACTTTCTATTCTTTTGCTGATTTCTTCTTTCTCACAGCATTTCCTTGGGACTTGACCATAGGTATTTCACTGCCCTGTCCCTCATTTTTCATCTGGCTGTCTCTCATCCCTCCCCTCCCCTTTCCTTTTTCTGTACTACCAGTCATCTCAACTCTCTTTGCTTTTTTGTGGCGTTATGTACAAAGCAGATCATCAACTCAGTCGGCCTTTTGCATGCAAATTTGAGGAATACTGTTTAAATTCAGTGTTTAAAATCTATAAAATTGTTACAACTGTTTTTTGGTTTTTTTTACCAATCATATTATTATTTTGTCAGTGTATCAAATCAATTTTAGTCCACATCTTTCCTGTTTATCCAGGTTTTATGTTTACATCTCTGTTGTTAACTTGATAGACTTTAGCGTGGTTTTAGCTCTGACTGCTTATTTGCTGCTCAGGTAGAAGGAAATTTTGACCGCTCATTCATTTTCTCGCTCGGATCAACACAGGACTTTCTACCGCTTCGAGGCCGCTTGGGACAGCTCCATGCACAACTCCCTGCTACTAAACCGAGTCACTCCATATGGAGAGAAGATTTACATGACCCTCTCTGCATACTTGGAGGTACAGTACAGCGCCTGCATTCACGAGAGGCAGAAATAGCTCTCACAGCATCAGAGGTGATGTGTAAATTACTGTAGAGGATCAGTGTCGGAACTCCCTCCTCTTTTATCAATTGCAGATGGAGAATTGCACCCAGCCCGCAGTCATAACCAAAGATATCTGCATGGTGTTTTACTCTCGAGACACGAAGCTCTCAGCTTCTCGCTCCATCCGAAACCTTTTCGGTACTGGAAGCCTGAGAGCGGCAGATGGGTGAGTTCCAAACTTTAAACTATGAAACACATCACATACCTCATGTGTTCTCTCTGTTGATAAAGAACTCTGTGTTTTTTCTTCTGTAGAAACCGTGTAACTGGAGTTTATGAGGTCAGCTTGTGTAACCTTGCAGATGCAGGAAGCCCAGGTGAGAGTCAGAACCAAACACACCGTTTTGCATTAAGCTCACCTCTGCAAAATTTTCTAATCCTGAACTTGCTGACCTCAGGTATGCAGAGGAGACGCAGGCGGGTGCTGGACACCTCTGTAGCCTACGTCCGTGGAGAGGAGAACCTGGCTGGGTGGAGGCCCCGTAGTGACAGCCTCATTCTGGACCACCAGTGGGAGCTGGAGAAACTCAGCCTCCTTCAAGATGTGAGGAGCATTAGTTACTTCTTTTAAAGCAACTTTTATTAACACCTAAAGATAGATGCTACTGGCCCTCATTTAATGATCCTACATACACAAAAACAGTTGCCTTAAAATCATCCATTTAATATAAACCGTCTTAAAGTTCAGATAAATGGAGCTCTATTTACAGAAGGTGGCAGAAATGGAATTTAACATTCATAACTATGTTTTCATTTGTGTATAATCACCTAAAAATAAGAATTGTTATATTTTTATTATCTTAGAATGAGCCTTTTATATCTACAGATGCCCCATGTCCTTTTCCACAGAGTCTGCCATGTTTCTACAGTAGCCCAGAATGGACAAACCAAACACTGGCTCTAGATAGGCCACCATAGTTTTTCCTTCACACTAGAAAGAAGAGGGTGAGACCAGAGGGTTGCAATCCACAAATTGACCGCTAGACGCCACTAAATCCTACAAACTGGTCCTTTAAAGTATCTAAATGAATTGAGATTTACGCATTCTTCAACACTGGCCCCTGATTTTCAAATAATGTACTGTACATATGAAATGCACTCCTTTACATAGATATGGTAACTTACCTCCCCCAGTTTCACTAATATATATGATATCATCAGCATAGCAGTGATAAGAGACGCAGCCTGCTGCTGATGGAAAATAAGACAGGACCCAGGATTGATCCTTGAGGAACTCCACAGGACAGAGGAGCACAATCAGACAGTTACAATTATAAAAATAGGAATAGTTCAAGAGTTATATAGTATCAGATATCCCAACCTACTTCCTTTAGATGATCTGCTAAAAGAATATGATTTATGGTGTTGAAAGCAGCACAGAGAGAGTCATCTCTGCTGGGCCTCTGATGGAAACCAGACTGGAATTTGTCAAACTGTTTTCCTCTTCCTCTCTCTGACAATTTTCTCTTAAGTAAGGGACCTGGTCAGTGATTGTGTGATGTTTTTACCCCTATTCTCTCAGGTGGAGAAGACCAAACATTACCTCCTGCTGAGGGAGAAACTGGAGTCTACTTTGCTCATGGGCCAAGAGTCCCTGCTGTCCTGTGTCACTGAGGAGCTGAGTGAGTCTCCTCAGCCTCCCGAGGTCGACCAGGGGGTCATCGCCAGCTCTGAAATCACCACTGACAGGCAGAGGGAGCTCGCTGCCAAGGTCAGACATCACTGTTTTGTAAATACTGCAATTCAGGTTTGACTTACAGGTTGGCAACCCCAGTGAATCAATGTGTAGGAAAATGATGTAGAAGCTAGATTTTACAGTAACATCTGGAGTTATTTTGGTAAAGGAGTTATATGTCCACCTAAAAAAAGACAAATTGAATATGACATCATATCAGGGAGAGTGGCCAAGCTAGGTCGGGTTTAATAATAACAAATATGGATCCTTTAAGTGTAGTCTGACTGGATTTTGTTGCCAGAGAAGAGTTCTCTGATGTCTGTCATGTCAAGTATGTGCTGAAATGTACCTCAATGTATATGTATTTATGTCAGGTTGAACTATAGTGCTTTCTATGACATTACAGATGTGGTTTTACTTATCTTGTATCTCACCTTAGAAGACATTTTAAGCTCTTTTCCCTTTTCATACACAGTGTTTGCGGCTGCTCACTCACTCCTTCAACCGAGAATACAGCCACGTGTGTGTCAGCGCCAGTGAAAGCAAGGTACGCTCAAATTCAAAGCGACACATGAAAGAAATCAGATTTAAGTCTGTCGAACGGTTCCTCAGATTTGAGTGAGCGTTCATCTGCGTGTTTTCTGTGTGTGTCACAGATCTCAGAGATGTCCGTCACAACGTTAAAAGAGTCTGCTTCAATCTCTGCTCTCAACACAATCACACCCTCCTCGACATGCCCTTCGCTGGTTGAGGGTTGCTATGGAAACTCTGAACTCAGGTCAGTCCTAAGACGTGCTTTTGTGGTTATTGTTATGTATTAATGTTTGACATGAAGCACTAAGGATGGTAAAGATATAAGCAATATTGTTACCAAGGCTCATACACATCTTGTTTCTGTACTGCAGACCCCCCACGCCTCGCTCTCGTGCCGTAAGCCCCATTCCTGAGACACCACAAGACGCAGAGGCCAAGAAGCCCGTCAATGGAGCCTCTGAAACCAAACCACCTCGGGTCCGCAGATTTGTTCCTGATATCCAGGAGATCAGAGTCAGGTGAGTCTTGCCACAGTAACTCTTAAAACTTGCACTTTTCTCAGTGGAGACATCTTTCTTTGTTTCACATGTGCCGATATTTCACTTATTTTGCACAGCCCCATCGTGTCAAAGAAGGGTTACATACATTTCTTGGAGCCACACACCAACGGATGGGTGAAACGCTACGTCGTTGTTCGGCGGCCGTACGTCTACATCTACAACACAGAGAGAGACACTGTGGAGCGGGCTATCCTCAACCTCTCCTCTGCCCAGGTGGAGTACAGCGAGGACCAGCAGGCAATGCTGAAGGTTGGTGATTAACCAAACTCTCCAAAAATCCTGCTTTAATATCAGGTATGGCACAAAAACATTTTTATTCTCTTTCAACAGACCCCGAACACATTTGCCGTGTGTACAGAACATCGTGGAATATTACTTCAAGCCACTAATGACAAAGAGATGCACGACTGGCTCTACGCGTTCAATCCTCTCCTCGCTGGAACTATCAGGTACTTTAATGATAAAAAATAAACAGAAGTGTACGAGTGGAGGATGTATCTTTATTGTAAATACATTTTCTTTTCTGTCTCTCAGGTCAAAGCTGTCGAGAAGACGAGCCGGACAGATGAGGATGTGACTCTGAGAGAAGGATGAACGCAAAGACTAAGATGTACATAGATCCTTGTCCTTATCCCTCCCCTTGTGCTGAGCCCCCAACCCCCTCCTGACTCCCCCACTACCACAGTCACCAACAACCATCTTTCCCCCTGTACGTTCTCAGTTTATCACTAGTGTCCTCAGCACCTAAAGCGCCCATTTCGTGTCAGGCCTTTGCTGCGGTGTGAGTCTCGTAGTCTGAAAAAACCTCTTCTGTCACTGTACTGTACTGGAATTTATTCATAGCTGGACGAATGAAGAAAATGGAGGAAGTAGCAACAATTTCTTATCTCAGATTACATACGTATGGTAATGTACTGTAGTTGTTGTCAGTGACACATCAAGCCTTATACATTTACTCCTTAAAAAGAAGAAAGAAAAAAAAAAAGCAGTGACATTTATTTTTACCTGAAGCTGCCATGTCAGTGAGGATCACATCGCTACATTTGCATCAGTAAATAGACAAACATGCAGATTCTTCTCTACTCTACTCTACAACTATATATACCGTGTCTAAACTGGTTTGCATACAACGTACAGCTAGAAAATACACGCTAAAAGAAGAAAAAAATGACAGTTGAGTGTAACTCTTTAAAAATAATCCTCTTTTCTTTGTGGTCCTGACATTGAGTAATCCGCCTCCTATTCCTAAAAACTTGTTTAAAACGTTAGCACACGCAGTCTGGCAAAGGAATGGCATATCATCATAGACTTCATGTTCTTGTGGCATTTCATGTCGTTTTAGCTACTTGTAGGAGCACCGAGGGTATCTACATTCACACGACAAGTAATCAAATATCATCACCATTAATCCTCTCAATTTAATCTCATTCTCTACCTGAATTTTATTTCTTTTAAAATGTGATATATTTAGATATTTAACAGCTTTATTATTTATTTCTGCATGTATTTATTTACAAAGACATTTATATTTCTAAAGTAGTAGTACCGTGCAATTTCTGCACACTGCACTTTTTAATATGAGTTCCTTAACTGTTGAGATAATACAACCTCGTCCCCCTTGTAGTTAATGCTATTTAAAAACATTTATGATTGGCTACTTCTTTGTGCTGAAGATTACTTGAATAACACTATCCCCTTTTAAGATTCGGATAGTCACACCTGACCTTTGACCCAACTAAAAGTCAATATATTGTTAGGTACAGAATGTTAGGGTGGTCCATCCTCACCTGCACAAAGCTACCTTGTTCAATGATCAAAAGTATAAACTGTTCCTCACAGTACAGAATAAGAAGCTGGTTTTCTGAATGATATGTATATTGATTAAATGTAGTGCCTCTCTTTTCAGTCATACTGTACAGGTATGCCTTTGCACCAGTTGCTTTGAAACTACATCCTTCATGCTGCTATAATACTGTTCTGGAAGTGTCTGCAGATCATAATCACATCACTTTCCTGCTTTTCATCATCATCACTTTCATATACAGTCAAAAAAAATGTATAATTTATGTTAACGCTTCATAATACGGCAATCAGCTGTTGTATATTTCCATAACACAGAGCATACTTAATGTTTATACATTTTAAAAAACCCTACTTTAACATATTTCAGGCCTGTCAGGAGGCATATTGCTTTATCTTTTAAATAAGTGTGCTTTAAGTGGAACAAATCAATGACAGTATCGAAGTGTGCACTGTGCATTTCATTCAAACTGACTATGAATCTCAAACTGAACGTTCAATAACTAGAAACAGATAAAGCTTGTGAGATGAATGTGAAGTTTTACTGATGATGCATGCCTCAGGTCAGCCAGCCTAGAGAGCGTGCTCACTGACAGAAGTGACATTTCACTTACATACAAGGACGTCTCAAAGCATTTAACTGTGACACAAAGGCAAAGAAGCAAGAATATTAGTTTTTCTCTATCTAACAGCACAGTAGGTTTTAGCAGGGGATTAAATTGTAACAGCATTTCAGCAGGTTTATATTTTTGCTGCTGAGGTAATCCACGTAATCCATTAATGCACGAAAAAGCACATTTCCTGAAAGTGTAAAGTATTCTCTGTGTTGTGGATCCGATCAAACCATTTTACATGCGTGCACGACCGTCAGTAGTTGTGGTTAATCAGTCCCGTGTCTGTATCTTCAGTTTGTTGTCTAACAAGTTGGGTGATCGTAGATTTTACTTGGCAGTGCAGAGACTGCAGTTGTATTTTATCCAGCTATAGCATCATCACTGAGGGAAGACCCCGCTGTACTGTACTATAAACTGTCTCAAGCACTCATTTCTGTCTCATTTCCATTAAAACCAAATCTTAAAACATGAGCCCGGGGATTGCTCCAGTCTGATCTCTATGGTGAGATAATTCCTCTTTGTTTTCTTTTGTGACTTAATGTGCGTTACATTTGAGCCGACCAACATTTTGTTGGTGCAGTCACACACACACACACACAAAAAAACCCACACTGAATGTACATTGATATTTGAAAATACTTATTCTGCAGGAGTTTTTGACTCTTCGTCTCTCTTCGTCTTCTGGTTTCACAGTCTGGTTCCTTATTGATTGTAGGTAGGTTACTATCAGGGAACCAAACGGAGGTTGAGGGATATACTTGTAATAATCTGTCCACCGACATGTGGGGGGAAGGTTGGTTCATCATGGCCCTGTTAGGCATTGCATCTTGCACAGAGTAATGCCGTAGGTTACCGTAATGTCACTCTTATTTCAGTATCTACCTTCACCACCATCCTCTGACAGCCTTCACAAAATCTACTTTTTCTAATCCCTCCCCTGCCCTTTAAAGAAATATCATTTCGTTTTGTGCTTCCACATTTAATCTCTTTTCTTTCTTTTTTTTTTCTTTTTTTGTTTTGCACTATCAAATTGCACCGGTACTTTTTTTTTTTCTTCTTCACAATTTTTTTTTGCATTGTATATAAACATGATTGCTGTGAACAGTGTATTATAAAGTTGCACCCATTTACAAAATCTTAAAATGGGCAGTAGTTCAGTCAGTGTCTCTGAGTGTTGGAGTTTAGCGTCAAATGTTTGTGTACACTAAACACATTGTCATATATTAAATAAACATGGAAATTATGCAACACAAAGTCATGGACTCCTCTTCTTTATAGAATCATATGGGTATTTGTTATTTATCATTACCAACATAAAAAATAAGCACATGAACTGTGATCCATGTGACCCCAGTGGAAAGATAAAAATGGACGTATTTCATCATGACGCAAGTTGTGTACGACCACGCCCCCTTCGATGAGCAGTGGCGCTGGGCTTTTACTTTCGGTCACCAAAAAAAACAAACTAAAAAACAGGTAAACTTTGATTCTCTCCTACAAGTTTGATGTCAGTAAATAACAGTTACGTGAAGCTTGTGTGTTAGTCAGGCAGTGCGTCTCTCTGTAGTCTATAGGATATAAAACACAGCATCGTCCCGTACTGAAAAATGTAGTTAAAAATCCGTGAACCAACAGTGAATTAACGTGTCATTTATCACAGTCAGAATCAGTTGTATTGTTGAATATGACTCTGTTTTTTTGGCGCTTAATGTACACACACAGAGCTAAAATAAGGATGCATGTATGTATAAGCCTTGATCCCATATATATATATATATATATTATATATATATATCTTATATATTAAACTACAATGTACATACAGTATATAAATATGTATGTGTATATAGAATAGTATATAGACAGACAGATATAGACAGATAGACACACACAGCACACATATATATAGCTCAAATACACACACACACACACACACACACACACACACATACACACACTGTAGTTTAATGTTCACCTGTGGAGCTCCTTATTTATATATATATAATACTGTATATATATAACAATAACAGAATAAGACAAACATGCAGTGATGCAGAGTGCAAAGGATGCTAAATTAAATATGGACATGAGAGCTGTACATGAGGTAGGTAGTATGAAGGACGGATCTTCAGAAATTTGAAGAAAGACTTCTTTCACATGATCTCCACCTGGAGAGTGCTCAGTTTCTGAGACATTTCAGGCTGACTGTGGAGGAGTTTGACCGGTCTGCTCGGTCTTAATCAGGACATAAAGAACCTTATCAAGAGGCAGAACATTCACAAGTATCTGTATATCATTTTATCATCTTAGAAACATTGTTAAGTTCATGACATTCCTCTGTCACGCTGACACGGAAAAACGAATGCATGATTTTATCAGTGGTGGTTTATCAGCGGCACCAGCCTAACACTCCGACACGCTATGTGCCAACAAACAGCCTTCAGCTGCTGTGGCCCTTGTTTCTGGACAGCCTGCCTGTGGATCTGAGGTACTCCACCTCTGTAGACATTTAAGAAACAACCTCAAGACATATCCTTTAAGGTGCCTCGTCATTGACTGCGGCACTTTAATTTACTTCTTAATCTTTATTGTTACAGGTTTTAGGTCTTGCCAAATTACTCCTTGGTTTCTATGTACCATGTTTTAAACTTTCCTCATGTTTATTATTATTTATATATTCTATTTATTCTTATTTCTGCAAATTTCTTCACACTTAACAAAGAGGTCTTACTTACAATTAGTGTAACTCAGGATTGGTGAAGGCCTCTGAAAGAAGGTGGGGCTGTAGGCTACAAACCCGCCCAGAAAGGTGGTGCCAAGTCAATTTATCTGCAAACAGGTCAACAAAAAAGCAGTTTTGACAACCTGGAATTATCCTGTCATCTCACACCTTGAACCCAAAACTGAGGACTAAGGACAACTGTTTTGTGTTCCTGAAAGGAGTCCACTTCCAGGTGACTGCAGGATCATGTTGGAAATCCAATAAAAATTAATTAAATAAAATATATTTTTAAGACATTTTATCTCATGACCTTTGTATTTCATTTCTGTCCGAAAATATCCTCAATTAAATTAATTATGTTACGAAATGTATTTCTTCATATTAACGCGAGGTCAAAGGTGAAACGTCAGGTGTCACGTATTTGCGTCGGCTACGTCATCGGCTGCAAAATGAAGAGTTTCCTCATCCCAAATAAAAGAATCCGGACTAGTTCGCCAAAAAAATTGTCCCCAGGGGAGATACCGACAACATATCAGACCAGCCTCTCGACAGCAGCAGCTTTGTGGAGTCCGACGGCACCGCGATATCAGCATCGGATGGCCCCCCTACTTCTCGTCCTCCTAGCCTGGAGGAACCGGTTACCGCGCCCGCGGTTACTGATGTGGAGAAAGATACCGTTATGGATATCATATGGATGCATTTTGATGTTTTTATCTCTCATGGTGGCACAATGGTTTTAACCATTATCTGATGGGCCCATATGGATGTGTTCCAATGTCCTGCAGTTGTGTTTTGAGATGGTGGCCTCATTAGGTTGATGCCTCATGCGGCATGTTCTGGTTGTGTTAGTGCTAGATGAAGTAATGTTACATTATTAAAACATACGATTTACTTTTTTCATGTGCATGTCAAATGCCTTAGGATAATTTCATAAAACTGAGTTTGATTCCCATGATCTGACAGTGGTGGAATGGAATAAATGTTTGTATGAGTTCAAGAGTTCAAGAGAGTTTATTTGTCGCATACAATAATACAAGATCATTGCAGTGAAATTATGTGTGCATACACTCCAGTGACTGTGCAGTTATTAAAAAAACATGACAAGACAACAACATTAATCTGACTAAAAAGGAAACTGAAAAGACACACTGATATACTAAGTATACACACTCAACAACAGACAACAACGGACATTCAACAATTCAATTAAAAAGGCATAGTGCCAGAGTGACCGCACTGTGCAAAGTGATGATAAAAAAAATTGATGTAAACAACATAATAAATAATGTAGATAATGTTCATCTGGCAGTGCAATAACTGATATGAGAGAGACCAATCTATAAAACACATTTTAACTGCAGCTATCATCATAATTATTCTTTAAAGAGTTATACAGTGTTAGACTATAAATTCAGTCAATTTAGTTTCTGCATGGCTGTAATAAATCTACACACACTAACTTAATGTAAGATCAGATTTATTATAGATAGATAGATAGATAGATAGATAGGTATAGATACTTTATTGATCTCTCTTAAACAATAATTGTTATAATTGTCTAATTTTACTGTTACTGGATGTATATATATATAGTCAAAAGTTTGGACACACCTTCTCCGATATCCTCCCTAACACATGTAATGTGTCCATCCTGGGTCCAAGATTACAAGGTGATGTCTGTTTTGGCATGTCAGTCCAACACAGCGTCCTCTAACATATCAGCGACACCAGCCGACATGCTACTTTATTCACCGGCACTTTAATTTACTTCTTAATCTTTATTGTTACAGGTTTTATGTCTTGCCAAATTGCTCCTTGGTTTCTATGTACCATGTTTTAAACTTTCCTCATGTTTATTATTATTTATGTATTCTATTTATTCTTATTTCTGCAAAATTCTATTCATTTTAGTTTTTACTTTTTGCTCTGTGAAACACTTTGTTTATTTTGTTGTTGAGTAAATAGTTTAGCCCTTGTGTTGTCCCTGGGGTCAAAATGACCACTTTTATATACTGCTACTAAAGCTTGTAGAGAGTAGAAGATAGATAGAACATTGAGGTATCAGTTTACTGGTGTACAGCTTTGTCTTTGTCAAGCAGCAAAACAGGTTTTCTTTGTTTCTGCCTGCAGGAGCAAGAAGGATTTGTTAAGGACAAACAAAAAAATCAAGATGCTGCTCCTTCACACTTAACAAAGAGGTCTTACTTGTACAATTAGTGTAACTCAGGATTGGTGAAGGCCTCTAAAAGAAGGTGGGGCTGTAGGCTACAAACCCGCCCAGAAAGGTGGTGCCAAGTCAATTTATCTGCAAACAGGTCAACAAAAAAGCAGTTTTGACAACCTGGAATTATCCTGTCATCTCACTGAGAAGCACCTTGAACCCAAAACTGAGGACTAAGGACAACTGTTTTGTGTTCCTGAAAGGAGTCCACTTCCAGGTGACTGCAGGATCATGTTGGACGATCTTTTCCAGTCCTCCACTTCAAGCTTGCTGCTGGTGGCCATTCTGGTCCTGCTAGTCCTGCATCTTTTTTACTCCCGCGTCAGCTCCCATGACCAGGAAAAGGAGCCTCCAGGACCTAAACCTTTCCCCCTGCTTGGTAACTTGCTTCAGGTGGATCTCAAGAGACTCGACAGCTCTCTTTTTGATGTGAGAACTGTTTCATTTGTCTTAAACGACGTGATTCTCACATATGTTTGCTGTATAAATCAGTAAATTATGTTTCTTATCTTGGACTGTGAGTCTCACTTTAACCTGCCTTAATCTTTTTAGCTGTCCAAAAAATATGGACCAGTGTTCACCGTCTACTTTGGACTGAAGAAGGTGGTCGTGCTGGCTGGATACAGGACTGTGAAACAGGCTCTGGTCAACCATGCTGAAGAGTTCGGAGACCGAGAAGTCACTCCCATATTCTACGATTTCAACAAAGGAAACGGTAAGAAAATGATTTTTTAAAAGTTTTTCTAGAAACTTGCTTTTGTTCTGGTCGAAACAAACCAACCGTATATGTTTTAGGTATACTATTCACCAATGGCGAAACGTGGAAAGAAATGAGGCGTTTTGCTCTGACTACACTGAGAGATTTTGGCATGGGCAAAAGGATTAGTGAAACGAGAATCATTGAGGAATGTCGATACCTGATTGAAGAATTTGAACAATATGAAGGTAACACTATCTCCTCTAAAGCACTGCCCCCCAAATACCTAACACTTTCTGACTTGTCCTTAATTCCTTTTTCTCCCACAGGTAAAGCCTTCAGTCCCAGCAAGGAAATTAGTTACGCAACTTCAAACATTATAGCAGCCATCATGTTTGGAAAGAGGTTTGAATACAAAGACGCTGTCTTCCAAGCTATGGTGGAAAGAGACCACGAGACCATCCGTCTGACAGGATCAGTTCCCATCCTGGTAGAAGATAAAGTATCTTCAAATATTTAAAATTTAAAGGTCCAGTGTGTAAGGTTTAAGGGAATCTATTGGTCAAATATAGAATATACTACTCATAAGTATGTTTTCATTTGTCTATAAGCACCTGAAAATAAGAATCATTATGTTTTTGTGACCTTAGACTAAGCCTTTTATATCTACAGAGGGAGTGGGTGTTCTTCCACGCAGTCTGCCATGTTGTATTGCCATGTTTCTACAGTACAGAATGGACAAAACAAACACTAGCTCTAGATAGGGCCTTTTTTCACGAGATTTGCATTGACTTTAGGTTCTCCTACTAGCTTGACAGGGAGAATGAAGTGAAGTTCACCGCTAGATGCCACCAAATCCTACACACTGCACCTTTAGATGAAACTAGCTGGGGCTCGAGATCAAGTTTGTTTTGTGCTTCATTACAGTTATACAACATGTTTCCTTGGCTGGGCCCTTTCCTGAAGAACTGGAGGGATTTGATGAAGAATGTGGAACATAACAGGAAAGATGCAAAAAGCATCATAGCAGATCTGAAGGAGACTCTGAACCCTGAGATGTGCAGATGCTTCATTGATGCATTCCTGACTCGTAAGCTAAACCTGGAGGTGAGTCCAGTCAATCCACTCCTACGTTAATCAGATTAATCAATTATTAAATATAATCTCTCTTTTCTTTCTGTGTGTTATATTAGGAGTCTAAAATCGAGAACTCGCAGTACCATGATGAAAACCTGATCTACAGTGTGATAAACCTGTTTGCAGCTGGAAGTGACACCACAGGAACTTCACTGCAGTGGTGTTTGCTTTTCATAACCAAGTACCCTCATATTCAAGGTGGAAAAACATGCTTGTGGCAGCTGGAAGCTCTAATATGAAATCTGGCTCAAATTAGCTTTGCATATTCATCAAATTGAATTATTATTTCATGTGCATCCAGACCAGGTCCAGGAGGAGCTGAGCAGGGTGGTTGGAAGCCGTCAAGTACGAGTAGAGGACAGGAAGGACCTGCCGTACACTGACGCTGTCATCCATGAGTCACAAAGACTGGCGAACATTATCCCCATGGCTATTCCTCACAAAACCAGCCGAGACACAACCTTCCAGGGCTACTCTATCAAAGAGGTCAGTTGCCTACATAGATTAGATATGTTATCTGAACTCTACAACAGTGCTTTGTTTCCAAGATTTTACATGATTCACTCTTCTTTGTTCCTTTGCCTTCAGGGGACTACTGTGTTTCCTCTTCTTACATCTGTCTTGTATGATGAGAGCGAATGGGAGAGCCCACGCACCTTCAACCCTTCCCACTTTCTGGGTGAGGGCGGTAAATTCATCAGAAGAGATGCCTTCATGCCATTTTCTGCAGGTACAACAACTTTAATAGATTGTCCTACTACAGATGTTTAACAATTGTGAAAATATGATCCCCTTTAACTTGTTGCATGTCTGCATTGCAGGTCACAGGGCGTGTCTCGGAGAGAGTTTGGCCAGAATGGAGCTCTTTCTCTTCTTCACCTCTCTCCTTCAGCGCTTCCGTCTCACTCCTCCACCTGGAGTCACAGAGGATGAACTGGATATCACACCAGTTGTGGGATTCACCCTCAACCCACAACCTTATGACCTATGTGCCGTTAGTCGCCAGTGACAAAGAGAGTTACTCAGAGAGACCTCTTAATCCTTTTTGTTTGTTTTTTTATGGCACAGCGAGAGTTTCAGCTGTCTGTGGGAGGGAATGTTGTCTAGAGATTTCACCAATTTTCTCACCAAGAACTGCAACTGGCTATAAATTCAAGACACACGAATGGTATCAAGCTTACTGTATGTTGCAAACACAAAAGTTTCAAAGTATGTTTTGCTGACAATAAAAACATGTTGACAGAGCACAAACATTTTGCTGTATGATCCATGTTCAACATCACACCTAACAGAGAGGTCGTATTGCCCCCCAAAATCCATCACGCCTGTGAATTGGTTAAGGTCACCAAAATAAAATGTCATAATATTTGTTAAGTTGACAGTTGTTGACATTAATTTTTACAAAAATTGTATCAGTATACTCCTAACAATTCATTTTACTTGTATATAGCTTTGTCCTTGTTACGCAGCAAAACTGGTTTATGTTGTTTCTGCAGGGAGCAGGTGTTCACTAATGCCCTGCATGCCAACTGAGTTCAGGATTGGTGAAGGCCCCTGAAAGAAGGTGGGGCTGTGAGCTACAAACATGCACAGAAAGGTGGTGCCAAGACAACTTGACTGCAAACATTACGTGACAGTTGTTTTGACAACCTGCATTATCATTTCAATGAACCCACTGTGACGACAACTGTTCTTGTTGAGACCATTTGTGTTCCTGAAAGAAGTCCACTTCCAGTAAAGTGACTGGTGTTTTGCAATGTTGCACAAAATAATGAAGAATGTCTGTAACAACAGTCATGGTTGGTGCATCAGCACCTGACATGGCAGCTAAAATAAGATGAGTTGCCATGTCCTCATGCCAGCCTTTTGGGACTGCTTTTAAAACATTTGTCTTTAATCTTCTAAATCCTCATCTACTGGACTCTAATGTTAATCTTTCAGACATAAGAAAAGTCATGACTTACTGTCCTGACTGTAAAAGTGAGAATTTCAGTCAGCAAACAGTTGATCCTACTTATTAAGCATTAACTCATGCTACAGTTAAAAAAGACAGAAATATCTTTGTTTCTACAAACATTTTAACTTTGTATAAATATTAACCATATCATAAACCATATTCTGTTTACAAAACGATAAACTATCACACTTTATACACTGTTTTGTGCGTTCTCTGACATTTTTTAATTGCAGGATGCGGATTTGCCTTTAAGACTTCTGGCAACCCAGCACGGGAGCTGCGCCACCTCGTCCACTCTCATACAAACTGGCTAGTAGCTACTAGCTGATGATTGACACAGACAGTAATAAGTCTGTTCAGGACACCTTCACATCACTTTACAAGGTCAGACACAAAGCCAAGACACTGAGCCTGTCGTGTCAGACGAAGGAGAGCATACCTGACTCAGTGTGAGAGCCTGAAAGTCGATTTTAAAGGAAATATTAGTTAGCAGCGCTACTTAGCTTTAGTTAGCAGGTGTCACCAACGGTAAGTTAGCGGTAAGTTGGCTAAATGAGACTCTGATGGGACATTAACAGGGACGAGAGAGGCTGTTTTAATGCTTCAGTTACAGGTTTCCTCCATAAGTTGAATAAACTATAACTACAGTCGTTACAAGGATGTAACGTTAGCTGACAGATGTTAACGCTAAATGTACATGTGTCGCCTCTGAGATACCCAGCTGGCATTATATGACCCGCTGCCTGTACACATACATTATTTAAACTGTCTACGGCACACAGAAGCTGACAACCATCAAGATTTAGTCTTATTATTCAGTGTTATGTTCACTATTCGAGAAATCTATCTGTCTCTATCTGTGCAACCAGCTTTTAAAACACATTTTAACTGCAGCTATCATCATCATAATTATTCTTCAAAGAGTTGTACAGTGTTAGATTATAAATTCAGTCAATATAGTTTCTGCATGGCTGTAATAAATCTACACATACTAACTTAATGTAAGATCAGATTTATTATAGATAGATAGATAGATAGATAGATAGATAGATAGATTTTATTATTCTATTGATCTCAAGCGAAATTCAAGCATCCAAACATACATCAAAATTGAAATTAACCTAAATAAATAGAGATACAATTAAATTAGACTGTAGACAATGAGTGACCTTATTTTTCTCAGGTTTAGTGAGAAAATTGGCATTATTTAATTCATGATAACTATTTGTATTATTTGTATTGTGTTGTGTCTTCACATAGAACAGGAACTTTATAAGGTACACTGGTACAGTGTGATCCAATACGACAACCCTGCTATAAATTCTACTTTTATGAAGCTTATACTGTTTCAGTTTTTGTTGACACTGTCAGAGAGCTCAACATTAAAGTGACCCAGAGGAAGCTGTCCCCCGTGCTTTTGCTTTACATACAGCCCGAAAGACATTTTATTCACTAACAGTCGCATTTGTGGTTAAGTCTAGATTAACCAGCATTACTATAACATCAAATTTATTGATCCCACACTGAGGAAATTCACTTGTTACAGCTGCTTGTACACACAAGGTGGATAAGAATTGACTCATAAATAAAAATAAAATAGAAAAAAATCTAAGATATACTAAAAATAGAAAAAAATCATTAAAGATCAGTGAAGATCATTTCACAGTGCCAGACACAAATGTCCTGTATAAACAGGGTCAAAGTCATCTCCACTTACTGAGGAGACTGAGTGTGCAGGACTCTTTCTAAGACACATCTACATTATTCTATGCAGTCATCTGCTGGGGAGGGGAAGGACTTAAACTGGTCAAGAGGTCCAGCTTTGTCCTGGACTGACTTCTAGACTCCATAGAGGAAGTGGGGGAGAGGAGGATGTTCATCATGAGCAACTCCTCTCACATCCTGTCAGACTCTTTAACACCGGCATGACTTTTTTTCCGATATATTTCTTACTTGTAAGTAATTTCTTATCCAAATTGTGCATAAGAGCTGCTGCGACAAGTGATTTTCCCCGGTGTGGGATCATTAAACTATTCTTTGTAAGATGTCTATCTTGCACAGCATAGTAAATATAATTAGCACAGGAAAAAGGTAAATGTACAGTGTAGTATAATTTAAGTGAGATGTACTAAATATGTTATTTCTCCCTAGGAGTGCTATCACCTTTACTCGTCATCATTCAGAAATGAATCTAGACAGGTAGGAAGGTTTATGTTGGTCATGTCGTATCAGTCATTCATTCAACACAGAAATAAATTGAACTGAGAAAGTTTCTCTCCAATGTATTTAATGTAATGTAGGATCTACATGGACTACAATGCCACGACGTCACTGGAACCAGAAGTGATCAAGACCATCTCTGAAGCCCTGCAAGATGCCTGGGGAAACCCGAGTAGCAATTATATAGCAGGTGAAGGAAACTTAAACCTGCATCAAAATGCCAGATGCTGGAGTTAGAGTCAGAAATGCAAAGCAGGAGCCGCTTTTCCCTAATTTGCCTTCTCATTACCAAACCAGTAATGTTGTATTTCAGCGTGCACACAATAAAAAAAGTTCTTTTTGTGTAAATTATTTTTATTTCTAGGTGTGAAAGCCAAAGCACTGATTAATCAGTCCAGAGAGAACGTGTCGAGAATGGTTGGAGGTAAAGCAGAAGACATAATTTTCACATCTGGTGGAACAGAGGTAATCATTACTGTTGGTGCATTATTTTTGTTTACTGAGCAGAATAGCTGTATTACGCATGCAACGTTGATTCATGGCAAACAAACCTTCTTTCAGGCCAATAACCTGGTGCTCCACACTGCCGTAGAGCACTTCAGGAGGAACTGCAGGGCTGCAGAGCAACGTGAAGGGCTCCAGAATGGAAGCGACAGCCTTCCTCACATTATCACCTGTAATGTGGAACATGACTCGGTCAAACTCGTAGCTGAGCAGCTACAGAAAGATGGCAAAGCAGGTAGGAGACCATCCTGTTATGTTTCATTCAGATCAATAGGAGACCAGGAGACTTTATTATTTTATTTTAACTATGTTTGTGTCACAGATGTGACATTTGTGCCTGTGTCTAAGGTGACGGCTCGTGTGGAGGTGGAGGACGTCATCGCTGCGGTGCGTCCCAACACTTGTCTCATCTCTATCATGCTGGCCAACAATGAGACAGGAGTCATCATGGTAAGAAGGAGAAAGAGGCTTGGGAACCTGACAGCCTCTTCCATGTTCATTTATAAGTGCATCTCTTCACAGTACTGATATACAGTAGCTCTGCGTACAGTACAGTCAAATGTGTCTCCCTCTTGTCAGCCGGTCCGAGAGATCTGTCAGAGGATAAAATCTCTCAACAAGCAGCGTGAGCGGCTCAGGATCCTGCTCCACACTGATGCTGCCCAGGCTCTGGGGAAAATCCGCGTAGATGCCTGTGAGCTGGGAGTGGATTACCTCACCATTGTGGGGCACAAGGTCAGGAATCTGGTTTCTAAAATATTTTGGTGAGGCTTTAGAAAGAAAATAGGAACACATTTTATTGACAGGCTTTGTTACATTTCCAGTTCTATGCCCCTCGGATTGGTGCTTTGTATGTGAACGGCCCTGGGATGAGAACACCACTGTATCCGATGCTGTTTGGAGGAGGACAGGAGAGAAACTTCAGGCCGGGGTATCATACTACATTGTCTTACCTGAGGAATTTTCAAAGTACTGAATATGCATGAAACACCAGCCAAGAGCAGAGCTCTGCACATATAAATACGAGTATGCTTTCTCTCTTTTACAGCACAGAAAACACACCAATGATTGCTGGTTTAGGAAAGGTATGTTTCCTGCTCCTTATCCAGTATCTGTTACTGGGATAGCACCACCTTTTCCACTAGTTCCACAACTAGTTAAATTTTTTTCTTCTTGCTTATTTTCCAACCATAATCATTATTATAACATCATGTCGTACTTATTCAAATTAGACTTACATCTTCATTTAGACATTAAACATGTCATATTGTGCTTCATTTATAGCTGCTCATTTGTTGTGTGTCTGTTAGGCTGCAGAGCTGGTGACCTCTAACTTGTCAGATTATGAGAGTCACATGCGAAGCACCAAACTTTACTTGGAAGAACGACTGAAGGTTAGTTTGATCCCATTTAGAGAGATGAAATGTGTCACATTCTCATTGTGACTGTGATAGCAATCACATTAGCATTATTCTGTTTCTTTCATTTTATACATTAAAAAAGCATAACACCAATATATTTTCCTTTACAGGCCGTCTTTAAAGACAAGATTCACTTCAACAGCCATTACCCAGGCTCCGATATCCTCCCTAACACATGTAATGTGTCCATCGTGGGCCCAACATTACAAGGTGATGTCATGACTCTTCCATCTCTGTCCTATGTCTGTTTTGGCATGTCAGTCCAACACAGCGTCCTCTAACCTTACACCAATGTTTGTCAGAGACAGTTCATGACCCGCGCGGGGCTATTTGTAAACTACAAAGGCTTTGAATGATTAATCTCCCCCTCTCCTGCTTTAGGCTGGAGGGTATTGTCCAACTGTACAAGGCTGCTGGCCAGCGTTGGCGCCGCTTGCCACTCAGACAGTGGAAACAGGTAAAAAAATGAAGTCCCTCTCCCCCCCCCTCTTTGCGCTTTTGTCCGTCATTACACAACTCCCTTGCACTGCACTCTGTCTTCCACAAGGCCTTCCCATATCCTCCTGAGCTGCGGCGTTCCCTCCGAGGTGGCAGCTAATGCCTTGAGGCTGAGCGTGGGCAGGGGGACGACCAAAGCAGATGTGGACGCTGTCGTGGAGGACCTGAGGGAAGCTGTGAAACGGCTGGAAGAAATGGACTGATGGCATAAACATGTTACCCTGAAGGTCAAATAGGGATGTAGAGAATTAAAAATACATCATGTGTTTATTGTTACATTAACCGATCGTGGAAAATGGATGAAATATTTAATATAAATAATAAAAGGGAAGAACTTGAAGTGACCTTGGGGGGTAATGTTATGAAGAGATGACTGTACTCAGCTTCCATCAGGTCATGCCGAGGAGCTAATCAGCTAATTGGATTGAGGCCTTCACGTATGAGTGTTATTGCAATAAAATATTTACATACATGTTTTAAATTAATCTAATCAACCGTAAAATCCTCTCTTTAGATTATAATCTTGCAGATTTCTCAGCTCTTTAGTCATCCCCACTCAGATGAATTTTTAAAATAGTTGTAAAAAATAACACTCATTGTAATTCACCATGCCTTGGCTCTGACTTCTCCCATTACTTAAGTTTCCGTGCTGCCTCAGCTCCCCCATCTCCAGTGAAGCGTTGGTGCGTGTGCCAGCATATGGTCAGTGCCACACAAAGGAGAGCAGGAGGCCACGAGTGGTGCGCCTCCACCCGTCTTTCATTACCTTTCTATCTCGCTGGCTCTGACCCCCTCTCCTCCTCCTCCTCTCTCTCCAACGGCCATGCTGGCCAGCTGGCTGCCGCTCGGGTGTCACTTTTCCTGGCTCTGGAGGAGGCAATGAGTGCGTTGTATGAGAGCATGAGAGAGGAAGAGATGGTAACCTGCCGGGATCCACAGAACTCCAGGGAGCTCGGTCTGTGTGCCATAACCTACTCATAGCAGCCGGGGATGGTGCTTCATCGGGCCATCCAGGCGGCTCGAGCCGGGGATCTTGTAACCCTGAGGGAGCTAGCGTCTTCTGGTCACCTTGCACCCGCCATCACTGATGCTCAAGGTGCTGGCCCGGTGCACCACGCTGCAAGGTGTGGACGCCTGGAGTGCCTGCAGTTCCTGGTGAGCGAGCTGGGGCTGGCGGCTGATGCCCGGGCCTTGAATGGAGCCTCACCGGCACACGATGCAGCAGCTACCGGACACATCCGGGAGCTGCAATGGCTGGCTGACCAAGGAGGCTGCAACATTGAGGTAAGTTTATCTGTGCACGCAGAGAGAAAGAAAGGAAACCTACCCTGACAGCTCAAATGCCTTGGAGGGGTGCCACATGCACAGGTTTCCTGGTAATTTCTACCAACTCAGTCAAGGCGATGGCTTTAGATGGTCATCTGACTGATCCCAGAGTGAGGTTACATCACTACAGTTGTAAAAGGTACTGTACACTACCTTTTCAGATGTATTACCAACTGATTACATCATTTGGTGTTGACTTACTGGATATCCATTAGTGTTTTGTAACAAGTGTAATTATGTCCAGATGCTTAAGGGGACCTACTGAACTTAGCTGAAGAGTCAAGCCTACCCCCTTCTCTTGTTTCTCAAAGTGTAGAGGTCCTTTATGATTGGATTTGCAGAATCTTGACTAGAATTAAAGAATCAAAGTAGATGCCTCTGAACTGGGAGTGGATTACCTCACCATAGTAGGGCACGAGGTCAGGAATCAGGTTTATAAAATATCTTGATTAGACACCAGAAAGGAAATAGGAACACTATTACATAGGTAATAGTTTGTCTTATCAATAAAGTCTTTCTTATTTTTTACTTGTTAATCCTCAATCTCTTAATTAGTCCTCATATGAATCCCCACTGTAGCTTTGAAAAATTCTTTGAACATATGAGTAATGAAGGCCCTTTCACCTGTCTTGATAATTTTCTAGGGCTACTAGATGCCCTTCTTAACTGCATTTTAGACATCAAGTTATGGATGGTAGAGAATTTTCTACAGCTCAATCAGGACAAAACCAGAGTTTTAATTATTGGTACTGAATCTCAGAGAGAAACTAAACATGAAACTACAAGCACTGATATTAAAACACTGTCAACAAATAAGAAAAACTTGAGTTATCTTTTATTCAGATCTTAATTCTGAACCTCATATTAGAAATATAACTTTTATCATCTTAAGAACATTACCAGAGTGCAACCCTTTCTCTTTCAAGCCAACACAGAGACTCTGATGCACATCATTATTACCTGCAGAATTGACTACTTTCTGGTCTCCCTGAGAAGAATTTAGCTCAGTTACAGTTACTCCAAGACTCAGCTGCTGGTCTGTTGAGGAGGACCAGAAAGAGAGCACACATTACACCATTTTAAAGTCTTTGCGTGGCTACTTGTCTGCTTCAGAATCAATTTCTTCTTCTGAATTCTTTTAAGCTCTTAATGATCTTAGTTCCCACCTATTTATCGAATTTGGTTTTAACCTATGAACCCAACAGTACCCTCAGGTCATCTAGTGTCCTTTTAATCACCCCCAAAGTCAGAACATAAACCCACGGTGAGGCATGCTTTTCTTACTGTGGAACAGCCTTTGTGATGAGCTGAGGGCTGCAGAGGATGTTCACATTTTTAAGAGCAAACTCAAAACTTATCTTTTTAGTCTGGCTTTTACTACATTTATATATTTGTCTAATACTGTATGAAGTCACTTTGACCTGTCTTGATAATCAAGGGAGTTTACAGTTTAATAAGCCCAGAGGAGATTAATTTGTCTCCATCAAGCTGCATCTAAACGTCTGTGAATGTTTCCAGGATAGGGATGCTGCTGGTGCCACCGCGCTCCACCTCGCAGCTCGCTTTGGTTGCGTGGAAGTCATTAAGTGGCTGCTGTCTGTTGGAGGAGTGGCAGAGGTGGAGACAAAATGCGGAGCTGTACCTGCACATTACTCAGCAGCCAGTGGGGACCTCAACTGTTTAAAACTACTCATTCAGCAGGCGCCTGGGTGAGTTCACCTTTGCATTTTCTTTGTAATGCTTGTGGCATGCTTCATGAGATGGCAATGTCAGTCTGTCCAACACTTTGATCCAGACTGATCAAGTATCAAGTATTAGATTAATTGCTATGAAATTTTGCTCAAACTTTCATGGTTCCTAGAGGATGAATCCTACTGACTTCAGTGAACCCCTGTCTTTTCCTCTAGGGCCACCAGGAAGTTGACAGGTTCAGAGTGACAAGCTGTCAACTATCAGATTGACTGTCATGACTTTTACAACGGACATTCAATTAATAAACTAAATATGTGGTGATACTAATGATAAAACCAATAATAAATTCTCTTCTTGCCTGTGATCTACTTTTTACAACCAGTCAATCAACCACCTGTGGTCATTCACAACTGAGGGAGGAAGCTAAAAGTATTGTGCAGTCAGCCTATCATAGCTGGTAGATATACAGAAAGATCAGCATCACATCAGTTTATAATCATAGTTTATTTTCCTCCTAAAACAAATAGGTGGGTTTATTATTTTAAAATCAAATCATAGTTTAATTTTTTCATGTTAAGTTACTCCACAATCTTTCCACATGCCCCTTGTTAACTGCAGAAGTAACCCAACACCAACAACTAAAAAACAAAAAAATTACCACAGTAAGGGTGACTCCTCACAGATTCATAAACTTGTGGAACAAATAAAACTCCACAATTTAACGCGACTGATAAACTAACAGATTAAATAAAAGTCCATGGTTCAACACGCAGAACAACTGCTAAACGGGAAAATGATCGGGGTAACACTGATCGTTTGGTTTTCTCAGATTTGTTTATTGATTTTTCAGTGACACACCAGTATCAAATGGTAACATTACGAGTATCAATACAGTGTCAAATAAAACAAGTAATAAAACAAAAAAGAAAAAAAACGACATCAACTATACAGAACAAAACAAAAACACAAATTGGTCACCCACGACTAAATAAAAGTCAAACATGAAATTCACTTAAACAGAAATAGATAAAAACATTCCCCGCATGTTATAAACTCACACAAAGAGAAACTCTGTGCGCCTAGTAAACAATCAGGGTGGCTACTCCGGAACACTGATAGTCATGTGCTGGTTGCACAGCAGACATTTGACCTGTCACAGCAGGAAAAACACAGGTGGACCTAATAACAGTAATGATGGCTCAGTTCCATTAAGTGTCCCGGTAACAGTGACAGTGAAGCAGCACGCACAATAACAGAATGAAGAATGCAGCCATCATTAATACACCTTTAGTGCTAAGAGATTTACACATTTATAGATGCTCATTGGATATCAAATGAACAGTCATTATGTGACATGGCATCAGTCTACATGAATCCCGTATCTCCTCCATCTCCTAAACCTGAGACAGTGGGACTTAGTCAGAACCAGATAAAGATATGTTGCTCTTCCTGCTTCATCTCATTGTTACAGGAGTAACAGTACAGCGTAATTTGCATGAGGCATGGCAGGGTCACTCCATCACATGTGACCATCAGTAACCTGTGAATAATACATGCCTATACACTCCTGGTCACATGTCATGTACGGTATAAATGTGAATGTAAGGTCAGCCCTGTGGTGTCTGGCAGGCTTGATGGACAAACATGTTTTGATCCTGTAGTCTATCTTGTGTCTTTGTGTGGTATGATGAAACACATAAACACTTATGACTTATGACTTATCTCGGTTTATGAGGCTGCACCTGTCATGGCAAAAATATCAATAAAGTCAGTTGAAAGCAGAAGCATAGCAGGATCACTACATTTTACCCCGCCTCTCGCCCTAAGTCAGCTGGGATAGGCTCCAGCCCCACCATGACGTGGTTACAGAAAATGGATGGATAATTTCTTATTTTTTGAAGCAGATGTCTAATAAACAATTCTTTATTCTTATCTGACCTGATTCATTTCTAAACCACACGCTGCTTTCAAGCCTCTGCAATCACTAAAGGCTCAAAGTTAGAACACACTTTGTGTTTTGTTTTATTTTAATTCTGTTTTTATCAACAAATGACATGTCTATACATCTATACGTTACAATCATATCCGTAAACATAACAGCAGACCAAAAACAAATAAAGAAAAGAGTGACATGTCAAATATGTGTCCCTCCTGTCACCTGTCCTTTTGTTTGTTTGACCTGACCTTCAGGTCTTAATGCAAATGCCGCCACGTTCTTCCTGGCCTTTGTTACCTACCCTACAGTACCTTCCCCTACCCATTGTTCCCTACTTATTTACATATTGTATGATCATGGCAGAAGCGCTCCATTACATTTGCTCTGGGTCAAGTCACCGGCTCAGATACGTTCAGCAGTATCCCGACATGCTTCAATAAACTCACACCACTACAGCAAAGATCTGAACTGGACTCGAACATTCACATAAATTCTCCCATTCCTCATCAGAACAGCACAGCAAAACCATTTTATCTACATCTTATGTATCTTATAATCTAAAACATATATCTGCTGCATGTTTTTAACATCATGAATCATTTATACCAAATTGATGGGTTGCATCTGGCACTATTTTGATATCAGGCCCAATACTGACTGTGTTTTTAAGCATTTAATATCTGATGTAACTTAACCTGTTCATGTATGTTGGAGTACAGGTGTGTGAACCACCAGACAGTCATCGGCGCCACCCCGCTCTATCTGGCCTGTCAGGAAGGGCACCTGCATGTTGTAGAGTACCTCGTGAATGACTGCGGGGCTGGCGTCAACCTGAGGGCTCACGATGGCATGACCTGCCTGCATGCTGCTGCCCACATGGGCCACGAAGCCGTGGTGGTTTGGCTGGTCAGTAGAGACGCACAATCACAGAGATATTTGTGTGTTTTTTTCCAGTCACCGCTTTGACTGTTTTTCATTCACCTCCAAACAGGCGACGTGTACTGATGTCAGCCTCTCCTGCCAGGACAGAGATGGAGCGACTGCTCTGCACTTTGCTGCCAGCAGAGGGCACTATTGCATCTTGGAGAGGCTGCTTCACATGGGTTCAAAGGTCATCAAGGATTACTGGGGAGGGACCCCGCTTCATGAAGCAGCAGAGAATGGAGAGCTGGAGGTGGATGCAACTTTTTTCTTTAATTTTCTTTTGTTGTTGTCGTAGTTTTTTGCCATATATTGTCAAAGTGGATTCATAAAGCAATATATTAAACATATTGCTGTTTCTTGACCCACCATACTGTGCTGTTATTTCCCTCAGTGCTGTAAAATCCTCTTGGCCAATCAAGCGAACCCTACAGACCAGGATATTGATGGGTTCACAGCAGCAGACTTGGCAGAGTACAACGGACACCATGAATGTGCCAGATATCTCCGTGCCATGGAGAAAAACGTAAGCTCTCTGTCTCACCTGCAGTATATTTCAGTGTCCACACTCTCCTGCTTTGTGTCAGTACTGCCCAGCTGTTTACTTTGGCATGAAAATCAAAGCTAGTTTGGGGAGTGCGGTCAACAGCAAACATCTGGAAGATCTTGGAACCTCGGTGAATCATTTTCTTAATTTGTGACATGTATTTCATGTAGGTCAAGCCTGTCCTTCTCTCGCTTTTCTCTCCCACTCAGCCTGATTGCTTTGCTCTCAGTTTAAGAGGTCTAAGAAAGTGGAGGATGATGGCTTTTCTTGTTTAATAAGGCATTACATGCGATGATGCCGTGAGTGCCGGAGGAGATTCTTTGTTCTCAGTTTGCCACAGAGGACTCTCTGAGATTAGCTCTTTTGTTTTGTGCAGAAAGCACGACACTTGATGAATATTTTAGTGTTAACACCTTGTTTGTGCTGGTGTTGCCTGTTCGAGTCAGGGGTCAGCGCAGTAAAAAACTGGCCTGCGTTTAACTTTAATAGTCAGTTTGGTGCATGCAGCCTCTTCGTGTCTTGATTTATTTGTTTTTCTTTGAAATAGCTACATAATAATTAAGTTTAGATGGTTTCAGGTGATATTGATACTGCAATTTGATCTCGTGGAGTTGATTTTAAATAGGAAACAGAGAATACTGTTAACTGAAAGAGTCTATGGGGACCTCTCAGTCAGCAGACTTGTTGAACCTTAAAGCCTCACAGCTGTCCACCTGCAAGCCTCTCCCTTCACACATCACTTGCCGCCTATAGCGCAGACTGCACAGCGATGTACACAGAGAGTAAGGAAAGCTGTCGGCCAATAGAAGCCATGAATAAGTCAGCAGAGAAGAGCAGCACTCATACATGAAGAGGATGGTGATAGGGAGGCAGCGGGGCGTTGCTGCCGAGCTCCCCCCCTTCAGAAATAATCCTCCCATCAACAATGGAGAGCTAATTAGCGCAGGGGCCGCTGCGACGCCGAACGCAGCCGGAGCCAGCGCCAGCTAAGGGCCTATCAGTTACCCCTCTCCAGCGGCTCAGGTGCAGGGCCCAGGGGCTGAGCCCGTTATGAGATCCACAAGCTTAAGTTTCAGCGTTTTCACCATTCTGATGCCTGGAACCGGCAACTCTATCCCTCTGTGGACTTGGAGAGCAGGATGTCATTGGCTTCAAACACACGTTTGATTGTGTGTCATGCTTTTTTTTCCAGGGACTTGGGAGTGCTATGATTGTCACCTCTGAATACTGTGTAATGTTGGTGGCAGACAGAACAATGTCTCAGGTTTCTTGGCAACGTATGAATTGGACAGACAAACTTTGAAGCTTGATGTGAACAAAAGGGGTCATCTGATAGAGAACCTGAAATGGTAGTTAATTGAGTTTAAATCTTCATAATATTTGGAGAGCGGGCGAATGCTTTGAAACCTACTGTTCCATGATGATGATCTGTGCAAGTAGACACGCTTTAATTACATTTGCGGCCGTGTTTTAGGTTTGTAAAGTGCTGCGTAGATCACAGGTTTCATCGGTTCTAAAGTGTCAGTCAGATAATCTCATTTCCGAGCAGCGACCTGAATGAGGTTGGGACATTGACCGGGGAGAGCAGTGTATTTGGCCTCTCTGCATGTTTGGATCGCTCACATTGAGGTCAGACTCGTTCAGCGCTGTCAACCTCTCTTCCTCATCTCGCATCTCAGGAACAGCTGCAATCAAATAAACAGTGTGTAGCGTGAGGTTTACTTCACACACATTTGTGGCTTTTGCTCTCCATTCACAGCGATCGGGCCAAAGATACTGTTGTTTGAGTATTTTTAGAATATTTGGACTGAAGAAACACATGTCGTCTCGTTCATCACTGTGGTTTTTAGGACATTGTCTTTTGCAGTGAGAAACAACACATGTTTCGACCGGTGTTTGCATCTGCGCTCAATAATAATAAAATGTATCTCTATATCTAATCAGCCATCACCGGAGAGCATCTGATGAATTTATTGTGCTCATCGTCATTGTTCATATCAAAAAACATATGCTTATTATGAAGCCCTCTATCCTCTTTCACATCAGGTGTGTTGATGTGTAAAACCTATATCATATCCCCTCTAAAACTCTTCAAATATTCAACTTTAAAACTATATAATGACAGCAAGACATCTGTCAATAGCTGTTTCAAATTTCAAAATTACAGTGCCAAAAACTTGCTGGTTATGGCTCCTCAGCTGTGAATATTTGCTGATTTTCTCTTTCTTGTCTGCTATGACCAGATGTCTTTGAGCTTTTGAATGTTGGCCAGACAAAAAGAAACCAACATTAAAAGGTCAGCTTCAACTTTGGGAGTTTGTAATGGTCATTTATATTTACTATTTTCTAACATTTTAATGATTTATGAAGAGAATGATCAACAGATTAATCAATAATGGCGATAATCGTCAGCCTCTTTCCTGTGAGGATGCTGGATTTTGAGATAATATTAATCAGGAAATTGTTGAATTGGTGGCTGATTTCATTGATAAAATCTTGAGGTAATGTGGCCGCAGCTTGTCACGGCACTCTGTTTGTTGTTGTCGTTGTCAGATTTTCCACATTAACAACAAACCCATCTATTTAAGCTTATGGTGTCACATTGTGTTTCCACTGTCACATTTTACTTGGGTGGATTTGACCCTCACAATACGAAAAAAAAAAAAAAAGTGTGATGATGAACCCGGCTCTTCCATTCAATTGTCCCAAGTGGAAAAAGCACCTGAACGCGCATGGATAAAATGTCTCTTTTCCAGCTGCTTTGACAAGTCTTCCGCTGATACCTCCCTTCGTGCAACAACATGCCCATTGGTTTGTCCATGCATTAGTGACATTACCGGCCATCCTATCCTGTCCCTTAATTATTAACGGCATTCTCCGATCAGAGTTTATTGTTTATTGCCTGGCGGCCCTTGGCCACTGGCAGAGATGCTGATGATGGTGTCAAACGAGTGGTTGGTGATCTTACGATAGTGTCACATCCTCCACGCGGAGCGTCTGCCCCGGATACCTGCCCGTACGAGCCGGTGCCTCTGGAGTTTCACTGTACAGTGAAGACACACCGGTGTACACCGAGAGACTCGCTTGCAGGCCAAGGTTAGTAAGCTTTAGGTTGGTTTATTGATCATTTTCAGCATTAGTTGTACTTTTTATGCTGCTTTTGCTTGTTTTTACTCCTTTTTGTGCTTAGGACATTATTTTCTTTGAGTATTTGTTCATAAGTAAGTGACTGTACAGGCGGAGTAAGCAAAGTTTTGTGAAATGAAAGGAAACTTTTGTTAAAGAGGCCCTTGTTGGCAGACGTTTTGGCAGTGTTTTACCTATTTTCTGATCAGTTGTGGCCTCTTACGGTTAGGAATGACTAATACTTCAGGCTCATGACCTTAATAGATGTTGTCATTGTTGATTTTTGCAAATTAGACCTTAATTTTCTTCCTGCTTTTGAATCTTTTACTGTTAGAAGATCTAATTTTCTGATCCGGTAGTTGTTAAATGTTCCAACGTGAAGCAGATAAATATTGTAGTTTGTCTTGTTTGAACTGTAAATGTTGGCAAAACCATTGTGTCAGTCAGCTGTTCACCTCCATGCAGGAAACCTGAGAGTATTTTAACATGTGAGTGGACGTGTATTTACACTATAGTGTTCTGTGTATAATGTACACCCGCTGTATACATTCCACATTGCAATTTATCACCTAGAACGTGAACATTTCACATGGAAGCAGGTTGTTTTAATGATTGATTTCAGAGCGCAGAATTACAAGACATGTTTTTTAAATACACATGGTGTTCTGAAATACTTCAACTCTCTCATGGCTCGACCCACGGGGACCACAGATTACTGGTGCTGCATGTTTGACAATGAGACAGCGCTGAGTAGCTGTTTCTTAACTCTTGGCTCCTAATCTGTAGTGATCAGGCTCTTTGTGGTCTTTGATAGGGAGAGAGGGGATCCAGGCCAAAACAGGGCTAGGCTATCTATATCTGCGTGGCAATTGTGATGGGGTGCTGATGAAAACCAAATGCTCTCTGGCCACTGGGTCTAATTAAACACACACACAAGGGCCGGTTCATCATAGCTTTTAGGACATTGAACTGTTACGAGAAGGGTCACAAAGGAATGGGGCTCCCCCTCCTCGTTTCCCAGCCCCCTTGTTTATCTATTTATGGATTGCACAACTTCGGGGAAGTTTATTCCTCCGCCTGAGCAGTGTCACAGCATATTTCGTGCTGTTCGACATCAAAGTGCCGTGTGAGAGGAAATGGCAAGGACCACCTCATGGACGCAAAGCACAACAGCATGCAGCAGCATATTAGGGCTGCCTTTGATGTTTTGGTTACTAATAATGTCCTTGGAGAGCTGAATTTGATATGCATTCTGCATGGAGTGCATTAAGACAATGCAGGTTCATTAAAGGGGATCTAAATGTTTCCATACATCCTGCATCCTCCCTAGAGTGGTGTGAAACGCTGCCAATTATTCAAGGTTGCTTACTATCCCATGCCTTTGTTTGGTTCTTTTGTCCGTGTCTTCAGGCTTTAAAATGTTTGGAAATGTTCGCTACAATCCAGACAACACATTTAACCTTTTTTTTTTCTAGAATCAAAGAGTGGTTTCATCAGCATAAATAGATATTTTTGCCTAAAAATGTAAAGCCAAGCGAAAGCGAAAGCGATCCAAACAAACCTTCTGTGAAAAAAAGCTGAAATCTACCTTTCTGTTTCTACATTTCTACTCTATTTCTACCATACACCAGAACCAAACACATCACTTTCCTTTATATTTACCAGCTATACCTCTTTTGAGAAGAACTAAAACAACAAATATAAGTAAAATCACCTTCAAGAGGTAATTATTTTCCTGTACAATGATCAAAAAACAACTGTTTTTACATTAGATGTCAACTGTTACAAGTCCAGACTATTAGCTTAACAATGTAAGGTGGTAAAGTGTTCAGAAATATGTCACTAATTAAAGATTTGTGTTGCATAGAACTAAATAAATATATTTTACAAAAGAAATCAGGTCCCATTTGCTGTTTTTCTCCAATTACTTGATGCCACTGTTACATAAAAAGCTTCAAAAGCGCACGCGCTGAGTTCAGATGTCACCCGAGAGTCACTCGCTGCTTACAATAATCTTGTTCCCATTGAAATGAAATCTGATTCTGCCGTGTGTAACTGTGTGAAAACATGTAGAGGTACAAAACGTTTGACTCCGTAATCAGCATGAAGTGCTCACATGTGAAGTGACAATCAGGTTTTTATCACCTGGCGTTTGCTTAAAACAAAATAAAAGAAGCAACGGGAGCCGGAAAAAGCAGTGATGTTAGCGACAAAGACTTCAGTGTTAAAGTTTCTATCGGTATCATAAGATTTGCAAACATAAATCTCATGTCTGCATCACCTCTCAGTCATCACATGTTGATTGTTTGAAGAATTTTGTCCATATTTGAGCAAGCCTAACCTCTTGATTTTCACTTAATGTTTCATATTTGGCCTTCAAATGTCTTTAAATAGTACGAAATGTGACTTTGCAGGAAGCCTGTGCAGATAAGCCCATCGAGGTAATTGTTCCAGTGGAGGAGGAAGTGAAGGTGAAACCCACTGTGTTCTCGCAGCGCAGCAGGGAGGACTACTACGGCAGCCTGAGTGACCCATGCAGAGACAGTTACAGCAGTGACGCACACATGGATAGTTTAAAGGTTAACACTGAGTTTTTTCACCATGTTTTACATTTACATTATTTATGCATTCCTGTTGTAACCCAAAGCAACCAGATCATGTCTTTTTTTTTTTTTTTTTTTTTTTTTTTTAGCAACCTGAGAGTGAGGAGTCCCCGCAGGCGAGATACCCTCAGTCCCCCTCTACACCTCCTTTACCTTCTGCTTCATCCACACCCGCCCAGCCAGGGAAAACAGCTGTCAGCAGAATAGAGCATATTCAAATTGCAACATCTGGTGAGAAAAACATCTTTGTTTATCTGATTTAATCACACTTTTACCATAACAAAGCAACACAACGTTATACTATTGAAATGTTTACTGGAAGTCACGGCTGATTATGATTTGTATTTTAGTTATCAAAGGTTTTGGTCAGCCCAAAGCCACAGCGAGTGAGAAAACCGTCTCCGTCGATAAGACGATGTTGCCTAGTACAAATCTCCTGGCGGGAAAAAAACTTCTTGGCGACATGAAGTCCATTACATCCTTGAAACAATCAGGGTTGTCAGGAGTCTTCACTGGACAAGCAGTAAGTGCAAAAAGCATCCTCCTTTTGTAAGTGCCAACTTTCTTTTGCTAAAAAAAAAAAAAAAAATGCCATGTCTGCTCAGAACAAGATGGTGGTCCTGCCCACTGAGGAGGCCAATCTGTCGGACATCGACTACCTGGTGCCCACTCATGATGAGAGAGGCCGTCCCATCGCTGAGTGGAAGAGGCAAGTCATGGTGAGACAGCTGCAGGCCAGGTTGCTGGATGAGGAGGATCAGAGGAGGAAGGTAATGTCTCTCTAAAGATTTAAAAAGGTTATAATGAACTTAACTCTTATACATTCATCTAAATCAAACATGTTCTGATGGTTTGTTAACTGTGTTTGTTATCTGTGATTAGCATGGAAAACATCTAATGTCGAGTCCAACAGATACATGTTTGATTAATCAAGAGAACTATGGACTGTTTACAGGATGATGTGACGTTGTTACAGATGGAAAACAAACAGCTGAAGGATAACGCACACTTGGCTCGCGAGCAATCATCAAAGAAAGGAGTTGATAGCAACACACCCTTAACTCTGATGCAACCTTTTCATTTTTAATTCGAGAGATTGACTCTTCGACATGTCTTCTTTCAGCACTTAACAGATAGAAAACAAAGTTCTGATCATGTTGCAGCTCAGGTTTGTTTTAGGTGGATCGTTTTTTGGCTAAGTTGATGTTTCCAGAAAAGCTGTGACTGTCGATAAGCAGAAAATTAATCAGCAACTATTTGAACTATTTTGATAATTGATTGATTGTTTGCAGGCCTGAAAAAAAAAAAAAAAAAGTCATATGTTGAACAACCTACTTAGAAATGTAAGTTCACGTCTAAACTAATGCTCATTGAGACTAACCAGACCACAATGAGCGAAGCAAAAATTATGGTCTTACTTTGTGATGCTATTCTAAATCTGAAAATTTGAAAACACACTTGGAAATTCCATCATCATTTACTTTTAATTGCATATAACAAATCACCGAAGACATAACACATTGCTCGTCAAGTCATATTTTTGAGGTTTGGATGAGGTTTGGATCGCAGTTTTACTATATCATTACTCTTTTCCTCTCACGCCTGACCCATTTGAAATGTTAGAAAAACTTTAAATGACATCTCGCATGCTTATTTGCCTCTTCTCTTACAGGAAAATGGGAACAGATATGCCAAAGTCACCTGGAGGTATTCCCAAGCCCACAATGCCATCCTAGGGCCCTCTGGTGAGCTGCTGGCTGAGGATGACCTCATCTATCTGGAGCAGCAGATTGCCAACGTCTCCATGCAGAGGAACTGCGAAGGCTACGAGCTGGAGCTCGCCCGTCTAGCTGAGGAGCTCAGGCACATCCTGCCAGCGCCCATAGTGAACATCACGGTCAACACACAATTCAGAAACTTCTCAAGTCAAGTTCCTCTACCTATGTGGTGCGGCCGCATCTCAGGCATCGTGAAGAGCATGTCTCTGCTCATGACCAACCTGACAGACCAGCCTCACTGCAAGATGCCCAACACCGACCTGATCACTGTGTTCTCTCAGACGCCAGACAGACAGAACTCCATCAGGGGACGCAGGGAGAGGATAGAGGATGAAATCCACCAGTTCGGAGTGTCTGTAAGGACTCTGAAGTCTAATTTTGAGACGCAGAACTCACCTTTGTCGAAGGAGCCGGAAGAGGCAGTCGAGTTAAGTTCTTCCACACAGCTTGAGACCACAGAGTCAGACAAACAGCCTAAAGAGTTGAGCCCAGCCCCAGAGACAGACCAGAACAGTGACTCCGGCATTGACTATGATGAAAACGTTGCAGATGTTCTAGAGACAACCAGCCTTAGAAAAGAGCGTATAGTCGTGCTGTTCTTAGGTCACTGGAAGAAATCTGCCTACACCGTGACTCTGAAGAGCAAGGACGCAGCAGAGAGGAAGATGAGTGACGGAAACGGTGACAAATCCGGGTCCACTCGCAGAGCCAGCGTGGAGAGCGCCCAGTCGAATATGTTGAACAGTTCTCTGGGGCATTTCTTCAAGCAGAGGAGTGCTGTCAACAAGATGCTGGGAAACTGGAGGAACATGATCTCAAGTGTCCCATCCAGACAGATACGCAGGTAGGGCTGCACATGATTTCTTCACATTAGGTGGCATCCATTAGAGCACTAAACTCCACCTGCGGTACTCTCATTATGCAAGTTTCATGTGTCTTAAATTTACCCAAAGGTTCATCAGTAATTTTGTCAAATTAAACCAAAGCTTATACAGTAGCACACACACACAAGTCTTAAAGGAAAGGACTGACACACTATACACTGTAAGCAGTTCATTATGCCATGGACCTAATTGAAGCTCTGAACTGTTACAGTGGACATTTTAGGTGATACTGGAACTCTTCTTTACAAGTGCTGTATGAATTATTAAGATGAAAACTACTTATTCATTAAGACAGATGCATTCATTCATTAACCAAGCTGGTAATGAATAGGTCTTCCTTACGCATAGCCAACACCTTCATAAAGTTTAATGAAAATCCACACCTCAAAGCTCCACTAATCAATATATTTTTATATCAACATTTAGAGGACTGTGTATAATGTTAAAGGAATCACCTATAGTAGAGAATTGACCCCAACTTTCCCTGCAGCTCTATGGAGCTATTAGCCTCTTTTACGTTAGCCTGTTGTTTTGGTTTTAGGACCTACAAATTTACCTTATCAACCCTTTTTCAGCAGAACATAAGAACATATAGGCCCTGATTAACCATCTGTACGCTACAAACAGCAGACAAATGTAGCAACTAGCTGGTAAAGAAAGCAAGGCAAACATTTGCTAGCTAAAAACTAGCTAACTAAATTAGCTAAAAAAATTATTTTTGAGGAGTTAGTCGACACAAGAAGAGAGCTAAAAGGAGTCAATATTGGACGTGAACTTGTAAGGTGGCCAGAATAACAGCTTCAAATGAATGCTAATGTTGCGTCATGTCTGCTGAATGTGTTGGTAGGTAATTGTTGTGCAGCTTTAAAATGTAAACTTTGATTTGAACTTAGATTTGTTCAGTGTGATTTGCTTAAATAAACAAATTCCACTTAACAGCATAACAGTTTGGTTTGGAGTCGCGCTGAAACGATTAGTACAGTGGCACAAAATTAATCAGAATTCAGCTAAATATTTGGTGATGAAGCTTACAATCTTTAGTCGCAGCCTAGTGTTAATACAACTTAAATATTATCCACAGGCTTCACAGGCAGCAAGCCCTCTACTCCCCAGAGCAGTTCCTGCCTCGTCTGGATGGCGTGCCGGTTGAGTACGACAATCTGACCCTGGATCTCTTCATGCTCGGCTACTTTCACATCCTGGAGTTGGAGCTGCCTGTGGACGAACGCAAGATGAGGCACCTGCTGTGTTTTGAGGTATTCGACCACGTGGGGAGCTTTCCCTGGGAGCTGGTCAGGGACTTTCATAAGGCTGTCATACAGGACATCGAGGCTGGGAACCGCGAGTGGAAGGACGGCTTTGAGGACATTAAAGTGAAGTTCTTTGGAAACACTGTGAGTCAGTCTGAAAGCACTGTAGAAGTGGTGAAGCATAGCCTCCCAGAGGTTAGACAGGTCCCTAAGGTCATCGTGCAAACACCCACACCTGATGAGGGGATGCTCCACAGAGGGACTGACATCTCCAGTTTTAGCAATGATGAAATTTGTAAATACATTGACCGCAGTTTTGCTTTTTGGAAAGAGAAAGAGGCAGAGATTTTTGATTTTGAGTAGTTGCTTGTGTCATCTTTTGATATTTTTGTATTGTTTGTTTTTCGATGACATTAGGGCTGGGTATCAAACCTAAATACTGTTTGAATCGTTGTAATTGTCGACTACCAAGTACTGAAAGCTAGCACAGACTGCTTAGCCAGATTCTTACCCTTGTTTACTTATTTGATCATTTGAATTTTGTTAATTTTATACTGCATTTTATTGTGTTAAAACATTAAACTTATGCATTTCAGAAGTTTGGACTTGATGTAGTTGATAAGTTTTAAACAGGTTTTGTAGAGATATATAGTAGATATTTTGGTACTGCTGTTCAAACTCAGGTATCAAATTAGCAACAAATTTCAAAACATACCCAGCCCTATTACACAATCCAGAGTGCCTAGAGTACAAGTGTGTTTTCCTGAGAGTCAACATCTTTGTTTTGAGATTTTATTCTTCTTTTTTTTATTTTATTTGGTAAGAAAGCAGTTCATGGTTAATTTTATTCCCACTTGAATCAATAATCTGGCAGAAAGAGTACCAGTTCTGGCATTATTACAAAATAAATCTATACACAGATACCTGTGTAATTTCATTTCTTGTAATTATTCATTATTTCCTTATTGTAAAGACTTATTCCACTGACATCACATCTTGCCTTTTTCAAGGCACTTTTAATTAAACCTCACGTCTTTACCCCTTTATAGACATATAGGACTTTGTCTATCATAGTGGTGTTATTAATTAATTGTTAAAACGTACAACAAAGTTAGTGCTACATCATTTATTTCCTTTGCTGTGGCTTCCAGGCCTGTTGAGAAAATGCTAAACATGTGCCTGTAACAGCAGCTGCAGGCCCCATGCATGTTGTTTGGAATCTGACTTGAGCACAGAGTCACTGTCAGTCCTAAAAATAACCGAACGACAGCTAGCCCGTCCCAATGACTTGGCAAAAACTTTTCGCCATGCTGCCCACTCCATGTTGATCTAACCAGCTCCTCAGCTGCAAACCGCTTTTTTACTGGAAGGATGAGCCATTATTTCCATTCTCTGCTTCTGTGGTGAGTTTGTTGTTGGTTACTTATTTCATTTTACAGTATTTGATGACAGGAAATGTAATTTGTTGTTGGCTTCAGAGAAGACTGGAATCATACTATTAAATATCATACTAATCATGAGCCAAAAGTGCTTTGTAGTTCTTGTAAAAACAGTGATGCCACACTTAAGAAGGCAATTGTTTACAACATACTTTTTTTTTTTGTTGCTGAAATCAGAAAGGTCACAGAGGAGAAATAGTTTTTTAAGCTCTAAGTCAGTCAAAATGTCTCTAAATTTGTCTTCATCTACCCTTTTTGGCATTTTTTATTTGCACCATAGTAAAAAAACAAAGTTTATTTTACCATTAATTGTAAAATCATAGAAAAATCTTTTCACTTACTTCACTATTCATGTAGACAACCTTTTTTCTAAGTTGCAGTGTCTCTGTATGATGCAGTAACTTCAGTTTCATGTTTTAGGACTACAAAAAGCTTTTTTTTTGTTGAGATTGAATTTAAGAATGATTTCTTCTGTATGTTTATGTATTTTTTACACTTGCAGGTAAACTCTCAAACTCAGTTTTTGACCATCCCTTCTGATTTTGACCTACGTTTTGATCTGTACTTGACCATGGTGCGCAACGTGGATGACCTGGACTTCTGCCTGTCCTCCCATCCTCAGAGCATCCTGGAGGGCTTACGTTCCCTCTGCTCTCACCCTAAACTGGTCGATGTAACACTGAGCGCGGGCGGGCGGGACTTCCCCTGTCACCGCGGCGTGTTGGCCCTCTGCAGCACGTACTTTCGCTGCATGTTCTCAGGGGACTTTGTGGAGAGCATAGCCGCACGCGTGGAGCTTCATGATGTTAATCCTGATATACTCAGCTGCTTACTAGAGTTTGCATACACAGGCAAACTAACCATCAACCAGAGCAATGTGGAGGGGTTAATCTGCACTTCAAGCCAGCTGCAGTTCCAGACAGTGAGAGCTGTGTGCAGTCGATACCTCCAGCACCAGATTGATGCAACCAACTGCCTGGGAATCCTGGAGTTTGGGGAAATTCATGGCTGCCCTGAGGTGATGGCCAAAGCTTGGGCCTTCCTCTTGGAGAACTTTGAGGCTGTACAACAAGGTGAGGAGTTTCTTCTGTTGGGAAAGGACAGATTAGTTGCCTGCCTGTCTCACGAAGGACTACAAATCCGATCTGAATGCACCCGTGTGGAGGCCATCCTGAAATGGGTCAGGCACCACAAGGAGTCTCGGCTCTCCCACCTCCCTGAACTCCTCAACTTGTCCCGTCTCTTTCTACTCAGCCTGGACTACCTAGCTGACACTCTTCTGAAGGACAGCCTGGTGCAGGCCTCTCCCAGCTGCAGAGAGGCTGTGGAAAGAATTCACAGAGAGGTAAGAGTTCACGCTTCCTCCTTCTTTTGTCTCTTATCTTTGCTCTACTCAATCTAAGTCGATTTCCAAAGATTGATGACTTTTACTTCTCTAGAAAATGGATTTGGCACCAGAATATATGGACAGACCCAACTCTCAGAGTCCACAACCGAACCTGCAAGAGGTGCTGTTTGTAATGGGAGGACGTTCACTGGATGACTCGGACGATGAAGATGACTCAGATGAAGATGAGGACAGAGACCCAAGACTGCAAAGACTGCTGCTCAAGAACTGTGCCTTCTACAACACGAAGACAAGTACAAACATGTTTTGCAAATACCAGAATTTGAAGTTTAAGTTCAGAAACCTATTTTACAACGGAACTTTGTTGAGAAATGACCATCTGATTCCTTGAAAAAACAGTTTGGCAGATGTGTCGCAGATCGTTAAATGTAGTGTTGACAGAAAAACGGCTCCGCAGGAATGCAGCCTGGATGTGACAAAATTGGATCATCTTCTCACTTCCTCAAATGAGCGTTTTATTGTGCAGAGCTGGAGGAAGGCATCCGTGTCCGTGTTTTTCATGGGATGTTAAGGGAAAGATTGTTGCAAGTCGTTTTCTAGTTTTATGTTGAGGCATGACAGCTCCAGCCACAGTGTTGAGGACTTACATTTTTGAACTGTTCTTGACCTAACTTTGACTTATATTCACTCAGAAACATTAGTGCATCTTTGCCTTATTTCCCTGCTACACATTTATCATTCTCTGATGTAGTTTCGCTCTTTAAATGAAGCTCAAACATGAACCCACCTTTCTTCTTCTTCTGCAGAACAGTGGCATGAGCTCCCTAATTTCCCCAACCCAAACAAGTGGGGTTACTCCATGGTCTCCTTGAACAATGATGTGTATGTCTCAGGTGAGTCAAGTGTTAAAACACAGAAACTTCAGGATCAAAAGTAAACGATTTTGAGCAGAACTCACCGGTTCCTCTCGTGAGGAATGCAAAACGTTGTCAGACTTTTGACAAAGTGCTCTTGTCTGTCTGACAGGGGGCTCGCGAGGTTCGAATACCAACACCTGGTCGACCACAGAGACCTGGAAGTACATCACAAGAGAGGGGAGGTGGGTTACTGTGGCACCCATGCTCCGACCTCGGACTAACCACACGTCTGCAACGCTCAACGGGGAGATTTACGTCATTGGAGGTAAGAAAATAAATAGAGTCCTGCATGTGGTGCCTTAAACCTGCAGTGCGATGGAAAATCTTTGATAAATTCAAGTCGATCATCTGCCTTTAATGGCTTCCCTCTGCGGTGATAGTTTGTCAGAATTTGCTTGCATGTCTTCTTTGTGGTTTTAAGAAGAGGTCAGTGTTTTAAATGTGTGCTGTGGTGCTGATGGTGTGTGCTGCCGCAAACACACGCATCATTAAATTTTGGTTTACATTTATGAGACCTCATCACTCATTCTACTTACATTTCCCTCCTTTAGGTACAACAGCAGACCGTGTTGAAGTTGAGCATTATGACCCTTACAACGACACCTGGGCCTTGACGTGCCCTGCCTTAAAATATGTGACCAACTTCACCGCCACAGCGTGTTACGGGAAGCTCTATGTGATTGGCTCGTGTGCTGTGAAGTACAATGCTTTGACCATGCAGTGTTACAACCCTGTTATAGGTAAGGATGACCATTTAACTTCATATTTTACTATTTGTTGTATAGTTGTGTGTTATTTTCCGACATTTCCTGCATATATGTGAATGGTTACCCAACTCCTGATACAGGCTGCGGTCATCTCGCGACTCGATGACCGTAAGCCCTCCTGGCGGGCCTCCCAGTCTGCACAGTGAAACCCTTTCAGATGATCCAGAACGCGGCGGCACGTCTGGTCTTCAATCAACCCAAAAGGGCACATGTTATCCCGCTGCTCAGCGAGCTCCACTGGCTACCTTTAGCAGTCCGCAATAAATTAAAATCCCTAATGCTTGCCTACAAAGTAGTCTCTGGTTGTGCACCCACTTACTTGAATGCCCTTATACAGGCATACGTTACCTCCCGACCGTTGCGTTCTTCAAATGAACGGCGCCTGGCTCTGCCACCAGTACACTCAGGGCTTTCCAAACTATTCTCATCTGTTGTTCCCCGTTGGTGGAACGTTCTACCAGTTCCTACCAGATCAGGGGCGTCCCTCTCTACCTTCAAAGTACCTCATCTCCAACACTACCAACAACTTGGCATGCTACGCCTATCCTCCTTACTTGATTTTGCGAGTAGTACTTATTGCTACACTAACATGTTGAAAGCTAATTGATTAAATGTAATGGGGGATGTGTAATTTCAGATAGCTAATGGCTATCTGAAATCAACAGTGGGCTCTCTTTCCCCATTTCTTTTAAATATTTCATTGAGTTGATCATTAATGATCCATCCTTGAAGATACGATGACGATACAATCATTGAATTCAGTATGGATAGTTGTGTTTTTCTGTATTCTTCTAAATCATATATATGTTTACATGTGTTTTTTTTCCACAGATAGCTGGATCAGCATATGTTCACCATTCATCCCGAAGTATTTGTCCTCTCCTCGGTCTGTCTGTGTGGATGGAACTATATATCTGGTTGCTGACAACACTAAGAAAGTTTACTCTTATGATCCAGAGGCAAACATGTGGCAGAAGGTGGGCTTAGATGTCATTGCTGACTACAGTCAAAATACAGTGATATAATCCCTTGTACTGATCTTAGTTTAACTGGATTATAGCTAAATGAATCAGCTTTATTCTCCTGTTGGTTTGGCCTTTAGCTGTGTATCAACGTTTCCCCCTCTTCAGGTCCAGCTCCTCCACATGCTCCATGAGAATGGCGGCCTAGTAACGCTTGACGGAAAGCTATTTGTCACCGGAGGTCATTGGAAAGGTATGGAGGGGGACTACGGGGTGGAAGTGGAGATTTACAACCGAGCGTCCAACACCTGGGAGGTGGAGTGCTTCCTGCCAAGAATTTGGTTCTACAGCGGAGTCTGCACCATCTTCCTCGATCCGTCCCAGTGGCCTGAGATTTTCCCCACAGATTCAACATAGCGGCCTCGTGATGGAAGGAGTTCACAGAGACATGCTACTATGATATGTTACAGTGCAAACGGCATGTTGATCCCAGGATGTCATTGTGCCCTAGAATAGTGTGTTACACGATCTTCAGGTATTCTTGGTTGTTTTTAGGACCTTGCTTAGCTGCTCAGCAGGTGTTTATTTATACTTTGTATCATGTGTTTGAGATCTGATTTCAATTTTGTGTTATCGAATGGTGCCTGTGGATCATTAAATCTTAAAGTTTGTAAAAAATAATAATAATAGTTTTTGCGTTACTGTTTTGATGATGATAGGTTTGTTTATTGCTTCTTTCAAGTGATGAACATTCACAAACATACAGAACATGTAAACCCCCTAAATAAGTAAAAATAACAAGAAAATCAACAGTGAGAGGATTAAATACACACATTTAGTAGTGCAGGTTCACCTGATTTACTCTTAGAAAAGAGAGAATACAATGCATAAATTGAGTTATTGAGAAAGAAAAGGGGAACTTTATCAAAAGATTGAATACAACAGAGACTATCCTGCATGTCTGGAATGCAAGAGCAGGACATCCACCCGGTCATCCCAACCCCACCCACATTCAGAGTCTTCATTTAGCTCGAGCTCTTCTACATATTTTAGGAAAGGTCACCAAATTATACAGAATTTGCCTGAAGAACCTCGCAATGTGTGCTTAATTTTTTCTCGCTTTATATAGTAAAAAGTCATTCATGCACTCATTTTCTCTAGACTCAACGGCTGTAACTCCCTCCTCTCTAGTATTAACCAAAAGTCCCTCTCTTCTCTCCACCGGCTTCCTGTATGCTTTAGAGTTGATTTCAAGGTTTTACTGATCACCTTTAAAGCTCTAGGTTACATACATAGTTACATGTTGACCCCTTATGAGCTAGTATGCAGCCTTATATCCTCAAGTGGGTCCCTTTGGCTGCAATCAACTTTGGAACCACCTACCTGAGGAGATGAGGCTTGCAGAATCAGTGACTTCTTTTAAATCACTTCTGAAAACACATTTTTATAGACTTTTATGTGATGTCTTGTAATAAAAAGAGGTACAGTATATGTACGTGTATTTGTAAGTGTGTTACCATGTTCTTTAATCTTAATTTTATCCTGTCTGTCAAAGCACTTTGTAAACTCTGTTTTTAAAGGTGCTATATAAATAAAGTTATTATTCTAAGATGTTTCTGATCCACTGCATCTTTCCATGACGATGCTGATGATTCTTATCATTATTATTGTAGTTGTTGGTTGTTTATCAGAGGTTTGGAACTTGAAATACTATAATTATTATTAAAAATGTGCTCCCAGTCAACCAGATGTAAATCCTTGTTGTGTAAACACTGCTCACTTTGCTTCAGTGCCTTGATGATCATTAACCCATCGGAATCCAGCAGCTTGGCTCATGGCGTCTGTGCTGCCATGGAAACACCCAAGCCAGCATTCTATTTCTATGGCAACGGCCCGGAAGCGCGTAGTCACCTTGGTAACGTCGACAGGGATCAGATTAGCTAGTTGCCCGCAGTCACAACCAAAGTTTGTTGGCTAAAAAAAAAAGTTCTGTCAGTGGCTTTCTTTCAACTTTACTCTTTTCTGTGTGCAGGTATCAGTTCAGCACGACCTTCTTTTATTTCTTACTGTATTATTTTAATGGCTAGTTGTAGTTTCTGCTTTGTTTGACTTCTCTATTTTGACGGTTTATTAGTTTAAATTAATTATAGCGAGCTAACGTTTGAGCAAGGGGCTTCAGTCTCGTCAAATGAATCACTGAATTGTTCGTTGTTAGCTGATACTTCATTGTTAAGGCTGGGGCCAGTTTTGCAATGAGTTCTCAACGGGAGCAAGGTGCGCACTCACCCAGACTGGAGGCTGTGATTCAGGTTGGTATCATGCGACAACAGCTGCTGTCTGATGAGGTGGGGAATTTTTTTGTTGACACTTTGACATGTCACAGGAGAAAAAAAGCAAGTGTACATGACTGCATTTCCATTTAGTAGCTTCAGTTTTAGGGTCCTGGTACTTCTAATGCTGGTTTAACTAGCTGATATTTTGCTGTAGCTACATTAAAAATGTATAATAGTAATATGTACTTCAAGTACCAAAAGTAAATGTACTCTGCTGACTAACTGTGTTATAAGTATCGATGAAATAATGTAAGCATCACTTTAATGTTGCAGCTGGTCAACGTGGAGCTAATGGACATGAAATAGTACACACAGGTGTTGCCAATGATGCTAATTAAGGTCCCGTTCCATTCAGTTCAAACAGAGTCAGGGTGCTGCTGTGGTGCCTGCTGGTTCACTAGAAAGGCTCTGCTGCGCTAAATGGAACGGGACCTCAATTAGTATAATTGGAAACACCTGCACTGACCCTACTCTTTCCTGTCAAAATGGTTATGCAGTTTTACATCATAATGTATTTGATGATTATGTTTCTTATTAATAATGAGAATCTTCAAAGTATCCAGCATCTAATCAGGTAAAATTAAATGTAGTGGTGTAAAAAAAACCTCAAATACTCAAAATACTCAAGTACTTAAGTAAAGTACTTGAGGAAATCACAGCACTAAAGCACTAAAGTAATGAAACAATGGGATGTTAATAAGTATATATTATTCTGGATAAGTCAGAATTTCAGTGCATATTGTCCTCCAGTGGTGGAAAGTTTATTTGGGTTTAGTTTATTACGTTTATTTATGTTTTAGCTAACCTTAATGAGTTGGGCCTTTTCCTGCTCAGTTATGATGTGTTTGGGTATGATTGTAGAAGTTGGAGGAGTCCCTGCTTAACTCTGATGGCAGCTCAGGAGAGAGGAGTCTGACTCTCAGAGGTGATGGACAGGAGTCCAGTGTCACGCCTACGCCTGTCTCCACCCGCATCCGCCAGATCATCACCCGTAACCTGGCCGAGCAGCCAACAGGTAGGGAAGAGAGCTTTAATTGAAATGCATAGACAAAACATTGAACACATTTAGTACAAACAATAAATCTGCTTAGCTAGATAGCTTTTATCATGGGGTAAGATTGACACTTGTGTATGCATGACCTGTTTCCTAATCCCAGGTGAGAGCTCTCAGGTCAGCGAGCCGGAGGAGAGCAGGGCCCTGAGGGAGCAGCAGTCTCCCGGCCAGATGGACCGCGACCAGCCAGTCAAACAGGGCAGTCTCACAGAAAGGGTAGGAGTGAGGGCCAGCAACACATTCTCAGGTCAAGGTCAACCTGTGGAACATTATTTACATTTTTAGCATTCGTTGTGCCCGTGCTATAAAAATAGATTGTTTGTTCTGTAACCGAAAGGCTGTTGTCATCAAAAATAACATAACATAACAGACCTAATGGGATGCACAGGCGATCATCTAAGTAAGTACATCTTATTCTTAATTTGAACAGTAACACACATGAACATCATAATCATCTTAGTGTCAACATGTGTAACCACGATTAGTGCTCCAACCTCCTCAAATAATATCACTAAATACTCTACTGTACATAAGTGTTTACCATTTCCCATCCAAGCTAGGAGACCTGACTGCGTTTACAGACATTGTTTATAATGCCAGATGTTAATGCAGCTCTTAATGGGAGTTGGAGTATGTAATACTGTCGATGGTAAACTTGTGCAGTTTTGTTTGGAGATGAGATCAAGAAGGTTTAGCCACACTAGAGCATTGACAGCGAAAAGCTACATGCGTTTGAAATGGAATATGGTTACAGTAAACATCAGTGTACCAACACTCTTTCCAGCAGGGAAAGCCTTTTGGGGCTGAACAAACAAACAGTGTGGGAAGGCTGAAGCAGCTTTGCATGTACTGTAGTGAAAACTAAGTTGGAAAAAGTCTGGAATATACATGTGCAGACTCATGATTGAATTAATGTAACTTGGCACGAGCACATATTTCATGTCATACATTTTTCTTTAACTAATTGCTGTGGAATTACAGTTTACATATTACAGTAAGTACTCTATGAGCATCCATTGTGTGTGTGTGTGTGTGTGTGCGTGTGTTTATAAGTGTAAATAAGAGAGGGGAGGGTAGTTCATGAAGGGTTTCCTTGTGGTCTGTTCAGGTAGACTCAGACCCCCTGTGCTCACGAGGACCGGCGTCTCCCTTCATAGCCAACCCCCCCTCCACCCCCATAGTTGCTGTTTTGGGGGGAAATTTGTGAAGGTCACTGGCCTCCTCCCTGGAGACTGTCAAAGAAAAAGCTCATTTTTCATGGTGCACAAAGCAGCCATTTGTGATAACACTACCCTCATTCTGCTGCTTAAATCTAATGAACTCCCACTGCTTGCTTTACTCTTGGAACTTATTTTAAAACCAAGGCTATAAATATAACTTAATTAGCCTGACAGATATATATAGCAAATTTATTTTGTTGATATTTTTAGATGTGTGAAAAGGCACTAAACAAACAAACAAAAAAAACATAAGCAAGTGCTGCTGATATTTGGTGCTCACACCACTGAGTAACATGTTGAGAGAGTCGAGGGATTAGCATGTGCAAGATCCCAGCCGTTATAACTGTTAGCTGAATGTTTTATCCAGTCTCGTGTCTAGTGTCAAGAGGTTCATTACAAGGCTCCTGCTGTGACTTGTCTCTTCGGGTAAAAGCTCCTGTCTTGCCCTTACTGTTTTTTTCACTGCATAACAGCATGATTGTTTAGCAGCTTAGCTGTGATGTGATGTTAATGCAGTGTGCTAATTATTTCCCTACAGCCAAATGTACTGGCACTGGCCAACAGTCTTATCTGAATGTAGCTTTCTACCTAAGGAATCATATTGCAAACAAACCATATATTACATACGATGATGATATGAAACACAGTAAGTTCTTGTAGTTTTTGTTGTACATGTGAGGAGATATGTCTGATGGAGTGCCAGGCAGTGAAACACAGTTTGTTGCAATGAACATAAATAACAAAAATATTCATATATCCATTATGTTTCTCAGCGTCTAAATTTTGTTGAAAACACCTGTTCCACTTGCCCTAAGCTTGAGCTTTACTTCCCTAGATAGTTTCCATGGAGTGTTGTGATTAAAATTTGTCCTGATAATTTGCTCATAATTCTACACTCTGCATTCCTTCAAGGATAAGCGTGCAAGGCCAGCTGCAGTCTAGTGTCCCCTGAGCAGTTTTCTGGTTGCATGTGAAAAGCACAACATGGTGGGAACCAGGTATCGCCCTGCCCTATACAACAACAGCCATGCTACCTTCGGCAGTTCACAGCTGGCGTATCCCCTCCTGTCAGTTTCAAGGGTCAAGCTACCAGCCGTCATTAACTACTTACAGACCAACTTTGCTTTGTACCTTTTATGATCAGCTTGATACAATCTGGCCAGGTGTTTTTCAGGCAGGGGATGTACCAAAACAAAGACACTTAAAGCAGACAGCAGGAATGTGTTTTTCTCCAGCTTCATCTCTGGACAGAGCCAGGCTAGTTGTTTCCCGTTTCCAGTCTTTGTGCTAATCTAATATTGGTGGTAGCTTCATATTTACTGTATTATCTCATCTAATGCTTGGTGTGAGAGTGACATATTTCCCAAAATGTCTACTATTCCTTTTAAGTCTTTTGTTTTTTTAGTTCGAAACAAGTCTTTGACATGTATTCTGGGAAGATGATGAAAAAAAAATATGCCCAACAACCAAAAGTTTCTTTCTGAAATCAATCCTATGCTCACAGTGTCAGTATGTCAGCTGTGGCAGGACCACCACTGAACAAGAAACATACGTAAGTTATCCCAAATCCCCATTTTTCCCCAGCTTTCCTTTAGTCCCTTTGACCTGACAGAGGACCATTAACGCAATACTGGTGAAGTCACACCTGGACTCTGAAAGCCTTCCTCTGTGTCTCTGTTAAGTCACTCAGCGTGATCTCTGGTGACCCCAGAAAATTGCACCTGAACCAGGATAAACCTTGACCCAGTTTGTGAGTTAGATGGCCTCAGGAGGTTGGAGAACATGTTTGGGTGAATTCTGAACCCTGTGTGTTGCTTTTGGAGCCCTGCCAGTGTGCATTTTCTCAGACATAGACATCCATACCCCACTGCCTGAACACTTAGCGAGTGGCTGCACAATACCGCAGTGTGGAAGTCAGTTGGATAAAGATAAACTCCTGCTGAATGATTTCTGACACCAACTGCCATTTGCCAGTGCCCTCTGAAATCTTGAATCCCCTGAGTCTCCGCGTAAGAACTCAGTCAAACATACTTTGGAGCAGATAAAGTCTGTTATAGGGATTGTGTTACTGTCCCCTTTTACCCCTGCTATCCCCCTCTGTTACTAGTTTGTTTTTCCTGCTGGCACAAACCCATTCATTTAGGGTGCAGTTTGAATGGCACACTGCCAAAAAGTCTGACTCTCTCAACTATCATGAAATTGTAAAAATTAATTGCCCTCCCCAGAGAAAATATGCTTAAAAAATCCATCTCAGCTCTGAATTTTCTGATGAAAGTATCCCATTAAACCTTTTCAACATTTGACATTATGCTACTCATGTTACCCGACTTTAAAGTCAAACATTAAGCACACTTTTCAGTTCCTTTTCACATGTCAAAAGTGTCTAATCAGATGTGAAGTCTTGTGTGTGTAGGTTTTGTACAGCATTGTCCTTGCCTGGGAGGAGGAGGAGGGATTGGAGGGAGGGAGAGGGGGACATTGTGTTAAGCGCTGCAAGGCCAGCCACATGCTTGTGAGTACACAGCATGTATTATTAGTTTGGCTGTGTTTACACAGATCACTTGTATCCCTGTATGCCATCACAGCAGCTGTCCCCATAAGCAAAAAGTTCACTCCATGGTAACACACACACAGCAGCTCCCCCTCCTCACGTCCATTCTCCCTGTTTGTTATCCCACATTGTGTAATTACGGTCAGTGATGATACATAAACAGCTTTCACAATCAGCTGGGGCTCTTTCACAGAGTCAGCACTCAGGGGGTAATGTGAGGGGAAAGGGGAACGGGTATGTTGTTGAAGTAGGATAGTAAGTTTTTTGGGCAGCTTGGGGGCGATGGACATCCGCTCCAGCTGTGTTTAGGAATCTGACAGATAGTGCACTCCATTAATTCCCTTTATTAAGCCTCTGGGCCCAGGCCAAGCCAGGGAAAACGATTGCAGCTGTAACCCTTCACGTGCTGGCTGGACTGTGCACTCACGGCCAGATTTTGTCCTGAGTGAGTCAGAGATAGAAGAAAAGAGGGCTGAGGATGTGGAGTAGTTGCTGGATATGCCTGAAAATGTATCTCTGTATAGATATGCAGGTATGGATCCACAATTCCAGTGTATGAGAGGAGAGAAATTACTTTTGAAATGCATAGCAAGCTCCAAGATGTTTCACAAAATTGAGTTTAAACATTAGATAAACTGCTTAGTTATCAGGTCTGCAAATGTTGTGACATTAGGTCAGTGGGAGAATATTGTAATCATAACTTGGTAAGTGAAATGCATTGGAGTTTGATCTACCACATGAGCAAGGCAGCAAGTTTTGGCCCAAACACCAAAGCTTTCACAAGGGCCTTGAAAATGATTCTCTTGTTGCTTGTTGGCAGATGAATCAAAGCAAGATTATCCCTTGATGTTGTTTGAAATATTTATCAAAAGAGACAATACAAGGAGTGGCACAAATCATAAATATCAAGAAATATAAAAAGCTAATTCAAAGCACATTTTAAGAGGCTGAAAAGTCTTTTACTTTGGAAACATAAGCAGGGCTCTAGAAACAGATACTTTGGAATAAAAAAAAGAAAGAAAAGGAACCATAGCAACCATATGGAGGCATAAAACATACCATGACAAAGAGGCTGTTTTTGTATAAATTGCATCTTGAACATTATTGCAAAATGGCAGTAGATGACCTCAAAGAGTCAGGCTACGTTGGGATTAGACTCAGCCCACTTTAGGGGGCCGCGGAGGCTGCTCGAGAGCGATTGTACTCCGAGGCAGATCGTAAATAGCAAGGGTGTTCAGTGAGCACACTTCTGGGCCCCCAGTAAGCCCTGTAAGCCCCTGAGTTAGGGCAGATGGAGGACGGGGATTACTCGCTTCTCTCTTTTGCCATTTTACAGTCACCAATGGACGGGTGTATTGTGTGAAGACCAACGAGTTCAAGCTCACTTGGAGATGAGGGTGGTGAGATTAAATGATGCAAGCAGAGCAAGGGAGTGAATGGTGGTGTTGGGGAGTTTAGTTAAGGTGGGGGTCTCCACAACAAACTGTTATGGCGCCCTCTTGGGAGCTTCCTGCACTGAGCATGGCTAATCTAGAGCAGCCCCCGGCCTCCAGCTTTACAGCTGACTGGGGAGAAACAATAAAAAAAGCGTCTTCTCTGTAGTGCGTGGAACCGGGGCGAGGCGCTGGCGAGAAGCCCAAAGCGCTGCAGCTATGTATGAAAAAGTGTAAACAACCCTCCTCATCGGGGCAGGGCGGGATCCTGTAGGAGTTGCCAGGGTCTACCTGGTCACTGAGTGCACAGTGAAGGTAGGGTGGGTGTTTTGTACAGCAGCGATAGAGCTAAACTACACATACATGTGGGAAAATAGTGACATACGTGATTTGCATGATCTGCCATCTCCAGGGAAGTTGTCCCTGCAGTATACTGTGTGTTTTCTGATGATGTCTTTCAGTGTAGAAAGACTATACCGGGAATATACACAAATAAAACAAAAAGTCATGTTTGTAGAGCAGTAGTTAAGTAGAGTTTGTGACATTACGACATTGCCCTAACGGCAACAGAAGCTTAAGTTTCACTGTGTGTATCATTTGCAAATTAGTTTGGGGATGTACAGCATTAAAGGTGCCCTTAGGAGTTTTCTTTCAAACAAACAGTTATGTTTACGCTCAGCGTCACTCACCAAAACACATTGTGTGTATGCTCGAGGTCTGACAAACATGTTGAATGTATTTCCTTCCTCATGAAACATTTACAAAATCAATATTTAAATGATTTTTAATCCTGGTTTGTTTAATTTCTTGTTTACTAGCTAGAAGCCTTCTACGTTGACTTTGTAGGTGCGTTGCTACACCTCTTTGTGTGTTACCGCTGGCAACTGTGAATCACTGGAGTAGCGTGAAACCAGTGACTCACACATAAAAATATTGCTCCATAGTGCTACCAGTGGTCCACGGGGTAATTTTAAAGTACAATATCAACTGAAGAGACAAGGCCTTTATCTGATTTCTGTATAGAATTATTTTAAACACCGTCAGTGACACTGTAGTAGTTTTTTATAGAGTAGTGGGTGGTCACCTGGGGCCCCATTGCTCATTTTCTCACCAGCGCCCCCAAATGGTGTTAACTATGCTTTCTCTGGGGCAGAGTCTTATCAGTTGCACATATGTGGAAAAAAACTAAGCCTTTCACTGTCTTCTCATGAGAGTGAGTTTCATTTAGTTTTGGTTTTTATGAGTTACATTGATTGACAGTATGGTCTCAGTTGTATTGTGGACCCTTTCCCCAGTTGTAACCCATCTATAAGCCTCCAAATGTAGATTGTGGTCATGTGCTGTAATAAACCCTGTCCGCTGTGGCGATGTATCCAAGGTGTATTTATAAAGTACATGCTTGTTAGTAAGTCAGTGTTATTGCTATAATTGTGCCAAAATACTTGAAAAGATGCATAATCACTAATGCTCCACACACAGCTGTTTCCAGGAGTCCCTTTAAACACAGCTGCTGCAGTTTTGTGTGTTTCAAACACTCCGCCCATGTTGTTCCACCCTTCTCAGTCCCTAAAGCTGTCACCTCAACAACGGGCAGTAAAAGAAGCTTTTGTGCTCCCCGGCTCCTCTGAGAAAAACACCAAAAGCACAGAGCCAAGTGCACGATGGCCGTTTGGGTAGTTTGTAGTATAAAATTCTGAAAAGGGCATTTGAAAATGTGTTAATAATGGTGGCAAAGTGGCTGGGTTTGGTGTTGAACAGTGAGACTATTGTCTTGGCTCTCTTGGAGCCTGCTGGAGAGATTAAGCACCCAGAGAAGAGATGAGGTACAGAAGAGAGGTGGGAGGGAGTGGGTCGCAGGGTTGATTTGAAGGGCTTGGATGGTGGTTTGGAGTGTGTTGCAGGGAGGGGGCTCCCTCACTCTCGCTCTCTTCCTCTCTTTTTTAAATGAGAAGTCGGCAAGGGCAGCTGGAGGCACGCAGTGTGTTGTAGTGCTCTAGGGCCATGTGGTTTGTATTAGTGAGGACAGGGTGTCTGGCACCAGGATAGAGAGTGGGTGGTGCACAGGGAGTTTAGGTTGTGTGAGGTTGAGAGGTTACAGGACATTTGGATTTCAGATATGGGAGAGGATATGAGATTCTACAATGAGAAAGACCAGTGCATGTGTTTATCTTTGTTTTTAGATGCATTTGACAGATACAGCCATCATGCATAAACACCAATATGAAGACATACTGTACTTGAACATTCCTCTTTAAGTCTAGCCACTGTTAGTCCGACTCTGACTCCTGAATTAATACAGATGGTCTGTAGATTAGTCAATCAAATGTTGACCATTTCAGACTTTCAGTTCTTGCAGGGAACATACAATACTATGCACATATTTAATCTCGTCAGTATTAATATCATTGAATCATGAGATGAGAGTAATTACCAATCAAGAGGCTGTATTGTATGTTCTCTTTGGCATGGACGCACATTCCTAGAGCACCTCAAAAATGCATTGAAAGCTCCCATGCATCAACTTTATTTTTTTTTCACAAACACAACCCACAGTGAACTGTTGAAAACTGCTTAATGACTCATCTGAATGCAAACATATTCTTTAGACCAACCATTAATAATCGTATATCCAGACAAAGGCTGGATATATCCCCGTGTCTGCACGGGTTCTCTCCGGCTTCCTCCCACAGTCCAAAGACATGCACTTAATAGGTTAATTAGCGTGACTCTAAATTGTCTGTAGGTGTGAATGTGAGTGTGAAAGGTTGTTTGTCTCTATTGTCCTGTGATGAGCTGGCGACTTGTCCAGGGTGTACCCCGCCTATCGCCCAAAGTCAGCTGGGTTAGGCTCCAGCCCCACCGTGACCCTGACGAGGATAAGCAGTTACAGATAATGGATGGATGGATGAATATCCAGACAATTGGACAATGGCTGTACCACACCTCCATGACACACTGTTACTAAAAGACATAAGCTTTGTTAGGTTTGATGTAGGCCTGTGCAATAGATTACATTAGACTATACAAATGTATATGGTGCATTCATATTATGTATTGTAACGTACAAGTTCCTTTATTACCACTCTGTCCAGCTTGATCAGATCCTGCAGGCAGCAGTGGACTCAGACCAGGACAGTGTATCACCAGGATCCCTGCAGAACAAGGAGAGAGCTTACAGGCAAAAGCTGCAGGTCTACCAGGAGGCCCAGCAGAGACAAGCCCAACTTGTTCAGAAGCTTCAAACCAAGGTGACTAGAAATGGACCGCACTGTTTAGTAACTGCTCCATGAAAAAAAAAAGTTTCTTTGTGTTAACTTAACTTTGATCTTATGCTTGTCCTACTTGAGGTTCTTCAGTACAAGAAGAGGTGTGGGGAACTAGAAGAGCAGGTGCTGGAGAAGACCTCGGAGTCTGAGAAGATGAGATTGTTGGTGCGTCACAGCATCACCTTCAAGATTCAGTATTGCTCAGATATACTGTAAATATTCAAGTATAAAGGGCTCGCTAGGATCCTCTAGAGGCCATCGGCTGACATTGCCTTGCTAGCATTAAACCATCATTAAGTTGTTGCTGTTTTCTACTTTTACTGCATTAGTTTTTTTAAATAAATAGATTGATTACAACAGATTGATTCTTTCTCCTGACAAAGAAGGTAATACAGTCTATGACAGGGTGGTAAAATGAATCTTAATCATCATTACAGTGTCAACACAGTACATTACAGTGTTACAAATGTTACAAAAATATTCAAAATGATGTTAAACTCATCTTTGTCCCATGGAAACGTGAGATTGATGGAAACATTTGGACATGAGAATTATGAACCATTATATCATTGTTGCAACACAGTGTGCTCGTTTGTTTAAATCAAATTGTTTATGGCAATGAAAAGGCAATGAAAGGCATTTTAACAAGCAGCAAAGAAATCGTGCAGAACTGAACAGTAAAACGTGCACTTTTCGTGTCGTGAATAAGATTTGTGCTTTCATTTTAATGTATTTAATTCATCCAAATATTATTATTGGCTGAGTGGCCTCCACAGAGATTTTGGATTAGCAGATTTACACTGTAAATATGTTGCTTTATAAATATTAGGTAACTGCTAACTTCCTACTGCTAGCATATACTGAAGTGTTATCAGAATGCCAGCAGTGTGTGTGTGTGTGTGAGTGTTTGTGTGTGTGTGTGTTCAGCTGCAGGCCCACCTGGACTCAGCCCAGCGTCAGCAGCGGACAGAGCAGGAGCTCAACATGGCTGTCCAACATAAGTCTGCTCAGCTGGAGGAGGAGCAGAAGAGGTGAGTGATGGGCACCATGCAGCGCAGGTAGCCAGGTTACCCAGCCAATAGAAACTTGTACAGCTTCTGTATTCCTAAGTAAGTACATATTTGGGAGTCGTAGAAAAAGTGTGCAACGCTTGGAATCTAGAAATCAGACAACCTACAGCAGCAGGGAGTCACTATTTGGATGCAGACGTGGAGCAGTAAATTCATGGATAAGCCTGTGAGAAATTTGCTCCTGTTTTTCTTTCTCTGTTTCTTGTTGAGAAGCAGAAATCAAGCCGAAATATTTCTGTGAAATGCGTGGACCAGAGCTATTCCCAGCAGTTCTTTGAGCTTTCCTGCTGTGTTTTTCCCCTGCCCTGACTGCAGGGAGAAGGCAGAACCTGCCCTTGGCAGATAATCCCAGCATCCAATTTGTCAGAGAAAATTAGTTGGACTATGTTGGCTCTCTTCTCCAAAGCATTTTAACAATGCTTCACATTAAGTATGGGCCAACCGCTGCAGCTGAGGCCAGGTTTTAATGCCCTGTGATTTATACAGTTATGGAACTTTATTTGAAATGCCCGTGGCAGAAACTTTGCCAGGGCCTGATCATTTTTTACTAAAATATCACTCACTACAGAGTTACCAAGCTCGATCCACTTAAACACTTTTTAATGTGAGTGCAAGTAGAGATTAAATCTACAACCATGACTTATATGTTTTTGCTTCGTATTTGGATTCATGAACTTTCCCTACGTCTCTTTTCCCTTTAAACATAATATCATGCCATACATGCAGACATGGGTTTGGCTCCCTCTCAGACAGATAACCAAACATAACAATGTGACTTGCTTTACTGTAAAATGGTGTGTGTGAGAATGATGTAAAGATTTTTGTCAATGACTATACAAGCAAATCTGGTTGAAATTAAATCTAAGCTGACACAGACGTTATAAAACGGTCACACATGTTCGCCCCGTAAGTGTTGTTGGCAAGGGTGGATCTAAAGCTACATATGCAAGAGTGATATTCTGGCTATATGAGTGACAGAATTTGGGTGCTGTGTAAGTGTGCCACAGGAGGATGTCATGAAAGTTGGTGAAGTGTCAGATGGTCTCTCTGTGTCTCACATGTCATTCCCAGGTGTGCCAGCCTCAGCCAAGTCAACTCCATGCTTCGGGAACAACTGGAGCAGGCAGGCACTGTCAACCATGGGCTAACGGAGAGCTTGTGGAAGGCTCGTGAAGACGTTGAGTTGTGCGATAACCGTCTCCGCAGAGAGCAGGAGGTGAGAAAAACCACAAAAATGAAGTGTTTGAGTCAGAAAAGCAACAGGGAAAGCTCAAGTTTATCCCTTCTTCACCAAGATTGTGCAATTAAACTCCTGTTGAGTTCACATGGGGTAGGAATTCCATTCATAGCCAGTTTCATCAATTCATTCTCATTCCCTGTTCGTTTCATTGCTATGATTTTTGAGTTGTTGTTTCCTGTGAAAACATTCCAACTGCTGAGGGGGAGGAAAATTTTGTGCAAACAATCTGGCGTTCGTGTTGTAAATGGGCTACATCTGTCGATTCAGGGAAATCCAATTATTTGTATGTGTGCCAGTGTACCAGAGTCCAGGAGTTCCAGTATTGCATCTGTTTGGGATCACAATAAAATGAGAGGTGCCATCGTTTGCTGTAAGCAATCCTTTGCCACCCACCCTCCAGTCTCCAGCCCCCTTGTTGTCTGCTTCTCTCTGCAGACATGCGCCTCCCGGCTGAGTCGTGAACAGGCTCGTGTCAGAGCACTGTGGCGCCAGGCCGCTTCCCTGCGGAGCACTTTCACCCAGCTAAGGACTTTCACTGACAGGTGAGCGTGGCACGCTGCCAGAACCCCTCCAGCGACGCAGGATTCCACAAGAACCCCCACCTCTCTTGTGTCTCACACTCACGACAGCAACCACAATCCATCTCTCTCAGCCGAGGATCAAAGAAGAACAGGTCAACAGGGTCGCCAGTCTCCCTGTTCATTGTTTCGTCACTGGGGGGACTGATGGCTTAAGGTGTCTACCCTCACTGTTGAAACCATCCATCAGGGCAAAGTCTGAGCCCTCTTAGACATGGCTTCTATCATGTTGAACCACTGTGAGCACTATTGAGGAGTAATTTGCTTTCATAATGATTGCTCAGCTCATAGACAGCTGTGATCATGTCACCGGCTGTACTGTAACTGAAACTGAAGACACTTCAAAGTGAACCTTGATCCCAGAACTTAACCACTACTGACATCCATTCTTTTCAAATACAAACAGACATTTTTATAATTACACTAATGGCTCACGACTCTATGGACGAACACAGCGTGTCACATTTCATGTATTTCGATACACTCTGTAAATCTTGATGCACGTGATTCTGTTCAACAGGACTCTGTCTGATATGCGCGGGGAGTGTGTCGTTGCCAGCCGGCAGCTGCACGTTGCCTGCATGAACCTAGAGGCCAAAGTCACACAGGAGAGCACCTCTAGTGGTGTGGAGATGTCAGCACTGGAGAGGCAGCTGAAAGACAAGCTGAAAGAGGCCATGCAGCTTCAGGGTCGTTGGGATGCAGAGAAAGTTGAACTTAACTCCAGGTAAACTCTCCAAATCCATCTCTCTCTCTCTCTCTGTCATAAAGAGTTTGCTGTCTGTCTTTTGAAAATGATAGCCCAAATGATAAAAAAATGGAGTATGGATTCTACTTTCAATGATAACTACATCTCTCAAAAGTCCATCCATTTCCCCCATGATTTTGCAACTCAATAACTTCTAATCAAAGTAATTGTTCAATAAGAATATTTTAAGTCTTAAGTTGTCTCCTCCTGATCCCACTTTAGCTCCAACCAGCCCCTAAACTTAAACCTGAGACTGTCAACACACACCCTACACCCATAGTCTCCAGGACTGTCTAGAAGAAAAAATCATCATAAACTGAAATAGAAATTCTGGGCCTGAGGTCATCTATAGTACTGCAAAAATTGCATTCTTTCAATGATTGAAGTTTAATCCCTCCTATATGGAACCCCAGAACTTTAACACAGGCTTTGATCATTAAAATCCTGCACATCAAGCTATTTTCAGTGACAACCGCTCTTGTCCTGATACAGAAGAATCGAGTCTTTTGTACCAGGACTGTAGGAATGTCAGTGCCTTTGTGTTCTGCATCTTCGCTGGCTTTTGATCTCATCAAAAGTCATTGTTAATCCCATGATTCCATGCAGAGAACACGATAGTGTTGATGGTCTAGTCGAGGAGGAGTACATGCCAGTCTTGTGTCTTCAGTGTCTGTGTGTGGTGTGTGTGTGTGTGTGTGTGTGTGTGTGTGTGTGTGTGTGTGTGTTTGTGATACTGTTCTCTGTACATTTACATGCATGTTGATCTATGTAGGATCCTGGAGTTGACTGACTCGGTGAAACACCTCCGTAGCCAGAACAGCGAGAAAGATGCCAGCCTCGACACCATGCAGATCAGTCTGGACAGGATGGTGGGATCTTGGGAATCATGACTGGGAGGTGGCAGATAGATGGGTGGTTAAAGGGGGCTAAATCGCCTGTAGTCTGGACCTTAGGCTTGATAAACTCCACGACTTCCTCGTCTAGAGGGCTGCCGTCTGGGGAATGTCAGGCTTGCTCTATGTGTGTTGCTTATCTGACCTTAATGGTTTCCTGCTCAGGAGACGAGGAGAACCGAGGATAAAGCAGAGATGGAGGTCCTCCACACAGAGATCCAGGCCCTCCAAAAGCTTTTATTCCACGTTCACCAGGTCAGAGCAAAACAAGCTCACTGGGCTAGATCATACATTAGGTCAGCACATAAGAAGATTAATGTTTCCATTCTCCTTCATTACATCTGCCATATATCCAGCTGGTTGGCGGTGAGGGAGATAGCAGCGGCTCTGAAAGTGTGTCCTCCTCACCTCGTCACGGTCGGTCTCCTCTGAGGAACACTACCCTGATGGCTGTGCAGAGTGCTCTCTCCAAGCACCAGAAACAAACACAGGTCCAACAAAAGTGCTCTTTTCTCATTGTAGATGTTAGAACTGATGTTGGAACAGTAGCTCCCAACCTGAGGTTAGGAACCACAAAATGGGTCCCAAAAGAGATGTGAGAGGTCACAAAATCTCTATATATTTCAAATTTATATTTCTTTTTCAGACCTTTCTGTATTCTTTCCCCTTTTTCTTCTGAAATACTGTATTCTTTCCAGTCATCTAAAAGTCCTACAAAACAATACAATCCAAGACGGAAACCAGTAATGAGGAGTCACAAGTAGATATATCTTAAATTCAAGAGGACAGAAGACAGAAATGTAGTTTTTTGCCGCTTTAGACAGATAATATATTTAACACATAATATGTTTAAGTGTCTTTACCTACACACCACAAACTCTGCACGCACTTACCAACCGCAGGACCTGCGTGGGCGTCTGGATGCCGCCCTGGAGCAAGTGGATACGCTGCGTGATCACCTGCAGGAGAGGGACACTGAGAGGAGAGAGTTGGAGCAGAAGATCCACGAAGTAAGGAGAGAAAGTCAGGAGGCTACAAAAGCTCTGGAGGAAAGCCTGAGAGACAGCAACAGATATCGCAGCTCATTGGAGCTCATTTCTAGGTACTTCCTGATCACGCGGGCATTATCCTTTTTTCTGGACTGGTGTTGGGCCTTTAAGACTGCAGTTTAGCTGTATATACTCCCAGGCCTTGTTTTGTTATTTGTGAAATTGCCATTAGGGCTTAGTGTTGTTTTTGGAAAATGTTAATGATTATGCTGATGATGACAAATGTTATAATCTGGTTTTATGTTTAATTAAGCAGCTAATTTTCACTGTCATTATCAGAACATATTGAAACCTCCCCAAAAACAATATTTAAACAACATTATACAAGAATTAAAGAAGAAAACCAAGTTCTAATAATGATGATGTTGATGATCATTGTGCACCAAGTGACCTTAACATACTCTCTCTCTCTTCCTTGTCCTCTGCCTCTCTCTACCTCCGTGTCTCACAGTGAGAAGGGCAGCCTGGAGAAGCTGCTCTCAGGGCTGCAGCAGGAGGTGGACTCCCAGCACGCCGAGCTGGAGGTACTGCGGGGCTCATCACTGGAGCTCCAGAGACAGCGGGACCTCCTGAGGCAGCAGAGAGAGGATCTGGAGATGCAGCTGGCACGCCAGCGCACGGAGGCCCAAAGAGGGTACAGCATGAGCGAGGGAGAATGACCGTTACACAACACACATCACCGTCACCCGTGATTGTTTTCAAGCTTCGTTTGTTTAGAGTTCAGATCACTAACACATGTCATTCGCCGGCCGGCAGTGCACCCAGATGACATTTGGATGAAAATGTAAATGATTTACATTGCATTACTGCACTCATGCAAGAAGAAAAGTTTTTTCTTCTTCTTTTTAAGGGTTTCTTCTGCTTCAAAAAATTTAATTAGCTGAGAATTGGAGCAGGACATGCGATACAGCAAAAAAGTAACTCCCTCAGTGTTCTGGCCTTTGGCACCAACATTTCTCCATGTTTCAAAGCAGAGATGGATTACTGTTAAGGGATTTTGTTTATATAAATAATCTGTGTGTGTGAGACAAAGAAACAGTGTGAGAGAGTCATTTTGTGTTTCAGCGAGAGGAGCCTGGAGGAGCTTGAAGGGAAGCACTCAGATCTACGCAGGGAGCTTGTGACAGTGAAGGAGGCTCTGAGTCAAATCACCCTGCAGAAGGAAGTGTTGGAGGATGATAAGACCAGCCTCGCTCTGGCTCTCAGCAAGGTACACTGATTTGTTCTGTATTACTAGATTCAACCTGAGAGTATAAATCCTTCTAATATCCATGATTCACTCCTCAGATGGAGTCCCAGAGTGCTGCACATGAGCGAGCACTCACCAAACTGCAGAATCAGGAGGCTGCCCTGAAAGATTCTCTGGCCAAAATGGCTGCCCTGAGCGAAGGCCTAGCCAAAGACAAGGTGGAACTCAATCGTGTCCTGCTGCAGGTCAGTTGTGCAGTTGCCATGTAACGTTAATGGAAGGCAGAGTTGGACAGAACAGAAGTGAAAATATTTTTTTACCTCCCTTCCAGACAGAAGGTGAGAAGGCAGAGCTCGGTGAACGTAGACGGGAAGCTGAAATGGAGCGGGCAGCGGCCAGGGAAGAGACGGCACGGGTGCAACAGGAGATGATGAATCTGCTTGCTGAGAAACAAGCCCTGGAGAGCTCCCACGGCCACTTGCAGGACCTCTGCCAGAAGCTTGAAGCAGAGCTGAGCCTGCTGCAGAAGGAGAACGCTCAGGCCCTGGAGCAGCACTCCCAGGTCAGAGGCCCTCAGCCATTCACACTCTCCAGCCTCCATCCTCCCAGCTCCCACCACCTGGGAGAACTATGTTGATATTATTAATGGCTTTCAGCAGGTTTATGGAGCTTGTTGTCACATTAAAATGTATTGGAGGTGCTAGACACATCTGCAAGTTTTTTTTTTCTTTCAAATGGGATATGGCGAGCAGTTTGAGCCCCACAGTGTTTTATGAGTAACTTGGGAAATAACAAGTATGGGATCTTCATGAACAAATGTGAACTGAAAAAGATAAATAGATAGACATATAATATCCAGTGAGGGTTAGTGAAAGACCCAATAAATTAACACCTAAAGTATTCCCATTCTTCTTTCAGCAGATCCAGATCTCCCTGTTTCGTCCCCTAAAGAATGAAAGGAATCCTCTCCTGTTTTGTTATCTGTTCTGAATGTGAAACTGGGATATCCGTGTTGATCTCAGCTCGATTATAACAAACCTAAACAATTTGACAAATTCCATCCAAACATTTTTAGATAGCTTATCTGTAAAAATAAACCGGCCGTGTATAAAACAAGCCCTGGAGTGGCCTCCATCGCACTAAGCTCATGTTTCATCCTCTTATTGAGCACCACTCACATCCATGACATTGGTGTAATTTATCCACTTTAATATTTACCTAAGGAGAGGCTGAAAGACATCATGTGCTAATATTTAGTTAGTGTGAGTTCATTTTAGCTTGGTTGAAAATCAAATCACAGTGATTGTTGCTTTTCAAACAATTCGCTGCAGTGAAATATTAGAAGTTGCAGGGGCCCATTATAGACTCGACCGTTATGTGATGGTGTGTTAGGCACAGTATATCAGAACAATACCATTTTTAATCTTACAGTTTATAGTTCATTTTTTCAGAGTACAACTTTAGCATCGTTTCATTGAAACCAGGAGAATAACCCTTTCTTACTGTGTGTTAGACGAGAAGATCGATACCACTCTGATGTCTGCACGCTGAATATGAATATGCCGTTTATTTTAGCTTAGCATAAAGACTGATGAGGTTAACACGTCATACCTCAAACATATAGATGAGGTTGTGTTAAAGCAAGCTTCTGGTTTATGTGCTGAAACTATTTCGTAACTAGGCAAGTGGTGTCTTGTTGTCAGGGGAGTTGTCAGGGAGGTTGTCTGGCAAGGAACTGAGATTTCAGGAAGTCACTTGCAAGGCCAAAAGAAAATATAATGTGTTAATTTATGAGCTTTAGAATTGCTGATTTGCTGATATGATTTGGACAAAGCCAGACTAGTTGTTTCCCCTTGCTTCCAGTCTTAATGCTAAGCTAAGCTAATTTCCTTCTAGCTCTAGCTTCGTATTTACCTCACGCACATGAAAACAGTATCGATCCTCTCGTCTAACTCTCAGCAAGAAAGCAAATAAGTTTTCCAAAATGATGACATGTTCCTTTAACTGAACCATTGAACCTTGTCGATTGTCAGTGTCCAGAGTAATGTTTTACTCTGACCTTTTAAGCTGAGTGCAAACCTGTCATGTTTACAAGTGTAATTTCCATTGTAAACTGGCTGCCGAACTGAGAAGATGAATTCCAGCACAATGCTCTGTTCAGTGCTTTCATACAATAATCTGTTGTTGGAGTTTAATAAATGCTGAATAAAATTCAACAAGCTCGGCATGAACTGCACATGTTCCCAGTTCATTATTTTTGTTGCTAGATATTGGTCTTGTGGTGTGTCATAGTGATTTAAGCGGTAACTGGAAAAAAATCATAACCCCACTAATCATTTTTGTTTTGCTTCAGGCTGTGCATTTGTTATGGCCCTGCAGTTCCTATACACCGCCATGAATCACTTAAAGTTTGTTTAATTTATGCTTCATAACAGCAAAAAGAGGGGTATGCAGAGTTCAGTATTAGTACAGCAAATGTGGTTGCATAAAGTGCAGAGGTTGGGTGGGTCTTTCTCAATCCAACAGATACACATTACCAACCATAACGTAACTGTTAATGTAGGACTTCCTTCTGCTGCTCATACTCGTGAAAAATGTGTTCCACAGTTATAATACAGCCGTGAAGTGTGTATACTATAGTTTGAATGCACATAATGATTTAGTGTATAGTCTTTATTTTGTCTGCTCGAAGCAAAAAGCATAGATTAATCGCTTGATGGTGATTTTTTTATTTTATTTGTGTGTGTCGGTCTCCAGGTCAACAGGCAGATGCAGGCTGTGTCAGAGGAGCTGTGTGCGTGCAGGAAGGAGCTGGAGACACAGACCACAGCCCTAAAGAGAGCTACCCATGACAGGGAGGAGCTGGCCAAGGACAAGGCTGCTCTGGATGTCAAGCTAAACTCCGCTGACCGAAACGCCTGTGGTCTCACGCAGGAGCTGGTTGCACTTAGGTCTGAGTGTGTTTGTGCATATGTGTGTGTGTGTGTGTGTGTATTTGTTTGACCTATGAAATTTTTTAAGGACCAATTTCAGATTTAAAACCAGTTTCCCCAGTTTGTTTTCTGCACAAGCTACAGTAAAATAGTTTGTGTGTTCACTGGTTCAGGTCATGGTCAGGGTTAGGCGTGTATCAGTTATGGTTATGGTTGGGTTAAGTGTGTAAGGAATGAATGTAAGTCAATACGTCTCCTCAAAAGCATCAAAAACAACTCAGTGTGTGTCTGTGTGTGTTTGTTTAAGTCAGACCAACTGCCAATGTGTATTTAAGGTCATTTTGACTTTACTTTCTAAAGCACAGCCAGTCACATGTAACAAGAGTCTTTAAGTAACATGGTTTTATTTGGAAACTTTGCTCATGATGGATCATTGGATTTTATGACCTTCTACACCTAGTGGTTCAAAGGTCTTTTTTTCAGAGCTCAAACCACTTTACCGCTGTGTTCCAGAGCAGAGAAGGAGTCCCTGGAGACGGCCCTGTATGAGAGCCAGGAGCTTGCCTCGTCTCTGGAGGTAGAGCGCACCAGGATGGAGGGGGAGAGGCGCAGCTTGCTCCTGGCTAACGAGGCCTTGACGCGTGAGTAGCCCCCTCCCTCAGAGACCCCACTGTCCTCCGTGCCAAGCCCCCTGGCCATGAAGCCTTTCCAACAGCCCACTAGAGATCCATATTTCAGCTGTGAGCTCTGCAACAGCTGGGCTGCAGGATCACTGGAGCTACTTTCTCAGCTGACCACGGTCCCGCCACTCCGCACAAACACACATGGATCGGATAAGTGGTGTTAAGCTAGCATGTTCCACATAAAGACAAGCATGAGTATCCTGTGTAAATAAAACTCTAAAACGAAATCTTGCTGATCCTTTGTGTCTCCATCTAATAAGTGTGGGATTTTGTGAGAGATTGATTGCATCTGTTCAGGTGATGCTGCTCGGATGCGTGTGGATGCTGAACGCCAGTTCGCACAAGCTGTGCAAGAGCGGAGTAAGTTGGAGGAGAAGCTGGCCCAGGTGGAGAGGAATGCCCTGTTGACCCTGAACAACAAAGAGCAAATTCACAGAGAGCAGCTAGAAGCTGAACGCAGACAAAAGGTGCAGCAAGACTGGCAGAATGCTGACTTTACGAGATTTAAATCAGATGCTTTAACTAATCTATTAACTAATCAGGTGTGTGTGTGTTTGGTGGTTGACAGGAGCAGCGGTGTGCGGAGCTGACGGTTCAGCGGAAACAGGCCGAGGAGCAGCTGCGTAGACAGTGTGAGGAGCAGCGTGTGCACAGCCAGAAGGAGCTGCAGCAGGTGCATGAGGAGCTGGCCAGGCTGCAGCAGGACTTCAACGAAAGCCTCCTACAGGCTGAGAGTGAAAAGCAGCAGGTGTGTGAGGTGGTACCTTCATAGGTTTGTTATGGTTTTTTTAGGTTATTTATGAGCCTTAAAGTGTTAAATTTTAGGGTGCGTGTCCATCAGAGAGCCTGCCAGTATCCTCATGCATGACACTATGTCCATTTTATGGAGGGTTATTTAGGCATAACATCTTCTGAATGACCAAGTCCTCATGGCCAATCTATGTGATATATTATAAATTATTGTTGTGACCAGGCTTTGTCCCAGAAGGAGGCAGAGAAGGCTGCCCTCACGGAGAAGCTAGCAACCCTGCAGCATGACCTTGCCACAGCAGGCATGGAGTTTGAGCGCATGCAGAGGGAGGCACTGAGCAAACAGGAGCAGGATAAGGTAAAAACATGTCAGGGTCAGACTGGTTCTGGTCACCTTTCTTGTTTTACATGTAACTCAGCTAATTTTTGTGTACCTTTATGTCCCAGAATGCAATGGCCGTCCTTCAGTCTGAGCTGCAAGACTTGCGGACTCAATTCGAGGAGTCTTTGAACTCCCATGAGAACACAAAGAAGAGTCTAACTGAGCAGGTCAGGGAGTTGAACCAACAGAGAGAACACACACAACAGGAGGTGAGAACTTTTTTCCAGCTTAAAAGGATGTTAGCATGTTGCTATAGACATGGAAATATAAACAAATGATAGAATATATAGGGTGGATGTCACCAGAGGTGGTTTGTACAGTAGGATCACAGAAATGGATAGGAAATTACAGACTTGTTTGCTTTGGCATAGGATGGGAGACCACGGACCTGAGAGTGAGGGGGAGTTTGCACCAATTAGTACTAGTGTGAGGGAGAGCCATTTACCATAGGACGCTGTTGACCTTGGCCGATGCCACAGAGCTTTACTAGCACCAGGGTGCCATCAGGTGCAGAGTGCGCAGGGCCAAATCCTACAAGCAGAGGTAGTGTCCGGTCTTAAGACACCCGGTCAGCACTCGCTCTCTGTGTCTTTTCTCCTGTCAAGTCCACTGAGGAAAATTTAGTTCCACTGACCTTAATATAAACATAAAAGTGCAATTAGAGACTATAATTCTGGCCCAGTGACATACCTCTCTGAGCCAAATGAGAGCCGTAAATCTCATCTCTTGGGGTTGCTTGAGGTCAGGATTGCAGGCACGGGGTCGCTGGGCGTTTTAGTGAAATAACAAGCTCACAGTCACCTCATTAAGATGTAGCTGCAGGGTTGTAAGGGCCTTGACCGTGGCTTGATTTAAAGGCCTCCTTTCCCTGGAAAAGGGGATTGTTTATCTGTGTGGGACTTTTCGGTTTCAATAAAAAAAAAGCAAAAACGAGGATCATCCTGTCTTCCCTCTGTCTCCTTAGTCATGTCAAAGTATAGTGAATGAGGTTGTGTGGAGCCAGAGCAGAAGAGTTTTGAGGTTTGGACATCCCTCCCTACCATATATCAAGTCAAACTTCAGCGACACTGTCATATTTGGCCGCCACCCCTGCTCGTTTCCTTGTTTGATTATTTTCACTTATCCCATCTCAGGAGTCTTATGTCAGACAGTGACAAAGCAGGAGTGAGAGTGTGTGACAGAGAGCTAGTGAGCATGAAAGAGGAAGAAAACGAGGGGAGAGAACGACGAAGGGGGGAGGATACGGTCCCTGGTACCATAATATGAAATCAAAGTTTGAGTTAACCCCTTGTGTAAATAAGCCAGTGGGGGAGTGTTTATTTTCTCCCTAGCAGCAGCGAGAGGCTGGCTCCACCGGGACTCCAGGTCCCCCTCTCCCATCCACATAACACAACACTGCTGCCCTCATATTCCCTGCCCCTCTCCTCCTCCACCAACGCCCCCACCTCCAAAAAAAATCAGATAAAATAAAGTATAATTGGCCAGATCAGCACTGGCTTGTTTTTTCTCACATTAGAGTTTATGAGAAAGAACCATCTTGTGTGGCCTCTGAACATAACACTCCTCCTCCTCCTCATCCTCCCTCTTCCCTCCCTCTCCTCCTCCTCCACCACCTCCGGGTGGGGGTGGGTGGGGACTGCTGTTTATCATGTTGCTCTCTGTGGATTCTTTGCACTGCAAGCCGCAGTAAGGAGATGGGGAGAGACAGCACCTGGCTACAAGCCCAACTGGCTCTTATCCATGCCCAGATAAGCTCTGTCCTCCCTTTTTCTCTCGCTACACACAACATGTTGCCATAAAACAGAATATAGGTCAAACGGTATCTTGAGATTGTGCACATAGCACTTAAAATAGAAGATGTTGAGGTTTAGCTTTCAAACAATGAAGCTCTGATGCATTATCTGATCTAAAGTCAGTCCTACGGTACGCAGTCATACTGTATGTATGGACTACACTATGCTGATGATTACATACATGTGTTTTAGTTTTTGGTGCAGTGTAGGTAACAGCCTAATAGAAGTTTTTGATGAATTTTGAGAATATAAAGACGTTTGTGTGTGTTGGGTTATTGAATTTATATTGAAAACAGACAGAGGTTTTAAAAGCAGGTTAAGGCTTATTTTGCTTTTATAAGTTCTTGTGAATTCTTCAATAAACTATGGTTGTATCCACTTGGAATTTATATCACCAAATAAATCAAGAAAATCAGTCACAAGTAAACAAGAGCTGTCTATTAAACCTCCATAAATAAGAAGTTTACAGCTAATCCATGAGATCTCCTTCACTGACATGTCGTGCCGTTCATTCTCCTTAATCTGGACATAAAGTTTGAGGGCCTTCGTCGGCAGCTGCAGGAGGCAGAGGATGGACTTATCAAAGGGCAAAGGGAGCTGATTGAGGCTCACAGGGAGCTCCAGGAGTGCGCTCAGGATCGGGACAAGCAACGAAAAGAAGCCCTGGACCTGAGAAGGCTCTTAGGTGATGAAACCAGAGAGAAAGAGGCCATCCAAGCCTCTAACCAGGAGCTGAGAGCTTTCATCAAGAGAGCAGAGAGTGACAACAGCAGGTACAGCTGTCACTCAGAACTGAAGGTTTCCTGTAGTTGTCATGTTTTACGTTATGTTAACTTTGAGCATATCTTGATTAGTTTAAGAAGAGTTGTGGAGGAGAAAGAGCAGAAAGTGGCCGTCTTAGAGGAATGTAGGAGCTCGATGAACCAGGAGTCAACCGCTCTACGGAGCAGCATGAGAGAGCTGGAGAAGTCTCGCCTGCAGGCACGCAGAGAGCTGCAGGAGCTGCGCAGACAGGTGAGAGATTATTGAGGTAACTGCTTTCCGTCCTATTTATTTCAAATAAAGGATTACCTTCAAGTCGTATGTGCTGTGTTAACACGAGCAGGTGAAGGTCCTCGAAGGCGAGAACGGCCGGCAGAAACAGGAGCTGCAAGAGCTGCAGGCGCGGGTATGTCAGGAAGAGCAGAAGGAGGAGGAGGCACGTCGCGAGGCTTTCACTCTCAAGCAGAGAGTGCTGGAGTGCGATGCTGGCAGAGAAGCAGCGCTGAATGAGGTAGAAGGCCTCCGGGAATCAGTCTGTTAACAACATGCTAGAGCGAACATTCCATCTTTGCATACATACTTGAAGAATACCTGCCATACTCATCCAGAAACAGAAAACATGAACCGTAACACGCTGAATATTCTACAGTGAAGAGTTTTACTTTGAAATCTTTCTAAATCTAAAAGTTTTCATTGCAAACTTCCATAAAAAAAACAATCAATTAGACTTTGTATTCTATAAAATAGGGACTTTTAACCTTGTCTGTCCCCATTTTAACCCCTGTCTTAGGGTCCTCAAATTCTCATGACCGTAGCAGATAGTGTTGTCATGTGAATGTATGGCATACTTTAGTATGCTGTTTCCAAGAGGCGAACTCCAAATGGATTCCTCATTATTATGATGTATTTGAAGCCTGGTTAATGTTTCTTTTTTCAAACTAAATACAACAAATATCTAAACACTAATCTTCCTGTGACCTTGTCCACATATCAAGCATCTCAGCCCTGAGGTTGAGCAGGTCACAATTGCAGTATACTATGTTGTTGCTTCATTTTATGCGTCAGCCATGATTTTTGTGTCTCTCAACCTCTTACAACACAGTTTAGAAGATATTTTCGGGAAACCCTAACAGTGAACTTAACAAGCTTGTTATCCCAAAGCACATTAACTCTTTACAGAAACCATATCCTGTTATATACACAGTGAAGTGTTGGTCACTAGATAACACAGGGCATGTTTCTTCAGAAATTACACTGCAGTTCACTGTTTTTCACCGCTGTAGTTAGAACTCATATTGTGGCAAACATGGCATGTTTTTGTACCTATAGCAAAAACCCACTACAAAAGAAGAAGGGAATTTAATTGTCAGATTATCATGAACACCAAGGATATCATCCTGTGTAACTGTAGTCTGACTGAACCAGGCTTTCATCTACGAAACAAAACTACAAACAGAAGTAAGCGGCTAAATGTGGACAGCTGACAGACAGTTCAAGGCATGGGTTGACAAGTGTGTCTATTTGTGTCTTCAAATTCTGTTTACTATTTATGACATAATCCTCAGTATAAAATAAATACATGCATGACTAGTAGAGAAAATCAGGTTTGGCTTGTGTCTAGGTCGCAGGGCTGCAGCGCCGTGTGGTGGAACTGGAGACATCGGAGCATCAGAAGCGAGAGCTGCTGCAGGAAAGAGAGGCTTATCAGCAGCAGTGCGAGCAGAGACACAGAGAAACCAGTGCCCAGCTGGAGGAAGCACTAGAAGATGCCAGGATCCAGGTGAAGGAACTCTCCGTGCAGGTTGGCCTTGCTGAAAGCAAGATCCAGACCCTGGAAGAGCAGCTGGGCCTGGCCGAGTCCAAACGCAGGGACCTGGAGCACAAGTTGGCGGGGTTGCGTTCAGCTCTGCGCTCCACTATTGGCACTGGCCATACAAGGCTTTCAGGCACGCCTGGGTCCCGTAGACGGTCTCCCTCTCCCTGGAGAAACCACGTGCAAGGAAAAGGTTCGGTCACACGGTTTCATAATGAGGTGTCATGATGCCATTTCTTTGCTATAAGCAGCTGCATTAATGACTGTGTTCTGTGGTTAGGGGGAGAGAGTGTGACAGACGGATCCTTGTCTCGTGGTGAAGATGAAGAGCTGGACATGGACTCAATGCACACAGCTATACGGGAACTCCAGCAGGAACTCAGGGAGACACAAAGAGACAGGGTATATCTGAACATGCAAATCTCCAACACTGAGTTGAATGAGTGGGATTGGTGACCTAATGTTGGTCTTGCTTTTCAGATCACCAGATCAATGAGTTTAACAATTTTAAATTGAATTCACCTATTACATTTGTAGCGTTTCATTTTTGGCATGTTTTAATCTCATAACACGTCTTCTCCCCTCAGGATGAAGCAATGGCTCAGATAGTTAGTCTCAGTCAGCAGGTGACAGAGCTCCAAGGCTGCCAGGATAAGTCAGCCACCCAGTTACTGCAACTACAGAAGTCTTTGAAACAATCAGAGCAGGGTAGGTGGATCCTACAAACACAGTAAATGTCAGTTCTGTTCAATTCTGTTTAGACATGCAGCATATTTAACATTTTCTTCCAGGGAAAACCGAGATGGCAGAGCGGTTGCACAAGGCACATACGTCCCTTTCCCTGCAGGAAGAAGTAACACGTCATATGGAGAGGGAGAAGAGAAGCCTTGAGGAGGAGGTAGCTCAGTTCAGGAGTAATCTGCAAGCTGCTGAGGCAGAGTCCAGAGAACTGCAAGTATGTAAAAGGAGAAATAAATAAATAAATAAATAAATAATAACTAAAACAGCATCTTCAGTGACAACTCCTGTGCCAATTCTTCCACAGGACAAGTTGGAGCTCTCGCAGGGTTTAGAAGCTCGTGCAAATGTAGAACAACGTAAGCTGAAGGAGTCCCTGGAAGCAGCAGAGAGCAGGGTGAGCCGTCTAGAGCTCTCCCAGCGCACCCTTGAAGGTGAGCTACAGAGATCCCAGCTCAGGGCAGCAGAGCTGGATGCAGAGGCAGGGGCCCTGCAGGAAAGACTGACAGAGCTGAGGAGGAAGCTGGGGGAGAGCGAGGACCGGTGTGCAGCGCTGAGGGTCAGCGAGGAAAGGTTGGCCACATCACTGGCTCGTGCCGAGCAGCACGAGAGCCAGCTGAGAGAGCAGATCCACAAATTGTCAAACGCCATCAGTGACAACAGGACCAGCAGCGGAGCACTGCAGGAGCAGATCGCAGAGCTGCAGAGGGCTCTGACTGCCAGTGAGCAGGACCGCAGGATGCTGCAGGTACAGAGTATCACCTCACCAGCCACAACACAGGATAAGCCAAAAAGATAACAAGTGAGCAACAGCCAGAAAGAGTCGTGCACTTTGTTTTTTTTAGTTTTCTCACCTTTTCTCCTCTCAACATGAGGATGTCTCACTGAAACTTAAAAATAAGATGTATAGCCATGCGTCCATTGCTGTGCTTTGATTTACAGTGCAGCTATGTAACTTTCTCAGCTCCACACTGAGCATTTTTTATTTACATTTGCTGCTGTGGTTTTCCTGAAGGACCTCAAAGACCGAGCAATAAAATGCTCAGGCAAGCTCATTAATTCTCCAAGAGTTTCTCAGGAGAGCTTAGTTTGGGACTGCACTTTAAAGATACTGAGCAAACAAAAACATGACATGCTCGGTATAAATCTCTTGATTTGCTCAAAAGCTGTCAGGTCAGTACAGTAAAAAGTGAGAAACTCTTGCCTGCAACTTTCAAGACTGTGTCAAGAACTGTAAAAGAGACAGAGTGTAAAGTAAGGTGAGATATTCAGGGTCAGGCTAAGTGCAAAATTGTGTTTTGGTGAAACTGAGTGCCTCATTGTATAGTGTACGTCAACATGTTTGTGCCCATAGGAGCGTCTGGATAAAACACGAGATGCCCTTTCAGAGTGTAAACGGCTGACCCACAAGCTAACAGAGCAGAACCAGAACCTCCAAAGAGACGAAGAGGACTTAGAGATTAAATATTCTGAGCTGGAGAAACATAACAGGACACTGAAGGAGGTGAGTCACACCGAGGTTAAAGTGCAAATAAAAGGTGCAAAGGTTGAGACACCATTTTGATGCATGGATGATTAACTGTATCCCAGAGCCTAAAGCAACAGCAGGAAGCTGAACTGCAGGCCCAGGGGAGCTCCCAACAGCTGCAGCGAGAGAAGGAAGAACTCCAGGACAAGGTCACCAACCTTCAGAGCTCTTTGCAGAAGCTGCAGAGTGAGAGAGCAGAGATGGAGAGGGTGCTGACACGCCTCGGTAAAGACAAGTCAGCACTCAGAAGGACATTGGAGAAGGTGAGCTGACCTGTAATGTCTGTCTGCAGTGAGCTGATCTGAAGCTACTGCCAGCAGCTGTTTAGCAGAGCACATTAAAACATTAAACTATTCCTTTATCCCTAATCTTTAGGATTGGTTTAACTAAACTTGTCTTGTCTTAATAATGATTAAAAAAAAAGCCCAAGGGACAGAGACAGATGAAAATAGCTGATGCAGTAGTTATATTTTATAAAAACAATATATATTAAAAGAAAATAATAATAATAATGTAGCGCTGATTCAGCTGCTACTGAGAAGCAGCTTCATAATGTCACAGCTTGAACAGTAAAGACATGATCCCTATTTTTTGGACCCCAGGATGTTAAACAGCTTTTAGTCAGGAGACCTGAAAAGTCTTGGTCCTGAATACGAGGTAGAATAGTTGAAATATATCAGGGAGCCAAACCACAAAGGGCTTTAAAACGTAATTAAAAGCGTCTTAAAGTCAATTCTAAAACTGCTGGAAGCCCGTGTACATATAGAAGCCAGCACTGAAGTAATACGCGTTAAGTGTTAGTCAGAAGCCTCGCTGCCACAGTGGCTGAAGCATTAAGGCATATTCAGTAAATAGGCAGTTATATTAATCCACACAGGATGAGATGATTTGAGTGATTTATCTTGATGCTGTTGTCATTTTTTTTTTTTTTTTCCCACTTATTCACCTCCTTTGTCACACGTTGTACAAAGCCGCCTTGAAGTGATGGAAACATGTAGGTGGACTGTGAGAACCGAGAGGCTCTGCGCTTGGCTTCTGCTACACGCATTACAGGAAGGCACATGAGTGCGGGACAATCATGGTAAAGTCGTTCACATTATGTCACCCTCGTGCTGTTGTCAGGTGGAGATGGAGAGGCTGAGGAGGGAGGAGGAGGCAGCGGCGGCAGCCAGAGAGAAGGAGCAGCTGGGGCAGAGGGTCCGCGGCCTGGAGCAGGAGCTGGCTGAAAAGCAGGACGAAGTGCAGGCTGTGCAGGTCAGAGGCTGGCTGGGTGATAGCCAGCGATGGGGCAGGGATCACACTGCAAACAGCTCCGTATCAGATATCCTGACATTTAACAGATTTAGACAGGAAGGAGTCAGGCCAAGGAGTAAATTACACAGAAGTGTGTTTTTATCTGATACTTACAATCCGTAGTACGTCTTAGTAGTAAGTATTTCCCAGGAGAATAAAGTATAAATAAAAATGTTACTGTAACTCACGTAATATTTCAGACTATTCAAATGTTTTTTTTGATTATTAATTTGTAACTCTCTCTAACTTTGTTAAAGGTTGAATAGGTAGTTTAAGTAAGCATTTAAAGTAACATTTAAACAGCAGCTGCATATGAGTAATATATCTCAAAGAGAAGCTGCTGCTGTTATATGTAACTTCATTTTTCAACAGAAACCTGATTTAAGTGACAAAATCCTGACATTTAATTTCCTTATACTCTATTTTCAATGATATAAACTCATGTGAACTGTCTTCAGGCCCAAATCTCCCAGTTGGAGCACTGTCACACACAGCGCCTCCTGGAGGTGACAGCCCGCCATCACCAGGAGTTGGATTCAGAGACGGATCGTCTCAGAGACAGTCAGCTCCAAGCAGAGCGAGCCTTGGAGACGAGGGAGAAGGCCCATCGCCAGAGGGTCAAATGCCTGGAAGAACAGGTATGTTAACTCTAAGTGCGGATCATTTGTTGGGAAGGTCGACAGGTTTGCGTCTAATTGAGGTGTACTTAATTTTTTTCTCTTTCTTTGTTCTTCATAGCTGCTGACTCTGAAAGAGCAGCTCGATCAGGAGACGAGAAGACGACAGGCCTATTTCAATCAGATGCTGCAGCCCGGTGTGTAGGCAGAGACCCCACAGTGACGTACAGTATGTAGCACCTCTGGCTTCCTCATTCATGGCTGCTCTGGGCTGCTTCCCATTACGTTACAATCTGCGTTCACATTTGGAAGCACACACACACACCCACGAACACACTCCTGAGGCGTTCACTCCCACCCATGCACATGTGCACACCGGATTACATTAATCTGCAGGAAAACTCAACAACAACAAACAACGAGTGTTTTGTTTATGAGTGGACTGGATGTGCCAAATTGGATTAAGGATTTCCTCTGGCTCGCTGCGTCTGTTTATGCTGAGTCTCTTTTTTCTGGTTTTTTTTTTTTGGAAACAATGTGATGAAAGGTTTCCTTAGTTGGTGCTTTTTCTGTTAAGATTGTCCATGTACTCATTTGTCATACTGATCATGTACCAATTTTATATGTCATAATCACTGAGTGTGTTATGAGAATAATATCAAAATATTTACAATAATTGTTTGCAGGTTTGCTGCTGTGATTTATTAGTGTTTCAGGTCATGTCATAAAGATACTATAGTGTGACTCATTTATTTTATTATGTGTTTGACTCAATCAATGGTGCTGTGTGCAAAGGTTGCGATTGTTTTGAATAAACTGGGTGTATCAGAGGACAATTATTCAGTTTTGTTTTGCGAAAGATGTTGAGATTTGATAATGATGTTTATTCTACTGGCCACACAACTTTGTTATGGAAAAAAAAAAGTTTCTCTGTGAACTTTGAGAAGGACAGCGCTGCCCTTTTTGTGGCATGCGAGTTCTGGCGTTTGGTTCGCACCATTAAAAGCCTTTGTGGATTTAGTGTTGTGGGTGAGAGAATGACCTTCGCTCTCTGTTGCCAGTGCTGTCCTCAGTGTTTTCTTTCAAAGATCAATGCAGACTCCAAGGTCTGTGGGGATCATCATTCCTTGAGAGTTTCACTGGCGATCTCTCCTGTAATCCCTCACAGCCCTTAAAATCTTTAACTAATATGTGGTCTTTCCCTTTGCTGATTAGAAACCACAAATATGTTGTGTTCTCTGTGTGTTTGTTTTCATCCACACATGCATCCGCTGTGTGTGATTTTCTCTTTCTTTGAATTCACAACAGTGCACACACACGTCTTCTCACTGTGTAACCTTGCATGCCTTGGTAACTGTACATAGTAGGAGTTTCACTGAAAGGGGAAAATCTTGTCAGAGTTTCTTTAAAGCAGCCCTTTGATTATCATAGATCCGCCCAGTGGTTATCCAGTTACCGGCCTCTTTTCAGCTATTGGCTGGAAGGAGTTAATTATGCAAGGTAGTGAATCCCTGTGGGGGAGGTGGGGCCAAAACTGAAAGAACTCCTTTGGCAGGCAGAATAGAGCTTTTATTGAGGATATTTCTAAGCTGACCATCAGGGACCAAATCGCTGGATTGTTCAAAAAAAAAAAAAAAAAAAAAAAAAAAAAAAAAAAACATCTCAGCTGAATCACGCTGCTCCCCCTCTTTCATTCCTTCCCTCGTTTCATTTCAGTGAGACGGAGTGTAGCTCATGCAGTACCCAGCAGCAAGCAGAATGCAAGGAATCTACAGTATTCCCCTGTCTCACACAAGAAGCCCAGTTCACTACTAAAGGACAAGTGAGGAGAGAAAGAGGCAGAGCCAGAGAGCAGTCAGGGGAGGATTCAGACTGCTGTGGTTGAGAGGAGGAACGTACGGTCTTGTCCTGTTCTGCTCTGCTCTTGTTGCCTCAGGTGTGTGTGCTCCTCCCTCCCCTCCGCGGTGCCTGCTGTCAGCTCCATCCCTGGGTGGCTGAGGCCATGGTGTTGGTGCTGCGAGCCCTGCTGCCCTGCTTCTGCACCCTGCTCTCCCTGGACCTGCTGCCTGGGGTGGAACCCGCTGTGCCCCTGGAGGACTTCTACCCCTTTGGCCAGGACAAGGGGGACTCCCAGACCATCGCTCAGGACGACGGAGGCTCCAGGCTCGTGGAGATCTCCGTTGCTTTCCCCTTCTTTGGAGACAGGCACACAGGACTCTATGTGAGTACAGAGCAGTGTGTTTTTACTGATGTGTGTGTGTGTGTTTATGTCTTTATATGTCAGAGAGTATGTGTGTGCATGCACTTGGCAGTTGGCAATTGAAAGTGACATGGTGTGGATCGTATAAGAGCCTCAGGGAGATGAAATTTGGCACACAGCCAAATACTACATAGCAGTGCCCTTTGAGAGTTTGTATATGTTTGTGAGTGCTCACAAGCTTGCTGTGTAACCTCATTTGTAGAATATCGTGTTTTCCCCCCACGGGCTGAATCACAATCCTCCGTGACATTCTCTCCACTTTACATCTGCCGTCCTCGCACTCTGAGGGCTCTCACGTGCGCAGAGAGAGAAACTATTAGTAGAAACAGTGGTAAGCCCTGTACTAATAAGTCTACAATGAGCTGTTAAAGGAAATGACAGTTTGTGTTCTTACTGTTGCCGCGAAGCATCTGTGAGCAGTTCTTTTTCAGAGAGAGCGGGGGGAAAATATGCACGCCGGAGAGAGAAAAACAGTGCTCATGGGAGGAAGCAGAATGGTTTGACAAGGATTTTCGCGCACCACAGTGAAACACACTTTGATCTGCCTTTGTCATGTATTGGGTTCAGCTCCAGCACATGGAAAGGCAGAACTCCCTTAAATCAACACCACCTGTTGCGGTTATGCATCCGCGTTCGCTCGCCGAATCCCCTCCTCCTCCTCCTCCTCCTCCTCCTCCGCCTCCTCCTCGCTCGCTCCCTCGCTCTGCGCCCCGCCTGCCTCCTCCCTGTTCAAACCATGGGCAGGGGAGGCTGAGGAACCATGGCAACAGTGGGCAAGGTCAAAGGTCGTCTTTCTAATCTAAGCATCTGCGCCAACAGGGTGAGGTCAGCCTCCCGATGAAGACATTCTTAAAACTCTACACACAGTGCATAGACAGTGACACAGTATTTTTAAGTGCAGTGTTTGAGTAAGAGTTATAAACTCACACACACATCACAACTGCTGTCACATCGTGTCTCTCGCGAGTTTTGCAGTGAATTCCAGCGCATCACTTCTCCTGTAATGATACTGATACACAAATTAGACAAGATTAGACAAGTTACTGGGTTGCTTGGCTTGCTGAATTAAGATTGAATTATCATCTGATAGAGATAAAAATCTGAGCGCTCCTCATGCTGAAATGTGCTGCGCTAGTTGTGATGTGATATCCCATAGCTCACTCTGCATCTCATTGGCCTGTAATTCTGTAGTCACGCAAGGCATAACACATTGTGACAGGCACTTGAAATTACAGTCACGCTCATTTTAAATGCCTCACCTGAATCCATTAAACATCTGCTGTAAAAGAGCGCACACATGGCCACATGGTGATCTCTGCCACCAGAGAGCTGCTTTGAACGGTTAATATTTCAGTAAGCAGCTAAGAAGCTAAATTTGTATGATTTTTTTTTTTTTCCAGGAGTTTGTTCCATGCCTCTGGGCTACCGCCACATGGAAGCTGTAGAACCAAACTGATTTTAGATGGTTCGCGGGTGCTGCCTTACTTTATTATCATAAGTGATTCTGTGTAGCAGCACACACACCTTGAAACTCTTCACAGCAGATCCCGCTAAAACCGCTAAAGCCACAAAGGCAGATAGTCCCTGAAGATTATTTTTAGCATTTGTGATCAACAAATGCAGTAGTAGACTCTAACGTCCCATCGAATCCCTTTACAGACATGGGTTCTCCCTGACTTGATCCTACTCCAGTCCCACTTCTGCCTCCTGGTAACCAAGCTGTCCCCCTGTTATGGTTTGTGTCTGAGAGTTTTCACACGTTGCTGGGATCTCTTCTCCTCCTCCTCCTCCTTCTTCTCCAGGTCCCCCCTTTCCCTCCTCCCACGCCTCAGATAACATGGCAGGGGTCTTCCCCCTGGAACTGTCCAGCTGCTTTATCTGAGAAATGACCAATCACTTTAACAGAACACAGATGTATCTGCAAAGTGTCTTACGGGCTTCCAAACAATGCAGTTCACGGATTAACTACTCTTACGAATGGCTAGCGTAAAGAACATGAAGGAGGATGTCCAAGGTCAGAGACGAAAGAACACAAGTTTAAAAGCAGATGTGAGAATAAATGGTTATGATCAAAGGCATTTATTGTAGATCTATAAACTCATGGACTGTGGAAAGACTCAAGCTTTTCTAGGGCTTGTTGAATACGTGTATAAGGTTGTCTGCAATTTAACATTTAAACAAAATTCGAATGCATTTTATAACAATCCTGCCAAAAACGTGCTACAGTGCGACTGCACTCTTTAAAGATTGCACATCTGCTAGTGCTCATCTGCTCCTCTGAAGAGCTTCAACACTTGGAGTTGGTGCAGTTTCATTCACTCGCTTTCACTCACCACTATGTATGGCCCAAAGATGTGTGCATCAAGTTTTATTCTTTGTACTCTGCATGAGTGCTTTTTATATGCACGTGTGGGATGAGAGATGTGACTGAGTGATGTTAGAAACAGATAACAAGATATTTCTGCACATACTTTAAAACGTCTGAAAAAGGCTTTAAGTTTTAAAGTAAATGATGCATGTTAAAGGAACATTTTGGGAAATACATTTACTCGCTTTCTTACATTGAAATGTATAAATCTTTTCAAGATGGCAGCAGGTAAAGTAGGTGCAGTCACAGCTTTCTTGGTACATCGATTGCTTTTTGTTCAGTTCACTTTTTAAACCCACTCCTAAACTTTTATAGTATGCTAACAATGCTGATCTGATCAACCAATGATCAAATTAAACCACCAAACTTTGGATGTGGAAAACACAATTTAGCTGTGACAATCATTCATCCATTTCTGTACAATCGGCTGAAGAAACACACAACTTACCAACTCAGCTGCAACAAAGTGATGCCCTAAACATCACGAATTGTCTACCATTATCTGGAGATGTTCATCTGTGCCCCGGCCCTGCTCCGCACCAAACCAGAGAATGAAGAAGCAGGACAGCCAACATGGCAGTCAGCGCCACAGATTTTGAGCTTCAAAATGGCATACGCTGTCCATTCTTTATATTGTCATTATACCCACCAAAGTGCCAGCAATGTTGCCAGCCTCTCTGCTGTGAATACTGACTATCTGTCGTCTATGAATGAGTCCCCGGACACTGAGACTCACTGACTTGACTGAACCACAGAATATTGTTGACTTTAGTTCAAGAGATCCACGTGTAGTTGGAAAGACTATGCATAATGTAAAAAGGAAACCGATAAATCCAGTGATCTCAAGAGAAAGCTAACCAATCCTTTACTGAATTTGCTAACTTCTCGATTTCTCAGGAAATGTTTCAAAGTCTTTGTAAGTTGGCTGTTGTTCCAATATTCAGGACTTTCTACTTGTAATTACAGGTCTATCAACATCTTACCTACAGTCTCAAGGGTTGCAGAATTTCTCTGTAGCAAGAGAAAGCTGGGCAAATAATCTGTCATTTGAACAGCAAACTGATTTTTAACAGACAAATCAAATCTCTTTTGGATAAAGGTGGTGCTGTCGGAGCTGTGTTTCTCAACCTCAAGAAGTCATTTGAAGTTATCTAGCTTCAAATTGTCTTAGAATACAATTAAATAATTAGAATAATATCTGTTAAATCTATCTCAGTATGTCTGAGTACAGAATCATCAATCAGCTGCCCTCTGTCTGTCCACAGGTGTCCCACAAGGATCTATCCTGGGCCCATTGCTATTTACATTATTATATTAATGATTTTCCATCTGTATGTTCTGACACCAACATCCAAATGCAGATGTTGCACTTTATGTACATGGTAGCTGTATGACGCAAGTTGCTAACAAACTCACAAACTTTATTATTCATGTCACAGCACGGTTAAAGCAACTAAATGTGTCTCAAATGTTTTTCAGTTCTAGTGTAGAGCTAGATGTATTTATGGAGTGATCGACTCCAAACTTTCAAGGCTCGGGTCAAATTCAACCATTCAAAATGGTTTCATGGGTTCATTCAAAATTACATGTCAACAGAGACGGCTAAGATGTACATGCATTCTGTGGTCATTTCCCACATCAGTTACTATTTAGCAGCCTGGTCGCAGGCCAGCACCACTACTCTCTAACAACACACACCATTACAGTCTTTGTATAAATAAACACTTGACAAAAACTCATCACACATATTCATCATTGCCCAATATTAAAATATATAACTTGTTGAGTTGGGAAAACCTGATTAAATATGTAGATGTTTGTCTTATGTACAGGATTATATATGGCTTGACCACTCCTCCGCTCAGACTGTTTGTTAACATAAGAAAACTGCATATCGGTTCATAAGAGGTGCAGCAAGAGGGGATTGCATTATCCCAATGTGGAAACGTGTTTTCATTTCAGTAAGTCTGAACTCCCCGCAGTACAGTTACAGTTTATTTAGAGCTCATTTATAGAATAGTTAGTTAGCACTCAGCTCTGTCAGTACTGACAACTGCATCTCATTGTCAACTTCCCTCGCTGTCTGCAGTCATCTGTTTCTATCTTCCTGTCACTCATGTATCTGCATGCATGTCTCTTATTGGGGGTTTGCTTTTATTGTCAGACTGATTTATGTATTTAATATACCCTGCATGCCTTTTATGCCTGTGTCTGTTTCAGTGAGCGTCTACCGGTAATAATGCAGCACAATGTTGTCTTATTTTAACACTGATATCCTAATTGTGGCCTCTTTGCTAACTCTGGCACATTTACAGCAATCTCATTAATGTGCACTGTCCCTGTTAAATAAATCAACAAAGAGAAATGATACCACTCTCATTTCATGTCTGTCCATTAAATATGAAGCTTCTGCCAGGAGATGGTTAGCTTAGCTGAGCACGAACACTGGAAGCTTGTTTGTGTAAAAACAACAAGTTGTGGTTTTACGGGAGGGGTACCAGACTATTACTTGGCCTGGCACAGTGACTTCCTGGAGTCTCCGCTGGTTGCCTGTTAAGCTTACAGTGACGACAAGACTTCAGGAAGTTACTGCACCCAGCCAAGAAATAGTCTGATACATCTTCTCATCTAACTCTCGACCACAAAGCAAATAAGCACATTTCCCAAACTACTGAATTATTCAATTAAGATGCTAAGCCTACAACTTTATTTAAATGTATTCAAATACAGTCATTAGTAGTCATGTTTTTGGTTTGCCAGCGTGTTCACATATTTTGGCTTTTAATTTTCTTCCCCTTTACAGTGAATTTCCCATTTAACCTTTCTTTATTACAGCATTTCAAACAGTGCACAAATCTTTTGACACCAGACCTCCACAGCATTTGCACCATGGAAGCTGTGTTAAAGTCCTTCCACACTGTTCCAGACAGGATTTATTGCCTCAATCTAAACTCTTTGGAGATAAAGGTGAGCCAGGGCTCAGGAGACAGGCCAATTGCACACACTGTAGTCACTTCCTTCGGTCTCGTCAAATAATTGGACAAGCTTGTAACTGTGAAACCTCCGTTTTTGACAAGGAAAACGAATGTTTTCCTGAGTTGATCCACGGGCACCTTTTTCATTCAGGGGTTTGCTTTGGCTTGACTTAAGCCAGATGAAAGTTTATTTTAGTCCATAAATTGCTTGGCTCTAAAGAAAACCACCCAAGCAAAATCCTGGATATATCCGGCGAAGAATTCCCAAAAAATAACAAGGGAGTTGTAGAGTGGAGTGGCACCACTGAGAGTGAGAGAAAGAAATATGGGGAGAGAGATGCTTCTTACAAGGTTGACTGATCGCACCTCTCTCCCCTGTGATTCTGACCTTGGTCATGTTACAGCATAACACAAGGCAGCTCTGAACCCATTCACTCTCTCACATAAGTGTGATGCATAACCACCCTTCACTGGATCTCTGTACTAGTTATAGCCTTGTTGAAATCCATGAGAAGAAGGAAAATATGTGATATGGAGCAAGGAAAAAGGTCCCAAGTTCAGTTTAAATTCCTCTAAGGTCATTGCCATGTCAAAGTGGTCCCTTAAAAAATCTTAACAAGTAAGAAATACACTTGTTTAAACCGTTCCAGATGCTACAAGAGATTGGATTAGGCGATTAAACATATTCCAGTATTGGACTATAAACTCTATTTAGTGTTCAGCATGATTTCTACACTAATTTTGCTGTAAGATGGGTGACGTCCAGACCGCTGCCACCACAGGTCTCTCATTAGTGGGTATGTGGGTGTGGGAGATTTGTAGTTCATGTACATCCCTCCATTCATCCAGCCCTGTGCCCTCTCTCTTGTTTTTCTCCCGGTATCAGATGGCGCTCTGGCTGACCCCTGGGCCCAGCCCCTGCAGTCAGTCCTCTTTTTTCCCCAACATCAGCCACGTTCTCACCACATCACGCTGATGCAGAGGGGAAGACTGTGGTCGGGCAATTAACTTAGCCCCCGTGCCGTGCCAAACAAAACTTCCTCCGCTGTTTTTACAGCAAAGTCCTTCAAATTATGGTTTTTATACATGCAGGGAGCAAAGCCGAGCCATCTGATGTTGCTTTGTCACTGTCACATGCCACTCGGCTTGAATGCAGGAGACGCAAAGTTCATGCCAGCGATTAGAGGAAACAGGATAGGTGCCACGGTGGGAAGAATCTCCCCTTGTTGATAATATGCAGAAATCATGTATGAATGAATGAATGAAGGCCTTTCATTGAGATTCAACCCTTCAGCCTGGAGAACTTTCCTCTCGACTCAGGTTGAGTCAAAATGTACTGCATTGGTTGGTCGCAGACCACCTAATATTTGTATATTTGACTCCACACTGCTAAAGGCTGAATTGCTAAGAGCTACTTTAGAATCTGTTACAGAAATCTCTTTATCACTCTTCTTCTACTGGCACTTCCTTCACTGCACAACTTTTTCCCCTAAATAACCTCCATCCCACCCTGAAACATCCCTCATTTACTTCCTGCTGTACCTTTTTCCACAACTCATGGTGCCTCCTTTATCTGGCAGGAAACCCTCTGTTACAGACATACACTGTCTTGGTTCTGTGGTCTTCAGTTTGCAGCACTTACTGTTGCTCTATTGCAATTTCGAAATCCATTTCCTCCTTTAAGCAAATTTTTTGGTTTTGTTTGTTTGTTTTTTTGTAAGAGTACAGTTAATATGGAACTTTCTGTACGTTTTACAGTTTTACTCTCTGCTGGATGTGTAAATGATGGACCACCATGTTTCTCCTGTAGCCCAAAACAGCTCTTGATATGGCCTTTTCGTTTTCAAGTTTTGTGGCCACCATATTTTATCTTACACATTTGAAAGGGGGTGGTGAGGTGAGGGGTATTCAGTGGGTTTCACGACTCAATGCCACTAAATCTTACACACTGGACCTTCAGCGTGTTCTGCCAAAAATATCAATGAATGCAGCTTTATGATGTAAAAATGTATAACAACGTATGTATAAACAATAATTGTCACTATAAATCTATGATAAAATTAATTGCTTTGTCTATAAAATGTCATGAAATGGTTAAAAAACACCACAGTTGTCATTAAATTGCAGTTTTGTCTGAGCAGCTGTCCAAAATTTTGCAAAACTCAATTTGAAATAACATAAAGCAGAGAAAACCAGAGAATCCTAACCTTTGAGAGAATGACTGATGAATGATTCTTTTCAGTTCAGTAACCAATAAATCACCTAATTCCTTCAGAAATACACCAAACACTGACCTTTTAAAGTTGATCTTTTCAAAGGTTTATATTTCACAGTGGAGCACATAGCTGCAGCGCTGACTGCGTTTCTCACAGAGGAGATATGTGGACGAAAGGACGATGGGTTCATTTATTTGGTTACTTTGCTGTTGGCAGACATCTGTGGATTTAAAGGCCGTGAACGTCCGTCACGGTGTGATGACTTTGCAGGTGCGTGAGCAGCAGAAACTCGGTTTTCTCAGCTGCCGTCATTTCACGGAATAAAAGTAGTGTCTGTTTGCTACATGAGAAGTGCAAACATCCGTTATGGGAGCGTCCACTGCTCCATATTGCTGTTTGCACCACGAGGTCAGACTACCTCTGTTTGTCCACCTTCGCCTCTACTCCTTAACACTTCCACTCTAACCCTCCTTCAACCTACAAACAAGTTACAGTGGCTTCATCTGACAGCTTGGACAAAATATATCACTGTATGATACTCCAACTTCATCTCTCTCCTCTTCAGGTTAACAACAATGGCTTGGTATCTTTCCTGAGAGAGGTGTCTCAGTTCACACCTGTGGCTTTTCCAATCGCTGGGGACAGAAGGGTTGTGGCACCGTTCTGGGCTGATGTGGACAACCGTCGAGCTGGGAGAGTCTTCTACAGAGAGAGCAAGGAGCCTTCCATCCTGAGGAGGGCCTCGGGTGATGTCAAGACGTACTTTCCAGAGTTCCCCAACTTCAACGCAACATGGGTCCTCATCTCTACGTGGCTTCAAGTTACTTTCTTTGGAGGCAATTCCATGACACCGGTATAAACTCATACTTTACTGTATAGCTCTCCCTCTGCCATGTAGTTACTGAAAATACTTTTAAAAAAAAGTTAAAATTAAATATGTTGGAAAATAGATGCTGAAAACATGTGAAAAGACTTTGAACGATATATTACTGAAATGTGGAGTTAGAGGTTAAAACAGTTTTTCACCAGTTTTCAGTCCAGGATTTTGTGGGCGGTCCTAAAGGGTGGCTCGATGACACGCTGAGGCCACCCTGAGCATACCCCTGCACCCCTAACAGAGAGATAGAGATTAATTCATTTCGCTCAGAGTGTTTCAAAGTTAGTCATGTCTTTTTATGAACTCATCTGACACGTTTCAGTCGCTTCAAAATGGCTGCCTGACTGCTCCCATGAGTGGGCGTGGCTTCAGCACATTCAGTGGACACGCCCCCACAGTCCTGGAGCTGAGAATACTGCTCATTTTTACAGATTTTGACACCTAATTTCATAAACTTGTCGACATTTTTAATTATTCAAATTTGGCTGAGTGGTTAATAACACTTTTTTGTTTGGTCTGACAAACTCAAAACACATATTTATTCTGACTTCACACGGATTTTACTTTACTCCGTCCTCCATCCTGATGCCTCGGCTGTAATTATTTGACCTCTTTGTGCGAAGTAATAACGTTACTCAGTTAATGCACATCATTACAACAGCTTTTCCCTGTTCCCAAATTCAGTGTAAAATTTCAATTCACCTCTCCAGTAAACATGCTTCTTTCTTCTAGGACGGGAGTTAAAAAGTCACAATATCTAGTAAGCTGTCAGCTAAAATACGCTAGTGCACCATACCTCCCACCAACTTGAGTCAGTTTTCTAACATCTTAAAGCCGTTTGTTGCCACTGAGAGTGTATGAACACTAGTTAACAAGCTAGTAGAGAAGCCAAAGTAAGCTTTACAGCAAGAAGGTTATTGGTTTGAACCTCGACTGGGGCCTCTCTCCATGTCTGTGTGGGTTCTCTCTTGGTCTCCCTCCCACAGTCCAAAGACACGCACTTCAGGATTAATTGGTGACTATAAATTCCCCGTAGGTGTGAATGTGAGTGTGAATGGTTGCTTGTCTCGATGTGCCCTGCGATGAACTGGCGTCTTGTCCATGGTGTATGCTGCCTCTCGCCCTATCAGCTGGGATAGGCTCCAGCCCCCTGCGACTCTAATGAGGATAAGTGGTTGCTGAAAATGGATGAATGGATAATGAGTAACCAGTTGAAATACTTAATACCAAATCTAATGAATAAATGGTTGAAAGATCCAGCTTCTATCACTCCAAGTTGCACTAGTGTTACTTAAGGATAGGCCTCCTGTACCCTCATCCAATAGGGAGGAACTGCTGGGAACCACTGGCCTAGATAAGCTCAAAATCCCAGGAAACAGCCTCATTGTTAATGTTTAAAACTGTGATATAATACAGTATGTGGTTACAAAGCACAGCTATTCTGTGTCATTCTAGGAGTCTCTAGCCTGACTGAGATTTAGGAATCTGTACCATTAATATGAGCAGACTGTCAGATGCATGCATTATTACCAAATTTCGTGGAAATCAGGAAATGGTTTAACCGAGCCTGTTCTTCTGTGTGCAGGTAAATACTTTCCAAGTGGTGCTTATTACAGATGGAGAGCTTTCCTTCACTATATTCCAGTACAATAACATCACTTGGACCACAGGAATGCATGCCAGCAGTGGAGGAAACCTGGCTGGGCTGGGAGGGATTGCAGCACAGGTAAGATCACATGGTTATTTGCTGATGAGCTGCGTCTGGGAAGATTCAAACTAAATTTGTCAGGTGTCTTTACTCTAATTCAGCCATCTTTTGTGATGTCTGCCTCCTTTGCTACTCTCTTCCCAGGCAGGTTTCAATGCCGGTGATGGCAAGCGCTATTTCAACATCCCCGGCTCACGCACGGCTGACGTGGTGAACGTTGAGGGAACCACCAACGTGGGCTTCCCGGGCAGATGGGTCTTCCGTATAGATGACGCAAATGTGGAAGTGGGTGGCTGCAATAACTCTGGTAAGACGTCTTTCTAAGAGCTTTCTGCTCCTGGCTGTCTTTATTTCTTTTAGGACTCTTGTTTCATTGACATTTCTCTACAGCATCAGTGTGCCCACACCTGCGACCATGTCTGAACGGAGGCCAGTGCATCGACGACTGTATTACAGGCAACCCCTCCTTCACTTGCTCCTGCTTGGCAGGCTTCACCGGCCGACGATGCCAGATCAGTGAGTTATTGTTGACACCGTTTCCTGCTCTGTTGTGCTTGACACACACGCCACACACTGCGAATGAATACCTGTCTACCTGAGGTCAGCCAGGAAAAATAATGTCAACTTGTAAAAAAATAAATAAAATAAAATACTCGGTTTCACCCGACCTGCCAAAGGGACACTCAGATATTTCCTTAATACCTGTATCAGCTTCATGCCAATCTGTTGCACTTTCCTCGGACATTACCTTACTAACCGACCTTGGCCAGATGTTTTCTTCTAATTAAAAGAGTCACACTACCTCCTTTGTTTGTCTCTCTGTAGATGTCGACGAGTGTGCCTCATATCCTTGCCAGAACGGAGGGACTTGTGAAGACCAGATTAATAGTTTCATCTGTCACTGTCCTCCCGGATACACTGGGATTCAGTGTGAAACAGGTACAAAGAATGCTTTGCCTCAAAGTTGGTATACACTGTGGAAACGATTAGACTTTGTAAATTTAAAGTAAGAGCATGTGCATGCATATCATTTAACACAACAGCAAGAAATGGCTCCCAAACACGCTGAAATTTTACATGTACATCAATCCATACTCCTCCTTTTACCCTCTGCATGCTAAAATAGGCCGAAGACCAGGAAAAACTCTGATTAATTAAAGTATTTTTGTGCCTCATTAAGCAGTTTCCACACACACACACACACACACACACACACACACACACACTCACAAAATCTTTCTGAATATCTCGGTCCAGCCTCTCTGGAGCTTCTGTGCCTATTCCCACAGTCCAGCCTGTGGAGATGTATCAAACCTCTTCTCATACCTTTCACCGCCAGCAGCACATACTTGCAGAGTGAGGGGAGCAGTGTGGCGGATATATTAATCAGCTGAGTAAATATTCCACGATCGTGTCTCTCTCTGTCCCCCCTGTGTGTGTGTGTGTGTGTGTGTGTGTGTGTGTGTGTGTGTGTGTGTGTGTGTGTGTTACAGACATTGACGAGTGCAAAGACAGGCCATGCCTCAACAACGGCTCGTGTGTACAAGGCGCTGGCAGTTTCACCTGCGTGTGTGAACCGGGTTACACTGGTGTCCTGTGCGAGACAGGTGAGCTGGGTTTTTCACACTCCGGGGGGAAAGTAGGCATCTTTCCTCCGGAGGAAATATTTTCTGCTGCTTTCTACATCAAACTCAGTCATTTTGGCAGATGTTTTTATCCAAAGAGTTTCCAAGTCTACCTAGACAAATGGGTCCAAGTTGAGGTTATGGTTGAATTCATTTGCAAACAAGTCTTTTTTTTTTTTCTTGGGTCACACAATGTAGCAACGAGCCACAGTGAGGAAGTTCACTGAAGTCAGTTCAGTTTCCATAAAGACCTTTACTAATCTCACTCCTCTTGTGATTGATTGTTGATGAAACTTAAACCCGCTGGGGAATTAAATTATCAGACCCTGCACAGTTCATGAATCTTTGTATCTACATGAGACGGGATTACTCTTAATACCAGACACCTGGTCAATGAAACTCTATGCTTTCAGAAGGGAAGTTCAGTGCTCTTAATCCGGCTCAATGTCTTAGACAGCAACCTCTTGCTTTTCCATGTGAACACTGAAAAATCTTAGTGTGAATTGAATCAACAGTGGATCAGCTTCTTCTTTTTTTTTTGTTCATCCTCCAGACATCAACGAATGCGAATCACAGCCCTGTCTGAACGGAGGAGAGTGTGTCGACCAGGTGGCAAACTTCACCTGTATTTGTCCCGCTGCCTTCACTGGAGCGCTCTGCGAGACAGGTGACTCGAATTGTGCCTGATGTTGACGTAGCCCAAACGTCCTACTTTTTGCCTTTCTGTTTGGCTTCAGGTCGTGTCGCATTTCTCCAAGTGGGACAAGCACAAGGAGAGTCTTGTCAAACCTCTTTGAGAGCAAAGCGAGTGTTTACGGCTGTGAACTTTAAGTTTAAGTGAGCTGGATCTGTCACTTCACTCCAGTGTTACACCAAAGGCTATTAAGGATTTCAGCTATATTACTACTGTGAACGTTTTCAGCATATTTTATTTGCCTTTATAGTATTTAACTGTGTCACAACTCTTGACAACTATAAAGAAAAACTTTTGACTCTAAACACAGAGAGGGCCTTTTAGTCCTAGATGTGGGGTGCTAATATCTGATTTGTACTGGTGGCTGCCTGATGGGCAGTAAACTGCTGTGAACTGTAGCTGCTGTTAGCTAATGTTAGCTCAGTTTGTTAGCCGAGCAGCCCGCACTGTGAGCTCAGAGCACTGGAGGAGTGTTAGTGTTTGTACCTCAGGCGTTTTGGACCACTGGGAAGTGGAGGTTTTCAGGCCAGGCCGTGGGTGAATGCTGACAGGGAGCGGAGCCAGTGTCATGCCAGAACCGGAGCTCGGCAAGCGGGCAATGTAACAGACAAGAGTAAATCTGAGACTGACTTTTAGTCGTTGGCAAGAGCTTCGTGAAATATAAGGCTGAAAGACAGGCGCAGAGCTGGCTGCCATGTCTTGTGTTGTTGCACTTGCTTGGTCACTGATTTTTGATCATAAGTAATATAATCATAACAAACACATGTGTACAGCTGTCCATATTTACGATAGTGGTACTGTACTCTAAAACTGGGGGCGCTAAATCACAAAAATTCCAATTTCTGTGTCACGTTGCTTTAAGACTCTCAGATTTCCAACCCCCAAATCACCGCTATCATAATTCAGTTTAGTTTAGTAACAGCCATCAAAATAAAGTTTGTATGTAAGTATGATAAAAGCATTTGCAGTGGCAATATAGCTAAAATTTACAATAATGTCACAGAATCTCAGCCTAGCTGCATGTCAGTCTAATAAAGTATCTGTTTTCCTCTGTTACTTACAAGTCTTGCTCACCTAAATTGCAAAATAAATCAGATATATTCTGATTTTATTCGCACATTAACATAAATGTGTTAAACAATAGAAATCTCTTAAATCTGAAAAAGAAAAGAAAAGAATTGCTGAATATTAAACCTGTCTGTGCTCTTTGCTGGATAAACTATGTAATGGTGGACCTGTTATTTCTTGATACCTATCAGCCAGTATGCACCAATACCAATATATCTGCGATACGCTGATATTGGGGAATAATAATCAGTCTGTTATTTCTCATATACTCATATCATATCTTCCTCTAGTTAGTGGTATCTAGCCATGCAGATAGTTTGGGGTTTTTTCCCCTCTTTTGGAGATAACTGTCTCTGAGATGTCTGCTGCCAACCCAAAAACAAATCTGCCTTACTAAATACCACCGGAGGTAAGAGAGGAAATATGTTTTGTTGGTATTATTTGGAGGGACCAAACCCTTTAAAGCACGTTCCTGTCTTCCTCTCTCAGAATTGGTGCTTGAGGTCAATTCAACTGAGGCAGAAAACCAAACAGGTAAAAGCAAGTACAGCTTACAGCTCAAGCCAAATATTTCCACATGCCGTTTGATTCTTACACCTCAGCCTGTCACTGTGCTTTTTTTTTTTTTTCCATACGCAGCCCCGTGTGAAGAAGAAGACTGCAAGAAGCAGCAGATCTGTGAACACACCAGCTCGGGAATCTCCAACTGCACATGTGCTGCGGGCTTCTACGGTGACAAGTGTGAAGGTATTGTACGCCTGGCCCCGGCTGACTGCTCACTGCAGGCAGCTGGGCAGGTAGAAAGCAGACTGGGGTATTTAAAGAGGAGCTGTGCTATCCCACAGGAATTTGGAGCTCTGCCCTGGAAGAGGCTGCTGTGATGATGGATTATTGTAATTATCAAAACTGACACGGCCTCGCCCAGTTTACTACGGGAACCAGTCGCTTGATGTTGTGAATAATTGTTTTATAGCACATTTTATTAGTTTACCAACAAGAGGAAGTGCTTTGTCTAGACTTGAAAAGGCCTCTTTATGAGTCAAAGCTGGTCTTTGGTATTCAGGTCATTTCTTCAGACAGAGCTGTTGGAATATGCATGCTTCCACACCGCTACTTGCTTCTCTGGAAGCCGGCCATTGCACCACACTATAGTTTCAAGCACAGCTGCTGGTTGCATAACCATAGGGCAATTTGAACACAAAATATGTAAAACGCTATCATCCTCAACTAATGCTTCATACCTTCCGTTTATGAACGCATATTAAGTCATTTCACATCATGCTTAATGTCAGTATTATTATATTTGTTTTAGGAAACAATCATGGAGCCCTTTAAAGCTAATTCAGGCTCCAGTGAGAGGTTAGTGTCACACTCTGATAGCAGTTGTTGCAAGCATTTCCCCCCACCAAAAGCTCTTTAATAGTATTTGAGCTATTGCAAATGCATGCTACCTCTCACCCTTGAGCTGAAATAACTATCAGTGCTTATATAGGCTCTCTTAAATCTCCCAAATACTTTCCTGCCTGGCTCACTTGGAAGGCACAGTGGAAAAAGGAGCATGATCCTCCAAGGAAGAGAAAGTAGTGGGACTCAGAAGTGCCTAATCAGGCTCTTAGATCAAAGGGGCCCGGGCCCGCACAGGTGGCCAATGAAAGTGTCTCTCGCAAATTAACAATCCATTAATTGCCCTCGGGGGCCATACATTCTGGTCACAAAATATGCTCCATATCATCAGAAAAATAATACCCTCCACCGAGCTCCCGGGACTTCAAAGTGGAGCCACTTAGCTGCGATACAGCTACGTCCTTTGATCGGCTGCTTGCAATTAGGAAGGAGAGGGAAATAAAAAACATTCTTACAATTTGTACCGAGCGGATGTGCGGCGTGCTGACTGGTAATCCTCTGCTCCTGTGAACTTTGTTGTAAAAGAGAAATGACAGCGAATCAATACATAGTTTACCGCGTGGCAGATGAAAGAAGCTCAACATATGGTACACATGTTGACCATTTGTACCTTCTGCCAATGTTTACATGTAGAAATACTAAAAAAAAAACTTAACATAATGTAACTACTTGCTTTCAAGTAGCTCGAGCAAACTTTCCAGCTTTCTCTCCCTCTCTCTCTCTCACACACATGCTCTCTCTCTCTCTCTCCTCCTGTGTCTGCAGAGGAATGTCTTTGCCAGAATGGGGGTGTCTGTGTGGACAGCAATGGGACTTGTGAATGCCCTTCAGGCTACACAGGACTCTACTGTCAGTTTGGTAGGTATGATAACGTATAAAAAGTGTCTCACAAGAGGTTTGTGTGCGTGAATGTGGAAAATATTTTGGGGTCACTTGTAAGATCACAAAAGTCAAATGACAAATCCCTTCCTCTCAGAAGTAACTCAGACGCCGTGCAGTAACAGCAGGCCGTGTCCTGACGGAGGCCCCTGTTTGGAGTATGGAGGGACCTACCTGTGCACATGTCAGACCAGTGCAGCAGAGCTAGATCATAAGGACTTCTACCCCTATGGTAAGAGCCTCAGGCACCAACCCAACAACACGGCACTTTGCAGCTATGTGTCATTGCATGAGCAGCCGGTTTCTATAGCGACAAACACATTTTGAAACACACGGCTCTTGACAAGTGTCACTTTGTGTTTTTTAAAAGGAATGGTCACATTTGCAGTTTACATTTTACGACGTGGAGAGACATTTCAGAATGATTCATGCTGCTGCTGAACACTCAGAGGAGATTTCTTGCATTTGATCCAATCATAAAATGACAAATAATCTGTGTTTTTCAAAGGTTGGACCAAGCCTGTGTGCTTGGATAGAATTTACCGTTTTCCCAGTGCAATGGAACACAGTCAAGTATCGGTGTGTGTTTTTCAGTACAGCCCCGATCCGTCTGCGACTCCTCTCCGTGTCTGAATGGGGGCTACTGCTACGAGCGGGATGGAGGCTACACCTGCGAGTGCAAATACGGATACTGGGGGAAGCACTGTGAAAAAGGTAGCATAACTGATAAAAACACAAGAAGAATCATGTGAACCTTTACCAAAACATCTCTCAAACTTGTTGCTCAGGCTCAAATCCAGCTTCAAATGCACCAGGAAACATGCTATTACTTGTAATGCTGCTTGAAATATTACAATGCTGAAAGGCTTATGATAATTTGTACTTTTCAGACTATTTTCTCTGACTTGAATTGCAAATGTACTGGAACAGATTTATTTTGTACGATTAAAAGCCAGACTGGTTTTCTACTTCAAGGATTCCCTTCTCCATGTCTCTTTCCAGTTAGACTCAATACCTGTGCTTCTGGTCCCTGCCGCAATGGAGGCTCATGTAAGGAAGAGGCAGGGAGCTACAGATGTGTGTGTCCTTACAGATTCACTGGAAAACACTGTGAAGTGGGTGAGTGCCAGCCTTGTGTAAAATTCAAAACCTTTTTCATACTCGACTCACGGTAACTAATACAACGCCAGATGCAAAACACATAATTTTTCATCTTAGGATCGTCACCAAAATCAGACTTTCTCAAGTCAAACCAACACTGAAAACTGAAGGCTTACGAAAGTCTGTTCTTTTTTTTTTACAAGTATCCTTAAAAGTCTTTCAGAAAAATTCAGTTTATTATGAATACTGCAGCCAGGACTTTAAATATTGCTAAAAAAACAAAGAAATCACATTACACCACTGCTCGTCACACTGTGGTTGTTAATCTTTCAGAATGGATTCTGAAGTCCTTTTACTTGTTTATAAAGCCTTAGCACTTTACTATATCAGGACAACCTTCTGTTCACTAACAAAGACCATGCCAATATTGATTTAAATTTAGACAGGTTTATTGTGGATAAAGTTGAACCGAGATGATGTGCTGTAGAAGGGATGAGGGATGGAAGGATGAAGATCAAGGGTAGAGGGATGGAGGGGTGAGGGATGAGAGGAGAAACTGGGGTCGTTGATTTTCCAGTGTCGGCTGTGAGACAGGAGGGAACCGGGAGGGAGTTGAGACTCTGAGTGGGAGAACTGTCTCTTCATTGCTGTATTTATTAGAGCTGCATGTTTCCTTTGACTAAGTACTTGAGATGCAGAAATGGGATGAGTTCAAGGTGTGGTATTTGTTTCTGAACCTAGTCATAAAACTTTATTTATGTTCCAACAGAACATCTTTCATCGCCTTTCTTTTAGTACTGTTCTGTGGTGTACCCTCCCTTTGGATCTGAGAACAGCAAACTCTTCTTAATTAAATTAATTAAAGCCTCTTTTTAATGTGGCTTTAATTTGGAGCTAATTGTTACATTTTAATCTTTAGTGTTTATATAATTTAAATAATTTCTTCAAGTTGGTGTTATTGTTTTTGTTTCATGTTTTACCATTAGAAATAATTGCTTTTTATCCTGTCTTGTAAAGCACTTTTCATGGAAGAAGAAGGAGCTATAACAATCAAAGTATTATTGTTGCCAATGATAACCCTCAGTGTGAATGTTTTCTTACAGGGAAGCCAGACCCCTGTGCCTCCAGCCCCTGTCTGAACGGTGGGACGTGTTTTCACTACATAGGAAAGTACAAATGCGAATGCACTGAGGACTTCAGCGGCAGACACTGTGAAATAAGCAGGAGCTCAGTACAAACCTCCGCAGGTAAGCAGACTGTGTGTCACCACACAATAATGTCCGAAGCTAAAGTTTGTACAATGTTAACTCGAATAGATTAAGTGGCGGGGGATATCCAGAGCTGTGAAGTGTAGAGATACTGGCTCTCCATCTGAAGATAATCTTAGCAGTGTTGCTGTACCGGAGGCCCCACATTTACAGATATAGAACGGCTGCATTAGCTATATAAAGTAAGACCTGATTAGATCTGATGATTCATGTCTACACACTGTAACAGCACGCTGCAGCTAATTTTAGGAGGACAAAAACAGAGCGCCTGGATGAAAAACACCTCTGTTGCCATTAGTCTGTCCAGGATGAGCTTGTTTGAGCCGCCAGTGTTTGTGAGCTTGTGTTACTATGCAGCCTTGTTGACATTATCAACGTGTTTGCATTCAGAGCTGGGCTGCGGGCTGCCTCCACAAGTGAAGCACGCTGAGGTCCAGTTCTCCTCGACAACACCAGGCTCCATCGCTGTGTATATATGCCACTCAGGCTTCATGTCTGTGCCCAGAGCCACTCAGAGCATCTGTGGTATTCAGGGAGACTGGAGCCAGCCACCCATTTGTGAGGGTCTGTAACATGCCGTCCAACACTCAGACACACAAAACCAATGAATGATCCCAGAGTTTTAGGTTGATGTCACTGATTTCTTCATTTCCACTCATTACAGAGCTCAATGAATGCCTATCACAGCCTTGTCTTAATGGTGGTACATGTCGGAACCAGTTTGGATCCTTCCATTGTGAGTGTGCCGTCGGCTTCAGTGGAAAGCGCTGTCAGACAGGTAAAGTCTGATCAACATCTTATCATATTACATGCCAAAATTCCGTGTACACATATGTAGTTCCTGTGTATATGTGTGTTTCATCTCCCTTAAGACATAAATGAATGCCTGTCCGAACCCTGCAAGCACGGAGGGACATGTGAGGACCAGCCTGGCTCCTACTTGTGTCAATGTCCACAAGGCTTCAAAGGCCAGAGCTGTGAAATAGGTACAGTACTCATTCAATCAAGCCTGTTACTTTACTTTTAAAGCTCACACGCTTTAACAGGACCGCAATCAAATTCTGCCGTAAATATCTGTGTGCAGAGCAGGACGGGTGTGACTCCAACCCCTGTCTAAATGGAGGAGCGTGTCGGGGTTACAGACGAAATTATTTGTGCGTATGCAAAGATGGTTTCTTTGGGGACCAGTGCCAGATGTGTAAGTGACTTTGCTCTGCCTCACAAGTCTGCTTTGTTGATGTTAGTTCAAGCCAATTCACATGTACCATATCGTACTAACTTGCTTGTCTTTGTCACCACCTAGTGGAGAATCCATGTGTACTGCAGCCGTGTGGAAACCGTGGCCTCTGCAGGAGTGACAGGAGAGGCAACTACAACTGTGTTTGCAAAACTGGACACACGGGCAAAGACTGTGAGAAAGGTAAGAGTCACACCAATTTACATCAGCGCGTCACCCCATACTCTGTAGCTCATCCTCTGTATTGCAAAGACAACTCTGTAATTATTTAATGTATGGATTAGACATGTAAGGTTGCCACTGTTCCCAGACCTGTTGCCTCCCTCTGGTCTCCATGTGCTGCGTGTGGAGGAGAGCGAGGTGGAGCTTCGCTGGGATGAGCCGGAGCCCTCTCACAGCCTGATCAGCGGGTTCGTCGTCACTTACGGCCCTCAAGGCCGGAGCAATCGCAAATCAGACATCCTGGACAGGCAGAAGTCCACCCACGTCATGCGAGGCCTGGTGCCCGGCTTGCTGTACAACATCTCCACCTTCTCCACCAAACGAAACACCAACAGCAACGACGTCAGCCAGCCTGCAACTGCACTAATACGCACCAGTGAGCAGACTCTTTAATGATGTAGCAGTAAGGTTCCTGGAAAGTGTTTCTCTTTTTGTTTAAAATGTGTAATGTGTGTGTTTCCGTGCTAGGACCTCGGCGGGTGGAGCAGCTGCAGGTGATCAATGTGACCTCCTCTCAGGTGTGGCTGAGCTGGCTGGTTCAGGCAGCTCGTCATGCAGCAATCAGCAGGGTCCATGTGTCTCTGCTGCCTTCAGATGGGAGCGAGGCTGGGACTGTTGTGCTCAACACGAGCACCACTGAGCATACCTTCAGGTCAGGTTCTGCACTGATAACCCAGAATGCATCATACACACCTGCAGTATCCTATCCGTCCACTGAGCGGTGCTGTTTGACGTGCTGCATTTCGAGTTAGTTTGGGGTGATATACCTTTAGACCACTAGAGGACACTCTTTCATCACTGTTTGACAGTGTTATGAGGATGATGATGGTGTCAGGTATCAGGCTTTGTTTGCTGTAGTGCAATGTTTTTGTGTGCCTCTTTGTGTTTCCCAGCTCGTTACTCCCCGGTCAGATGTACACGGTGGATGTTGTGACTCAAAGTGGCATCAGACCGGATGAGTTTCCCTCCACCAGCCACTCAGCCGGACCTCTGCAATTCTGGACAAGTAGGTTACATATCAGCAGCCAAGAATATATTACAATGAAGTTATGAGGATGATAATAACACGATAGATATCACCATTTTAGGGGGCTTCACAACCACAACATTCAACACTTGTGTGTACGACTTAGGGGGATTTTCTTGGCAGAAATGGAATATACTGTAGGTATGTTTTCCTTAGTTTATAAGATATATATAGGATCCCTCTATATCCACCATGTTCCTACAGTAGTGCCAAACACTGACACTAATGACTTTCTTGTGGCATGTTTTTTGTGAGTTTCACAGTTTCTCCTACACACTTTTAAGGGGAGGGTGAGACAATTTGGTTGCAATCTACCACTTGCCACCAAATCCTACACACATCCTACAATGGAAGAAAAATCAGGAAAAACCACAGAGGAGAGATTTGTCTCCTAGGACGGACACACATGCAATACATGTCAAGTGAACAGAACGCGCCAACAAACTCATATTATAATACAAATTTGTGGTTGTGAAAGGAGTCGGGATGACAATTGTTCACAAAGTGCAGTTTAAGTTGATGGTCCAGTGTGACAAGTGGTAAAAACATCAGTGCCAGCAGTGACAGGCTGGTGTCGCTTCAAAGTTCATTGCAGATGAGACACTTCTATCCCAGGGTGTTCCCACGGCTATGAGGAGGTTCAAACTGAGCCAAAAGTATCAAAAAGTGCAGAAAAGGCTTTACTTAGACAGTCAGAGGCCTTATGTAGGTAAATATTGAAATCACCAATAACTAAAATCTAATCCGAATGAGTGACAAGGCAACGAGTGATGAGACAAAATCTCCAAATTCTTCTGATAATTGGAAAATAGGGGCCAGGTGGTCTATAGAGTACAACAAGGTAGAATCCAGTTCCCTGCAAGAGGGAATTTCTAGTTAATGGAGCCTCAAATGAATTAAATTTAATATCTAGTTCGGAGATTAAGCTGAAAATGGATTTATAGATTATACCCCTACCCGGTTTAGCTTCTGAGCAGCATGGACCTAAGTATAGTTAGATGGGGAGGCCTCATTTATTGGCATGAAAGCCTCAATCATGTTACACATCACATAAGCCAATCTTATCCAGATTCATTTGTCATTACGGAATAGCCAAACAATGTTATGTATAAAACAAACAGTTGATGTAATAATCGTAACAGGTACCTTTTAGTGTTAGTTTAAGGTTTGTTGGCATACGCGTGAGAGGATGAAGGGGTATATACAGTAGTCATTGCCTTAGGTGTGTTGCTTTGTAACATCTAAATAAAATAAAAAGAATATTTTTTACGTCATCCATGAAACAATCTGACCACCCGCATTTTTCCCTCAGGGCCTCTTCCCCCTCAGAACCTCTCCCTGTCACACGTGACCACTAATTCGGCGCTGATCACCTGGAGCCGACACCCAAGAAACGTCCCAGATGGCTTTGTGGTCAACATGACCCGGGGGTTGAATACAAGGAGTCGCTTCCTACCCAATGGGAAATTAGGATCATATACCCTGCGTGAACTGACGCCTGGACAGCACTACTATGTGGCTCTCATGTCCATCAAAAACACAGGGCAAGAACAGATCCACAGCACACCTCAACACTTAGCCTTCGCAACCTGTGAGTAGTAGTACAACATAAACTCTTTGCTGAATTTAGCAATATTCAAAACATTTTAAAAACAATTTCTGATACATTTCCTTTGTTACCAAGTGCCAATGGAGGCAAGATCGGGGAGAAGAGAGAGGCCATCCGCGACTGGACAGGGGACTCAGGTTGGACGCACACTTCCCCCGTCTCAGCCTCAGGTCCTGGGGGGCGCAACAGAAACAGACAACTCAGAAGAGTTGCCCAGGTAGAGTGTTGTTGATGATTATTAAAGAGACTTTGTTTCCAACTGGTAATTCAATTGTCTGTGTTAAACAATTATAATTGTTTTCTGTGTTGCAGATTCACAGAGCTCATTGACAGAAGGGGAAGGATAACAGCCAAGTTCACTCACTTGCCTCGAAAAGCCATTCGACATCGTACTAGTAAGTACAAGCAGGAGCGAGCATGTGATAAACATTTAGTGGAGTATCACTACTGTAAAACTTTCTAAAACATTTCATGTGTTATATTCAGTATTTCACATAAAAGGTAATCCTTATCTGACTCAACATGCTACACAACTCCTGATACAGGCTGTGGTCACTCTTGTGACCTGGCACTTGAAACCCTTTCAGATGATCCAGAACACGGCAGCACGTCTGGTCTTCAATCAATCCAAAAGGGCACATGTTACCCTGCTGCTCAGCGAGCCCCACTGGCTACCTCTAGCAGCCCACATTAAATTCAAATCGCTAATGCTGACTACAAAGTAGTTTCCTGTTCTGCACCCACCTACTTGAATGCCCATATACAGGCATATGTTACCTACCAACTGTTGCGCCTGGCTCTGCCACCTGTACGCTCAGGACAATCCAAACGTTTCTCGTCTGTTGTTCCCCCGTTGGTGTAACGTCCTACCAGTTCCTACCAGATCAGGCGCGTCCCTCTCTACCTTTAAAAACCTCCTGAAGACCTCCAGCTCTTCAGAGAGGACCTCCTCTCCAACACTACCAACAACTGGACATGCTAAATCTATCACCCTTCTCGAACTGTCACTTGTTTCTATGAGAGTAGTACTTATTGCTGCACTAACATGCTCTCATCACACTGTACCTTGATTGTTTCCCTTTCTGTAAGTCGTTTTGGATAAATGTAAATGTAACTACCCGATAAATTTAATCTGCTTCTGCATCCAGATTCATTCACTATAGCATGTCTCTGACATCTATGAAAGCAACATGCTCCACTGACATATTGAAATGGTTCTGGTTTTCTCAGGATGTCCTGAGCACAATGAAAGAGTAATCTTATTTGCTTATCTTGATGCAGATGGAATAACTTAGGCCGCGGTCCTATAACCATATGGTCCTAACCGTGGCCTGTCTGGATGAAATATAGCTGCCCCTCTAATGTAAACTGGACTCTCTGATATCACACAAACAGTTATCTGACACATGTTGCTGCTTTCGAGAAAGCAAGACGAGTCAGAAAACAATAACTTTCAGGAATAAAATTGTATTTTTTGTAACGTATTATCTCTTTTCTTTTAAACTTAATGCATCCCAGCGCAGAGGTTTATAGCCTAAACTGTTTTACAGATGTTATCTTGTGCTCTAGAGAATAAGCTTCCTTTCTGCGAGTGTTCTGCCCTTCTTAATGATGTTACGCCCATGATGTCATAATATGATTTTGACCATTTTGTCAAATCAGTCATGCCATGTTGTTTTTTTTCATTGCTCCAGGCTGAGGAATGTGCACGAAATCTTTTTAAAGTGTCCCATTTAGTACATCTACATTTTGCCGGAGTCACCCTGCAGTCTGTCATTCATTTTGTCTTTTTGACGCTGATTCATGACAGGAAATGTTTTTTCGCCTTGCAGAACCTGACCCACCGATTAGATTAGAGAAGATGGAAGAAACGACGAACAAAATCAGCCTCGCGCTAGAGATTCAAGAAGAAGGTTTAAGCACAAAGCCTGGTAGGTGTTTTTTTGTTGTTTGTTCCAACAGGTAGCACATCTGCACCAGCTGATATATGAGATGAATGTCCTGTTGGAAAGAGACTGCTTATTAGTCTTTAGTTATGTGTGTTTGCCAAGCGCTGTGATTGAAACATCAATGAGGATGCTAACCTTGATGTAGATGTAACATTCAGAAAAGGGGAAGTGGTCTCAGAGCTAGAGGCTGTCAACACATGGTATCAGCTGTAGATAATGTGGAGTAGTGGGCCTGAAACCTGAGACCCACACCCGTTCTGTAACTGTGGACGTTGATGGCAGCTGTTGTCTTTTAGAGTTGCCACAGGACTGCCGCAGCACGCCCTGCCAGAACGGAGGTACATGTGTGAACGGAGGCGACTCCTTCATCTGCGACTGCGCGGCGGGGTTCAAGGGCAAACAGTGTGAACTGTGTAAGTTTATGTGCTTCCTCTCCACACACACACACACACACACACACACACACACACACACACACATATCGACAGGGGGTGGGCTCAGTGAAAGCAGCATTTTGGCAAATGTGCAAATGTGTTGTTTAGTCATTCATTCTGTTGTTGATTCAGGACATCAAAGAAGGATTTTAAACATATTTTTGTCTTAAACACTCGATTTACAAGGTGATCAGTGAAGTCAGTAATGCAGGGGTCTTGAGCCTATCCCATATGGCCTTAGGTGAGAGGCAGGGCACACTCATAAATGTCTTATAAAGTCTTATATGTCTTAACTAGAGTTATGCAGCTATGCTGACAGTTCTGTGAGGCTGAATTTAGGCACAGTAGTGCTGTGCGCTAAACGCTAATGTCAGCAGGGATCATTCCTATGTCCCCAGGGTCCTATGTCCCCAGGGTTAGGGTTAGTGATTATCACACTGACTCTCCCCGAGCTGTCTGACGACTCACAATTTGGGATAGAGAGCTGGCCAACGTATGTCACTCAGGGTCGTCGCCCCCACCCCCCCCACTGTGAGCACTTTCACATTTTGAAGGAGAATGGTGAGAGAGAAGAAAGTAAGAGGTGTCCTGAGTCTTTACTGGTTTCCTGAGTATAAGTTTAGGCTGAGGATGTTCTAGGTCCAAAGATTGGATAATTGGGTTTTGAGTCCAGGTAGTTAGGATTAGGTCAGGTGTTTGAGAAGTTAAGGTTAGACAAGAAACTATGTGGTTGGGGTTAGGAAAGAAAATGTCTGGACCCAGGAGGCTGGTATCTTGAGAAATCTGGGGCTAGGTCTAGGATAGTCTATCTCGGGGGAGGTGGTGGAGATTGGTAATTGGTAATTGGTTCAGGTTAGGGGACTATAGTCGCATCTCCAAGAGTCATGAAACTGTACTTGCACAGGTCTTAATCTTGGTGATGGTTGTATGTGTTCAGGCAACAGATAAACCATCTTTAAAATGAAAGGTTTCCAAAGGAGTCCCATTAAAATATCTTGAAAGGTCTATGGCCCAGTTAAGGATGAGATCCATAACTACTAATCATTTCCACCTAAGAAGGTTAGGGTCCTGAAAGGTTACAAGCCGGTTAAAATGAGACGAATGACAACAAATCATCCACATTTCCCAAGAGGTTAAGGCTAGGAAAGAGGCCTCAGTCCTGGTTAGATGAGGTTTACTAACCACTAAATCATTCCCAACTCTAAAGAGATTAGGGCTGAGGTCAGGAGGGTTAACGTGTGTGAACAGAATATTGAACTTGGGAACTAAGGCCCCCGTGAACATAGATACGCTCCCATGTCAGCACGTTAACTGCTCTCAATGCATGTTAATGTTAGCTAATTAGCAAAAATTGAAAACAATAAAACTTCTTTTTAAGGCATTCAGTCGAGTGTTCTGGTGCAAGATGTCTGCCCAGCTGTCTGAATGTCACGAGTGTCAGTGCAGGATTTACAGTCCCGTCTATGTGTTCCCAAGGGTTGTAATTCTGCTTTCTCTCATTGTAAGTGTAGCATCTCGTGGTGTGAACTTCCAGTGTGAGATTTGCATTTCATCATGTAAACTGACATAGAGCACTGAGCTATGTATAGACCTCTGGTCTCTTAAAAGCAGGAAACACGCTCCGCTGACAGTTGACCCCTCTGACATATATGAATGGCTTGGTTAACTTTGACGCTGAGGGGCATGAATGTACAACATGAATACAGTGGCATTGAAGGCACACAAAGCACCATATTATTTGCACTGCACCATTTTCCTTTTTTTTTCAAGGAGCCAGTGTTACATTTATAACTCTGTGTTTCTTTTGAATGTTCTCGAGGGGTTCGGCAGCTTATTATCTGTGGACAATATCCATCTTTGTTCTGATTCGACTCTATCTGTGGTGTTTACGCTGTCTTTCCTGTGTCTCATAAGCGAATCTTATGCGCAGTTTTGATATGCTCATTTCATTTTAGCTCAAATAGCTCATAAAAAACATGAAATTAGTGATTCCCCGTGACAGCTTTGTTCAGATTAATTACCAAAATTACCAACATTGGTTAGCATTAAATAATTTCATGTATTATAAGTAAAGAAAGTTGGTTACTGCCTTCATAAAATCCCTCAACTCAAACCTCCAAATTCCAAAAATCTTTTCTGGAATCTCCCCATGTACATACACTCCCATTACTTTTTAAGATATACTGCACACTTATGACTCTGTGCTTGTATTTAATGTATCTATGACAGACTATAAATGGGAAACTTCCAGCTGCCTGGAGGAAAAGTCCTTGGGGCATTACAGCTACTACTTTATATGGATAACAGCCAGGAGGAATGCATTTTTTTACAGTGTCCAATGTCTTATTGAAGTTAATGATCATGCAAACACATGTTTATCAAAGTAATTGATTATATGCTACCAATATTAATGATTAGATACAAGTCTAACTCTTGCTGATCAGCAATGTATTTATATAGATGAGTATTTAGATCATTGGTGGAGGAGGAGTCTTTTATGAAAAGCAATAAGCTGCTTGAATCATATTTTCTTCAATCCAAAAGTAAACAGGACATCCAGAGCCTCTTGTAAAACTGTCCGAGATTTTACAAACACCCTGTTGGAAGATTTAATGCCGTTAGATAAATAGATAAATAGATATTTTATTTTCCTTACGAGAAAAATTGTTGCCACACTCTCTACAAAGCCTCACATAAATGCATAAATGGCTTTACAGTTAAGGCCTAAGAGGGTTTGGAGACCAATGATTTTGGAGACATGATGCGTGAGTTTGTTCTTATTGGAGGCAGATAACATGTTGAAAAAACAGGATAAACAATAGAGGAGAACAGGTTGGACTATACTTTTGTAAAGCAACAACAGAAGGCAGTGGTTTGAGTTTGCAGATGGCAGAGAGTCTTTGTTGGCAGCGTTTGTGGATGTCAGTGTTGTGTTGGTCAAAGCTCAGTTAATTGTCCAGAGTGAGTCTGAGATATTTGACGCACTCAACCATCTAAATGGTTTAATTATTGATGCATCTGGGGTGAGCTGTGCCGTGAGTGCTTGAAGTGTTGATGATCAGTTGTTTTCCTAACGTTCAGTTCCCGATGATTGATTGCGCACCACTGTTTGAAGTGGGAGATAGTCTTGATAACCTCAAACAAAGTTATTGTCATTGAGTAGTTCAAGCATGGCAGTGTCGTCAGAGTATTTGTTGTATGTGGTAAGAGGTGAGGGGCTGATAGCCATTGGTATAGAGGGTAAACAGGAAGGGGCTCAGGACGCAACCTTGTGGGGCTCCTGTGTTGGTGGTCATGGTCATGGTGGAGGATGTAACAGTGCCCACTCTTACTGCCTGAGGTCTGTCACTGAGGAAGCTGTGTACCCAGTGGATGAGGAGTGGGAGCATGTTGAGGCAGTGGAGTTTCCTGATCATCTGGTGACACTGAAAGGCAGAACTGAAGTTGTTGTAGAGAAGCTTGGCAAAGTTACGGGGTGTTTCCAGGTGTTGTAGGAGGGGGTGAAGGAGGCATGAGCCTCACATCAGCTGAGATATAAATAGATGTCTGACTTTATAGGTCAAAAAGTTTAACTATTTTAAATACAAAGAAGTCATAGCAGACGTGGAATTATGAACAATTTGACAAAGTATCTTTTTTCACACTGACTACTTGTAGAGAATTCATATATGACATCTAGTGAAACAGCAAAAAAACGCAGTAAAACAAGATCAGCTTGATTTATCTAATTATTAGACGTTAATGAAGCTGTGCATGAGGAGACACAGGACATACCCGCGCCTCTCTTGAGTCCTTTTCTTCACCTAAACATCCAGCGTCAGACTGTTTAAACATTCCTTTCCTAAAGCCATCCATCAGCCAGAGGAGCAGGGCCCAGCTCCATCCCACATGACTACTAAACCATCCAGCAGACTTTTCCTTGCTCACAACACTTCAAACATTCATACCTCATGTTGTGTGACCGCCTGTTTGCAGTGTGCCAGCGAGTGCCGCACCCCTGCACCCGTCTCTACTCTGAAACGAAGAGCGTGCCTGTCTGGGAGGGTGGAGTGTGCCACTACCTGTAAGTTATTGTCAGGCACTGATCTCCTGTTCTGCCCTTGCATGTTTATACTCATCATGACATATGTGAATGTTTAAACATTGAAAACTGCAAAGCTGCAAAAAAAATGCAGAGATTATTTGTAGATAAAGGATTAAATCCATGAGTGTTTTTTGTCCTCCGCAGGTACAAAAGGACTTATAAAGTACAGCAGGATGTCTGTTATCGAGAGATTTGTGAACCGGTGCTTCCCAAGAAAAGTCAGAGTAAGTTGGAAAGGCTGTTTGAACAGCGTTGAAGTTGTTTTTAGCAAATAAACCAACACAACTCTTCTCTCTTCTCACTCTTAACTTTCATTTAGCAGTCAGACGAACAAACAGACAACAATAAAGGTTTGTTTTCTTTAACACGATCAACATAATAAATTTTGTGGTGAAATCTTGCACTGCTGTCGAGAATCACAAGATTTTCAACAATTATCCTAAAAATGAGTCTTTTCTTCTGTTTTTTTTATTCTAGAGCACTTGGATACTGATGAAAGGGCTGTCATCACTGTCATGTGAAAAACCTTCAACTTCAATTTTGGTGTTTATAATCTACTTGAAGTAACTGATTATGGTCATGTTTTTGCTGAGAAAACCCTGTCAGAACCCACTGTAACATTTTAGAAGCAGAAAAATAAGGTTGTATTTGTTCATTCCTGAGAGCTGTGTTTGTAGCTCCGTGCTTCGCGAAGAGACTCCAATCAAATCAAATGAAAAATGGCCCAAAATCGTTTATCATTTGTGATGTTTGATGGCTGATTTTTCAGACAAAACTAATATTAATGATAAGCAGTCCACTGTGCTGCATCAGAGACCTTATATACCTCATTGTCCATGTCCATGCTGACACATTAGGAGAGGTTTTTATTATTTGTGATTCAGCTGCAGGTTTGTCCCTCAGGGAAATAACTGTAGAGTGCTCCGAGTCCCAATCTTTTCCTTATACCAGCCCCGTGATCTCCTTATAAAGACGATGGGAAATGTATGTTTTCTCCACAACCCATTAATTCATCTCTTCCTCTGACAATAGTGCACAGTGTTTTCTGTGTATAAAATATCTTCCTCCGTGTCTTAGCAGGCATCACTGCTCGCTATTCTGTAAATAGTGTTTATAGGCCATTTTTGTAGGTGAATATTTTAATAATAAAAATGTTAAAATGTTTTTTGTGCTCCTGGTATTTGTTTGAGTTTATATTTTGCATCCTGGATTACATCTTCAAGATGTTTACATATAGCTGAATGAAGCAGATCATCTCTTTAGGATACAGTATTACCATCACACAGACATAATCACCAGTTTCATTCAAATAGCACTGACTTCTTGCTATGATATATTTTTTTGTCATTTTTTGTTTTGTTAATTATTCAATGGGCTAGTCAGTTTAAAAGTTGCAGAAATCTAATTATATAATAATAAACTTTATTTATATAGCACCTTTCAAAACAGTGTGTGTTAGAACATAAGAAGATCAACTAAAGGCCTTTTATAGAAGTACATTTTTAAAAGTGTTTTTGTTTGCACAGTCGTAAAGTTCTGACTGCAAAGTCTCTTTCACCTATATGAATCAATCTGGACCAAGGATCAACCAAGAATGACACATCTGAGGATCTCACAGACCAAGAACGGACGAACGGCTTTAAAAGATCTGTTAAATAACTCAGGGTGAGGCCTCTCAGGGCTTTATAAGTTATCAATAAAGTCTTAAAAATCAACTCTGGAGGCAATCATTACAGAGTGTAATGTGTGATATGGTCATGTTTACTTGACAAAATCCTGGCAGCAGAGTTTTGGATGAGCTGGAGACGAGAGAGATGCCAGAAAGCAAAGAATTACATCTAGTCGACTAGTTATGAAGGCATGTATGACAATTTCCAGACTTTTAGCAGACAGAAATTATCTAATTGAAATGAATGTTTATCTAAGCTGAGGTTTTGATCGAAAATGATTGGAGGTATTTTAACGATAGTTTATCAAGAAGAGGGAAGCCAAAGCCTGTTGTGATGCATGAGCACAGCGGTTACTGGTCTGCACTGTCTGTCTTACTTTAAATGTTAAATTCTAGTTATTACTAACGTCTGCCTGTGTCTGCTTTATGTCATGTGTTGGGTAACTGTAGTACGAAGCGGTGAGCTCAGCCTGGCAAAATATAAAGACTCTGACTGTAGCTTCTAACTTTAATCCAAAGGAGGCAGATAGGGACATGCCTCATGGTAAAAAACACACAATGTCTGTGTTCTTGATCATCAGTGATCTCATCCAAAAATCCCCTTAGAAAAACACACTGTTCTGTCAGAACTGGCATTTACAGCCACCACTACAGTCTCTCTGCTTTTAAAAACTCACCCAGGTTACACTGACAAGTCCTAATAAGCAGCACCAGACTTTCCGAAATGACATTTCTGCTGCACCTCGGGCCTCTTGATGGCTCGATGAGTATGAAAGTGATATGCCTTCACATGGCAGATCTCAACCCAGCTGAACCTCTACATGAGCTCTCTCCACAGTCACGATCAAAACACCAAACTAGGGAAGGTTTTTGTAAGACTGAAGCTCTTTTGGAGGCTTGTGGTCATCCAAAACTTGACTAAGACACTTCTACAATAGGCCCGTATGCAGCCAAGTATTACGACTCACACTGCAGCCGTAACTGTAAAAACAATATATATTTTCATGCTGTAGTCTACAGCACAATTTAATGTTGTGTAATGTCGTGTGGTGTACTCTTTTAGAAAATAACAAAAAAACAAAATCATGCTTCCCAAGTCCATGTCCAGTCTTTCTTTGGCGAGAGGGAACAGCAACATGTTTCAATAACAAAGGCAATGTTACACCCAAGATGAGAGGAGTTGCCCATGATTAAACACCACTGACCTGACCCATGAAACCAGCATAAGTTAAAAGCACACAGAATCCACTTCATGGAATTATAACTACTTCAAAGCAGATGGCTTACTGCTACTTTTCGGTGTCTTTGGTGAAAATATAGCCCCTCTACCTCTCCTCATTATTTGCAGTTTGGCATGTTTAAGATTATCATCCCACTTGTTCTCCAGACTTGTGGTTTTTGTGCTGCCTTCACTGAACATCGGAATGTTGAGTTTTACGTCCCCTTTTCTAGTACACACTTCAGTGTCTGTGGTCACAAGTGTATTGGATGAGTTTTGATAGCTCATAAATAATTGAATAAGATACATATCACTCTTGCTGTTGTACATTTAAGGACAATATGTTTATCATTTTCTTGTTATAACATCCCATCAAGAAAACATACAGTAATAATACATACGTTTGAGACAGACACACACACACACACCCAACTTGCTCCAATATAGTACAAAATACAATATTTACCTACATTATTTACTATTTCCTTTCAGGTAAAGCCTACATTTTCATCTTTATTCGCATTTATGTTCACAGAGCTTGCCCTTAGAAATGTAAGTTAGTTTTTCCACATCATCAGTGATGGTGCATTCATACTCTTTCATTCGGGTCACAGGGGGCTCAAGTCTAAAGCTGACTTTGGGCGAGAGGTGAGTTACACCCTGGACAAGTCGTCATCTCACCACAGGTTCACCACTGCTGCACCACCTTCCCACCTCACACTCTTCCCACACAGTGCAATAGAGTCCAAAGTCCAAAAGTTGAATCTGTTTTGATGACCATATAAATTCCAAGTGCACAGAGGCATTTGGCTTTTAAAGGGGACTTTGGTATTAAACATGTCTGACAAACATTTTTATAACATCCTTCCAGAAGTTTTGGATGTTTAGACATTCTCATGGACAAGGAAATAAAATACCTTTCTCATTCAAACATTTAAAACAAACTCTAAAAACACTAAGATAGAGTTAGATTAGAAATTAGTTGGAGTTAAGAATTAAAAGTTGAAGGGAAGGAAGAACATCTAACTCTATCCATGTAAAAAAAATCTATATACAAAAGAGAAATATATACGTATAACTTAAGTTATCTATTAATATTCATATCCAGACATTATATCAACTGTCACAAAATGAGTCTCCTCTCCACTACCCATTGACATTGAATTATATACGAAGAGTTCAAACTTTATTTGATTTATTATATATAGAAAGAGTTCACAGTTTATTTTGCTTATTATATATAGAGAGAGTTCACAGTTTATGTGGTTTATTATATAGAGAGAGTTTATAGTTTAGTTGCTTTATTATATAGAGATATTTCACAGTTTTTTTGGCTTCAGCGCTTCCATGTGATTCATCTTCGATAAAATATTTCCGGCAGCACCTGAACGCATCATTCCCGTCCTGTAGTCGGAGCAGTGAGCTCCCCCGCGCCTCCACCTCCTTCCTGCTCCGAGTGAAAACTGAGATAGTGAGTGAGGAAAAAGCAACGGGAGGAAAGACCATGGAGGGAGGAAGCTGGATGTATTAGCTTAGTTTAACTGCTTCAGGGAAGTTGTATTATTTGTAGTTATCAAAGTGTCTCAATGTGGCGGCGTCCGGTGTGTGTTTTACGTGTTGGGTAAAACGTCGTAAATCTTTGGAACGTTCTAACGTTCAACGGCTGTCTGCCCGCGGACGGTTAGCACAACCCGACGAAAGTTAGCCAGCTCCGGCTAACTTAGCCCGTCTCGGCTAGCGAGAAAGGACACAAAAAAACCCCAAAAAGGCTTAGCGGAAAAGGAGTTAAGCGTAAAGTAACTAGTAATGTTGCCTCTCGGGATTAACTTCAGATACGGATGAGAAAGAATTTGGCGACTGGGGAACACCGAGAACAACTACGAGCCAGACGACCACTGCTATGTTGGGGTTGATTCACGGCTCTGGCAGCCCGCCTGAGTCCCGAGGTTGGCCACACTCGGTGCTGTGGAGGCTCGGGGGCTTCTTCTTCCTCCTGCTGCTGGAAGGGGCCGGCTGCCTCGCCAACCCGAGCAGCACTTCAGGCGTCAGTCAGCAGCAACAACAACAACAACAACCACCCTAGTGTCAATATATACATGAGTGTGGAGGAGGTGAAGAAGCTTTTGGGTAAGAAGGCCTGCAAACTTTTATGTATGTGTGTGTTGATGCCAGTTTACTGGACTCAGCTGTAGTGATACATGCAGTAATGTGGGTGTAAATACTCCCTGGCACGGAGAGGAGTATTTTAAGTTTGAGCCAAAGAGTTCAGTTGTAAATCTGCAAATCTGACTGTAATGGATTACACGTGCTGCACACATTATTACTTTGATCATTTGATGTGCTAATTGTGTGGTGAGCCCATGGTAACATGAAAATAAGAGGATATAAAGGAGTAGGATCATGTCTTTGGGGAAGTTTTCTGTGCACAGTTGGATCTAAAATAATACTGATAACAAAACATGTTTATTACAAAGGCTGATATTCATTTTGCCATGAAACGCACCCTACACCACTGGTTCTCAAACTGTAGTACAAGTACAACTGGTGGTACACAAGCTCCCATGAGTGGTACGCAGATAAATCTCTGAAATATATATTTTTATTTAATTTTAGAAACATTTAATACCAACAATACTGCAAAAAAGTTGAATGAAAGTACTTAAACTATGTAATATTTTGGTTCATATCCTGCACGCATACATCCATGATAAGTTACAAGCTAAAATGTGACATACGTGGAGGTAAAATGAGTGGTTCAAAAACTCTGAAATCGTGGCTCCAAATGGGAAAATCACGAAAGAGAAGTTCAGATCAGGAGTACCCCTTTACTACCCAAGTAGCTCTGGTTCTTGAACTGGTTTCAACAACAGTCAATAATAAAAAATCTTCCTACAGTATCAAAGAGTTAACCTTCCTCTGGTGTGAACCGGGCCCACTATATTTAAAGTTATTTATGACTTTATATAAAATATTATCACATTACTAATTGCTCTTTCTAAAACGTAGTTGTAGAATATTAAGTTTTACAGCTAGAAACGACACCACAACAATAATTTCTACACACAGCCACAAGTTAGTTAATATGTTAGGCGTATAGCGTCCATTAGTTAAAGCCGTACATACTTCAGATTCACAAAAAGGTGTCCCTTTTGTTGGTTTTTGTCAAAAGCAGCTAACATTGCTGCGAGGCTTGACTTGAAGAAGGAGTATCGTATAGATCCTTTTAATAGAAGACATACAAAGTCTATTCAAAGTACCAAAAGTGCTGTGATTGTGACTTAAAGAACACCCCAAAGTAATGTTGCATTGTTAAGAAAACCGAAGCTCGAAGCAGCTTCACAGCTGTGGTGTGTTTCATCCTCGGGCCTCTGCATCCAGAAAGGTATGCTGATGTGTCACCAGGAGTTTTGGAGCAGAGGAAGTGACTAAACCATACATTTTTTTTAAAAAACAGAAGGGGATATCTGTGGTTGAGTGTCAGCGTTTAGGTTATATGGAGTGAGATGCAGGGAGGTAGTGCTGTTGGAGTCCATTGAGCAGCCGCAGAAGATGCACAAAAATGAAAAAGACTTAATAAATAGACATAACTGTGCTGTGTATACTTCACAATCTGGCTCTAAATGTCATAATATCTTTTCATTACGATGCCAAACTCGAGCCAGTCTATGGATTGGTCCTAAGTTGTTAATTTAGGGTTTACTGAAGATGTCTGGAGGGTGCAATTTGGAAGTAGTCATTTACTGTGTGAGTGCCACTGTACAGCTTAATGAACGGGTAGAAGTGCGAGTACGTAATGTGTCTGTGGAGGGAGGAAGCTGATGCTGCAGCTTCTGGCGCTGCTGTAGATAAATCTGTCAGATGTAATTCAGAAGGACTCAGCAAAATGTCTTTGTGTTGTCTGTTTATCCAGGAGGAAGCATCAGGTGTGTCCAGGTTTTGAACAGGAAGTTTTCGGTGTTTATTCGGTGTTGCGATTTAACTCAATCATGAGCATCATATTGATGCACATTCATTGCTGTAAAAAAAAAAACAACATTTCGGCTCCTTCCCCTCTCCTCTATAATTTGATTGGTGTTAGACCGTGGGCTGACTCTGTCCCTTTTGGTTCCTCTTGTTCTCCATCAGGCTATAGTTAATCTTCTGTTGCCAGACGAGGGCCTCTCTTGTGGTTTGCTTGAAACCTTGTCTGGTCGTATGGAGAAATCTCTTAATGTTTGACAAGTATGTGTGCGGAGCTAAAAGTATGTGTGGACAGAAACTTCCATGATGCAGCGGCGACTGTAGGAAAAAACCACGCTGGAGGGAGGTAAGTCTGGTATCACAATGGTAATAGGCTGCTGGGGGAGTCTCACTGCAGATCCATGTACAGAGGTGTGGTTTTTTAACCAGCTGGTACAGCACAGGTCAACCTCGGACTCATCAGTTAATAGACTTGAAATACATTACGTATATTGTGCCCAGCTGTTTCCAGCCTTGTGTCTGTAAGAGTTGTTGGAAGTTTCGAAGCGTCCGGAGCACCAGACATGGCTATCCAAGGTTAGAGGATGGATGATATCTGATTTTACTGCTAGGACATTAGAAAATATTCAAGCCAGCCATAGTATGTTTGCTCAGTGTGTTTTCCTCTTTATTAAGATTGCAAATTAAGGCCGTATCCAGACCAAATAAAGCAAATCATCGCAGAGTTGTGCAGCTGGAGGCGTGTTTATTTGTGCTGGAAACTTCTTCATGTTACTATTTTGCAGCTTGAATTGTGAGCCAGACACAGATTTAGAAGCTGGGTACATGAAATAAACAAAGTCAGAACACATCAGGTAGAGTATCAGAGTTTAGTCCATGAATCCACCTGGATAGCCTCAGTTTCAGTCACATTTGAGGCTGATTGTGGAGGGTTTGACTGATCTGATCGTCTGATTGGCGGCCTTCTTCTTCTTCTTCGTCACAACCAAAACGCTCTACCCCCTCACAAATGAAAGGAAAAACCTGAGTTTTCACCGCAGCATTGGATTTGGTCTGAGTCTAGCTTAACTTGTGTTTTGTTTCCAAGCTTTGTGATTTATAACATGCCGTATAGACTGGTTAGGACTGAAAGAAAAGGTGCTATGTCTTAGCAGAGCTCAACAATGTCTCATATTTTGACTTATCGTGGTGTAATCAATAACATTAATGATGATGACTCTGCTTCACAAGTATCCCAGTAAGCCATGCCAGCTGGACTGTTCACAGAAGACACGTTGACATGACACAGTAGGAAAAGCACAGGTGTAAATGATAAAATGAATTATGGCTGAATTCCATTTAGCTACTTTAGTTTCATGGTCCTGTTATTGTGAATGCTGGGTCACTGACACACTGTCATTTGAACAGAACAGAGCCATCGTTAATGTTATTAGTAACACCTGTGCTTTTCCTACTTAGACAAGTCTGCTGTGAAAAAGCCTGAACGGAGTCCTGGAGTCGCCATGACAATACAAAATGGAGAAGTTATTCATTTAATAAGGATAAACCTTTGTTTTTTTTCTGGTGTGGCATGTCAAAATGTGTGCCTTTTCTGAAGAATCATGTTTTAATTTGAAAGAGTCACGAGAAACACGATTTTAATGAGACTGATTAATAGCAATGTCTTCACGAGTTGTAAGAGAATTGCTCTCACACTAAGCTGAGATGAAACAAATGTGCATAAATTAAGTAAATAACATAAAACATTTAGTTTCTTTCAGCTTTTTGCTGTTCTAAATCATCTAGCTGTCCCTCTCGACTGCTAATGAGCCCCCTCGTTAGTGTAAATAACCGACAGCTGGTGGATAGCAAACGGCAACCTCCGTGGCTGTGAAGTAAATCCAATGCAGAGTCTGAATATTTTCTTTTTAACTCACCCGTTCAAATTATATTAAGGCTTAAAGTTATGCATAATTAACAGTGTGGACGCTTTGACAGTTGGGTACCGATGATCCACGTCTTTGCCGATTTTTAGATTAGCCGGGAGGCAGGAATGCCAACATGGCGGCAGCCAGAGCCGCCACAATCTGAACATCTAAGCCGCTCTTCAGAAAGTTGTGGGCGACGTCACGCTTATGCTGTCCATTCCTTATACTGTCAGTGGTGAATAGTGACCGGTGGTTGCAATTTTAGTGAAAGTTCTTAAACTTTAAAGCACATCAAATCATTGTTTCGAGCTAAAGATCTTTAAAGCTCTGAATAGGAAGCGATCACTACTTTTGCATGTTATGATTATTTGGTAAATTATTGCGTATTATTAAGTTTACCACTCATGTAATGTCACATTTTTGTATACGATACAAACGTGTTTAATGCCATGCAGACAAATGCAGGGGAGGACTTCAATTTATGGACAACAAGAGCAGTCGACATATCAGTCTGAAATATTGCAGCCGGTTACCCGTACACTCAGGTCAGTGGTACCAAAGCCTGACGTGTCAGATCTTTGCTAAATTCCATGAGCATTCCTCGACCATGTTTAACCTTTTTTTAAAATCCTCGCTAAGCTCCACTCGGACCATTTTGAAATGTATTGGCTCCACCGCGATTGCTATTCATTGCAAATGTTCACAATACCGTAACACAATTGTATTTGCCAATGAAGCGTAGAGATGGAAAAAGTGACATCACCGAGTAATGCAGGCTCGCTGTGGTCTCCCTCTGCTTGTTTAAGCAGATGGACCCCGTCCATTCAGGATTTCATTTTGATAACTTTAGCAAACAACCTGACCCTCGAGGGGTTGGTGAGGAACAGGAAAATGTCATGGCTGAATTAAAACAGGGTCTTACATACACAGTGTGTTTGTCTGTGGATGAACTACAGGCAGCATCGCTGATTGTTTTTACATATGACTAACCGTCTGACTCGAGAAGCTTACTGTCCATATGCATTCCTACCCTCAGATCGGTTATCAGCTGTGTCTCTAGACCTGCATCCTGGGTTTGAAGTGTGTTGCAAAACATGCCAAGTTACAGGACCCACAGGGGAGGAACTGCTCCTGATATGGATCAAAAGTTAGCCTCATCACATTTGGCTCGTTTTAGATGTGAAGCCACCTCATTGAACCATGCTTCAGTGTGTACTTTTAGGGATTTCTGGAGTATAATGAAGGTCCATAGATGTTTAAAAGACAGTTTGTGAAGCACATCATTTAGAATTGACATTATAGTCCTGCACAGGAAACAACAGGTATAATTCAGTCCTAGAGACAATCGATGGATCGATTATGCCCAGGACACATGTGGCTGTTCATCATACACATGTGGTGTCCATCCCTGACAGTATAAAGAATGGACAGCATATCCGTGACGTCACCCACAGGTTTCTGAAGAGCTCAAAAATATGTTTTGAAGCTCAAAATCTGTGGCTTTGACTGCCACCATGTTGGCATTCCTGCCTCTTACGCCCCCTGGCTAATCTAAAAATCGGCCAAGACGTGAATCATCAGCGGTCCAGAGGTGGGCTGAATGAAGCCTGTGTGCTCAAACAAGCCATCTGTAATAGCACCTACCTGTCAGCGTGCTGATTGTGGAAGAAAATAGGCAAGACCTCTATGATAAAAATGGCCATCACAGATTCATGTCTTGCAGTAGTTTGCCTGACTAAAAGTTTAAAAACTCAAAATCTTCCAATTTCCGAGAAGCTGTAAACAAAGAACATCTGGCGTTTCTGCTTGAAAAATCATTACTATAATTATTAGTTGGTATAATTATTTTCTGTCTATGAGCTAATCAATTAATCAACTAACTATTAAAGCTTCATAGAGAGAGAGCTTCAAGAGCGACAAAGCCGCCGTGTCACTGCTCACTAAACACCAGGCGAATCTTAGAGACTACCTTCATGAGGCCCATGACCCGAGCTATGACACTGGTTTTACAGGCTTCAATAGATTTCTTTCTTTCTTTCCGTTTCCTGGCTTTCTGACCATCCATGTGATAATTTAGAAGATGAGGGTTGAAGTAAAAATAGTTTTTTTCTGTGCATTCATTTGCTTGTCTTGTATAATAATGACCTTTTTGAGCCCAGTTTTCCATGGTAGATTCACCAGTCGACTTGATCCCCCTAACACATTACTCTGAGGAATTTTTGCTCGGTGGAAAGTTAAGCACTAAGAGAGTCTGTTTTCTAGTTCTTGCATGGCATACTTACTGTGTCACTGGTCTTGCTGCTCACTGCAGTAGCGCTGGGCTTTTCCAGTCAAAGCAAAACCATAAAGAGCTCCCCAAGTCCCCAACCAAAATTAGTATTGTGTAGACAAAATAAGCAGTTCCCTATTAAAATCGCTTTTTCCGATACTTTGCTCGTGGGAAGGGAAAACAAGTCGAACATGTTTGTTGTGCAGCTGCATTTGTTGACAGATTATAATCAGACAAAATGTAACACAAACTTGTATTAAATCTCGCTCACATAAAAAAAAACAATGACATTTTTCATTTTATTTCGTTGTTGCCCAATTCTAGTTTTCTTGTCTTTTTTTTTTACAACCATCCAATCAGATGTAGGTGAGGAGTTGTGGCTTAATTCCTCTGGATGAGCATGCAAAAACGGAAATATCCTGATCTTATTAAAAATGCGAGCAAAGTGTGCACAATCGTGGCCAAATGCATGCTAACCAGCCCTCCCCCTCCTCCTCCTGCAAAGAGCTGAAAGGCAAGCAGGGGCTTTGAAAAAGAGCCTGTGAACAGTGAGGAGTGATTGGCAGCAGCATTCATTTCCTTCATGCCACTCTCCAAGGATCCTGCGGTTGAATAGAGGAGCCCCCGCTTTCACGTCTTTTGTCTAAGAGCTGCTGCTTTTAGACAAAAGGCGGGTCATTGCTTTACAGGAGATTCACATTTTTAAATTGAGTTAAAATCGGAACATCGGCAACAGAAATATTTATATTTAAACCTTTTATTTAACCAGGAAAGGTCCCATTGAGATTAAAAACCTCCTTTTCAAGGGAGTCCTGGACAATATACAAATTGTTAAACTGATTTAATTTTGTTGTTTTGTTGTGGAAATATTAGGAGCAGTTGAAACCGGTGCCTTTAGTTTCTGTCACAGATTATAACCGAGTAAATAAGCACACCTTCCTAAACTGTAAATATATTTTTATTTGACCTTGTGCACACAGCACAGGCCTTTAAACTGCTCCTGTACTCACAAAGCTGCCCATGTAAAACATCACCCAAAAATAGATGAATAAGTTGGTGTGCGTGAGACCTCTTCAATGACCCGTTAGTCAGCTAAACATGAAGTCATTCTGCCTCAAACAGCTAATCGTTTTTTCAGTAAGCCATTTGATATTTGTTGAGTAAACTAAGGTTGGCCCCTTTTAAGCAACAAATAAGCATCAACGTGGTGCCTATGAGGGGACAGCGGCAGACAGTCTTGCTCAGTTTCCTCACCCTGCCTTCATCCTCGTCTGCCCTTGGGCAACTTCATAGAATAAAAGAGGGAAACTGATGGATGGTTTCTTTGAAGTGAGTCATAGAAAACCACAGATTGTGACTTAATGTGTGTTTTTCTTCTAACTTCAAGATGCTTTCAAAGTGACTATGTTTGCAACCACGCTGTTAAAGCTTAGTTTTGGTCAGGATGTTTGATTGTGTTTCTCAGATAACAAACTACATCATAATTACTTTATTCTACATTATTATTGGGCTTGCCTTTTCATTAAAGCACTTTGATACTTTGATGCTTTTCTTCAATAGCTCAAAGTAAAGAGACTTCTGTTGGGACATGCACTCAAGCTTGGCTATGCCTAACCTTTCCTCTGGCAAGAAAGGTGTGCAGCTGCCAGTGAAAAAGCCTCACTTAGTCAAGTTTCCATCCAAAAGTAGCACAAATTTTAACTGAATTTCCCCGAAAATCCGTGAAAGAAAATGAAAATTGATGCATGTTTCCATCCATTACTGTTCTGTGCCAGTCAATATGGAGAAGCGTGTTGAAAACATGATGGAAATATGGCTTTATGTTTGTTTTAATGTGTTCATTTGAGGAAGGTTACGGTCTCCTCCTCGCACACAGAGCCGATGTTTTGGTCTGCCGCCACCTTCAGAAATATGTCTGTTTCCGTTCACTTAAACACCTCAGATGTTCAAGATTTGTGTGTTATCATATGTCTTTATATGTTATGTCAGTGTTCTTCAGGAAGACATAAATGCTTATCGCACCCCAAAGGTTAAAACTGAACTCAAATTACGTATCGTGTCTTTATACCCGGATCCTCAAGTGTCCTACATCTCTTGCTCTGAGATGGGTCGGCATGTCAGATGATTTCCTGCTGAAATTGTTAAACTGATTCCTCGTGTTAGAGTGGATGTTATTAAAGGAAAGGATGACTATTTGAGGATCCAAAGCCAAAATAAGATCTCTCTATCCTTCTTGAAGAAAGCCATTAGACACCTTTTTGTTATGTTTATTATGATATAGACATTTTTTATTAGTTTTTATTAAATTTTTCATACATTTCACATATGCAATAAAATAGACAATAACAACAACAATAATAAATATTATTAAATTAAACCTTAAACTATGTAGTCACAGTTTCCACAAAACATTTCACACATTTAACAAACAAATAAATAAAACACAAACACTCAATGACATACATTAACACAGCAATTTTAAGATGACTGTGCAATTCTATTAAAAGTTTCCACACATTTTAAAATTCTCCTGCCTCTCCTCCGGTTATATAAGTCAGTCTCTCCAATACAATAAAAGATGCCATCTTCTTTATCCATACACTTATCGAGGGTACGTCCGTTTCTGTCCAAGATAAAGCGATCATCCTCCAAAGTAAATTAAACTTGGGACTAACATTAAAGTTGTTTAGATATATACCAAGTTCACATATTTCTTCTTAATGAGGCAGCCTCACTCCAACAATCTCAGAAATAGTCAGAACAACTGCTTTCCAGTTTTTTTAAAATTTTGGACATACACAGTGATAAAGAGTATCCTTTCCTTCTGAATATTTAACACAACTGTCAGGGTGACTGAGTTCATATGTCTTCCCATTAACCATTTGTATTGTAAAAGGTAGTTTTTATCTTTAAAAAGAGCTACCGTTGATAGCCTGAGCTACTATTTACTGAAATATAAAGTGAAAGCACATGGCTCGTATTAGTCTAACTAAGTCTTGGCCATCATTTAAATCAGCACTTCAAGGGCTGAACTTGTTTTGAATGTGTCATCAATTATGCTACAAGTTTCCCATTTGTAGTTGGAAAACTTTGGATTGAATCTGTTGCTGATGGAGTGTGAAATGGCTGCTTTGCATTTTTACACGGTGAACTGTTATTTACATGAAGGAAAAAAAAGACGTTGAGGCTTTTTTCCGACCATTTTCTCAAACATGCTGGCTGGCAGTAGACAATTGATGGTAAACCTCCGGTGGCAGTGATTAACCTTGGTGAAGACAGGAGCAGTAATGTAACTGCTCTCCAAACCCAGAGAGATTTTAGTACTTTACATGATGTCTTTTTCAATCCCAGACCAAACCTCGGTCCCCTCAGTTTATAGCTTCTTTTGTGCGTCCGATATCTTAAATCTCGAGATCCTTTCGTACATTTTCCTCCCCTCTCCCGCCTCATTCATGCCTGTGGATTTGTTTGGAGTTTCCAGTTGATAGAGTTTCACGCGAGCCCTCATTTTCTCCTTCCTTGGTTAATGTGGCCAGTATCTCCTCCGTTAGAGGCTGGAGGGAGTGTTTATCTCCCGAGCACTCAGGGATGAAGGCTTTGGGAGGTATAGTGTCGACTGTGCGCACAAGAGGGTCTTTGTTATATCTGTCCTGGACCTTACCACCTGGCCACTGCCACCTTTTGTTCTCCTCTTTCAAAGTCTGCAACGTGATCCACTGCTCGCAAGAGAACACTGCATGTCGACTTAAAGCTTTGTAGAGCCCAAAATGTTAAGACAAACTTTGATTTATTAGTTCCTCATTTGTTGCTGCAATTTATAGTTTTGTGTTGATATCTAAATATGAACAGAACAGCCATTTGTAGCACATTTCTAAAACTTTGTATGCAATGTTATCTGAAAGTATCCATGTCAGTCTCAGTGTCTCAGCCGGTATAAAGATGTGGGAGGGGGGAAAGTGATTGAGTGAGTAATCCTCACTACTCAAAGAGGTGTCGATGTGCCCTTGAGCAAGGTACTTACATTTTACCCCAGTGGATCTACCGACATGAGAGGAGTGGACTGATTGAATGTGGGAAGGTCAGAGGTATAATATGTTGGTACTCTAGGAATGTCAGCAGGTTGTTTTGTGGAAAATAGCACGTAATTCATTTTGTTTTTAAATTCCAGTCGATCCAATGAAGCTGTGCACCCAGAAAGCTTCCATTATTTTTTTAAAGTTATTTTTAAGCATTTTAAAAGACTGTTTGAGATGCAGTTGGCATGTTGTAAAGACGGGCAAGCTAAGAGAAGCCTCTCCTACTGCTTTAACTCGTAAGGATTGCTGTCAAGAACATGGTGAAGGTGAAGAAATCAAAAACGGTAATCAGCATTTGAGCGTGACAAGTTTTCTCGTGTGCCAAGCTATAGACTAGGGTCCAAAGCTAGCATTCTGGCTATCATACATGCCAAGCCTAAAGACAAAACACCACCGAGCACGAGTGGAGCATTTTACCCGCCAGACTTTGTTAACTTACTCAGATTTGGTCATTTTTTCTTGGTTCATATGTTTCTAAGTACACACTTTGCATCCTTGACTGGTGGAATTTGGTCTTAAGGCAGTTCTGGTGTTAAAGCATAAGCTGACTCTTAACGAATGAATTGAAATAAGAGATGATTTTAGTTTAATTTAAAGGATTTACCTTGAAGATATTAAAGATGACTTAAAAACTGCAACAACACAACTGGAGGAAGCAGAGCAGTGTGTTACCAAAGTAGAGGAATGCAACCTTGAACTTGGAAGAGGTGCTCCGGGTACGGTAAACCCCTTCACAACCGAGTCTAGTCACTTCCCACTGGAGTTCCTTCGTAAGAATTCAGTGAATGTAATGGGATGTTCTCAAGTTTTGTGTGAAGTAGCACGAGGCTCCTGATAAAATGACCCTACAACTGCCTAAAGATAGGAGGGGTCTTTCCCTGCCACGCACTGAGGATATTACATTGCCGCCGAGCCAAGATGGCTGGAATACTGGTGCATTCCAGATTGTTCAGATAAATGGAAAGATTTAGAAATAATACACTTTGATTTGCCAGCACGGTTTTTATTGGATAATTACCACAAGTAGGATGATTAAATGGATAAACCAAATCAATAGACTAGTGTAGCCCTGAAGGCATGGTTGATGACCTGCAGGTTTTGCCTTGAGACGCATGCAGTAATACTGAAATCGATGGCAAACAATGCCTTCTGGTCCTGATTTGCATTTAAGGCACTCAGCACTTGAAACAGCTGAAGTTATAATGGCTAATAAACACCTTTTCAAATACATATTGCCTTAAAAATAAAGATTTCTTCAGATATCTCAAGGTCAGTAACAACTTTATTAACTTGGTCAATGTTTTAATTGATGTATCTAATATTCTGAATACAAGAGAATACAAACCTCCAACAACTACCGTTGTCTGCAGACAGTTGCCTGGAGATATCTGAAGACAGATGTAATGATATATGGGAAGCTAAGGCGACCAACTGAAGCTCCTGGAGAGATTTCTGTTGGAAGAGCATAATACGATATTTTGTGACTCCAAAATGTATTCATCAAGTGTCATCAGGGATGACTGCTGTCTGTGTTCATTTTTTCATCTTGGCAAGAGCTCACTACTAAAGAAATAATACTTTTTTTTTGAAAGTTGATTGCTCTTTTGTCACATTATACCTGGGCAAAGTCTCAGACAAATTCATGGCTCAGGATCAATCTCAATCTCTTGGCTGCTAGTAAGAAAGTAAGAATATGATCAATATGTAAAATACTGGAAAATTTGCTACATGTATGTGCCTGTAGGTTATAACCCATTACATACAGTATGTCATTGACAGTGATACGAAGTTATAATGTTGCCCATGTCAACCCCTTCTTATTAATTTAATAAATTGAAGTTTCAGGTACTCTGTCTTTACATTGATGCACAGTTACAGTGCATACTCGCTTTTTTATCAAAACAACCAGTCAGTTCACAACTGCAGCAGCAGCACATTGTCTCACATGGCTCTTACTCATATATGAAAAAGATCACTGTTATTGTACCTGTCATGCAGCAGTCTGCAGATATTTGTATTCTTTTTTTTAGGCATAACTATTTGAACACAAACTATGTTTTGATTCATTTAAATTAATGTTAATTAATGTCAGTGTTTTAATTGAATCTTTTTTGTGGTTGCAGTTCCTCAAACATGTTCACAGCCTTGTACAAAAACAGTTTTGGTCTCTATAGCTAATTTCCCCGTTCATGACGACTGTACTGAGGGTGCATTTTTATATAACTCACCTGTTCAAATTAGATTAAGGCTTAAAGTTATGCACAGTTAACAGCATGGTCGCTTTGACTGACAGGTGGGTGCCATTACAGGTGGCTTCTTTGAGCACCCAGGCTTCATTCAGCTTACCACGTCTTTGCTGATTTTTTAGATTAGCCAGGAGGGAGAAGAGGCAGTACTCTTCAGAAACCTGTGGGAGAGGTCATGCATACGCTGTCCATTCTTTTTACTGTCTTGACATGTAGCATATATCTTTTACATATTTCTCTTTGTTTGCTGTGGCTTAAAAGTAAATTATATGTTCACATGTTTTTGTTGGTCCACCTGTGACGTTGGCATTAGCTCCACTGATTGACATGAGTAAGTTACTCTGATGCTCATGGGGCCTTTTGTGATGTGACAGTTAAAGGATAGGTTGGGATTTTTTTCCAAGTCTGTCTTAATACATCACTAAGGCTATTACAGTACATTGAATGAGATTTTTTTTTTTCCTCCCCTTTTTTTTTTTTTTTTTTTTTCTTTATTTTAAAGGAAAGGGGGGGGGGGGGATTTATTTTTTTTTTTTGGTTGGGTTTGTTTTGGGTTTTGGTTGTTTGGGGGGGGGGGGGGGAATTGGGGAAAGGAAAAAAAAAAAATTTTTTAAAAAAAAAAAAAACCCCCCTTTTTTTAAAAAAAAAAAGTTGATGGAGGGTTGTTAAAATTATATTAAAAAAAGGAAAGGGGGGGGGGTTTTTTTTTTTTTTTTTTTTTTGGGGGAAAAAAAAAAAGGGGGGGGGGGGGGTTTGGGGGGAAAAGGGCTCGGCCAAAAACCTCTTAACTCTAACTATAATATGACGCCAGTATTGTAATTGAGACAAACTTGTGCACGACAAGCGTAAACAGTAGCACTGATTTTACCATTTGTTTCTTAAGGCTTATGGCATGTGACTTTGGGCCAAACTATGCATCAGAGAAGCCTAGTTTTATCCAAACATAGTTAAACATGTTAGTATGTGCTTCTGGATTGAAGGGCTTGCTGACGTTTTATTTAGGCTAATTCATGAAAAATTGTTTTCACTGAGGGGGAATAGATTGCATACTATAACATGTGAGCTCAATCAATATGAGTATGGATGAAAACAGGTTTATTTCACAAACAGCTTTCAGCATGTTAAAATAGAGGATTTGTTACTGTAAGCCTTATTTTTTTTCTGTCACTGTGCTGAAGTGTGTTAGAGTTGAGTGTTTTCAGATTAGTGCAGGTGACACAGTGTGTTCAGCCCTGGGTGTTGTTAATCACTTGACGCCAGTGGAGAGAAATGGAAATGTCCAGCAGGAAATAATCCCTCAAAACATAACATGCTGCCAAGTTATCGCGCTGGAATTCAAAAATGACGTCCATTAGCGTTTAAAGAAGACTGTTAGCATAAGAGAGGTTTGTATCTGTAGTAGCAAACAGCGTGATGATGTAGCGAGGCACCGAACACTAACTTACAAGATTCTTGTTTACAGGCACACCTTCTAGTAATGCTGTTTTCCCATTCCAGAGAGCAAGAGAGTGTGAGTCAGTGATGAAACTGCAGCACATGGATCACCTTCGTTAACCTCAGGAACCAGCAATTCCCCGTCCTCAGTCTGTGTACACTGACAGGCTCCTGTTGCCGTTCCTTCACTTTCCTGTTTTGAAGTTGTTTCAGGGTGGAATGCTCTGGTGCTGTGAGAGGGATAAACTTTAGCCAGACTCACACCAGTCCTCTTTGGGCCTTTAATGCCTGGTTTCATAGTGTAATTGGCATCAAAGGAGTGTGGCCACATGTTGAGACAAGGGAGGTATACAGAGTTGAGCATGAGAAGGGCAATTATTACAGGACTAAACTGTGCGGCTGGGCGCACATCTGTTAACCGCCACACATGAGAGACTGTGCATAGAAGAGCAGCTCAGTATGAACAAAATATCAGATTTGATCACAATTCAGGCGACGCTGTGTTTACCTATTCCAATTTTCCAGTTGCTCATTTAATACGAGAAAGTTAAAGATGCTGTATTCAACTTTTTTCTCTTCACAATGGATCAACTGAAGGTGTGTAATGTGAAAGAGGTGCCTGTTATCACCACTGACAGTATAAAGAATGGACAGTGTATGCGTGACGTCACCCACTGGTTTCTAAAGAGCCGCTTTGAAGCTCAAAATCTGTTGCTCCGGCCGCCGCCATGTTGGTGGTAGTCCGAAAATCGCTAAGACGTGGATCATCTATCAAACAACCCATCTGTAACAGCACCCACCCGCACCCCTGCTGTTAATTATGCATAACTTTAAGCCTTAATATAATTTGAACTGGCAAGTTCTATAAACATTCAGACTCAGTACAGTTGTCATGAACGGGGAAATTAGCTATAGAGACCAAAATTGTTTTTTGTACCAGGCTGTAAACATGTTTATTTCTGCTGTGAAGTTGGACATTTTAACATGGGGACTTATGGAGACTGACTTGTTCTGTAGCCAGTCTAAAGTGGCCGTTTGAAGGACTGCAGTTTTTGGCACTTCCTCACTGGCTTTTAAATGCACAGCCACGGAGGTTACCGCTTGGTTATGACCTGATGCTGCATTTGACCTCAGCTCTACACAGCTTTATAGTGTCTTTGAGCTCATTGTTTTGGTTCACTGCTCACATCAGCATCCGTTTTGAGATACAGAAGGCAGCTGTTTAACCAATCAATCAGACATCAAACACGCAAAGTTAGTGACTACCCTGATCATACAAAAAAAGGTTGGCCAACTGGCCACAAGCACAACTTCAAATAGGTGACTCTGTTTGATCTGCTTCTTTTTCCTGCTTTGTTGCACTAAAAACACAACTCTTAACTCACTGCTACTTCACCACAAAGTGACAGAAACACTTGGTGTAGCTGAGGCTTTACAAATACGTAACCATAAAGTGGCCATAAAATTGATTGATTGATTGATTCAGCAAAGTAAATGTAGGTTAGTTAAGCCAAAATAAAGGATTTTCTTCCCCCTTTGGCGTTATCTTTGAACTATGTATAGTATTTTAGACTTTGACTTGTACTTTTAAGTGTTTTAGGTGTCTATGTTACACAGTTATACAAATGTGTCTTTTACAAAGAGCAACTTCAAGTCAAGGTCCACTTACTAGCTTTTCTCTGGAGCTTTCACCTGCTCTGATCTCTATCAGCAGATGGAGTTTTCTCAGTTTTCATTCAGAGTTGAATAAAACTCGCTTTAACTGAGTTTCAAAGGTCAGGACAGGAGTTAACTCAATGCTCAAATCTGTGTTATTTAGACAGTATTCCCACATAGTACTTGTTCAACTGTACGTTTTATTTTCTACATGTTTTTGTGAAAATGTACAAGCAGCAGTTTCTTAATTAAAAGACATGAAAGCTAGCAGTCTAACTCTTTGGGCTTGGTTAGATGCTAATTTATGTAACACCCGTCTCCTCTCTTGACTTGGTAAATGCTTGAGAATGTTTTTAATTGAGCCAATGTGAGAAAGGTCTATGAGCCAGAGCTCTGAGACAGCCCGAGGGTATTTGGGGAGCCTGGGCACATTCTTCCCCTCTCTTTAAACTAGATACTCAGGGACTGATAGACAGACCCCACTCTGCCAGACACTTTCAAGGACTGATAGTACAGCCCCAGGCCGGGGTTGGGGATTTCACCAGCATACATTAGACTTTTTGATGCAGCAGGAGCCGAGCAAGAAACCTTTTTTCAGCTTTGTTAAAGTGAAACAACAAAGAAACACCACATACAGCACCAACTCATCCAGCTGTCTAATGTTTATATACTGTGACATTTCCTCAGCTATGTATTCACTAAAGACTGAATGGTTGAATAGACTGCATCTTGTATGAAAGTTCACATTTTTCTATCTAAGGCATTCCAGTCTCTTCCTCTTAACCCCTTCCCCTGCCCAATTTTGTTTCCTGGATAGAAAATTGCGGTCATATTTTGGATGTTGTCTCACTTGAACGTCTTGAAGTTTTTCACTTGGGCACTAAGAGGTCTCAAGTACTAACAGATGTGGTTAGTCCATCTCTCTTATTGGGGAGGGGAGGGGGGACCCTCCTAATCCAAGCTGGCAGTTTGAGTGGATATTTTACCATTCTGCTCTGGCTTGCTCTGAGTCAAAAAATCTACCACTAAATTAGAAAATTTATTGTGTTTTATGTCCAGTGTAGTGGTTTTTCTGCTTCTCCTTGATTTCCAAAAATATTCACTAAGTTAATATCGACATTTTCTCATGAGGTGCAATTTTCTGTCCTCACGCAGGCCTCGATGCTGAACTCTACTACGTGCGAGACAATGTGGTGAATCATTACGCGCTCTCCTTCACGCTTCCTGTGCCCAGCGAGACCAACAGCCTTCATTTCACATGGCATTCCAAGACAAAGGTAAGTTGGAGCATCAAAAAAACGATTGATTCACCACTTCAATACGTGCTTACTTGTGCACATTTGCAAGACAACCTTTTTTTGCTTGTTTTATAGGTTGATTACCGGCTTGGCTTCCAAATGGAGAACCCTGCTGCCATGAACCAACCACGCAGCAACATCTCCAGTCAGGGGGAGGTGCCCCGTGTTCCCTCTGGTTTGTCTAATATCTGCCTTTTGTTGTCACTCAGAGCGTCCTACATGTTTCTAATTGGTAGATGTTGTTTAGTAAAGAATTAGTTTGACATTTTGGGAGGCTTTCTGGCCAAGAGTACGACGAGAAGATTGATGAACTCTCATATCTGTTTATTATATGAAGCTGGAGCCAGTAGTTAGTTAGCTCAGCTTTGCACAAAGACAGGAAACGGTGTAAAACCTCTAGCCTATCTTTGTCCAAAGTTAACAAAATGTGACTACAGCACCTCAGACTTCACCAAACTAGTCTCTTTTGTTGAATCCATACAGAAACCCAAGTATGAGAAAGACAAGTTACAGATTTTTCATTTTTTGGGGGGGGGGGTTATGTGCCAGAGTATTTCTTGGCCAGAAACAGTAATTTCCTGCTGGTTGCCTGGTGACTGCTGAGAGCCAAGAAATAGTCCGGCATATAACCACCAGTGAAATGGCCAGTTGTAGTTTGCTTTAAACTTTTTACTTTGAGGAATTTTTCAATTCCTGACAATACTCTAACATCATTGTTAAATTATGCAGCACACACGAAGATTTCAGCAAAGGGAGGAGTGTTTTACAGTCACAGCTCTCAGATAGAGGTGATGAAGTTGCTGATAAAGTGAAGACGTCCTCCCCAGGGGGGCTTCAGACAGTTTCAGTTGTCAACAGGAGATCACAGAATAATCTAAATGTGTGTGATGAGGTTAAATAGACAGTAGTTTTGGAAATTGTACCGTTTTCCCACTTTGCCTGTCAGAAACTAATAAATACCTTATGACAGACCTTTTTTATGTATTTGATGTCATCTTAAGTTACGTCAAGCAGGCTGTCTTGGCTTAATTATTGAGTGTCTTTGGGGTTAAATAACATAATCCTATAGACATCCACGAATTGAGTGAAGTAAACTTAACATGATGAGGAGGTGCCTATTTCCAAGCTTTGTATGAGGGGACACCCACAGTCTCAAACTTTAAAAACTCCTACAAGATTGTAACAATTCCATGTTTGTACTAAACTCAAACTTTTGCAACACACCTGCAGTTATATTTAATATATTATTTTTAAAAATGTGCTGATGCCATGCATCTCTGAGAGATATTGGATATTATGCATTGCGGGAGACGAAGTTTCTCTAAGTGTCTTTCTCTGTCTCCACAGTCTTTAGAGTGGACCTCTTCTGTTCCGGCAAGGTAGATGGAGAGGCTGTTTTAACAGTGCAGCTCAACCTGACCATCCATGCCAACAACTACACAGTGCTCAACTTCAAGAGGAGGAAAATGTGCTATAAAAGTAGGTATCTCAATATTATATAGTATGCATCAAGAAAAGATGGAAAAAATGTATTTATGTTATATTATTATTATTCATGTCATAGCAGGGCGAGCGCAGGATGCTGGCATCATTGTTAGTGTTTTATTACACCTGTGCTCTTCCTGCTTTGACGAGTGTCTGCTGTGAAAAAGGCATATTGTGTTGACCTGTTAGAAACAGTTTTAGCTCATACTGTTACGATACAAGAGTGTGTGAAGAATTTTAAAGGGGTTTGCTTAGGAGGAGGAGATGTACAGGTTTTTGTATTCTGTATTCAGTTCTGTGCTATTTTCAAGCTGCCTGAAGATAATTACATGTATCCAAAAGGCTTCTTGCCATACGCCCCATGGAAACAAATTTATTCCCATCTTATTCTGAGCATGAGTCAAATTAGCAGCTATAAGAGATTCTTTGTATGCCTGAGTGGAGCTCAGAATATACGATGAGCAATCATACCTGTCAACCGACATTTTTTTTGTACCTGAAGTGTTTTAGCAGAGGTTGAACAATGATGTATGATCTCACGGAGCTTATAGTTTTCAACAGCTGGAGTTTACAAGGAACCCAGAAGCCTTTTTAGAAACTCAGGAACAAACTAACAGAGTCCTTTACTGTCACACTACAAATTATCAGAGTGAAGATGTTGTTGATCAGCAAAACATGAGCCTCGCTAGTGTTATCCATCAGGCTCTTTCTTGTATTTTGTTTGTACTAGTTAGAGTTATATGGACAATATTAGGAATAAGGACTAATAGAACTCTGGATGGAAAGTTTGTTTTAACAACAGCTCTGTTTATCATTCATGTACTCTACTCTTTCTTTCAGCATAATCAGTCATTCAGTTTATATAAAACATGTTAACTTCATCTTACAACCACATTTACAGTGTTGTCGGTAAAGATGACATCTCGCACATTGACTGCTGTGACACAGCTTCCAAAGCTGATTGCAGCCATTTAAGACGATGACGATGCTTATTTATGATTCCACCAGAAGCGCCGCAGCGTGTTCCAGAAGCGTTGCCGCTTTTCTCCGTGGTGAATATGCGGCTAGTCTATTTTTGACAGAAGCAGCACAGAGCAGATCAAGCTTACAGGATGTCAGATACAGAAATGGCATGGAGAATCTGGTCAATTTTCAAAATAAAATACCTTGTGCAGACTCCTGATTGTATAAAAACAAACAAAAGGGAAACAATTTAAATATGTAGCCTCCATGATAGAAGCACCTAAACAAAATCTGAGCGAGTTAACAGAATCTGGCAGGCAAAACACCCCTAGTTGCACCGTGGCAGTGGCGTGACAGAGCTGTTACCTTGTTGTGAAGCATCAGTCTGATTTGCTTTATCTTTAGTTCGTGAGATGTAGTATAAGTAAATGTTCAGAATGTGATCAGAACTGACTGTGAAACTTATTTCAACCTCCATTGAATACGTAAACTTTTTTTTCCCTTTACATACTTAACTGAATCTCATACTTGTGTGGATCAAATCTGCCATGAAGCTGTCACTGGAGTTGATTTGATTCTCTTTTCTTTTCCCTCATCAACCGGAACAGGTCCTGACCCAAATATTCCGATTCCCATCAACAATATCACTCATCCACGGCCTGAATGTAAGTAATCTCCACATCCTTCTCTCCTACCCTATCTATGTATTGTCTGTCATAGGTGGCATCAGCCTGATAAGACGCCATATGATTCCATAGCTTAAAGAGAAGCATTCATTCTCCTGTTGAAGTGCACTCTGTCAGCCCCTAACCCTTTGGAGTGGTTGTCCTCTTCCAGTGGGATTTAATTCAGACTCTTTGTGAGCCCATAGCCCCAGTAACAAAGTACCATTAGTGGGTTGTCGTCTCCCTTCTGCTTGGGTAGTCCCGAGGAACCTGGGGCCCTGTGAGGCTTTTAGAGAGGTGATGAGAAAAACTCTCAGACACTGGATCCCAGGCACAACCTATTCCAGGCCTCCATTAACCTAAAGTGGAGCCCTCGGTGTACTTATAGTTTCTCCCTCTCTCACTCAAGTCTTCATGCCATTGCCTTACCTCATATTTTTTATGTCTTTCTTTCATAATACCAAACGCTGTTGAAGCTTTCTGTGTGCAGTGATGCCCTATTTTCCAGAGATTCCCCACTGCTGTGTCTTGATTGTTAATGTGTCTTGTTTTTAATCAGTAGATGGTGTGACCACCCCCACCACCTCCACCCAGGTGTTCTATATAAGCGTGAGCGTGTGCTGCATTGTCATCTTCCTCGTGGCCATCATCCTGGCCATCCTGCACCTGCACAGTATGAAGAGGGTGGAGATGGAGGACAGGTTTGTTTCTTTAGTTTCCTAACAGGCCGCAGTCACAAGTTCACTTGTTACATTGAAGCTAATGAAAAGCAGCAGAGTACAGAGCAGTTTTACAGCTTTGTATCTGTTATGTTAGCGTTTTCTGCAGAATGCTGCTGTTCAAAGACGAACAGAAATAGGTCATCTCCACAGAGAGGTTTATATCAAGCTGAAACCTGTGCTTTAGCTTTCCTGTTGTTCAGTTCCTGTAATCTCCACTCCAGATGGCTGTAGGCAGCTACACAGGTTATCAGATATCAATGTGAAATGAGATCTTTCCCCTGCTACTGATCTGAAGAGGTTAGAGACAGTGGTACGTTTAAATTGTACAAAGATGTTATGGAAATCTGTCTAATGTGATACTTTCACTAAATTTAGTTGCTGTAATGTTGTTTTGCTAAAGTAGTTTGATTTAATCACTGTGACCACATACTTGTTTTCTACAAGAATATCTTGTTGGTTTTTCAACTTTAGACCTTTCTTCACTTAAAATCACTCACAAGTTACTGATCAGCAATGAACATTGGGTCACGGTTTTTCTGCAAAAATGTCAAAAAGTCAAATTCACTGGTTTCAGCTTCTCAGATGCTAATATTTGCAGCCTTTTGTGATAGTTAACCAAATATCGTTGGGTTTTGCACTATGGTCACACAAAAGATGTTACCTTGAGCTCCAGAAAATCAACTTTTTTTTCTCTATTTTCAGACATTTTTAGATTGAATCGAGAAAATAATTACTATTTTTACGTTAGTCTGTAATTGAGTTAAGTTGCAGAGCCGTAACTGGATGCACCAGCTGTTTGTAAGATCAAATATAGCCTCGTTATAACATGTATTAAGTCAGTGGAGATTTACAAATTACTGCGAGGATTACGAAGATCGACACGAGCTAAGATATTCGTTTCTAATTGTGCAAACTGATTTAATTAAATTCTTTTCATATTTATTTATATAGTGCCAAATCTTAACAAATCTAGGCCGTACTCTTACAGAGACTCAACAATTCTCACCATGAGCAAACACTTGATGCACAGCAGCAATAAAATAAAATCTATAACTATAAACTTTAATGGAGATATGACTAAAGGTTTGCTTTCCCAGTGGTGCAGGCTTGACCAATCACTGATCTAGGTGTAGCCACGATCTTTAAGAACCCGTGAGACGAGAAAGCAGAAAAACTCTGTGGAAGAATTGAAGTTAGTAACGTGCATTAATGGGACATGAATGTGTACAGATGGAGAGAAGAGCTCAGTGCATCACTGGAAGTCCCCGGGCAGTCTAGGCCTATAGCAGCACAACTAAGTGATGGTTCAGGACTCACCTGAGCCAGCTCGAACTATCAGCTCTATCAAAAACGAACGCCTTAAGCCTGCTCTTAAGTGTGGAGAGGGGTTCTGCCTTTTAAACCCAGCTGGTACCAGAGGAGAGAAGTTTGACAGCTGAAAGCTCTGGCTACCGTTCCACTTTTAGAAACTATATGAACCACAAGGAACCCTGCATACTGAGAGCACAGTGGGTTAATACGGTACTGTGAGCTAGCTAAGATATGATGGTGCTTGAGGATGAGCTTTGTAGGTAAGGAGAAGGACTTTAAATTCTTGTTTTTACAGTGAGCCAATGCAAAGAACCCATAAGTAGACCATTAAGTTGAAACTATCTGGTAGAATTTAAGAAGGACTTCACGCAGAAACTTAGTGATGGAGTGATGAACTGACGAATTGCTGCCCCTGGATAACTCCATGTTCTCCCTCTCTGTTTCTTTCAGTGTGAGCGACAGTGGAAGCTCGCAGGGCCTTTCTCAGCCGTCCACCCAGACCACACAGTACCTGAGGGCTGACACTCCAAACAACGCAGCCCCCGTCACCAGTAAGAGATTTTACTCGCCTAAAGGCAGTCAGTAACAAAATGCAACCTCAGTTCATGTTGCATTTTTATTTATTTTTTAAAAATCTTTTTTGTGAAGGTAATTGCATTTCCAAGATGGCACCTACAAGTGCTCTCGAACATTCAGACATTTTTGCTCTTCTCACACTGGCATCCGTAAATGTGCATGCTTCTCCAAATGCAATAATGGACCGTGAATGACCTAATTAGCTTAACTCGTATCATAAGATTGTAATGAAGAACAGAGTTCCTGCAGTGATGTTCCCTTTCTTTCTGTCCCTTGTGACCTATTACTGTCTGAGTGACATGTAAATGTGCTCGCCGTGTGTTTTGCGTCAGGCCAACTGTTCAGCAGTTAGAAGCACAAACAGTCTTTTATATTGAAACTGGCAGAAACGGATCTACTCTAAATTGATGTAAATATAGAACATGGTGGGAAACACACACACACATACAGTAACAAAGTTAGAGTGCTAAGTCGAAACAATATACTTAACTAACTCAAAACCCCATTAGGACTCACTCACACACGTTTGACATGTAATCTGGTACCAGTGTGACAGTGTATTGTACAGTAAGTGAATCTCAGCTGCAGCGCATTTCCTCCAGCTTCAGTTCTTTGTTAGTTGTTGTTGGTGGTGTTGGGTGACAGTGCGATTACTCACCCAGCCCTTGTTCTCTTGGCTGGCAACCGTTTGTAATTATGGGTAAGTCTGTATTCTGTTAGTGGAAATGGGACAATAATCTGGCTTTGCAATGTAAATATTACACTGTTTATCAAGTGTAAGTAATCGGACCATGAAATGAGATCCAGGGTTGTCGAGATAAAAACATCACCATGGTTACGATGGCAGCCTTAGATTTCATTAAACACAGTGTTGTGACAAATATTATTTTATTCATTAGAAGGTTCTTATCCTTCTTTCCAACCTAATTATTAATTTAATCTTTCATATTCCTGACTGTAATACACCTTGTGCCTATTTTAACCAGTTATAACTGCAAAACTGCAGTTCCTCAAGCGGCCACTTGAAGTTGGCTACAGAATGAGTCAATCTCCATAAGCCCCCATGTTAAAATGTCCAACTTCACAGCAGAAATAAACATGTTTACAGCCTGGTACAAAAAACAGTTTTGGACTCTATAGATAATTTCCCTGTTCATGGCAACTGTACTCAGTCTGTATTTTTATATAACTCACCTGTTCAAATTATATTTAGGCTTAAAGTTATGCATAATTAACAGCGTGTCCTCTTTGATTGACAGGTAGGTGCTGTTGTAGATGGCTTATTGGAGCACCCAGGTGCCATACAGGCCACCTCTGGGCTGCCAGTGATCCACGTCTTTGGAGATTTTTAGATTAGCAATGAAGCGGCAGAGGCAGTGCAGTCAACATGGCGGCTCATACGCCGTCCATTCTTTATGCTGTCAGGGGTTTCCAGTCTGCCAAGCTAAGCTAACATGTAGCTCCATATTAAAAGGAACCTTTTTGGGAAATATGTGTATTTGCTTTCTTGCTGATAGTATCCAGCCAGCAACTGCTTAGCTTAGCATAGCTTAGTTTAGCTTAGCATACAGACTAGAAACAGATGGAAACTGCTATTGTGGCTATGCCCAATGAGAATAAAATCTGCCTACCAGCACTTCTAAAGATCAGTAACAGGTTGTGTTTTGTTTGTTTAATCTGTGAACAAACTGCAGTGTGAAAATGACAATTTGCTGTCTAATGGGGTGTTAGGTGTCAGACTATTTCTTGGCGAGGAACACCATCTTCCTGCAGTCTCCAGAGGTTGCTGGGCAACTGCTACTGAACTGAAAAATGATCATCCTTGTACACCAACACCATCAACATGTTTACAAACAGAATGAATAATTAAATGCTGCAAATGAAAATAATGGTAAGGTAAGGCACTTTACGGCTTGTAAGAAGACTTCCAGCATCGTCCTACGATTGTTTTGAAGATTTTGCCCTGACTTTTTCAAAGATTTCTATTTACATAATGAATGGCGTGACCAGTTTTACAAATTAAACATTTGTTTTAATCTGTTTATCCCATGCAAAGTAACCCACACACCTTTCTTAGACAGTTTCTTGTCAGAGAGATTCACATACAGTTTTTTGGTAGACAGGCAGCAGGGTGACCACCTCATGAAATAACGATGACATTCATCTTGATTTCACTGAAACGTTGATATCTATGGTTCATTTTTTGAAGCTGTGTTTGTGCCTCATTGTCAGTGTATGATCCTTCATTGCCCTCTTGTGGATACAACCCACATTTCACCTCCTGTGCATTTTGTTTGACCCACTTGCCTCTCCCTTGTGTCTTATGCTTTGCTGTATGTGATTATTTGCACCACCATCCACCCGTTTACCCTGATTTACTCCTGATGGACAGATTTACCCAACTTGCAAGCATGCCTGGTTGGATCGATGTTTTTTGTATGAGCTTAAAAATTTACAACTACAGTATACATCCATCCATTCATTCATTCGGGTCATGTTGTAATTTGAGTGAGCTATCCATTTAAATCACTTCTTTCTCACTCTCTCCCACCCCCCTACTCCCTCCCTCCTGTCCTCTTGTCATCAGACAATCACCCTGGTTCTGCACCCATACTCCAGCTTGCTGCCTCCTCCTTCCAAAACCCTGGTGCTCCCCCTCATGAAACCAAAAGTAAGTTCCAGTGAAGCTCCAGAGACGACTCAGAACTATAATGCTGTGAACATAAACACCACACCACACTGCTTGGATATACTGTATACTGTCTGTGGTTGCATTCCTATACCCTCGTGTCCTTGTGAGCAGTGGGGTGAAAGTTCATCCTTTATAGAAATCCAGTGATTGAAAGACTTCCTTTCCTCGTGGTGGCTGGTTCAAGCCTCAAAGTCCTGGCCCATGCATCTCACCTGCTTTATACTAACATTTTCTGTCACCTTTTGTTTGCAACTTGTCGTGCTATGTGTTGTACGCAGATACCCACCAGATAATGCTGAAACAGTATTGTGTTATTCGATAAGTTGATCCACAGAAAACTGCCAATTTTGATAAATGATTCATCGTTTGTCATTATTAAAGGAAAATGTTTTATGTTCTCAGGTTCCAGCCTCTAAGCTGTCAAGATTTGTATCTTTACTTTTTGGATTGGTAGTCGGACAAAACATAGTCATAAAGATGTTACCCATCTATTTTCTGAACAGATCATATTTTATCAACTGTGACTGATATTCAAGATGACGATTATTGAATGAATCATACAAATAATTTATGAATTAATAGATAATGAAAATACTTAAAATTTAATTGCAGCAGTACCCCGACAATCTAAGAAGAAAGTCAGGCTCAACAATTTCACATGAGGTTAAACAAAACACAGCCATTGTGACTCTTAAGTGTTGATCAAACTGATGATTACATTCATATAAACCTTCTCAACATGTTTGGGACCCAACAAACTACATCTTTTTGACTTTTTTGCAATACATCAGGGATACTTTGGCTCCAATCAGCAGCTGCACCACTAGATGTCACCATGGCATTAAACCTAACACACTAATCCTTTAAATACACATTTAAACAGACCTGAAGAGAGTCCCAAATACATACAATATAAGTATATTTGTTTCATTAGCTATATTTATTTATATATTATATTATATATGGCTTTTTCAGTCAGAATCAACCACACGCGTCTGTCCGTTTACTGGTGAGGGACCCGTGAAGAACAACAGCATGACATGAACACGAGCTCACAGCTGCTTGTACACACAAGGTCGATAAGAAATATATCTAAGAAAAGTCATGAAGTCATGCTGGTGTTAAAGAGTCTGACAGCTGCTGGAATGAAGGACCTGTGGTAGCGCTCCTTCTTACATGGTGGGAGTAGCAGTCTGTTGCTGAAGGAGCTGTTTAAGGCCTCCACAGTCTCATGCAGGAGGTGAGAGGAGTTGTTCATGATGGATGTCAGCTTTGCTAACATCCTCCTCTCACCCCACTTTCTCTGTGGAGTCTAGAGGTCAGTCCAGGACAGAGCTGGACCTCTTTTGACCAGTTTGTTCAGTCGTTTCCCCTATAATGAATAATTCAGATGCTACCACAGTGTCATAAAAGGTTTTTAACAGAGTCCTACATACTCCAAAGGACCTCGGTCTCCTCAGCAAGTGGAGACGACTTTGACACTTCTTGTACAGAATTGTATTTTATACCAGAAAACAGAAGCTGACATATAACTGAATAGTATCTTAAATTAAATATGCTGTATACTGTACTGTCCCCTAGTTTAAAATATGTCAAGCTGCTCCTGTCATTGTCCAGTTTTTGTAATGTTTTTTAACTGTTATACTTAGTTTGACCTCTAGGGTGCAGCATTGACTTGTGTTACTACTGACTGTACCGTTTACACACTACAGCAGAGATTTAAACCTTTCATCACTGTATAAGTTATGTTGTAATGTCTGCATCTTTGAATCAGATGGGATTACAGATGAAAGCCTTAGCTTGACCCATCTGCTTCATTCTGTACTCTGTTGATGCAAACTATCAGATGAAGCTCACAAGAACAAGAAGAGGCTTTTGTCTGCTGAAGGCAGAGTGACTGTCATTGCCTCCAACTTTACCTTGAGGTTGTTTGTCAGTGACTTTTCCATCATCTCCATTCATCCACTTGTTTATCTGCAGTCTCTCTACGCGACTGTACACAGCTTGGCTAGGTTCCTCTTCAGTGAGCTGCAGACAGGAGGTCAGGATGTGTTATCTTTCATCACTGACATGTTGTGTACACATGGAGCGTGTTGATGTAAGGGGGTCTTGTTTATACTATTTGTTCATCTGTGTGCAGACGCTGTGAGGAACTTTGTGTTTTTTGTATGCAAACTCACTCTGTAAAGCAGCAGTTAGTGACAGTGAGTACATACGGAGGTTATGTAATGGAAGTGCTGTAATACAGGACTTTGCATGAAGTTGCTTTGATGCAACATGTGCAGGGTACTGTACATGTCTTGCTGACTGTGTTTCTTGTAATTGGTGAAAATCTTTGCATTGAAATATGTGAAAGAAATGTGGCTCTGTCAAGTTGTTTGTTTTCAAGTGTTAATCAAGGTTGAAAGAGCTGTCAGTCTCTTTTTAAAGTGTTCTCTTTACATTCAGATCAGGTGTGTCTTTTAATGCAAGTCTGTGCTTTTCCATCCTCGCAGGTTACCCATCTCTCCGCATAGAGAAGAATGACCTGAGGAGTGTTACTCTAATGGAGGCCAAAGCGAAAGTGAAAGACATTGCCATCTCAAGGGAGCGAGTCACACTGCGAGATGTCTTGCATGAAGGTACTTGTCTCTTGCTCCCTCTTTCACCTCTCGTCTCTCTCACTCTTTCTTTCTCCTAAAGAAGCTCCCAAATTCTTCAGTAAAGCGTGAACATTATCTCCTCCTGAAAAGTGGAACACAGATTCAGAGTGTCTGCACTTGACTGATCACAGATTGTGTCATATGGAGTGGTTGACATTTCTTCCTCTTACTTCGCTTTGCAGCTTGGTAGAGAGGTTTTTCATGGAGTTGCTGTCATAATTACCATTGCAAGTAATCAAAAGATATACAGACATCATATAGGTACATATGTTTGCCCCTTGTACACCTTTTATTTACGAGTTCTTAGAATTACCATTAATAACCGTCTGAAGATCCAACTTAAAGTTCTTAAAAGAAATGGTCTTATCTAATATACTTATCTTATTATTTTCACACCTGAGGAATGTGGGGAAAATCTGTTAAAAGACAAGATAACAATTTATGGAAATAAAGCCCTCAGATCCTGTTGAGCCCTCAAGAATAAGCCAGATACTTATTGATGCTTACAATACAAAAAACACTAATAGGCAAATTATACAAGGGCTTCACCTTAATGATAGAAATTCAACCAACTATATAAAGGAGCGCTGGGAAAATGAAGCTGATATAGCAATCCCAGAGGATGTGTGGCTTCAAATATGGGAGACTTCTTCTACTTCAGCTGACTCCTCATTTTGGAGGGATTTCTGTATTTTTATTATCACTCCCAACCAAAAAAATCTAAATTTAGTGGGCATCAGTGCTCCTGCTGGAGGGAATGTGGATCGGTTTCAGCAGTGCATGCTCACATTTTCTGGACATTCCCTTTATATTAAGCCTTTCTAGAAAGAAGTGGGACATTTAGTCTCAGAGATCCTGGAGACTTGACTTCTCTTTTACATCGATGTACCTTGGAAATATTCCTGCGGATCTCAGTAGGAGTGACACATACCTTTTTAGATTTTAAAAAATGACAAGAATGAAGCTGCTGCAGTTATAATAATACAAGATAATATTGCTTCAGTTTTCTGACCATCGCTGTATCACACAAAATCTTTCTTTCCTGTTATCTTTCACACAATTTCACTATCAGGAGTTTGGTTAAAATTGCAATCCAACATGATCCAATATGACAACTATGGCACAAATTCTATTTTTATGAAGCTTCTAATGGTTCAGACACTGTCAGAGAGGTATTAATTTAACTATTATGTGTATTATTGAGGACTTAGTGAGTGCTGTTGTTGTACAGAGTGCATTGTACTGAGAGGTGTTTCTAATATTATGGCCTTTTCATGTATGCAGATGGAGTGGCCAAAACATTCGATACACCTCTTAATATAATGCAGTCCAGTTTAACACAACTGCACACTACAACCTCAATAATAAACATATTGTTATACTTCATAAAAGTTGAATTTATGGCCGAGTTGTTGTATTGCATCATACTGGATTGTACAAGTGTGCCTAATGAAGTGGCCAGTCAGTGTAGGTGTACATACCACACCCAAAATAGATTCAAAAATCCAGTTCAGTCCAGCCCAAACCACCTCCGCTGGTGGTCATTTGGCCACAAATGGTCAAAGTGCAAGATGTAATCAAGAAGTCCACAAGACACCAAGTCCTCAGAGTCTTCACAATGTTTCAGGCTTCCACGAGCATCTGTTAACAGCAGAAGTCCAAAAATCGTTCCATAATGTTGTCGAGTCTGATAAGGTATGAAATCTCCTGATCCTGATGTTCAGAGACTTCTGCACCAACGTTTGATTTCTGTTTATTTTAAGTAGCATAATGAATGCATTCACGCAAGAATGTATATTTATTTTCTCATTCATGAACATCCCCATTATCCTTTATGTATTCATATGTCTGTTTATATAAAAAGGAGACGTGACCCACGAACATGAATGCTGCTTTTTTTCCCCTGCAATGTATGAGCATGCCTCATCAGATCAATGTCAGTGAACTTAAAATAGATAGTTTGTTCTCGCAGAGACACATTATTGACAGAAAGCCTTAGGAACTGACGTTCCTAAATCTCTTTCTTTGGCTTCGTATCAAACATAAACACACGTATTTGTGCTTCAGTTTGGCTCGATCGCTCTTTCGCACTTTCGACATTGGGTGCTTTTGGAGACGGTTCAGCATCGTCATGGAGTGATTGAACTGAACAAGACTGTACTTCACTTTCTGGAGATTTGCCCACAGTGGTGTTTAGTGTGGCTGTGTGAATGATGTAATAGTTACCCAAGGGCGTCTACAACACAATGGAAGCGTAAAATGTGGGTGTTCTGTTTCTTTTTAATGTCACTTAAGGGCCTGTTGATGGTTTATGTTCTTTGTGTTTTCTGTTTTAATTATTTTTTTAGCCTACTTTAACATGTTACTGTTATTAATACAAAAGCTGCGTGTCGTTTAGCTCAGTTGGTAGAGCATCCGCCCCATGTACAAAGGCTCAGTCCTTGCCGCCGCGGCCCAGGGTTCGAATCCGACCTGTGGCTCTTTCCTGCATGTCATTCCCCGTCTCTCTCTCCCCACATTCCTGTCACTCTTCAAGCTATCCCTGTCAAATAAAGGTCAAAAAAGGCCAAAAAATATCTTTTAAAAAAATCATAATAATAATAATAATAATACAAAAGCTTTAACGTAACTCAATCTCAAAGAAATATTCAAACATGTCTTTGTTAGCGACACTGCTCCAGGAATGGCAGTGATGATTAATGAGTCCACAATGATTAATGAATTAATGATTCAAACTGAAATATCTCAACATCTGCTGACAGTTTATATATTATTATGCTAGGCAGACAGGACAAGAGTGTACCCTGACATTAGTTTAGAGACTATCCCCCTAACCCTTTCTCTCTGTCTTGTATATTTGAGGATTACAGGGGGCAGATGCAACCATGATCAGGTGCTTCATTGCACACTGTGTAGCTCGCATTTAAACTATTTTAACTTTTATTAACCTAAATTTGATGGATGTTTATATCTGTTAAGTTAGAAATCTAATTCTAAATTCGGTCTACATGCCGTTTACAATCCGGTGCTGTGGTCAAAACGCAGGTTTTTCCGTTCATTTGAGTGGGGGTCATGGGTTTTGGCTGCAGCGGTTCAGGCCACAGAGGTGTCCCCTCCAAAAAAATACAAAATCTGACGTCCCGCTGCGGCTGCCAATCAGAAGCTCAGACCGGTCAAACCCTTCACAGTCAGCGTGAAATGTCTCTGAAACTCTGAGACTACCCAGGTGGATTCATGGACTAAACTCTGATACTCTACCTGTTGTGTTCTGGCTTCGTTTATTTCATGTACCCAGCTTCTAAATCTGAGTCTGGCACGCAGCAAAATAAAGACACAAAGAAGTTTAATTTGATATGTATCTGATGGTTTGAGAGGGAGAGAGACAGTAGTGGATGAGAGACAGAGACAGTAATTGAGAGGGAGCGCTGGCATCGATAAAGTCGGTAAATCAGCTAAATAAAAAAATGTCCTGATTGTTTCACAGCAGTTATGCTCAGCCAACCCTGTGGCGATTGCCACAGCACCAGATGCTGTCTGAATGAACCCTCTATGTCTACTCTATATCTTTATCTTACTTGCCTTGGATGTGATTAGCTTTTATAGGTTTTCACTAATTGTACTTTGTGAGGGTGTGGTGTGGCTATCTTAATGTAAATATTGATACTAGGAATGCTCAGTAGGTATAAAGTCCAAAGTACTGTAACCCTAATATCACCGTCAGCTTGCCAGTGTAGTCAGGGCCGATCCACATGCATCAGATCCAGAGGACAAAATGAAATAAATATTAAACCCATGAGACAAATACAAGACATACAAGGCCATGTCTCAGAGGCAGTTGAACTCTGAGTTGGGTTCTGTTGGAAGCCAGCAGGTCCAGACAGGCTTGACGGAGAACGTAGGGGCGGGAGGGAGACACTTATACACTAACCCTGTTGTTATGCTTCGTCTCCTCTCCTGTTGAAACACAAGGCAGAGTTAGCCTGAGGGTGCAGTTTTTTTTTGTTTTTTTTTCTTAGTTTATGTTGATGGTTTATCTTCTTAAATGGCTTTTTACCTCAGTGAAGTCCTGGAGCAACGGGGTGACAGTTTAGACAAAGGAGATGATGAACACGCTCACTTTGCCTTTCCACGTCGTACGGATTTCTGAATCGTTGTAAGTGATGAAAGGTCCTCTGAGCTCCAGCGAATCTCTCTTCTTGGCTCTCGTCAGCGAGACAAGAGCCAAAACTGCCTAATCCTATTAGGAGACAAAGCATTTAAGCAGAAGCCTGTCCATCTCTGTCTGCAGATCAGCCAGGCATGGCGGCCTGTGAGTGAGGTGACATTTGGGTCTTTGCATGTGATGTCTCTGGCTTTGTCTCTCCTGCCCTTTTCTGCAAATAAATAAAGATCCCGTCGTTTGTCTTTGACAGGCACGTTTGGCCGCATCTTCCACGGCGTGCTGCTGGATGAAAAGGACCCCACTAAGGAGAAGCAGGTCTTTGTGAAGACAGTGAAAGGTATGCGCTCCGTCCTGACATATAATGCACCGCTGTCAAAGAAATGAAAATATTGTCAAGTGTTGTGAGTTCTCCCATCTCTCATATTATTGTGCAGCTGACTGTGGGTTTTCTAAGAAGGGTTTTGGTTAGGAAAGCACATCCTGCAATGCTCAGTGAACGTCATCAGAGCGAAACGCGATCGTAATAACATGATAGTCGTTGGACTGAAACACAGCTGAACAGTTGAGCTGACAGTGAGCAGCATTTAATTTATTTTAGTGCCATTGCTTACGTCTGCGATCCCGTAGATTGTTAACCAAACACTGTCTATACGAAATAGTAGGTGCTTCTCTAACCGCTTAAGGAGATGGCCTTACATGGTTTCAGTCTAGTAAACAGACGCACAAATTTGACAGTTAATGAATTACACGTCTTACTCATGCTGCAGGGTTTGCATGCCAGTGAATGGACTCCTTTATGTTGGACTGTCAGGTTCTTTGTTAGCGGCATGTGTCAGCTTTCTCTGCCAGTTGCCTTCTGACCTCTCCATTCTCTCGTGTTTACTCAGGGAGGGGTGGATACCACTCGGCGAACAATATCCCCATGCCAGCATTGGCATTGTTAAAGTCTTAACTTCCTCCCATGTGCCTTTTGGGAAGGGAACAATACTGCTTTCCATAAGTACCAGACTGCACACACAGATTAAAAACTGGACCTCAGTGAGCTTGGCAATTTTCCTCTGAAATTTCCCACTACAAATGACTGTTGGCAGAGGATTTGTGTGCAGGGAAACCAATAAAAATCAAACACTACACGGGGTCTGAGAGTCCAGAATGATAGCCTTCAACTTTTCAACTTTTCTTTTTTCTTTTTACTGCAGAACTTCAGCCAGATTTTTTAAAATGACAGTTTGTGTCTGATTAAATTGTTCAGATCACGCGTCTGAGGTGCAGGTGACCATGATGTTGACTGAAAGTTGCAAGCTTCGTGGACTTCATCATAGGTGAGTGGAAGAAAACACAAAGCACAAAAACCCTTGCAACAAAACCCCAATATGGTACACATCTTAGACCACTAGGCCATTGCCACACAAATTGTTCATCACATTATTAACCTGTACCATGGTTACAGACATCTGTTGGTTTCTTTATCGTCACTCTGTCCACTTTCGCAATAGTTTCTGCACTTAACGTAGCAGTAAAAATGCTGGTTTACCCCTTAACTAAACACTGTATTCCATCAGAGCATTTCCTGTGGTCGTCTTTTAAAAGGCTCCGTTTGAACGCTGATGAAAGAACACCACATTTTTACACATACTGAAACACAGACTGTGAAGGGAACAAATCGTTTTAGTGTTTGTTTTTCTCTTTTAAAGTAATTTAAAGTACTTTAATCAAGTTTCTCTATTGTCTGTCAATCAAATATACATCCGGTTATAAAAAAAAACAATATAATCTGTTTCCGTAACATGTTTTCCGAAAGAAATGCAACACTCACAAATTGCTATTGAGCTTTTTGTGGTGTGGCAATCATCATACACTTATTGATTTCACAACCCAAACGTTATGGCATCAGTTCAGCAAATTTTGCCTCAAATCTATGAAGAGGTTTCAACTTTCACTGTAATGTCTGTACATGGAAAGGATTTGGCGTCATGCTGGTACACTCCTTCCTCTTTCTTCTTTTTGAGGTCAGCAAATGGATAATATTTGCAGGCACTTCCTCTTACACATTTATGTATCTTCCAAGAACCTCCAAATTGACGTGGAGCTTCTACAAGTTCACGTTAAGAGCACTGATGCTGATGTTTCACAATGTTCCTGTTCATCAGCTGGTCTTTTTCTTTTCCACCTTCAGAAACCTGCTGCCCATCAGTCACGTGTGTACTGAAGACGGCGAGAAGCCCATGGTGCTGTTGCCTTTCATGGCCTGGGGGAATCTCAAGCTCTTCCTGCGGCAATGCAAGCTAGCCGAGGCTAACAACCCACAGGTGAGGCTTCTAAACAGGGCTAAAAACACAAGTCGCTTATTAAACCATTAAGATAAACGCCCCAGTGCGAGTCATGTATGGCATTAGATGGAGACATTTATTAAGCTTTTTAAAATAAATGCCCCAAATTGTAAGAAAAGTCAGCGTCAAGCCTGAATGAAGGTCTTTTGTGTTTTCGATAATCAACACCTTCCAGTAACTACTGTTTATGCTGTTATTAGTATGACTGTTGATACAGTCATGAAGCCAGTGCTCAAGGCAGAGATCTTCTTACACTATGTAAAGACAATCAGCCTTTTGTACAGGTTAACCCCAGGGAGTCTTTGATGTGCTTGGCAAAGCGACAGCACAGATCCAACCAATCAATCAGCCCCCAAAATACAGACGTAGCGAACACCTTTGCATTCGCAAGATGAAGCATGCCACCCGTTTGCATTAATCAAAACCGCTTTGTAAAGGTTCAGGGTAACACATCAGCACCTTCGTTTTCAGCAATCTCATTATGTAGTTTTGGCAGGGAGTTTGTGCGGGAGAAAGACATAGTCATTAAGTTGTGCTGTTGCAATAAACACCGAGCTGTAAATCAGAAATGTTTCAGCGCAGGGGAGATGAAGCTCAGAGGGAGCACAAGACTACAGTGTGGCATTCATTCTGAGAGTGAACATCTGGTTTGGAAGGTAGAACAGAGGAAAACAAAGTGATGAGTGTTTTTTACAGTTGTCATTTTTCCACTGACAACCAGCGGCAGAGATCCTGGCTAAGCTGTCCGGTACCAGCTACAAAGTTTGAAAGTTGTTGACCTAAAATGTTCTTATCACTGCTCACTGGTTACCAGAAGTTTGTTTCCTTCTGTTGTTGGATTGAATCATTTAAGTTGTATCACACTGTCCACTCTCAGATAAGATTAAACCGCCCAAACATTTCCGCTGTTTGTGTCCAAGCCAAAAACTGTGCAACTCATTGGATCAGATACAACAAAAATAGGAATATTATAGACATTAATATGGTACTACTGTTACAGGAGCTGTCTCAGAAGACAAGTTTGTCTTTTAAGCTATAAAGGATGTTTATATACATCACAGGAGCTGTTTTTCCTCAGACACTGCTGGCCAAGCCATTGTCTACAAGTCTTTCAGGACCCCCGAGCACAAAACAAGCAACTTTCTTTCAAGTCAGACTCTGACTCAAACCTTTGGATTGTGATTGTTTTCACTCCGGTGCAATCAAAGTCATTCGGCAATATAGATCATGTAATTTTACATTTAAATGCTATGGTAGCTTTGGCCTTCAGCCATGTTGCTCACAAAAAAAGCATGCTAACACATGCTAATAAGCGTTTGGTACGCCCCAGGTCGTGTGGGGAAAGGAAGTAACATAAACCAGCTGTATTATTACTGTATTACCAGTCTGATTAATTATCAGCAGCAGCATAACAAAAACAGGTGAGGTCACAAAAAGAGAAACAAAGAGCGAGCGGATGCTGTTCAAACCAACAAAATAAATATAACCAAAAGTACTCTCTAAAATCAGTCTAACTACCGAAACAAAAACAAAGGAGAAGGAAAAAACCCATTAAGAAACAGGAAGAAAACAGCCCTAAGCCTAGTGTCTCTAACAGTATATACCTAAATGAATGAGTCAGTAAAACAACTAAATATAACCCAGTCTGCATGTAGCAACAGAATACCTTATCAAAAAACGAGCTAACAGGTGCTGATCCAATCATGGTCCTCCAGGTCTCCAAGATGCGGGAATGATGGTAGCCACGCCTCCTCAGCGGGGACCACACACCTAGCTTTGCATACACCACAGACACTTCACACAAAGTTATACAAAAAGCGTGCTATCCGTCCAACAGTTGTTGAGGCATTTCACTCGAAACCACAAACAATGAACGCCATAGTGACACTACATCAAATAGTTGTTGTGATATACTCACATACCTAGGAAATATGATGACAGTTACCTCGAGTTTTGTTTTATTGAGCAACAACGATGGAAGACCAAAATGTGTCTTCAGGTACTAGCAAATGAAGCTATGAAGCCAGTCACGCTATAAAATATAAATAATTCCTGTGGCATCTAGGAGTACAAATGGCAGTAAACCTTCTTAATCAGTGTAAGGATTATAAGTGGGTCCTTGGAAAATTTTCTCTCCTGGAAGGGGTCCAAAAAGTTTGAGAACCCCTGTGCTGGAAGACTGACAGAGCCTTTTCTGAGGCACCAGTCTCAGTTTAAACAAGTGTTGTTTTGCACTTGTACTTAAAGCCTAAAATAGTCTGTAACTCCCATCTTTGACCCATGGTATATTCAAAGGAAATAAGAACAATTTGACACAAAAGACCAATTTCAGCACAGTAAAGTCACATCAGCTTGTGGTCTTCTGTCCCCACCGCCTCCCTTTTTTTTGTGTTTTTCCTGTCTCTGCTTCTCAGCTGCACATTGTCGTTTCCTTTTTCAGGCCATCTCTCAACAAGACTTGGTTTACATGGCCATCCAGATTGCATGTGGAATGAGCTACCTGTCTCGCAGGGAGGTCATACACAAAGACCTCGCCGCCAGGAACTGCGTGTAAGTGTCCATGACCCCGGCTCGACGCCCCCGTCATTTGTTCTAACTTTTTTTTATCTTCTAGGTGATTTGGTTTGGAATATAAAATAAAGACGCTGACTCTTCTCTTTTTTTGTCCCCCGTCTCCTTCTGACAGCATTGACGACAATATGCAAGTGAAGATCACAGACAATGCCCTTGCTCGAGACCTATTTCCCATGGATTACCATTGTCTGGGGGATAATGAGAACCGGCCCGTCCGTTGGATGGCCCTGGAGAGTTTGCTCAACAACGACTTCTCTAGTGCGAGTGACGTGGTGAGTACTAGAGATGCAACACTATGATTAACCTTTCCTGTTCTTGCAACAACAAAAAAAAAGACCAAACAAAATTCAAGGAACACGATACGGAGAATGTGATGCGGGAATTGGCAGCACTTGCATCCAAAGCCATTCTTAGGAGCTTGGTCAAGGTGTCAAGAAGGAAGGAAGTAGTGGTGTGGGTCTTCTTACTTTCCTGTCTCAGGATAGCAGTGGAGACAGTCAGGAAGCTCAACAGATCCTTGGAGACACCGCTCAGACACCGGGCAGAAGTGCCCCACTACCCCTCCACATTCCTCTTATGGTCACACTGCTTCATGGCAACCCCCTCTTCCCTTTCCCCCCCTCTACATTTACTTGACATTACCAACCAGCTAAGCCTTGAGGGGAAGTGCAGTCAAGTACCTGGAGCTGTGTAGCACCATAGTTATGTATATAAACTACTCCATACAGTTATGTCAGTGGTTACGCACGTTGTATACCAAGCTGGACAGGATGACAAAATGATTGTTGATTGGGGAATGTTGGCAGGGGTCTGGGTACCGATGCGGGAATAGGATGTGATTACTGTACATCACCCCCTCCCATAACCGCACCTGCGTCCTCGGTCACTCCCTTCACTTCCTTTTAAAGGCCTGGTGTCACTATTAAAGGTTATGACATGCTGTTTTTAGGTATTCAGCGCCCATAAGTCACTGTCCAGTTAGTACGAGCTGCACAATATATTTCAGATAAGAATGACTATGAATTTTTTCCGGGGTCAACACCTACTGTAAGCGCTGTGACCTTGGATATGGGTTAATAATAAGAGTAACACGAATAGGAAAAGGCTCCTTTTTCTTGTTCCCCTCTGGGAGGACAACAACAGCACACAGGGTGGGCCGCTCGCCGAGCTCAATCCCCCCGCCACGGCCACCCTACTGTTTACTTTCACACTCTCAACAAAAACTTTCAGCAATCATGTATATTCCAAAATAAATATAACAACATCATTTCCTTGAATTGTTTCTGCGGGACATTTTGTGTTTGAATGAAAGTGCAGGCTTTTCCACGCTCTGCATAGAAATGGTGGTTTATCCTGTTTGATTAAAAACGCATTAGAGACGACGGCTCGTGTCGATCGTGTTTAGAAAATGTTGTAAGCGTTAATCACGTGTCTTTCAAAGTGGGCCTTCGGAGTGACGCTGTGGGAACTGATGACTCTGGGTCAGACGCCCTACGTCGACATCGACCCTTTTGAGATGTCGGCCTACCTGAAGGATGGGTACAGAATAGCACAGCCAATCAACTGTCCAGATGAACTGTACGTTACAGAACACACACACACACACACACACACAGATACAAACACTACATTTTCTGATTTTTATTCATTGATTGGTGAGAAAACGGCAGCGTGAAAACGTCCTACCGCAAATGTATTAATAATATTATTAGAATAATTATTAAAATCTTAAGATTAAGAAAGTAATGAAAACAGACGTGATCAGAAGGATTATTAAACAGTGAAAGCACCATTACAAGGGAAAAACTAAATAAATACACAACAAACGTATTAAGGAATTAAAACTAAACAATTTCTTTTCATATTTTTTAGTTTATAAACCTCTGCAGTGCTGCAGCCGTCCTTGTTATTCCAAATTTTCTGCTGTCGGTGACACATCGTGTCATACCGCAGCTGAATGAAAGTAAAACATTAAGCATCTACCAGCGTTGGTTGATGTGAAGCTTATCAGCATCCTGCAAATGTCAAGAAGAAGGAGTCACAGTATTATCATCAACAGGCTATTTCCTTAATATCATGTTTGCAATGAGGCTACCGTCACCTCTTCACTGATGGATAACAAAAGATCTTTCCTGGCTCAGAGCAGGGTCACAGTGGAGGACCAATCATGCACCACATCCTATAATCCTCCCAGGGATTATAGGATGTGGTGCATGATTGATGGTGCCAAAAGTTTTGGCAAAATCCACAAAGGTGTTGTGTAATATCCTCATAACATGACAGCTTTAACTTTATATCTTATTAATTAGTATTTAAACAGAACTCTGGTGCACTAGTTTTAGAATAAGGTTTTGGTTGGTCATAACATTAAATATAATTATACAGAATACCAACAAAAACAAGAGATATTATTCCTCCTTCTACTGTTTTTGGTTCATACTTCATTACACTACTGCTACTAGCTACCCAGCTGTCTAATAACAATTCAAAATGAGCATCATAAAACACTGAAAAAATATGTTTTGTGCCCAATATTTTGTTTTGACAATAATTTTTTATTTGTCATTAAAGTTTTTATTCATTGAAACATACAAAAATATCAAATTAAACTTGAAACATCAACAGACAGTATGTCCAATATATAATATAACAATATATACAAAGGCCTGTGATAAATTAACATCTTTGGAACAACCAAAATAAACATTCAATGATAGAACTTTAAAATTTTCCAAGAGGTACTGTATACAAAAAAAAAAACAGGCCCATGCCCTCTTAAACTTTCCATCTTCGATCATAGCTAACATGTTCGTATAATTTAATTTCTGACTTGTATGGAGGCTGTTCTCTTCCATAATCCGAGGTTGTTTCAAGCAACCATGACCACCCGACCTTTAAGATAAGATAAGATAGACTTTAATGATCCCATACTGGGAAATTCACTTGGCACAGCAGCTCGTACAGGTGGATAAGAAATTACTCATAAGTAGTTAATAATTAAAATAATCAATAATCAAAGAGTCTGACTGCTGTTGGAATGAAGGACCTGTGGTTGCACTCCTTCTTACATGGTGGGAGTAGCAGTCTGTTGATGAAGGAGTTGTTCATGATGGATGTCAGCTTTGCTAACATCCTCCTCTCCTCGGCACACTGACATTTACAAAGATTTGGCTGGCACTACACCATCGCGCAGGAGCGTTCTCATACCATCGTTATCAGCCACGTTGAGCCTCTTCATGTTATTTTTTTTTTTATCTTTGTATATAACGGTGTAAAAAAAAAAAAAAAAAAACTCTAATCAAACAGTCTGCCAAACTTACGTGCAAGATAATTAGCTTGTACGTACAGCTTAAGGCACTGGCTGTGAGTGTCTTTATCATCTGATAAAAGAATTCAATTCAATACTTTCTCCCAAGACAGGTGCACCAGTTGACATTTCCAAATGACATATAACACAAATTCTCCTTTTTCACTCTTTTATGTAGTTTAGAAGGCGTGAAATAAAATGTATGAAATAACTTATACTGAATAAAATTCCCCCTCGCCTCTCTCATCTGTTTCTATTTGATGACATAATTAACCAATGCTCCCCGCTCAGATCACACCCTTTGTCTTTCTGCCAAACGATCCTCCTCTTCTCCTTTTAATTCCACCGAAAAACCCTCCTCGTGAACCTGCAGTCGTGTCAAAAATCCACAAAGATAAGGAAATAATTACCTATTAAATAACAGAACACGGTTTCCTTCTAAATTCAATAGGCGGTGAGGTGATGGCTTCCTTTTGCAAAGTACCGAGAGGTAGCAAAATAAAACATTTAACTGCAGGCATTGATTACGAAATGATTATATCTCACTCAATTTATATCAGCGCTGCACAGGCAGCTCCTGTAAGCTATTACAATGCCCCGAGTTTGATGCCAGCTCGCCACCTTCCTTCTTTTTCCACACACACACACACACACACACACACACACACACACACACACACACACACACACACACACATAAAACACACAACATTATCCTGAAGCTGCTCACAGACAGATATTTAGTTTGACTCTTCTTCCTTCCTGTTTCGCAGGTTTGCAGTGATGGCTTGTTGCTGGGCCCTGGACCCAGAGGAGAGGCCCAAGTTTCAGCAGCTCGTTCAGTGTCTCACAGAGTTCCACGCAGCGTTGGGCGCTTACGTGTGAAAACAAGCTCTTCTTCTTCTTCTTCTTCTTCTTCTTCTCCTTCTTTTACCAAGAACAGCAAGCTGGTGGACACTATTCATAAGGAATACATGTATGAAAATGTGCCTTATCAGATGAACGAGCAGACTTAAGCCTGATGATTTTATTTTGTACAGTTCTTTTTGGAGTTTTTATATAGTTGAATTACCTTTTTACAGCATAGCAAAGTAAAAAAGGATTCTTTTGAATATTGTTTCATATGCTTTGAAAGCGTCTAGCAAATTACGGTGCTCTCCCCCGTCGCCAAGATAAAGAGGGCGGAAACGGAAGCGGAAGACGGTCCTCCTTCTGTACAGCACGTCAACATCTACGGACATTTTTGTGTGCCATCGGACAAATTTTTTTTTTACGGATTTTGAAGACAGTATTTTCTACAGTTTTGTAACTTAGTGACAACAGTGTAAATTGTAGATGTTTTGTGGATGAGAGTAACTCCTACAGCGGGATGATTTAGGTACCAAAGTAGACTTAAGGGCTTCGTTTGTATACGTAACCACGCGTGCTCCAGCGTGCTCCAGCTTGGTACGAGAGGCCTCTTGGAAACCACGTTTGTGTCGATGATTTCCGAGACCTTTTTAACGAACGGTACACTGTTTCCTCTGGATGACACTTAAACTTTCTTCATGGACGAGACGAATGGACGCCATCAGCACCGTAAAGCTACTTATATAAACTTTTAAACAACATCCGGAGTGAATTTTGGACACTATTATTTGCCACCATCTTCTACTTCTTCTTCTTCTTCTTTTGTACATTTTTATTTCCACTATCACAACCTCCAAACAGAATTATCATTATGTTTCTATTTTATAAGCTTGATTGTTCTGCGTCAGAACACAGCCCTTCACAGGATTTTTTTTTTGTTTGTTTGTTTTTTTTGACTGATTTTTGTGAGTAACTAGGACACTAATAATCACTGTGAACACACAAAAACAGCCTTACCAGCTTGGTCTAATCTTATTCTCACACCTTTAACATCTTCGTGATGTGTCTTTTATGGTCACTGCATGTTGAATTAAGGTTGTAAACTGCTTCCCGAATTCGTAGCCACAAATTAAAATGGGATCTTTTCAATACAGATCGTCTACTTCCTCTTTGTTTTTCCATAAACTTATCGGTATCGCAACGCTTGCCGTGCACTTAAAGCAACATCTCTTCTCATTGTTTTCAGGAAGGAACGAACACCAGATAGCACATTAATGTTTGTTTTGAACCACAAAAGCCACAATTGAAGCCAAGTGTTTTGGTACAACAATGTTTTTACTGTTTAGCCTGCAAAGCGCTCAAACCACAGTGATGCCTCTACTGTTCAAACATGCCAAATGTCTTACTTGTTTATAGCAAAAAAAGGACTTCAACTTTTAATACTCAAGTGTTACCAAATACCCATCTTTGTGTACGTAATATAAGAACGCTGTTATGAGTTCTTAACTTTTCTTAATTTCCTTGTTTTGCCTCTTTAAGACTGAAGTTGATGTCACATGAGCACTGCACTTCTTCACGATGTCGTAATGGAAAGTTATGTAAAATCTCATTTGTCCCTAAATGCTTTGCAAAAAAAAAGCAATTATGCTTACGTGCAATCGGTAACGTTTTGGCAGTAATTGCATTCATCCGAAATGTTTTCAAAGATGTTTTGTTCATCTCTACGTGGGTGTAAAGGTCAAATTGAGTATGATGGCGACATTTCTTCACTTATCAGGTGATGCGAAGTCTGTGGGATATTTCGATATAGCGTTTGAAGAAGACGTCCTTTCAAAATCTCATCAGTCATTGTTGACTATCAGTTCATCACCGTCTCTGTCCGTTCTGCACAGTTCTACAATTTCTTCACCGACAACGCATAATAATAGACCATAATGCAATGCAGCCGCAAGACATGTTGAGTATGTTGACATTATCATTACCAGACTGTTGTGTCACAATACTGTAAGTGTTACTGACTTATCTGGACAAGTTTCCAAAGCAGAAACCCAGAGCGTCACCATGGTTTTGAGACAGTTTCTTGGTTTTATTTCATGAACTCATTCAAAGAACTGTAAACCTGCTACTTGGAGCAATACCCTGTTCAGATGTTTAAAACTAGATAGCTTCCAGTGTGGATTCAGCTTGGTATGACTCACATTTGGATCAGCTTAAAGTTTATGGTTTTTTTTAAAATTATTTTGTCCACTGGCCATCTCTCTCATTTTGACCTTTAATGGGCCGAATCATTATGTAATTTTACTGTACTTGGAACACAAACCTCTAAATCTAAATGTTGTCCTATCAAAGATCAACTCGCATTGTTGAGCAACACATTTATATTGGCCAAATAAATGTGTCACAGTCACACTGACTGTCATGAATTATACTGAGAAGTTATTCATTCATGGCAGCCAGTCCCATCAGTGTATGACTAAGATATGTAGTGTAAAAGCACATTGAGTGGACAGACGACTAGAAAGGTGCGATATAAGTACAGTTCATTCACCATAATGTATTAGGATGTCTCATAACAGAATAGAATAGTTTCTCAATGGCTCTTTATACACCGTCACGGTTATGTCTAATGTTTTGTGGTTAGGATATCATACTTGCAATCAGGGCCGTAGATGCTAGCTCATGCTGTCCCGCTGTTACGGCCACTTGGTCAACAAACATGAATACATTTTCAAATAATACTATTTATCTTTCACATTAAAACCCAAGCCACAACCTCCGTAGCTGTGAAGTGAAGCCAACGCAGCAGTGCCAAAACACAGTGCAGTTAGCTAATTTCAGCTCAGTTTGTTAGCCGCAGCTGCAGCTGTTGGGCCTGTGAGTTCAGAGCACTGGGGGAGTGTTAGTGTTTGTACCACAGGCAATTTGGACCACCGGGAAGAAGAAGAGGAGGTTTCCAGACCCAGGACAGTGGGTGAATGCAGATGGGGAATGGAGTGTCGTGCCAGAACTGGAGCTGAACAAGCGTTCAATGTAACCACGCTCAGCAGCCTTTTGCAGCCCTTTCAGCTGGGCTTCTTGCTGTTGGACTTATTGTATTAGCTAGTTGCTTTGTCTTGTGTTGTTGCACTAACGCAAAATTATAGCGAAGTAATAAAATAATACACATGTACAATGGTCTATGTTTACGAAACTGGTGACATTTCTGCATGGTGCTGCTTTAAGATTTAAAGTTATGCACAGTTAACAGCTTGGAAGCTTTGATTGACAGGTGAGTGCTGTTTACAGGTGACTTGTTTGAGCACCCATGATTCATTCAGCCCACTTTAGGTCCACAGATGAGCCTAAAGTCTTAGCTCATTATTGTCTTTAAGTCTTAAATTGCCAAACAAACAAACAAACAAACAGTTCCAGTCATCTGGAGCAGGTTAACACATAGTTAAGGTAAATAACTGACCTCCAACGTTGACTAAATTTGAAAGAGTTCCTTCATTAGATGTACTTTTGTCTCGCAGCGTGCCCTCTCTGCTCATTAGCTTCAGGCACAAACAGCTCAGAGAGCCGCATACCGTAATTAATGAAGCATTAAGCCCGTCTGAACTACGGGAGAACAAAGCAGGGCTTCACCGGAGGGATGGCCACTTTGATATTTCAACGAAAAGCTTTAAAATGTGACTCATAACGTGTAGTTATTATCCACAATATCATCATTGACACGTTTGGTCACGCTTCCCACAGGTGAGTGTTACGCACAACGCTTACGCATGACTCAGCCAATCAGCGCAGGACTGTCTGTTCTCAATTCACAACTTTCAAAACATTTACGCGTGGAGCTGTGGGCTGAGTCCAATTACATCACCGACAGTCACAGTTATAAAAAAAAAAAAAGAGAGAGATCACCGGAGGGAAAAGACAAAGACAAACCTCAGACACACACACCTCGGGAGGCAGATCTGAGCCGAGCACTGCGTGAAGACGAGCTCCAACTAATGGACTTACATTCCTCTAAAAACATGAAGAGACCAGGAGCCTTCAAATGCAACATAAAGGTACAGACACACACCGCACAGACATCATTACAGTTTTAACCTGCTGCCGCACTTGTTCCCTTATTGTTTATGTAACCATTTGATTTATTTTTGGCAGATTACATAACGTTACACAGATAATAACACTGAAGTTAACTTCTTTTTTTCGGAGTGTTTCCTGTGTAGTCTTGCCCAAAGGTGTACATATCTTCACCTTAGGTAAACAAGTTCTCAGTCATAATGTCGGTGTTGTGCCCTGCAGCTGTAAAAAGAGCCAAATCCAGATTTATTGCACATTTTAGTCGACTTAACATAGCTTAGAGGAAGGTTTTTACTATGCATAGCTTTGTTTTCACTAGTGTATAATCACCTAAAAATAAGAATTGTTATGTTTTTGTTATCTTTGAATACTAGTGAAGAAGAACACTCTTTTATCTGTGTTATACTCTGATTAATACCTAAGTTATACTCTGATTAATACCTGAGTTGTACTCTGACTAATACCTGAGTTGTGCTGTTATACTCACCTGTTTCCGCTGAGTTTCTGTCATATATCCATATCACTCCCTGTGTTCTGCCACATAAAACACGTGAGCTTAAGTATATTTTGTATTTGTGCAGAGGTTAGTCCTATACTGTATAGTTATCTGTTACCTCAAACTGGTCAGAGAAGTTCAAATGTTCAGCTATTTTACTACTCAAACACCAAAAAAAAAAAAAAAAATTAGGTTTATGCAAAATTGAAAAAAATTAATTAATTTCCAGAGCGGCAACTAACTTTTATTTGTCGCCATCGATGAATCTGCTTGTTATTTTCATAATCTGATCTGTGAAACATCAGAAATGGCTGAAAAATGTCAAATATTTTAGAGCTTCAAAGTGAAATGATCAAATCTGTCTAAAACCCACAAATATTCAGTTTCATATAACACCAATCAAGCAGGAAATTGCCTCTGATTGTCAAATGTTTCTGACTTTTATTTCTATATTGTCAAAATGGTTAAATCAACTAATCACTGCACCTCTAGGGATGTAATTCTGCCTCAGATGGATTTTGATAGAGGGAAATGTTTGTTCTTCTGTCATTAATTACATCTGCGAGTCATTTTTGACAGATGTTGTTATGTGTTTGGCAGCTGTGTCCAGTTCAAAGTTTAGTATATTTTCTGGCTTCAGTATTAACCGCTTCACTGAACTCTGACCAGAGTGAGTAATGTTAACCCACACCGTGTCTGCCAAAAGTTGTACTTCACTGATGGCAACAATGGAAAAAGAAACTAAAAAGAGTTTGTCCCAGGCTCTGTGAGTAAGAATGAGGCCAAAGTCCATGTAGCTTGCAGCAAAACTCAACGAGAAATGACATGTCCTCGTCACAACGTGGTGTTGTTGTGTTGTGTAAGTGAAGTGTGACTAAGACGCCTATAGTCTGAGAGTTTGGAGAAGACGGTGACAGGCGTAAATAAGTGAAGCAACTTTAAAATCCCCAGAAGGTGATGGTTTATTTGAAAACATCAGTTTGTTCACACAAACTGTGGTAGGTCCAGCTTCTGCAAATCCCCTCTTGTTTATCACTTGAAGTTCTTCACTTTAAAGGCCCAAAACCGAGATGTACAAATACAGATAGGCAGGAGCGTGACACAGTATGGCTCATCCCAAAAGACATCACATTATTCATTTTGAGAGTTCACAGTAGACTTGCACCCATCCCTGCACAGTGTGGACGTACCTGAAGTTCAAAGCTATGTAACGGTGTATTTAGATAATGGGAGTAGTTCAGGATGAAAGCAGCGTGTGATGGTGTCAGTGAGCTGCTTCTTTCTTACAGCGCTGAGAAGTGGAAGCAGAGCAGTATCTTTTAAATTGTGTTGTGTCAAACTGATGCCAGAACTGGAGAGCTTGATTACTGTTGACCTCCAATTGCAACAAAAGAGTAAAAAAAATGGCAGAGTTCACATGAAACCAAATCACTTTGCACTCGACAACACTTTCACACAGAGCGGTCACGTTCATCCGTCTTTTCTTGACACTAGTACACACTGTACAGCACTTTGCTCTCTTTTTGCTCACTTTTCATCTGGACATTCTGTTTGTTTTTTTTTCACAACTTTGAACTTATCTACTGTGGGCTACACCTACTCTGAAAACCAGGCTACAGCATCAAATTCTCTTTAAGGATATCTCGAGCCAAGTTTCTGCTCAGTGGCATGGCATGTTTGCGTCCTGAACTGCAGGACGAGGAATGTTTGAAAGCTCGATTCTCTTCACACCTCAGTGCACCTGAGGACTTGCCTCAGGTTTGTGCCTGCATCGTGGGGTTAAATGCAATACATTTATTTTGCAGAGAGTTAGATAAGAGAGGATTGATACCACGCTCATATTTCTCCATACAATACAGTAATAGGCTGCCGCTATTAGCTTAGCAAATACTCGAAAAAAGCACCTCTAAAGCTCACTAGTTAACATGTTATATCTTGTTTATTCAATCCGTACAAAAAAAACCACATGTTAAAACAACAGGTTGTGGTTGTGGAGGGGGTTATCTGCCAGACGACAAGACTCCAGGAAGTCAATGCTCTCAGCCAAGAAATAGTCCAACACATGACCCCCCAGTAAAACCATTAGATTTTTACACTTCAGGTTTTTGTACTGATTAAACTGGCGATATATAAAATGATCAATGGTAGTTAGAGGTGTTTGTAGCCTGGATTTCATACCTTCAGACTTAGCCAAGCTAACTGTTTCTACCTCTTTAAAGACGCAGCCTGTGAAGTGAAGCCAATGTCAAGTGCCAAAAACTGCAGATCCTCGAATGGCGACTTGGGGCTGGCTACAGAACGAGTCAATCTCCGTATTACAATGTCCAACTTCACAGCAGAAATAAACATGTTTACAGCCTGGTACAAAAAACTGTTTTGGTCTCCATAGCTAATTTCCCCGTTTGTGTCAACTGTACTGAGGGTGAATTTTCTATAAAACTCAGCCATTTAAATTATATTAAGGCTTTAAGTTATGAATTATTAACAGCCACCACACTCTGAGCTTCACAACGGCTCTTCAGAAACCTGTGGGCGATGTCACAGATACAACGTCCATGTTTTGTGCTGGCCATGTTTCAAGACTTTTCGGCTAAACGAAGCGTCTGCTTGCTGTAGCCCTACGGTTCTCCTAGTTAAACATTTGAAAAGCTCTGTCTGGAGCCAGTGTTTGGTTTGTCCATTCTGGACTACTGTAGAAACATGGCCGTGCAACACGGCAGACTCATTGGAAGAGGACCTGTGGCATCTGTAGATATAAAAGGCTCATTTAGGGTGACAGAAACATAACGATTCTTATTTTCAGGTGATTATACACCAATAAAAACATACATATGAATGTTATATTAAATTTCTGCCACATTCTATAAATACAGCCCCATAAATCTGACTCACTGGACCTTTTAAATTAATAAATATGCTCCTTTGATCATGATGCCATTGTGTAGCAAATCTTTTTAATGTTTGTTTCACAATGAAGGGAGGTGATTTTGTGCCTTTCTCTCAAGCATCCTGGGAGACTTGACATTTTTTCACCAAGTAGGTCAGACATTTTTTATAACAAAGTAAGAAAAAAACAAAACAATTTAACCATGGAAATCCATGGCTATCGAGTGTCTTAGCTACAAAATGCATGTCCCTGAAATAAAAGCATTTTGAAATTCAACTGTGAACTTCCCTCAATTCTTCCCCTCACAGCAGGGTTGAAAGCTGGGACAATAACGTCCACACAGTCAGGGCTGAAAAAGGATAAATATGTATACATAAAAAACAGAGAATCCAACTCTGCACAACCACTTTCCTGCCGAAGGACATCAAATAAGCTTAAATAACTTGTATTAACAGTGCGGATAGGTAATAAATTCTGCATTTTTACAGTGTGCCGTGTTCAGCACTAATTGTATTGCTCACAATTTATAATATAAATATCTTATCAAAGCTTCGACATTCCTTCATCATGAAAAATAGCAGCATAGTGAAATTGCACTTTAATGGATTAGGTGTTATGAAAACTGTTGTGTTTCCAGTGTTAAAGCCAAATTGGCAGAAAGCCAGAGACTTTGAAACATGATATTTGTATCAAGGGTTGTCTGCAATAAAAATATTAATCAAAAAGCTAAAGTGGATTTTAAGTTGACCTGAAGCTGCGGTTAAAGAAACTGTTGCAAAATGCTAACTTTTTTTTTGTTCAAATCTCAAACAAAAGAAGCTCTTTGCCTGCCAGAAAAGTCATGTCGAATAATTTAGATAACTGAAGCTCATTCGACACAAAATGAGGATGAGTTATTAGTCACAGTGTAAAAGCATCTATTGTGTGCCCTAACAAGCCATAAAGCCAAGCTTTAATAGCAGCATTAACTGTTCTGGGCCAAAAAGTTTATTCTCCCTCAGCTGACCTAGCAGCTGGTAAACAATCTGAAAGCTTGGATTTATCACTGTTTTCATAGCAAATTCACTTCTAATCTCAACACGTATCTTCGGCGTCATTCGTGCATTCAAGGCGCCCTGGGCAAATAAAAACTACATGCAAGGTTCAGATGAGTGTCAGTGAACGCCTCCTCACACACAGTCAGGCTGGTGTGGTTGGCAATAATATTTCCAGTCAACCACATGTGTCATTATTCTTTTAAAGATGTGCTGTTTAGTTCCTCAGAAAAACAGAGGAACTAATGTTTTGTCGGAATATTGCTAAATCACCCTCAGAAACCAGAGATGGAAAGTAACTAAGTATTCGATTTAGTAATGTGGAGGTGAAACGTGACAGACTCCGTCAGCCAGGATTTTACACCTTCATACCTTCAGACTTCAGGCTAAGCTAACCATCTACTTGCTGTAGGCTCTTTTGAAGGTAATAAAACCATAATGATTCTTATTTTCAGGTGATTACGTACAAATGAAAACAACGTTAGAAATATTATATTCCACTGATGTCATATTCTGTAAATATCCTACACACTGGACCTTTAAAGCTGCTTTAATCAGTATTCTATATCAATAATGGATCAAATGACATAATGCGTAATGTGAAAGGTCTCTGCAGTTCCTTTCAGCTCTAGAGAGCGTTTTAACATCTTTCAGCTCATTGTTTTGGTTTTATGGTCCTATCAGCATTGTTTCCAGCAGCAGCAGGTCAATGTTTCCAATGAAAAAGCTCTAAAAAAAAAAAATAAAGGCAGAGAGACCAAGTTAGCAACTATCTGCTGATAAAAGTGTAGCTTTATCAGCCACATAACCAGACATTTTCCTCAGGATTTTGGTGGAGACCAAAACAGAGCATGCTACAGTTTACAGTCTACTGGATGTGTAAATACTGTTTTATGGTGCGTGTTTAATCCGTACAAAAACTAAAGTGTAGGAATAATTCTATCTAATTTATGCTAGGTTATGTGCCAGGCAACAGCTCAGGGCTAAGAAAAGTCTGGCACATAAACTTTTATTTGCAGGGATTAAGCAAAGTGTTGATATGCTAACTGTAGCGCTGTAATCCTCTAATCTATTTCCTAAAATGTTGAACTATTCCTTTAAATGTTACGACGGCATTCAGATTGATGAAAGCTTCAGAACAGCCTGTTTAGGAAAACAAAACTTTAAGACTTGGACTTGATTTGGGATCTAACTCTGGACTTCATCACACTTTCTCACAGTTGTAGTTACTAGTTACTTTGCAGTTTTAGCAGTTCATACAAAACATATGACCACTCCCATCTCAACCAAATACAACCTTAAAATCTTGTTGATAAATCAGTAATAATGATCCGCTGTGTATAATGATTAACACTCTCATACGTCAGTACATTGTTTATGATATTTTTGTGAACATTTCTAATGCAAGAATTCTCCCTCTTCTACAATATTTATGTTTTTTATCGCTACATTGCCTCATTTTCCACCTCATTCAGTCCATCAGTTTTTCAGACGTACATTTTAGTCCATAAAATGTTTCATGTCGTCCCTGAAAGCCTGATGTGTCGGTACTTGCACCTCGTACCATGCAGTTTGTGAAACAGCTGTTTGTTTTTTCCCATTGTCCTCACTGCATTTCACTGCACAGATAATAGTTCTTGTCTGATGCTAAAGTATGCGCACTACATTGGGTGAACTTAACGTCACTGCAGCGCGTTCCCGAAGATGAAAAACAGTGGAAGGTTGTGTTTAACACAAATCCTCCGGTACTTTTCCGAGACATCAAATTGGTCTCTTTTCCTTGGAACAATTCAGACTTCTCAGGATGAGAATACGAGTCTGTTCTGCCTCCATGTGAGTGCAGCCAAATATCACTTGAAGCTGAAAATGACTCAAAAGTCAAAGTTAACATTTATGAGTAGAAGCTGTTTTAACTCTTGAGCTTTTGTCACGGTATACTGGACATTCAGGATATGTATTAACTCTTTCCATACATTTCTGTCCTGCCTATCTGCATCTTTCACATGTCAGTATTTCTGTTTCAAATAACTCAGAGACTCAACCGTCCTGTATTGTCTGTCTGTCCTAGCTGTTCGTGCTGTGCCACGGCTTCCTGCAGTTCTCCCAGCTGCTGTACACCGCTTACTTCAAGAGCATCATCACCACAATCGAGCGACGCTACGGCCTCAGCAGCTACTCCTCAGGAACCATTTCCTCTCTCAACGAGGTAGAAGCCAACAATAACACACCCTCACACTGGTCTGAGATCGTGATAGATTTATTTCAAGGCTACCGATGACAAAGGAGGAATTGGAGAACAGGCAGCATATCATAATCACACTTCCTGAATTCATGCCAGACTCAAGTATTTTGGAACAGTTTTCTGACAGATAAGAATAACAGAAGAATGTACTGTAGGTACTCTGTGTTTTTATTTCTCAATTAGGATTTAAATGCAGCACACAGATACATATTTTCCAGCTTTTAAACAGTCATCAGTGACCTTTTCAAATTCTTTCGCTACTCAGATTCTCTCAGGATTTGGATATGAGTTAAAATGTGATTTTATGAGCTCTAATTTGATTTTTGTGACCAAACAAAGCCTGAAAAGTTTCACATCTCCTCTTAGTGTGGTCATTTAAAGCTGCTATAAAAGATATTTTTATATTATTAATGTTTTGAACTCACAGATAATTACCTCTCACCTCTGCATCTTAATACTACAGAGATTTTCAGCTCATTAGTCATTGTTTGGTTTTTATGACCCGCTGCTTTAATATTTGATTCACTCTCATTAAACTCGCTTCCAGATTCAGCCACTTTTTCAATTTTTTGAGAAAATACTCCTCTAACAAACCCTGACACAACCTGCCCAGCCCCAAACATTAAAAAAGTTTGTTTAGCAGGTGAACGTAGGGGAGCATTTAGCAGCTAAAGAGCCAGACATTTATAATGATAATAAACTTTATTTGTGTAGCGCCTTTCAAAACACAGTTACAAAGTGCTTTACAATAAGTTCTAAACAATAAATGAGTAAAAATTCAAATAAAATGTGACATAAACCATAAAAAGATCAGCTAAAAGCACTGACTGCAAAGGCTCTGGACCGAGGAACAGCCAAGAATAGCGCACCAGAGCAAGAAGGCACGTAGGGCTTTAAAAGAACACAGGACGGGGCCTCTAAGGGCTTCATAAGCAATCAATAAAATCTTAAACATTAACTCTGCATTCTACCGGTAGCCAGTGTAAGGAAGAGTTTTGGATGAGCTGGAGACGAGATTTCTTCCACGAGATGATGAAAAGCAAAACAGAGCAACGAGAACAGTAAATATTGAACTCACATTAATCAGGTGGACAGACATATGACAAAGTTTTAATGCTAATGTTGCTAATAAGCAAACACTTTTGCCAAATCAACTGAAAACGTGTCAATTTGGTGTTTACAGCTTGTTTCTACTGCCCCCATGTGGCCATTAGTTCAGTTAACGTAGCTTTAAATTCTTGAGATTCTTTCTGCTGCAGTTCTTAAGCCTTATTTCTGAACTGTGTCTGTGTTGTGTGCAACAGCACTAAATTTGGATTGCATTGCAACTGTGGTTCACTTCCATATTTGGATTTGAGAGTGCATTACTAATGTTGGAAAACTGAGACCTACAACTCAATGCACAAAATGTGATTGGAAGAGTGTAACGAGTGTAATTTGTTTAAAACATGTGTGTGTCTCTGTCTCTTAGGTCAGTAACAGCCTGCTGATAGTGTTCGTGAGCTACTTTGGAAATCGGGTTCATCGCCCTCGCATCATTGGAATCGGTGGACTACTGATGGCTGTCAGTGCCACGATCCTGACCTTACCTCACTTCGTATCCCAGCGCTATGAATACGACTCCGTTTTGCACAGTAAGACCTAAATACGCTGCTTCTCTGTCTCCACTTGCAGCGCTGTGACAGCTAATGTGATTCAGTCCAGAGCAGGGAGACTCATGAATGTACAAATATGTCAATGCAATTTATGAGACTTTACTTTAGGGTTCTTCTAGGACACTGTGGCATCTTCTCAGCAGAGGCTCCGCAGCGCTCCAGTCAAACAAGTGTCTGCTCTTTGGCTTTCTGTACTCTGCAACAAATGGTGTACTGAGAGAGCCTTTCCTGTTGAACTTTTGCATAAAACAGAGGGAAATTCATAATCTTTATGCACTCGCTGAAAGCTAAGGAGATTAGAGTTACCTCCAGGGCATTTAATTTGTAATAACAATCTCCCTCTTCCCTCTTTTATTTTGCCCCCACTCAAAGTACTTTGGCATCGAACAGAGTGTCAGTGAAGGGCCAGAGAAGCTCCAGGAAATTAAAAAAGTAAAGTAGTTGGACATCTGCAACCAATAGCTTATCCCCCTCATCCCTCTTCTCCTCTCCTCTCTGTCTGTGTGTCATCACCTGCTGCGATCCAGATCGCCATGACATTTGCAACCTTCACGGGAACACGAGCGAACCGGACTGCGGCCGAGGCGACACCGTGCGTCTGACGGACACTAACAAGCTGTGGGTGTTCATGGCCATCGCTCAGCTGCTCTTCGGTGTGGGCTCGGTGCCCATCCAGCCGTTTGGGATTTCCTACATTGATGATTTTGCTGGACCTGGAAACTCCCCTCTTTACATAGGTGAACGGCCTATAGTTCAGACTGATTTGTTCAGATAACACAAGCTGAAGTTCATGGTGCTGTCCTGGCTGCAGTTTTTGAAAAGCTCAAGTGTGAACATGACCCTGAAATTATGAGGTTAGATGAGATTTAGGTTTAAAGGTTTCACATCCCAGATGACAAGACGGTTATGCAATAAAGTTCTTTTTCATTAGTCAAAATAACAGATATCCTTTATGTACTCTATATAATATATAAATATCTAGACTTATAAGATACACAGGCACAGAAAACGCACACATAGATGATACTGATTTCAGAGGTAGATCCTCTTCTTTCGTCATATTTTTGGGCAGTGATAGCTTGTCAAAGAACATTGCCACATAAATAACCAATTTGTGAAAACGATTTCGCAAAAACAAGTCACAAAGCAGCTCCTCAATTCTTAGGAAACTCTGCCTCACAGCTGCTTTATCATTCACAGCCATCCTGTTTGCTGTATCTGTATTCGGGCCCGCCGTTGGCTACCTGCTGGGAGCCGTCGTGCTGCGAATCTATGTGGACGTGGACAAAACTGGTTTAGGTGAATGATGAAGCGTCGCAAAGTTATTTAACACACAGGTTAAAGCAGGAAAGATGGCTCACTGTTGGATCTGCTGTTTCCTGCAGGAGGTGAACAGGAGCTGAGACAAGGTGATCCTCGCTGGGTCGGCGCTTGGTGGATAGGCCTGCTCATCACCACCGGCTGCCTCGTCCTCACCTCCATCCCTTACTTCTTCTTCCCTCGCAGAATGTCCTCAGAAGATACTGTAAGGCACACACAGAGATGATGTTTTATGACTAAACATTCACTGAATGTATCTTGTGGATCGTGTAAAAAGCAAAGTACATCCCTCATGTTTTACTGACACCTACTGGCTTTAGGTTAGAAATGCGTTTTACTTTTCCTCTTCTGGCTTTTCACCATCTTGAAGGTACAAAACAAGTTTTCTCAGTGTTAACATATAACTCCACATTATAACTGAGATATCATTGCACTGAACACATTTCAGTTCCCAAGAACTGATTCGTACTTTTGGTTGTATTTTAATCATTCTGCAGAAAATGAGTCATAGATAAGATGAAGTCAGACCCCCTCCCACATGTCTGTGAAACCAGGTTTTGGCTCTTTCAGCTTTGCCCGGCACATGGCCTGGTAAAAATATGCAGTTGATGAGGATGTAAATGTCTCTAATTTGAACAAGTTGATACAAATTTTAAGGAAAGACACATTTCCCAATCGGGGGTATTTGTTATCAGAGTTTGTTTGTTTGTTTTTACTCAGAGTACATGTCGACTAGTTAACATGCTAGTGAGCTGGCAGAAAAGTCGAAATAAGCTCAAAGTAATGGATAAATGGTCGAAAGATTCAGCTTATGTCACTCCAAGTAGTCGTAGGAATCCAAACTTGAACTAACAAATCACAATCTATTTTTATTGTATTAAAAAGTATATTATTATTTTAAAAATATTATTACAAATGTTCTAAATCAGTTGAATGTTAATGGAGATCATCTGACAGCTATGTGGGGGTTTACATTAGACAAAAACGGTTGTAAAGCACTGATATACATGAGACATTTTGTATGTAAAATGTTTGGTTTCTTGTAAAACACACGTTAAGACTTGTGTGTGTGTGTTTCAGCATGAAAAAAGCCACAATAAGAGAAACAAAAACTCCTCCAAGAAATCCTCCTTTATGCTGTTTGACAGCTGCGGGTGATTTTGAATGCATGAACACTGTGGAGCGTTTGCACAGAGCTGTCAGTTTAGTCTAATGTTCCCACATCACATGAATGCAGCATAAAGAGAAAAGGGGCTTGTTGTCAGGAGAAAAAAGAAAAAGACAAAAGAAAGATTTGAAGTTTTAATTTAACGTCTTCCAAGTAAGAACAGGGCTGATGTGTCTTGCAGCTGTATTACATAAAAACACTCCTGTAACAGTTTACACTGCATCTTATTTTGCAGGTAATTGTAAGTGAAAATGACATGGAGGACGACTTCAAGAAGCCAGATGTGTCTTTACTTGACTTCCTGAAAAGTAAGTTGGTTATATTCACCTGATTGTCTCATAAACTGTCTCAACACATCTTGTTAACACGTCCTGTAACAGATGAGTTATCTCCCGTAATCAGTGTGTGTGTGTATGTGATCAGTGTTTCCCAGGATGTTTGTCCACCTCCTGCTGAGCCCTCTCTTCTTGATGCTGGTCCTGGCCCAGTGCTGCTTCTCCTCAGTGATCGCAGGTCTCTCCACGTTCCTGAACAAGTTTCTGGAGCGACAGTACAGCGCTTCGCCCGCCTACAGCAGCCTGCTAGTGGGTAAGTACTGTAGGAGTTCAAATATAAAAGATGGAGGCTACAGGAAAAGATCCTCCAAACCCTGATTCCAAAAAAGTTAATAATCATTTCCAACTGATATTCAATTAAATACAGCACAAAGACAAGATATTTAATGTTCAAGCTGATAAAAAAAACACCTGTTTGAAACATTTCACAGGTAAACAATCCCAAATTTTCATGTATTTATATAGTATATATATAGTATAGTAATAAAGTGTTGTAGTACTCAAGATCGGTTTTCTCGTCCCTGAATCGACCGCATTTTTACTCTTGTCTTGTCTCGACCTCAGACAAAGAGGACTCTGGGTTTTAGTTGCAGACAGGTCAAATCCCACGACTGCGAGGATATTTAATGGAAACTCTGGAGTGAGTCAGCCCACTTGCACCGTGGCCACTTTCCACTTTTTTACTGTCGTTCTTCCATAGACGGAAATGTTATTTGGCTTTGCTTCCTTTAAGTTTGCCCCTTTGCAATATTAATGTACAGACTGCACGTGGCTCTTGTGTCAGCAAACAAATAAAATGCCACATGATGTCTAGGAAACCCCTTTGGACATCTTAATATCAATAATTAAGATTCTTACTTGTTTATGGTTCCCAGGCGCTGTGAATCTACCAGCAGTAGCGGTGGGGATGCTGATCGGTGGAGTCATCATGAAAAAGGCAGGCCTGTCTCTGAAGACCATCCCACGCTTCTCTGTGGTCATGCTGACCACCTCCACCCTTCTCTGTATCCCCCTCTTCTTCATGGGCTGTCCCACACAGAAAGTCTCCGAGGTCAATCATTACCAGATCGTACAGTATGGGTGAGTGAGAAGAGCGCGTCTGTCTAATGTATGCACACATCTAGCCTAGCTAGTTGCTGAGATACAATTAAATCAAGAAACAGCCTGTTTTAGAGTACATTGTAGCCCCCAAGCTGCACAATTTCCTACAAGCTCAGTAATGTTTTTAAAGTCAATGCAGGAAATTATTGGTATTTGAGCATTTTGTTGTGCACTATAACAAAATGAGTGAGTGGATCTTCCAACAATACTTGACAACAGAACTCCTGTTTCTGAAATATGAGTGTGTTTTTATTCACAAATCATCAAATCTGTATGTACTGTGCATACACATACACAGGGAGTAGACGGGGCACTATACAGTACAATCTCATTCCTTTGTTAACTTTTGCCTTCATGAATATGTAAATTATAGGCTACATTGGCCAAGAAGTGGACCAATCTTACGTGTCAACTACAAACTACATTTCCAACCAACTGCTTGTGTCAGTATTTTGAAATCTGCCTTGTTGACATCCATGTTTGCGATCTAGTAGTCTTCTTCTCTGCCTTTTATTATGTTTCTTGGCATCTTACAATGAAACTGGTAACAGGAAAGTGTATTGTATGAGTGTATGCAAACAAATCAGCGGCTTGCTTATAAAAACGTTGCTCTTTAGCACTACTAGTGGTCAGAAACTCCATAGGGTATCTTTAAAAGATCCGACAGCAAGATGCTAATAGATCATAATTGTTGTTTTTGGAATTTCATTTCATTATTTATTACAGTTCATTACTGTGCAGAGTTTAAGCTTTCAGTTTTCTTTATGATTTAATATGTGTGTATATTATATCTAAAACACACAAACAACACAAAGCAACCTTTATGTCCTTATCACAGCGACTACTTGCAGGCACAAAGTACCCAGATGTAGTTAAGTCAAAAGCAAACACAGTTCTGAACTTGTTTTTATGTTTCTCTCCTCCATTTACAGGTCTTTACCATTGTGCTACTCCAACTGCTCCTGCCCTGCCAATGCCTTCAACCCCGTCTGTGGCTCCGACGGTGTCGAGTATATTTCTCCTTGCCATGCGGGCTGCACCAACTTCACCATAGACCCCAACAACACACACAGAGTTCAGGTCAGTGGCTCCTCTAAGCGCCTGGTCATGGTTTCCTTCCCACATTATAAACATGAGAGTGGTATTGATCTTCTCATCTAACACGCCAAGGACAGATGACGAGCTCTGAACCGAGCCGTCAGTGCTAGATTTCCATTAGCCTTCAATCTAATTTTCAATAGAAAATTATAATTATAAAATAGCTCTGACTGTGCCAATGTCTGACTTATTACAGTGTAGCAGTCGATGTTTATTGTGTAAGCTAGTTTCTGAGAAAAAGTTTATTCATTATTTTTTGTAAATATGTGGTTTTCATCGGACAGCAACAATTTAATAAATCACATGCTTGTGATTAGGAGTTGAATAAACAAAGCTTCTTTTTATCTGGGGAGTATTTGTGCAACACTAGAATATGATTGCACAATAAATCATCAACAGTAATCAGTGAAATTACCTGATACAGAGTGATCATGTAAGATAGGAACGCTTGATGCATTTATGGAAGAGAAAAAAAATAAATACATGACATCTGAGACGAGGAAGTTTGTTTTCAAAGCAGAGAAAAGTCTTCAAAACTTATAATAACAGTAATTACCAGATACAATTTTCTTCTTTAATTTTGTTTAATTTTCTCAGTGTGGGATGAAGGAATGAGCATTTGGTTCTTGTCCCAGCACAGGATCTGTGAATTAGCCTGTAATTAACCTTTAACTGTGTACTCGGGGGGGCTGAGCACTGCAGGGAATGCATAATGCATATAAAATACCATTAAGATGCATTGAGTGTTTTTAAATCTGCTCTTCAGGGGGTAAACCTGATCTTTAAAAAGTAGATACTTGGAACAGGAAGTGACTTTGGACTTGCCTTGGAGCTGCTTCTTTGATTTGAGACACACATTAGATCACAGCATCTTGGCTCAGTGTTCCAGTATTTAAACTTTGTGACTTATCAGCCATATGGTCATTTAAATAATAACATGTTGGAGTCTCAGTACCCCGAAATAATACACCATTTGCAGATTCGCAGACTGCTCTGACTGGTAACAGGACACAAGTGGCTCGCAATCAATGTCCCATCAATACTTATTAGTCACAGAGCACATACGAGTGGTTTAAACGTCAGTATTTAAACGTCACAGCTTGTGAATAATCTTCCAGTGGGTGGATTGTGTGACTGCTAATAGAGTATTAGTCAGTTTGACACAGCATGTAAGCCTGCTGTGTAATACTGAAGCAGACAGTGATGGCTGCTGTACAGCTAGTTTAATGCATTAATCCCAGGAAATCACTGAAGAATTATTTTCTCTATCTTGTGGACTCCGATGTCCTTTTACATTCAAAAGACATTTCTATATTTTAATAAACCAGCAGGAAATTATATTTTATTGCTTGAGGGGAAATAATCAATTTTAAACATAAACCGTGAAGGACACTTTCACTTCTGTTGACGTTGTTTCAATGTTTCAGGTCTTCTTGTACATAATTACAAATTATTTCTATTTACTTTTGACATGTAAGCCACTTGTATCTTGTCTTGTATCTTGATGTAATCATCCATGTTTCAAATGAGACACGTGTCCTTTCCACGTTTTGGGGGAAAAGATAATATTAGCTTGCTTGTTTTGTCCCTTTAAAGGCATCTAAGATGAGATAAGATAGACTTTATTGATCCCACACTGGGGAAATTCACTTGTTACAGCAGGCCACAATACACAAGGTAGATAAGAAATGACTCATAAATCAAAAATAAAAATCAAGATATACTATAAATAGAAAATAAAAGTTATATACACTATATACATCGTCTATGGATACGCATGATATCATATAAAGGAAATATTGACACAAAAAGATGGGTGGGATTTTAGAAAGAGTACAGCAGGAGATAATTACACAATAAATATAATTTCACAGGGAAAGATAATTGCTTAGCGTAGTTAGTAAGATATAAAAATAATTGCACAGGATAGCAAGTATAATTTGCACAGCAGAAACTTAATTGTACAGCGTATAACACTTGTGTTTCTCTCTTTCTACATATAGTTATATACCAACTGTAGGTGCATATCTGGGAGCCAGAGTCATGCCAGTCCAACTTCCTGTCCAAACAGCTGCACACATTTTCTTCTCCCTGTCATACTTGTCATCTCTCTGGCGTCACTGATCGCCTGCCTCACTCACAACCCCATGTACATGATGGTGCTCAGGTGAGGAAAGATCATGATGACTCTATATTCTTATTAGTTTGTTATAAAGTTTAAAAGTACCAATGTATATGAACCAAGGGTTTTATTCAGTGATCTCATCATATGACACAACAAATGTATCAGGTAATCCCTGTCACTGTTGTATTTGCCGGTTTTTAATCTTCTGATTTCTTTTCCCGTTCTTTTCAGATCTGTTCCCTCTGAAGAGAAGTCATTCGCTATAGGAATTCAATTTTTAATGATGAGAGTATTAGGTAAGTTAGAACAAACACTGTTTGTGTGTAGTGCTATACTCATATGAATTATTGTATCAATGACACATTTCCTTTTAAGTGCTCAGATGCCAAAATATCCTTTTAGCTCACTGTCATTATGAAGCTCAAAAAAGTTCAGGATTGTATGGAGTCCCAGAGTGTCCAATATTAAATGGACATTGTGAAATAAATAATCCCATGAATACATAATGTGAAATCTAAAAATAATCAATAAACTGTGTACTAATTTAAGAAATGTTTAAAACTCAACTCAATATTAAGAATTGTTATTTCATCATTCTTTATTTAATTATTTTAGTAACAGGTTTGTTTCGCTTAATTTATATTTGTTACAGAATTACAGACATATAACAAAATAAAATGTGAAATGAAATAAAAGTGTCAATGAAAACATGCTATTTTAAATTAAAAACAGACTTCAGAAGTAAAAATATCTGTATAATTTTATTGATAACACAGTGTAAAACTGTTGTATTAAAGTGTTAAATCAGTAGTACTGTAAAATACTAAAATGTACTACTGGATGTAACATGTAATCCCCTCTATGCAGATTTAAGGAAATAAAAATATCCACAATGAATTAAAAAAAATAAAAACCACTTCAAAAAAATATTTTTATTAAAATTATAAAAGTTATAAAAGTTAATCTTTCTTCATTTAATATTGCACACTTAAGGACTCCATACAGTTTCAAATTTCCTCCGAGCTCACTGGGATGTAGGGCTGCTATTCAGTGCTACAACAAAATTCGGGAGTGTAATTAAAACCGAGCGTTCCATTCATCTGTAATATTTTAGTGTTTTATCATAGATTTTTTTGGATTGCCCTCTAGTGGTTCTAGCTCAGCCACATTGGGATTGAAGTGTGTTCACCCTGAACACACTCTGTTTCTTTCTCCCTCACAGCCTGGCTACCCGCCCCCGCTCTCTTCGGGAAGGCCATCGATACGTCATGCATCTGGTGGAGGCACGTGTGCGGGAGGAAGTTTAGCTGTGGTTACTATGACAACAACATCTTGAGGAACAGGTTAGAAAACTCACATATCACAGATATCACACATGCACACGTCCACATCAATTCTGACAAACATGTTTTTTTTTTTTTTTGTCCGACCCCTGCAGGTACTTGGGCTTACAGGTTGGTTATAAGATCATGGGCATCATCCTACTGATGATGCTGGGGTGGAAGGTGAAGCGGACCCAGGAGTACAGCCTGGAGAAGAGGCCTGAAGGACCGCTGTGACCCTGCTGAGTTGATCCGAGCATCTGTTTCTGAAAGCGCTGCTGTGGCGTTAAACATTTTTGAAGAACAGTGTGCTGAGCGAAGCTGCGTCAGTTGGAGAAAGCCACAGGCAGGACAGGCCTACGCTGACCTCAATTTCTGTAGGCACACCCTCCCCTACCTGGTGCTTCACTGGCTGGTTGGTTATATATTTTCCAAAAGGGAAAATTTCTGATGTTTCTGAATACTTAAAAGCTTCTGTTTGGAATTACTCTGACAATATGATCCACTCGTTATAAGTTAAGAGAGGACACCTCTCTTGTGTGGTACCTCATAACATGTTCCATGCATCTGAGACAGTGACGAGAGTTTCAAACAACAGATTAAATATCTATATGTATTATGTGTTTTACTTGCTCCTCTTAGGTAGGAATCTATTCAGGTTTCTATTTCCACTGGGAACATATTCTGTAACTAATTAACTGTATTAGCTTAATATTTAAGTTTATTTTTTTATAGATATTCGTCTCGTACACAGAGACATCTGTGATAACTCCAGTACTCATTTCATATACGATCACATATAACACTTGATTTAATTGCAATGCTAATGAATTTTCAGATATCAAGTACATAAATTCAATTAACCACACATGTTATGCTGGCAGTTCATTACAGTGGAGTGCATAAATGTGTAAGCATTAATAACTAATAAAAAAATATACGACATTTCAATTGGTTCTGGTATTTTAATTAATTTCAGCACTGAAGCACGATATCAGCTATGGTGGCTCCTGCATTTTTATATAATATTGTGGCCCATATCCTGTGTCTCATATCATAGTTTTACATTATGTTACATTATATTTATTTAACTGACACTTTTATCCAAATTGACTTACAATAATTGCATTAAACCATTTAGATAACAGCAAGGATAATGCAAGTACATCATCAAAGAAGCTGACTACTTCAATTACAAACAATAAGAGATGAAAGAGTTGGGTTTTTTTAGTATTAATGATCAAAGGTACAGTCTGAACAGATGAGTCTTCAGCTTGCAACAGACGATGTTGTTGAGTTTCTGTTGTCCTGATATCAATGGAGGTCTTGTTTCACCATCGTGGAGCCATGACAGCAAACAGTCTGGATTTTGTTAAGTGGTAGCTGGGCCCCCATTGTAGTGAGAGTTAGTAAAAATATGGACGTCATCTCTGTGATGTCACCCACAGATTTCTGAAGAGCCATATGTGAAGCTCAGATTGTGGTGGCTCTGGCCTCCACCATCTTGTCCTTGTCCTTGTCCTGCCTCTGTAGCCTCATGGCTGATCTAAAAATCGGCAAAGATGTGGATCGTTGGTGGAGATGAGGTGTGCTGAATGAAGCCTGAGTGCTCAAACAAGCCACCTGTAACGGCACCCACCTGTTAATCAAAGCGGCCAGACTGATAATTGTGTATAACTTTAAGCCTTAATATAATTTGAATGGGTGAGTTAAGAAAAAATCACCCTCAGTACAGTTGTCATGAACAGGGAAATTAGCTATAAAGACCAATAGGGGCTTATGGAGATGGAGATGTTTTTTTAGGCTGCTGCAAGTTGACATTTGAGGAACTGCAGTTTTTGGCACTTCCGCATTAGCTTAATTTCCCAGCCATGCCAAGGAGGTTGCTGCTTGGTGCAAACACTAACACCCCCTGGTGCTCACAGTCCGACTAACAAACCTAAGCTAACAGCAGCTATAGTTTGCAATAGTTCACTTTATTGTCCAACAATAAACAGTTTCACCAAAATAAGTGAAATAATTGGTGGTATGTGACTTGTGTGCTGTAAAGTCTTACCATATTGTACCCAGAGTACAAAGTTAGACAGACATTCACCTGATCACACATCAATATGTCATCAAAATGATTTAAAATCTGTTATTTTATGGTGGAAAAGTTACTCAATGGAACATCCCTTAAAGCAGGCAGGGATGTCCAAAGTACGGCCCGGGGGCCAATCACGTCAGATTTCATGCGGCCTGAAGCTTTATTTTTATAATATATTATTCATGGCCTGCTAGGATGGTCAGATACCGTATGGCTGGAAGATTTTTCTTTTTTTGGTTGACATAATGAAGCATTTGAACCTCTAAGGACATAACTGCTGGTGTTATATATCTGTAGATGTGACACAAAATATAACTTTCTGAATTAAAGACAAGAGCAAGAGTGACACGTTTTAAACTTAAATGTTAACAGACTTTGCATTACTCATAATAAGACAAGATTTGTATCAACTTTATACAAGTTTAAAACAAAATTGAACAGTGCATTTGTGTGTAACTTTTATTGGTGATTGTTTCATTATTTAAATGTTAGTATTGGCCCCCGGGCATCTTCACATTGTCAAATCTGGCCCTCTTTAAAAAAAGTTTGGACACCCCTGCCTTAAAGTAAATGTACACCTTATATATGTGTTGGTAAGTACATAAATGTGAGTTAATGTCTTTAAAGTAAGTGTTGAACAAAGAGAGAAGAAGTCCAGACTGAAGCCCAAACATGTCTGCCTCTCCCGCCCTGTCCCGTCTCCTCCATCCGACTCACATCATGACGTCATTTTATATCACGGCTGTCAGTTGAACAGAGAACGAGGAGAGGCCGCGCATGCGCACACACCTTCAGTTGAACACCCCTAGAAGCGTCACGGACCGGTGCAGCAGCAGCAGCAGCAGCAGTGTGTCTCATCACGAAGAGAGAGAGAGAGACAGAGCAACATCACCGCCTTTTCCACCGAGCATCTTCACCGACCGACACCGAACTCGAGTGGGAGCACACAGACTGTCCTCCGGCTGTCCAGAGTTCCCCCTCTTCCTCCTCCTTCTCCTCCTCAAAATGTCCGTGGGCAGTGACTTTGGGAACCCTTTAAGAAAATTCAAACTCGTCTTCCTGGGGGAGCAAAGTGGTAAGACGTGTTTAATTCACCCAAGAAGTTCATTAATTCATTAAATTATTTATTTATTTTTAGTCGTGAACCCGTTGCACCTGCTTGGCTTGTCAGTAAGTTCATATCGAGGAGGAAACGGACGTTTGGCTAGCTTAATGTGGCGGTTATTTGAGTTTAAACTGAAGAAGAAGATGAAGAAAATGTCTTCAGTGGAGAAATGTGTGTGAGAGTGAGGCTTTGGGGAGGGGAGGACATTATTTTAATCAAATTACCAGCCCGTAAGGCTTCACACAATGGGGCTGGCAGTCTCTTTTAAGTTTAATGTCTCGCCTTGTTAAGCGTTTAAAGCTGGGTGTTAGTTTGAAACATCCCGGACAAATGCTCGCTGAACGAGGCTGAATATGTGCATGCAGGCAGCCTCGGGTCTGATGCTGTGGATGATCCAACTTGGTAAATATTCCTGTGTGTTGAGACACACCCAGGTTGTCAGTGGCGATGAGATAACTTGTGTGTGTGGCTGCAGTATAGTCTCTTGCACCTTGGACTTGTTCCAGTCTGTCTGCTGAGGCTGACCCAAGTTTGTGCTTATTGCATGATGACTTCTTCTATCTATCTATTATTGTTTCTTCATCTTTGATTGATCTGGTTTTATCATCATCATCATCATCATCATCCCTCACCCACACCCTCAGACGAAGAGCTGGCTGAGACATGATTTGAGTCTTTAGGCTTTAGAGGTCTTGAGCAGACAAATAAAACCACATTAGTCATGGTTCAGTGCTTCAGTGGGCCCTATTGATCATCCAGTATAATGGGGTCATGCATTTCATAGCACATTGTTCCAGTGAGTATGTGTTGTCCGATATCTGTAGCATCGGCTCTATACACGATAAAGGATTAGGGATGCCTTAACTGAACTTAAAGGCATCCTGAGAATGTATACTGACAGCTAATGATGCCCTGCAGTGCTCATGGGTAAGACTAGTGCTAAAACAATTAGCTGATCAACAAGCAACTTTTCCAATAATCGATTAATCACTAATTAAGTTTTTAAAAAATGCCAGTCATTCTCTGCTTCCAGCCTCTTTAATTGAATATCTTTGGGTCCGGGTCTTTGGACTGGTTGATCTTTTAATAGATTAAACAATAATGAGTTAATAAAAAGTAATCAATGAGGAAAATATTCATTATTTGCTCCCCTAGGTAGGTGGGATTGTTTTGCAGTAAAAGGTTATTAAATATGATGCTTCAGATTACTCTTTGTCACCTATAAACCTTGACGATTTCCCCCCTCGGTGCTTTCATCTCTACATGAAACTAAATTAGATACAGCATATGTATAATATACAAACACAGGCCTGTTGTTTGGCTTTACTCTTGGGCAATTTTATGATATTAAGTGCCAAGCAACAAGCCAAAGGGGATTTGGCTGCACAAACATAATATCAGGGAGTGTACTGTATTCGCCAGACGATGAACTCGGCTGAATGTTTTGACATTAATTGCCGAGCTTTCTTATTCAGGATTTATAGGTTTTTAGAGTTGAGTGGCACAGAGGCCATCTCCAGCTGATGAGACTAAATTGATCGTGATTGTTTTACTGTTTTTGGGTGTGCTTGTGCTCTGTAAAGCTTTATTTCAACCTCCTGTAAATCTTGATGATTCATACTTCAGATTTTATTTATTATCATTTATGTAGATACCAAGTGGCAATCTCAGTTGCTGGGAAATGAAACCAATGTGGAAGTGCCAAAAACTGCAGTTCCTCGAACGGCCACTTGAGGCTCGAATAGAATATTCTTTTTTTCATGTTTACATATATAGGCCTGAATTACAACCACACACACGGTTTTGGTCTCTATAACTAATTTCAACGTTAATGACAACTGTACTGAGGCTGAATTTTTTTATATAACTCACCTGTTCAAATTATATTAAGACTTAAAGCTATGCATAATTAACTTTGCTTTGATTGACAGGTAGGTGCTGTTACAGGTAGCACCCAGGCATCATTCGCTCCGCTGATGATCCATCTTTGCTGATTTTTACATTAGCTGCGAGGCGGAAGAGGCAGAACTACAAACATGGCAGCGTCCAGAGCCACAGATTTTGAGCTTCAAAACAGCTGTCCATTCTTTATACTGTCAGTGGCACAGAGTCATCTCTCTTTATTATCATTCGTGTAAATACTGAATGACTGACTGGTAGTAATATAAAAGCAGAGGCTTCAGGTTGGACAACAGTTTATGATTCTTTGGTGTGTAATATCTGAAATAATTGCAGACGTGTGTGTGTGTGTGTGTGTGTGTCATATATGAACATAAATTGGTTGTAACTGACTGCAGGCCTGAATTATTGATGTGAAGCGTTTCTCATCAATGAATCATTTCTCATCAGGAGCCTTTTAGTAATTAAATTCCATAATGGTGCAACTTACTTTGCACTCATTCAAAATCAGCTCTTAAAAGGTTCCTTTGTGGGGTGTGTTTTTAGACTGAGGTGTGTTAATATGTTACTGTTTTATTGTCTTTTTGTATTGCTCTAATAAAATGTAACACAACATTTCCCATAATTACTGCTGACATCACTGTACGGTAATTTTAATAAACCTTTGGCCTGATATAATCGTGGAGGCTTGTAGGGATTTTAGAAAGCGACATGCTGTGGTTGGCCTCATTCTGCAGCGTTTGTCGGTAAGATGGCAGGGGTTGTTGAACTCTTAATCCACCCGAGACCCTGCAGGTCTGTAAGTGAAGGATCCCAGCCAGTGTGGATGAATGAAGTCCGTCCCTGTTATCAGTGCGAGCGGGACTTTATTTGTCAACCAGTGCTCATCCAGACAGCGGCGTTCGTGTTTGATTGGATCGTCTCCGGTGGAGCTGTGTCTCTCTGACATGTCTTGCCATAATTGCAGCTGGTGCCCAGGCGGGCGTGAATCCCACCAGCTCTGCCACTATCATTTATTAATGTACGCGACCGGACTCAAGTATGTCAGGAACAGGGGCCATGGGTACAGAGACTGCAGTGAAAAGAACCATTTGTTCTTTCTGGGTTGATAGTTTCTGTGTACAGTGAAGGCCCATAATGGTGGAAGTGTCTATAAAGGGAAAGATGGCATGATGTTCTGTTTTTCATAAAAGAATCAGCTAACGTCAGAGAGGTGGGGGCTCTGGATTAAGTGGGTGGAAGCAGGCAGAATGTTAAATGAGCTGTCAGGAAGTCTCTCCTCCTGCATACTTCTTTGGGTGTTTTCTACACTGCCTGTACAAAAGAGGCTGGCTACAGATTTCCTTGACAAAGCTGAAGGCTTTAAGCAGGCCAATCAGCTGTTTCCAAGCGTGTGTGTGCGCCCACGTTCCTGGCAGAAACAGCATTTTGCAAGTTCCAGCCTCGATCTTCCAGGTCATTGTTTGAACACCTCAGATTACTGCATCTATTAGGTCATAGATGTTTTGCCATCGGCACTTTTTCAAAATGGCAATTCTGCACGGTACTTTGTAAAAGCTAATTGTTTGGAGGTAATCCCCCGTCTCCATGCTTCATTTCACCTCAGACAAACAGATGGGAATACATTTGGTAGATGCATCCGCATGGCTGCCGTGTGAGATTTTGCCCACTGAATCAAAATGCCATCTTTCACTGCACAGAGATTGCCATCGCACAAATGAGAGCTGGCTTCAAAATACTGCTGAATCACCAGACCAGTATGCTTCAAAGTAGGGTTTAGTTGGTTGTCTAATGCATCAATCACCGTGTCTCCGGGGTACAGCTTTCTGGGCAAATGAAACTCTGAGTTTTGGCTTGCCTGGGCAGGGAGCAGCTGACACATTTCCTCACTGAGGCTGTGTGAAACCACAGATGCGGATATAGATACTATGTATTTGCACACAAATGCACACATCAATAACATGCAGCTTTTTATACAGAAATTGTCCAATGATAAGCAGAGGGAAGTGTAAAAGGTTCGTTTAAAGACTGGAATTTTCCATTCCATCCATTTTTTTTGCACATTACTGTAGCCAGAGAAGCAAACACATCTTTCACTTTATATTGAATGTATTTCCATTTGGCAAAGTAAGACTGCGGCTCAGCAAAGGCAAGTAGAAAAAAGTAAAAGTAACTTCTAAAAACTGCATCCGGGACTTGATGTGTAGATAACGTATGTGCACCCATTTCCTCAAAGAAACTGAAAGAAAAATTCAATGAGATTATCTTGCTGGTGTTAATCAGAGGCGGTTGCAGATGAAACGTGTTGAGAACACTGCTGTGATTTTCATCTTTGCTTTTGTGCTTGCTACTCCTTTTAAAGCTCTATACAACAAAGAATCATTTCATCATAACAGGCCATTAAGTAGTGAACAAAGATAATATGATGCCACACCCAGGAAATAACAAATTTCAACTGAATCACCATAGGGTTTTTAGAGATTCAAGACAACACCAAAACCACAGTAACCAGAACATTTGTCAAAATAAAATCTTCCCCTGTTTTGCAAGGGCGTGTATTGCTGTGTGTGGAGCCTCAGGTGTGTGAAGGGTGGAGCGGGTGAGTTCAGTTGGCGGGTTATGGTGCATTCAGACAGCCAAAATGCAGGTTTTTTCATTCATTTGAGTGGGGGTAGCGACCTGCGGCGGTGAAGTTGAGCCAACTGCGGCTGCCAATCAGACAATCAGGCCAGTCAAACCTCCACAGTCAGCCTAAAATGTCTCTGATACCGAGACTATCCAGGTGGATTCATGGACTGAACTCTGATTGTGTTCTGGCTTTGTTTATTTCATGTTTCCAGCTTCTAAATCTGAGTCTGGCTCGCAATTTACGCTGTAAAATAGTGACACAAGGATTCATGTCCGATGGTCTAAGAGAGAAAGCCAATGAGTAGTGGTTGAGCGACATAAACAGTAAATGAGAGTGAGTGAGCACTGGCATCGATAAAGCCAGTTAATCAGTGGAATAAAAAAGTTATTTCCTGATTGTTTCACCCCCACACACCGCTGGACAACCCTGCAGCGATTCGCTGGAGCGCCTTATCCTGTCTAAATGTACCCTTAAAACAGAGTGGGGTAGGTCAGAGGACCTGACTGGCTAGCTCTCTGGTGCTATCAGCTATCTTCAGCTGTTTTTGAGTGGTCTGGATGTCCTAACATATTTACATTCACCTCAAACTGAATCCTGTAGTGTGGCACAGGAGTAAATAGAGTTACCACACCTTCAACTTGTAGGATTTTCTTTAAACGAGGGATTGAAGACAGACAGTCGATATTGACTTGAAGTCTTGAAGATTGAATCCTCTGGGAGTCCAGCCCACATTTCCTCCTGTAAGATTTGATAATCAGACTGCATCTAAAGATAACTGGTCATGTCTTTCATTTCGCATCCCATTGCTTCTTCCCGGCAAGTGTTCTTCTTCTCTGATGAATTGAGGGAAGCCACTCCCTGACAGCTTTGATCTGCTATTGATCGGCTCAGCTGCCCATTAATGGGTGTAATTGATCAAAAGGCAGCAATCCCAGCAACATGCCAGGCTAGTCGAACTGTCCATGGAAAAACTGAGCCTCCTTACCTGTTTTTAGTCTTGCTAGAGGCACAGCTCTGTCAGTCGATCCACCATTTTGGTCCAGACTGAAATATCTCAACAACTATTGGATGGATTGTCATTTCATTTTGCACATTCGTGGTCAACAAAGGATGAATTCTAATGATTTTGGTTATTCCTCTGACTTTTTCTTCAGGTCATGATTTCACTTATACTACATCTACTAAATGGATTGGCATTCACGGTCCCCAGAGGATGAATCCTAGTGACTTTATCAGGTCATAAACTTGTCCAATATTTTGTTTTTTGATGAAATACTTGCCAAACGAACGAATGACTTCCCCCTTTTGTTTATTGCTATAAAAACACAATAAAATCAGCATGTTAGCATTGTCATTGTGAACATGTTGGCATTCTGATGTCATTTAGCTCGAAGCACCGCTGGACCTAAGTACAACCTCACAGAACCCGTCACCACTGCACTCTGAACCCAGTTACCTCTAATGGCTTGTGGTTGAGCAAAGCACATGAGCGCAGCCAGCCAGCCATGGAAGGCAAAATTAAGCAAGAGATAATACTGTGTTTGTCTGAATTCCCTGAATGGTACAACACAAGTTACACAAGTGTATCCAGATCTCAGGAGGAAAGCTATCTTGGAAACATGTTTCCAGCCAAGTAGGCATATCAGGTGAGTTTTGTAGGTAGGCAATATGTGTAACCTATATAATAAACATAGCAGGGCAAGTGCTAGCGCATGCTTCTTAACACGGGACAGAATTCATTGCTGGCGACAACAAAATGACGTAGTCCCTCTAGAGGTTTTGAAAACTCTGTGACTTCCCTGAACACCTAATTAGACATGATGAACCCAACAGCAAGCTCAGCTCAAATCATGTTGTCTCTTTAGTCTTATTTCCACTTCCAATACAGGATTCCTCCACAAAAGAGCTCTTATATACTGTAGCAGTCTGTCTGTATCATGGGACAAAGACTATAACCTACATCTACATCTGCTTAGGTGTATGTTTCTGCTGCGACACATTTCACCTGCATATATTGCACATCCCTGAAGATGCTTAGAAAAATTGAGGGGCCTATAAATAATACTGACGACCGTAGGTATGTTTTTTGAAAAAACTATAATTTTCGGACTTATTAAGAGGTGTTTTCAGTCCTGCAGGAGTTGGTCTGCAGCCAAGGAATAGCAAGCAGAGCGACTGTAGCTCTATACATATGCTGCACAGCTGAGTGGGCGTGTTCCCAATGGCCCATGGGAAAGCACAGCCTCACTTATACACTCTGCCCAGAATAAAACAGGATTGCAAATCTGTCTGCTGCCCATGCAGTGATGTAGAGAAACTGTCTGATTCAGTTCCACCCGCCTGCGTGCCAGTGAAGAGATTTTGGAAGCAGTATCCCGATGACACAGTTTTGTAAAGAGCAAGAATAAAATAGAGAGAGCGGGCACCGGTCTTATTACAAATGTAACTTCTTAGCCTGCTTTGTTTGAACAAATGTTAGAGTAAAACTTGAGGCATAGATTCGTAAACTTTTAAAGTACATCACATCGTTCAGCTGGAGAGACTTTTTGCAGACCATTCTCTTTAAATTGTGTGTCTTAAAAATCGATTGGGCTCTTGCTTAATGTGAGATCTTTCAAGGGAGCGAGACAGAGAATACCATTTAAACATAATCCCAGTTGCTCAAACAGAACAGCTCTGTGAATAAAATCCCCACTGTGGAGGAAGGCTGTCATTTACCCAGCATGGGATGTGACACTTCACTGAGTTCAGCAGGTCTCCATCAGCGTTTACCCTTTCCCCAGCTCCCCAGATGAGAGCCCTCATCACGGGGCTGCTTTAGCCTGAGTGCACAACCGTACAATATTTACTGATGTCATGTTAGTTAATGTTATTAATCAGCGCTGTAGACGTGACGTGCAAGAATATATTGTCTTATTGAGATGCCAGTGCGAGCGCCATGCAGAGGGGTCCTGCGGGGATTTATGGAGTGGATGCCAGCTGAACATTTATCACTCTAGTTTAACATAGTAGGGAGTGTTTTATTTAACTTGGTGGACAAAGAAATGTATCACCACCACACGAAACAGGTGCCGTGAGACTGCAGCAATGTTGGACCACTCATGATGTCAGTGTGATCAGTGACTACTATTTTTAAAAGCATTACATTACCTTTGTTGTTTTTTAATCAGATGTATTTGTGTATTTCCTCTCACAGTGCGTATCCTGTCAGCATTCTTTGATGGACAGGAAGTCCCTGTTTGAATTGTGTCTATTCTTCTTCCTGGACTAACTCTTTAGAAGCCAATGTCTGTTTAGGTGAACAGAGAGCTGTGGGATAGTTCAGCCTTGGACCAAAGGCAAGTCTTGATCCCAAACACAATGGTTACAATGCTTGTTTTGTTTCTGCTGTGGAACAAAGATCTAAAGGTAAACAAGCTTGAGTTTCATGGTGTGAGTTCAGCATTGAGTCAGCATTTCTTGCTGCTGGGCTCATCATGACTGTTCGATCCAAATATCAGAACTATTTTTGTCTTGGACTCCTGGACCCATGCCATTGTACAAATGTGTTGCAGCTTCTCTGGGGTGGTCATAATTAGAAGCATAGGCCTGTTGTACACATGTGTAAACAAATCTTTAAGGGTGTTTAAGACTCATTTTGTTGTCAAAATTCTTCAGTTTCAATTTCAGCGAAAGACCCCGTGTCTACCAAAGCATATTTTCTCAGCTGAAAATACCAGGCACTCTTCGCGTTTTGGTTGCCATGATATGCAATATCTGTGGAAGTGACTGACATTTTAACATGGGAGCTTATGGAGATTGACTCATTCTGTAGCCAGCCTCAAGTGGACGTTTGAGTAACTGCAGTTTTTGGCACTTTCGCATTGGCTTCACTTCACACTAACGGAGGTTGCCGCTTGTTCAGCACTTGGGGTATTTGTCTCCCCCTCTCTTTGATTGGACGATGGGGTAAAAAGTGACAGTGACGAGTGCAGTGTTTTACCCCGTGGCAATTTTCAACACTGTCACTTCTGTTAACACATGGAGCATGGATTGTGCCTTCTTAATGTAGTGCAAAGCTCATGATCTGGTCATATTAAGAGGCCAGATCCTGTTTGACTGAGGAGTCCTCAAAGTCAAACTTGATCTGCCTCCTTAAAAACAAGAACTTAAAAAATGTAAGAGCTCTTCTTGCTTATGTGGCGCATGCAAACAAAAGCTGAGCCAACTCAGTCTGACCCACTGGTTTCACCGTGCATTTGGAAGCAAAATATTTATTGGCTTTGGCTGTTTGCCAGGGTCAGGAGAATAGGTTTGAAGACTCCACTGGGATGCAGTCATGTTTCTGTAAGCCATGAGAACCTGAAGGCCGAAAGATTCTACTGCTGGGTTTGTTTGTAAATCTTTCAGCCTCCTTGTGTTAAAAGATTTTTTAGTGGGTCAGTGGCTAAATACATTTAGTCCTGTGATGTACAGGGTATTTAATATGACAGTTTCGGGTGTATCTGGATGGAAAGTTTGTCGTGCAAACATCACAAAAAGCTTAGTGCTCCAACTAGAAGACAAAATGCTACGTTACATGGACTCACTCTCATATTCCTGTGCTGCCCCTTGTTGTTCCTTTTACACCAAAGGGAATTGCACCTCATGGACACCTTGGTGATGAAATTTCCATTAATTAACAGTAGAGAAAGGGTGTAAATGATCACAGTTGGTTACATTTATCAAAGTCCAGTCTACACAGTGTTTGCCTTTTGTAGAAAGGTGAGAGCTCGCAGTCGTTTTCCTCTTGTGTTCACTGAAAACTAACCAAACTACACAGATTTCAGGACACATTCATTAATCAAGGTCAAAAGACAATTTATTCCACTACTCCTTGATACCTGATATCAGACAGAGTTGTCAACTTGTTAGACTCCATTTCCATCTTCAGTCTGACATTTCTTCCATTGTAACCGATCTCACTTGGGGAGGTGAATTTGATTATCACTAGAGACCAATGTGTACATTTTAAGTTGACAGTGGTGCGCTGCCATGCCAACATACTAGGTTTTGCCGTGGTTTTAAGATTGGAGCTGAATAAAATAATTAGGAACTGTGATGTTGGCCGAAATTTTCAAACTCCCAAGACTTTGTACACCCCCTGTTTAATTAGATGAGTCCAACCTTGCCATGGTACTTAGATTTCGGAGAAGTTCAGTCCATGCTTTGAGGTCGCTGATTAAAATTTCCCTGTCGCTGTGAACACCAAGGTGCATTGCCATCAAATCAAGCAACACAGCTTCCTTGATTTGGTCCTCAACTTAAAATGGTCTTGATAACAGCGTCTATTTTGTGTATAGCAGTCGCCCATTGTTGGCATTACTCCTTCTTAGTTTTAGTGCAGTTTGACAACAGCGTTAGTCCTGCTGCATGGTGCTTATTGTCTAATCGTTAGTCCCCCTACAGTATCCATTGGACCGCTCATTTTTCAATCAAGAAACCACCGTTTCATGTCACGATGCCAGACCAGAGAATCAACTTGGTGGAGTGAGGGTCTCGACCCAGGCATTAGCTTTTATTTTAAATTGTTTATATAACCTTGGAAGTCTATATTAGTTGTGCAATCGTCTCTTTGGTCTAATGTACTCTTGTTTTTTTTTACATTGAATATTCTCAGATAAACGCAGAGTCTACATTGTTTAATGAAAAATCACTTTCTCTTTCATCTTCCTGCATATCGGGCCGTTGGATAAACAGACTGCATTATTGATGCACATTTAATTTATGTTTCACACATGCAACACAGAGATGATGTGTCGCAGTGAAAAAAGAATGTGTGTTTCCATACGAGTCATATACTAACATAATATTCTCTTGTTGGGTATGTTGTTGTAACTCATGCTTGCTACAACATACACAAACTTCATTTATCATCATTTAATAAGCAGATTGGACTTGAATGATTTTGTTTGCTAAATATATTTATGCATTATTTAGTTCTCTGGGTACCCAATGTCACTCCTGAGGGGAATGAAATGGAGCTGGAAATATGATGATGTCTGGTCCATACTGAAGAATTCTACAAGTTTTTATTAAAATTAATGAAGGTAATTGGATGCATTTATTGTATCAATGTTTTATTCAGATGTATTGGTCTTTGTTGATGTAGCAGCAACAACTTGATGACCGATAATCTGAAATGAGCGACTAAAAACCAAAGAAGAAAAAGTGTAGCCCGGTGCAGACTAAGTACACAGAGAATGTAGGACACTGACAGTTTACTCAGACTGAAATAAAGAACAGATGTTTGATTTAGGTTTTAGATGGTGTTATAATAAGATACTTGTTCACTGTTAATTTCATTACTTGGATATTTGTTCACAGCAGAGATCTCTGTAACGTTGTGCTGGCTTACAGCCCAGCTACAGTGTTGTGTTCTGATTGTTGGCGACGTGTGTGAAAAGTATTGTGTTGACTGACTCTAACGTCTCCACTGCTTGGCCAGCCCGTGATGTCAAACAAAAGCTGTGATATTATTGCAGATGAATTTATAAATCTCAGAAGTAAGGTTTTAAATATTGATCACAGGGAAATTGTTAGCCAAGTTGGTAAGCCACCCAGATCGTGATGTGAACCGTCCCGTCATCAGTTAAATCTGGAGATGCTAGCCTGAACAATAATCATATTTATTATATGTTTTACATTTGCTGAGTGACATAGCACATCTGCTCTTTTTCCCTGAGGCCGTGGATTGACGAGAGATTAGTGCAACATATGCAACAGTGTGTAGTGAACACTTTCAACGCCTGTTTGTAATTTCACTAATGAGATTTACTGCATATACTGTTGCCATGGTGCCACGTGGGTGGCAGCCAGTTACAATAGCTCTGAACACTCTCTGTGTTTTTAGTATTTTTAATACTTTTTTCGTGTCTTTTGTTTGTTTTTTTCGCCACCAATCTCCATCTGTTTTGTCTGCAAACATGGACTATAAGAACTATGGAGATTAGTGATTTGTCTTTTCTCTGTTATCTCTTGTTTACACTCGAGAACAGCTGTTAGCGCTAGGCAGAGCTAGCATACTCTCTGTGGAAAGACCGGAGATCCATGCTGAAGTGAGGAGACGAAGACGGGGATGCAGAGCTGGAACTAAGACGGTACAAACCGTCCATACCGACTGTTATCATGGGGAATGTAAGAGCTCTCCTCAATGGGATGGAGGAGCTAACGGCGCTAAGCAGGCTACAGAAGGAGTATGGAGAGTGTAGCATCACAGAGACGTGGCTGAATGAACTTACTTCGGACTCGCTGGTAAGTCTTTCAACTTGTGAGAACGGACGACTGAAGATAGACAGGAAAGCAAAGAGAGGGTGAGAGGGAGTCGGAACCTTATCCACCTTTTATATTGTGAGCTGCTGTAAGTGAATTTCCCCGGTGTGGGATCAATAAAATCTTATCTTATCTTATCTTATTATTTAGATTTGTATCTTATATCTGCTGTATTTAACACTGACAGAACATGAGTATATTTGATAAAGTAGTACAACAACATATTGTATGTTTGGCAGGCTGGAATTGAAAGCATTGTCCTTTTTTTTTTTTTTTGAGAAGATGCTGTTTTTATTTCTCCAACCTCCAGCTGGCCTCTGCCTTGAGAGAACAGAATTAAATTTAAACATTAAAACGTCAGGTTGGTCTGTGTCAAGCCCTCTGGCCTCAAACAGTAGACAGATGACTTCTATCTTCTTTCCCAGGGCAGTCACAAACACCACAAGAGTAAGATATTTCAAAACTGGTGTCACACCTTGGTGGATGTGCTCTTACTGTGTATGTATGTGTGTGTGTGTGTATTGCTTTTAGTAACGTCAAATGCCTCATTAGGCTGCATAAGAGCTGAAATGGCTTTCTGAGTGCTTTATGTGTGCACAGGAGACTCAGCCTTTGTTGAGTTTGAAAGCATGTTCATCCATTATTCAGAGGTATTGGTAAATGGACTTGTCCTGGTAAGAGTTCATATTGCATTTTCTTTGCAGGTGCACATCCGTGTGACGCACGCTTTAAAATCAATTAATGCTGCACAGATTCTGTCATGTAGCCAGACAGGAGAGGAAGAAATCCATTCATTCAAAGTCCATAACTTCCTTGGATCATTTGGAGTTTCACAAGACTTAGAGTCTGTAAGGCTGTACTTTAGCACAGCAGTGCTTTGAGCTAAATGCTAACGTCAGCTGCATTAACGCTAACTCTAAAGTATAACTCATGCTGATGGGAATGTCATTACTCTAGCAAGTGTTTGGACTATTAAAGATTTTGATGTTGATGCTAGATAAAAAGCCAGGTGACATTGTGACTGTGACTGGAGGTAAAATTTCCTGCTTCAAATGAAACCAATAACTTGACTCATTTCTAATTTTTAATTAAGTAATGATTGTGGCTGCCTGGGAGGAGATATCAGCTAAATCTTCTGTAATAAAATTTCCTAAAACGCAATGAGTTCATCTGCAGAGTCTGTAGTTCCTGCAATAAGCTTAATGAGAAGGCTGGAAACTCGACTAACCCAAAGGGTTAATGAATATTAGCTACACCGTAGCCACCTAAGTATGCTTCATACTGTCTGGTCTTGGTCTCTGTGTAGGTGGTCTTGACTACAACACTGGTTATTACGATTCATCCTGAGGTGGGCATGAATATGTGAACCAGATTTCATGGCAATCCGGCCAAACATTTCACTAAAAAAAGGAAAATGTCAACCTCACTCTAGAGGAAAAGTCAGTGGAGTTAATAGGGTTCGTTCATAATTGTACTGGTCTGAAGCAGTGGATCTTCACCTGTTTTCTGCATAGATTTTATGCCAGACTGCTGTTTTTATATGGCTCTGAACTTAAAATGGATTTTCCTTGTGAACATGGTAGAAACAATGCAGTGTCTCCAGACGTCTGAGACTGAGATCAGCTTTGTTGCATCCATACGATCCATCGCCGATAATTGAAGGTCGGACCAAAGGTTTAGGCTAGAACACAGGATATTTGGTTAGATGGAGAGTTTTTTTTTTAGGCATCCTGCATATAAAAAAGTTACAATACATACAGTAGTATGTTAGTGACCACTTTTTATGTTGAATTTAATCAAGATGGCTCTATCCTGTTTTAAACTGGCATGTATACTCACACAGGTGTTTTCAAGTTTGGCTGATTAGACCTCGGCTACAGGTGGGGGTGTGGGCGGAGCCATGCTGTACTAACAAGAATAATAGAGGTGTAAGTTGTCCTGTCCTAACAGGTGCAGAGAGATGTCAATCAGGCACAGTCTGTACACACTCACAGAGTACTGAGGAGAGATTTAATCAGACAATTTAAGTGGAAACACCTGTGTGGACAGACCAGGGCTTTATAATTTAAATGAGTTATAACCGCCTTTATTAAATGTGGCACATGGAAACAGGCTGGGAGGCATCTGAATCAGTGGTTATACTGTATGTGCTGTCACATATCAAAAGATAAAGTTAAACAATTGACCTTATTAACCAAATGTAGCCTGGTTTGACATTAAGATATTGTTTCACCTACAGTACAGTAAAAATGTGCTCACTGGGGTTTCTCAGAGAAGTGTTACTCTATTAGTTAAAGTCCCAGTTCCATACTGCAAACTAACTGCATCCAGCATAAAGTACATCTATATATACTTACTAATCCAACAGTATACACATTTAGCAGTTAGTTTGTACAAGAAATCAACATACATTACTTGTATGTTGTATTACAATCAAACCTCTCAAAGACAAAGCACCACAACACGACAGTGTTCACATAGTGAATATTGCAAGGCAGCAAGGAACGCGGGTCCGGTCCGCCTCGTTGTTCGCCTGCATACACAAACACACACAGACTAAAAGTTCAATCTGCGGTGGTAAATGTTGCAATCAAGTTAAAGTTATGCTAATTGAACTGAAGGCCAAACTCACTGCTGCATGCTGCTCTGTCCTCCCGAGGTGTCACACCAAAAGAAAAGTTCTGGGAGGAAGGAAGTAAGTGGGCGATTTGTGTTTAAATATGTTCATCTATATTTATTTTTGTGGTGTTAATAGGGTTAACTGGGTTGCAAATAGGTGTTTATACTGTATATATTTTATTGGTTATTTATGTAAATGTTTATGGTTTATTATTACCTATGTAAAGATGTAAGAAAACCTGTCAATGGTATAATCTAATTAGTCATGACTATTGAAATATAAGGAAGGCAGGGAGTTTGTGTTAGTAGCTGAGAGTTGGCGATTATTTTTGAGAGAGTTTGTTTGTTGGATTTGGATTGCGAGTGAATTATTGAAATAGTAAAGTGTTTTATAAACAACCAGAGAAAGTGTTTCTCCTCAATTCGCCTCCCGGACGCTCATTCAACTGACAAACACCTTCCAAATGAAACCTTCTTTTAATTATCATAAACTACTTACTCCAAGTGTAGCAACATGGTAACATGGGAAAAAGCAAATCTGCTCATTTACAACCATGCAGGAGAGAGCTAGGCTTAACAAACCAGGCCAGTGTAACTTCATTATTCTAACCTCCTACAATCATCAGTCATGAAACATGGAGGTTACAAGCAAAGAGGATGTCAGCAGTTTACTTCCAGTGAGACAACATGCATGCGAAGCTGTTATAGTTCGGCTTTTAATTAGCAAAAACAGCAAAGCCCATAGCTTAAACTTATTCCGTCCAGTTATGTGTTTGCTTCATGCATAATTTCAGGTATTTGATGATGAACCCGGGTCCTGCAGTTCTGCTCGAGGCGGCCTCACATCTAATGTTTGAATCCAGAGAGAGAGCTCATCATGGCTCAGTTTGGGGATTTGCCGATATGAAAAATGCAAGATCTTGATTTTTTTCCCCTCACTGGAGGTACATCCTGAAACACAACCATTTTAGATCTTTTACACTGAAGGGCGTCGTTTTGGGTGAAGTAAACTATGACTTGATACTGATTCTGTCTGTAATTTAGCTCAGATGCAGCTTGTGCAGCATCCATGTACAGTTTTGACTGTCAATAAGATATTAAAGTAGCATTAAAACCAGAAAGTTTCATTACAGCAGGATTTTCACTGCTCTAAGCGTGGCAGTTCCTTTTGATTTGTTAATGCACGTGTAATTTGTTAACTTAGACTGAAGGAAATTCATTTTGAGGCCATCTGCTGTTTGGCTTTCTCCTGTCGGGCTCTGTATGCCAGCTGCTGTGACTATGAATAAACAAGTACACAGATGCAAGAGTCCATATATCTCCCACTGTTCTGTATCTTCTCCAGGTCTCCTTCCTCAGCAAGGACAATCATAAATAACCACTTATTTTTCTCTGCTCCTTCATTCATTGCTAAATATTAGATACATGCCTCTCTCCAGCGTGCTGAGCTCTCATCCCAGTGTCGTGCGAAGGCAAGGCATGACACGTACTGTTTTATTTTTATCCATCTCCCTGAGAGTGGGAGTCGGGCCCATGTAGAAAAGCACTGCCATGCTCTGATTGGCTGCCAAGTCCTCAAGGGTATTCCATGATGTCTGCCGCCAAGTGACCAGCAGTGGATTTACCTGGCTGCATAGCACACAGCTTCAGGGCTGGATGGACAACTTAAGTTATTATTCAGGTATATAGAGTGCAGCAAGAAGTGGTGTGTATGTGTGTGTGCAATGTCTGGTCCTTAAACTAATAGCAAGGACAATCACATATAACTTATGAGTACTTTGTTTACAGCATCAGCCATAAAAGCTTCTTAAATCTTAGCAAATGCGTCATTTCAAATGTTTGCAGATCATTTTTTAAGGTAAGATAAGATAAGATAAGATTTTATTGATCCCACACCAGGGAAATGAATGAATAGGGGCGCCCCATGTACGAAAAGCTGAGTCCCTCCTGCAGCACCCAGGTTTGAGCTCCAGCCTGTGGTACTTTGCTGTGTGTCGTTCCCCTTCTCTCTCCCTAATTTCCTGTCTGTCTTCAGCTGTTCGCTCTTGCAAGTTATAAGCCATCCAGAGTTACCATTACCACTCTCAATACTCCCTCTGTAGCCTGGTTAGTGCTGTTAGTGCCTCCATCTTATTGGGGAGAGACCTCACGTTCCCCATGATAACAGACGGTACGCATGGTTTGTACCTAAGCTATCATAGTTGATCTTTTGCAACATGATACCAAACCAGTTGAAGCAACTGGTGATTGCTTGTAATTCATGTTATCTATCATAATTTATACCTCGGTGTATGGACACAGACTGAAGACCATGCAAAATCACTCTCCCCTCTGCTTCCTGCACCTGGAGTTGTTTCTCTACAATCTCAGTTGGAGCTCATTCATTCACGGTCTATTCCGCTCCTGGCGCTCTCCATGATAACAGACGGTACGCACGGTGTGTACCATCTTAGATCCAGCTCTGCATCTCCGTCTCCTTCTCCTCACTTCAGCATGGATCACCGGTCATTCCACAGAAGGTATACTAGCACTGTTTAGCACGAACAGCTGTTCTCAAGTGTAAACAAGAGAGCCGTGGCTTCTTTTGAATGGGTCACCCGATGTATCATGAAGTAGTCCGTATAATCACTAATCTCCACTAAAGTCCATGTTTGCACACAAAACAGACCTATCTATACATACTAATAACACAGATCACCATGGCAACAATTGGAAAGAAAAAGTTCTAATTTAAAGATTTTATTTGTTTGTATCTCTGCTGTTAAAAATGAATTTGCACACACACACTATAAGGTAAATATTTTCATAATGGTAAAAACAGTCTTTTCTATTTTCTATCTTTTAGATAGGCCGCTCATTTCAATCACATCCATTCATTATAATTATCTACACCTCTTGTGATATATCGTAGGGATTTATCACGTTCGTTCAAGCATATTTGTTACACATTACTCTTTTAGTCACTGATTGTTTAGGTGGAGAGGTGAGAGAATCCTTAACTAACTCATTTTATGGATACACAGTTCACAAATGGCAGGAGGGAGCCTAATGTGAGCCCAGCTGTGTTGGGCCTTTAACGTGCCGTAAAATTGCATTTTGAGCTCTTAAGAAATGCCTTGATGAGTTGCCTGCTGACTGTGCTCAGCGGAGTCCTGGCGGTGAGAGTGCAGGTCGTGCAGCAGCAGGTGCTCAGTTCTCTCCGTTAATTGGCCCTCATGTTGCTAACTCACTCCGCAAAGTCTTTGAAGAATCACACTAAGGAGAGACTTCATTAAAAACAAAGCTATAATTGGAAACCCACCACGCAGGAATCCCCTATCTGTGTTACTATTTATTAAGCTGTCTATAAGGTGACTACATAATTGATGGCTCACTCAGTGTGGTTGTATATCATTAACAGGGATATTGTGATGGGTTGTTACATGTTGAATACCTGCACTGTGTAGAGACGTGCATTGAGGGTCTGAATACTATGAACTGCTCACCTGTAGTTTTTTTTCCTGAAGGGGCATCCATAGCTTTTGTCTTTTTGTGGTCAGAAACAAGAGGCTAAGCAAACCAGGTCAGTTCAGTTTAGTGTGGTAGATTAAGGCCGCATTCAGACACAATCAGGCATTCGATGAATCGGCACAGGGTTGTGCTGTGGTGGGCGGATGAAGCTGAACGTATCGCTGTGAAACAATCAGGAAATAACTTTTTATTTCACTCTCACTCACTGTCTGTGTCGCTAGACCACTGCCACTACCACTACCACTACACAAACCAAATTATAGCAGCATAAACTGAGAGACAAACACAGATTTAGAAGCTGGGTACATGAAATAAACAATCCAGAGCAAAACAGGTAGAGTATCAGAGTTTAGTCCATGAATCCACCTGGTTAAGTCTCAGTTTCAGAGACATTTCAGGCTGACTGTGGAGGGTTTGACCAGTCTGATCATCTGATTGGCGGCCGCAGCATAACGTCGGGATGCATTTTCCAAAAAGTTGGACCTGGCTCACCTTCTCCGCTGCCGGTCACTGCCTATTTTTTGGGGGAGCACCCCCTGCGGCCCACACCGCTGCAGCCAAAACACACTACCCTGACGCAAATTAATGGAAAAACTTGCGTTTTAACTGCAGCGTCCAATTGTAACAAGACGTAATTACACCATCTACTCTTGTCTTATATCTATAAGCAAATCATTGATCTTTTGTAACACTTTTAACTCAAATAAAAATTGATAGTTGTTGATAGGGAGGATCTTCTGGACCAAGAGGCATGAATCAACAAGCTGATCTTCAGTTGACGGTTTAATATCAGTGCTGAGGAAACCACAGACAATCTTGTTCAACATAGTTTGGCAAACTCCACATCTGGAAACCCTTTACATTTCTCTGGACCTCCTCTATTGTATCTCTAATCAGGGTTCCCCTTTGAACCTGATCCGATACTCATCCTAGGGCTTCAGGAACACCACCAACATATCTGTGTTTTACCAGATGTGTGCATGTCAAACTGATGAATGAAAACAAACATGCTTTTACACAGGACATAAAACTCTTACCACATACATCTTTGCATAAATGCATCCTTACAATGGTGCAACACAGCTGACAAACCACCATAGCCTCCTCCATTTCCTCCATCAGCACTGTCAATGGCACAAATTTGCATGTGTAACTACTCTACGCACAACATTGGCACATGTTAATTTCGCTTTAGTTTCCAATGCAGCTACACAAACACAAACATAAGTTGTGCAAGTCTTGAGCAGATGTCTGCTGTCCCATCAGATGATGCTTTCATCTTAATGGAAGATAATGTTCACATACAGAGGTGCACTAAGACGTTAAAGATTTAAATGCCTTATGTAACATCATAAATTCATCCTCTCTAACCCCTGCTGCAGCTACATAACAGAAAAGAATAACTCTAAAATTACCATGGCCATTTCAGTAAAGCTATACGTAACCACGGTAACCAAAAATCACAAGAAAAACATATTTTTCCAGCTGTTCCAATACACTGTAATGTAGGCTTACAAAGAACATGGGATATTACCAATAAAACAGTGCAGACACGGTCACTAATTAACACACAAAGGATCACATTAGAATATTCATTTTGAGGTCCTCCTTTGAGTCCAGGAGATGATCAAGACTTAAATGAGCTGTTCTTAAAACAAGCCCACTGGGTCTTTATTAACACGTTTGCTTGGCTGGTGAGAGCCACGCTCGGAGGCGGTGCGGGATGAATTAGGCTGCTGTCGTCAGAAGACATGTTGTGAATGGTGCACTGCTTTTCTCCTGTTATTAAGGTGGCCATTTGCACGAGAGGAGCTTGTAACATGCTGTCCACCTTAATTAGAGTGTGACGGTAATCAATAGGTGCCAGACACTGAGGAAGAAAAAAGCTACATTCAATAGCCTAATTGTCCAAGATGAGATATTTGCACAGACGACCTGGAATGGGAGAAATCGTCAAACGTAAAACTTCATTGCTTTCACAGCGAAAGGAACATGTACAGTCATGTATATTATGTTGTTTAATATCGTTTAATACCAAAGCAGTCAACCTTTTTTACGTATTCATGATAAGTAGTCTGCCACACTTGTTTCTCAGTTATTATTTTTGCTTAAGGTTTGTTATTGGCCTGTAGTCAGGCACCTTAAATTATAGTTCAATGTCTCGTAGTTAAATATTGTCCTTCTTTTATCAACTGAATAAGCTACAGTTGTCCACTGCCCTGTGAACACACCTCTATTACAACCTGAATGAAAAGAGATCTTTGCTGCTTTATCTCTGCCTCTGCTTTGGACTTTACTGCAATTCATTCGAATCCCATCATAATCTCTAAAATAGTGCTCAGCCTTAATGGCAAAGAGGATGAAAAGCTTATGAGAGGGGAAATGTTCAGAAATGCAGAGCTAATTCTGAAATGTAATCAAAAATCTGCCTTGTTAATCATTTCTTTTTCGCCTAACAGAAAATGTACTAAATTATTAGAGCCATGAGCGTAACTAAGCTTCCTGCTTCCAGCCCAGTAATTAAATTCACACAAACAAGACCTGGATTTCTATCTGAGGATATTGACAAAAATTGAATACCACACTCAGTTCAGCCTTTTAAGAATGGAAGAATACTGTAGGTTGGATTGGGACATTAAGGGACGAACAGGTTCATGTTTCCAACCAGAAGTGAGCTACTGAATTTTGGTGCCTTGTCACATTTTGTTCATACTAGTTGAGTGCGAGGGGAAAAAAAACGGCGTGCTGTCTGTCTCTGAGTTTTGAAGCTTTCAGCAGTGACTGAGAGGCACAGAGAGTGCTGTCTCATGTTGCTTAGTGGTCGAGGAGGATGAGTCAGCAGCGAGGATGTTGGATCAGACTCCCCATCCTAATATTCTGCTCTGCCATGAGCGCTGACGTGAAGGCATGCTGTGCGAACAGCTATACACGGTCATGATTTTCATTATGGATTAATGTCAGAATGAATGAAAGAAATACTCTGAGATGAAATCTTCATGCTTTCTTTGCGTGGCAGTGGAGTTAAGGAAAATTAAGGAAATTGCTGCTGTTGTCAGTCTATATTTATGTTTTTTAACATTGTGACCATGAAACAATTATTTGGTCAGCTGGCCTGTCTGTCCTACAACTTACCAGATGTTGGCTGTGATGCTGTTTTGTTGTTTGCCAACTAAAAATAGAGCAAAGAAGAAGAGATGTTGACGTTTTTATGTTGTTCAACTGTTTCACTGTGGACTGAAGAGCCGTTGTGAAGCTCAGTGTGGTGGCTCTGGCTGTCGCCTGTTGGCAGTCCTGCCTCTGCCACCTCCCAGCTAATATAAAATTAAGCAAAGATGGAACGTCGGTAGGCCAAATTAAACCTGGGTGCTCAAACAAGCCATCTGTAACGGCAACCACCTGTCAATCAAAGCGGCCACACTGTCAATTATGCATAACTTTAAGCCTTAATATAATTTGAACAGGTGAGTTCTATAAAGATTCACCCTCCTCACAGTTGTCATGAACGGGGAAATTAGCTATAGCTATTTTTGTACCAGGCTGTAAACATGTTTATTTCTGCTGTGAAGTTTTAACATGGGGACTTATGGAGGTTGTCTCGTTTTGTAGCCAGCCTCAAGTGGCCGCTTGAGGAACTGCAGAACTGACACTTCTGCACTGGCTTCACTTCACACACACAGAGGTTGCAGCTTGAACGTAACTCCTTAGCTAATGATATGCTAAGCCAGGCATGCTAGTGTAAGTATTATTAGCTCACTATAGGTAACTAGTTAGCCAGGCATGCTATTGATACTGTGTTACATTATAGCAGATTTTGTAAAAGTGATTAAACCAAAGACATCGCCCTTAATACTTGTTCAGTGCCGCATCTGAGTACCGCATTTACAACAGCTCCATGCAGCACACAAGATTAAACTTAAGACAAGTCGTGATGGGAGATTTAATCACAAATAGACCATGACTGAATTAGTATAATGTGTTAAATTAGCTGGTATCCATCTAAAGTAGGACAGCTCTGGAGCTAAGTAAGCTAGATGATGTGTTGATAAATTAGCATGAGATCATAAGCATAATCAGTAGCTGTGCATCAGATCCTGCCTCGCAGATATTGGAACCAAGTGAGGGCACAGACACGTGTAATTAGTCTCCCTGATTAAAACTCGCTCTGTAAACAATTGGAGCTGACTGCCCGTTTGAAGAACTGCGAATTAAAGACGGATTACGTTCACTGAGTGAGCCTGTGCTCGCTAATTTCGAGAACTCGGTTACACTACTTTTGTTTCACATGAATAATGGATTGAAATTTCACAAATATTTAATAACAACAAATCTGGAATGAGAGATGCACAAAAAAAGACGTTGCATGCTGCATTGGGGTATATGTAGATGAGTAGATTTAGGTCTGTTAGAGCCAATGAAATGAAATGTTAGTAAACTCTTTGGTAGCAAACACCATCAAGAGGCGGGTCAGTGTTTACTGGCAGATTAGACCTAACTGTAGCACTTTGGATCTGTTCCACTTGAGTTAGAGGGATATAAGATACCGGCTCTCAGCCATCCTTCTGCACTCCTGCTGCCAAATGGATATAAGAAGAGGATGTGATTGATTCCTGCTTGCTTGCCCATTTGCTGTGCTCCAGTCCCCTTTATTAATAAAAACACTGTGGTTAAAAAAAAAAAAAAATCAGAAAACCATATACGCCATCCCTCAATGAGTCAACCATGTCTCACCTCTATAAGGGATTAATTCTGCTGTAGTGTGCCTTACGTCTCTGAAATTCATTATTGAATTAACATGAAATTAGTTGGCTGTTTTCCATTTGTCAGTCACATACCGTAACACGCCTCCGTAATGAGTTTTCCCCAGAGCAAAGCATCAGATCTAATAGGTGGTACAGGTACACAGTATGAATACTTGTTGTCTTGTTCGTGTGTATTCACTGGGAGAGCAGCTTGTCCTCGGGTATTATGAAAGACGATGAATCACTTGTCCCTTTTATTTATGGTAGTGTTTTTATTTTATTTAACCTTTATTTAATCAGGAACGGTTCCACTGAGATTAAAAATCTCTTTTTCCTTTCAAGGGAGTCCTTGCTAAGACAGGCAGCAGTACAAGCCATGAATTCAACAATATCAGTTCAAGCTCTAGTTCCTCGAGCGTCCACTTGAGGCTGGCTACCGATCAAGTCAGTCTCCATAAGTCCCCATGTTAAAATGTCCAACTTCACAGCAGAAATAAACATGTTTACAGCCTGGTACAAAAAACAGTTTTGGTCTCTATAGCTAATTTGACAACTGTACTGAGGGTGAATTTTTATAGAACTCACCTGTTCAAATTATATTAAGACTTAAAGTTATGCATAATAACAGCGTGTCCACATTGATTGACGTGGGTGCCGTTAGAGATGGTTTGTTTGAGCGACCAGCCGTCATTCAACTCACCTCAGGTCTGCCGACGATGCACGTCTTTGCCGATTTTTAGATTAGCCATGAGGCGGAAGAGGGAGGACTGCCAAGATGGCGGCGGTCAGAGCCACCACACTCTGAGCTTCACAACAGCTCTTCATAAATCTCTGGGTGATGTCACGGATACGACATCCATTCTTTATACTGTCAGTGGTTTCACATTGTTCTGTAAGGATTAGCTTGGACCTCTACATCTCCTGCTCTCCTCATTAAATATATTGTGCAGTGAATTTACATGTTTTGGGAATGCACATAATGGCAGTAGCAGTAGCAGCAGCAGCAGCACTGTAATTACATCTGGACCTGATGCCTGATGACCTCTTGGTCACCTCCACACTCAGTAATGAGCTCCCTGGGCAGCAGTGACAGCCTTGGCAGAAACCATAACCACCAATCCTGCTGTTACATTTACTGAGTGTGTGAACTGAGGAAGACGAAGCCTGTTGTTTAACGCATCCTGTCTTCTTCTTCTCTTGCAGTTGGAAAGACGTCTCTGATCACACGGTTCATGTATGACAGCTTTGACAACACATATCAGGTAGGTCACTGTCGATCACATGCTGTGTGTCTTTTCTTCAATAGGGAAACATACAGCTGTATGTACATCAAAGACATAATTAAGGACATTAATTCAACAGAATTACCTATTTTTGTGTGTAAAACGAGGAAGTTACAGCCAACACGGATGTTAAAACAAACACCTTTTGAACTGCGGTCCCTCAGGCGATCACTATTTCTAACCCTGTTCTCCAAAGCAGCCTAATCTCACACTCATCGTCCTAAAAACAGAATATTGCTTATGCAGCTACAGCCCTTATAGAGGTCTTTGCAAGCATCTGCAGACACGCAAAGGACACTTAAATAAAACCTGCAGTATTATTGCTTTATAAGCAAGAAGTATCTACGTATATAGTAATAAAAAAGGAATTAAAAATAAATCTCACAAAGCTATTCTGCCCTCTTTCTCATATAGTTTAGAGTGTGTGTGTGTGTGTGTGTGTGTGTGTGCTCACTCAGGCTCTTTATTGAGGGAATGTACATGGTTATGAGCCTGTGTGAAAAAGCTTAAGAAGATTAGCTGCACTGAAACGCACTAAAATAGCATCAATATATGAGAACACTGAGCGTGAAGAAAACTTAAGAGGTAACTTTTTTTTTTTTTGCTAAACTTTAATTAAGAAGTACAGTAAAGCTGATAATGTTACCAGTGCACCACTCAGAGCAGCGACTTCTTGTCTTCTCTTTATGTTTCGCTTGCCAGAAGGAAGAATCTCTTCCATTCAAACAAACTGTAGCCTCCAGCTGTCGGCTACATATTAATTCACGTCAATTTTAATGGAAGATTTCTACCATTCAGGATTGATCTACACTTTTAATTTCAGGAGCAGTTTGCTTGACAATAAACATTATTTCTATTTAACTTAACTTTAACAGGATGAGGTATGGGCGGTGGGGAAGTGGTTAGCACTGATGCCTCACAGCAAGAAGGTTCCTGGTTCAAACGAGTTTGCACGGCGCCTCGTGTATCAAGGCTATCAGGTCCTTACTGCAGGGATGACATGCAGCAAAAGAACCCAGGTTGGATTTCAGCCTGAATTTCCTGTGTATCTCTCGACCTGTCACTGTTCATTAAAGCAGAAAATACCAAAAAAAACAAACTCTTTAAAACATTTAAAGTCACAATTTTAAGGTTCCAGCTTCCTGTTACTCAGAAATTTACTTCTTTTGACTGTTAGACAGGTGAAGCAAATTGCAGACATCATTGTGAGAGATTGTGAACTCTGTTTTTCAACATTTAATTACAGTGTATACATTCATAATGTATACAGTAGGACAAGCGAGACCTGAACCTCGTCTTATCGGACTCTACAGTATCTACAGAGTTTTGCTATCAGGTTAATCGAATGAATTATGTCCTGCAGCCTCCTGGTCTTTCTATAGCTCGAGACATGCTCCTTATTTTAAATCATCCACGGCGGCCTCTGAGGAGTGCCTCAGTTCTTGATCTAAGCCTGCTTTGATCAAGAACTGAGGCTTAGTCTCTCTCTATAAAGAGGAAAAGACACAGACGCAAAATATAGATTATAAAGAATTAAATCTGACTCGCTTATCACCAGGAATGTGTTCAAGGAATAGGTCAACATTTTGGGAAATATGCCTATTTGCTTTCTAGGATTAGACAAGAAAACTCCACCAGCAGCTGGTTAGCTTAGCTTAGCTTAGCTTAGCTTAGCTTAGCACAAAGACTGTAAACAGGGTTAAACTCCTAGCCTGACTTGTTTTAATTACAGGTGGTGGTAGGTGAATTTTGTTACCTTCCGACAGAGCCAGGCTAGTTTTTCCCCTTGTTTCTAGTCTTTGTGCTAAGCTAAGCTAATTTGGCTTAATTTCTAACACACAGATCACAGAGTGATATTGATCTAAATCATGTTGAACTTTTGAAGAACTGCACAGCATGTAGAGCACAATGTCAACATGGATATGGCCAAAAATAGTTTTATTATATTATCAGTGCTGCTACTAAGACCTTTCTTCTATGACCTCACTGTATCCTGCTAACCTCCCAAAAAACATGTCTCCATTCTTCAGCGCTCACACGAGTACTGTGTTGTGCCGTAATGAGATTTGGATGGTTCATTGTGTGTGGATTAAATTGTCTGTGTTAGCTCTGCGATGCTGTGCTTCCACAGTTGCCGTTGTATCCTCTTATATTTCTACATTCATAAGTCATGAAAGACTACAGAGCGAGACATTTAACATTGAAATGTCTTTGTGTTGTTAAGCTGCTGAATCTCCATGATGCATAGATGTTTCTTTGAACGTCTCTTTGTCACAGAATGCTGTAGAATGGGCTTGTATATTTGGGCAGAGTAGACTGGGTAGCAGACTTATAACAGCTGTTTATGCAACATCTTACCTTATCAGTGCCTCAATGGTAAAAAAAAATGAATTTGTTCATTGATTCTCATTAAAAACAGGGGTGGTTTGCTGGATGATTAGCTGAGAGTTGAAAGGAGCTATGCCTGTATATTTTAATATTCATGTTTAGTACTTCTGGATGCTGGGAAATGGTAAGTTGTTTTTAATTCAGAGCTTTCACGACACCAGAGTGAGTTAAAGGAAGGGTGTGGAAAGACTGAAGTGTGTTCAAACAGAAGGTTAGTTTGGCCCACTGATTTGGTCAGCCTCTCAGTTTAATTAAGGCACTTCAAAACTGCCTGATTGCTGCAATTTGCATCAAAAACCATATTCCTCTAAATCTAATCGAAATCTTAAGCAGCTCCTTCAGCAATAGACTGCTACTCCCACCATGTAAGAAGGAGCGCTACCACAGGTCCTTCATTCCAACAGCTGTCAGACTCTTTAACACCAGCACGACTTCATGACTTTCTTCTATATATTTCTTATTTATGAGTCATTTCTTATCAACCTTGTGGTACAAAAAAAAACGAGCTGCTAGGACAAGTGAATTTCCGCGCTGTGGGATCATTAAAGTCTATCCTATCTTATGATGCACATATTTTAAGATTCAGAGAGACTTGCACTTTCCTTTCTAGGACAAATAAACTTTATGGTCATCGTGGATAAAGTCAATAAATCCTCAAAACTTGCGATCAATCATGTTTTTAAGTTTCCTTTCGTATCAAAGTAAACCAGTGACAGTTCTCTTAACATCCATAAGTACACTGCTGACTAATGTCAGGGCTCCGACCTGTTCTGCATTGATACAAAACCTTAAGTAATGAATAATAATAGGAGTGACAAAATGTTTCTTCTTCTTCTTCTTCTTCTTCTTCTTCTTCTTCTTCTTCTTCTTCTTCTTCTTCTTCTTAACTATTATGCAATGTGTTATGTCTATCTTGAGATGAATACCTTCATAATAAGGCCATGGCTTTAATGCATGGATAGTGAGTGCGACACGGATGGTTCCCTGCATCATTTTCAGACAGTAGCACACTCATCAGTACTATTACCTGGAGTGAATGTGGGCGTCTATTGTTGTCTGCAGCCTGTCTCGCTCCAAGGCCACTGCTCTAACTCTCAACATGGATGCAGCTGAATAAATTACGACTTTGAAATCCAACAGCCATCAAAGTCAGCCGCTCTGATTTCTCGACAAACGCACCCACCCCGTTGTTGTGATGAAGCCTGAAAAGACAGAGAGCTCTCCCTCTCTTCACCCTCGCCTTTTCAGCCATGTCCTGCTTTTGTAAGTGGGCAGGCAGCATGGTAGGCAGGCAGATGCCGGACAGATAGCGTCTGCTTATTTAATAATGTCTCCATATGTTGTTTAATGTCAGTCTCCGCCCTTCGCTGTTATAATGGCATGCGCATCAGATGGTAACAGCAGCCAGGGAGAGATATGAAACTGCCTCTTCACTCCTTTTTCACAGTCTTGTTTCTTTTTTCTTTATGTTATGGGTGGCATAACCTCTGCTTTGTAGCAATAGATTAAAGCCAAAGCTGTGTGTTTGTATGCTGCCCACTCTGCTCCCCACCCCTCGTGTCTTAATGCTTCTTCTTTTTCCTCCCTGGCTCGGTGACAGGTAGGGCTGTAAATGATTTTTCTGGTTCATCCCCTGAGACCTTTGAGTATTAATTAAAATGCTGCATGCATTAGCTCAGTTTGAGTGTTTATGCTGCTGCTCAGGAGGGAGGCTCGATTTGCCCGGCGATGGTAGAAAGATGCTATGAATGTGAGCCCGCGGGAGGCATCTGTCCTGATGAGAAGATTTATGAAGTCATGTTTTCCAGGCCTACATACTGAATCACCGCATGTTTTTGTTTTCATCTACGTCAAGCTTTTAGATAGGAGCAAATCCAGTTCAATCCTTTTGAAGGAAGCAGCAGCAGCAGCAGTATATTTAGAGACTGAGGGCCATCAGAAAGATGAAACCGAGCGTGGTAGTGGCTTTAGTCAGCAGGAGGATGACTAAGGCCAGATTTGCTGCCTCTAAAGCAGCAGACTCCCATCGAGCAGCCACCCAGCCGAGAGAGACAGAGGCAGGCGTCCTCGCTGCCTGGCAGCACATGCTAAAGGGCTCAGAGCCCTCCGGAGGCAAAGTGCTTTTGTCAGCTGTGGTGGAGCTGTCAGTCAGGCCTGGCCACCGGGCTGTGACTGCATCTGTCTGCTCAAATACTGAGCTGTTTAGTGTAGCAACTGGTGAATCTGATTCATTGGACATTTCAGAAATATATAAATGTCAAGCTTTGTGACAATTTGAAGACAATAAAGGTGTAAAAATTTGACTTTATATCATTGTGATCTTCTTGAAAATGGTTTTAGTGTATCTAATATGTATTATCCTATTTGAGTAAACAGTATACAAATAATAATAATTAATTGATTAGTCAAAAATGTAATTAATCGGTAATTCACTAACAAAGACCACGCCAGTATGGATATAGATTTAGAGGTTTAGTGCATACTGCAGATGATGGTACTGTAGGAGGGATGTGGGATGAAGGGATGAGAGTCGAATGATGAAGTGATGAGTGTCAAGAGACTGAGGGATGAAGTGATGGTGGCTGAGTGATGAAGGAGTTAGGGATGAGAAATCAGGGTCATAGATGGATGAAGAAGTTTGGAGACGGGCCAGTGTTGGCTGGTGGTGGGAAGACAGGAGGGAACCGGGAGGGAGCTGAGACTCTAAGTGGTGGAGCCGTCTCTTCGTCGCTCTGTCGATTAGAGCCCCAGTGGTTTCTTTGTTTGTTTGAATGAAAGACAGAGAAGGGAAAGGAAAGGAAGAGAGAGAGAGAGAAAAGAAAGAAAAAGGGATCTGGGGTGGAGGGATGTAAAAACTGAGGGAGTGAACGCATGAGGTGTGCTTCAGTACTTCAGGTGTGGAAATGGGATGAGTTCAAGGTGTGGTCTTTGTTCCTGAACCTCGTTATAAAACTTAATTTATTTACAAATTGTTATTTGTTACTTGATCGTTCGTTGAATATCGTTGGGTTTTAGACAAAACAAGCATTCTGAAGACGTCACCTTGGATTAGATAAACCAAACAATTCATTGTTCAAGAGCAGATTATTTAACGATGAATAATAAGATAAATGAAATGTTTAAGACAATAAATGTACACTTCCTTTGTTTGAAGATTGTTTAAACTTAAATTAATGTTGTAGTCTGGTATAAATCTTCTCCTAATTCTTTGACACAAGTCAAGTGCATGGACTAATTAGGAATCTTCACTGGCTCTGCTCATTACTCTGGTTACAAATGTAGCATGCTGTAATTGTTATGTTCTACATATGTTATAACCACGGCCTGCCGTCTGACGAAGAAGGCATGATCACAGACTCATTTATTCCCTGTTGTGCTGGCAAGAAACGTCAAATTAATCAGATTTGATGTGTTCACATACTGCTGTCAAACACAACACTGTGAGCAAACGCCAGTATGCTTACTGTGACTCAAGGTCTGTTGGTTCACCAGCGTCTCTGCCAGATGGAGGACCTTGAAAGTCCTGGTGGGAGCAGCAGTGATAGGAGAAATATTCAGATTATGTACTCACATGAAAGCAGAATGGAAAAAGTCAAAGTCCTGCATTAGTTAATTAAAACACCCAAAAGACGCAGACTCTGACAAAACATGTATGTGGTAACTGTGGGAAATCTATACAACCACATACTAATAAACTAAGACAAAGAATCATTTACAAATCCGGTTTGTTTCTTGACATTGTGTACAATTTTTTGGGATTTAGCTCCCCAGTTTCAGAGTGCAATGTTACTGTGGTAAATGTGGATAGCTGTACACGTGTTATGATATTACTTACGATCAAAAACTAGCGAGTCGACAACTTTCCTAACAGCCAAACATCGACGACTCATAGAGGCTGCTGAGCCTGGTTACATTGCCTGCTTGTTCAGCTCCGGTTCTGGCACAACACTGTCAGCATTCTCCCAATTTACTTTATTGTCCTTTAGAAAACTCTTTAAAAAAGGGTTGATGCACAGCAGCCAGAGGACATCAGAGGGAAAACTATAAAATATGATCCAGTTTCACCAAAATAAGTGGAATAGTTGGTGGTGTGTGACTTATGTAGAAGGTTACGTACTGCAGAAACAGACATACAGGACGCAGAGTGAGAATCAACAGAGACACCATTCACCTGATTACAGGTGGCAGCTAGCAACAAAATGATTTAACATCAGTTATTTTATGGTAGAAAAAAGTTACACAATGTTGCTTTAATATAATTGTACTAATGCAAATACTAGTTTTGTTCAGCGGACCTGCTGAAGTAATATACAGTTCATCCACCCTGACTCGGCCATAATGGTGTTGCTTATATTACTTGTACTCTGTTGCATGACAGAGTTTTTGGCTACAGCAGTAAATGTTAATGATCCTTAAAGAAATGTCTCCTGATGTGAAAACTTTCTGGTCGAAATGTTTGAAAAGATGTCTTAACACCAAAGTTCAAATGTCTAAAATACATTTAAAATCTACAGTGAGTAAAACCTGTCTGATCTGTTAAAAGCATTTTGTGCCTTTGTCCCTGGCAGAATGGGCCACAGAGCTGTGAGAGGTCTGTCTTCTGGCAGTGTGCACTAGTTAAAAATTTAAAAGGAATATTAATAATTTCTAGTGATCTAATCTGTTCATGTATGGCCGTCTCTGTGGCATTCTATATTTAAAACTGAGCCCAGAAAAAGCCCATAGCACCTCTTCCACCCTCCTGCAACATCTCTATGCTTTCAAATGTATTCAAGCTGCTGTGTCAATAAAATCTCTCCAGATCAGCAGTTTTTAATGTTTGCTCAGGTGACCCAAATGTTCAAAACTTTCTTTAGTTCAGCATATGTTGTGTGTGTATATATATATATATACAGTATATAATGTATAATATATACGCAAACATGAAAGGACACATCCCCAGACACCCAAAAAGTAAACAAGGTTGTTCAAATTATATTAAGGCTTAAAGTTATGCATAATTACCAGTGTGGCCGCTTTGATTGACAGGTAGGTGCCTTTACAGATGGCTAGTTTGAGCACCCAGGCTTCATTCAGCCCACCTCAGGTCTGCCATTGATCCACGTCTTTGTCGATATTTAGATTAGCTGTGAGGTGGAAGAGGCAGGACAGCCAACATGGCGGTGATGAGAGCCACCACACTCTGAGCTTCAAAACAGCTCTTCAGTAACCTGTGGGTGATGTCACGGATACACTGCCCATTCTTTATACTGTCATTGGTATGAAAAAAAAGGGGGTTGGTTATAATTGGAATTGGAATATAGATGTATACGGCAAAGACATACATATCTACATATCTTAATACACATTTTTAAAGAGATACTGTATATATACCTTCTTTTAGTGGGAACAAACAGGCTCAATATTATATGAATGAAACACTTCAAAGTGATGTTTTTTTCAGTCTGTCTTGCGTTCCAGTGAAAGAAACAGACAAAGTTGTGAAATACTTTTAACGCATAATTCTGCTAGAATAAATGGTGGGTTTATTTTGAAGGTTCATATAATCGACCTGTCTGTTTTGTGGCTGATAGAACCAAAAAAATGTTTTATTTCACTCACTATAATCTTGTATCAAGTACTTTTATAATGTGAATTCTTTCCGTCTGAGTATTTTCAGCCTAGCAGTGCCTGATCTGACCGAGTGTAAAGGAAGAGTATCAATGACGTCCTGTCTTCATGCCAGACTCTCTGACTTAGTCCACTGTGGTAGCTGGCATCGCCAAGGAAACGAGTGCGTGATCAAGCTGCTGATGCCCAGTCCTGTCAAAGTGGGCAGTGGGCACCCTGCTGGACTGCCTAACACAGATAAAAACAACCGATATAACCACCTGCTTAATCACAGATTGGAACAAATGTCTCATAATGTGCCTTAGCACAAATAAAATGTATCAACAGAAACTTGACAAGTAGGAATCTGCATCTACAGTATGTGCTCCAGCTGGCCGGCGCTTTAATTTGCAGGCTGGGGTCACGCAGGCTTTAAACATGCAGCTGGGGACTGCTGCATAATCCTGGGTCAGACCTGCACCAGCTATCGCCCTTTACACCCTCGTCACCCTCAGACACCAAACATCTGGATGCACCACATGAACCTGCCTTAACCAGCTGTCATTAAAACTTTTTTGTTCTGTTTCTCCCAATTCATGTTTTGTTCGTCAACAGAATATAAGAGAATTTCCAACGTGGCTGCAAAACACTGATAAAATAGTTACTGCTAGTACTGAATTTCCTAATAATGACTAACGAGGAGTAAAAGCACTGTTTGTTCATTTGGAAAAGAAGTCATCTTTGTGAGATGTGAAAGTTTATTGTCGCATGTTCAAAACTGAACAGTTCTAGCATCAGTAAAACAAACAAACCCAGACCTGCAGTTCAACATCGATTTCTATGTTTTGATTCGTTTTGAGCCAGAGCACCTGATGATATCATGGCAGGCAGCAAAGCAGAAATCCGTGGGCTTGGCTGCGGAAAGTAAACATCCTTTGCGGAGGGAACACAGTGCCATCTGCCTCGTGACACAATAAGGCAATGATTAGATTGCTGTTATAAATGGATAATGTGGGATGATAAGAGCCATGAGTTTAAGTAGCCCATTTCAGTATAAACAACATATTGACAAAATAGAGTTGTCCTGATTATTGAAGTGAAACATTTTCACAATAAGAGCTGACATATCGAGGCCTGCTGCAATCTAAAAACTAACAACCTTTGATTACAACATTGGAAACTCAAAAATAATTAAGGTTGAAGCAACAAGCAATTAAAATTAAACATTATAGACTTCACAAAGGTTTTATTTATTTTACAGTGCTGTTGTATTGGATCAAATTAAATATTACGCCTGTTTGTTGGGTGATGTGATGTGATCACGACTGTAATGAACTGTTCATCTTGCGGTGCTCCATCCTCTTCTTTACATTTTGCATCTCTAACATGCATTAGGGTACATTCAGACAGCATCAGGTGATGTGGTGAATCGCTGCAGGGGTGTGCGAAGGTATGTGGAGGTGAAGTGGGCTGCTGGGGATGTCTGTTTGTGCTGAACGTAACCGAAATAACTTTATTACGCTGATAAACTGGCTTTCTCAATGCCGGCGCTCCCCTACTCTCATTCACTGTCTATGTCTCTCAACCACTGCTGTCTCTCTCTCTCTTAAACCATCAGACACAAACCAAATTAAACTTCTTTGTGTCTCTATTTTGCCAGACACAGATTTAGAAGCTGGGTACACGAAGTAAAGAAATCCAGAACACAGCAGGTAGAGCAGCAGTCCCCAACTTTTTTTGCGGCATGGACCGGTTTCATGTAAGACAGTATTTTCACGGACCGGCCTTCAAAGTGTGGGGGGATAAATATGACAAAATAGAATGATATGACCAGCATAAAAGCAAATATAAAGTGCATAAAAAATACAACTCACCATTACGCTGAATTAGTGTGAGCCTTGAGCTTGTTTCTCCCTGAGTAGTCCCATTGAGGGATAATGTGAGACAATGATACCCGAGGCGTGTTCCTTCTGTTCTTTACTCTGTAATTTCTGTTTTAGTTTTTCCAAATAATTTCTCCAAAGAGGTTTTATTTTTTTTGGTGCAAACTTCTCCGCCGCTGGTTGCTGGGTTTTTTGGCGGTCACCCCTGTGGCCTGCACCTCCGCAGCCAAAACATACTACCCCCAACTCAAATGAATAGAAAAACCTGCGTTTTCGCTGCAGCGCCTGATCCTGTCTGAATGTACCATGATTCAGTTCCTCAGTGAATACCCTGTCCTCTGCTTTTCAAGGTATTTACACTGATGTTGATCCATGGATATCTTCTTTCTCCAAACTAGGCCACAATTGGAATTGACTTCCTGTCGAAAACCATGTACTTGGAAGATCGAACGGTAAGAACCTCACTTACAGCTGTAATGTCATGACAATGATGTTAAATGTTCGCAATGTGCCAGCAGTGCTTCTTTCAGAGAGAAACACATACTGTACAACTGTTTATCACTACAATGATGCATGCACTGAATCATTACCTCATGAACAGAATGTCATCTTTCTAGCATGTGATATGGAGATGAGTATAATGAAAGCTGTCTGCACGTCTGTATATCTCGGGGAATCTTTCATACAGCATTACGACCTTGGCAGTATCATTATAAGGAGTCCGCTTGCATAAATAACGCCTGAGTGTGAATCTTAGCTACACTCGCATCTTATTGCACATGTTTATGACAGTGTTTGTGTTGCATAAGCTTGTGAAGGGGGAGCCTACTATTTCCAGGCTCTCTGACCTGATCTGAATAATCTCAGCCACCTCAGCTTTCTCTCTCTGAACCCCAGGTGAGGTTGCAGCTCTGGGACACGGCGGGACAGGAGCGCTTCAGGAGCCTCATTCCCAGTTATATACGGGACTCCACTGTGGCTGTGGTGGTCTACGACATTACAAGTCAGTTTCCCTTATCATATATTTAAATTTCATGCCTACACTTCTTACACTACTTACACGCTGCTGGCAGATTAATGTCCAACTCTCTTCTTCCGTTACACCTGAAGGTATTCATCTGTAATCATGTTCAGAGTTCATCTCTCTCACTCTAAAGAGCCTCGGCTAAAAAATCTTCACTCTCTCTAATTATGAAACATGACAAAAACGGCAAAATCCAAGTTAAGATTTCACAAATATCAAATATCTCCTTGATATTTCCCCTCAGCAAATTCACTGAGATAATGATGAGATGAGTCTTATTGTGTTAACTTCCCACCACATTCTTTGTCTCCTACAGCAGCATACATAAAGTATGTGCTCTGTCCTGTCTTCTTCCTGGAGAAAAATTAGAAACCGTAAGGGATAAAATTAATATTTGATGTTTTTTGGTTCCATGATGGTTCCCTCTGTCTTTGCATTCACACGTCAGAATACCATTAGCTATCTGTCTATGTAGATGGACGCCTTTTTTTAGTGCTAGCAGCAGCTACACATCATCAACACAAAAGCCACTTCAAACAACAGATAATCTTTTGTCTCTCTTTCTTTATCCAACTTACAAACATGAACGTAGGTGTTGTCTTGCTCCTTGTTGAACAAGTGACCAAACAAACACACATTGCACTGCTAATGTCAGTATGGAGGCTGGATAGCCTAATTAAGCTGCTCAGCTGCAGCACATTAAACAGCATGTAGACGTAGCTGCAAATGTCAATTCGGTCCCAACGCGCTGGCTGCTGCCGGTCAAACACAGACACACCCCTCCAGGCAACTCAGATGAAAAGGAACATTTTAACAGTTCATTTAAAAAAACATATTGGCATTATGCCGGATGAATAAATGTGAATTCAGCTGGACTTCAAGGGCCAGTAACCATGACTGAAAGAAAAGGTAGATATCTAAATTGAAAACCAAAGGGCCTGACATGACCCTCCCCCTTACAGACATAACTGTTTATCCTGAATACTTCACCTAACTGTTACATACAATAGTACGTACGTACATAGTACAATAGTAGCAGCAGTTGTATACAGCCACACAGCCTAAACCCTGTGAAATTTATTCCAGTCGGTGTTGTTAGGAATATTTATCATTTTCCATGACAGAACGGGACATTATTCTCTGTCACATCTGTCAGACGCTCTTATTTAATCGTTTAAAAGAGCAAAGACAATTATTGGAACATGGCTGCACTCAGGAAGTGAAATTTATTCCTGATTTTATAGAATCCCCACAGAAGCAAGCTCGGTCTAAGAATACAATACGACCCTTAGTGTCATGCCAGCGAGTCTGCACGTTTAACGGATGTGGCAAGGACAAAGGGAAGAACTTTAACATGCCACAGAGCTGGGCATGTACAGCATGACATGGATTTATTGTGTAATTCCAGTACTGTGTATCATCTATCAGCTAATGTCTTTTTAATATGATCTACCACATGGGATTTTTTTCTGTATCTTCTCCCTGCATTAATAATTAGGAGCACCGTGTACTGAAAAACGTTCGATTAGTTTTATATCAGCAGATTTTTTTATTCTTTTGTGCCAGCTGTTAGAGAAACGCCAAGCGTGTCGTTGAAATGTTCGTGGTTTTGTGTACAGCTGTAACAGCTGGAGAGGTGTTGAACACACTGAATGTCAATCTTTTAATTTGACTCCGATTTGTTTCTTTCTTGTCCTTTTTTTTTTTAAACAGATGTTAATTCATTCCAGCAGACGTCAAAATGGATCGAGGACGTCAGAACAGAGAGAGGAAGTGACGTCATCATCATGCTTGTCGGCAATAAAACAGACCTGGCAGATAAGAGGTGCGTACTCAACCTGCCGTCTTCTGACGCCAGCACTTGTGTCACATTTTACTCAGTGTTTCCTTTTAATCCGTGACGCCATGGCAACCAAGATGTGCCAAAGTGTCAGTCAGTCTGCGGGAACATTCGGCTGAGCGCAATACCTCGAGAACAAAACTTCAGAGGCGCCCCTGCAGAGTGGATGATTTGATTAGATGTCGGAGCGTCCTGCTGAATAAATCTGTATGTCAATGAGACAGAACTGATTATCTGGAGCCCCAGTATAACTCTTTAATACTTTACCATGTGAATTTAATATGAATATCACCTCAATGCTGTATGAGCACAGGTATGAGAGCATGCTTCCTACATTAAATATCAAATATCTAAATGAATCGACCTCATTAGCATAACCGGTTATGTTGTTATAGTAATTATGCTGGAACAAGTCAGCTGCTCTTATTGCTTTTGAAATGAGAAAATTATTGCTTGCTTGAGGAAATTATTCAGTGATTTTTAGCCCCCGGCGACGCTCCTGGTGAGCACAAGGGAATTTTCTTTTCATATATACAATATATTATAAATATATATATAAATGATATGACTTTTGTAGTGAGGTGAAAACAGGCTGATGTTTAATAAAGCTGACAAGGGCAAAGAAATTGATTTGAAAAGGGAATGCTTAGAGAAGCAGGGTCAAAGTAAAATGATATGAAGCAGAAATATATTATTATTTTTATAATAGTGAGGAAAATAAAGGGAGAAATGAACCATGAAATGACTTGTGTCAGAATGCCAGAATGTATTAATGGTGCATACTGTACAGTATGTACAAAAATCTTCGCTTGAGATTGATTACAGATGTAAAGTAATCCGTAAAATGTGAAACTGATATGAAAAAACACAGCTGATGGCAAATCTTCAGATCTTAAGTTGATTACTCCTGACTGTTGGGAAGGCCTGGACTCGAGACTGGACTGGAAGACTCGAGAAAACTTGTCTAAATAAAGTCGTAGTGTGTTTATTTACAGAACATACCACCATGCTACACACACAAAAAAAACAATAACTAAACAGTTAACTAGGTTGAACTGAACCAAACTCCAAGTAGTAACACAGATACCATCCACTTATCACGTGCACATAGCTACACCTGATATGTGCTATGCTCTCCCCTCGACAAGCAAAAACCAACTGCTTAAATAGGCACTGTTCAGAGTGTAACACTTGGAGGTCACTCCATTACTGCTCCTGATACAGGGACTTTACAAAGTTACATTCACAATAGAAACACTTGTACCTGATTTATCATGACCTACATTTCAACCAAACATGAAAATTATACCTAATAAATTAATAACTAATAAAATATACCTAATAAACTAACTTACCTCCACCCCCCACATACTTCCACATCATGAGTATGGTAAGTAACAAAAAGAATGATAATTTATATTAGACACCAGAAATAAACCAATAAACTAAAACTAAATTTAACAATACTTGTATGTGTATTTATTTTAACCAAATATGTTGAACATAATACAAAAGACAAACGAACCTGAGATAGTCTGCATCCGCTTGAATAATGCAAAAAAACAAACATTTGACAAGCATAGTTAAACTGAACAATGTGCTACAAATTGGTAAAAAATGGTGTGCTCTCACCCACTTTGTCACGCTGACATGCTTTAACAAATGTAGAAAATGAAACTGAACAACTTGTTTGTGTATTATTTCACCAGGAAGTCTCTCTGAGTGCATTATCTTATGAGACGTGTCCAAAATGTCAGCACAGACTAGTTAACACATAGTAACATAAAATTTAAAAAAAAAAAACATGCACAATTAATTAACTTTATTCATGCAGATGTGCAGAAACATGCAGTCTGACGTTATTACAGACATTACAGAAGAAAAACGCTGACTAAACATGGTCCGCTTCTGTCCCTGGTTACACTACAAAACATCAATTAGCAAAGGTTATCATGCTAACACGCTAAACTAAGATCACAACATTATATCTGCTAAACGTCAGCATGTTAGCATGCTGACGTTAGCATTTATCTCAAAGCACTGCTGTGCCTAAGTAGAGTCTCACAGAGCTGCTAGCATGGCTGCAGACCACAGTGAACACTGTTCTATCATGTATACAGTAAGACATCTAACAATGCATGCACACATACTTAAGTTCCCATTACAGTACTCATTAGTTGCCATTAGTGGGATATTTCTGAGCTACAGTTAGGCTGACAAACACTTCATGTGGTCTAATCCATCTTCCTGCTTTATTATTGCTGTTCTGCTGTCTTAAGTAATGACAGCCCTCCGGGACATCTTTTATCTTAATTTGGACAGCTGTTTAGGTTTCTGGTCTGTTTCTTCTCCCAAGTCAACACTTTGCAGAAACAGCTGACCATTTACTTTCTGATCTGGTTGACTGATCTTTGTGAAAACAGCAGGCCAACCAGTGATGGCTGGTACTTCCCGTCCCCTTTCTTCTCTCTCCACCTGTCAAATATGCAGCTGTACTGAGTGTTCAGGAGACCATTTTGACAAATTATGTCCCCTTGTGTCCTGAGTAGCCGTGCATACATATGCACAGATATGCATAAATTTAACTGTTAACGTTATTTTCCAACATGTCGAGGACATACTTTGAGCTGCAGACAGAAATTCCCTTCGGCATACTTGGTCTCAGATTGAATGAAAGCAAGAAAACTGCTGGTGGTGGCAGTTTTCAGGATGTATCTCACTGGGTCTGTCAATAAAACGGCTGCTATAACAACAGACCAAAGGCAGATTGAGATTGTGGAGGTACAATAAGACTGGGCAAGTATAAAGTGTGTTTCCACAATGTAGTAAGGAGAATTTTAAGATTATATCAAATTAAGACTGACCAGTGTATCTGTTTAAATATATCTTATATATCTAGCTTAGCTGTTATATTAATCAACTGCATTAGATGTGGTGTAAATATTTTGAAAATGTTTGGCCTCCAAGAAAAAACACTGAACCCTTTTCCCTTAAATTTATGGATAATTTATCTTAACTGCAATTTAGTTGAGCCTTAATGGGGTCTGGAAGTTAAAGCTCCAGTAAATGTTCCATGGTAAAGAAGTGAAGGCTATTTACTGCATTAACATCACCGCAGCCTGCTCTGCTAATTTGCTTCCTCGTAGAGATAAATTGGTCTTTCTGCTGCTGTGTGTGTGAGTCAGACGGGGTTTTGCCCCAAATCACTGCACAAAAACCAAAACTACTTTTTAAACTACAGTACTCTGCAGTTTTTATGTGCTCCAATCTCCAAGTGCATTATCTTGACCAATCATTCTGAACCTTAGAAACGATTTCTACCGTTTTATGCCGTTTATTTCAAAAGGAAATTGATGATGATGACACTCCCTTGTGCAAATGTCACGCCGGTGACTGTTTCACATGCAAGAGATGATAAATGTTGCTGTCACTATGGATACTGTTGGGTGTTCTCTAGCGATGCTTTATTTGGATTTGCTACGTGACAATGTAGAAAGACACATCAAATGAAAAGAACAAGTGGTGCATGTGCATCGTATGTCACTGTCTAATGAAATGACTCAGCACTGTAACTAACGTGGCTGACATTGAAAAACGAGTTGACGTCTTAAATCTTAAAATAAGATTTAAGTACATTGTCTCCACTGTATCAGCACTGACTCATCTAACCCTACCTTCGACATTACTTGTGAAGGAAGCAGAGATTTGTGGATATTGCATTACCGTGATACGGTGCAGTTTAATCATTAGTTGTTTGAGAGGAGCACCTTTGTGAGCTGGGCTCTCTCTGTGTTTGTTGGTTTGTTCATTCATACGTGGTGGAGCTTTTCACAATGCTCAGTGCTGAGGGGAGTTAAAGTATGCGCAGTTTAGGTGCTGCAGAGTCCCCGGAGACCTGCATGAGGGAAATCTAGTGTGCATCGTACACCAGGCAGCATCAACCAAGTGGAGCCTGATGTGCTGTACACTGACAGGAAGTAGCTCAGGGACTTTTAAAACTGTACTGGTTAAGTCAGTGTATGAATTGAACACCTTGTTCAGCTATTCTCTTGTTTCCCTCACCACTGCTGCTACAATACTTTGGAGTGAAGTTAATGTACTTTCACTTAATACAGCCCTCCTCAATGATTGTCAGGAGCTTGAGGTGATTTATCTGACTTGAATTGTGTCACCTGGCAAATGCAAGTCCAGTACTCACTCTTCTTTTAGCTCTGTTTTGGTTGACACCACTGACAGTATAAAGAATGGGCGGCATATGCAGGACGTCACCCACAGCCGTTTTGAAGCTCAAAATCTGTGGCGCTGGCCGCCACTATGTTGATAGTCCTGCCTCTTCCACCTCCTGGCTAATCTAAAAAGAAGAGGCAGGACTGCCAACATGGCGAGCTTCACAACGACTATTCAGAAAACCTACGGGTGATGTCACATATTGCCGTCCATTCTTTATATTGTCAATGATTTCAGCATGTCATTGGGTTTTTTAACACACTATTTCTACCAGAGAGGAAAGGGTATATTAATAAACTCAATATTGTCGGTTTATCTCAGTGTCCCTTCTCCTTACCTTGCTTTTCTTGGAGAAATTTCTTGAAAGAAACATTTATGACTATTTGATCGAATCACCAGGTAAGATCATCATTTAGAACAACAACAAAGATCAAAATCAGGCCTCACATAGCTTAGTTAGCTTCAACCTCTACAGTTTGTCTGTAAAGCGTAGACATACTGAGTGTCAGGAATCCCACAGGTTTTCCATTCTTTCTGTTGCATGTATCCACTTGTGTCTTCTTAAAAGCTCAGGCTTAGTTCTGAGGCGACCCCGTAGTTCACCTGGTAGAGTGCGCATCCCATGTACGAAGACTGAGTCCTTCCTGTCTATCATCAGCTGTATCTGTCCCCCAAAGCCCTCCAAAATTAAAACTTAATTCTGGGTCCTTGGCCCTGTTGGTAAGTACTTACATCTGACCATACAGCAGCTTTTAGGCAAAGTCAGTGGAGAGCGTTGAAACGGTTTCTCTTTGGTTAATTGCGCTCTGTCTCTAGAAAAGTAAAAATGTAAAATGAAAAGAAAAAAATGTGACGTGATCACCGAGAGCTTAAGCGAGAGCTGATGTCACATTTCAGGACTCAACTGCTCTGAAACTTTAAATGCCCGCTAGCGTGCATGAACGTTGCTTGGATGCCACATATTGCGCATCCATTATGCAATTTTCTTGCCAACTGCCTGTCGGATGATGAATAACCCCCCGTGTTGTTTAAGTTGGAAGTTCGACGCATGCACCCAGAAATAGTCACAGCAGCACTGGTGCAGCTCTGTCAGGTGGTGTAATTATGTAAATACATCTTCAGTGCAGTGCTTTCTGTTCTCGCTGCAGAAACTTCTTTTCCTGTCTCACAAAGACTGAATTTCTCTTTCTTCTGCGTTGTGATGCAAAGGAGGGGCGGGAGGAACGGTTAAGTGTGACATTACGCTGTTTGATGCTTTGCACAACAGGATAAGTTGTGGGTGTGAGTGCGTCGAGACAGGCGTTGCACCACTTAGGAGGTTTGCTGAAAGTAAAGAAGTGGTATTCTTGAGTTAGTACACAGCTAAGATTCCCTTTGTGTGAAGAGGAACAAAGAGGACACACTGGTTTACGTCATGGTTTTCCCAGAAGACTAGTGGCAGGTTGATTTAAGCCAGTCATCTTAACGAACCTGCTGGCTGCGCGAGCTGTGGAGTCAGCAGGACTGCACCCATCTCTCTGTTTGTGTTAATGGACACCTGACACAGTCTCCGTCTCGAAGCGAGAGCCAAACAATTACTTCCAGATTCATTAAAATGTAATGCAAATTGGCTGTTATTAATTTCTTGCAGGACAATGTAATTAATCCTTCTCAGCCAGTACCTAATTAAGGCTGGTGTATCCTCAGCAGCCTAGAATAAAAGGAGCTTCAGCTGCAAATAGTGGGGCGTTACTGTGAGTCCATTTGTCTTGAGTAATAAGAAAAACCAGCCTCTGTTTTGTGTCTACCTCTGCAGTGTTTTGATGATACTCCCCCTCTTTTCACAGGCAAATCACAATTGAGGAAGGCGAACAGAGGGCTAAAGAGCTGAGCGTCATGTTCATAGAGACCAGCGCCAAGACAGGTTACAACGTCAAACAGGTGAGTATGTTACTTTTCTTCAAGGCCAGACTGATGCAATTATGGAAATATCAGCCACAGATTATGATGATTTAGAGACAAGTGTGTCGAACATTGACAGTATAAAGAATCGAACGGTGTACGTGAGACGTCACACACAGGTTTCTGAAAAGCTGTTTTGAAACTCAGAATGTGGTGGTTCTGGCCGCCGCCATGTTTGTAGTCCTTCTTCTTCCACCTCCTGGCTAATCTAAAAAACAGCAAAGACGTGGATCATCGGCGGACCTGAGGCGGGCTGAATGACACCTAAGTGCTTAAACAAGCCATCTGTAACAGCACCCACCTTCAATCAAAGCAATTATGCATAACTTTAAACCTTAATATAATTTGAACAGGTGAGTTATATAAAAATTCAGACTCAGTACAGTTGTCATGAACGGGGAAATTAGCTACAGAGACCAAAACTGTTTTTTGTACCAGGCTGTAAACATGTTTATTTCTGCTGTGAAGTTGGACATTTTAACATGGGAGCTTAATGACTCGTTCTGCAGCCAGCCTCAAGTGGACATTAGAGGAACTGCAGTTTTTGGCACTTCAACATTAGCTTCACTTCACACTAATGGAGGTTGCCGCTTGGTGTCGACATGAATGTTTGTACATTAATGGATGGATTGGATCAATTATCATCTGGTAATGCGCTTTATAAAATGGTTATTTTAGAAGGATATGAGTCAACATACTTATTTATTTAGCTTAAGAGTTTTATGTTTACATTCACTGTCACTCAAAATCTGTTATGTGTATCCTAAGTGTCTGACAGACGTGTTGAATTCTTTGCGATTCTTTTATTTATATAATTTTGAAACACACATGATTTTACATCCAAGTTTGCAAGCTGGCAGCCTTCAGGTGTCAATCTTCTCTTTAGACACAACTATTTTTGTTCATGTGAACGACACCACGAATGCCTTCCAGGAGAAACTGTAAGAGTCTAAAGATGTGCACCGTTACTCGCATATTTAATGATTACCGTGTTTCCTCGCTCAACCAGTTTTCAAACGACATGTCGTACAAACTAATTATTTTGGAGTATACCCCAACCTTTCTTCTTCAATACCTTTTTTGGAACATTTCTATGTTTCTGCCACCAACTGTGCTTTAGTGGTATAGCATGAAACTGGCAGCAGGAATGTGTTGCATCTAAATCCATAAGATACACTCATCAAAACTTTGCTGTATGTCTGTATAAGTGGTCACAAAAATCCTCTTTTTTCATGTAAACACCACTCAGAGAAGCACAAATAAATATAGAAGGAAAGTAAGTCCATGCTGCCCCTCACCAAGACTGAAGAGTGCACATATTCATTCCTTTTAGTGACATTTAATTAGTAACTGTAACATTTAGAGAAATTAGTGGGTTGCAGATACAAAGAGAAGGGCTTCCCGGGTTCAACAACTGTGATTTGTCTCTTAACAGATGTTTGTCGTCGAAAACAACGACTGTCTGTTAAGTTAATAAGCAGTGAGATGAAGGCGAGCAGTATTGTGTCTGTCAGTGAATGGTGTTGCTGGCGGGCGCCTCTCTCAGCCCGTGGCAGCTCAGACAGAGGAGGCTATTCTTCACCTTTTAGTTCAGGGCTGTGGACAGGATGGAACATAGTGGTGTGAAACCTGCAAAACAAAGGTCACAGTGCCGCCTCCAAAGGCTGCAGTGTTCACACTGTTTGGCTGTGTCATCGCTCCCCATTGAGACGTCAGCAGATTAAAGCTCATAGGCATCAGTGTCTCGATTTTCATGGGAACTAATAAATAATGTAAAAAGAACATTGAAAGACAAATAATCATGTAAATATGACTTTTTTATGTGTTATCTGTTTAATTCAGTTTATTCTTACAATGCCACCCAAAAGGGCAAAGGGACAGATGCATCCTGTAGATGATAAATGTGTTGATGTGAAGCAGAGCTAGGACGTACTGTAATCAGAACTTTAGATTATAATGACAGGCACAAATGCTGAGATATTTGATGCCAACACTGCTTTGTGGGAATCCTTTTTTTCCTGTTAATAAAGCTGTAATGATCAATGGGCAACCTCCGTGGCTGTGAAGTGAAGCCAATGCAGAAGCGTCAAAAATTGCAGTTCCTCAAACGTCCACTTGAGGTTGGCTACAGGACGAGTCAGTCTCCATAAGCCCCCATGTTAAAATGTCCAACTTCACAGCAGAAATAAACATGTTTACAGCCTGGTACAAAAAACAGTTTTGGTCTCTATAGCTAATTTCCCTGTTCATGACAACTGTACTGAGTCTGAATTTTTATAGAACTCACCTGTTCAAATTAATAGTGTGGCAGCTTTGATTGACAGGTGGCTTTTTTGGGAAACCAGACATCATTCAGCACACCTCAGGTCCACCAACGATCCACAGCCAAGAGAGCTTGAGCTTCAAAACAGCTCTACCTACGGGTGACATCACGGATACGCCGTCCACTCTTTATGTTGTCGGTGGGAATTACCCGCCTAAAGTAGCAGATCGGATCTGATAGTATCTGGACCATGTGAGGTGCCCAACCCATTTCAACAGATGTGTTGTGTTCCCACATTGTACCCCAGTGAACATCAGAAGCTTGACACTTGCCGGGTTTACATTATTGCATGATTGCTGTGTAGCAACTGAGTGCAGACTTTGCAAACAGCATTATTTATGACATAATAATACTTTGACGAAAACAAACACGTTTGAGTAATGTCTAATGCAAAGCATATTAAATCAGTGGATATTAATGAATTGATGAAGTGCGTATCAAAAGGCCAGTTGTTGACAAATTAGATACAGTAAGTTCATGTTGTGTATTCTGATTCAGTCTAAAGACAAAGTGCCCTCATTCTGTTTCTTTCTTTCTTTCTTTCTTTCTTTCTTTCTTTCTTTCTTTCTTTCTTTCTTTCCAGCTGTTTCGGCGTGTGGCAGCTGCTCTTCCGGGAATGGAAAGTATTCAAGAACCAAGCAAACAAGGGAGTATCCTTTGACCCATTTACATATCATGAAAACCTACTTTTCATGATATGACAAACCTATTTTATTAACACTGTATGTGAACAAGCTCAGAGCAAACATTTCCTCATTTTAATCTCTACGTGACAGCATGTTTAAACAGGTGTCAGCTACCTATCCAATTAAATTTGTTTTCAGCATGACACTCTCGATAACTATTCATGAAGCCTGTTAAGTGCAGGAGGAGTGGGCACCTGGTCAGTCAGACAGTGGGCGCCTGCAGTTTTGTCTGTGGTGGGAAGGCAGGTTTGCTCATTTAAACCAGTGACAGGAGTCTCAGCCTGTAGTGCTGCTGCACACAGCTCTGCTAACTGGCACCTCATATCTGCTGCTGTCAACTGAGTGTGTCACAGCTCCACCTGTGGAGGATTTGTCAGACGCCGCAGCCTTTTAATTTTTCACTCATAAAACAAAACCTTTTATTCTTCAGGAAGTGTCATTTAAAGAAGCAATGTGTGGGATTTAGTGGCTTATAGTGATTTTGTGATGACATCAACATCAAAATCGACTCCCTAGCTGTTAACGAGAAACTTAGTAGTCATGATGGATGACCAACTAACCTTCTCTGATCACGTTGTCTCGGTTGTCTGGTCATGAAAACACAGTTATGAATATTATATTAAATATTCTGCCATATTCTGTGAATAGAGCCTCCTGAATCTGACACACTGGATTTTTTTAATACTGCAAAAATATTCAAAATATGATTGAGAGAATCTTGGATAGCTTTTCAGTCGTATGAATTATAAACACATGAAGATAAACTCAGCAGCTGAGACAGAGTTCAGCTGTTATTCCTGTCAGTAACTAAAGAGAGCCCTCGGGCTGTCTGGGCTCCTCTCACGCTCCTACATTGATTTTTACATCTGTAAATACATCCGACGTGGGTAACAATAGGGCAGCCTACACTTCACACGCAGACTCTATTCGATTATTTTTGTAGTCTTCAGTCAAAGAGGCATTTCACACATTTGTACTCCACTTTGATTGGTTTGTTTGTCAAAGAAAGCTTTTTAGCTCCTTAGAAAATGTTTTGATTTGAGTTGCCTGCAGTTTGTTATTTACTATAATCTTAGAAATTCAAACTATTTAGATCATTTAAGACTAATTTGATACAGTGTGCTTCTGTGAAGCTTTACGTGACATTTCTTTTCGATAACGATTCAAGAACAAAAACAGACGCAGTGAAAAGAACAACACAGGACAAGCAAGATGACAACATTGCATCACAAACATTGTTAAAATCCATTAACACAGCACCAGTCCAGTACATATTAATGTCTAGCCTTTCACATTGTATTCACTAACATACAATAAGCTGGTTAGAATGAAAGCTAAACCTCCACCCACACATCAAGAGGCAGACAGATGATACAAAGTAGCACAGGCTGCAGGGTTTTTGAGCTGTTTCCATGCATGTTAAATCATAAGTGCAGGTCAGTCTAGACCTCTTTCACCACATCAGTACATCTCCCACAGGCCAGGTTTAATATCTGTTAAGTTTTCTCGTTTAATACAAGACAAAACATCATTCCAGACAAGCAGATGTGTTGCTTTACAGCTGTTTAAGTTAGCAGTCATTAGTTCAAATCACTGTGGGCTCCTCAACTGCGCTGTCTCGACATTTATTCTCGATGCACATCTGGGATAATAATATTCTCGGGAAGTATAAGTTGTGCTGAATCTAAAAATATGTATATCATGTTTCTATGATTAGATCTGACTAAGTTATGAAACACCAGCATGTCCCTTTCACCTCATGCAACATCTGTGCCTTCACATTTCTCTTCTCTTCTTCACCTGCCCTTCAACTCACTCGTGGCTGCCCCAGGTGAACGGGAAGAGGACTGTAGGCTTTGTCCTCCGACACTTACACTGAAAATGCATTATGAAGGTGATCTCTTAACAGCCGGTATGAAGATGAGGGATGATGACAACAAGCAAAACCTGTTTTAATGTACATACGGCCACCTGACAGACATTCAGTCCATTTACAAAGTATGATCCGGTAGCTGAAAGATGAGATAAATTACAGGTTAACAAGACCTGCCACCCAAACCATTAGAGTCCAGGAGACCGGTGTAGGTATACCCATCCATCCTTGTAGTCTTTTAACTGCCTTGTCATATTAACAGTATATAATTAGTGGACAGAGCTTTGTCTCTTATTCAAAGCCAATGCGAAGTGTCTTAAACCTGCACTCTTTCTAATTACCAGCAGGGGGCAGCTGCATTGGCTGCAACAATAAGGTCCACTTCTCACTTTATTACCTCCGTTAACAATTTCTCACTGGTTTATGGACTTAATCTCTAGTTTCAAGTCTTCTTCCATACACCACAATGTTAATTTTTTAACTTATGGTCTCATTTAGAGTAAAATAGACGATAAAGCAAGGTATACTTCAATTGACAAGTCATTCTCAGTGTGTCCGCCCGGCCTAAGACACCAGGCTCATTAAACTCAGATCAAACTGTCAAACTAGACAGTTCTGATCAAATATAAATCAATATTCTGTTACTGCATTATCGATTTCTCTCCTCAAATGTTTTCAGATTTTAGTGAACTGTTAATCTGTAATGCGAGAACATTTGTGACCAGAGAGGTCAAAATTTTTTCGTGCTTGAAAAGAGAGTCCAAACCAAATGCAGCCCAGCTCACAGTACGTCACCGACCAGATCCACGCTTGCGTCCAAATATGCCAAATATGCTCACTTCTGGCTCCAAAACAACAAGATGGCAACGTCCGTAATGCCAAACTCAAGGCTTCAAATGTCCACAAACCAATGGGGGACGTCACGATGGGTTTACACTTGCTTTTACATCATCCTCTCTGTTCAACATTGCATTGTTCTCCAGTCTAAATGCAGTTGTCCCTTAATGTTGCAACTAAAACAACTAAAACTAAGTCTATAGACATGTTCCTAATGTCTTTGCAGTAAATCAGCAACATCACAGTTTCTCCTCTGACAGCACCGGTCCTCCATATCCTCCTCAAACACAAGCTAGGGTGTCATCTCTATGGTAACTGGGTGAATTATGAAATTGCCTCTGATCTGATCGTCTCTCCTTCAGCGTGAAGCCGTCTCACAGGGTGTCCAGGATGAACACTGCAGCATGTATCTGCTCTAACATAAACATAAATCAGATGCCGACCTTGGTGTAGTGAATGAATACCTACATTTGTCTCCCTGTGCATCTCTGATTATAGCCCGCTCATCATTTATTGGGAGCCGTCCAGTCTTTGTACACTGCGTGGCCTCAATAATAAACTCAGTAACCGAACAGCCCTGTGAACTGTTGAGATCACCCCGCTTTTTTATTGCAGTCAGCCATATTTCCTGGTTATAATGCATCACCCACATTCAGCCAATTAAATGTATCTCTCTTCCTGCTTTTTTTGTTTTATCTCTATCTTAATGAGGCGTAATGGATGTGGGAGGTGGAGGTGTGGTGATGGATGGCACGTGATGACATTTCCTTAGCAGCTCTGTGCCTCTGCTGACATTGTCACTTAATGGAGCAACTCGTCCGTTGTTATTGTATCGTGAATAGTATCGATTTCACTGTTAGAAGCTTAATCCAGGACATATACATGCATGTTATATGGCCTGAAAGTGCACTGCCACTTTTAATTATGGTGGTTTAAGCATGGTGCACTGGAAATTTACAATATTTTTCAGGTTTGGCAACCATTCATGGACAGATGTAGATGAAATCAAACACATAACCAACAAAAAGACAATTTAAGACATATTTTTTCACACTATGGTTTCACTTGCACAAGATTTGTGAAGTTCAGTACTGTTTAAACAGCTTTCATGGCATACTCTTTTCCCTTTAATTGCCAGCTTTAAACTGGGGACGGTTGGGTCATACTGATTGATAGAGGATGTCAGGGCCCGTGGGGCACAGTCTTCTGCTCTCTTTCTGAGACCAATTTCATATAGAGTCACCGGGTATTATAACCACTGCAGGTCTGCAGAGAGAGGGTAAAGGGAGTGCTTGACCCAGATCAAGTGTTAGGGTCATCCATGTTAATAAGAGAGTCAGAGAAGGAAAAATAAATCAAGCCAGATTCATGTTGATCAGGAAAAAGGGCAGTTCTCAGGTATATTAGTATTGGCATATTGTTATCATTGAATATAACATGATCAGTGTTTTTACAGTGGGCCAAAAGTGAAAAGTGAAAGCGGTTGCTCGTGGTGATAAATGTTTCCCTCAGCTCTACAGAGCTCATTATTTTGATTTTACAGCCCTCAGCATCACTGTTTTGGTTCAGTCTCACAGCTCTCGTCAACATTGCAGTTTTTAAACCAACAGTATGCTACCTGCCCAGCACTACACAGCAGATGCACAAGGTTAGCAACTAGCTGGTGAACACAGTGGAGCAATTAATAGTTAAAGAGACAGATGTTTCCAAAAGGGAAAGGAGCTTAAATGACAGAGAATACTGGGCTTGCATTCATTAGTTGGACAGAAACACGACGCCAGATTAAAGTTTCTATGTATCTTCTAAATGTATAATATATAACGTGCTAACATGTTCGCCATATCAGCATTGTCAGTGTTGCGTTTATAGCTTGTTGCTCTGCTGCAAGTGGCCAAAAAACTCTATTAATTGGTAGTTTATATATTTTTCTCCAGCTGTCATTTGAAACGGTGTTCAGAAGTTGTTGTTTTTTTAGTTTTTAAGCCACTCATCTATTGTTTAAACCCCATTACAAGCTCTTAACTCCATGAATAACTTTGCTTTGCCCGTACAAAATGAAACAAATGTTCTTAATTTCTAGCAGTGGCGCATTAAAAGGGCTCATTACTCACTGACTGTAGACTGTACCTGCACATACACACAGATGTAGGTAGGACTAAGATATTCAGGACTGAGGCTGCACATTTGTTTTGGTAATGTAGGCTGCTGATGAGGCCTCCAGATCCCAGATGGGATGTTCATGTACATGTTTGTTTGAAGACTATCCTTCAAAATGTTACCGCATCACGATGACATGCTACCATAAAATATGAAAACACACACATCAACTGCTGCATTTAACAGCCAGTGCGGGACGGGCATTTGAAAGCCACCCTGGGACTGTTTCCAGACACATTTGCTTACAATATGTAGGCCACAGTTTTCGTAGGCCCCCGCCTTATACATGCATAATGTTCACCAGAAAACTGAATAATAAGTACGAGCCTGCTGCTGCTGCTGCTGCTGCTGTGCTGCCACACTCACCATCAGCAGTGTATGGAGGCATTCACAAGCTCTCAGTCATGATACACTTCTTGTCTCCTTTAAAACAGAGGAGGTTTGCCCCTCATTCTCACTGCTAAATATAAAAAATGCTCTAGAGGATTGACTGGGAATAACACCTCATCTGAACTGAGAAAACTGCAGAATCATTCTGACAGCAACAGCCCATTAACACACCCTCACCATTGTTCATCAGCTTTAATTGTAGCACAGCAGCGCCAATAATTTTTTTGCCAACATCCATTCTCGGTTTATTAACCGACTAACAATAGAGGAGAGGATTTCCTGTTGGAAAACACTCTCCCACCATGTCCAAATATCTTCTGTAATGAAGTGATTACAGATTTTGTTTAAGGAATATTTTAAACCCTCTGTCTAGTAAATTGTATAGTTTTATTATTTGCATTGTGACTCACAAAAACATTTTGACTATTTGAATTTTTGCTGTCGTGTCTGGAAATGAAATGGATTCATGGGAAATAGCACCATCTACTGGTAATAAAGTGGTACTACACCTCTTTGGGGCCCTTGGTAGAGCATGTGTGCACAAAGGCCCAGCTCTGGCCGCAGAACCCGAGGGTTCGATTCTGACCTTTGGCCAACTGATTCATTCCCCCCCAGCTGCCACTTTCCAATAAAGGTTCAGGGCTCAGGAGGTAGAGTTGATCATCCACTAATCAGATGATCGGTTCAATCCCCAGCTCCTCAAGTCTGCATGTTGAAGTGTCCTTGAGCAAGATACTAAATCTCAGATTGCTCCTGAAGGCTGCACCATGTGTGTGAATGGGCAAATGGCATATGTAGTGTAAAGGCACCGTGAGTAGTTGAAAGATTAGAAGGGTGCTACATAAGTATAGGCCGTTTAACCTCTGTCCCCACGTTCCTGTCTATCTACAGCTACATAGTGTTGGCTCTCTGAAGAAACCATGAATGAAAATGACAGGATAACTTCACATCATCTTAATGATCCAATCAGATGCGTGTTAACTGAGTGAGATCAACACTAAATGTTTCCAAAGCTTCCTTAACGTTCCTCTCCAGTGGTCAACATCAACATGCACAAACCGCAGGAGCCCCAGACTACTGAAGGCGGATGTTCCTGTTAATACTCAGCACCGTCCTGGAGAAGAAAAAAACAAAAAACAAAACATCATTTACACCACATGCTTGTTATGTTGCTTCCTATTGGTTAACCTGCAGTTGACTTTGCACGTTGAGAATCTGGCCTCCTCACCTGACTACTGGTCATCGGTTGGAACTAGCAATATGTGAATTTGGTTCTGAAGTAGTGTAGCCTACTTTGTTAATGAAACTGCCAAAATGTCTTACAACTTGCAAAAAATAAAAGATAGAGAAAAAAAAGAAGACAAAGATGTGACAACAACAACAACAACAAAAAAAAGATCCCCAAAGTTGCATATGTGGATAGAATTTTTTTAAGTAGATAAGGAAGTTTCCCCAAGTTTCTTTTTTGTATATTTTTGTATATTCAGGGAAATCTCTCTGGAAAGGTTGTTTTTTTAAAAGATGCAACGACTCTCAGCTCTGTATTTGAGAGCTTGATAAGAACAGATGGTTTAAGACGTATTTTTATGGATCGCACTCTTGTTACAGGCAACAACAAAAAAATAAAGGTCCTCTCTCTATAAATTTACCCAAGTGTTAACCACATGAAACTCTTACCTAACCTGTTACATCTCAAGATTCATCACCTAAACATTTTTAATCTTAAGCCTAAACCTTCTGGTTTGGCAGGCCAATCGCAGCGCTCCTGCCTATAACCCCTGTGGGATCCATAATTTTACGTTCTAGATGCTACAGTACGAACAGTAACATCCTGAGTATCTAATGCATGCCTAGTTTTTCAGCATAGGTACTGTCTACAAGTGTACACAAGTTTGAATATGTAACATTACACCAGTGACTTAATGCACTCTGATAATGACTAGTCCAAGTCTCTTTGTTTCTGAAAACTGTTGAACTGGATTTGTATACTTGACTTCAGAATATCTTTTTGTCGTGCGTGTGTAAAATGTGTGCTTTCTGTATAGGCAACGTTAGGATGCAGTTATATAGAGGGCCACTGCCAGGTCGTGTCATTCTTGCCACATCGCCACAGTATGTCATAGACTTCCCCCACTCACAACAGTATGACATCTACTGTCGCCGCATTGTGTGATATCTTGTAGTTATGTGATTATGGTAGCCTGCACATATGCTGTATAAGTGAGCAGTGGGGAATCAAAGCCCTTGCCTTGTGTCACAGAGGGACGTAAACACAAAAGTCCCGCCCCTCCTCCCCCGTGTGGTGGTGATCTGTAGACGTTAACGCAGGTTCTGTGATCTAAACAGACCTTTAACATTGTAAATCAGTGCATTGTTTCATTCCTGACAAAAAACTAATTTGCACATGTAGACCTTTCAGGTTAATATGAAGTTATGAAAAGCTTCATTGTAAATGTACAGTCACTTAATTCAAGACCTGTCTGATTGTCATAGAAACTGTTCACATAGCGTGTCCCCCCACTGAGATGAGGTTTTCTTTGCTGCTTGTGTTTAAACTGACGTTAGCATTATGCAATGTTGTTTAAAAAAAAAAAACATTTTGTTTTCTTTAGAGCCAGGTATCATAACGTACTGGTGGTGAAGTCAGCCAGTGTTGAGAACACTACTTTGATTTGACTCGTCTTTGAAGTGAAATCTTACTGCACTTTTTAAGAACATGTTTTAGAAATTAGAGTGACGATGTAAGTCTTAGAAAACATGGTTTAAAAAACAAAACAAAAAAAAAAAAGAAGAAAAAAATCTTTATCTCCAGAACATTTGGAGTACTGTGTCTTAGAGTAGACTTTATGAATTGTTCACACGTGTCCTAAAAGGAGGGGAGCACTCTTGTGAAAACTAGTGAACCTTTCTAACCCACATAATGAGCCAAATAATAATAATAATAATAATAATAATAATAATAATAATAGAGACAGAGTTGGATCAAATATCACAGGAGATCATGACTGGAACACACTCTTCTGTGGGTTTGGGAATGACAAAGACAGGTTGCATTTCAAGCTAAAATCCCTCGAAATGAAAAAAAGAAATAACGATAATAATGTATTGCTGCCTATTTATTATGTCCAAACAGGAATGTACTGCTCTCATTACCGACCACACAGCCTTGTAAGGAGAGCACCTTTTGTGAAATGACTCATGGGTTTTTATTTTTAAATGAGGACAAAATGATTTATCACTTACTGTAGACGTTCCTTTGTATCTATTCCCCTTACGTATTAAAGTCCACCTTTGTTTCCATAAGGCCCGTGTTAACATTCCCTGGAAATGGACCAAGCAATGCAACATAATGTCTTTGCATGTCTGCATTTGAGGACGGAGGCCATGGTCATTGCCTGATGGGGTTGGGGGTGTATGTTCTGTCACAGCTCTGTGCAGCAGACCTGATCAGTCTGATCAGAGCTGGCTCTCCATTCACACTGTACAGAGATCTAGCATGTCTCTCCAAATGATTAATAAAGATGTCTTATTACCAAAGTCATGCAGTCTTTGTTTTTCTTGAACTTTTCTTGAATATGCATCTGAAGTCTATTTCATACTTATTCATACTCTTTCTACTACTTATTGTGTTGCTAAAAGTCTATTTAAATGTTGCTGTTGTTTCAAAAGACACAGACTTAAAGGGGAAGTCAAACAGTTGAAATAATCACCTAAAATGAAAGAATAAATGGTTAGTTAAAGCAGTAATTCTCAACTTTGGGCTCTAAACCTCCACTAGGGGTCTCCAAACCTTCATGGTTCATGGTTGTGAGGCCTGACTTTAAGGGGTAGCGTATGGTAGCGTGTATTTTAGATACAGTTGGACTGTATGTCAACAACTCACTCATTTCTGTGAAGAAAACTAAATGTAATTGTCTTTTTTTAAAGTTAAAAGGTTATTATTTAATATATTAAGTTTATTAATCCCACTGGGGGCAATTCATTTGGAGCAGCTTTACATGGACACAAAATATACAGAACAATGATACAAGGCAGCTAAATGTGAAAGAGTCTGTAAATAATTTAGTAAATGAGCTTGAATACAAAAAGGACAAAATAAAAACCAGATAAGATAATATAAAAAACAGATAAAACATACATCAACAGTGACAATGGTTAAAGGAAAAGACTACAGAGCATTTAGTGATTGGATTGCAGTGGGAAGTTAGTACAAGAGTATATCTTAGAACAGATTCTAACAATACTGTTTAAGCTGTTTCTGTCTTTAACCGTGAGGCTGTGAAACCAACAGATAAAAGAAAAAATCAGGAGACTCAATAATGTTCACTATGATCATAGAGTCTTCATTCTCTGCTAAACAGCCTCAACCTGCATTAGAAAAGTACGCAATTAAAACAACCAGAGAGATGATCGAACAATGACCAAGTGTCAGGGAAAGTAAGACTGAAAAGAGAATCCTAATAAGTTTGTATATGATAAAACAGACGTAATACATTGAATACATGCAATAAAAGTTAATATCTGTGAGTCATCAACAAACCTGCATTTATTGGGTTCACTATTCGGGTTAATTCTACAGTTTATCAGTTGTTCTGTACCGCTATTGTTATACATTGAATATAAGATGAAATATTGTGTAAATAATATCAATATGTTACCTAGTTATGGGTTAAGTTTACTCAATTATAGGAAAAAGGGTAAAGTAATGTATAGATTTTTTAAATAGTTAGCAGCCATTTTGACATGAAATAGTCAGGTCAATGCAGGTGTTTCCAAGGGAAAAAGGTCTATTGTGTGGAAAAATGATTATGACTGTATACACTTTTTTTTTTAGTGTTATTTAGCATCCACAACACAGGTGGTGTTAATGAAGGGACCTTTGAGCTCATCTGATTGGAATGTGGTGGTACATCAGACATAAAATGTTGGTAAGCACTGGTGTATTATTTAGCAGTAATGGAGCAATAATTGTGTCAATGTTAAGTATTTGTACACGTTGTGGCATGCACGGTTTCTATCTTGACACAATAACAAATGTCTCCAGTCATCGGGATTACCTGCTGCTGTGTGTGGTCAGGGCTGGACTAACCTGCAACGGGCGAAGAAATGAGCCACTGGCCCCAATTAAGTAAGTCAAATATCAAGTCATATATTAAAGGTGTGCCCTGTGATGAGCTGGCAGCTTGTCCAGGGTGTACCAAGCCTCTTGCCCAAAGTCAGCTGGGATAGGCTCCAGCTCCACCATGACCCTGATGAGGATAAGCGGTTACAGATAATGGATGAATGGATAAAAACTGAACTGTTGGTCATCCCAGCCAAACCTACTATCCACCATGACATCAACATCAAATTTGACTTGACCCTTGACGCTCTTGCCCCTATTAGGGTAGCAAGAAGCTTAGGAGTCATGATTGATGACCAGCTAACCTTCTCTGATCACAGTTGCCCGGTCACGCCACTTCGCACTTCACAACAAAAGAAAAATCAGGCCTGACCTGACTCAACATGCTACCCAACTCCTGATACAGGCTGTGGTCTTGCGACTTGATTACTGAAACGCCCTCCTGACGGGCCTGCCAGCCTGCACAGTGAAACCCTTTCAGATGATCTAGAGCACGGCGGTGCATGCTTTTTGGATAAAAATCCAAATAACTAAATGTAAATGTAATCCAGCTTTGGTCAGCACTACATTAAAGTTCTGTCCTGTTCTGTCCTGGTTTGTAATATTGTCAAAATACATTACCACTGAAGGTATTTGGGTTTATTCTGAGCGCTCAACACACTCATCGACCTGAATACACACACTCAAAAAGGAATGTACTATTGCTCGCTGTAATGGGCAGAAATGTGGAAACTGTCTTGCGCCATGTGTGTTTACATGTTGAGCACCTGATCAGATGGCTGCCAACCTGTAGTGGTTGAATGTTAATAAGTACTCAAAGTACTTAACTACATTTTTGAGGTACTTTTTAATGCTACTCTATACTTCTGCACAACATTTATCTGACAGCTATACAAAACATATGACAGTTAAAGGGGGTGTTATGCCTTTGATTATAGGTCTCTTACTTATAATTGAGTATTTTCATTGTAGTACTGCTACTTTTACTTAAGTAAATGATCTGAGTACTACTCCTACTGCTGCCAACCTGCACTGGGAGCTGTTTCCTGTTCTGTTACACCCTAATCCCAGTGATCAACACTACCGGGACCGCACTGGGAGCCAGTAAATTACATTGCGAAACTGAAACTGGTGCTCTGCCATTTTCACAATCCTGAGTCTGTTTGTTTGTTCTCTGCAGGGTTGCTGCCTCTCTCTGCTGTAGTCCAGACTGCAGATGTGACAGCCAACACTGCCGATGCCAGTTCATTTTAGAACTTGGACGCTGTGTTTGGCATCATGGAGGAGATGATGTCAGTCACTGGGATAATACTTTAACCGTGGGAACACATAAATAGTGCTTAAAGGCAAACTGACACAGCGTCTATCAAAATATGACCAAGTGTTTTTCACATGGTGAGACGGCCTGTTGCAACTAGCTGGCTACCAAACCAGTGTGACAACTAACGGACTGCTTTATCCACCATGGCTCCAAACAGGCAGTGACATTAATATGACGCTATGGAAGCCCTAAGTGGTCATGCATTAATTTATTTTCTCTGTTTTTTTGAGATCTCAAATTATTTCTGTCATTATCTTGAAATAAGAAAGATAACGGGATCATTTTCTTGAGATCTCAAGATAATCAAACTTTGTTTTCTCGAGATAACGACATAATAAATTTGAGATCTCGAGAAAACAAAAGGTTGTCTAGTGTATTGAATTGTTGCAGGAAACTACAGAAGCCCCAAGCAGTCATACATTCATTTCCTTTTGTTTTCTTGCGATAACTTAAAGTTAATTAATTTGTTTTCTGCAGATCTTATTTATGTTGATATATTTACTTATGTTGAAATAAGAAAAAGGTTTAAATCATCACAGGAGACATCATTAAGTGTAGCAATGTCAGAGGAGGAGCAGAACAGTGCAATTGCAATGATTTGATATATTAGACTATCCTTTTGTTTTCTTGAGATCTCGTATTATTTATGTTGTTTGTTTCGTTATCTTGAGATCTGGAGAAAATTATCCCGTTATCTCAGGATAACAACATTTCTTATTTTGATATATAATGACCTAAATAACTCAAGGTCTTGAGAAAACAAATGAAAATAACTCATTATGACGATCATTATGACCACTTAGGGCTTCCGTATGAATCCGATGCTAAACACTACATTACTTAACAGTGACCTTGAGATGAGATTGAATTCTCTTTTGCACACACGGTGCAAAGGCAAGAGATTAAAATAATGATCCAGTACTCTAATATCTTTTGAACATGGAATACTTGCCAGATGCTCAATGAATGGAGTTTATAATCCGCTTTCATGGTTGAATGAGTCTTTTGTGAGATGTTTCTGTTGCACGCAAAACTTAATATTCACATTATGCTATTCAGAAATCTACCGGCTTCACTTATTTTCAGTCAGTTAAATACTTAACGTGTCATGTAAATGATGAAACAGAAGACTGCCATGTCTCCCACAGCCGCACAGTACGATGGGTAAACCAAAACACAGATACAGAGCGGTTCTTTCAAAAATAGTTTTATTAAATACTTTGTCAACTAGCTATCATAAATTACAAAAAGAAACTAAAAGTTGTATTGAATCGACAGTGGCTATGCAAAAAAAAAAGGGAGCGTCCTCGGGAAGGCCATCTGTTACGAGGGGGGTCTTTGGGTGTGAGTCCCACTGGGACAGCTGAACCAAATCCCACAGCACCAGCTGGGAGAATTAAGCCTAGAATAAATAATGGTGGAGGGGAGGAGGGTCGGACAGGGCACCTTTGGCTGAGGACAAAACAATGTCTTGACAGGAACACAAATGGATTCTCTGCGCTAACGGCCTCAACTTTCCCTCCTTTGACAGGGTGCCGTCTGCTGTCACCTGTCACTTTTTAAATGATCTCTTCGGTTGAAAGTCTGCGCCAGGATTTCATTTCCCTTCAGAAAAAAGAAAAGTATTAGTCCACACTTTCACTAAATTTCACCTTCTTGTTGTCGTTTATCTCAAAGTCAGTCAGAACTTACACATTGCTGCCAGGCACAATCCTCTCCTGGTGTTGCTTTGTCAGACTGAACCTTCGGAAGAACGCCGGCAATTTGAGCTTTGTTCTGGCGGACCTGGAGGAAATGCTGGAAAGTAAAAGTTCCTTTGTTAGACGGTATTTTACCCCTACGACAAAATGTGGCACTGCAGAGCCGAGGTGCTAATGAGAAGCTTTGTGGTTAACGTCGATGTGTGAATGGGTCGGTATGGCTGGAATTTGGCTGTTTCCAGCTTGTTTGTTTGTTTGTTTTTAGCATTTTCAGTCTGAACCTTACAGCAGATGGTTCAATATTGCAGCCACAGAAACGTGAAAAGTCGTGGTAAGCAACAAGAGGTCAAAGGTCACAAAGTTTTCTGTTTGTAGACGTCATCTCTTTATGTAAACAGTCCTGAAAACGTCCATAAACAAGCAGGAAACTGAACCCACAATTGCACATTCCTTCCACATTGTTAAACTCACCATTCTTCCTCTTGTTTAGTCTCCATCCTCTCCTCCTCAGCTTCTTGTTTCAGTCCTCCATCTACCTTCTCCTCTTCCTCCTCTTCTTCTTCTTCTTCCTCCTCCTCTGGTATCTCCTCCCACAGCCTGCTGTTGACCCACAGAGCTTCCTGCAGGCTGAGGCCTCGTCCTATGCAGGTCACCCGACGACACAAAGGGCAGCCCACGGTGAGCATCCCGCTCCTGGCCTGCGACATGGTCTCCAGGCACAGGTCGCAGAAGGTGTGCCTGCAGTGGAGCACCCGGGGGATCCGGTCCATCCGAGAGTAGGGCAGGAGGCAGACGCTGCACTCGCCGTCCTCACAGAGAACCATGGTCAGTCTGAAATGATGGACCACAGGACAAAAATGAGTCTTGATGAAAACCACTCCAACTAATAAGGGCTCGTTGAAGTAGATGGGTGCTGCAGGTCACAAGTTCCCAGCTGATAAACATAGATAGGTTTGGTTATTAGATGTGCTGCTGGATACAGTCAGATGTATATCGTGAGTATAGTCAAGACTAAAACTGGACTTTAATAACACTGAAATTGACAACACAAACCAGTATCCACTACTAAACATTACATTTGAAGGGATAAAGTTCAGATTTATAATAATATATGTCTGTGAAGCTTACTTACAGTATATTAGGAGCCTCTGTAATAACGTTATTCCCAGGACAGACGCAGTGCTCCTTCAGTATTGTCCCTCTTTGGAGTGTACAGCACAGCCACACTGCAGTGAATGGAGACTGAGAGCTCGTCTGCCGCCTGTTAAAAGTGTCTGGTGTGTTTGTGGGGGCGGGACAGAAACGTCTGTATCTCTTCTCACGGCCTCCACAGCGCAACAGCTGGGGAAGCAGGACGGTGGAGACGCTCTTTGTGTTTCAGTGTTTGGCCGGGAGGGCAGGTGGAGGGACGGGTGTGGGAGGGCACCAGGGTTGAGTGAAGGTATAAACAAACGGACCTAGCTTGATGCATTCAAAATGTGAACTGTGTTGTTAGAAATGAAGCTGGTAGATGGATGGACAAAGAGATTCTCTCGAAGGGAGAAAAAATTGGGCTCGTCCGGGATTTGAACCCGGGACCTCTCGCACCCAAAGCGAGAATCATACCCCTAGACCAACGAGCCACGCTTAAGATGTCGTAACGTTAAGTATAAATACCTGACTATGATAGACGGCTACTTTCATATGACCGTTTATTGAGTTTATTCATGTTTATATGTCGCCGACTCCACTCCACGACATTTACTGAGCTGATGCTCCACTCAAAAAACCCACGACACTTTCAGTTTCTCAGATACCACACCCGTTCAACGGCTCTAGCTAACGTTACCTAGCCAGCTAACCCTAACGTCAAGGTAAAGCCCGGAGGGTGGCGACATATTTAACAACAACAAAATTACGTCTTAAATCTAGTCCCGCAACTGCAATGAGGTCGATTTATGATGCAGCGGGTGTTTTAAACTCGCGTTGTCGTCGATGCTATCTGTTCTGCTTCGTGTTAGCACACAGCTAAGTGTAACTGTAGCCATTCAGACAGGACAGCAGCATTCACCAGCGTGCAAAATGGTGGGCTCGTCCGGGATTTGAACCCGGGACCTCTCGCACCCGAAGCGAGAATCATACCCCTAGACCAACGAGCCACGTGTTCAAAACGCATGACACAAGACATTTTAATCAATGCTAACCGGGCTAACTGGTGATATAGTATTGTATTACTCTGCCTATGTGACTGATGGTTATTTACTTTGCATATCGTTTCCCTATTTGTTGCAATATTAGGGCCACTTTGGCCGCCGAAAATCTAAATAAAAACGGTTTCATTACAGTGTTAAAAATGTAAAATAAGCCGTACTGCGGCACCTTGTAAGTTAAAGCGCTACACGCTTGGATTAATAATTTAATTTGGTTTAATTTGTACCTAACGGCTACCTGACCTGTATTCACCATTCACCCACCACCAGAGTTCTGGACGCCGGCACGTACAGCGTGCTGACGTCACAGGTCGGAGGTGGAGTTACCGCCTAGTTGTATTTTGTAGTTCAGTTAACGATGTAAACAAAAGTAGTTTGACGCACCGTAACTAGTTAACGGTAGCTACTAACGTCTGCTAACTACGTAAGAAGTTTTAACAGTCTGCTTAATTAGTGTTAGCTGTAATCCGAACTAAACTGTTGTAACGTAAATTACTTAATGTCAACTTAACTGGCGCAGCTCTGGTTTGTGGTTAGCTAGTTGCTAATGCTGTTACAGGTTGCTAGGTTATCCGGTAGCTGTTAAAAGTAATTTAACAAACCTGATGAAAAGATGGACGCCTCTCTGAGATCTCTGCAAAATCCTGATCTAAGGTAAAGTGACTAAAGCCACTGACTCGCTAATTCCCTGATATCACGAGCTCTTGTAGTGATGGCAACCTCTTAAATATGAATATAACGGCTCTAATAAACAGCAGCATGTTTTGATGTGTGTGTTTCTGTATTCCAGCTCCGTCCTCTCATCATGTGAGCCAGAGCTTCAGGAGCTGATGAGACAGATTGACATCATGATCAACCATCAGAAGAGGGAGTGGGAGGCTGAGACACAGGCTATGAGGCTCAGGCTGAGGAGTGGGGAAGAGGAGCTGCTGACTGCCAGGAATCTCATTGAAAGGAGGAATCTGGAGGTGCAGAAGCAGATGCTTCCTAAAGTTATATTATACTGTAGTACTATACTCTTATGTTGATGTTTGACCTACGTTTTTACCATTTCTGTTATCTCTGATTATAGATCGGATTGCTCCACCAGCAGCTGGAAGAAGTCCAACCTGGTCGAAAAGAGTTAGTTACCAAGTACGAGCAACAACTGCAGAAACTCAGAGAAGAGGTGAAACACAGTTAAAGCAATCTGTGCCTTTTATAAGCCTTTATAGGATCCTCAACATGAAAATCATGGCATAAATTGGTAGTTTACAGATAAAAAGTCTAAAGTTTGGAGTAGTCAGTTTACTGTGAAGTCTAATGCTAAACATCTGCATCGTTGTCCTTCGACATCTGATTAAATCTTGAGAATCCTCCCTCACAAACTCTTTTCCCTGCAGCTGGATAAATTAAAGAGAAGTTATCACAAGCTTCAGCGCAAACAGCTCAAGGAGACCAGTGGAGGAGCACATGCTAAAGACACAGACCGTTCAGAGGTGACCCGACTCAATGAAAAGATCCAGGTACAATGACATCTTTAGTCCAGTCTCATTGTATCCTAGTCACTTAAAGATAGCCCTTTACTGCCATCTACTGGTGATGTGGAGTGCAATCGTCCTTGTCTTTCCCTGCAGGAATACCACCAAAACTCTTTGGAGTGGGAGCAGCTGCGCATCCAGTACCAAAAACAGCTGACAGCGTTGGAGGCCCAAAATAAGAGCCTGACTGATGAACTCACACACGTGAAAGTAAAAGCAGATTAATAACCTTATCATATCATGACAGCACAGCACTGTCAAGTCAGACGTTTTAATGCTGAAGCCTGAAGTGGAGGCACGTTGTTTTTCACACACTTTTTGCTCTGTCATTTGATTTCCAGTCCCAGTGTGCATTGTTGCAGAAGGAGAGGGAGCACAGGGAGTGCTGCTTAGAGGTGCAGCGTTTGTGCACTCAGCTGGAGAAGGCTCGGGGCGACCTGCACTCACAGGAGCTCGAACTGGAACGCCTCCGACCCCTCGAGAAGTGGCTGGGACAGTACCAGATAGAGCAGCAGGTTAGCAGAGTGGTAGGAACAAACACATAAAGATAGTTTCGAGCAACTCGCACCTATTCTTTTAGTCTTTGACAGTCAGGAAGTCACTCTTGCACCTTCTTCCTTCACTATTCTTTTGTTCATTTACCTGTATGCCTCTCTTGGGCGACACACAAGCGACATCATCGGTTGCCGATGTCAGCCACAAATATCAAACATGTTCTTTCTGCATGAGAACGAGTGGCAGCGACTGGATCTGAAGACTTTAGATTAGAATCTTTACGTGTGACACACTTTTATCTGCTGACTGTCAACTGACCCAGACTGGAACCGATCGGTCCAACTTGGTCATGCCCAGATCATATTCATAATCGGTTCAACAGTTGTAATGCGTGTCCTTACTTTAAGGTGATCATGATGTGGCCCAAGGCCAAAAGAGAGAGAGAAGAATGTGGAATACAGCGACATGTTTTGATCCATTAGCCTGCTAAATACACAGGTACAATGTGTGTCATTATTATTATATTATACATTATTGTACATCAGGAGAGTTTCAGTTCCTCGTAGCTTTGTGATGCAGCAGCAGGCAGTTAAAGTCACGTAGTATATGGAAGTATATGGAAATAACAGCCTTGCAGATATTTGAAATGAGTTTTAAAAAAAAGTTTTTCACAAGTCTGTGACTATAAAATCAGTTTAGTTGTTGTGGCATGAAGATTTATATGATACTTATGATGAGATTAATTCCCCAAACTATTCCAGTCATAGTCCAGCCTGCTCCCTGTGAGTACTGTTGATGCAGAAGATGTTTAAATTTGCTGGCAGATATACATGAGATGGATACAAAAATTAATTTGAGTTAAATCCAGAACTGATAATCAGATATAAGCCACTCCTGATTTGTACTAAATCATGCTCCAAATCTGAACAATATGATCAAAATCTCGTCAATCTGGGGCCTCTACACATGAGTACACCATGTAGGCAGCAGCAAAGGTCAGCCTGCGTGTTAATCTGCATCAATATACAAGCAAGAAATGCAAAGAATAGAGCTTTACATAAATGGTGATGGTAATAGAGGATCACATGTTTTTTTTTTTAATAACACAGGTGCTAACAGAGGAAAGGCAGGAACTCCACGCCACGCTGGACTCCCAGGATACATTTGTGCGAAGAGCGAGTCTCGAACAGCAAAGGCTTCGTAATGAAGCTTCCAGACTGAACCAAGTGCTGCAAGCTAAAGATCACGTCATTCGGTGGGTGGATTTCTACCTAAATAATGTTTTCATGATGCAGTACAGCAACGATACACAAGAGGGCATTCTGTACTGATACTGTAGGTAGGATGCACTGATGAATAGGTCGATACAACAGGTCCAGTTCTCTTTTATCAAAGTCAATTATGTTGTTTTCTCAGCTCTCTGGAGGACTGTCTGGCAGCTCAGGGTTGCGCTGGTGTGGAAACCCTCAGACAAGATCTGGAGAAGACCGCCGCCAAGCTTCATTGTGCCCAAGCATGTGAGGTCCATCTCAAGGCTGAACTGGCATGTCTCAAAGAGAGGTGAATGCTGGCCTCTATATACGCCTGCATTATTATTGTTTTGCACATGTAAGCTTGACACTTCTGTGATATTGATGTGTGTTTCCCTTTGATGTTTTTGTGATTTGCTCAGACTGGAAAGAGCGAGCCGACAGAGATCTGACCGATCAAAGATGGAGGAGCTGAGGAGCCTCAAAGCAGAGCACGACTCCTCTGTCGCTGAGGTGAAAAAGGTCAGAAAACGTCTCTGACTGTCGTGGGAGCTTTGAGTATTTGACGTACATACTGAACATCTGTATTGTGACGGTTCATTCTGCAGCTCAGAGAGGAGCTTCAACGGGCCAAGCAGACTCACAGCAGTGAGGTGGAGGGAATGAGGAAGGAGGTGTCAAAGCTGAACAACGAGCTGCACCAACGCGACCTCACCATCGGTACGCTGAGCGGCTCCTCAACCAGCGTCAAGCAGCAGCTTCGTGGCGAGGTGGAGCGAGCAGAACAGAAGGCAGCAGAGCTTAAAGTAAGCAGATAAACTAATTTAGTCTTCTTCGATGCTGTCATCGCAAACTGACAAATCACTTTCAGTGTTCTTTGATTGTCCCGGCTTTATTCAGACATGACAGGACTACTAAAGAAAGAGTCACTCGCCCAGTGCTCTAATGGTGAATCCCTGAATACATTTCCTCATCACTTGCCACATTTATTAGTTTATTTTATGATGTCTGTTTTATTTTGCTTTGACAGGGCGCTATGTTTTATTTCTATCTGCTGGATATTCATCATATCATCCATGCAGTTGGCTTTTAGTTGTAGAGAAATGCTAGCACCACATCTCTAGATACAGCTCTGTTGGTTGGTCAGTCCACCGCTTTGGTACAGACTGAACTATCCCAGCTGCTGTCGGATGGATTACCATACAGTTGTGTACAGATAGCCAAAGTTTAGGTAGATGAATATTCCTGTTAGTCTTGTCAGTCTTTAGTCTTGACTCAGAGTAGTACAATCATTATTATAGACTGATCTGCTGCTGCCGCCTTTATGTTAGTGTGTCAGCATTCAGTTCATGCTTCTGATGGAGGTGTTATGGAATTTTTTTAAATTTTCCTGAGAATGGGTCAGGGTTTAGGAAAACTGCATCATACTGTAGGTCATGTTTCTGCTCAGACATTCAGTGAAAACGAGTCACATTTTTCTTCTTCGGTTTTCTCAGATGACTCAGGCCCAGCTGGAGACTTTACAAACTGAGAACCAGCATCTGAAAGGTCTGCTGCAGAGGCTGGAGTCTCAGTCACCTCAGGTTTGTCTGCTGTACATCGCGGTCATGTAGTCATTACAGACCACCGCAGACAGGAATATGTTCTTAATTTGGCTTCAGTGGTTGTTTCTAAATCTGACTCATCTCTCTCTGATTTTTGCTCCCTGAATCACCTTGCTGTCCTCAGAGGGGGGATGCCTCGCTTGCATCCCTGAGGGAGAGTTATGTGTCATCTCTGAGCAGCCTGGAACAAGAGAATCAGCAGCTGAGGCAGGCGCTTGCAGAGACGCACGTCCAACTTGAGGTCTCCAACCAGACCTGTCAGGACAAATATGAACGGGCTCGGCTCAGCCACGCCGTGACTGACCAGCCACAGTCTCCCCAGGACAGGTAGCCGGCATACAAACAGTCACACATGAACACACAAAAGATGAAGACACTGATCCCATCTTCTTGTTTTGTCTGTAGCAATGATGATACTAGACACCACAAACGCAAGGAGGAGGTGACAAAAGCTAAGCTGCAGGAGAACAACACTCGCTCCGAAGGCGAGATCAAGAAGCTCTTCAAACAGCTGCACACCCTGTCCAATTCCTCTGGAGAGCACGCCTGTAGCCAGGTCCAAGACAGCAAGCCTCATTCATCAGCATCCTCCTCCTCATCCTCCAGTAGCACAAGACTCACCAGGAGAAACTCCGTGCCAGCCCGAAGTTCAAATGAATCTGCTGCTGAGGGACAAAGCTCCAGCTCCGAGGACTCTCTGACTTCAGCCTCCAGAGAAAAAATCATATTGTCTCCCTCTCCAGCGGTGAGGCTCGTCACAAATAATGACCTGAGTCCACAGTTTTGTTAAAGATATTTTTTCTACAGTCCTCTTTTTGGCAGATTTTTTACAGCTGTGTGTTTTTCTTCACTCCCAGGAGGCTTTGTCGGCGTCGCCTGCAGGTATCATGGTCTCTCATTTCCTGGAGGAAGAGAATTTACGGTCCACAGAGCTGCTCCAGAGGCTGGACACCCACATCCAGGGCATGAGAGAGGAAAACATCAAGACAGTGTCCAAGTACCTCCCAAGCGGCTCAGGGCTCGAGCCAGCCCAGACGTCAGAACAGACTGGTCTTAATGACTGAGTAAGGTGGAATAAAAATGAAAGAAGTGCCTTGAAGAGTAGTGCCAAAGACTACATTCTCGTGCTATATGAGGTTAGATCATATGTGGTGCACATGGAAACATGGCAGCCCTGTACACATTTTTAAGCCTGCTCCGTCCCCTTAGTGAAAGCCAAGTTGTATGAAGTTACACATTTGACATAGTATTAGCTGATCAGCTCAGATTGAATCTGTTTATCATGTATTTATTTTTTGTGTGTGGCAGTGGGATATGTTTCCACTGTAGGTACATCTTTGTGCTGTCACATCAAGCTGATCTTAAAGAACAAGAACAACATTTAACTCTCTGAAGTCAGTCTGTTTCCGCTCCGACAGTCTCCTCGTCGCTTCCATGGCTCTATAAAACATCCATGATCACTTCACACAGATCTGATGTAACCTTCCCCACATGAAACAAACAGAAATGTCATATTTTTCATCCTGTTTTCAGAGATTGCGCTCTTTTAATTCATTTTAATCTTGATGAACCGACTGCTAATGATCACATAATGGCGGTGGACGGAAACAAGCGTTCATTTGCATTTACTTTTGCAGACTGACTCAAAATTCAGTTAAAATTTGTGCAACACATTTCGATGGAAACACAGCTATTTAAACACTTTGCTTCACCTGACGTCTTATGTTAAAAGTTGTATTTGAACACGCTGCAAAGACCACAGCTGACTCCTGTACGTGTTCTGTTCAAAGAGAGAAAGAGGTTACAAAGGCCCCTGAAAAAAACAAAGACAAACAAACTAGAGCACCATTTCACACCACTGTGAATCTGTTTTAATGCAGTGTCTCATAGTCTGGAGAATATGCAGAGAATATGTCTGATGAGACTCAACATGCACTGTGAAATGTTGCTTTACTTTGTGCTGGCATTGTTAGCTGTGAGGAAGAAAAACATTTTAACTGTTTGGCATTTTTATTCTTGAAAAACAACTTGACCGACCTCCTTAACTATGAGTCATGATGATCACCAACTGAAACTTCACAGTGGCCTGTGCTTCATTTTTGTCAGGGCTCATAAGAGTTCATCCAAATTGCCAATTGTTACAGAAAGTGATCGTGAAGTTCTGTGAAGATGCATTCATGCTAGTGATGTTTGCTGCTGTGTTTTCAGGCTGACAAATCTTCATTTCGATGCTGCCTGTTTATCACTTTGTGGTTAAGCGATGTTGTTACACACCTGTCTCTGTAAGTTTAGGTTTTATAGTAAGACCAAAATGGAAATGTGCCTCAATGGTGCTTTTTAAACTGTTGACCGTTCATGGTGTATTCTGCCCTGCAGTCTGTCGTATTTGTGCGACCTCACATAACTGACTTTTGGTTGCTGAATTCCACAAGAGTCTCTCGTCGGAGTTCCTCTGCACTTCTCCCTGTCGGACGCTGCATATTCCAATTTTTCAAGTTGCCCTGGAATGCAGCATTAATACAAGCTTTGCATTTACGTCCACAGAAAAGAATGTTGCTGCGAGCCAAAGAGGTGTCCATCCTCCCTGCATGTCTGTCATAGCTGAGAAAATACCACATATGTACACGTCTGTCCCAGACAGGAGGGAGGGAGGGAGGGAAGGCAGCTTACTGTAGCTCTCCTCATTTCCCCCAGTTACCAGTCTCCCAAGCACCTCCACCACCCATCCACCCGCCCACCCTGCAGAGGCCCACTGGCTAGTCAAGTGCAGGAATGTGTGCACCATGCCAAATGCTGTCATGAACCTTCCCCTGCGGCCTGCTTTGTCCTCATCATTAGAAAGCTGATGGAATGTTAATATCAACCATGTGGGGCGCTCAACCTCTGAAACACTGAAAGGCCAGAGGGGAATACTTCTATTTTACTGCTTTGCTAATGAAAGACACACTGATAGAATGGAAATAAAGTGGAAAAAATCTCAAGAAATATGTGTTTGTTTTTTGTTTTTGCTGACAACATCCAGACAGGAGGAGCTGCTGCTCAGGAGTCCCCTGAGTCCAAGTGCCTTCTCACTTTGGTATTTGGTAGCCTGTGTTACTAGCACTGTAAGCCCTAACAAACAGCGCTGAGGAATTTGGCAAGGCAGGCATTCCTCTGGCTCTCTCTGGAGAGAGGTGAAAAGGTTTTTATATGTGGAGATTCTTTGAAGGGGCCTAGTAAAAGGGAGGAGAGGAGTGAGGCTGATTCAAGTCCAGGGAGAGATCGGGCTGCCTTATTTACATAACGATTCACAAGAAAAAATTAGCTTTGGGCAACAAGATGATTGATTAAAGGCTAAATTGATTAGTTTAATAAATTGAATTCATTGGGCTCTTAAACCCATCAGGACAAATGTTACAAGCACAATTAATAGTATGATGCAAACAGAGGATAAACTGCAATAAAAGAATTCTCTTGGTTATTCATCACCCTCATTTTCTGGAGGATTATTTGTTCTTTACTTTTTGCTTCTAATGATTACATTATGTGTTTAAAGTGACATAATCTAAGCTGATTTGCAAGAGACATAATAGAAAAAGAAATGGTCAAAATAGAGGCTGTAGAGGTGTCAAGATATTCTGACTTTAAGTCTCAAGTAATGTTTAAGCCCTCAAAACACGACATCCTACATTTACCATAATGCCAGTCATCCGTGTCTCTCGTTAGCAAGTGGCTCTGTGGCCAAGTGCCAAAAACTGCAGTTCCTCAAACGGCCACATAAATCTGGCTACAGAACGAGTCAGTCTCCATAAGCCCCCATGTTAAAATGTCCAACTACACAGCAGAAATAAACATGTTCAACTACATGTCCCCCAGTTTGAAACTCAGGTTTTCTGCTGTAAAAGTACTTGTCTCCAAGGCCAAGCCAAAGCTCCCTACAGAGCCATACACAGGATAAAAAAGACTGAAACCTGGTGAGTTTTGAATCACATTCTGCACAAAATCTTGAAAAAACCTTGACAATTTGTGACTTCAAAGGTTCATTCTTGACATTGTAAATAGCACAAATTGACTTAACAAATAAAATAAAGTCCACTTACTTGGTTCTTCTGAAGCTTTCAGCCTCGTCTTGTTTACTCAGTTAGAGTTGGGACTATTTAGTTAAGTAAGTTAGTCTGCTGAGCAAACTCTGGTGAGAAATGCTGAAAAATCCCAAATCCGTTTACCTTGCAGACATGCTTGATGTGTATGTGCACATCACACTTGTGTAAGTTGTGTACCGGACAATGACTGACTTCCAAACGAGTTGTGAGGTCAAATCCTGCTCGTACGTATACGTGTCACCCAAAGACAAATGAACTAACTGAACACGGAGACACTTCAGCAGATGAATGTGAAAACAGCTTTCTAGTGTCAAACTCATGCACCTACATCATTTTTGCAGCGTGCAGGTCAAACATCCGAGTGAAGCAACATGAAGCAAAACACATCTTTTCTTTCAGATGTTTTTATTGAATTTTAATCGCATATACACAAACGTTCATCAAATGTACAATTTGTTTGCAGAGTGTGAAACATATAAAACCATTTTACAGAGAAGGTATCTTAGAAAAAGGAGCATCTCATGCAATCTTATCTCAAACATCCCTCCCTTCCCACTAGACACATCTACAAGCCATAAGTCCAAAGGATCATTGGAAATTACTGGAGGTCAAGGTTTGTATTGCAGGGTAAATAAAAAAAGAGCAGGATGAATAAATAAAGTTAAATAAATAAAAGAAGGTGAATTATAACTGTATAACTGACAGATATAAACCTGACTCAAGATTATCAAAGTGTTTCGGGAAAGGTCTCCACACTTTCTCAAACTTCTTGTTTGAGTTACAAACTGACAGGACATAGACAGGACATAATGTCCCTTAACCACTGAGCGTGGGTGGACGGGGCAGCAGCCCTCCATCTTAGAAGCATCACACGCCTAGCCAAAAGAGAAGTAAAGGACAGTGTGCAGCATTTGGTTGGAGTTAGGGGCATGTCGTCCTCTCCAGTGATACCAAAAAGGGCGACCAACGGGTTGGGCTTGAGTTCAAAATTAAGAATGAGGGACAAGGTTTGGAAAATCAGTATTTTTCCAGGCTGGTACACGCCCAAAATGTGGATAAATGAAGCCTCACCTCTTACATTCGTCACACAAGGGATTGACATCTGGGTAGATCTGAGATAATTTGACTTTGGACATATGGGCCATGTGCACCACCTTAAACCGTAACATGCAGTGACGTATTAACCAGCCTGAAGCTGACGTCAGTGAAAATGTGGTATATGCTTTCCTCTATTAAGACCGTTCTTCTACCTTAACCTTCTCATTCAAGTATTCACGTCATTGCTTCTCTTGCTCTACCACAAACAAGCAGCAGAGGGGGCAATTTAAATGCTTTGCTGTCACACTGTGGTCGTGAATCTGCCAACTTAGATACTCAATCAAGCAGTAATTCAGGGGCTTGTGTTTGTGTTTGCAGCTTGAAACATACTTTCCCTGCTCCTGTCATAAAACAGGAATGCCTGCCTCTGCCGTCCAAAGCCGTACTGAATGCCTTATGTCACAAACCAGACATCTCAATGGTCACATGGAGCCAAATCAGCAAGTGAGTGAGTGGATTTGGCGAGCTTAGTGAATACTCAATGGGAAAATCTGTTCACTTTATCAACCCATCTTGAAGAAGAGAGATATCTGGGGTATTTGTTTGAGGCATTTTCCCTTATCTGTGAGATCATAACCTGTCATGGGAATAAAGAATGAAGACGGATTGTTTGTGCAGAGGCCTGACTTATCTCTGTAGAATAGCTGAAAGGCGATGCAGGTTGGCGGGGGATTTCTTAAACCGGCACTGCCAGGAGATTGATGAGCACGGGGAGGGAAGAATATCTGATTCTCGGAGTGGTTAACATGTTTGACCCAGGGTTTGTGGGCAAAAATATTTTATCAGAGTTGCCCAGTAAACGAGAGAAATGTCTCTCCTTGTGCTCCTAAGTGATGAACTGCTCCACTCACAGGTTGTTGCACCTTGGCGGATGTGATAAACATGTCTTCTTTTTTTTTATGAATTGCTTGAACTTCCTTTACAAGATAAGACAACTTTTCCCAGAATTGTTGCAGCCTGCATGCGTTCTTTGTTGCACATTCCACGGCGGGGCCTCAGAGAACATGCCTGTCGTGCTTCGCGTGTGTCCATGTCCCACTTCTAGCTCCAGACATGTCCCCTTATTTGATGGGAACGTCTCATTGTTCTTGAGTGCGAGTATACGCTCGGGCAGGGTGGGGTTGAGGGAGTGGGTGCAGGTTGTTGCCGGACTCGTCTAGTGCAGTGGGACTCCGGACGTTCGCTGCAGGATACTTGGAATGCTGCAGAGACAGAGGGGCGCGTTCTTATCGGCCTGCTCGGCAGTCCGTGCCAAGGGAACCGTGCCAGAGAGGCCAAGAGGAAAAGACTCATTCCTCTAACACACAATGAGTGCGTGCATGCACACTGATGTCCTACTTACAGGCTGTGTTTGTTTGCATACCGTGGCATGTAAACAGAGTTGGAAGAACATTGACGTCTTTTCTTTAAGTAAATGTAGGAGTATCTTTTGTCTTCTCAAACTTCGACAAACATTCTCAACATGCATTGTGTTTCCGAAGCTTTCAGCCTCTGGTTATGGAGTTTGCTCAGTTGTCATGGTGATAATGTAGTTGTCATCACATGATCTAAATACAGAATTGTATATTGTAATTCCTGTCTTTGTTTCACGGAGCGTCTCCAGTGCCAGATGTGAACGGCCTCCTTGATCTTTCTCCGGATTTTGTGAGATGTCTTTTGGTGATTTTTATCATCCACCCTTTGTACCTGTTGGCCATGAGTGCCCCAATGGTCATGCTTCACGTCCCTCTATCTATCCATCCTATCACAGATATGATCACAGATAGCACAGATCGCCATAAAATGTGTTACGTACTTCTCGCAGGTGATTGTACCTGGCCAAAACGTTACATAATGCAAGAGCAGATGTACAGGGTGCAGAGTGGGAATGACAGAGACACCATTCAACTGATTACAAGTCATTGATTTAAAATCTGTTATTTAAGGTAGAACAGTTACACAATTCTGCCTTAAAAATAAATTTCAGCAGAGTCAGATTCTAGGGCTGCTGCTGGCTGTTGAAGCCTGCAGGTGTAGGTTACCGCAGATGGATGCCAGAGGCTATTGGCTAATCTGGATTTGCTAGTGACTAAAAGTTGCAGGCTGGGCGGTGAAGGCTGTAGCCAGAGACTGTAGATGGAGGATGGAGCTAAATTCGATGGATGAGGAGGGAACTGGGAACCGTGGCCAGGCGCTGTTACTCAGAGAAGTAAGATTGAACATCAAGTAGACAACATCACCATGTTGTTAAATGAGAACAAAGAAACAAGTAAAAAGTACAATGTGAACAAACAAATCATTGAATGTCAGGTTACAGGCAGTCGCTGCAGTGGAAGATAGCTGTGTGGGGGTTTGGTGGTGGAAGCTGTGGAGAGATGGACATGGTGTGTGCCGGGGGCTGCAGCTAATTGGCGAAAACTACATTTTAAACCGAGGCTGGCTGCTGTCAGCTGCTGATGTAGCTGAGCTGGCTGTTGGAGGCTGTTACTGTTGTGGGCAGTGTCTGACATATAGGCTTGAGGCTTGGGCTGTAAAAAGCGCACAGTGGCCAGCTGACTAATCAAGCCTGGATACAGAAGTTTTGGCTTCTGTTGACCGGGAAGAAACCGGGTGCTTATAGCTGAGTGGTGATAGCTGCAAGTTTCATCTGGTGCTGGATGTCAGGTTGCTGGTGGTGGCTGCAGTTGTAGTTGATAAGCAGTAGCCAAAGATGCTGAAAACTGTTAGTAGAACCTGATGTGGCTGGTTGGTAGGGGTTACAGCTGACAGTTGGAGGCTGCAGGGTGACACTTGCTTCAGGAATCCTTAGCCTGTGTGTGGAGACCTGGGCTGAGAGCGCTCGCCAAAGCATAAAACAAAAATCAGCCAAAGGATTAAGCTGCAGCTGCACGTGGAAACTGATGCTGGGTGCCAAAGTCTACTGGCTGTCAGAGTCTGTAGATGATGGCTGAGTTTGTGGCTGGAAGGAGGATGGATGGAACATGTGGAAGCTGTGAATCTAACCATCGGACCATGGCTGGGGCTGCAGCTGATAAGCAATAGCTGCAGGTTTCAGCTGATGCTCAATGTTGATGTCTAAATGTGCAAGTAGAGGCTGACACAGCTGGCTGCTCGAAGGAGAAAGCTTAGGAGGGCAGCCAAAGGCTGTAGGCAGCTGGTTGTCAAATGTTGTAGGGTAAGGCTAAGGCCAGCAGGAACAGGTGGCCGCATCTGGCTAACGTAAGGATAAGGATAGTATCTGAGGATGTCGTTGGCTGTGAACAGCAATAGGTGTAGGCCATGGCTCTAAATTTCTGGTAGTGGTTACAGGTAGAGAATAGATCTGCAGGTGGATGCTGGAGTTGGTGCTAAATGGTTGGGTTAGGGTCGTTGCTCGCTGTTGGAAGATGCAAAATGGTGATTTGGAAGCTGTTTTTTTTTTTTTTTTTATCCTGAAGCTATAGGTCATACACTTAACTACTGACGCTTACGTTATAAGCCTACTTTACTTTCCATGATCCTAAATGGTTCCCAAGGTTGTGGTACACCTATAATTGGTGGACTGACTTCAGCCTCCAGGATTCCCTCAGACTTTTCTAGCACAGTCACCTTCGGATTGATCCAGTCTCTCCTTTTTTTTTTTAGATTATTTTTTTTGGCCTTTCTAAGCTTTATTTTTTGATAGAGACAGCTGAAGAGTGACAGGAATGCGGGGAGAGAGAGACGGGGAATGACATGCGGGAAAGAGCCACAGGTCGGATTCGAAGCCTGGGCTTCCGCAGCAAGGACTGAGCCTTTGCACATGGGGCGGCTGCTCTACCAACTGAGCTAAACGCCGCCCCATGATCCAGTCTCTCCTAAAGATACTGCTTAATCATTCGCCTGAGTTGCAGAGTGTCTGAGCGAGGGCCTGCCACGTTTATAACTACCAGTGGAGGAAGCCAAAAAAAATACAGGTAGGGAAGGTCGGGAATGGGTGTGGTAGGCTGGATCCTGTGGATCTTGTGGCATTTGAAATGTGACAAACTAAAGAAAAATGTACATCAGATACACAAATGAATGCCACCCACAAGCTGTTTTCATTTCACAGAGGTTAACAGGTACAACTTACTCCACTTGCTTGAGCTGAACTCCTCTGTGTTGGATTGTATTTATATTTAAAACAAATTTAGTTCTGAACACAAAAACAGACTTAGTCTAGCAGTGGAAAGGGTGTACTGCCTCAAAGATTCAGATCACTCTCGATTGACATTGTAAATGTGTCTGTTGTAAATTAAACTTCTGCTGGAGGTGAATGAAGATATCTTTTTGTAATTTGGGTGAACTGACAAACTAAAAAAGTTCAATGAGCATTTCAGTAACTTGTACAGTCGGCCTCGTCTGTGTCTCATAATTCATGTTCACATCTATTAATAAAATAATTAGTTTGTAGTGCTGTCTAAATTCTCTTATGACAATTATTACACACTATATTGTCGGTATTTTTAGACCATTTTATCTGACGTGGACTGACATTAACTGGAACAGAAAGTGACTCAGTGTCCTGTTACTCAAAGAAAGGGGCTTCCTCTTGTTTTACTGAAGAATCAAACTTCAAATTAAAAGGCCTAATCTGTGATATAAGAACTTTTGTTGTTTGATAACTGATCAGAATTGGAAAATTGAAAGCCCGTTTTTGCTGCCATGTTTACAGGCATCTGAACAGCATCAGAAAATCTGAACAATTTAGTCGTAGCTGTTATATGACCTATTTATCTGAGAGTCAAAGTAGGATTCACACCAGTGCTGGAGCAGCTCTGTTTACAATGTGAGCATGGATTGTACCTTTAATCCACAGGAGTCTTTGTACAGTACGTACACGCTCATGTATCCTTTAAGCAATCACTTTATCTGTTCCAAATCACCCAAATCACATAAATTCTCGGAAAATGGAGCACTGTTTTGTTTACATTCAGTTCACTCAGGAGCAGGAGTTCCTGCATGTGCGCTTTGATGTTGGTTTCTGTTACGTAAAAACTATTTAGAACATTCCTTGTTCATTCAAGGCTAATGAGGGCATCCATTCGAATCGTCTCGTGTAATTAGTTTTGAGATTTCCCTCTGCAAGCCCAAACATCACAGGCTAGCCTAATTTTCTCTCTCCGTCTTACGCAATGACATGCACAAGTTTGACCGAGTGTGACCACTGTGCCGTGTTTCATGGTTCAGGATTGACGTGTGAGCTATGACATAATATCAAATACATAAAAAGATGGGAAGCAGACACTTTGACTGTTGACGTAAATGATTTTGAATGCTACAGCCTTTCATTTACACGTTCTTGCAGCTATATCTATGTCATTGAAAACTAAAGTTTTGTGTGCCATTCAATCTGAGAAAAATGTGATATGATCGTGCCTGAAAAATAAATTTGAGTGAGAAAAGGAGTCGGGGCACAATGTACAACAACTGATTATAATCTACGCCACACAAGCATCCTGGGATACGCTGATGAATTGGCGAGGGGAAGAGTCGGTTTACATTTTTTCGGTCGCTGTGACATAAACAGCTGAACATGTTTTGATTTGTTTGTCTTTTCAAGAGAAATGCCTGAGGAAGTGACGCCCTTACTGATAGTAAGTTCTACTTGTTAAAACTTCCTTGTCTTTCCACGATACATTACACAGATTAATTTACCTGGAATAAAAACTGAAAGTATCCTGATGCTTTGTCGTATATTTTATTAGACTCATTTTACTTTCAGTTGTCTTGTGGCTCTTGCAAAGTTTACAGACTTGTTACGTCTTGGTTTATGCTGCCTGTTCCACTTTTAGATCAGCAGTTCCCAATGTTAGAGGTGAGACCCCGAAAATGGTTACAGGATAATTTTAGCAATGCAAAAAGTTATGTTTTGTTTTTTCAGATCTTTGTTTTTGGCAAGCATCTTGGCTCTACAGGTGGCACTGACAGTCAGTCGGTTGGTTCACCAGTTTGGTCTAGCCTGAAATATCTCAACAATCATTATTATTACTAACATTCATGGTCCCCAGAGGATCAATCATATTGACTCTGGTGATTCCCTGACTTTTCCTCCTCCCCTTCAGTTTATCCAAGACTTCAGTTAATGTCCAAATACCATCAAAACTAATATTCCCTTTAGCCTCAGTTATACTTTGTGTTTAGTACTAATTCACAAATGTTTGTATGCTGACGTGCTAAATTAAGATGCCGAACATGGTAAACATTATACCGGATAAACATCAGCATGTCAGCATTGACATTGTGAGCATGATTTTAGCATTCAGCTCAAAGCATGGATATAGCCTCAGTTTCAGAGATATTTCAGGTTGACTGTAGAGGCTTTAACCGATCTGATAGTCTATTTGGCGGATGCAGCGTGATGTCGGTCTGCATTTTTCAAAAGTTGGATCTGGCTAAACTTCTCCGCCGCAGGTCACTGCGTTTTTTAGCGGACACCCCTGTGGCTCACACTGCCACAGCTGAAACACACTACTTAACTCAAATAAATGGAAAAACCTGTGTTTTCTCTGCAGTGCTGGATCCTGTCTGAATGTACCGTTATTTGCTCAGCCTCTTTTTGGACTTTTTTACACTATGCATAAGAATAAGTGGATGAAAATGCACCTTTAGTCTTGTCTAGGTCAGTGTTTTTTCCTAGAGTTACTGTAGATTTGCCTATGTTCTACCAAAACCAAAAATCATTTCAACTCATCATTTCATTCATTACTCGTTTTCCTGTACAGATTATAAAGCCCTTCTAGGGAAATTTGTGATTAGTGATATTGGACTACATAAATAAAAATGTGTCATCAGCTCTCCACTTCGTGTCATTGCCTCCTCCAGCTCAAACAATCACTGATGGCTGAGAAAGTTGTACTTTTGTGAAAGTGTGTCCAAAACAAAACACAGAGAGAAAAAGTGCCTGCTTAAGTCTTTATCCATCTAATCATGCAAGGTTACCAGGTTGTTTTCATATAAACCAAACATGGCGACAAGAAATCAGATACTATAGCTCCAGTACAGTGCAGTTATCTGTTTTACAGGTGTAAAAATGTGCACACTCTTGGGAGTCTTTTCATGCTTCATTACATTCAGGCAGCTGTTGTCACTTGACTAGGAGGTGGGGGTAGATAACCACAGTGTTATCAAGATTATTCTCACTCACAAATGGATTTCTTTATCAGCCCAGTCCAAGAACACCCACCTCCTCCCAGTTCCCTCTGAAGTATGCAGAAAGACGAAATCATCTCACTGTACCCAACCCTAAACCACTCACAAATCCTCTTATGTAATGTCCTTTACTTGACTTTTGCTCATGTCAAACCTCACATGTAATGACACTTAGCAAATTAGAGGGTTTCTTGTAATGTGCAGCAGCTTGAAATTGCATATTTGCAATGCCATCCCCTTATCTGGAATCTCCAAAGTCAATTTAAATGCCTTCTCGGTCAGACTAAAACATTATAGACTCTTAACGGCTTCCCTTCCTTTCATGCTCGAGTCAACTCTGGTGCTCCGGTGTGTTTAAGTCTTTAATTACGTGGGCCATAAAATTGTCAGCGTTGTTGAAGATCACAGGGAAAATTGTCGTCACCTGTGGGGATCACTCTGTGGGGTTGACTGCGTCATAAATCAGCGGGCTCTCGCGCATGCAGGCTGCTCTTACAGTGTTGATTCAACGAATGAGAGAGAATCAGATGGAGCTGGTTTTGAATACAGATTGTGCTGTATCACACAGATAAAATGCCTTAGTCAGATGCTGTGAATCTGACTTACTTAGAAGTAGTGACAAAGCTTAAAGACATGCGATGAGAGGCCAAGAATGCGCGGCATCCGTTCATTACACAAACAGGATTTGAGTTGTGATGTGTGGCTGCTGGAGGTGTTTAAAGTCCTTCACTGTGAGCCATTTATTTATGTGATTTATCTAATAAGGGTGTGTACATTGCTGTCCACATAATACGCAAAGGGTTTTGAGGGATTATCCATTTGTTTATAGCTTTTTGTTTATACAAGCTTTTTTTCATTAACTGCAAAGGTTTCCACTCAAATGTTAAGAAAAATGATGTCTTTAGAGGTCTGTGCTTACTTATAAGTATGCTAAATGTGTCTGGACCCTCAGCTTTTGTTCCTCTCTTGATGAATGGGACTCCTGGACTTGACTTTTCTGTTGCTCTTTATCTTCCCCCAGTCACGGCCTGTGGATGTCATCAGGCACGTAATGGTCCACCTGACAATGCACAATCAGTGGTCTGCAGGTCTCCTCCTCCCACGCTTTTAACACACTCACCCCGAGCTGCACATGTTGCACCAATGAGGGTGAATTTGTATGCAAATGGAAGTACTTCCTGTCCTCTATCTGCTGGGGCCAGGGTGGGATTTCCTCATTCCTGACTTCTGACCCCTCCAACTCCTCTGTCTCCTTTTTCCTTCTTTAACTCCAGTCTACCATCTGGAGATAGAGGTTATCACAGCAAGCCTGTGGCCTCTTTCTGTTTGTTTAGCTCGACCTGTATTTACTCAAGCTCTCTGCTGACATAGTGTTCTTTAATTTAACAACAGGTTGTTGTTTAAAAATCTACATGTAGATGCCCTTAATGACACATATGACTACAAAATAAAAGCATGTCAAAGAGAATGATGTGACGGCATATCACATGAAGTTATTTGAACCTAAGAACTGTGGATTTTATCATTATAGTTGCTGACTTATTAAGTTTTCATCAACAGAGGGCACATTCAGGTGTTTAATCAAATAGAAAAGATGTGGTTTCTTTTATGGAAGATCATTCTCTCTCTGACTAATCATCCAATTTAGTGTTTAGCTTTTTCTCCTTTAAGAGTCAAGCTGAGGTTTTATTATAATATAGTAATGATGGTTTTAAAGGGATCCAAAGATAACTCTGTAGCTGTAATCATAAACTTAATATCAGCAATTCATCATTTGACTATTTGTATGTGAACCTGGTTGTGCGTCACTGTTGTAGAACTCAAGATTGGCCTTTTTAAAGGTCTTACTCTGTCTCGTCTTGGTCTCAGACAAAGAGGACACAGGATTTTAGTTCCAGACAGGTCAAGACCACAACTGTGGGGATATCACTCGTCTGATTTATTTGTTAACTGTCTGGAAGGAGACATCAGCCAAATCTTCTGTGGTAAAATTTGGTTTCCTAAACCACAAAGAGTTCATCTGCAGAACAGCGTCTGAAAGAACTCACAGCGGTTTGTAAATACGCTTAATGAGGTGACTCAATGTAGCAACCACGCTTCACCCAAAGAGTTTTGGTGAATATTAGCTACTTACTGTAAGCAGATTTATACTGTCTGGTCTTGGTCTTGACTTGGTCTCACCCCCTCAAAGTATTATCTTGTTTGTGTCTTGATACTATCTGGTCTTTGGCATGACTTGGCTTCATTTTAGTTTTATTTTCATTTTTAGTCTTCCTGACTCCAACACTGTTGCTTGTAGTGATGAATTCACAGAGAATGATCAGCCTCTACTCTTCTGAGCTTTATGGTGGCTTTTAGCTCTTCTTTTTGATTTTACAGCCTCAACTTTAAAGTTTTGCTTCTCTCTCATGCTCTTATGACGCTGTTTTCAGCCAACAAAGTTAGCGGCTAGATGGTGAACATAGTGGAGCATTTAGCAGCTACAGAGCCAGATATTTCTCTCAGGAGTCGGTGGAGACTAAACAAATGTTGGACGTATGCTGGATGTTTAAATAGGCAGGTTTTTGATTTATGAACTTAAAAAGTGATAATATGTCAGTGTTGTGTTCATAGCTTGTTTCTGCTGCCACCAAGTGGCCTAAAAATTTGTTATTGCAGGTTTAAAAAACAGTCTGAGATAGAAAGATTTTTACTCATGACTCAGATTCAGATTAATTTGCACTCTGTAATCAGGGGTCACAGATAGATAATGCTTCATTTTGTCAAAGCCAAAAATGGTTGGGAACCACCGTCTTTAGTCACGCTGGTGTAAGAATACTCATTGCAGCTCTTTACTCCATGTTCAGTGGCCCCCAACATGTTTAATGTTGTTAAATGTGGACAAAAGAACAATAACAATATTCACTGGTCTGTCACCAGTGAAAATAAACACTTTGTCGGCGTCCAACAGTCTGTTGCAGTCAATCATGAATGAAGTTTAGAGTATACGCTCTGTGTTCGCTTGTGTGTCTGTCCGGAAACACTTTCTCCAGACACCACAGTGAAAATGGCAGAAATCGACCCCAGAAATCCAAAGAAACATCCGTAATTTTAGAAAGGAATGTCACATTCCTTTGCAGTTGACTGAGCCCAGTCTTCCCAGAGTGCCTCCTATCAGGAAGTGCTGCACAATGGGAGCAAATTGCCAGAAACACAAAGTCAGACATTTGGGACAGAGGTGGGGGCAGACAGAGGAAACTGTGTCAGGCGCTGCTTTTCAGACAATAACCTCTGTTACCACACTTTGATTCAGTAATAAATATATCCAAGGATAAACTGAATCGACTAATCTTCTTGGGATGGACCCCCTTAGAACGGCCTCATCAGCTTTGCAGCTATCAGTTGAAATGTTGTGTTACTCCACTTGTGTTAAAGACAATGTGTTTTCCAAATGTAAGCAAACAGTTCTCTGCATAAATATTAATTAGTGAGTCTATCTGGATGAATCTGGATTAATGTTATGTATGGAATTATATTTATGTCTCAATTCAGGGGGATAAAAAAAACATTTGAATATACGAATAATGATTATATTTAGTAGAGAATTTTCAAAAAATGCAACATTTTAATTTAATTACATTTAATTTAGTCTGTTCTGAGTGAAGCCAATGCGGAAGTGGCAAAAAACTGCAGTTCCTCAAACGGCCACTTGAGGCTGGCTACAGAGCCAGTCAGTCTCCATAAGTCCCCATGTTAAAATGTCCAACTTCACAGCAGAAATAAACATGTTTACAGCCTGGTACAAAAAACAGTTTTGGTCTCTATAGCTAATTTCCCCGTTCATGACAACTGTACTGAGGCTGAATTTTTATAGAACTCTCCTGTTCAGATTATATTAAGGCCTAAATTTCTGCATAATTAACAAAGTGGCTGCTTTGATTGACAGGTAGGTGCCATTTCAGGCAGCTAGTTAGGGCCCCTGATGATCCATGTCTTTGCCGGGAGGCAGCTTCTTCAGAAACCTGTGGGTGATGTCACGCATACCATGTCCATTCTTCATACTGTCAGTGATATATACATACAAAATCATCCATATACATTTATTGAACAATAACAAAACAAAATTGCCCGTTGCTGCTCAGATACAAATATCTTTCAAGATGATATTTTAATAATTTAAGTTATTAATGTTTTTTTCTCCTGATGAGGGTTATTAACGTCAGTAATGTTTAATAATAAAGAATAAAACAAGCTTATATTTTCCATCACAACCTTTCAAACCCCAAATATAAATGTGAATATATTTGTAATATTTTGGTGAAACGATACAAGTTTTCCTCTGCATTTTACATCATGGTTTAAAGAATAATCCAACTGCAACATCACTTGTAAAAACTTTAATTGATTGAATATGATATCTTCCATTTTGGTTGTTCTTTGTCCTAATCGTCACTCATCCCCCACCTTCTCTCCCAGTGTAGTGAGATATTTGGCCTCTGTCGCAGAGGTCCACCACCTGCTCTTTGTCCTGACACCAGGCTTCAAGCAACAGAGGCATCCATCTCCGCTCTGTGGCTGATGAGCAGATTGGGGGGCTCTGCACTCAGCGTGGCCCTAGGAGACATCTTTATCTGGCCTGGATGCGATGGCTTTACCCAGCCATCTGCTTCCACTGGGACTGCACCGGGCCTGCATTAATGGAGAGGGTGGGGGCAGGCGAGCTTATATACACAAGTGCTCACAAGCATGTGTGTAACCTGAGATTCATTGTTCGGACTTGTTGTGACTGTCATTTCTGGATCCGCAAATGATGGTGCGGATTAAAATGGAGAGTTTTTGAGATGAGCAACAACAGGCCGGCCTGTTAAACAGCCTGGACGTTTGTTCACAGCTGTAAGTGAACTGACATTAAATGGTTCTTCCACCTGCTCTCGACATAATGGCTTTAAGAGTTTGAACAAGAGAAATCGGGAGGATTACACTTGAATAGGTCCTCTCAGTTTGAAAAACAGGTGGTTGATTTTTTTTCTAACGACATATTTGAAGCCTCTCTCTTTGTGTTTCCTGAACTGTTGACTGTACGCCTGCTCTGCTCTCTGTTTTGCATACACTGCATTCTTGTCGCAGAAGTCCATATGGTCGGGGGCTGACAGGTGCATCTGCCTCTAAGCTGGAGGGCAGGAGATAGCCTGCGCTGTGCTTTGTTTCCACTAAACATCTGCCCCCCTTAGCCTGAAGCTGTGTGATATTCCACTAAATACCATCCTTTCTTTGAAAAAGTAAATGAAACTCGCACAAAATACACATTTCTAACTGTACTCACCTTTTATTTTGAAGGTTATTCTTCATCAGCAGTGACACGTGCACAAATAAACCTGAAATAATGATTCAAAGGCCTGCTGTGTTTGATAAAAACGCCTCATTGATTTTTACTTTGTTTATGCCACTTCTTGTTCCTTCTTTCAGATTATTTTTTCAATAAACATTAGGCAGCATTCACACCGACAACTCAAGCATTCAAAAGAATGCTTATGTTATCTGTTGACACAAGATCTGTGTTGTGAGCCAAACACAAGTTGCTTGTTTTTCTGAAACGGCTAAATTGAGCTTAACACCTCCCAAAGGTTTCTGCAACAGTGACGGCGAGGAATGTTTGAACATCAGCTGTTCTGAGTATTTACACAGCAGCGATGAGTCTTACAACATGAATATTTTTTGATTTAAAAGGCTTGTATATCTTATTTTGGCTTGTAATGTGTTATCACAACAGAATACTCCATTATAAACATATATATATCCTCAAATCCCTTTTCCAAACCAAAACCATCCTAACAAAACCCAAAACTTAGTAAATGTGATTTATATACAGTGTTTTCTCCTCGACACAGTGAGTCTTTGTTCATTGTGTGGATGTGACGCGCTGAGCAGCTTGAAAGGTGTTTAATGTAGCAGAAGAGACAATCCTTACCTGTCTTTGAAGGTGGCTGTCAAGACACTTTGGCTACAGAAACATATTCACATAGAAAAGGAGGTGTGTGTTTGTCTGAGATTGAGATTAAGTCACATTAAAACCAGAATCACTCGCTAAAACTGTCGTGTTTCAGTGTCCAGAAGACCACCTGACATGTGGTTACATGTATGTCGGCGTGGTCGTCAGGAGAGAGTCTTAGTCAATACCGGGCGGGCTGCAAAGAGCAGATTTGTTTAGGCAAATGAGGCAGCAGGATGTTGGTTGTAGCTGAGTTGTAGATGACTGTCACAACAGCAGATGCTCTCTGACCTCTGGCTAAAGCAAATGGCCAGACGCCTACGTACAACACCATACATGTCAGCCCTGGACTCATTAGACAGATCGGTACACTTTACTTTTAACATCATTTAACAGCCTTTTAATGTGTTTTAAAGCATTTATTAACTGTTTATACACATGTAGCCTACAAATCCTTTATTCACAGTAATTAAGATTACAATTCTAAATTTAATAATTACATTATGAAACCAATAACAGCTGCTTTCCAAGAGTTTAATAGAGGGTTGATATCAGTTTCTTATCCGTACATCCAGACGACGGATTACTGCAGGACGTGTTAGCCGCAGTGGCAGGTGTGGGGAAGATGTTAGCCTCTGGTAAGTCAATCAGCAGGGCTAAACTAATGTTAGAAAATACCTCCTAACTGTAGTCTGGCTGCTTCTTTTTTACTTCTAGACATTTTAAACACATAATAAAGGTGTGACGTGCAGGATCTGTTGTTTGTTTGTTTAAAGGTCTTTGATGGACATGATTTCATAGCCCAGAATTGGAACGATAGCCATGTGAACATCTTCCCAAAACCGTAAAATTCGAGGACAAAAGTGGTCCACGTTTACTTCCCCACAGTGCGACAAAGAATCTAATTACTACAGGCAGCACTATATGAGCAAAAAGGTATGAAATTGGAGTACATGGGATGAGAGTAGACATAGCATAATTATATTGCTCCATCGTCTTATTAAATTATCTTTAATGAGTTTGTGTTGTTGAAAATACTGCGACACATCCAATCCCAAACTGTCACTACACTGTTGTACTAAATCATGTTTTCATACTATCAAACTCTATTAAATCCAGTTCTGTTTGGTTGAATTGAGTTAAAGTGGCACACAGTGGAACCACTGAAGCAATCAGCCGAAAGGGCAATCATGAAAATATGTGTCCTTGCCTTATCTGTACACAGCATCACCCGCGGGGCGTAGTCCTGTTAGAGTTCCTCACTTGGTTCAGTGTGACTTGTTTACTTTTATGGTTAAGTGAGGAATTTCTTGTGTCACCAGGTGCGAGGGACCATTTCTTGGCCGACCTGCAACAAGTCAGACTTGTGTAAATGTCGTTCACCTCCAGTTGTTTCACAGTCCCCAAATATGGCTGCTGACGTTTGTAGAGATTTGGGTTTGTCATGTCTGCTGCTTTCAGGAAAGACGTTTACTTCTGGTATACGGTGACATTTGAATACCTGAAACAATATTACAATCTGGCAAATTCAGATTTTTTGGAAATACCTGCAGCTCAAGCACTGTCTCCTTTGGATGCTGAGATCCAGCCATGACCCAAACACAGAAATTCAAAGCTTACTACATTTATTAAAAAAGGTTGTACATCTATTTTCTATAACCAGATCAGAGTGCTGACCCAATGCACCTAAATTCGGTAGGAAAGACATAGTGGGGAATATATTGAAGAACAACAGTGGAATGCAGTTTTACTGAAGTGACACACCTCCCACTCGAGAAGTCCAGACACAATCCACCAACTGTAAAATCCTTAATTGATGCTACTGTACCCCGAGCAGAAAGACTTGGCACGTTACTCAGAGTTTTCTCCTCTGTTGTCCCCCGTTGGTGGAACGTCTTCAGATCAGGGGTGTCCCTCTCTACCTTTAAAAACCTCCTGAAGACCTCCAGCTCTTCCGAGAGTACCTCCTTTCCGACAACATCAGCAATTCGATGGTGAATCTACCCTCCTTCTCAAACTGTCCCTTGATTCAAGTAGTACTTATTGCTGCACTAACATGTTCTTGTTGCACTGTACCTTGATTTTTTCCCCCTTTTTGTAAGTCGCTTTGGATAAAAGCGTCAGCTTAATGGCCAAATGTAAATGTTGAAAATCTCCTAAGAAATGTCTCTGTTATTACAACAACAACAGAACAAAGGAAAGACATTTAGGTCTACTTAGAAATGATTCACAACATTGTCATACCGTTTTGATCATTGTATTCAGTTTTATGACCTAAAGAAATGTGCCTCTGCATATTCAACTCACTTTATTACCATAAGTCATTCATAGCTATTGTCCACAAAGAAAAGTTGTGCTTATGATTTAAGACAGCGGTATTATTCATTATAGAAACACCCCATCCCCCCCATTAAAATGAAAATGTCAGTGGCTGCTGGTTGCCCTCCTGTCGTCCCCAGTAAAACAGCAGACTGGAGGCTCGGTCAGACCCCATGGACATGGTAATGTGAGGAATGCGGCCATTTCCTCCTTTGCAGGAAAACAAAAGGAGCTGCTGAAGCGCCTAGCTTGTCCCACCTCACATAACAAGGCTGTCGCTCCCAGATCACAGTCTGTATTGTGTTAACCCAGTCAGCCCAGGCCTCGCCATTAACAGGTTCGAATGGTTGATCTTAAATGTCACTCTTGTTGGCAAATGTGTGTTTCGAAAAGGATTCAGTTCAATCTTTGACTTTCTCCTCTTGGGAAAACACTCTTCCAACCAACTGTTCAAAAACACACCAGTGATCTTACCTGCCTCCCCTGAGAATCTGTCACCTGAGCAAACAACTGTCAGCAGACAGGGAAGCACAAGATAAACCATAACATCAAGAACATATTCCTAACATTTACTATTCTCTCTCATCAAAACACGGGCGATTCTAATCTGTGTACTGATTTTAACAACCAATCAGGGCCTGCTGTGGTTAAAGAAATATAGTATATATGTTATAGGAATACATGTTTGACATTTGGGAAATGTACTCATTCGCTTTCTTTGCTGAGACTGCGGTTTCACCCAGGTGTCATGATCCACGTCTTTGCCAGAGGCAGAACTGCCAAGATGGTGACGACCAGAGCCACCACACTACGGCTCTTCAGAAACCTGTGGGTGACGTTCATGTTTATACTGTCAGTGATGTGTACACAAAATATGAAACTAAAGGCCAGCAGCTTACTAGCTTTGCTTAACTTCAATAAATAAAGCAGGGTTTGTCCACTGCTGGGAAAAAAATATCCACATGTTGTGTTTTTGAAGGCAATAAACACAACTACTTAAAATTTGTGAGCTTTACAGCATGTGAGGTCATATCAGCTCTAGGTGACTCTTTTTATGTTGTGTGATCTCTGGTCTGATTTAAAATGTGTTGAAAGAATACCTGGAAATGATATGAATATACATGTATGTCTTTGCGTATGTATGAAAGCTTCGGGGTGTAATACTCATGCTGGTTCTGAAGAACACAAATTGAATTTCTGGAAGCTGAATCACATAGTCGCTCATTCAGGTGTTTGACGGTATATCTGGTGTCATGGTGACATGGAGGGACTTGTACAAACAAGTTTAGCACTGATTCATTGTCATTATCATCATTTCATGTGTGTCTGTGCTAGCTTTGCTGTCTGTCGGTGTGCGAAGAGACACAGGGACATTTTCAGAAAATGATTTTCTCATTAACATGACACATATCCATACACTGTAACAACACTAATAACATCGTTTGTATATTTTTAAATCAAAATTGTCTTAACTGTTCACAACTTCCCCACCATACAGATCCTACATATTGACCGCACAGTTTTCCACTGTCCAACTGACATGTGTGAGTCATGTTGGTCTGTAGCTGCCCTTTCTTTGCCTGGAGATGACACAGCTTAACAGAAATGCTACATGAGGTCCATTAAACTGGACTGAATGACTGAACGCGGGGCTGATGTGTGATGAATGTGGCCCATTGTTGCTGACATATAGTTTCATAGTAGAGATTAGAGGTGTGAATCAATATTTCTATTCAGTTCTAGTAAATGTTTAGTTTGACATTTTGAGAAGTACGCTTATTCACGTTCTTGCTGAGTTGTGAGAGAATTTATACCACTGTCATATCGATTATCGGTTATACGGTAAATAGATCCCTCTAAATCTGACACGCTGAAGCTTTAACTATGTTTCATGAGTGTATAATCACCTGAAAATAAGAATAATTATGTTTCTGTTGCCATAGAATGAGACTTTTATGTCTACAGACGCCGCAGGCCCTCTTTTATAGAGTCTGCCATGTTTCTACAGTGGCCCAAGGATGGACAAACTAACACTGCTTCTAAAAAGGCTTTTTGTGGCCACTGTAGTTTCTCCGACACGCTAGGAAGAAGAGGGTGATGCCAGGGAGTTAAACAACAAATACACTGCTAGATGCTGCTAAATTCTACACATCTGTCCTTTAAATATGAAGCTAACTAGTAGCTGGTAGTGTAGCCAGTTGAACAGCAAGTGGCCCAAATAAAACATTTTTTTGCTCTTGTGACTTAAATCTGTTTTTTTCTCAATGGTGTGAACAGCACAAATCACATGAAACCTGATCTGTTCATTACTAATTTAGGTCAAGACGACAGTTTTTGGAGAGGCGCTGACAGATGTAGTTAAAACTAGCCCTTGACATCCTGAAATGTTGGATGAAATCTGTTTCTGTGAAGCCATTCATGTCACGATCCCACTACTCCTGGCTCCAGCTCCACATCCGCACACACCTCCATAGAGAAGTCAAAGCCACTGCTCCACAAAAGCTTCTTTCTCCTCGTCCTCACTGTCACATCGTTGCTTGCATATTTGCTGCACATCAACTTATAAATAAAACCCTAAACGCCGACTTCAGTGGCCGCATGTTTACTTCCTTACAACAGTGTGCTGCGTGTCACGTTGTATGATGTCTCCTGGGTGTAGCTTTCATATTAAACTGACAGAAATGATAGAGGCTAACATGTTTTCCAAAATGTCAAACTAATCCTTTAGTGAGCCGCAGCTCTACATTACATAATCCTAGTAAAATGGTACATAGTGCAACACAGTTTGAGACCTCTTTCTTATCTTGTTGACACAGATGAATCAAGAAACGGCAAAACCAGTTGATTCTTATCAGTCGTTGAAGCAATCAGCATTTTTTAGCTTCAACTGTTGGCCTTCAACTGCCATGCAAATCAGCAGGTGGACGTTTGCCTGTGAGTGTCTGAGATAAAGTAACCTGCACAAGAGAGGACTTGTTTACACCCCACCACCACATTGGGATGATCCTTTTCATGCAAAAAAAAAAGAAAAAAAGACTGCACTCAGTGACAATACTATCCAATACTACGACCCAACCCCCACTGCCAGCTGATCCCAGGGTCTCCATCTACATGCGTGTATGTGTGTGAATGAAACTGGTGCTAGTGGTGGAGGGGAGAACAGCAGATGGCAGGGCAGCCCCCGTCATGTCTGCTTTTTGGGGAGAGAACAATGCATCTCTCAGAGCTCTTATTAAAGGAGGGGAAGGGGATTTCAGTCCACGGACAGCTGGCAGGCAGCGTGCCTCGCACCCGCCCCTCCTCTCCCTCCATGTCCACACACTCTGCAATTAACTGGCACGGGCCACGGCTTAAATATTTACCAGGCACATGCAAACAAAAAACTGTCCGAAAAAATAAAAATAATGATTAATCCATGTCTCAATTATTTTTACAGCACTTTGTTTTTTTTATCACTCAATGTGGCAGTTAGAATAAAATCTAATACCAAGTGTGTGCAGTTTCTATCATGTAAAGCAGGCAAGTTCACCATCCAACACACATTATAATGACGTCTCAATATCACATCATTATATTAAGTTTAAAAATCAAGTAATCAATTACTTGCTAAGAAGAACTGGTTCTTGATGAGTCCTCTGAAGCACTTTGAGTTCCCTTTTTTTTGCTCTTTGAGGTTCTTTGGGGAACTTAGTGCAAAAAAAGTTCTTTAAGTCACAATCACAGCACTTTTGGTGCTTTGAAGAAACTTATGTTTAAAACCCTTATGTTTAATACTCTCTTGATTTCCTGGTTCTTTAAGTCAACCTTTGCTGCACTGTGATCTGGTTTTAATAAAAACCAACAAAGGGACAGTCTGAACACCTTTTTGTGAACCTGAAGTATGTATGGCTTTATATAACGCCTGCTATATGTCTAACCTCTTGACTAACTTGTTGCTGTGCGTAGAAATGATTGCTAATTGTAAAGGGTAATATTCTACAGCTACTTTTTAGAAATAGCAATCAGTAACGTGATAATGATTAATATAACATTATAAATAACTTCACTGGGTTCTCTTTCTAATGTAATTTACCCAATGTTGCATTTAAAATTAAATATTTTAATTCTGATAATTATATATTGCACCTTTAATAAGCCCAGGAATACTATTTACACTAAATTTTGGGAAGAACTTCTTGAAGTACCAACAGGTAAAAACCATGAAGAACCACTTAAGAACTCAACCTTTTAATTTTAAGGGTTTATTTAGAGCATTTATGAAGCAAACAGTCTTTATTTACATCTTCTCCAATGTAAGAAATTGCTGTTTTTCTCTGTTTGCCAGATAACTTTTGGTTTTGACTGTATGAATACATCGCCTGTGGCTTTTTGTATCACACTTTTTGACATTTCATACACTAAAATATTCATGAATGGATCAATGGATGATGAAAAACAGCTGTTAGCTGCACCCTTATCATTTTACCACTCTTTAAAATATCAATAAAATCGATTTTCTTTTGAAACTTAACAACACGTCTGTCCTAAATCTGGATTTATGACACAGCAAACCTTATATAACATTAAATTTCTTGTTTAGAGTTTGTCAATAAAGTCTGAAGGTGAAGTTGTAATGTTTTACTTCATTTTATGACCTTTGTTTTATCTCCTGCAGTCTCACAATAACATTCCTGTGTCTCCTACAACTGTAAGGATTTAAATCTCCTTTGACTGTCGGAGCAATGGGGACTTAAAATTCCTCAAACTACAACACAACAAAAACAACAACAAGCTCTTTTACATGACACAAGCAGCCAGCTGAGATGGTGCTGCTGCTCTGAATCCAATTTTTGCTCACCACCACCACCACCTCCATCACACCCCCCTCTCACCCTCACTCTCTTCTCCTCCTCCTGCTCCTCCCCCTGTGCTCTGCTTTTGATCCCACAGGGACTTGGAGCCTTTACATTCCTGTCATTCCAGCCGCGGCGAACAATCGGCCCTCAGTTATTTATTCGTGCAGCTCGCAGCTCAGTCTGCTCAGTCTGCTGCTCGCTGCCCGTCGGTGCGCACACATCCAAAAATCGTACATGGAGGAAAACTGGAGGAAGAAACTCGTGGAAATTTGTGTCGAACTGAGCGCGAAATACTGTTGAGATTAACTCTGTCTTGTGTGTGATCATAACATCATTCGGTAAGTTTTCACATTTTGTTTATTTCTCGGACGGATTGTGTGTTTGGATGTCTGGATAACTACGAGATTTTTGCGCATGGCGCAATGTTAATCCATAGTTTTCATGCTTTTTGTCTAAAGATGTGGTCCTGATGATTAGTTATAGTTTGTATCTATCTATTAAGACTGGATCCTGAAGTCCACACACATAATTTGTAATTGAATTTTTATCAAAAAGTTGAGTTGTTTCTCTTGGATTTAAAAGGCACTCAGGATGTAGTAAAATTATAGACGTGAGTCCTTTAACCAAGCATTCTTCAAGTTTCAGTGTGATTCCTGTGGGAACATGTTCATCATTGTGTCATTTTGGGAAATTAGTTGTTGGATGAGTATGTGTGGGTAGTCTGTGCTGTTTATAGCAACCGTTGAGTATTACACTTCTGTCTGTCTGTCTGGGGAAAGTTACGCTTTCGAGTGTGTGGGCAATAAAACTGGATCTGCACTGACATCACTGACAGGGGTATTTCCAGCAACAGCTCATGTAAGAAGGAAAAGTCATTGTGCAATTCAAGAGTTTGTAAATGAAGTGAGAAAAAATGTTGACTGTTGTAGATCAGTGAATGAATCTGATGATAACAACATGGTTGGGGATCCCTGAGAACAGACTGAGCTGATAAGATGTGAGACATAAATCTGATCAAGATTTTTTTTATTTTTCCTTCAGATTTGTGATTCCTGACGTGCTCAAACTGCCACCTCTAGGCTGTTTTTATTGTGCACATTTCCCACTGATTGAAATGAGAACAGCTGAAGACTCATCTGGAACGGTCCTGCACCGTCTCATCCAAGAGCAGCTCCGCTACGGGAATCTGACCGACACTCGCACGCTTCTCGCCATCCAGCAGCAGGCCCTGCGTGGAGGCAGCAGCAGCAGCGGCGGAGGGGGCACGGGAAGTCCTCGTTCCTCTCTGGAGAGCCTGACTCAAGACGAGTCCCAGTACATCCAGATGTCAAAGAGGCAAGAGCCTCAAGGCCAGGAGCACCAGGGGGACAGCCTGCACTCTGAGAGCCAAGTGTGCCATCTGTATCAGCTCCATGGAGAGGAGCTGCCCACTTATGAGGAAGCCAAGGTTCACTCTCAGTACCTGATCTCTCAGCAGGGGCAAGAAGGGCCCAGCATGGACATAATGGGGAGTCGCAGTGAGGGACAGTGGGATTTGAAGAGGGAGCATGCTCGCTCCCTCAGTGAGAGGCTCCTGCAGCTTTCTCTGGAGAGGAATGGACCTAGACAAAGTCTGGCTATGAGCTCTTCACACAGCTACCCACAGCTGTATAATAATAATGTTACAAGTGCCGCGGCACCTGAAAGGCAAGGGGCCCAACAGTGTGTGGACCAGCGTGGGCCACCCCCGGACTATCCTATCTTTGCCAGACTTCCTGAATACATGGTCAGCCACTCGCAGGAGCATGGACAGTACTGCAGAGACCCTCCTCCCCCCTTCTACTCACAGCATCACAGGTAATCACATGGAGCACACTGTGGACTTATCATTGTCAGACAAAGCTTTCATACACTGATTTGTGGTTTTTCAGCAACGCAGTAACGTATTACTCATGTCTCCCCTCAGCAGGTATGTGTCCGCTCAGTCCCAGGTGGCTCACAACAACATCACCGCAGCCTTCAGCAATAACTCAGCGCAGACCGACGTGTTGATGCGGGAGAACGAACGGCTCAGGAAGGAGCTGGAGGTCTACGCCGAGAAAGCAGCCAGGCTGCAGAAGGTGAGAGAAGAAGGTGGTGTGATGAATGGAGCCGTTGGCTCACGGAGGGTGTGGAAATCGTAAAAAAAAAAACAACAGTTTCTTGCCAGTACATGTCAGGGTGAGATGGTAGTCTGGCAGTTAAAGGATATGCATGAGAGAGAAAGAGCCAAGTGATTTGTTCACACATGGAGGAGTGTCATACACACACCTCCCAGAGTTTTTATCATATTTATTACATGGTTTTCTCCTCATTGTAGCATGTAATGTGCCACAAAACATCCCACCCCCTTTGTCTTTCAAACATGCTGGCATATTACCCTGAAAGGAGACAAATACCTCGACACCTGGGACCCACAAGTGTTCACTCAGGAATGTGGATTCCCACTTTTCAGTTGCGCATAGTGTTAAAAAGCCATTTGCCTGCAGGCAGTATGACTAATTAGCCTCACTGGTATTAACGACTGAAACATAACTCACAATCCAAGACTGTGAATGGAGAGAATGATCATCATCCTCTTCGCATTTTCTTCCCAGCTGGAGTTGGAGATTCAGAGGATATCTGAAGCTTATGAGACTCTGATGAAAGGCTCCGCCAAGCGGGAAACTCTGGAGAAAACAATGAGGAATAAGCTCGAGGCCGAGATAAAGAGGATGCACGACTTTAACAGAGATCTGAGAGGTATGTACCCATTCATCTGTTGGACCAAAATTGTTTTGCTGCTTTTAAATGTGACCCAATGTGACCGTTGTGTGTTCTTTCTTCTTGTATAGAACAACTTGACACGGCGACAAGACAGCGAGTGGCCAAGGAGGCTGAGTGTTCAGACCAGAGGCAGCACGTCTTCGTCAAACTGCTAGAGCAAAGTAAGTCTTCTCATAGCATGCTTCATGACAAAGAAGAGGAAAAGGAGACTTGAGGGTCTATTTTTTTTTGTAATCTGATTTGACAAACTTTCGCACTGCCGTGTGAAACACTTAACAATGGCAGGAACATAGTTTAGCAGGGATTGGTTTCCTCCCTCAGTTAGGTGGTGTGTTATAAAAGCTGCGTGTCAGGACACAAATGTTAAGAGTTACACTTGGCACTTAGATGCCAGCCAATTTTCATAGCGGTAGTAAATGTAGCCTTGGATTCCAGGAATTTTTTTTAAGGTATTTCAGGCTGTTCCAGCATTAGGAATGCCTCCCTCCCCTCTATCCTCCCCTTCTCCTCCCCCTTGCTCAGTTTTGCATCACTGCTGACTTCCCTCCTCAAGGGGAACTAATAAGTCTGGGACTCCAGGGCATCCAGGCCTAACTCAACATGACCCCTGGCTCGCTCACTCTCCTTCTTTGGGCATTTCTTTACCTCATGGTTTAACCACGTTCGGCCACTTGTTAATATTTCTCTCCTCCGTTTCTGAGCTGCAGTGTGAACTTGCAAAGACATATCTGACAGTGAAGACTTTCAAACATCTTTTGAATGAGCTGTAGTTACATAATCAGTCATACTGTTCTGTTATTCATTACCCCGCTGGAATGACATTTCTGGGTGTTAAAAACAGCCATGTGTTGCTTGAGCCATTAAAACAGAATTATTGCTCATTTTCCTGGAGCAACAGGAGCAAAACCACATTTTTATTACAATAGAGGGATGTGTATTTTTTCTTTTTTCTTTTTGTTACAAGACCCACTTGAATTATATTTTGAGCTGCTTGTTTACTTCACGTCCTTAGAAGCATTCCTGAGCTTTTCCCAGTACAAAGCTATGCCTGTGTGCGTAAGTGGATAAGAGGAAGTCTGCATTCCCTCCACAGGCATGCACTCGTGTTGTGTAATCAACCTCCCCTTTTTAAAGTGGCACAACAGAGAAACTGGCTTTCCTTTCTAAAAGTTGAGACATGCACTGGCTTTTAAGAAATACTTTATCGTAATGATTCATTTTAGATGGCATGGTGACAACTGGTCTGACGTTAAAGCGCATGCCTCCACGACAGCGTGTAAATGTTTTTTGTTGAGTCATATTAGATCAGCAACCTCTGTTGCTGTGAAGTGAAGCCTGTGTAGAAGTGCCTCCTCAAATGTCCACTTGAGGCTGGCTACAGAACGAGTCACTCTCCATAAGCCCCCATGTTAAAATGCGACTCTTACCATCATTCACCTTTTTTTCCCCCTCTTTATTTTAGATGAGGAACAGCAGCGGGAGCGCGAACAGCTGGAGAGGCAGATACAGCACCTGCGCGTCTCCGGTGAGGAGTGCCAACGGAGGCGAGAGCTGGTTGAGAAGGCTTTGGCCTCGACGCAGGCCCGCAACCGGCAACTGGAGGAAGAGCTGCAGAGGAAGAGAGCCTACGTGGAGAAAGTGGAGCGGCTGCAGAGCGCACTGGCTCAGCTGCAGGCGGCGTGCGAGAAGAGGGAGACACTTGAGCTGCGGTTGCGAACTCGGCTGGAGCAGGAACTGAAAAGCCTCAGGGCACAACAGGTGAGGAGAAGTTAGGACGTAGACTTGTGTTTGCTTTCTTGTCAAGATGTTAGATGAGCAGATTGGTACCACGGTCAGACCTGTACGCTAGATATGAAGCTGGAGGCTGGAAACAGCATCTAATCTAATTGTTTAGCCTACAAAATGTCAAACTTTTAATTTAAATTATGGGTGTTTGTTTCCCTGGAAGCCAAATATTAACTTTTGTCTATTATCTCTCTAGTCTCAGAATCAGTCGGCTGACCCGACGGCTTCAGAACTGAGCTCATCCACATTGCAACAGCAGCTGAGGGAGAAAGAGGAGCGTATTCTGGCCCTGGAGGCAGACATTACCAAGTGGGAGCAAAAGTACCTGGAGGAGAGCACCATGAGGCAGTTTGCAATGGATGCAGCTGCGACTGCTGCAGCACAGAGGTATGATGAAGGACTGAGAAATATCACAAAGATTAAAAAAAAAAAAAAAAAATGGGATAATGGGATGGTTTTTAACAGCCATATTTTTTTTTGCAGAGACACAACCATCATCAATCATTCACCACGACACTCACCAAACAGCAGTTTTAACGAGGACCTGCCTTTGTCGAGTCACAGACATCAGGAGATGGAGAACAGGTAAACATCTTTCCACCTCTTCCTCAGCTACTAGTTCACGTCTGCTTGTGGGGAGGTTTCTGACCAAATGGTGTATTTCATGTGTTTAGGATCCGCGCACTTCACGCTCAGCTCTTGGAGAAGGATGCTGTGATCAAAGTCCTCCAGCAGCGCTCCAGATGGGAGCAGGGCAAACTGGAGAAACAGGGGCTTCGTCTCGCGAGGTCCGTCCCGTCTATCAACACCGTGGCTGGCAGCACAGAGAGTAAAGGTGAGTACAAGATGTTTGCCTTCACATGGAGGAATTTTACATCTTCGATGACACATGCTATCAAGCGACAACTGGCAGACTGGTCAGCGTCGCCAGACAGAATGTACACTTCCTAAAAAAAAAAAGGAGACAACCCTTTCGTGTCCCTCAAATAGACAACATGTTTTTAAACTGGAATGCATATCATCTCTCACTCCAGAATAGCCCGATCAGGAATAGTCATGGGAAGAACTGTGCGGGGCAGATGTTGAGGGGGTGTGTAAATGTGGATGTAAGCGGGTAATTAACTCTCTTTGTCTGCATTTGTAGGAAAGAACCTCTCAGATGACCAGACAGGTGCTGCTGTGCTGCAACCCCGACCCTGTGTGGTGCCCCAGAGCTCGAGCCGAGACTGCAGCACCCAGTGCGACGAGGCCCCGCAAGAGCCTGAGCTCACGGCAGAGCCAAGCAAGCTGAAGACGGCTGAGGCAGCTACCACTGGTAGGTTTATAGTTTTGTTAAGTATTTGACACCTAATCACCACCACACAAACTACTGCTGTGTTCATTTTAACAGCTGGTCTTTTGATCTTTATTCTACTTGACCACTATTTAAAGTGTAACCAGACCCTGAATCAGGGCAGACTAAGGATGTAGGGTTGATATTAATAAGTTAAATCTTTTGTTGGTAAAATTAAACAGCTGGCATTGCAGTTGTATTTGATTTAGCATGCCAAAGTTGTTCTAATCTGCTAATTTTATCTTCACTGTAGACACCTCGGAGGAGCCAAAGGCACCACTCAAGACATTCAAGAGCATCAACGGCTCAGACGCAGAAGTGGTTGAAATTCTCATTTGAGAGCAGCTCGTGTGACTGAACAAGCGCGAGCCAACGATGACAGAGACTTTTTGGCTGCGATGTCAAAGGCCTTCCTCGACGTCTGACCACAAGTGAAGAAGTCTGACGCGAATCTAAATCAACATGCTGAGTCCAGAATGTGGCACAGTCATGGTGGAGAGGAGAGCTGAGCTTTCCTCCTCATGAACGATTGACATTTTCCCTCACCAGTCAGAGGTCTTCAAGGTACCTGGACAGTATTGTGCGCTCTGATAGGGACTGGGCTGCTGATGGTGCATATACATATGTTGTGCATGTTACTTTTTGTAGTTATGTATTTATATTTGTACGTGCTGCTCATATTGCGATGTTACGGAACAAGGATCACTCGTCCTGCTCTGCTCCAATTAAATTATTTACAAATGTACTCACTTGTCTGGGTTAAGTGCGCAACACGGTTATGTTTTTGAGTTTCCAGTAGCGAGCCTATTACCATCCTCTCTGTAAAAATAATGGGAATATTTATAAAAATGACTCACTATAAGCATCCTCTATGTTTTCATGCCCTGTTTAGGGATTATTCTGTGTAACAGAAACCTGAATTAACAGTTGCTCCTCTCTTTAAAATACATTCGGAGGCCCTGCTCACAGCTCAGCGGAGGATTTGGAAACTTCCTTTGAATGCGGAGCCTGCAGAACGTCTGCTCATTTCTCTCTTAAAAAAGCCTGCGAGGATTGACAGGGGTCTAATTTTCCAGATCCCGGGTTAATGTTTGGGGCCTCAAATGGCGACTGCCCAGTATTTCGCTCCCCTCCGCTGACACTCCGGAGCTAATCTTCTCACATTCCCTCGCTGAGGGAATGCTCCCGTTAAAGAAAAAGGCTATCTAAAGTCTGACCCCTCGCCCTTGTTAAAATGGCACGCATTCTCCACATGATTCCTTTTCTGGGGCTGGTTATTTCTTCTGAGCCCCTCGGTAGCTGGTTCTACCAAGGGCTCAGAAATGGTCAACTATAATTGGCCTGCATTTGCTACTCTATTTGTTGTCTCCATCAGTGTGTTATATTCAGACGTGTTTTCTCCATTGCTCAAGTATCTCACATTTCTGGGTGGACTATATCCTTAACATGGACTCTTCTATTTATTTCTGCCTGCAAGATTGTAGGATCACTGAACACTGCTGAATGTAAAACTGTTTTCCAGGTCTGTGTTTTGTATTTAACTGGAATGTGTGCCACGATTCAGATTAGTTCGACTCTTCAGAGGGGAATACAGCTCAAAATTCGACATCAGTAGATTTGTGAAGAAGCTAATGTGTAATCCTTGTTGGTATTTATTTCCAGCTTCCATCCTGACAACATTATCAACAGGAGTATAGTTTGAAGTCCCACGAATAGCGTGTGAAATCCCACATTTGACTGGTATTCCCCCTTGAGCCTTTTTCATCATATGTCCCGTCACAATGCGTTTGCTGGTCAATGCAGTGTGTCAACCCTTCACTTTGTTTGGAATCTGTTTACATGAATGGCTATTTGAAGTGAGAGAAGTTAATATATTTTGTAGTTGTTGGTTGTTGTTTTTTTTCATGTATACACTTTTGTTTTTGTTTCTGGTGCCAAAGATGTACTCTACTTTTAAGTTATATCCGATGTCAAATACAAAAGGTTCTGTTCAGGAGCCTTGCTTCAGCTGGTTGACCCATTTTGTTGTTGCTGTGAACTTTTGTAAAGGAAACATTTGTATGTATGCCTTAACATTTCACTATAATAGATTAAAATTCTTAATATATGTCTGAAAAAAAGGCTTTCTGTGTTGATTTGTCACACTGGTGTAATGCAGTATATCCATATGGAGTACTCAAGTACTGGACTAAGAGAAGGAAGAACATAGTACAGAACATATAAAAAATATACAAAAGAAAAATATGCAGCAGAGTTGCAGGACTCTCCATCTGAATCTGCTCTGCTGTTTGTTTAGGAGGTCATGTTGTGCTATTGTCCGTGATGCTGAGAAGTTTACAGAGCATCCCTCTCCCCTTACAGGCAGCTCCAGTTGCTAGTTACTTTTCAGACTGAGTTTCCTGTCTAGTGAAAACCATGTTATCTCATTAAGTGTTTCTTCTCAGTGTTTTTCTTCGTGGGCTGAGAGAATTCCCCTACTTCTTAAACTAGATACTGTTAACTATAAAAAAAAACTGGAAAAATTGATCGTCACAAAGCTGAAAACGTTTTTCTGAGCTCATGAAAAGTTGACTTAGAGATATGTCTCACAGGACAGTGATACTACAAACATATGACGATCTTATGTATCTTATATAAAATATGAAGCATTACTATAGAGTAAACTATAAACCCAACAGTACAGTAAAATGAGCACAACTGTTAAAATCCACAGCAGTAAAATGTGTATCATTGACACAGCGTAATATTGATCCAAAAACGTCATATGTAATCAAACATCTTATTGAACTAACAAGTACTGTTACTTTTAAGTACACTTTGATAGTTAAATAATTACATACTTCAACTGAAATAAGGTTTGATGCAGGGCTTTTACTTGTAGTTGGATATTTTCACAGTGTGATCTGACCCTTGTAATTTAGTCCATCCAAAGTTTTTGTTCAGTATCAAAATGTTTCTGTCCTTCATGGAGAATATGGAGGCTGTGGTCAGCTTGAATTCACGGTGGTCATGATGGATTCCAATGGTGACTAGTTTTTACAGGCGACAAAATGTATCAAAGTTTCCACAGACCATCCTTAAACCACTCCTGAAGAGCTTCACATGCACGCTCAGTATGTTCCACAGTTGTTGCTTCTGCAGAGCGGTATTGCCCTGTTGAGTCACTCTTACCACTTTCATCAAATTTGATTCGGTTAGTACCAATACAATTAGCAATAAATGTTTAAAAAGCAAGATAAAAGAGCTGAGATTAGGTTGACAGCTTTACACGTGTATTTGTTATGATTATATTACTTATGAGTGAGTGATCAATCTGCTTTAAATTATCTGTACAAAAGCTACACCACTAGATCATTACATTTTGTAGTTTAGTTTAGCAGTTTTATGCATGTCACAGTGAAAAACAGCTCTAGTGAAAATAAATGAGAAAGTCTAGATGTCATAACTGAGGATAGTGATCCCTGGCTGGTGACTGAAAGTAAGTTAATAGTATGAATATCTGTCTTTAATTTTTATCTACATCTTCAAAACTGAATACTCATCATGAGTGACGGTATATGGGATGGGCGTCATATCTGTGACATCACCCACAGGTTTCTGAAGAACTGTTGTGAAACTCAGAGTGTGGTGGCTATGACTGCCACCAGTCTTCCACTTCCCGGCTGATGTGAAATCAGAAAAGACCTGCTCAAACAAGCTACCTGTAATGTCACGCACCTGTCAATAAAAGCGGCCACGCTGTTAATTATGCATAACTTTAAGCTTTAATATAATTTGATGAGGTAAGTTTTATAAAAATTCCCCCTCAGTACAGTTGTCATGAACGGGGAAATTAGCTATAAAGACCAAAACTGTTTTTTGTACCAGGCTGTAAACATGTTTATTTCTGCTGTGAAGTTGGACATTTTAACATGGGGACTTATGGAGACTGACTTGTTCTGGAGCCATTCATATTGGCACTTCCACATGGGTTTCACTTCACAGTCACGAAGGTTGTCGCTTGGCCTCACCTGACTCCAACATTGTAGCCTCCGTTGTCTGTTTTCCATTCTTCATCGAGCAAACAACTCTCTCATGACAGAGAAACGTCAGTAACATTATGTTGCAAGCTGTACTTGGAGTTATGTACATCAAATCCCAAGAAAATAAAGTTGGAAACACTTGGAAATTCTTTGTCTCATCATGAACAAAACATCTTGTTCCACATTACATGACATTTCTGCTGGGGACTGCTGACTGTGATGGAGCATAAATCCTGAGAATATGTGAGCCTTCAGTGTTAACTGACCACTGTGACTCAGTGCAGGAAAGTTGCAGTAGAGTGCAAATAGAAATGTAAACCCCAGATAATGTAAAGTCTGAATTATCTCTGCACAAGCCGAATATTGAATCTTACTCTAAGGGAAGTTTATGTTTTATGTGTATGATCTGTTTGGTACATTTCTAAGACGTCAGTGCAGCCTTTACATGAAAGAATTCGTCTGTATACTTTGACTTTTAATGTAAATATTTTTGCCTTACTCGCTCCCCCTGGTGAGCTTGGGATGGCATTCCATACATGCCGTACATTTTCCTCCTGCTGCCTTTACTTATTGTAGCCAAGTGCCACTTTTCTCAGCTCAGAAAGGCTGCAGTGATAAATCTCCATCTGCTGAAGACCGTTTTCAGCTGGGACACGTGTAGCACCTTGGCTTGACTCTGTGATTTATTGTTATTTTTATCCAATTTGTGCTCAGACAGATCACATTTCACATGTAAGACAAGAGCCCCACCACCACCACCAAACTGTGAATGATGTTTAGGGGCTTCTGTAGGTGAAAGGTTACGATTACGTGACTCCAGGCGATGCCAAGTTTGAACAACTTCGCGAGGTGGGGGGTGCTTCATTCCTTGGGGACCTTCATGTGTCCTGAACTCATCATCATCCAGCCAGGATGAAGAAAAATTCAATCCAACGTACGTGTATGCATTCCACACACATCTGGAGTTCCGCGGGAATTACTGTGATTGTTTCATTTATCACCATGATTTCACCACTTTGACTCCCAGCAACTGTTAATGGTTCTCATTTGACCACAGCATCAGTCATAGTGGATCAGGAACAGATGTCAGTGAAGTCAGATTGTTTTTCAGATAATGAATAGTTTTGTTGTTTGCTTACCGTGGTCAGTAAATTATAGAGTCATGTGAAAAATATATACGCATTCTTTACGTGCTGTTTTACACGTTTGCTTGTTTACTCTGCTTATATTTATCTTGGCTCTTTAACAGTTATTGCTCTTTTAAAGTCATGCACTATTTGTATCATAATGCGAGTACATCAATGTGTCTGGCAGCAATAGAGGGGACAATTGGTAACAAATCATGTGTCTCCTTTTGGAGGCACATTTTGCACTAAAAGCCTGTGTGGAATACTTGGAAAAATAACTGTGGAGCTCTGTGTTTTGCCTTAATTTCCATGGAGATTCCAAAACTTCCTGCCTACAGCGCTCAAGGAATGTGCCCCCACCCCCTTAACTTTTCCACATAAATCAGGGCACCGTCCTCTAATTTTAGGGCTGTTACTGAGATGAAGCAAACCTCTCAGATAGCAGGCCACAGCAAAATCTTTTGGTCCGTGTCAATTGCAACATTGTGTGGCTCGTAAGCCAAAGGTATGGAGATGTTTTGCTTTAGGTGTTGACTGCGGCAGAGCAGCAGCAAGAGTACCACACCTGTTCTGTGACCCCCCTCTACCACGGCTCACTCCTTTGCATTGCCTCATGCTCCTCCTTTGCCACATGTCACATTGTATAATAATAATCATCATATTAAATAGTCAAAGTGCTCTACGACTAAAAGTGGGTTCCAGATTTACTCTTCTCTGGCAGCTTCTTGTTCGGTCACTCTATCCTTTTTTCTTCTTAGCTTCCTCCGTCAACATCCTCTTCGGTCCCTTCGCCTCTGCCCTTTTGTCCATACACGTGTATTTATTATGCTTATATTACGATCAAAAACTAGCAAGTTGACAGCTTTGCCAACAGCCAAACATCAAGCAAGTGCAACAACACAAAACATAGCAGCCAGCTAATATTACTTACTAGTCTGACAACAAGAAGCCCAGCTCTGTGTCTGTCTGTCAGTCTTTTATTTCACAAAGCTCTTGACAACGACTAAAAGTCAGTCCCAGATTTACTCTTGTCTCGTGGCTTCTTGCTTGGTCACTTTCTCCTTTTCTCTTCTTAGCTTCCTCCATCATCGTCCTCTGGCCTGGTTACATTGCCTGCTTGCCCAGCTTTGGTTCTGGCACTCCGCATCTGCATTCGCTTGCGCCTCGGGCCTGAAAACATCCTAATCCTGGTGGTCCAAAGCGCCTGTGGTATGACAATAACACTCCTCTGGTGGTCTGAGCTCACAGTCCGGGCAGCACGGCTAACAAACTGAACTAGCATTAGCTAACAGAAGCTATACTTCGCTGCAGTTTACTTTACTGTTGATCCAAGAGATGACATGAAGCAGCCGGAGGACATCAGAGGGAGAGCAGAAAACATCTTCTCTTTTAAATTTGATCTTGATTTTATTGATCTCACGCTCGGGGCCTCAGGAGGTAGAGCAGGTTGTCCACTAACCCTCCAGTCTCCATGTCGTAGGGACATTCGGCACCCCAATTGCTCCTGAAGACTGTGCCATCAGTGTGTGTGAATGTGATTGCTTTCTAGTTCCTTCTAGTTCCTCCTGTTATTGTCAGCGTATGAATGTGTGTATGAATTGGTGAATGGGATGTGTAGTGTAAAAAAAGGCGCTATATGCGTACAGTCCATTTAAAGAACTGACTTTAGACAGACAGGAAAAACAATGAAGTCTCAAGTTTTCTTCTTCTTTTCAGTTTGACAATTGAAATTCAGAGACTTTCTTGACTTGCAATTTGCTAATGAAGACTTCTGAATTGGAGTTGCCCTCAAGAACTTGAAACTTAACTATGACGGACCTTTGACTTGCACTTGTCTTGAATGACTTGAAACTTGACTTGTATTTGACCCTAAACACTTAAATACAGCCCTGTAACAGCGGATTGGTTCCAAGCACTTATTTGCTTTAGTTGTAGAGTATATATAACCCCCTAACCTTGTCCTTAGACCAGCCCCAAACCTCCTTCCTTAACCAAGGTCCAGCCCTCACTGTTTCCACATTTAGGCCAACAGAAACTCTTTGGAGAATTTACTTTACGAAACACGCATGAGGCACCAGGTTCATCGTTGCTGTTTGGCTGTTTTCAGTCTCAAGTTTGCAGTGGTTTCCAGTGAATCAAGTGGGCTGCACAATCCAGAAAGACTGATTCACTGTCAAAACACAGAGAGACGTGCTGCGGCGGATGATCTCCAGGCTAAATGAAGACAAAGACAATGACACCTGAGTCAGTAGTAAACAGACACTGTGTAGCCAGGTGCAAGCTATTTACCTGTGAAAAATACCAATGAGTAATTAATAATGTAGACGAATGAGTAAGTGGCAGATTAGTATGTGAAATGGCAGAGATCATGAGAACAACAGAGGCTAAAGAAGAAGAGTTAAAGGAAGGATAAGTCAGCATAACCGAGAGCCATAGGCAGTATTTCCCCCTGAAAATCCCCTATCAGCAGACCCCATGCTAATGGCTGGATGTCACACTAGTTTAGTCTCAGCTCGCCTCATTCTGTGACCTCCTTTGTAAACCCCCTATTGACATTTCATCATACTTCTAAATAAATTCCTCGGAAGCCACGTTTCATAACAACCCACATTATTTTCTTAACTAGTCAGCAATAACATCCGAAGAATGCATGTCATGAGGTTTTTACAAGCTCTCAGTTAAAGCAACATACCAACAGGTGTATGTGAGTGAGTGAGTGAGTGAGCACAGCTGGGGAATTTAGTGGTCATGCCTCAGCTTGCAGGAATGTTTTATATCACCCTTTATGGCCCAGGTGGATGCAAATGAAGATGTGTTTGACTTGTGGGATTTTAGAGTGAAAGGTGCACACTCAGGTGCTGAAAGGTCAGTGATATTATGATAATCATGAATCACCGTCACTGCAATCAGCAGGACAGAGGGCATTCTTCATCTTGGACGATTTGTAATATATGAAATAAACAGCCGAAGATGGTGCAGAACAAGCGGCAACCTCTGTGGCTGTGAAGTGAAGCCTACTGTATGTGGAAGTGCCAAAATCTTCATAAGCCCCCATGTTAAAATGTCCAACTTCACAGCAGAAATAAACATGTTTACAGCCTGGTACAAAAAAACAGTTTTGGTCTCTATAGCTAATTTCCCCGTTCATGACAACTGTACTGAATCTGAATTTTTATATAATATCCATTCAAATTATATTAAGGCTTAAAGTTACACATTAACAGCGAAGCTGCTTTGATTCACAGGTGGGTGCCATTACAGATGGCTTGTTTGAGTACCCAAGCGTCATTCAGTTGCCCCAAGTCTGCTGATGATCTGCGTCTTTGCCCATTTTTAGATGAGTCGGTAGGTAGAAGAGGCGACATGGTGGCAGCCAGAGCCACAGATTTCGAGCTTCAAAACAGCTCTTCAAAAACCTTTGGGTGACATCACGGATACAACATTCATTCTTTATACTGTCCATGATTAAATAATATAAAATCTTCAACCAAAAGAGAGAGAGAGAGAGAGAGAGAGAGAGAGAGAGAAATCAGTCTATACACTCCATGGGAACTTCTTGGAGGCAACAAGAAATCTGTCCTGAGTTGAAGACTATATATGAATGAATCTTTTGTATTTAAAGCCAAAGGCGTTTTTCTTTAATGTCAACATAGTCATTTTTCTTTTACACTTTTAACCTTCTTTTTTACCCAGAAGGAAATACAGTTCAGAATTGATTGTATTGAAAACAGTTAATAACTCAAGAGCTGAGGAGCCTCAGGCACCATATTTCTTTTGAACTGCTCTAATGTCGTGCAACGGCAAGTGACAGAGATATTACAGATGAGAAATAGCTGTGGCCTGTAGATGTGAAGATAGTCACAGATACAGCAATTTGAATAGACGAAGAAATGTTGGAACTGACAGCCATGCATCATTTTAATATCGTTAACCAATACCCAGATAAACAGGGAATCCCCGGGCAGTGAATCAAATAATACAGATAGTCACACACACTGTTTGACTGCTGATGACATGACCCTTGACACTGACTGGCCCAGACATGTACGCTGTAGTAGTAATAGCTGTAGTAATGCAAACTCACTGTTACTGATCATGTCAATGTGGTAGCCTGTGCAGTTTTGTCCAGAGAAATGTCTGAAACATTAGCAGATGACACCGCTTAGGAACACTGTGCTAAAAGTGGTATTTTTGTGATTTAATGCCCCCGGTTTGTACCACCGTTTTAAATATAAAACAGCTGTACATGTGTATTTGTTATGATTATATTACTTATGAACAAAAACTAGCGAGTCAACAACTTTTCTAACAGCCAAACAAGCAAGACAAAGCAGCCAGCTTAACAGCTTGAAGCCCAGCTTGGCGTCTGTCTTTCAGCCTTTTATTTCACAAAGCTCTCACCATCGACTAAAAATCAGTCCTAGATTTACTCTTGTCCCTGACATAGACCAGGGGTCCGGTGACCCCTAGGGGGTCCTCAAAGATAATGCAGGGGGTCCGCCAATTTTTGCCATAATGATTGAGAATTTTTACCAAAATAATGGTGAATGTGAGGGTGCAGATATTTGAGAAACTACAAACAGCCGAGGCATTTGCACTCCAATTGGATGAATCAGTGGACATGTCCAAAGACGCACAACTCTTGGCATTTAATAACCAACAATAACAACAACTTTTTTTTTTTAATCAATCATAAACACATTTAGGCTAATAACCCAGTATATAAATTGGTTAATTAGGTGAAATAAAAGTTGAATAAAGTAAATATAAAAGTTATTTAGCTAAACATACCATAGCCAAATCTTGGAAATCCACTACCAAACCAAGCATTAGTGTCTGGCTTGCAGGACTGTCAAACTCTCTTGCACTGGAAAAACTCACTTTTACGTTAAAGGGTAAATATCCCATTTTTGACAGTATGTGGAGATCTTTTATGGTGTTCTTAGAGGGGAAGAAAGCATTGGAGGCATGCTCCCCTTGTGTGTCAACCATCAACAAATGAGTATTGCTATGTACTTAGTATGTTTGTCTGTTTGTTTTGTTTTGTTTGGAGTGCTTTTCTCTTCGGGATAACTAAGATAACATTTGGACCACCGGTGACACTTAAGGATGACTTATGTTTTGGACTGTGCCAAATATCGCATTCTACTGCCCTGTCATGTTTACCTTACTGAAGGTGAGCCTTACTGTGATTGTTATGTTTTGCACATGTATTATTTGTTGTAGTGTGACAATGTTCTCTGAAAATTAATAAACACACTTGTTAAAAAAAATATATATATATATAAGTTATTGTAGGCCAGGCTTAAAATGTGACACATTTTAAAATGTTACTGTTCGTCTCTCATAGAAGGGGGCCTTGGGCTGAAAAAGGTTGAAGACCCCTGACATAGACAACATTCACCTGATTACAAGTCAATGTAGCACCAAATTATTTCAGATCTGTTATTTAATGGTAGAAAATCTGAATGAAATAATACCCTACTATGCTAAATGTAAATCTTTATGAATATCTGCTCATAGACATACAGTCTGGAAAGACATTTCTATAGTTGGCTACTGCCCTCTAGTGTTTAATGGAAGGTATCGTTGTTGCACTCGGAGGGCTCAGATTCCAGTTCACTGGCAGGAGCCAATCAGAGAGCTCCGATCCCTTCGTGAAGCGGGAGACCGGCAAACTGATGGTCACGTGATTGACGGAAATTGCCGAAGCCATTAGCAAAACTACTTCGGTAGCATGTAGCTTTGTTGTACTTACCTTTTATTGTTCGTAAGTTTTAATCATGAAACATCGTCAAATACAGCCGCTGCAGTAGTGGAGAGTATAAAGTACACTTAATCTAGTACACATAGCCAAACTAAGAACAAGTATTCTACAAATACATCGACTTATATCGGATCTTTACGTGTACATGAGTGTGTTTACGTATTTCTTTAACTGTAGAGTAAAGCAAAGTATTCGAGGAAATATTCCACCACTGGCCAAAGTTAACATATATATAGAAATAGATGTAAGACATGTTATATTACTGCATAACATCGTTTTAATAGTCTTCGCATCCAGTTGTAGCCAGCTGACAGAGCTAGCAGATTAGCTCAAATGCTAGCAAGGGCTGCTGCTTTCGTTGACCACGTGACTCACTCTCGACAGTGCCTCCCCGCCGCTCCTCCCCTGTAGCAGTTTTATAGGTCGGTGAAAATGTTTGCTGAACTCTATTGGTCAGCGTTCTGGTATTCTCGTCTCTGATTGGTCAAATGAAACAGATGAGGAGGAGGAGGGGGGTCCGGTTCTTGAGCGTTCTTCCGGCTTACATGTTGAGAGGGGGAAAAAAAAGAAAAGACGAATGGAAAAAATTGTAATCCACAAAACGACCATTGCCTAGTAACTCTACGATACGGTAAACATCTGCACACTCATCGAAACGTGTTTGTCTGTTTAGCGCTGCCGAGTTCACGCTGTTGTGCTCTGTATAAAGTTCAGGATTTAAACACGAAAAGCAGGCGACGTTTCCAACGTTAGCCTGATGCTAGCTACGATAGCCTGCTAACAAGGTAGCTTCTTTTAGTTTTAAGGTTACCGAACAAAAACCAGCGACCACAATGAGCTTTATTTGATTCAGCAGCAATCGGGTTTGGTCACTCTGATTACAGGCAGTCGAAAAGTCTGCATGGACTTGATATTTGATAAGCAACGACACAGTTGTTGTCGAGCAGCATATGTTATTGCTCATCTAACGTTAAACAAAGGTCCACGCAAGCGTTATATTCCTGTTTTTCCATTGATAAATTCATTAGTAGTGTTATATATTTTAATTAACACCAGTTGCTTAACGTTAATGTTACCCTTTGCTGGTTGGTAACCATAATATACCGCAGTGCTAACGTTACATTAGCCTGTTTATGTCGCCGCGCCGCCTCTTGAGGGTTAAACTGGCTTTTGTTGTTGTAGCCGTCGTAGATGTTTTATATATAATGCAGCTACTATTTGGCGCTGAACCTTAATGATATCCTCAGTGTGCCCTGTGCTGGTATTAATGTACAATCTTAACCCCGTTTTAGGTCATTAATAGTTAAAATGAGCTCCCAGCAATTCCCCCGACACGGGCTGCCTGCGTCCAGCGGGGGAGCACCTCAGATCTCTGCTGCTGGAAACCTGGTGTCTGTCACTCAGCCGTCAAATATGTCAGGTAACTTATTGTCACTGAAATGACCAGCAGGACATATTTATGGCAAGGCACCTGTGAGTAAGTCTTTCATCCAACTATTTGTCTGTAGGTGGTGGGGATGCAGACAGCAGCCGTGATGCTGACCACGGCCAGCAGGATCATCCACCTGCTGGCGGTGCAGGAACCTTGGCGTTCAGAGATGACAAGCAGGACACTATGGTGGTCAGACCGTACCCACAAGTACAGACACACGGTCAGCCACAAGTTACTCCCCAGACGGTGCCCATCCAGCCTGGCACGCCTGTGACTGTACCTGCCACCTCTGTGCACCTCCCACAGGGCCAGCCTGCAGTCCTCACTGAGGGGCAGATGAAGGTGATGATTATGTTATTATTATGAACACCATCTAATTGAACATAAGTTGGCAAAGATGCAATGCACTCTGTGGTTAGTGAACAATTAATTGTCGCTGACTAAGGTTGATGTATTCACTCAGAAAGTGCTGGCTCATGTTGCTGAAGTTGACAGCTCGGCTAGACCAATTATTGAGATGAGTCAGGGCTAATAAGGGACCAACAGTTTATATGAATAATCTTGTTTTTTGAAAGGATCCAACATGGAACAGTTTGTCCCTCTCTTCCCGCCCTCATGCCCTCCAGCCTTCATTTTAAAATGTGCTTAATATCACAAAGCTTACTCTGTTTGGGCTTGTTTGGTGTCAACTGATCAAACACTGAATTCTGAGATTAAAGGAAGGACAATGGAATAAATGCAAAAATTATAACCATAATCACAATCATTTTATTTGAAAGGATGAATCCTGCAACAAAAATTATTTTTACAAAATATCCTCTGATGCAGCTGCTTTTCTACTGTTGAAATCAGGCAGATTGTGACATTTGTAAAAGTTTTTGAAGAACTAGTTGGTGTGTTGAAGGCTTAGAAGCCAGTTTCTAATTTGACACCTGGATAATAAGGTAGTTTTTTTTTTTCTTTTTTGTATTATGGATACATCTTCTACTAAATTAGTAACTAATCAGAAACAAATTATTCCCAAGGTGCTTAAACTGGATTTTGCCTAATAACTGTCTCACCAATAGAGCTTACTGGCAACTTAAATAGGACACTGGCCATGTGCAAACTGACCTTGCAGTTAGTTCATAAAAATGTGAGAGTTTCACTGCAGCATGATATTTCATATTTCAATTTGCTGGTGTCTAACATCATGCATCTAAAACCAGGAATCTGTTTTGTTTGTTTTTTGCCTTTTCATAAGGCTGTCCTGAAGTCACCTATGCCGAGTCGACTTATTGCCCCAGCACCAGCTTCCAATCAGGGGCATATCCCCATACCCCCCAAGGTGCCTGGTCACATCACTGTCACTATAGAGAACAGTACAACGACACCATCTATTCCTGTGGCTACTATCAGTGGTCAGCAGGTGAGTGCGCTGTATGTTGGTTGTTCGTGTGTTTTATTGGTTCTGTCTTGTTGATTACTAAAGATCTGCTTTCATTGTGTTTCAGGGTCACTCCGGTAACTTGCACCACCTGATGCAGGCTAACATTCAGATCATTAGGGGCAGTGCCCCTGCACTGCAGATTGGGACACCTGCGGTCCCTCCCCAGACCTTCACATCCCATTTACCTCGAGGTATGTGTGATGTTTTAAGAAGAGAATGCCAGGATTGATGTTTGCTTGACTTTGAAACAGGAGTCTAGATCACTCTGTTTTGTGTCCTGCAGGAGCTGCTGCAGCAGCGGTTATGTCCAGCTCCAAAACTGTCCTGCGACCAGCAACCGGAGCAAGCGCGGGCCCCGGCCAGCCCACAGTGCAGCACATCATCCACCAGACTATTCAGGTGCTCAGATGTGCTTTCACCTAAAGACGTGTTGACATTGTGTTTGGAAACGTTGTGTCTAACAGTGTTGCATGCTTCTCTGTCCACAGTCCCGACCTTCTGTAACAACATCTACAACCGTCCCTCCAACTATGGTGGCCCCCATTTCAGCAACTAGGACTCAGTCCCCAGTTATCAGCCCAACAGTCACACACTCTGCAGAGGTGGCACATGGGTAAGTAGTCTTAAGTTTATCGACCAGCAGAGATGCTGTATGTGTAGGTACTAAAATGCAGTCACTATTTAATTTGATGAAAAGGAGTTTTATAGGAAAGTAAAATCTGGTTTTGCTGATCAGACATTGGAACTGCCCCTGGTACACAAGCTGCCACGACTGTCGGGCGGCTCTAACTTTGTAGATCTTCAGATTGGAAACATCAGATAATTCACATCACAGCTGCTCTTTTTGTAGTACAAGAAGACGCCTTAAAACAAAGGAGTGTGTACTTGTGACCTCTCATCACAGGTTATGACTTTAGTTTTGTGTTGTTTCATTTGATAGATTTAGTGTGCCTGTGCCTGATTTAATGCAGCCGTTTTTTTTTTTCTTTCAGACGTTCTGGGCTGACCATTCACCCTCCACCTTCGGCCACCGTGAGCATTCAGAGGTCTCAGACATCTCGTGACACGGCCACACGGATCACACTGCCGTCTCACCCTGCAATCGGGGGTCAAAAACCTCAGCCTCCCCACACCATGACACAGGTTACTGCTTCTTGACGGCTGCCTGAAAAATAAAATGAATACTCATTTAAAATGGTGACTGAAATAATTGCTCTTATTTTTTTGTTTCCCACAGAAACCCATCTTTAGTCCGGTGACGCCAGTAGCTGCAGCAACTGTGGCACCAATTGTTGCCACTAACACTGTGCCATCAACCACCACAATAGGTATGAGTATCTACAAGCTAGTCAAAAATGTTTGTAATGTTTGATTAAAGAAACAAAGCTGCAAATTGTTCCATTATTCTGACACAAATATTGATAATCTTGTCTTCTTCATGTTAAGGCACTGTCCCACATACCCAAATGACCAATAACACTATTGTCACCATGACAATGGCGTCTCACTCCTCTCATGCTACAGCAGTGACCACCTCTGCCATCCCTGTTGGTAAGTTTTGTGCCTTTGGTTAGGACACTGTTGCCTGCTTCACAAGCACGAGGTGTCATCTTAATCAAAATTAATTCACAGTGTGTTTTCATGAATATTTTTCTTAATCGTTCCTCTGTGGTTTCACAGCTAAAGTGGTCCCTCAGCCCATCGCCCACTCTTCATCCCGCGTGCAGCCCGACTACCCCGGAGAGAGAACCAACCTCATCCCAATCCCAGGCCATCGGTCGTCTCCTAATCCTGTTACAATGGAGGCAAGAAGTGACAACAGGTGAATACATGTTGGCTGACTTGTTGATGGAGCTCTACGAAGGGGAAATAATGTTCATAAAATTAATAATTTGTAGGTTATAAGGAAACAGAGGCCGACATCTGCTATCAAGTTGCGTCAATTGTTTTTAAAGCCTAGTGTAATAATTAACTGAAGAGAATCTGCTTACACAGCTGATATAAATGTATTTATAGTAGCTATTTGTTTCGTTTACCTCCCACAAACAGCTGAGAGTTACATCTTTGTCATACTTGACCTCGATTTATATTTCCCAGAAACTGGGCCACTTTGGGTAAAACAAGCTGAGTTGTACTTAAGAGTAGGTGTAGTCATCTAAAACAAGGTTGGCACATTGACCTGGAAATACTGACGAGGTAAATAACCAACAGTCATAAGCTGTTTTCATTTGTCACAAGAAACACGAGTCTACAGCCACGCAAGCGTCTCTGTGAGGCTGTTCTTAGCTTTTAGCACCACTGTGCCTAACGTCAGCGTGCTAACATGCTCACAGTGACCAAGCTGATGTTTGGTGTGAATGTATGATTTCACATATTAAGTTGCGACCTGATGATGGCACTAAATCATCAAAATTATTATAATTCATCCTGAAGGGGAGACATGACTGTCTGCATGAACCTTTCATGGCAATCCAGCCAGTAGTTGTTGAGTTATTTTAGTCCGGATCAAAACGGTCAACCAACCACCCCTCAGTCTGGCGTTGGCATCCCCAGAAACCACCAGATGGAGAGGTTGTTTTGTAATTCAGATGTCTGTATAAATACATTATATAGATAAGGAGGATATGAGGGAAATAACCTTGTATTGAAGACAAGAAATGAAATGTGATGAACAGTTAAAGACTGTAAAACACTTGATTACGTTGGATTAATTTGGTATGTTTTCTGTTTAAGGCCCTCTGTGCCCGTGCAGTTCCAGTATTTCCTGCCGACGTACTCCTCGTCATACACTCTGCCACACACCTACACCCCCATCAGCAGCTCTGTATCAACCATCCGCCAGTATCCTGGTAAGCACCGCTAACCAGTGTTGTTTTACTGTCAGTCACAGCTATCTACGAATTGAGGGTTAAACATGTAACTTTTATAGCACAAAGATCTAATTTGAACTTTATTTCCCCTCTTAACAAGTTACTCCTCAAGCTCCGAGTTCAGCACTTCCCACCCAAGCTGGAGTAGGCGTGGCGACCACTGTCCATCTAAACCAAATGCACCTGATGGCAGTGGATCGGATTGGTCTCCCGTCCGCACAAATCAGCACCCAAGGGATCCAGCCAGCGCCAATCACTGCGCAGGGCATTCAGCCTGCGCCGATAGGAGTGCAGGGACTGCACACGTCTGCACCAATCACCACGCAAGGAATACAGCAGACACCCATAGTTACTCAACAGCAGCAGCAACAAGCGCAGTCTGAAGCTAAACCTGGTAAGTAAGAATAAAAACAACACGGTGCTGATGAGTGTCACCGAGTTGTGAGCTGTTTGTAATGCTCTTTGTTTTCTTTTTATTCAGGTGTTGTTTTGGCTGATGGCTTTGTAGCTAGCCCCATCAGCAGCACATTCAGCACCACCCAGCCAGTACCCACCATGGTGCAGGCACATACCCAGGGAGGAGTAGGAGGAGCTCCAACCCTGGTCTCCTCTCCCAGACCCAGCATCCTCCGCAAGAAGCCCACTAATGAAAGGTGAGTACAGTGGACGTCAAGCAAGAATATTATCGTATTCATGTCTTAAACCTCTTAATGTTTCCTGTTCAGGAAAACACATCTTAAATAGTTTGTTTCAACCACATGAATGTACAGTATGAAGATAATCAGATAATTTAGTTTGTGAGATCATTGGCGTAATCGAAATAAAGAAGGAAACATTTTATGTATTTGAAATAAGTAAATAAACAAATGTATAAAACAGGTGAGTAAACATTTATACACTTATCACTGTTTGAGGATTAATATTGTCGATCCCACACCTTCACCCTCCCTTAGATCACTTACATCTTACGTCAAGGTCTCCTCCTTCCTACAGTCTTGAACCAAAGCTTCTCTAATTAGAGGATCTCAGCCGCATCTCAAATGGAGGCACTCTTCACATAAAGTTTGTTGTTTACCAAATCTGTCCTGCCTGTGTTTGTGTTTCAGTTGTGTTCGCAAGAACCTGATCCCCGCCCAGCCCAGTGAAGCCGGCAGTGGCAGAATTGAGAGTGGCGTAAGAGGAGCAGGATCTCCCCGACCTGCAGGGTGAGCACTCTGTCACATCGATTACATTACTCGCATCCTATCGTTATAAGTCATGACCTGAGTCTTTAACCTGACACTTTCGTTTCCTCCCAGTGTGAAACCCAAAGCCGAAGTGCACATGGCGGTGGCCCCTCCTGCCATGGCTACAGTAGAAGCGCTGCCCTCCCAGGGAGGAGATCAGCAGGCCGTGTCCTCAAACGCCCAGCACCTCGCCCAGGCCATCCCCACCATGCTCGCCACGCCGGGGCCCGTACCTCCCTCCCAGCCCTCCACTGTCCTCTCCGCCCTGCCAGCAGCCATGGCTGTAACTCCCCCTGTTCCCGCTTCAATGGCCAACACCGTGGCCTCCCCGACTCAGCCTGCAGCCAGTAGCACTGCAGCCTGTGCTGCCAGCTCCGCTTGCCCAGATCTGAAAATAAAGCAGGAGGTTGAGGCCATGGACACCTCCCAGCCAGGTGAGGAGCATGTCAGTCACCAGTGAAGCTGATTAACGTAAAATCATAGAAAACTGAAGTAAACAATGTGTTTATGTTTTCCCCTCAGACCCCAATGCCAACTTGTCATCAGCCCCGGCCCTCACCACCCAGGCCTCCACCCTGAACACCCCTGCCACTGGAGATATGATCCCAGGAGCCTCCCCGAGGAAGAAGCCCCGCAAGCAGCAGCATGTTATATCAACAGAGGAGAGCGAGATGGTGGAAACCAACAGCACAGATGAAGAGAAGGCCCCAGGCAGGCCCATCACCGGCCGGGCCGAGAGGCGCGAATCTCCACCAAGAGAATATGTTGGTATGTGATGTCATCCACTGTCGCAGTGATGATTATAATGTGTGTGTGTCCCGCACCATCACTTGTTCATCACTTGTTTTTACCTTTACAGATGAAGAAGGAGTGCGTTATGTACCAGTCAGACCTCGACCACCTGTCACTCTTCTGCGGCACTACAGGAACCCCTGGAAAGCTGCATACCACCACTTCCAGAGGTACAGCGACATCCGGGTTAAAGGTCAGTAGCTTCTCGCTTGCATACAACATATTTGTCTTCACACAGTTAATGAAGGTGAACAACGGTGGCATTTTTCTTTCTAACAACAATCTTTTGCTTCGCTCACAGAGGAGAAGAAGGGAAGCTTACAGGACATGGCCAACCAGAGAGGAGTGGCATGCAGAGCACAAGGCTGGAAAATTCACCTGTGTGCTGCACAGCTCAGGCAGTTGGTGAGTGCTGACCCCAGACCTGCCAAAATACAACTCTGTGTTGTAGTATCTTCTTAATCTTAATGATATTCTCAGAATTGAACTAGATAAAGGCTGAGTTTAGTTTATGGCTGAAAGTACGGACAGTCACACATTGGCCCAATCAATATGTTTTGTCCTAATGTTAAGTATTCTTCTGCATTGTTTTCTTATTCTGTGTGACACGGTGTGTTTGTTACTTGATCTGTAGTCGAGTTTGGAGCACGACGTGTACAGCCGCCTCTCCACCCTTCAAGAGGGCCTGATTCCCAAGAAAAGAGCCGGATCCGATGATGATCTTCACCGAATCAACGAGCTTATACAGGTACGATTCTGTCATTTGCAGACAATGCTTATCGTAGTTGTAAATGAAATTGAAAGCAAGTTTAACTGACATCATAGACACTGTTTATTGGTCCAAACCAGATAATTCACTTAAAAAAAAATCCACTTTGAGATTTAAAACTGTAAAACAAAACAAAGCACACATACATGAGAGCAGCAGTCTCTTTGCTGCTGCTTCTTTCTTCATCATATTCACAGAGCAAAACAAATGAGGCAGCAGTCAACAACACCTTCAGAAAATCTGAGTAAATAGAGTTATATTATTATATTTTCACATGAGGAGCCAAAACTGCAAAAAACGTCTTCCAAACTGTAAAGTAACCTGATCTTAGCTTCATTTTACAACCAGCAAATGAAGTTGCTACATTTTTGCCGCAGGTTTTACTGTAATTTATTTTGTCAAACTCATTTCGTTCATTTGCTCTCTCTTCTCAAATTACTGGCTTTCAACAGCTGACATAATTTAATGCCTTTTGTCCTCAGGGTAACATGCAGCGCTGTAAGCTGGTGATGGACCAGGTGACTGAAGCCAGAGACACCATGATGAAAGTGCTCGACCACAAGGACAAAGTGCTGAAGCTGCTCAACAAGAACGGTGCCGTCAAGAAGTCCTCCAAACTGAAGCGTAAAGAACGGGCATAAGAGGGGCGAGGGGGTGGCCTTCTCTGTCGACAACCACCACCGCCGTCCCCTCTCTGAAGGGAGTGAAGCAGCTGCTCAGAACTCGGTGCTATGATTTGCTGCATACAATCACACGCAGCCCTCCCTATCTGCTTAAGAGCGGACAGAGAGAAGTGACGGGGGCGCCTTTAAGAGGCTGAAAAGCCCATCAGGAATAGGTTCTCATTCAAGACCCAACGCACATATTGAGCGTGGAGGATTGTAGGTTGCATTAAGAGTGGCTAACTGGACGGTCCTATCCCCCCTCTCCCCTTTTTTTTTTTTGTTCATTTTTGAAGAGACCATTTTTACTAACTTAATTTCTGCCTCTTGTTTTAAGACGATGTTTGAACTGGCACATTGTGTATCTTTGATATTTGGCACTAAATGCAGGTGCAGTAAATCTATGTTTAGTGATGAAAGTGTTTCAGTTAAGGTGAACCACCTGAGAGTTTTCGAATTAAATCAAAATAATTTCGAAGAAGTCCTTTATGGCCAAATTTCACTGGGCACGGCGATGCACTCCCTGTGCTCCGCAGCCGCCGGAGCTAATCGCAGCCGATCTAGTCAGTGTTTCCAACCCCAAAAGGAGCGCCGCAGCCCATTTCAGAAGCATCCCAGGAGCAGCTCTCCACAGAGAATACACGACTGATCTATTTTTGACAGATGCCGCAAGCTGCCAGCATCGATCTACACAGAGCAGCTTGAGCTGTGGCCAGAAGTCAGACACAGAAATCCGGTCGATTTTCAAAATAAAACACCCTGTACAGACTGTATGCTTCTAAAGAATATTTAGAAGCACATAAACTCAGTAAAAATGACCAGATCTGAGCAAGTTAATGAAGTCTGACGAGCAAATCGCTTCTGAAACGCTCCTGGTGAGGTTTGAAGTCAAGTGGAGAACTGACCGAACAATGTCACGGCCACTGCGTGACGAAGACGTGCCCGGTTGGATTTCACCTTTAGTGAGCTGTGTGTATACAGACTAATCTCAATTGTGCTCTTCTCATTAATCGGTGCCTTCATTTTGTCAGTGTACATAAAATGGACGGGGACGTGTGAACGCCGTTTCACACGATGTTGAAATGTTCTTAAAATATCAGTCAAAGAAAAGTGTCACCTTCACCACTTCCAGTTTTTCTCCACACATCCTCCACCTGGATTTTAATAGTTAAGACGTGTTCATCTAGTGTGGGTAAACAGCTGCCTATTCTCAGCCACATTGAGGTGTAATCTAAAAGATGAGAGAATACTTATGTGGTTTGAGGTATATATATATATATAAAAAATGTGGCAAACTGAATAAAAAAAAAAGAAGCTCTTAAAGTATTAATAGTCCTCAGATGGTTACCTGGAAGTGGGAACATATTACTGCATATGCATAATGCCAAGTTAACTCGCTATGAATCGTCTACTTAATCCAGAGTAAATGGATGTCATAGTGTTAAAAAAAACACAATATTTCCCTTCGGTTTCAGAGAGTGCTTGAAAGACAGCGAGTGAGTGTCCTTGTGTGATTATACTGGTGGACTGAATTCATGTAAATCACTGTAAATGTGCTTTTGGTTTTCCATTGACCCGGTTCTTTTCAAGTTTTGTACTCGATGAAAAATTTTGTGCTGTGTGACGCTTCATTTTGCAGAGTGTAACGATAATGACATTATGAGATGAAGTGAGCCTGAAACATCCAGCTATTGTACATTGTTTTTGTCTGTGTAATTATAGTAAAGATACTTAAACAATACCCTACACACTGTTAAGTTTGTACGTTGCTCTTCCTTTTTAATTTGTCATTCTAACATTAGAAATTAAACCACTTTCTGTTGCCAAGCAAACTAGATAAACAGACCACACCTGAGGACAGATAAAGAGTTATTGCTATTGCTGAGGAGTCTACATTATAACCTGACAGAGACACCTGTCGTACAAATCTGTTTTTATTCTCAGATGTTTAGTACCAGTCAAAAGTTTGGACACACCTTCTCATACAATGTTTATTTTATTTGTATTATTTTCTACGTTGTAGATTAGCACTTAAGACATCAAAACTATGAAGGAACACATGAAATTATGTGGTAAACAAAGCAAAATATATGTTCTATATATTAAGCCTATTGCTTTGACAGCATGGCACACTCTCAGTCATCTTCATGAAGTCGTCACCTGCGATGGTTTTCCATCAGTCTTGAAGGAGTTCCCAGATATCCTGAGAATTTGTTTGCTGCTTTTCCTTCCATCCTGTGGTTCAACTCATCCCATCTCTCCTTCTTGGTCAAATAGTCCTTACATAGGCTGGAGATACAGTATGTTTTAAGCCATTGTCCTGTTGAAAAACAAATGTTGGTCCCACTATTTACAAACTAGATGGGATAACATGTCACTAAAGAATGCTATGGTATCTATGCTGATGCACATGTTAAGTGTCACCAGTGAAACCATCACACCGTTTCCTTTATACTTCATGGTGGGAACCACACATGCAGATGCCATCCGTTGATGATTTGACTCCGGACAAAGTACAGATTTCCACTGGTCTAATTCACTGTCCACTGTCCATTCCTTGTGTTTCTTAGCCCAAACAATTCTCTTCTTCTTGTTCTGGTCTTCTTCAGTGCAGCAATTCGAGCATTCACGCTGTCAGAGTCTTGGGCTTCCTTTCATGGAGCCAGTTTCATTACAGCTTTGATGTTTTTTGTGATTGTGCTTGATGACACTTAAAAGATATCCTGAAATTTTCCTTCAAGTCTTAGGAAGTAATAATAATTTCTTGCCATAAAAGGATTACTACTGTGTAGTCAAGTAGAGCTATTCACTCTGTGCTGGTACGACCTCTGAACAACACAACTGATGGCCTTAAAAACAAGCCGAACCGACTTCCTCAGGAAGCTAAAAATAAAAATCATTCAGAAGGTGTGTCCAAACTTTTGACTGGTACAGTACATTCATCTGATAGTTGATATGTTAAACCAGTCTACACTTTTTAACGTTATACTTCTAGTCAGTGTATCTTTATAGCTCAGTCTGATTTATCATTATTATTACATACGGTACAACTAGTGTGGACTCCTATACGTGAACTGTTTTAGCCAATCTCCGGAGTCCAATCCTTTCTCATGAGGTCATAACCAAATATCTGCTGTTTACAACATAATTGCCCTGAATTATAGCATGTTCACGTTAACGCGTTGGCAGTACTTGACCTGCGTTTATGGGTCTAGGAAAAGTAACTTACTGGATTTGAAGTAAGTCACTTCCTCCTCATAGCAAGGTTTCTGACACAAGCTTATTAGACTTATTGTGTTACCAAAGAATACCACTTTGTCCTGTGTTTAAGGTAAAGATGTCTAAATTTTCAACTATTTCAACTAGGAAGGACTAGAAAATGAAAATATGGTTACTTGAAATTCTGCGCGGACTCAAGATTTTTTGATCATGTTAATTTATCAAACAATGATAAACTACATAAAAATATTTCTGTGATTATGTAGTTTCCAGTAGATCCCAGTGCTACTGTAGCCATGTCTCTACTTGTCAGCCATTGTGAAACCAAACATGAGTTTTCTGGTTGTAACGTAAAGAAACAATCCATATTTGATCTTGTAATCATGATTGCCGTCAGACATTTAACAGCAGTGATAAAAATAACTGAAATTGATGCTCTGCGATGATAGTAAGTGTATCCTTGATATTGGTGCTGGGTGGCTCTACCTTTGCAGGAGCAAAGTCAAAAGGCCATAAAGGGGTGTTTGCTGGGAAAGCTGCCCACTTCCTGCTTTAGAGACATTCAAGGAAAGGTTCCCTGAGCAGCAGCAGCAGCGGCGACAGGGTCTTCCACCAAAGAAACAAGTTTTCTCAGGTAAGAGTTGACACCTTACATACGTAACTATAGCCTAAAATCTGTGATGATCACACTCAGTATCTCATTATTTCTGAAGTGGTAGCTTGATTATGTTGTGTGTGGTGACATTTCAATTGTAATCTTATAATGAGATTTGATATAAAATCATTAATAGAAGTATCTTGAAAGAGAAAAACCCAAATTCAAACTGCTTCACAAGCTTGTAAACATCATAAGACTGCATTAGGGCTTCTGTCAAATTTAAAAAGTTTCCTTTCAGGATGGTTTCATATCTTAAGTTTTAAGTTGAGGCATGGCCGACACTTAAAACCTGTTGAGGTGTACTGGGTCAACCTTAACTCACTGTAATATTGGTTTGGTTGCTTGTATTTGTTAATTAGACTTACAGTAACTGAGCTGAATCCAGTTTCTTTTCATTCTCTCTACAGAATTAATCCATGTTTTCACTATGGTGCATTTGAGTAAGGTAAGAATCAGTAACCCTAATGTTCAGATAGTCATCTCAGACTTTTTTCAGTAGGACATTTTGTCATATTACAACATCTGGTTCCCCATCTAGGGGGATTTTGTGTGGGTGGAGTCCAGTGGCGGGGTGCCGATTGGGGCGGAGGTCAAGTTGACAGACACTGGACAGCTTCAGCTGATCGACGATGAAGGAAAGGTACACACCCCGACAAGAATTAGCTTTTATCAGCTCCAAGAAAACAAGTGAACGCCTTCTATATAATGTCACCTCTTTTATGACATACATATAGGAACACAAGATCAACAAGAAGACAGAGGCCACCATCAAGCCCATGCACCCCACCTCGGTCAAGGGTGTGGATGACATGATAAGGCTCGGTGATCTCAATGAAGCCGGGCTCCTCAGGAACCTCCTGGTCCGACACAAAGAAGGCATCATCTATGTAGGTTTCTATTCCCCCAGGATTCACTCTGAACCACCTAGTTTTATGAGGTCCATAACCTGCAGTGGAAATGCTTACACGTCTTGCTGTGAATGACTTTCCATGTCAGACTTTGCCCTGTAGTTTATCACAGTGCTGTTTGTCTCCATAGAGACAAATGAGCCTCTGTTGAAAGAGAGCGTCCCAGTGTTTCTATGTCAGTGCATCAAAGCTCAGCAGTGTTTGTTCAATTATGAATCAGGCCATTTTGTTGTTGTTATAAATACTACTTCTTAATGCTGAGGGCAAAATATGTCTTGTATTTGACTTACTATTTATATCAATACTGCTTGTCATGGTTATGACCCTCCAATGATATTTTAAACTTTTGAACATGTATCTATTGCACCCGTGACTAAATCGGGGGTCAATGGGGTCACGCTGTACACCATAGTAGCTTGTTTATACTACACACACACACACACACACACATTGGTCAGCTGTGCTACTCTGTGATAGTTAACATCCCTCTCTGTTTTAAGACATACACAGGCTCCATTCTGGTTGCAGTCAACCCTTACCAGCTGCTGCCCATCTACACCACCGATTATGTGCACATGTACACAGATCGACGACTGGGCGAACTGCCGCCGCATGTCTTTGCCATCGCAGACAGCTGCTTTTTCAACATGCGGCGCAACCAAAAGAACCAATGCTGCGTCATCAGGTCTGCTTTTGTCTAATTACAGGCTGATTCCAGATTATTTAGACTGTGTCAAATAATTGATTGATTCATTGAAACCTTTATTGATAAAGTTGAAATGCTCATGGTAGTGTAGCAATTATAGAGAAAAAGGTGAAATGAATTAGGGCTAAGTTCAAGAGTTTTCTAAAGGTGCAAAGAAAACAAATTCTTCATTAGCACTTTAATTGATTTATATACAGTATATATATATAAGATATATTTAAACCAATTTCAAGTTGTAGATGGCTCCTAACTGGCTGTAAACATGTTTATTTCTGCTGTGAAGGCTTATGGAGATTGACTCGTTCCAGAGCCAGTCTTAAGTGGCCATTTGAGGACCTGCAGTTTTTGGCACTTTCGTTTTGGCTTCACTTCACAACCACGGAAGTTGGCGACAGAGACCAAGTTGGCGACAGAGTATTATCCATGCTCAGTCCTGTCTGAATATAAAATAGTGTCATCTGCATAAAAATGGAGTCAACGATTATTAACTCCAAGGCCCGGGTTAACATTATAGATTGTAAAAAGAGCAGGACCTAAAATTGATCTTCGTGGAACCCCGGTGTTAATGTTCGCAACCAAAAAAAATACAGCTGATATGTTAAAATGCTGAGGTCTGAAACCAGTGCCAGTGGTTTGAAACAGTGGTTTAGGTGAGAAACAGTCAAAATGTTTGCAAAGCAGGACAGAATTTAAATAATAAATAATAAAGAAACATTTTATTTTTCTTTATTATTAAATGAATTTTCTTTTTGCATGCTTGCTTCTTAATTTTTCCAATCAGTGGAGAATCAGGAGCAGGGAAAACTGAGAGCACCAAGCTCATGCTGCAGTTCCTGGCTGCAGTGAGCGGCCAGCACTCCTGGATCGAGCAGCAGATTCTTGAAGCGAACCCCATTTTGGAGGGTATGAGCAAAACACTAACATAAAGTGATAAGACAGTCTTCATAACGAGACGAATCCTCTTAAAGAAATATACGTTTTCTTCTCAGCCTTCGGTAATGCCAAAACAATTCGAAATGATAACTCCAGTCGTTTTGGGAAGTACATTGACATCAGCTTCACCAAGGGTGGAGCTATTGAAGGGGCCCGTGTTGAGCAATACCTGCTGGAGAAGTCCCGAGTTTGTCGTCAGGTGGGAAGATTGGTTGGCTGAATATTTGCATGAGTTGTAACAAAGATTTTCTTTAGCTTTCTAAACTGTCTAAAGTCAAATTTTCTCATGCTAAATAACATACTTTTATGTGCAGGCGCCTGAGGAGAGAAACTACCACATATTTTACTACATGCTGATGGGCATGCAGGCTGAGCAGAAGAAGATTCTTTCCCTTGGGAACGCTGCTGAGTACAACTATCTGACCATGGTACTGAAATAGTTTGGCAAACTGTGAAATTTGAATGAAACACTGGTGTATTTTGAAGATAGCATGAATTACACAACCAAATAAGAGTTCACACATATATATATATATCCCATATGATCATATCACCAGGGTAACTGCACCAGCTGTGAAGGACGCGATGATGTGACGGAATACGCTCACTTCCGTTCAGCTCTGAAGATCCTCATGTTCACAGAGAATGACTCCTGGGAAATCTCCAAACTGCTCGCTGCCATCCTTCACCTGGGCAATGTGAACTTTGAAGGTAAGGGCAGCTACATACGATGGGTTTCATGCACCGTAGATTTCAAATGTGTAAAATAAATGCATCTTTTGAGCCACTGAACATTGTTTTCTTGCATTATTTCAGGCACTATAGTGAATAACCTAGAGGCCTGTGATGTCGTCAAATCATCCCATTTCAACATGGTCTGCCAACTTTTGGAGGTATGCATAGTTTTTGTCATAAATACAAATAAAAAGAGCCGCCTTGACCTTGTCTGACTCTGTTTGTCTCATTACCTCAGGTTGCTCCGAAACAGCTGGAGAAAAGTCTGACTCAGCGCTTCTTCACCACAGCCAGAGACAGTGTGACCAAAAGTCTTACCTCGGCTCAGGCTGTGGACGGCAGGGATGCCTTTGTCAAAGTAACAGTCACATTTCATTTGACATAAATACAGCTAACATACTAAACTAAGGATGTAATGCTCAAACACATGAGAGATCAGAATCAGTGGATGGATGATTAATGGGAAGACGAACTGTTGGAATAAAGCTGATGGAGTGAATGTCCTGCAGTAGCTGTTTAAGGCCCCCGCAGTCTCATGTGGTCTCATAGATGACAGCTTTTCTAACATCCTACTCTCCACCACTTCCTCTGTGGAGGCAAGGGGGCAGTACAGGACAGAGTTGGCCCTCTTGACCAGTTTGTTAAGTTGCTCAGGGCAATCCAAACTTTTCTCATCTGTTGTTCCCTGTTGGTGGAATGTCCTACCAATTCCTACCAGGGCAGGGGTGTCCCTCTCTATCTTCAACTCCTGAAGACCCAGCTCTTCAGAAAGTACCTCCTCTCCTAGCACCACCAACAGCCAGATATGCTAATTTATCCCCCTTCTCGAACTGTCACTTGATTCTATGCGAGTAGTACTTTTTGCTGCACTAACACATCCTTGTCGCACTGAACCTTGACTGTTCCCTTTTTGAAAGTTGCTTTGGATAAAAGCATCAGATAAATGTATTTGTATTGTATTTACCCCAAGGGAGACCTGGACTAAACAGAGGGAGAAATTGCAGACAAATTTGGCAAAATCATCCCTAAAAACTGCAAACGATACTAAAATAAGGCTAAGAGCAGTTAACAATAAACTCATTTACCATTGGTTGGAAGTAATACCACGAGTGTCCATGCCAAAAGTTAAGACATTTGGATCTTTTTGAATTGTTCCAGGCTATTTATGGACGACTATTCATTTGGGTTGTGGACAAAATCAACGCTGCCATTTACAAGAAAGCCGAGGGTTCTGATGAGGTCCAACAGTCAATCGGCTTGCTTGACATCTTTGGCTTTGAAAACTTCAAGAAAAACAGGTCAGTGGTCACAGTAACATTCATGACATTAGAGGTTTGTTGCTTAAACAAAGAAAGGCTCCATTAAACTGACCATAATTCACTCGTCTGTGTTTCCTCTTGTCCTGTTGCAGCTTTGAGCAGCTGTGCATCAACTATGCCAATGAGCAGTTGCAGCAGTTCTTCGTCAAGCATGTTTTCAAGCTGGAGCAGGATGAGTACACCCGTGAAAACATTGTTTGGAAGCACATTGACTATCAAGACAACCAACATACTCTGGATGTATTGGCCAACAAACCGATGAACATGTTGTCTCTAATTGATGAGGAGAGCAACTTCCCCAAGGTATTTGTCCTTCTTGTACTTCCTAAAATTCTTCTGTCTTGAACAAAATTGGGTTTTAACTCTTTTGTTTATTTTCAGGGCACAGATACCACCATGCTTCACAAAATGAATCAGGTCCATGGGAAAGGGGGTATCTATATTCCCCCTAAGAACAACTATGAGACACAGTTTGGAATCAAGCATTTTGCCGGAGAGGTCTACTATGATTCAAAAGGTACTTTGTAAGCTTTTAGGTGCAACAAACCAATCCAATGCAAGTCCTCTGTGATGTTTTCATTGTGTATCTCTTGTCTTCAGGCTTCCTTGAGAAAAACCGTGACACCCTCAGCACAGATCTGATTGAACTGGTGAAGACCTCCACAAATAAACTCCTCAAGCAGGCGTTTCAAAACCAGCTTACCACTGGTACGATGAAGAGCACCAACCCCAAGATGGTCATCACCGCGTCCACCCGCAGCCTCCGGGTCAGTGCGGTCTTTAGCTTCAATGTTAGACACAAATGAAAATATCATAGTTGTATGTATTTATTTACACTATGTGGCATTTGTTTGTGTCTGACAGCAAACATCTGATGCCAAGAAGCAAGTGCCAACTCTGACGGGCCAGTTCCGTAAGTCTCTGGAGTCCTTGATGAAAACACTGACTGTGTGCCAGCCGTATTTCATACGCTGCATTAAACCCAACGACTTCAAGAAGCCAATGGTGAGGAAAGAGGCTGATTACACTCAACCAAAATAACTATACTCACATCTGCACCACAAATAAATGAAACACTTTGGTGTCAGTCTGTGAAGATTCTCAGTCATCCAGGTGATCTTTTCTCGGGAAGGGTTAAATCTGGGGCAACTGGGCTTGATTGTAGACATTTCATCTCTCATCCAAGAGGCTTCTCAGTTCTGACTGACTGGTGGGGAGATCTGAGTATTTAGCCTAGGCAGGATCGCTGACCCTTCCGAGTCGTTAAAGTCACCTGAGGTCTGGTGTGAACAAACATCATTCTCATTAAAAGTGTAAGAAAACTGCAGTCTAGTCCAGATGAGTTGGCCCTCCTGTGTCGAGCCATGCGTTTGTTGAATGGCTGTTTGGTCTGTATTTTGGTATTAATTAATCAGATTTACATCCCTCTTTGTCTCAGTTGTTTGACAGAGAGCTGTGCATGCGACAGCTCCGTTACTCCGGCATGATGGAGACCATCAGGATCCGAAAGGCTGGATATCCTGTCCGCTACACATTCGACGAGTTCCTTGGTCGCTACCGCGTCCTTCTGAAGACTTACCTCTGTGATCCCAAAAAAGTAAGTTGAAGGGTTCGATGTTATAACTTTGATCATGATGTTTTCACACATTTCTTCATTTTCTCTTGCTGTTTTTGGATGATGATCCTTTTTTTCTAACAGGAAAGTAAAGAGAAATGCTGTGAAAGCATTTGTAAAACTGTGCTCGCTAAGGGGGAAGACTGGAAGACCGGCAAGACAAAGATATTCCTCAAGGTGCTGCCTTATATTTTAATGTACAGTCTGTTGTTATGTGAATATTATAATATACTATGACACAAAAAATAAACTATCGTTCTCCTTTAGGACTCCCATGACACCATGCTTGAAGTGGAGCGAATGAAGGAGCTAAATGTGAAAGCACTTATAATCCAGAAAGTCCTGAAAGGCTACAAATACAGGTATGGTACAAAAAGCTGTAGCAAAAATTTTTTTTTGCTCATGTAACTTTGCAACTTCATGTCTGTATGATCCATTACCCTCTAAAGGAGACAATTCCTGAGGAAAAAGGCAGCCGCTCTTGTCATCCAGAAATACTGGAGAGGACACAAAGGCAGAAAGCTGTACAGAACGGTGAGTCACTTTTTATTAAGTCAGTTCAGCTGTATGAGTATCAGTTTTTACCTGATACAGGCCTGACATGCAATAACCTCCTTCAATTATATTGTAATTCTAGGTCCAGCATGGCTATGCAAGGCTGCAGGCACAGGTCCGCTCTCGCCAACTCCACTTCCACTATCAGAAGAAGCGGCATGCAGCCCTTGTGCTGCAGACTGAAATCAGAGGGTATCTGGCTAGAAAGGAATGGAAGCGCAAGAGAAATGCTGTAATCCTCCTGCAGGCACAGACCAGGGGTGTACTGGCAAGAAGAGCTCTCAAAAAGATGAAAAGAGATGTAAGTTCAACAATCTAAACCACATATTGGTCGTATAACTATGATAAATAAACAATAAATGTTTAAACATTAGTGTCGCAGGCAGCTGTGGTTCAGGACGATGCTTTTTTCCTGATTTTGTTTCGTGTTCTTTCAGATGTACCTCTCTGCTAAACAAAAAGAAGAAGAAAGGCGGGCCAATTTGGAGAGACAGAAAAAATTGGAGGAAGTGCTGAGGCAGAAAAAAGAGGATGAAGCCAAAGCTAAGACCGAATCCATCACAGACCAGGAGATGGTGGACAGCATCTTTGACTTCCTCCCCATTGTGGTTGGAGGGCAGGAGGGCCAAGCACCCGTCGGATTTGAGGTTTGATAACCGAAAGCTACAAAAAGTTTTGCACATTTTGTAATCCTTTTCAGGGTCGGTCACTACATGTTTGTGTCTGTTTTCAGCATCTCGAGGGGAGAAGGATGGTTACAGAGGAGATAGACATTGACGACATACCTATAGAGGAGGAGCTTCCTAAGGACGATGACGACGACCTGGATGAATACTCCTTCTCCAAATTTGCCTCCATGTACTTCCAGGGTGCAGCCACACCCAGCCACATCCGCCAAAGGCTTCGGCAGCCCCTGCTTTACCATGAAGACGAAACAGATGTCGTGGTACTCCTCTTAGACCACTTTAATGTATTATGACAGCTGTTTCTATATGAGGAATATCTCATTAATTAACCACCATGTTCTCACCAGGCCTCGCTGACAGTGTGGTGGATCATCCTGAGGTTCATGGGAGACCTCCCAGAGCCAAAGAGGCAGGTCCGTCCCCAGGCACCCTCCGCGCAGGAACGCCTTCTGCCAAAGGAGCTGATGTCCAGAAACGATAGACGCCTCAGCCACATGGTTGGCTTGGATCAGGTGAATATCCTTACTAAGCATGGATTAGATTAAAATGATCTCATCATAGATTTTAAAACATAATTTCTGTCTGTTTTAGAGGGTGCTAAGGAATAAAAAAGACTCGCCTTCCACCGTACCTGAGGAGCCAGCACCAAACAGAAAGACCTCCATTTTTCAAGACCTTCTGACAAAAAACAGGAAGGCTTCTGCAGTGCCCAGCGAGACCTCTCAAAACTCAAAGAGATACACTGTCCCAGAAGGGGGCCCTCAGGCTAGGAAGGGGTCCACATTTACTGACCTGCTGTCCAGAAACAGAAAAGCATCCTCTGCACAAGACAACGCAATCCCAAGAGCCTCTCCCTCAAGCTTCAGGAAACCCTCGATCATCATGGAGGAGGTGAGGTGTAAGCCAAAGAAATATTTTGACTTGCTTTGACGCTCTCTGTCACGTCTTGATGAGGATTTCCTGCTTTTTCTTACAGTCAGATGATCTGACTGAAGTGGCCAAGCCACCCACCCTGCAGACTGTGAACGAGGACAGTGACGTCACAAGTGGAGAAGGACTCACCCTGGACCGGCCGCTGACCTCTCTCGAAAAACTGCACATCATTGTGGGATATGCCATCGTCAGACGTGACCTTAGGTAACAGAAGCTCAATTTTAAAGACACATCTAAGCATCTTTTTTAGAAAAAATGTCTGTTAATACAATATTTGTCTGTCCAGGGATGAGATTTACTGTCAGATCTGCAAGCAGCTCCAGGATAACCACGTTCGCAACAGCTACTTCCGTGGCTGGATCCTGCTGTCCCTCTGTCTGGGCATTTTCCCTCCCAGTGACCGCTTCATAAAGGTAAGTACAAGTGAAGCTGCCTCAGTCTCATAAACAGTGTTGCGAAGTTTTCTCATCTCTTTTTACCTCTTGTCTCGGCAGTACCTGCAAAGTTTCATCCGATTTGCCCCGGGAGGCTACGCTACCTACTGTGCTGAAAGGCTGCGACGCACGGGACTGAACGGAGAGCGAGGGGAGCCTCCAGCCTGGCTGGAGCTGCAGGTACTGACACTGACAGAAGATGCTCTTTTAAACATTTAAAATTGATTGTCTATCTGTATTGTTGCTGTAGAAATGGATTGATAATTCTCACAATAACAGATTGGTTTCATTTGTCCAGGTTTTGAGATGTCAGTCTCTGAGATTTCTTTTTTTCTTTACTGTCTCAGGCAACCAAGACAAAAAAGCCCATGATTGTGTCCGTGAAGCTGATGGACGGACGCTCCATTAACCTGCCTGTTGACTCGGCATCTACCTCCAAAGAGATCTGCCAGCTCCTGTCTAACAAAGTCAAGCTCACAGACACCTTCGGCTTTTCCATCTATGTCGCCTTGTATGAAAAGGTACGAAGTCACAACTGCTCTGTGTGTACGCTCCTCCTAGTATGTTACAACACAGATTCTTTTTATAACAGACAAATCCAAATTCTTTCTGCAATTTTAGAAGAGAAAACTCAAAAACACAACAACATTTAACAGTCTACATGCAGGGAAAATATATTTTTTACATTTTTTGAAAGTTTTAAAGATACTTTTGTAAAATCATACTCACTCTGCACCCACAAAGCTCAGTACAGAACACTGACAGTAAGAATGGACGGCGTATACTGCAATGTCATTTACAGGTTTTCCAATAAATAAATTCTAAAACATTTTAAAAAGCAGAGGAAAGGTGAAAAAGAAAGGTGGTCTCACGCCTGTTTTAGTCATTTTAATATAGATATCCATAACTTCATATGTTGACCTGTCCTGAAGGTGTGGGCTCTGGGCAGCGGCCGAGAGCACGTGATGGATGCCATCTCCCAGTGTGAACAGGAAGTAAAGAGGAGGGGAGGGCAGGAACAGCACGCTCCATGGCGTCTCTTCTTCCGCAAGGAGATCTTCACCCCCTGGCATGATTGCAAAGAGGATAAGCTCAGCACAGACCTCATCTACAGACAAGTCATCCACGGTCTGAAGTTTGGAGAGTACCTGAGTGATAAGGTGGGCTGTAATTTGGATGATTATCTTACAAAGTTCCCGCCACATCCTCTGCTATCAGTTTGACATATTTTTCCCTACATTTCACTTTTGCAGGAAGACGATCTCGTTCAGCTCACCGCAAAGCATTTATACATTCAGCATGGCTCAGACAGCAGTCCAGAACATGTGAAAGAAGCTGTTCAGGACTGCATCACCAACTCTCTGCTGGAGGCTAAGTCAGAGGCCAAATGGGTGCAGATGGTCAGCACTGCTTACGCTGAGGTCAGTCAAACCACATATCAGAAAGGTGGACATAAAAAAGCTCTACAGTGGCCTTGAGTAGATCTAATGTTTCTTAAACCACACCAGGCTCCATATTTGAGTTCAAGACAAAAGGCAGATTCAGTGAAGGCAGAGATGGTCGACTTCACCAGAGAGAAATGGCCCATGTTCTTCTCGAGGTTCTTTGAAGTTGCCAAACTGTCAGGTAGGCGTCTCTTAGCAAAGAATGTGTCTAACCTCTCTGTTTTTATGTCTTTAAATCATTTATAGTTGGACAAATCATGATAATTGCATTATTTAGATGTGTTAAGCAACTATAATTATTGTGTTATGATAATGTATAAGGCTGTCAACACCCATGGATGACTAGAAAACACTTTAAAAACAAATTACTTGGAAAGGTAAAATGATTGAAGGCATCATGCGCTTCATAATTAGAAATAAACCAGTAGTTTCTTGGTCTGACAGGATTGATCGAGTGTCTTTAGATTGCAAATTCACTAGAATACTGTATCTCTGTCATAAAAAACAGTATCATACAGTATCGGTATTCATCTTTCATGCCAATCTTGTGTCAGGAAAATTGGGATTTCTTTTTTCCTCAGATGCTGAAAAGTTTGCAGAAACTAAACAAACTAAATATTTTATATTTGTGATTGACGAAAAATTACAAAACAGCTCTGAAATATTGAAAAACCAATCCAGGATCAGCTGGAAGAAATGTCACATAGATCATAACAGACATTACAACAGACTCATGACACTTTCTATACACGGCAGGTCTAGACTGTACTCTTTATAATATTATTTACAAAGACTCAACAACTCCCACCATGAGAAAGCACTTAAGAATCCTGCATTTTGAGAGTGCAGTGCTCTAGTGGGGTAATAAGGTACTATGAGCTCTTTAAGATATGATGGTGCCTAACCGTGAAGAGCTTTGTAGGTGAGGAGGACTACAGTATATATCCTGTATATACACATGTATGTATTTTTTTTATTATGGAAGAACATGACACATTTTTACACTTTCCTCTGGAAGATAGAAACAAACACTTTTAATGATCAGCTGTGAAGCTGTTTTTTTTTTTTTAATCAGACCCCTTTGAGCAATTATCCATCGCTGCTCCTTTTTGTATCTATGTCAGGCTGGAATATACAAGTCTATTTATAGATACACTATACCACTGGGGTTAAGACTAGTTGATTAAGAGCGAATAAGTGGGCCAGGAAGAACATTTCTCCCTTCCTCGGTTTTCAGATTTACTGCTGTTTAGCTTGACTCACTGACACAGTGGGTGTTTTCAGTCCAATTTCTTTTGGTACTGTGTGTAATTACATAACTGACAACATGCTGGTAAGATAAAAGTAATTATTATTATACAGCTGGAACAGATAGCATGTTATTTATTAACCAAAGTTTCAAACTTTGGTTAATAAAGTAAAGTATGAGGATTTGTTTTGTTTTGCATGTTATATGTTTGTAAGTTGAATATCTTTCAGTTTTGGATTGTTGGTGAGCCAAAACAACACATTTAAAGATGTTAGGGTACATTCCGCAGGGGCGTCTGCCAAAAAACGCAGTAACCGGATCCAACTTTTGGGAAAAATGCAGCCCGACGTCTTGCTGCAGCCACCAATCAGACGCTCCGCAGTTAGCCTGAAATGCCTCTGAAACTGAGACTATCCAGGTGGATTCATGGACTAAACTCTGATACTCTGACTCGCAGTTTATGGTGCAAAATAGTGACACAAAGAAGTTTAATTTGGTTTGTGTCCGATGGTTTAAGAGAGAGAGAGAGAGAGAGAGAGAGAGAGAGAGAGAAGCGCAGTGGTTGAGCAACATAGACAGTGAATGAGCATGAGGGAGTGCCGGGATCAATAAAACCGATTAATCAGTGAAATAAAAAGTTATTTCCTGATTGTTTCACGGTGATTACGTTCAGCACAAATAGACACACCACCAGTGCCTGATCCTGTCTGAATCTACCCTTACTTGTACGGGTGTCCGGCACATTTTAATGTGCATATTGACTATTTTGTGAAATTTTATGGACTAATTAATGAAGAAAAAGACCTGATTATAATAAATCTAATTAAATAAATAAAAAATACTAAAATAAAATGATTACAGCCCTAAAGTGAAAGCCTCTTATCTCTGTGTTGATGATACACTGCTACACTCACAACTGTTTCCTCCAGGGTGGCTGAAATGATTCACATACAAAGTGCAAGCAACATGTACCTGCTGTACAGCAATATAAATCCCATCTTATCTCCCATGAGTCATGATTTATTAGGCTTGTTCCTTCCATGGGTTTATTGTTAGGTCCTCCACTGCCAAAGAGCAAGTTCATCGTGGCCATAAACTGGACTGGTATCACATTCCTGGATGAGAGAGAGAGACGTCTGCTGCAGCTCTCCTTCCCTGAAGTCACCGGAGTCAACCCCATAAGGTAGAGACAGATTTAGAGAAGGAGGAAGCAGAACAGCGTGCCAGTTTAAGAGTCAGGTTTACTGAGACAGCATGGTGTCGCCTGTGTGATGATTCTGCTTTGATGCCCACCCAGGGATAGCAAAGTGTCTGGGCAGGTGGTGTGCCTTCTGACACTCAAAGGAGACTTCACTCTGACTGGAGGCTCAGCTGGAGCCATGGCGGACCTCATTACGATGTTCCTCAGTGGGCTGACGGAGAGATCGCAGTATGCTGTGACCCTGAGGGAAGCCGACAATCGAGGTCAGAGGGCTGATTTTTCTTTCTTGTGTTGTCACAGCTCAATGATCTCTTTCAGAGTCTGCTAATTGTATGGTGCGTTCCTCTACAGATGACCCCACGCTCCTGAGCTTCAAGAAAGGAGAGCTCATCATAATAATCAAAGACGACGAGTTTTCTCAGCAACGTGGCTGGATAAAGGGACAAAATGGGCGCACAAAACAAACAGGAGCCGTCCCTACCGATGCCATCGTAATCCTGCCAACGCTCAGCAAACCCACCAACGAGGTCATGGTACGGAGATGTCTAATGACACAGTTATCATGCCCAGAATCAGTGGAGTATTAAGCGTAACGCATGTTTCTTCATTTCAGAGCCTCATCAACTTGTCTCCAAACCAGAGGAAGGACATCATAGAGGCACACCAGAAAGAAACAGGAACAGTGGGGAGAATAGCTCCTACCACCTTGAAAGAATTCTCCATGGACTACTTCAGGTATCTGCAAATGTCGTCCATTTGACCAGATGATCAGCAGGAAAATGCTCACACGAACAGTACTCATAGAAGGAATATCTAACTTGTTTCCTTGATTCTACAGGCAGCCCACTAAGGATGTGAACCGGCAGGTGATTTCCAGAAACGCTGCTCCTGAGAGGCTGTGGCTCTGCTCCAGAGAGCCAATCAGACAGCCCCTCCTCAAGAAACTGGAAAACAAGCCAGACCTCAGCCACAAAGCCTGTCTGGCCTTCACTGATATCCTCCACACAGCTGACTTATATCAAAAAGTAGCATTTCTTCATATGTTTTGTACCAGTTGCTTGTTTACCCTAACAAGCAACCAAGGAATGAATTCTGTCAGCAGCTAATGGTGTCAGTCCAAGTTTTTCTTTTACAAAGTTTACGAAAAATCATGGTTATTCCTCCTTGACCGCTGCGTACCGATCCTGAAATATATGGGAGATTACCCCGCCAAGCAGATGCAGAGTCCTCTCGACCACACCGACCAGATCTTCGGCCCCGCCACTAAACATGAGGAGCTCAGGGATGAGATCTATTGCCAGATCATGAAGCAGATGACCAGCAATAACAACCGGTATGCTGAAAAGCTATGTCACTGTGTCAGATTATCAGATTTAAAGCTGTTTAAAAACATTTGAATATATATGAAATTTTCTCTGTATAGGAAATCTGTTTGACAGAGGAAAGAGTAAATACCGCTCACATATTTCTATTTATAACATATTAGAGTGATAAGAAGTTGCACAAAGTTGTAGGAACCTTTCCTTAATTTAATTATACATTGATTTCTTATCATAGTAGTGCAGACACAACAATAAGTCTGTTTTCAACTATTCTGATGACCAATTATCGACATTTTATCTTAAATACTGACAATATTCTCTTGTTCCAGCTTCTCTAATAAGAGGATTTTCTGCTTCTCTCAGTTTTATATCATTAATTGAATATCCTTAAATATTTCATTTACATTCTTCATTCTTCATAGAAAAGACAGGTCATTAACAAACAAACTTTACCAGCCAGGTCAATGTATAATTATACATTAAACAAATGTTAAAATGAAAAATGGAAATGGACTGACAGAGCCCTCCAGTGACCCATAGATTGTAGCTGTCGAGACCAGCCTAGAATGGCTGTTTCTGGGTCAGGAGGAAGATCATGCTGGTAAACATCTGAGTAGCAACGACTAGCAACTTCTGACCAGAATTTGTACAGAACCAAAACACATGAGCGAGTGTCCCATCAGATCGTTTGCATTCAATACAAAGTGATGATGAGGAAGGGTAGAATAAGTGTAGTTTAACACCATGTGTGACCTTATACTGGATTAATTAAGCAGGACTGTATGCTCTGAAGACATTTAGCGCATGCACCTTCAGAAATGACCACACCAAGTAGCTGCTAGCTGGTTAATTGAATATCTTCGACAGACAAAATTAGGATTATTTTTAGTACTTTATCATATTCTTTAGGTCAAATGGTTAACTGATTAACCAAAAGTTGCTAAATAAATTGATAATCAAAGTAATTGTTAGTTGCCAAGATTTTCAGTCAAATTAAAGGAACTAGAACTGTGTATTTTTTATTTAGACACTAGGAAGTACAAACAGGAAAAAAAGAGAGCGAGCGAGAACGACATTTTCTCAGAAGTGGAACTGAAATATAACCACCCTCCCACATTTCTGTGTGCAATAATATATCTGAATACAAACCGAGAGTCCATTTCATCATGTGCTTTATGATGTTTGACATATAATTTTCTTGTTGCTGTTGCCTTGTCCATCACCCAGGTTAAGCATGGAGCACGGCTGGCAGCTGCTGTGGCTCTGCTGCGGCCTGTTTCCTCCCAGCCAGTCTCTTCTGAAGCACACTCAGCGATTTCTGGAGTCGCGCCGCAGAGAGCCTCTCGCCTCCGACTGTCTGCAGCGGCTGCAGAGCTCACTGAGGTTAGCCCGTCATACGTCACCAGCACACACACACTGCACCGTGTTTCCCTGTGCTTCAAAGACGGGGGTGTTTGAGATGAAGAAGTGTGTGATGGTGACTCCTGCTCCTCCCTGATTTTCATGATAAAAATTAGAGAGTGCAAACACTGACAGTGATAATTAACAGAGCAGCTGCTGTTGCTTGTAGAAAAGTACAAGGCAGTTGCAACACTCCGCCTCACTTTAGCAGCCACCGCGACACAACATGGCACCATGACTGTGGTGTGGTGAGAAAAGGAAATGTCAAGCTGTGGCGCCTTGTGTTTTAAATATCTCATGAGGTGAAGACTCTCTCAAAACGCAACTAATACAGCTGAACTACATGGCCTTTTCGTTGTAGATTTGTGAGGACAGGTTGTGCCGTTTGAGAAAGAACTTGCCTGCAGCGATGGTCACATTAAACAAATGTGTTGCATTACCTTCACAGTGACTTGACCACAGTCTAAATTTGCATGGCCTCCTCTATAAATACATTTGATTTCCATTCAGTATGATTAACCTGGTGACAAAAGGCTCTCAGAGGCGTATATTTGATTAGCATGGTGTTGCGTTTTAGTGATAGAGTGTGTGTTCTTTTCTTTATCTGCACTGAATCTTAGTGTCAAGCAAAAAAAAAAAAAAAAAACCCAACAACATATGACTGAGTATTGAGTATTTGCTGTCTTTGCTGCATAGGATGGAGCCCAGGAAGCTCCCGCCACACCAGGTTGAGTTAGATGCCATCCAACAGAACAGCACCCAGATCTTCCACAAAATCCACTTCCCCAACGACACAGATGAGGTACAAACACAGACATCTTACGGAAAAAAAGCCAAAGTCAAATATCCCTGCAGTAATACAAGTGATCCTCTCTCATCCCTCTCGTCTCTCGTCCGTCTTCAGGTATTTGAGGTCGGGACAAACACCAGGATCAGGGATCTTATCCAGAACATTAGCAAAAAGCTCGACCTGGCTTCGGCTGACGGCTTCAGCATTTTCGTCAAAACACACGACAAGGTTTATTTTGATATTCATTAACCTTGAACATTATATCCTGATCTTTGTTTTTTCCTCTCTAACAAAGAGTGATTGTGTTCGTTTCAGGTTCTCAGTTTGACTGACACAGACTACTTCTTTGACAGTCTGAGACAAATCACTGACTGGTCGAAGAAAGCCAAGAGAATCAAAGATGGTAAAAAAAAAAAAAAACATTATCTGATTAGAGACTCTTTGTATTTAACCTATAAAAAACCTCTTTGGTGTGTTTGTGTTCTGCAGGTGGCCCAGTCAACGTACAGTACCATGTGTTCTTCATGAGGAAGTTGTGGTTCAATGTGATACCTGGCAGAGACACAGAGGCCGATCGTATCTTCCATTTCCCTCAGGTACATTTGAATGATGCAGCTTAGCTGCCATCACATTTCCCAGGCTAATGAGTTTTTCGACGTGATATGGCCACATCTATCCATTAAACATAATCCTGCCTGACACAGGCCACATTCAGACAAGATCACTGTGGTGAATCGCTGCAGGGTTGTGCAGTGGTGTGTATAGGGTGACAGAGGTGTGTCTGTTTGTGGTCAACGTAACCGCCGTGAAGCAGTCGAGAAATAACTCTCTATTTCGCGGATTAACCGGCTTTGTCGATGCCGGCGCTCGCTTATTCTCATTTACTGTTGCAACCACTTCTGTCTCTTTCTCTACTACCGCCACTTAAATGAATGGAAAAACTTGCAGCCCTGATCCTGTCTGAATGTGCCCATACACTGTACATGACAGTTTCAATACTAGTTCCGGACTTTCTTCTGGTTTCATCATGACCAGAATGAATGTTACAGATTAAAACATTGAACACTGTAGTCGGTAACAACTTTTGAAAGGTCTAAAGGTCAATCTCACTAGCAGACTTCATAAAATATGATTCTGTCTTCCAGGAGCTACCGAAGTACCTGAGAGGCTATCATGTTAGCACCAAAGAAGAAATGGTCAACATTGCAGCTCTGCTCTTCAGGATATCGGTCAACAATGACAAGACCCAGCTTGTCATGATTCCCAAGATGCTGAAGGAGCTGGTGCCCGGTGACCAACTGAAGGCCATGTCTGAAAACGAGTGGAAGAAGGTATGAAGCTTTATTTTCACTTTAGGAGTCCCTTTATCTATTGTATAATGTAAAGGATAAGGATGGTTTTACACTGGTACTTTTCTTATTGTCAGCACTTCACATAAAAAGACCAAATTATATTTTTCAACTTCCTTATCCTGTCTGTGTCTGTGAATGGTCAACATTCTGCTCACAGCTGGCAGGAAGGCCGTCGCAAGAAAATGGCTTAAAATGGACCAACCCGGACAGAGACAGCGGTTAGAATACAGTACAGAAAATATTCATGACGGAAAAAATGACTTATTTTCAAAGAGAGAAAGAAGATGTTTCACAGAAAATGGAAAAATGGATTATGTTTAGACATGAAGACATTAGCACTGTATAATTTTTATGTATTAAAGTATTAAGTCAATAGTACAGTAAAATGTACCACTGGGTGTAAACTTTAATCCCCTCTGTGTTTTGTGGTTATGTTTTTCTGTTTTACTTGTGGAAGTGGAAGAAAAATGTCAACCTCATGGTGGCACTAGAAAAAAAAAGTCAGTTAGAATTAATCTTCTTGTGAGTTTTAAAGGCCCAGTGTGTAAGATTTAAGATTATTTATTTGCAGGAATGGAATACAATATTCATTAGTATGTTTCCATTACCTGAACCTGTGTTTTCACTGTCTTTTAATGAGCCCTTTATATCTACATTGAGAGCGGGTCCTCTTCCATGGAGTCTGCCATTTTGAACTGCTGTTTTTGTACAGTAGCCCAGAACAGACAAAGAGACAAAGAGTTTTTCTTATATGCATAGAAGGAGAGGGTGAGGAGTATTCATTTGGTGTCGTTAAATCCTACACTGGAACTTTAATGTCAAAATACAAAATATCACGCAGACTGCATGGCAAAGACAGTTCATAACTATACTTAAACTTTTATATAAGACTGTAATTTCCTAAAACAGTTGGCCACTGTAGTTTTCAGCAAACATTACTCAAGCTAGACTAAATAGTTTGTATTTGTTGGGGACTATTTTTTCACAGTTGGTGTGCTAGAAAGTATTTACAGCAGCATGTGGGATTGACTCTGAATAAACAACATGTTCATTAAAACGAAACACTTGACGCGTTATTAAGACGACAACGGCGCTCTTAGCACAAAAAGATATATCAGGTGTCACTTGTTTGTTTTGGTCTTTTCATGGACTTTGCTGACAATGGGTAAGGTCTAGAACAATATCACCATTATGTCATCCCTGTGATCCCTATCTCAGTTTGCCTCAGGGCTGTAGGGGCCGTGGAAAATCATTAACTTCATTAAAAGCAGTGCAGATACTTGTACAAAACACGAGTGTTATAACTGTTGCTGTGATATTTCTTTTCAGACTATTACCGCCACTTATAACAAACAAGCTGGTATGACTGTTGAAGAAGCTAAGGTGGCCTTTCTGAAGGCGGTTTTCCGCTGGCCGACGTTCGGCTGTGCGTTCTTTGAAGTGAAGGTAAGGGCTGCAGTGTGTGCAGCACAAATGCTGCTTTATCTTGCTATCTATACTCCATTCGGTTGGGTGGGTGGTTGACTTGTTAATCTGATGCTCTCGCTCTCTGTGTCCTAACACCCTCCCATGGTACACTAACTGCACGTCTCATTTGCCTTTTTAATTTTCCTTTCAGCAAACGTCAGAAGAAAAATTCCCAGATATTGTGCGAATAGCAATCAGCAAGCAAGGACTCACCATCATCCACCCTAAAACAAAGGTGAAAAAGCAAAAAATGTTATTAACAGTAGCCCCTTTAACATCCTGCCCCTATTTTTTTTTTTACCATTAATCATCTTTTTTCTTGTACAGGAGGTGCTAGCAAGTCACCCATTCAACCGCATCGCAAACTGGTGCAGTGGAAGCACCTACTTTCACATGACTATTGGCAGCTTAGTCAAGGGGACCAAATTCCTTTGTGAAACCTCACTGGTAAGATGTATCATTAGGCACGTGAGCTTTCAGTGTGTGTAGTTTCGTCAGTATCATTTCTTTACGTCTTCTTTCTTTTTTTTTTTTTTAAAAGGGCTACAAGATGGATGATCTCATAACCTCGTATGTCAACATGTATCTCAGAGAGAGGAAGGCAGCACAAACCAGGAACCAGCGCTTCAACCTCTGAGCCTCAGAGTGTGACGCAACATGTGTGCATGTAGCTGCTGATTTAAACCAACACGCTCGACATGTAGTTCACACACACACAGACACACACACACACACACACACAAAGAAGGAGAGCAGGAATATGTTTCTAATCAACTTTAACTTCGATATTGATTTATTGCATGAAAGAAAGTTGTTGTAGTTTCTCACATTTTATTTAAAGCCGGTGTTTCTTTGGTGAATAACTCATGTTCTAGGTGATACTAATACTGTGCATATCATGTTTCGAGCCCTTCAGGATCCACAAATAAAAAGGTTTACAAAGGTGTATGACAATTTGTGAATAAATGATAATTTCCGTAAATGTTTTTTTCATATCTATAAATGTAATAAATGCAAAACAAATATACAAATACAAACAAGCCAACTTGAATATTTGCCAGTATTCTACGTATTTCCAACTTCAGTTTATTTAATCTAATGACTTTTATTTTGAAATACTTCCCATGACATAAATGTCTTAGAATAGTGACATTTATTTGCATTCATTTACAAATATGTAAAGTATTTCATCCACATCTGGTGAACAAAATTACACAAATATCTTTTGGACATCGTTTTACATATTTTTTTCAAGTTGTTTGTGCAAAACAATTCATTGTCATACACTTTTATAATCCTTGTTTTTTTATTTGTGGATCATGGAGTGTGAACTCCACTCACTACTCACTACTCCTTATTAATCTACCTGCCTTAAAAATATTAAAGGTGCCCTGTGAAGTTTAATTGAAAATAAACCCCAAAATGTTTGTGGTGTTTCTCACCAAAACACTTTGTGTTTATCTCTCAGGCCAAACCACTGACAGTTTAAAGAATGGAGGGTGTATGCGTGACGTCGCCCACAGGTTTCTGAAGAGCTGTTTTGAAGCTCACAGTTGTCTTGAATGGGGAAATTAGCTATAGAGACCAAAACCATTTTTTGTACCAGGCTGTAAACATGTTTATTTCTGCTGTGAAGTTGGACATTTTAACATAGAAGCTTATGGAGACTGACTCGCTTTTGGAGCCAGCCTTAAGTGGCTGTTCAAGGAACTGCAGTTTTTGGCACTTCACAGCAATGGAGGTTGCCGCTTGAGGAAAACATGATGAATGTCTGAAAATTCTCAGACATGTTTGCTAACTTGCAGCATAATTCCTTGCCTTAGTTAGCACGTTGCTAAGATGCTTTGCATGTTATCAGCACAAGATATGGATTGCATCACTGAGATGATTATGCACATACACATGCATCTTTGTGCAATCCACTTGTCAAAACATTGGTCCATAGTGGCCAAAAACCTTCACAGGGTACCTTTAAATAAACCAATATTCAGCAAATATTTTAAGTGCTTAAAATGATTACAATCATTAAAAAAAACATTTATTGTTGAGAAATTATTTCTGCTGAAATGATCAAATAAACATTTTCTCATCAGAAGCTTGTTGGTGATTCAAACTGGTCCATGTTATTTTCCATCAAAACCTCTTTGATCGGTTGGGAGCTGCTCCTCCACAGCTCTGAGAAGAACGATATATCTATGATCGTAAGCACTTAAACAAGGCAATGTTTTTGCTTCAGGGTTACGAGACGCACAACAGACAGAGCCGAGGAGCCGAACAAAAGCTTGGGGGGCCGTCGCAATTAGCAGTTGGCAGTAGATTAACAGGGTTAGTGATGTCAAAGCTTCTCCACAGTCCTGCAACAGATAGTGGCTTCATTCAAGTCTACAGAATACCATTTGCATGTCGATGAAACAGAGAAGAGAAAGGGCCGATGTGTCTGACACACAGCTGTGATCTCCTTGTATGAAAGAAATATTATCCCCCCCTTCAACCAGTGGGACCTCTCTCCACATCTGTCCGATGGCTATGTGACTGATTATTTTGGGCATTCCAATTCAGGATGCCCCCAGGAGGCAAGAGTCCAACAAGGGCCTCTGTTTCCTTCAAGCATCCAACCCCCCTCCGTAGCCGCTCTTGTTTTTCACTTGCTCTCCTATAGGGAATGGGCCCCTCTATAGAACATAACAGACCATATACAAAAGATCATCTCAGAGACTTTAGTCATAAACTTCTCAATTAACAGCACAGTCCATCTTCTATCTATCAGTGGGGGGGTGGGAGTTCATGGTAAAAGAACTTGGTGCACCACCACCACCACAACTCGGTTTCCATGGAGTCATACCCTAGGACTCATTGCGACTGAGGCATGCCATTCTTCTCCCCGCTGCTAAAATGTGCTGCTTATTCTGACTCAGCCTATTGTGGAGCTCACAAGTGGCTCTCTGAGGAGAAGGGGATGGAGAGAGAAAGGGTGGGGTCAAGGTTCAAACGAAAAAGGCTCCAATCGGGACTCCCTTTTCTGTTATCAAATTTGTTGAGACACAAAAAGAGCAACAGTCTCATTCCCAAGGACATCTTGAGGGGAGAGAAAAGGGGGTTATAGGACAGCATTCTTTGTGTCAGAGCTTCAGTTCTTCACTCAGCTCAGCGGGTCGTACTCCCAGTCTTCACTCTGCTCCTGGACTAATTGTAGTCCACTCTGTCAGCGGCTGAATTGTTCCTTAAGAAGCCAACATTTTCTTCAAGAAGTCCACTCTGAAAAGCTCTAAAGCTCAGGTAAGTCTCTTTATTTTACCACAGATTCAGAGATGTGTTTAACTACAAGTCTGACTCCACATGAGGCTCCCTTCTACTGTTTTCACTGTGTTTTAGAGGCATAAATAGTTGCAGTACAGCAATATATCCCTGGTTATACAGCTACCAAGTTCAGTGTACAAGATGGATGTGTAAATGTGTCACTTTTGTCATGTAAATCCCAAAACAGCTCATCATGACGCTTTTTTTGGGGGGGGAGGATGAATATCAAGTGCACTCGCACTTAATCCAATAACCGAATTTCACGTTTACTCTCCCCCACTTGTTTTTTTTTTTTTTTTTTTACTGTGACGAGTTTGAACAATAGCAGACTGTACACATTACAGCTGTCACAACAAATTGTTACTGGCTAATCTTTGAAAAAGAACCAATGCCAGCCACCTCTCCTGCCAACAGCCTTCACATGTGAACGCCTGCACAGATCAGCAGATCATTGTGATGAAGGCATATTTCAGGATTGCCTCTCTTTAGGATTATCCCTCTGGGATCTGTATTTATGGAAGCTTTTCCCATTCAAATGTGGCTGCACCCGGTTTGTTATCCCTGCTGGGGCTGCAACCCTTTTCTTTGGGTGATCCTGAATGCACCGAATCAGTCTGAGCCTTGGCTGAGAAATGCCCTTCGTTGTGGGTCTCACAACTCCAGTCAGTGCAGGATAGCATAGCTCACACACTGAAAAGAGCCACACTGCTACATCTGGCTGCTTCCTAATGGGGCAAAAGTCTGGATGGTGAGCTGGTGAAATGGAGATTTAGCGATTTAGAGACAATCCCTTTCCTTTTTTGTGAAGGAGCCCTGCGATGATGCAGTGTTATTTAATCACATTTCACTGCTCGGGGAGCTGCTTGCATTGGGAGTCTCTCTTCAGCTACAGAAACATCTTTGGTATGACAAGTTCACCCTTGCTACAATGCTGCTATAATATTACTCTTGGATCCTCCACACATTTCAATGTGAATGTTCAAGAGAAGCTTTTCCTGAGATAAACAATTGCTGATCATACCCTGGTGTGTATAGATGTTTGGCTAAAGCAGAAAAAGGAGGACATGAAAACAATTAAAGGAGTGGAGTTCCTCTGAGCTTGCCCGAGGAATGGAGGAGTGGGTGCCTTATTATTGAGGTGTGGCTATTTCATTTTGGAAAAAAACTAATGTGTAATGCTGTGAGGAATGTTGGGAATTATAACATTATATTGGTCAAAGTTTAAACTTTATGTACAGTTATTTTATTAAGAAAAACTCTTTTTTTCTTGGGTTTTAGGGCTCACATATTATGTAGCTGTAATAATACTAATTTGACATTTTGGAAAATACAAAATAACAAACTCTCTTCTAGATGAAGCTCGAGCCAGCAGCCACTTAACATAGCTTAGCACAAAGACTTGTACTTGTACTCTCAAAGTACATCAGTGTTGAGATAGGCTGGCACCTGCTGTTCTCTAGCAAAGCCAAAGAACTGCTACTGCCTACGACCTCAAGGCCCACATGTGACCCTGTGTAACCTAAGGATAGAAAATTCCATAACAACAGTTATGTAAAAAATAAACAAACTAGATATACTAATATACTGACAGTATAAAGAATAGACAGCGCATTCATGACATCACCCACGGGTTTATGAAGTGCTGTTTTGAATCTGTGGCGTTGGCCGCCACCATTTTGGTAGTCCTGTCTCTTCCACCTCCTAGCCACCCTCAGTACAGTTGTCATGAACGGGGAAATTAGCTATAGAGACCAAAACTGTTTTTTGTACCAGGCTGTAAACATGTTTATTTCTGCTGTGAAGTTGGACATTTTAACATGGGGGCTTATGGAGACTGACTCGTTCAGTAGCCAACCTCAAGTGGACGTTTGAGGAACTGCAGTTTTTGGCACTTCTACATTGGCGTCATTTCAGCCACGGGGGGTTGCCGGTTGGACATGACTCCTGTGCCTGTCTCTTCAATATGAAGCTGGAGCCAGCACCTACTTAGCATAGCTTAGCACAGAGACTTGAAACAGGGGGAAACAGCTAGCCTAGCTCTGGCAAAAGGTGATAAAATGAGCCACATGACACATAAAACCACAACTTTTCATTTTTTTTTTTCTTATGTTACATTTCATTTTGTATATTACACTATAATTTTACATGTAGCCACACAGTACTTACAGTTGTAGTTACTCTTTCACAGACATTCCCATGTTTACCTTTTATTAGCTATAGTTTGAGGCAGTTACCTCCTCTGAGAGTTTGCCATTCAGCTGAGATGAAAGAATTATTGCTGACCAATCAGACTACCAGGCCAGATACGCTGTAGGAGGAAGAAGAGTAGACTTCCTGTGTGTGCGGAGGAAGTCTAATACTTCGTCAGAATGAAGTAATTATCTGCTCTCAGGGCATGTGCACATTAGCCAGGGACACTGACATCTATTGTTACCTTGTGAAACTGGCATTGTAGCAAATGCTCTCCCTGCCTATTGTCAGTATATGTGTGGGTGTGTGTAGAGAGTGGCGTGTCCAGGGGTTGAGCTGGTATGGTTTCCTGTCTGTCGCCGGGGTAGTTTGCTGTCTGAATACTAACACTGAGCCATTTCAAGGAAAGTCATGACTCAGACCTGATCTGTTACAAACAAACATACATGTTACTTTGTGATGATAAAAATTATCCCAAAGACGAGAAATGTTTCTACTTATACCCTTTTTCTGTCTCCTTAGTGACCACAATGGAATCCTCGACAACGGAGCTGCCCTCCCTGGTATCCAATCAGTCATCAGAGGGCTGTGCCGCGGTGGACATGACAGCTGAAAACACCCTGTTTGGATGCTTCTACATCCTGGTTTTCTTCCTGGCGCTGAATGGTAACAGCCTGGCTCTCTGGATCTTCTCTCACCAGCGTGGCTCTTCCTCTCCAGCTAACATCTTCTTGATCCACCTGGCTGTGGCAGACTTATCATACGTGATCATCCTCCCACTAAGGGCTACCTACCACCTCACTGGAGGACACTGGCCCTTTGGCGAGGTGCCCTGCAGACTGGCGGGCTTTTTGTTTTATGTCAACATGTACGCCAGCCTGTACTTCCTGGCCTGTGTAGCCGGGGATCGCTACTTGGCTGTGGTTCACGCTGTGAGGTCGCTGAAGGTCCGACGTGCTCGCTACGCCCACATCATCAGCTTCTCTTTGTGGGCCCTGGTAACTGTCTCCATGGCACCACTGCTAGTCACCCACCAGACTGCCGAGGTGGACGGCATGACAGTGTGTTTGCAGCTATACAGAGAGAAGGCGTCACGTAATGCACTGATCTCACTGGCTGTGGCTTTCACCCCACCTTTCCTCACCACCCTGTCCTGTTACCTGCTCATCATTTACAGCCTGCATCGGGGCTCCAGGTTAGAGCCAGCCCTCAAGCTGAAGGCCCTGCGCACCATCGGTCTGGTCATGCTCATCTATGTGATCTGTTTCCTGCCTTATCATGCGAGCAGGGCCACTTTCATCCTGGGCTACAACCATCCTGATGTCTCCTGCCAGACACGCAGAGGCCTGAGCTTGGCCAACCGCCTCACATCCTCCCTCACCTGCCTGAACGGTGCTATGGACCCGCTGATCTACCTGTTTGGGGCGGAGAAGTTTCGCGGTACACTGATGCGATTGTTTTGCAAAGACAAGGCCGGTGTGTCAGCAGCCACCAGTGGAGAGTTAAAGGGAACACACGAGAGCTCCGTGAGTGCCAAGTCTGAGTTTTGAGACCTGGAGCTCAGTGTGATATACACAAAATGATCTGACTATCAATTGACTGTTGCCTTTTATTGACTGAAGGCTTGAGCTTATTCCACAATGTGGTTCATGTTTCACTGTAGCCCCCTAATCTTGAATTTAAAGTTTCCATGTTGTAGAAAGTAAGTTTACAAAGTTTACATACAGTCACCGCCCTCATCCACACCCACCCAACCTCACCGTCTGGGCAGGTGACAATCCGTTACTTGTGGTTGGCCAGCCAATCAGATGAGAGGTTCATTAATATTGAAACAAAACCAAGCGGCAACCTCTGTGTCTGTGAAGTGAAGCCAGAGCCACCACACTTGCGTCTACGCACACGGGATGTAAAACTATATTGAGATGGTTTTAGGTACTTTAACACTACAAATATATCTTTTTATGGATATTAAAACTTCAAATGAAATGCCATAAAAAAGGTTCACCTGAACCCTCACACTTAAACTGACACCACATGATTGACTGCATGCACTCTATGTTTTGCTTCGGCTTCCGAAACTCCACTCTCATTTTGATTTTGCATGCATGGCTTTGGGTCGTAAGGGTATTGGAAATGTTTTTTATGTCGGTTCTACTTGCCAACTGCTGCCATCAACAATCTTCATCTGCATAAAAAGTTTGTCTAAAAAGGGCAGAGAACATTTGTCATAGACAAATGAGACAGAAAATTGGAAGTGAATATTGTATTTTAGCATTTTAGCTTCCATCCAGTGCATGGTGTTACCTCAACAAGAATTAAGTTGTTGTTTTTACAAGCTTCCTGTTGATGTAGGAAAATGATTTGTGTGTCAAACACCAAATAATTATGTACATAGTCAACTTATAATGTATATTTACTGCTACTGTTTTGTATCCTATGCCAAATGTGATAAATACTCATTAGTTAGTTTTTAATATCATTTTTTATCTAAGGTGTTTTTAGCTATGCTAGCTATGTGTTGCTCTGGTTGCTTTCATGTTCCCCTCAGCAACCAATACCTGCAAAATTAAAATGAATTGTTTTTGGTGCTAATTTGCAAACGTTACCATGCCAACACCCAGAGTTAAACACCTGCTAAACATCATAACATTTTTGCTGTGAACCTGTGAGCATGCTGATGTTAGCATTAAGCTCAAAGCACCATTGTGCCTTTACTAGAGCTGCTAGCATGGCTCTATACTCTTGTTTTTAATATACAAGGTGTATTTTTAAATGCACTTAAAATGTATTTCCCATTACTGTTTTAAATTGCTGGGAGATACTGCGTTTACTTTGCTTGTGCTAGACAAATCTTCATTGTACATATATTCATTATTATTCAGCTCCCTAGCTCTCCTTTGCTATGCATCTATTGTTTTGTCCACATCTCTATGATATTGCACTATTGCATGACAAATTATAAGTCCTAATTTACTGTCAACTTGTACAAGGGACGTTTGAGACATGATTTCATACAGACTACAGAGATGTGAGTTATAAATGTTCTCTCTGACTTCAAGTTGTAAATAATGAACTTTAAATAGCTTTTACTCTGCAGAGCAAATGTTCTAATAAAAACTGTATGGATGTTCCACCAGCTTACATGTTAACTGCTGTCTAATATTGTATTTTTTTTTGTCTCTTTTGTATCAATAACACTTGCTTTTTAAGTGCTGTTATATAAAAAGTGTGTGTTGAAAGCAAAAGTATGATTTCACGTCCTCTGTGCATGAGTTGACGTGTCTTGCCTATACTCTGTCTGAGACTTTGACGTGTTGCCTGTGAAAGTGGGAAACCTATTTTAAAGTGCCGGACAGAAACCTCCGAGGCGGCAGTGACTTGTCACTGTAGTTCTCTTTTTGTATCATGTGACCCATGTTGTGGTTTTTGAGCAGCTTATTTTCCTCCTCTTATTTCTGCAAGACTTCCTGTCCATCACATGAACATGGCAAGCCATTCTATGCTTGTATTTCCTGAATGTATATATTTTATTTAACACCTAGCTCTCCTCAAGGTCTGTCTCAAGCCAGGTCGCCTGGCTGAATATAGGTGCTTGTTTATCCTAGATTAAAAGACAGAGATGATTTGAGCATTACAAATGTGTCTAAACCAAATTAGGCTTCTTACACGTTGAATTTATTTTTAGTTACTTCCCTTTTTCACCTCAGTTCACGTTCACAAGCAGTGTATACGGAAAGAGTTGAGGCAATGCTGGTTAATCATTAAAGTAATGTGATAAAGATTTGTACTCAGCAAGCGAAAGTCTGTATTTCCATTTACAGCTCTGTGGACCTGTCATTTCACAGGCAGAGCTGAGGCATCAGGGCCCTCCTCTCTCTCTCTTAGCTACACAAATGAGGAAGTTGAACAGCCGAGGTAGTGGCAGCTTCCTTTTACAGCTTTCAGAGGCAGGGGATGAACAAGTTGAAGGAAAGATCTTTAAAAGTACGCACTATGAAAAGATGAAAATAGCCAGAAAGAAAAACTGAGTCTACTTTGAGTTTACTTGAATATAGTTTTAGAGCAGATGCAAAACTCTTGAACTCAGACTCTTTTGGGGGAAAACAGGATGCCAAGTTCTCAACCTTGGTGTCATGGTAATATAACTCGATCCAAAGCTGAGGATCTACTTTCCAAAGCAGCAAGAGATGGAAGCTTCCTTATCCGGGCCAGTGAGTCCATACTGGGAGCATATGCCCTCTGTGTTTTGTAAGTACTTGTTTCAAACTATTACACTGATATTTGATGCAGTTTCATAAAGTGGGCAATGATTCTTGTTCCTTGTTCCTAAAAACCTTAATAACATGTAATACAAACTGTCTATGACGCTAATACATGGAGAAAAAACTGACATGATAAGGCTGTTATAACTCTACACGTCATCATTTCGGCATATTTAATACAACATGGTGAACAGTTTCCAGTTTCCCCTGCTGCATTACAATGTATCACATCACATTTTTTTGCACATACGCACTGCAACGCAAGACTAGTTCCCCTTTATTTGCATACTGTGCTAGCACAAAGCAACACCCTTTGCCCTGTGCAACACAAATCATTTCTCATTGGGCTACTTTCCTTTTAAAATGTACTTAAACTGTACCCAAATGGCATGCTCTATACAATTAATACACCAGCCAACATGTTTCTTTACCCTGCGTACATGTCGTTTATCAGTGACAGACATTTATTTATTTTAACCACAGATACCAGAACTGTGTGTACACATACAGAATCCTGCCAAATGAGGATAAGAAGCTCTCTGTCCAGGTGGGTTGACACAAGCCACCATTATTTTCAATTGTTATGGTTGTGTAAGTGTTAAGTATTTACTGCATATGTGAAGATAAAGGTCTAAGAGCTGTAAACAGCTGTAAATTTAGAAGTAAACTATATTTGTGACAAACATTCAAATGTTTAATCAGAGGTTGGAGTAAGTCACACATGTGAGTTGTCAATCAAGTCGAGTCATAGCTCAGGTCACGCAAATCTCAAGTCAAAATAGGTTGTAACGTTCCTGCATAATTTAACTACTTATATGGCTCTGAATGAGTCTTTTACCAATAAACTAACTGCATACTAGCTAATGTTTGACCAGCCAACCAGCTAAAAGACACATTCATGTGCATGTGTTTGTGGGTTTTGTAGGATGAATTTGTATGTTGTGATGGTGATGATTTTTCTTCTAAAAACATCCTTCAATGCAAATTGTTTGGTTTTTTTTGGACTAGTCTTCTCAATGATATCTATTCTGTTGCCCTGTTGGTCTGCTGCACCCTGGCAGGTTGCCAGGTTTGCGCACATTGCACTAGAAATCATACAAATTCACAAACCAAGTCCTCAAATTTGTGACTCAGGGTCTGACTCGACAAGTTTTTAACCGTGTTTGTGGCATGGCTCTGGGGATGGAAATGTCAGCCGGTTGCCTGCCATTTGGTTGCTCAAATGTACAAACTCTCAGACTGGAACATTTGTACATTCATGGATGGTCTCCAGAATCTTACCGAGCAGTCTCAACTGCACTCTGTTCTAATTATCAAATGTAAAATTATGCCAGTTTACCACCGCCCTGTTAACATTGTCGTTGTGAGGATGTTATTCTGCTGACATTGGCATTTAGCTCAAAGCACAGACTGTCGGTAGCGCTGCCTAACAAACCCACTAGCATGGCTTTAGACTCTAAGTCATCAAATGTTACACTGAACTCTTGTGTTTGTTGTCGTATTATCTTATTATTTGGACGATTATTCAGTAAATACCACTGAATGCTAAAGCTGCTACTGATAAAGTGAATGTGTAAAACTGTTGTTATGCACACATCCCACTCACTTTCAAACGATACGAGCTTCAGTGTCACAAATACCTCAAATAGACCCAAACTGTGACTCTGACTTACTGACATTTAGAAATACCCATTAAGTGTGGAAGCTTTACTGAAAAATGCCTACTCATGTTTTGCATTCAGTCTATACTGACGTCTAGAAATGGAAATACAATTATTTGTTTGGAATTATAAAAGCAAGATTGATGTCAATCTACAGATCAGGAGATCATGAGATGTTTTACTGGCTTGAAATGTTGTTAAAAAAAAGATAACATTCACCTTTAGGAAGTGAAACTAGCTTGCACTTGAGAGTTATTATAGGCAGATATAATTCAGTATCATCAGCATAGAATTAAAGATTGAGAAAGCATATTTATATGTGAACATGCACATTTACCATAAAAAAATGACTCTGTTTTTAATAAATGATTTCTGGACCAACATGGAAACATTTTATGTGCAAGAACAACACAAACTTACTGCCTAAAATTGTAAAAAAAAAAAAAAATGTGCTTGTACCAGTAATTGTCTAGTTAGTAGTTACTAATTTGGGGGCACCAGTATGTTAGATTTCTGTTCAACTACAGTAACAATAAATCAGCACTGACAGATCAGCACTGGGGTTAAAACGCAAGTTTTTCCATTCACTTGAGTGGGTGTTGGCTGAAGTGGTGGGGTCCACCAATAGTGAAGTTGAGTCAAATCCAACTTTTGGAGAAATGCTGCCCATGTCACGCTGTGGCCGCCTGAAATGTCTCTGAGACTGAGACTATCCAGGTGGATTCATGGACTAAACTATGATACTCTACCTGTTGTGTTCTGGCTTTATTTTAGGTGCCCTAAATCTGTCTTTGGCTCGCAATTTACGCTGTAAAATAGAGACACAAAGAAGTTTCTGATGGTTTGAGAGAGAGAGAAGGAAAAAGTGAGCATTGGTCGAGAGACACAGACAGTGAATGAGAGCGAGGGAGCGCCACAATCGAGAAAGCCGGTTAATCAGCAAAATAAAAAATTATTTCTTGATTATTTCACAGCCGTTACATTCAGTACAAATAGAACACACCCAGAAGCCTTGCTCACCCTTTGACGCCTACATGCCACCACACAACAGTGCGGTGATTGGCCACAGTGCCGGATTCTGTTTGAATGTACGTTAAGTTTCAGGAAACAGTGGTTAAATGGGTCAAACAATTGTGTGAAATCAGATGAAAGTCAGTGATCTGTCTCTGTGAGAACTAACACAATAAAAACAGAATAACATTAAAAAAAGCATTTTAAACTGTTGTGGAAACAATGTCTAGAGGACTTCATCACCTGTTTTGAGGGCCTGTAGGTACTGTTGATCCCTGGCACTGTTGAGATTAGCATTATTATGTTCTCAATGGGACTGATATATATTCTTTTGAATTAAGTTTAAAAAAGAAGCTTGTAAAACCGCACTATATGTCTGCTTAAGGAACTTGAGTCTGCTGGAAGAAGCCACAGACGGTGCAAGTAGACGTATCTGACATCACATAGGAAGTAAAACTTAGATTGTGTCACCTGATTTAGTAACAAAAAGAAAAACAAAAGTCCACCAACACCACATGACATTTCAGTTTTGCTTAAGGTCTGAGGCGTTATCATGTTTCTGCTGTGATCTGCTCTTCAGGCATCTGAAGGAGTTCCTATCAGGTTCTTCTCAATGCTGCCTGAGCTGGTGGAGGCCTATTATAGTCCCAACATGGGTCTGGTCACACATCTGCAGTACCCTGTCCAAAGAGAGGAGGATGTAGACGAGGAGCCAGGTCAAACAACTTCACTTCATCAGAATAGATTATGTAAAATAGCCGTCAAAGAATAAAACATTTCTAAACATCCTATTCATCTTTATCCTGCAGAATCCAATAATCTTCCACCACAGCTGCCACCCAGGAACTTCACAGCCAATGATGGGAAAGAGACTCCTGAACAGGCCTCCAAGTCCTTATCGGAGAACTACCTGATGAGACTGCAGCATATGGACCTGTCAACGTATGGTTTGCACTGATGCTGCACAGTGACTTATAACTTTTTTTCTGGTTTTTGAGACAAATGTTTTTATGTATTTTCCACAAGGTTTGCAGGTGTACATCAACAAGTAACCTCTGTTAATAACATAACAGATACTGTAAGTATACTAGGGCATTGATAGGCAGGGAAATAAACAAACACTCTTCCCTATTTCACTTAATAAATTACAGCCATACCATTATGACTAAGACAGTAAGAGATAAGGAAATGCAACAGTTACTTTCTCTCTCAGATATTTTTATTGAAATTTAATTAACATTCATAAAATGTACAACTGTGTGAAACATCTAAAACAATTTTACAGAGAAGGTAGCTATGAAAGGGCACGTAATCTTATCTCAAACATCCACTAGACACATCTACAAGTCCAAAGGATCGTTGTTCCTGGAGAATTGTAGGATATTGCTGGAAGTCAGGGTTTGTATTGCAGGGTAAATAAAAAAAGAGCAGGGTGGATAAATAAATAAATAAATAAATTAATTAATTAATTAATAAAGTGAACTTGACTGAAGATTCTCAAAGTATTTCAGGAAAGGTCCCCACACTTTCTGAAACCTCTTGTTTGAATTACAAACTGAGTAGTGGATCTTTTCGAGGTTTAGAGAGGACCTAACATCTCTTAACCACTGAGCGTGGATGTGGATGGGACAGCATCCCTCCATCTTAGTAGTTTCGCACACATAACCAAAACAGAATGCGAATACTTAGGCACATGTCATCCTCTCCAGTGGTACCAAAATGAGCGACCGATGAACGTGTTGAGCTTGAGTTCAAAATTAAGAATGAGGAACAAGGTTTGTAAAACGTCTCTCTGGGACACGTTCAAAACATGTGGATAATTGAAGCCTCACTTCTCTTATACTGACATCTGGGTAGATATGAGATCATATGACTTTGGACACACGGGCCCTGTGCACCACCTTAAACTATAACATGCAGAAAGATGTTGAACATATGCTTTCTGCACCTGCACTAACTTCCACTATACATGCAAAGTATTTCCTAGCATTGCTTTACAAAGTAAATGAGGAAACAAAATAAAATATTATATTATGATATAGCTGCGTTGAGTGCCTCCCTCTTAGCCTCGAGCATAACCTGGCCTGCCACGTATATCCTAGAGACAGAAAGTCTCATAGATATGTTTAAAGTGTGCAGTGGTCGCCACGTTTTTAGCCGCAGTGCATACTGACAGTCCTCGGCCAGATAATTCATCATGCAATATTTCTCATAATACACTGGCAGTATACAGTGCTTACGATGATGATTGTTAGCATTGATTTGACACATTGTTGTACTTGTTTGCATAATGAGATAACTGCGTGTTTAAAGTGCTCCTGTGTTTGCACATTTCCAGAATACCTGAGGAGCATGAAATGGCTATCCAGGAATACTTCAGGAACTCAATCTGCCAGGACGCTGAACAAGTACAGAATGGCTACCCAAACCTCCCCGGGCTAAAGAAGCTAACAATGACAATCTGCAAGAATCTAAACAGGTACTGTATAGTTACAAGTCAACAGATTTTATATGTATTGGAGCTGATTTAACCATGCTCTAAACTCATATCAGATATCTGCGCTCTAGTTTCCATTTGTTTGGCATTGGCCAAAATGTAATCGTAGAACCCACCCAACGGCTATCGTTGATCAGTTTAGCTTTTTATTAGCATTTATATTCAGATAACTTTTTATAGAGGTTGGCTAAAATGTGTCTTTCTGTGTATCAAGTTGTTAATCGGACTGCTTGTTCCGGATATCTGTTTTCTGGATATCCGCTGGCTACAACGTGAGCCCAGAAACATTGACTTTTTGCCTCTCAGAGGCTAAATCATTGTCAGATAATAGCTGATGTGTTTCTGAGATTAACCATGCTCTGACCTTTTTTGTGAAACAGTGAAATTTCCCGCGTCTTGCCGGCTCTGGAGGTCTTCCACAGAGCACTGGACCAACAGCTCTCCCCAGGGATTGGACCATTTTCAAAACAAGTGGGTGGCACTCTTGATCCTTTGCAGCATTAACAACTCACACTGAAAAGTCCTTATCATAATGTTTTATTTCCTTTATTTTCAGATGTCTGCTGATTCGGGTCGATCTGTATCCTTTAGGCTTGAGCAGCTCACAAAACTGCTGTACTCAATAGAAGATAAGGTAAAGCACTGTGACTCATTTTACTGACTGACTGTGAATAATCTTTATTGACATACCAACAAGTAATGTGTCTGTTTCTTTTTTTCAGGCTAAAAGTTCTGTGTGTGAGTCTGTTGGATATGATGGAGGAGGTCACAGGAAATCGCTCATACCGCTTGTCACGTTTGAGGTGCTTCTCTAAATTAGTTACTGTTATCACAATGCAGGAAAATGTAATAACATAAAATGTCTGGAGGTTTGTGGTTTATTTGATCAGATTCCTCTTTCACTTGCAGGTCAAGCAAGAATCTCTGGGTATTTCCACAAAGATGTTCCTGAAAGTGGATGTTGAAAGTGGAAAGCTCTACTTCAAGAAGTCGAAAGATGGGCCTGAAGACAAATACTTTGTACACAACAAAAGTAAGAAATCATGTCGCTTTCTAACCTCATTCCTTTGTATTTTTAGCCATGCTAGTCATGTGGCCCTAAAGATGGTCAGTTGGTTGGTCCACTACTTTGGTCCAGACTGAAATATCTCAACAATTATTGTTGAAATCTGTAATGGCACCCACCTGCCAATAAAAGCGGCCACACTGTTAATTATGCATAACTTTAAGCCTTAATATAATTTGAACAGGTGAGTTAAATAAAAATTCACCCTCAGTACAGTTGTCATTAACGGGGAAATTAGCTATAGAGACCAAAACTGTTTTTTGTACCGGGCTGTGAACATGTTTATTTCTGCTGAGAAGTTGGACATTTTAACATGGGGACTTATGGAGACTGACTCATTCTGTAGCCAGCCTCAAGTAGGCGTTTGAAGAACTGTAGTTTTTGGCACTTTCGCATTGGCTTCACTTCACAGCCACGGGAGGTTGTCAGTTGGTGATACCCAGTAACTCTGGTGATACATCTAACACCATCATCAGGCCAAACTCTCTGTACTTTGTGTTTTGTACACAACTTTAGCCTGCTAACATGCTAAGCCAAGAGAGTGTAAGTTAATTATGAGAACATTAGCATTAACAACGTGCCTAACATCCTTCACAGAGGTGCTAGTATGGCTGTAGACTCTTAGTGTTGTTTAACACCTGCTGTAAACCATCAACAGTGCACATTTTAAAAAGAGTACTGTGATTATTTTTCAGTTCTGCAGTTGGTGAAATCCCAGAAAATGCACGGCAAACTCGTCATCGTGGTGGAGACGGAAAAAGAGAAGATTCTGCGTAAAGAGTTCACGTTTGATAACACAAAGGTAACGTTTGACAATTGACCTTTACTATGTCCCGTCCCTTTTCATGAGAAATGCTGTGTGGAGGAAATAGATTAAACATATGCAAAGATAAAATGTATGGGAGTGTACAATGTTTAAATGTGTTTGTTATCTCTTACCAGAAAAGGGAAGGGTTTTGCCAGCTACTTCAACAAATGAAGAACAAACACTCTGAAAAGCCTGAGCCAGACATGATCACAGTGTTTGTTGGCACCTGGAACATGGGTAACACACGTTAACATCTTACATGTTTGAATTAATTTGAATTACTGATTGATGAAAATGATTTCTTCTCCACAAATCATGCATCAGGAAATGCCGGCCCTCCCCACAACATCAACTCCTGGTTTCAGTGTAAGGGCCAAGGGAAGACACGAGACGACAGCGCGGATCACATCCCGCATGATTTTTACGTCATTGGGACTCAGGAGGATCCTTTGGGTGAGAGGGAGTGGGCCGACACGGTGAAGAGTGTCCTGAGGAAGATCACAAACATCAGCTTTAAACAAGTGAGTGACCGACAAATGAACAGTTAGACTGAATGCTGGAGCAGAAATACATCATATTGTCTTCCAACATCCAGGTGGCGATACACACTCTGTGGAACATTCGGATTGTGGTCCTCGCCAAGCCCGAGCACGAAAACAGGATCTCCCACATTTTTTCAGACAGCGTGAAGACGGGGATTGCCAACACTCTGGGTAAGCAGTTCCACTTCTGCACAAACCATATAATGACCTGCCATTGAACAATTACTCATCAGTGCTCACTGTGGTGTTTGTTTTGTAGGAAATAAAGGAGCAGTGGGAGTGTCCTTCATGTTCAACGGTACATCTTTTGGCTTTGTCAACAGTCACCTGACCTCTGGAAGTGAGAAGAAGCTCAGGTGAACAACGTATTACACTTTTAACAAGGCCAAGTTTACATGAGTAAAATTATATATATACTGTACATTTTAATTTACTGTTTTAAACTGCTAAAAATAGATCTCCTAGATAGAGCTCTTTGTGGTAGGATTGAATACAAAATTGTTTACCAGTAACATTAAATGGGATTTTAAGTGGTGTTTGTTTGTGCAATAATAATACTATACATCTTTGCTACTACTCACTACTATGGAAAAGCACAACCACTTTCATAATTATGTATTATTTTATATTGTTTTATTTTATTATTTTTTGATTCTCCCCTCAGCTCTAAAACCACACCTAGGTGCTTTGATATGACATACATGGGATTCATTGTTTATAATATAATGGGGATTATAACTGCAGTTGAAAAAATAAATAAATAAAAATACATAATTATATAAGAATATGTTATCAATTTCTGAAATTATTTTTTGCTTTATTTGTAGACGCAATCAAAACTACATGAGCATCGTGCGATTTCTGAACCTTGGAGAAAAAAAGCTCAATCCGTTCGACATCACCCATCAGTTCACCCACCTCTTCTGGCTTGGTGATCTGAACTACCGTGTTGAATTTCCATCTACAGTAAGTTGTAAAAAAAAAAAAAAAAAAAATGCAGCCTGCTAGTATCGAAATTTAAAAATATATTCCACAAAAATAAATGGAATATATCCTGCACCAAAACCTTTTTTTATATATATATATACATTATATGTCTTGTCAGTGCTGTGGTGCATGAAAGAGCAGGCTGGTTGTCAGGTGTCTGAGCTCTCAGCTGCAGGAAAAGTCACTACTTTGCACTGTTTCCCTTCACAGGAAGCTGAGAACATTGTGACAAAGATCAAACAGCAGCAGTACCACGAACTCCTCAATAAAGACCAGCTCAGCATGGAGAGGAATGATGGAAAGGTCTTCTTACATTTTGGTGAGCACACGGAGGACATTGATCAATACAGACATATAGCAAAATGTGTTCTTTAGTTTGTGCTTTATGTGATTTTTTTATAGCAACTCTGATCTCCTCATCGTCTACTGCGTTCATTAATTGCATGCATAAAAAGTCTTCTTAATCTTCTTAATCATCTTCTTAATTTCGTTTTGACTGTAGATGAAGAGGAAATCACGTTTGCCCCAACATATCGCTTTGAAAGAGACACGCGAGAGAAGTATGCCTACACAAAGGCCAAAGCCACCGGGGTAAGCTTATGTTTAGTCAGATGTCTTTGGCTCACATCACTCACTACAGTGCAGAAACCATGAGAAGCAGCATTTAACACAAGTGTCAGTTGAAATAGTCCACGTGAAGACTAGTCATAGTAACTTAATGATGCAACTCACTTACAGGAACCTAAATGGACTCATGCATTTAGATCAGCAAGAATATTTGATCATGTTTCTACCAGAAGTTACTCCCAGCTATTTTTTAATGCTTAAACTGCTCTTAAGCTCTGTCTGTGAATGCTGTTATATTCAGTATTTATGTCTGTATGATGACTCTACAGACCAAATACAATCTGCCCTCATGGTGTGATCGTGTCCTCCGGAAGTCATACCCTCTGATTCACGTTGTCTGCCAAGCATATGGTGAGTAATTCCCCTTCAACATGTTTTGTGATTTCCTCAGAAGAGTTCTAGAAACAGAAACTAAAGAGCTGCTGAGTGTGCAGAAATTAGACTACTACTATACTCATAAGTCAGCCAGGCTAATACATTAGACACCATCACAGAGTTTTTTTTTTTAGAAGACTTCCAAGAAAAGGTTCTTACCAACATTTATTGTGTTTTTAAAGGGACATTTCACCAATTTTACAGATGAGGTTCAGGTTACTTGTCATGAGGAGCAAAACCTGACCTGTGAGAGCATTTGTATAATGTTTTCTGTAGCACTATAGAGAGGTTTCTGGCTTCTGCCAAAAAAACGCAGTGACCTATGACAGAAAAGTCGAGCTGGATCCAAATTTTGGTAAAACATAGCCTGACACACTTCAATCTCTCTGAAACTGAGACTCATGATTCATGGACTAAACTCTGATACTCTACCTGTTGTGTCCTGGCTTTGTTTATTTCATGTACCCAGCTTCTAAATCTACGCTGCAAAATAATGACACAAAGAAGTTTAATTTGGTTTGTGTACGATACTTCGAGAGGGAGAGAGAGAGAGAGAGAGAGAGAGAGAGAGAGAGAGAGAGAGAGAGAGAGCAGTGGCTGGGAGACATAGACAGTGAATGAGAGTGAGGGAGCACCAGCATCGATGAAGCCGGCTAATCAGCAAAATAAAAAGCTGTTTCTTGATTGTTTCACAGCGGTTACATTCAGCACAAATAGACACACCCCCCAGCAGCCCCCACTCACCCTTACCGCACAACCCTGTGGCGATTCACCACTTCTGTCTGAATGTACCCTAACCCTGAAGATGTCATTGTTGGTCTAACAAAAGGACCCATACTGGGGACTAAAAGTTAAAATATCCACATAATGGGAAAGTATAATGCAAAAATGGCTGCAGTGCCACTTTGATTTTGCGTGACAGACTCATTTAGCCAAACTTTACAACTTGCAGGGTGCACCAATGACATCATGACAAGTGACCACTCACCGGTATTCGCCTCATTTGAAGTCGGAGTAGCCTCACAGTTTGTCTCCAAACAAGGTATGATCACCACCGCAAGACTCACTGCTCACTACTTTATCCAAAATCAGAGTCTGATAATGTATGTCTTTATTTTCCAGATCCAAACAGTGCACCTCAGGGTGGTATACAGATGATGAACTGTGTGGCCACCTTGATGACAAAATCAAAGACCAAGTTCTTCATCGAATACCATTCCAGCTGCTTGGAAAGTATGTTTCGTCTGTATAGACTGACTGCATCACATTGGATTCTGCTTTAAAATGAGCTGAGGTGATCAAATATTGCACTAAATGTCTACAGAAACAGTCAAGACTCCGGAGGGGGAGAACACAGAGCACTCAGATGGGTCAATAAAAGTTCGATTTGGCAGCCAAGTTGAGGTAAAATCTGGAAGGAGCTTTCTTTTCGGACGATGACTTGTCGTGGCAACCAATAACCATCCGTTGTCTTTTCTATCCTTTCAAGCTCACCCCGATCATCTCCGACCCAGAGTACCTTTTGGACCAGCACATCCTCATCTGTGTGAAGTCGACCGACAGCGACGAGTCATACGGTAATTAACCTTCATAGCATTTTATAATGCAGATGCACTGACTCGAGCAGCACTCATGGTTTGCTGGTGGTCTTATTCCCCAAAGGTGAGGGCTGTGTTGCACTGCGAGCTGCCCAGTTCTGCGACACAGAGTTTCAGATCACGTTGACTCACGACGGAGAGAAGGCGGGCACATTGTCAGGCGCCATCCAGTTGCACACCTCTGAGGGCAAACCCACCGAGAAGTTATATGGTGAGTCTGGAGATTAGCTCAGGACTTACTTATTAAATTATTTCTTCAGTTTTTGGAGCACCAATTCTTATTTCTCTATGCTTTCAGATTTCATCAAAGTCGAAAAGGATGACACTGTCACCTCAAAAGGCAAAGGCGGTGACTTCAACAAGTATGAAGTATTTTTACACCTGTGGTTACTTTGAAATATCTCAAACGTGACTTCTCGGTGTGATAGCTTCTGTCTTCTTGTCGACAGGTTTTCCATCACTCAAGCACATGATATTTCTAACCCCAGTTACATGTCCTACCAAAAGGGCAACGTGATAGATAAAGGTTGGAGTTACAGCATGCCACCAAAAAATCTTCCAACTGCCGGGCAAGGAAGTAAAGAGTGTAAGAAGGGTGGTTATGATGTTGGTACACGGAGTCCCACGGGGAAATGTTTAAATCCAATGTAAGTGTTTCTGGTGCGACATTAATAGCTGATGTGATTCAGTAGAAACAGAAACTTTACTGACTGATGCCTTGTTTCCTAGGGGTGAGGGTGAAAAGGTATCGGAGATGTTTGATAATCCATTATACGGTTCAATGGGAAAATCTCATGGGCGGGGCAAAGACCAAGACCATCAGCAGTGGGACCATCTAACACCTCCAGATGCCGGCTTTACCACCCCCAAAGCAGCAGACGGAGACAATGATCGCCCCCCGGTGCCCACCCCACGCAACCGCTCCTTCACGTGCTCTGAGACCAAAACTCAGCATCCAACCTCCCTCACCTCGCTTCCCACATCGCAAAAGAAGCCAGTGGTGCCCTCACGCTCGGAAGGGGCAGGAGCACACAGTCGGCCTCCTTTACCTTCCAAGATGCGGCAGGGCATGCCTGACCCGCAGACCCCGAAACCCAGAGACTACAGAGACAGCTCCGAGCTCCCCATCAAACACAGACCGCCAGCAAGACCTGGCCAGCCACAGCCTCACAAAGACAGTAAGTAAATCTCTTCTAACCTCTCTGATGGTGAGATTAAATTCCCCAACAAATGATATGATGATGCAAACTCTTTCTCTTTCTTTAGCGTATCCTGAAGGTCCCAAGATGGGCCGTTCTGTGAAGTGAGACCAAGCTGCAGCGATGGTCAGCGCTGACTGTACAGCTTCCTGCAGCTCTGCATTTTTGAGAAATGTAAAATAAACTAAGAAAAGGCTTCAGCCAGGCACTCCCCACCCCAAATGTATCACATGAGAGTGACTCTTCTTTTGTAATGAACGAATAGATCCACATTTTTGGGAAATGCTTGCTGAGAGTTAGATGAGACGACCAATACTACTCTCATGTTTGTATGCTAAATATGATACTACAGCCTTAGCTTAGCTTAGCATTAATACTGGAAAACAGGGGGCCTGGCTCTGTCTAAAAGAAACAGTGTACATTCAGACAGGATCCGGTAAATCGCTACAGGGGTTGTCTGGTAATGTGTGAGGGTTAGGGTGGTCTGAACGTAACTGCTGTTCACTAATTAACTAGCTTTATTGATGCCGGCGCTCCCTCACTCTTATTCACTGTCTATGTCGCTCAACAACTGCTCTCTCTCTCTCAAACCAACGACCACAAACCAAATTAAACTTCTCCGTGTCACTAATTTTCAGTGTAAATTGCGAGACCGACACAGATTTAGAAGTTGGGTACATGAAATAAACAAAGTCAGAACACAACAGGTAGAGTATCAGAGTTTAGTCCATGAATCCACCTGGATAGTCTCAGTTTCAGAGACATTTCAGGCTGACTGTGGAGCAGTTTGACCAGTCTGAGCATCTGATTGGCGGCCGCAGCGTGACGTTGGATTGCATTTTTCCAAAAGTTGGATCCGACTCAACTCAGTGTTTTGGCTGTAGCGCCTGATCCTGTCTGAATGTGGCCTTAAGCTCATGAATTAACATGATATTCACCTTTGGACTGAGCCAGGCTAGCTTCTTCCCTGTGTTTTTAGTCTTAATGCTAAGCTAAGCTAACTGTTTCCTGCTGTAGTTTCATAAATCATCCAGTTCTTGGCAAGAAAGCCAAACAAAACAGATTTTCCCGAACATTTCCTTTACAGTCATATAAACATTGGACACAAGTTAACTTAATTTCTGCTTAGCTCACAGGTTTGAAATTAAACTCTGCTATAATAATAATTCTGTTACATTTCATGTAGAGTTTTACACTATACAGTAGCTAATGAATGTTTACCGCACAGTATTATCTTGCACAGACGTTGACATATTTGCCTTGTAGATGTACAATAAATGCTCAAATAAATTCAAATATTAGCGTGATTAGAGTTTGTTATTTTAGGTTTTTCTCTCAACCTTGTGTCAGAATCATTGCCTGTGAAACTGTAAATAAATCTGCAGTAGAGACCAGTCTAGTACTGCAACACTCCAATCATTTGCTTTTATCTGATGTTCAGTGAGAATCATGTTATCAATGCTTGTTAAAGCAACATTATGTATGCATATTATGTCACGAAGCTCTTGCTAACGACCAAAAGTCAGTCCCAGATATACTTTATAGAAATATTACTTTAATCTGTCTTGGTCACACTCTTTTTGTTTTCTTCCCCTGTCGTCCTCTTTGGTGACTTCGCCACTGCCGATAGTTATGTAGTTAGTCATAGTTAGACATAGTTAAGTCATTGCCTCATTTTAAGAGGTCACAACCAAGCGGCCTTCCACTTCAGTCCACCTCTGTGGCTGTGAAGTGAAGCCAGCAAAGGAAGAGCCAAAAACTGCAGTTCCTCAAACGTCCACTTGAGGCTGGCTACAGAACGAGTCAATCTCCATAAGCCCCCATGTTCAAATGTCCAACTTCACAGCAGAAATAAACATGTTTACAGCCTGGTACAAAAAACAGTTTTGATCTGTACAGCTAATTTCCACCACTCACTTGTTCAAATTATATTAAAGCTTAAAGTTATGCAGAATTAACATAGTTTGCCTGGTTTGATTGACAGGTTGGTTGTGTTACAGTTGGCTTTTTGAGCACCCAGGTGTCACTGAGCCCACCTCAGGTCCGACAATGATCCACGTCTTTTTAGTTTTAGAACAGCCCGAGGCAGAAGAAGCAGTACATCCAACATGGTGGCCAGAGGCACAGATTCTGAGTTTCATAACAGCTCTTCTGAAACTTGGGGGTGACGTCACGCAAAACACTGTTCATTCTTTATACTGTCATTGGTCACAACCCAAAAAGGTTGGGAATCACATTTTTAAATCTAAAAGGGTGTAAAGCAGGGGTCTTCAACCAGGGGTCCGTGACCCGTAGGGTCAGAGGCACTGCAGGGGGCCCGCCAATTTTTGTCATAATAATTGACAATTTTCACCAAAATAATGGTGAATGTGAGGCTGCAGATAATTGAGAAACTACAAACAGCGGAGGCATGCTTGGATGAATCAGCGGACGTGTCCAAAGACTCACAGCTCTTGGCATTTAATAACCAATAATAATTATGCATGAACTTTCTATCAGTCATAAACACATACAGGCTAATAACCCACTATATGAGTTATTAGCATGTTATTATTATTATATACTGCTACTATTATTATATACTGTTATTAACAATAACATTACCATCATCTTGCCACTGCACCTTATCTACCTATTTATCTTGTGTTTTTTAAGTGTCCTTGTCCCATTCAGTGTTTTTATTTTTTATTTTTTCTACCTCAGTATTTTATTCTATTGTATTTTTATTGTATTTAAATATACCGGACTGCTATGACGACCTAGACCTAATTTCTCTTCGGGGATTAATAAAGTCTATCTATCTATCTATCTATCTATCTATCTATCTATCTATCTATCTATCTGAAATAAAAGTTGAATGAAGTTAAAATAAAAGTTACTTTAGGCCAGGCTTAAAATGTGACACATTTTAAAATATGAATTAGATGTGTGGGTCCGTGTTCTGTTTGTCTCTTGTCCAAGGGGTCCTTGGGCTGAAAAAGGTTGAAGACCCCTGGTGTGAAGGACTTTTGGACTTCGACAGTTGCTGATGTTGTGTCTCAAGGCCTGGCCATTTTTCAATCTGCCAAGAAACTTGCTGACATGCACTGCAGATAAACACATGGAGAGTCATTGGTCGAACTCTATGAGACATTAAACCACACGTTTGACCTCATGATCACACAGTTCACCTGTCAGGTGCTAAAGCTCAACGTGTTGTCACGTCAATGTGGCTCCCCCACGCGGAGCTGCTCAGTAATTGCACCCTCCGGTCACGTGGCAGCAATATCACGCCTCCTCCTGATACGTCATCAACAGCGGCAGACCAGACGCGCTAGCTAGCAGCAGATAGCAACAACAGCGATAATGGTGAGAAATCAACGTGAATGTTTGAATTTATCCTGCAAGTTTTAAACCAGAAGTCTTACCTGAAGTTTCAGTGAGTGGCTGACGTACTCACAGCTCACCGCGCCGCTGTGTTCGCGTTAGTTTGCCAGCTGTAAGCAGCACGTATCGTGCTCGACAGTTAGCATGTTGCTAACGTTAACTTAACGTTTTCATGTCGTTTGTTTTGTTTTCAGCTTTTCTACTCGTTTTTCAAGTCGCTGGTGGGGAAGGATGTGGTGGTGGAGCTCAAAAACGACCTGAGGTCAGTTTTTGTTAGATTTTTTTAAGCCTCCGTTATTTAACGTTAGTGTAGCTGTGTGCTGATTGGAGCAGTGAATGATGGAGGCTCAACATGCATGCAGCTTTAGCTTTGAATTAAATATATAAAACAACAAAGTGATCATCAGTTAAATACAATATAACAGAGGCTCAAAATTACAATAGGATTGCATGAACTCCTCTCTGTGCAGACTCTAGATAGACAGATGTAATTATAGATAGATAGTCTAACTTTTTGATCCATGAAGGGAAATTCAAGGCACACACTATATACAGGCATGAGGTAAAAAATTGGTGACAATATAAATAGAATAAACTCTTAAGGAGGAAGAACATATGGTTCTACCTGTAAAAAAAAAAATATATACATATGGACTCTTGTGCAATAACTTGTGCAAGTGTGAAAAACCTAAATGGGGAGAGTGCAATTATGCATGCATTGTTATGTCCATCAGATCAACTGTTACAGAAAGAGTTCATGTAGTGGATGAGAGTTATTGTGCGTGATACTGAGAAGCTTGTTTACTGAGAAGTTACATGTGTTACAACACAAAACAGACATCCGCTATATACAAAGGCATGAGGTAGATACGAAGTGACTACAAATAGAATTTAAAAAGTCTAAGAGAAGGAGGAACTCACAGCTCTATCCGTGTAAAATATATACTGTAACGACAGGGTTGCTGTTATCTTAATATATATTTGTGGATTCATAGAATAGAACGGTAAATTAGTAAAAAACTGAACACTCAGGTCAAACATTTACTGTCACAAAAGGTAAATGAGCACACACGTATGTACACTCGTGTCAGAAGTCAAGGCCTGACAACACACTGGTTAAGAGTTTGAAATTATTGCAGTTGATTGGATTTGGATTGAGATTATTGATTTAGTTTAGTGTTTAATAAACAGTCTGATCGAAGCCACCTGGAAGAAGTTTTTCTCTTCCATTAGTGTCCTGGCCACTCGGGCGACTGACATATATAAAAGGAATATATACATAAATTCTGTACAGTAACTTTGTGCAGAAAAAAAGTGCATTGTTATTCAGAGAATTAGTCAGTGCAAATTAACTATTACATGTCCATATTTAAAAAATCAACTCTCACAGAGTGAGTCTCCTCTCCCTGCACAGAGGGAAATCATGATAAAGTGTAATAGCAGTGGGCTGAAATGACTTCCTGTAGCGGTCCTTTTTACAGTAGAGTTGCAAGAGTCTGCTCTGCTGCTTCATCAGGAGGTCATGTAGGAGATGTGAACTATTGTCCATGATGCTGAGACGTTTATGGAGCGTCTTTCTCTCTACATCCAGCTCCAGAGCAGTCCCCAGCACAGAGCCAACCTTCTATAATAATAATAATAATAATAATAACTGGACATAATAAGCTTCATTTATTAAATTATTGTTTTGTGTTATTTTGTCCACCAGCTGTATGTTGAGACCAGTGGTTCATTCACTTCACTTTACATATTTCATGTAAGGATAAGTCCGTAAATGCCAATAATGATTTTAATCCTAACATCTCTCTCTCTCTTTCAGCATCTGTGGAACACTTCATTCTGTTGACCAGGTTGGAAATGATGATTTATTCTCCTTATTTTTCAAACAAAGCCATTCGGCTTTTACGTTTTCTGTCTTGACTGCACAGTTATGATTTCTAATGTAATTCTGACGTCACATTTCTCTGCTTGTGTGTTTCAGTACCTGAACATTAAGCTCACAGACATCAGTGTCACTGATCCAGAGAAATATCCACACATGGTAGGTTTAACGGTCTTACAGTGTTTTCATAAGTTTTTGCTTGTAGCATGAAATGTGGAAAGATTTCCCCACCTGTATCCATTATGAGCTATAGATTCTCTACAGAATCGCTTAGAGCTAAATATCCAGCATCTCTGAGACTTTAAATAATGATCTTCACACCCACCATTGTCTTGTTTTTAATTTCCTCCAGCTGTCTGTGAAAAACTGTTTCATCCGTGGATCTGTGGTCCGGTATGTTCAGCTACCAGCAGACGAAGTGGACACGCAGCTCCTGCAAGACGCTGCACGGAAAGAAGCGATGCAGCAGAAGCAGTGATTGGCCTGCGGGATGGCGGGGGTGGTTTAGTCCGGGGTGGGATTTTTGTAATAATGCGTAGTTTTGAGTTCTGAGTTGTTGATGATTTTCCTGTACTTTGACAGAGAATTTAATTGCATTCCTGACATTGGTGATTGATAATTTGCAAAGTAAGTAATTACTGGAAATGGTCTTCACCTCTCAGGCCGCGTCGAAGGCTTCATTTGATATACTGTCTTTTTGTTTTGTTCAAAGGAAATGCAACTAAATACAATTATGAGCCCAGTAGAGGTAAAGATCTGTTGTAGTGTTTCTGTTGCATAATACAAGCACTGTTGCTTATCTTTAAAAAAAAAGACTTTTGGATTTTTTTTATGCCACTTCAAAATAAAATATTTTATTTATATTTTGATCATGTTATTGTCATTTATAGGGATTTTTTTTCTCCTTTTTAACAAACAGAACAGACCAGACAGTGATAAAATCGCACAATAAAGAGACAGCAGGGGAACACATCCCCAATCAGAGCCAGCATCAACATTTTGTACTACTACAAAAGAAGAGGGGAGGCCATGGTGCACATCAAAGACAGTCCAAGTCCATTGGAAACAGCATCTAGGTGCTATATTTCTGTACAGTACAGCATCGCTAACACTGAAGCAGATATATGTTGTAGTCCGTGTAACCTCACAGCAAGTATTTATGAATTCTTCTGTAGTTTTATGTTGAAGTATTTCATCTGTTTTCACTGAGATCTTAATTTTGGTATTTAAAATTATCAGAAGAACTGAATGAGCTTTATTTCAATAAGCTGTGGTCATGGAAAAAAAGATGTTATATATATTATATATAGATGTAAACGACAGCATTTATAGGGCATAAAACTCAAACTCCCACGTCCTCATCCAAATCAGAACACTGAGATTACAAGGCTGACTAAAAAGATGCACCGTTTTAACAAGTTTACATGTTTACAGGTTTATCCGTGTAAGTCAGTCCAGCATAAACACACTTCATTATTGTTGCAATTAATGATTTAATCTTAACTGCTGTAACTGCCATTTACTGTTATCCTTTAATGGCTCCCACATACCACCACATGAGCAGCGCCCCCCAGTGCACTCGCTTTGCTCCTGTCTCCAGCTTCAGGGACAAATAAAGTATTATGAATGCACAGACGCTACCAGTGATACTAAACCAAAACAACTCTGACATAAATTCTGCTTTTAAGAAGCTTATAATGTTTCAGTTTTTTGTTGACACTGTCAGAGAGGTCATAATTGAACTTCTATGTTTATTATAATGTTAGAAACACTCTAATGCACTCTTTACAACCACAGCACTCACTAAGACCTCACTAGTAAACATGGAGTAGAATTAATACCTCTCTGACTGTGTCAACAAAAACTGAAACATTATAGGCTTCTTGAATTTATGGCAGAGTTGTTGTTTTGGATCACATTGGATCGTACAAGTGTACCTAATGAAGTGGCTGGTCGGTGTATGTTGCAGAACATATTTTTTTTAATTGCTATTTACAATTAAAGTACATAAAATGTTAATTTTTTTCCCACTTATGTGGATTAAATAAAATCATTTCATATCAAAATTATGATCCACCAGTCCTGCTGTTCAAACAGGATTTACATTTCTACAACTATGTTTATTCTCGTTATATATTGTGCTATATTTGATCTACAAGTTAAATCCGCTGTCACCTCACAGCAAGAAGGTCAGTAAACCTGGTTTGAACCTCAGCTGGGGCCTTTCTGTTCTCCTCGTGTCTGCATGGGTTCTCTCCAGGTACTCCGGCTTCCTCCCAAAGTCCAAAGACATGCACCTAATAGGTTAATTGGTGACTCTAAATTGCCCGTAGGTGTTTATGTGAGTGTGAATGGCTGTTTGTCTCCTGTGATGAACTGGCGACTTGTCCAGGGTGTACCCCACCTCTCACACTAAGTCAGCTGGGAGAGGCTACAGCGCCCCCACCCATTCCCACGCAACCCTAATGAGGATAAGCGGTTACAGAAAATGGATGGAAGTTACTCTCCTTTTTCATGCAGCCGTCCTAACAGTATTAATGGAAAAATGTTAAACCTGTGTGCCTGTATATGCATCGTCACTTCTCCCTTCAGTATGACAAACTCAGTCTGGTGTTAATACATAGAAATCCAATACGTTTATTTTACATTCATACATCTAAACATTGTACAATAATTTTAATGCAGTTAAAAAAAAAAAAAAAAGCCCAATCCAAAAACAAGTCCTGAAGATTTACAATGATGTATTTGCATGTTTTAGGGTTGGTGACAAGCATTTAAAAATATATACACACTCTCACACACACACACACACACACACACACATACAGGGATCTAGGACAAGTGGCGTCCTTGAGTTGTACCTTAATACAGCTGGGCTGAATGAAGAAGAATTCAGTCACCATAGAGAAAGGCACATTGAATACACAGTGTATGTACAAACAAACAAAAAAAACTTTAACACGTACACAACTTTACTGTAGGAGCTAGAACATTGACCGAAAACTGTAAACCTTCACTTATGGAAAACAAATTAAACAAAAATTCACATCTATACAAATACGTTTGAAGCAAAATATTTTCTTGGTCATAACAAAGCAGTACCTTGAAATGCATTTGAACACTTAGATTGGCTCTGCCAGCAGAGAGCAATCCCACAGATATAATTACACAATATGTCACAATATTTATGCAGTTGCCCACTTCATGTGCGCTGACAACTGGTAAGAGAGTACCTCATGCATATCCTCATCAGACAGCAGCAGTCATCTGATATGTTTTACACTAAAAACCAATTACAATGTCGTTTTCCCCCCCTCTTCACATGAATATGGCAACTTGACATGGTGCAACATGTACGTACATCTACATAAAAATGTATAGACAACTCTATACAGCCGCAAATCTCGTATTTATCTCTTAAAATATATGTACCACCCGTCGATCAAAATTTTCAATACTTTCAGAAAAGTAAGTTCTCTGATATAAAATACTGTATTTTCAAAAAACAGATTGTTTACATTCCATCCTTCTCAACAAAATAAAGCTTTATATACGTACCTTCAAAGCTTAGAAACACTTCCAACATACATATATATATTTATATCTATATATAAACAATAAAGTGACTAAGATGCCGTATGTGGCTCTACGTTCACATGTAGTGGAAACCCGTTTAGAATGGCGTACACAGCCAATTTGTTTGTCTAATGAACACAGTGTGGCACTACAATTTTGGATGATTGTACAAGTTGGGTCGTTTTTTTTTTTTTTTTTTTTTAAATGCCAAGGTCAAGATTGCCTCCTCTAAAACTGTTCCCTTCTTCCAGTTCAGCACGCCTTTGTCAAGTCAGTAGGCATGTCTGCCGTCGACATACGGTATTGGATCTTCGTGTTAGTGATGGCGCCGTGCTTCTGTCGAAGATGTAACCGTAGCTGACTCTTGTGGCGGAAGTGCAAGTTGCATTTCTCACACTGGAAAGGAAAGACATTATTTTAGGGCATGTCTTGTAATAGCTTAAATTTCTAAAGAAAGTTACGTAGTTGTATGATTTTCTAACTTTTAAAGACGATGAAATACAGTATGTCAACCTACATGGTAGGGCTTTTCTCCCGTGTGGATACGAAGGTGGCTCTTCAACGTCTGCAGGTGACGGAAGCGTGTTCCACAGATCTCACATGGATATGGCTTCTCACCCGTGTGGATCAACACGTGGGCACGGAGATGAGCAACCTGAAACGAGAACAAAAATAAACAAAACAAATATAATCAGCTTTGAATCTACCTGAAGTGAAAGGAGCAGTCGAACAAATGCAAACTATTATTTGGGAATGACGTACTGGTATCCATTGTGTAAAAGCCCAAACACTCTTAAGAATGTTCTTCACTACAATTATGGGTACTTCTGTAAAACTGAAAATAACTGTACCCACCCATAGTTAGTTGAGTATTAGTGCTATTAGCCTGTACACAATAGAGGGAAAATGCTTAATGGAAGTAGGAGTGACACATTTTTATGTAAGGGTGTTATTACCTGTACAAAACGAGCTCCGCACGTCTCGCATTTGTATGGCTTCTCTCCTGAGTGGATGCGAGTGTGAGTCTTGAGGTTAGCTGGTCTGTTAAACTGAGCACCACAGATATTACAGCGATACGGCTTCTCTCCTGACAAAGGAAATCGGACATAAAAAAAATGTTAGAATTCAGCAGGAGAGGTGCGTAAACTCGACAGACAATAAATGAATCTCTAAGATGTACCTGTGTGGACAGTCTTGTGGCTGGCAAGGTTGCCCTTGTAGCGGAAAGCAGCATGGCAGCGGTCACACTTGTATGGCTTGTCGCTGTGAACTTGAAGCATGTGTTGTTTCAGCGCTTCGTCTTCAGCAAACTTGGAGTCACATTCGTTACAGAAGAATGTACCGTTTTCTGTTCAGGAGGAATCAGAGTAAAAGTTAATCTCAAGTCTTAAATAAACATTTTTTGACCCACGTTTAGCGTCTGTCATAAACTCACCACAACTGGAGTCTGAGTATTCAGAGTGCAGCTCTGCCATGTCCTCTGTTAGACGGGACCTGGAGGTCTTGGGACAGACTTCTGAGTGCTGTGTGGACGGAGTACCGCACGATGAGCAATTCAGGCGGCTCAAGTAGTGTGGAGGGTGGCTGTCACCGTTCTTCAGTGACCCCTCAAGTGCACTATAGACAAAAGACAAATACTTAAAAGTCAGACGTAAACAAATGCAGCAAATCAGACTTAAGAGAACAAAGTTTATAAAATGATCCTGGTGAATGTCAAAAACAAGAGCAGCTCATATGATAACTTCCTTACTCCCCAAATCCTCCAAGCACAACATCCAAACTGGTTCACGAGACAAACTAACATGTTCTTGTCTTTTCTTAAGCAAACTATGCAGCTACGCGTTTGATTGAACCTCACCTGTTAATGATGTTGTTGAGACGACTGGCCTGGGGCACAGGTAGGTCCTCACTGTGATCGCTGCTCTTGCTTGTGGTTTGTGGGTCGAGGTTCTCCGAGTCACTCGGGTGGAGGTAGGGCTGCAGGCCGTGGCGCTGAGGTGAACGGAGCCCGGGATCCCGCAACCCCACCTCGTCTTCTTTAGCGCTCTGATTCAACACGATGAACTTGTACTTCTTCCAGTTGCGAGCTTTGGGGTCCTGCGTGCCTTGCTGGGCTTGCACTCCGGCGGCTTGGGAGAGACCGGCGTTCTTGCTACTGCTGGACTCTGTTGGGGAGTTGGGCTGGCAGTCTGATTTAAGGGGGCTCTGTGGGCTGCTCATGAGGCTCTTGCGTCCAGCGGAGGAGATTCCAAGGGGGTAGTGCTGATGGATCAGGTCTTCCTCTGCCTGAGGACCGTGATCTTTGCCAGTGTCTTTCTGGTGCTCCAGGGTCAACACAGGGAACGCTCGCTTCCTTGTGCCAAGCGCGATAGACTGACTGACCCCATCGTGGCTCTCCTTCCTCATCTCGTCCACCTCCCTGGAAGCGTAGGTGGTGGAGTGAATAATGCTGGAGGAGCTAGTGCCCACTGCCCTGCTGTATTCTGCCCTGATGAGGTTGGCGCTGTCGTGCGGGGAACAATGCTTGTGGTGGATACCACTCTTAGAGAGATCAGCAAAAGCGTTTTTGGCATCAGTCAGCTTGCAGAGAGGGAAGGGGAATCCTGGCATGGGAAACTGCCCGTAGAGATGGTAGTTGCTAGGGGTGCTGACCCCGTTGAACATGTTTGAACCGTATGGCCTGCCATCCCTGAATGGAGCTACACGGCTGTGCAAACTGTCGACAACATCATGGGGCCGGTAAGCGTGGACATCCTGAGGTAAAACCAAGGGACTGACTAAAAACTCATCTCTGGGCAGCTTGACAGACGGATCACTGTGAAAAGAGCAAGATGGTTACAAAAAAAACCAAAACACGACAGATGCTCACAGTGATAAATTTGACTGATTTGTAACGGCACCTTGTTCTACCAACCTGGATTTGATGAATCTGTGGCAGGTGTCCACAACATGGTCCATCTGCAGGTAGATGGCTGTGTTCATGATCGCCATAATCAGACTCTCCTTTAGTGTGAGACGGGAGGTGTACATAAACTCCAGCAGGATGGCAAAGCCCTCTGGGTCCACCTTTGGATCCAGACTGATAGCATTAAGGTTGCACTTGTGGGAGTCAGTAAAGATGGTGTAAAACAGCCCACTGGCAGCCATGTAAAAAAAAAAGAAGAAAGAGCAAAGAAAGATCAGTCACTTCAGCTTCAAACTGCAGCAGAGAAACTGCTCTCATATAACTAACACACACCTGCAAGCCATGAGAACGGTCTTGTGTGCACGAAACTGCTGTCTGTTAACCAGGATCGTAACATCTGTGAGGATATCTCTGCTACGAAGCCGGTTCAGGTTGAGCAGGACATCGCTTGCATGGCGTGTGAATTGTATGCAGCTGTCTGCTGCGCAAGCCATTTTGTCAAGTTCTGCAAAACAGAAACAAACATGAAGGTTATCGCACACACACACACACACACACACACAAAAATGTAATGTTGCGGTGAGCGGCGCGCCAACAAGACTGAAGTGAGAGGTAATCTTTGAGTGAATTAAACTGAGGCTGAAATTATTTATGATCCTCACGGGGTGTTTAATGTGGAGAAACAGATGCAGCTGTTCAGCCAGAAGGCGGCGCCATTTATTAAATAAACACAGTCTAGACATTTAAATTTCAATCTTTGGTATCATTTCTCTCTCTGACTTTCTCGCTTTGTAAACCACCGGTTGACAAGTTAATATAGCAAATGAAGATGAAGGAAAAAGTGACTGCAGCAGACAAAAGTCATGATATAATTCTGTAATAACGATATTATATTTAATTTTTTTACTCACTGATATATAATTGCGCATATTTAAAATAATAAACAATTACAAGAGCACTATTTTTAAATCCTTTTGGCAGTTTTATAATAATTTAGTGAATCTCACGGAGTTTAAAAGTTTGGTGTTTACCCTCAGGTCGACGGGTTTTTCTTTTTTTTCCTTCTGTGAACAAACTGGTTAAATAAATAAAAAAAACATGTCCAACAACCATCTCTATCAATACTTGAAACTTTCAAACATTCAAATATTTCAAGATTTCAACCGCAAGATGTGTAATAACAAACCCGGTGCACCTGGCAAAGGTTAACAAAACAGCCTGTACTTGTTTTGCTGTCGTAAAAAAACCTTTGACAGCGAGTTTGTTGTGATGCACCCACACTACATGTTATAGTGCACCTCTGGGTTAATTAAGAAACATTTTAATTAAAGTGAATAAATTGGCTTCTTTAACACGCAAACACATTTTTGACGGATTGTTGAACTCAATGTCAAGACTCGCGTCTGTAACTGGAGCCCGTCCGAAAATAGAAGCAGCCTAAATATACTGATATCAGATCAAAAAGGTGGTGAATTTATGATCTCAGGTCAAACAACACGATTTTCAGAGCATTTATTATGAAGCATAACAACCATATAACCTCCGCCAATCTGCTTTATCCTGGTGTGTTAATTAAAAAATGACAGCATGTAGGTCCTCAACATTATCTCTGCTTTTATTTGCTTTTTTAATTGTATTTTATGGACCTAAATATAGACCTCCTGAGCATAAATACAGTCTAACCGAAACTCTCAGTTCGTGACAGAAATGAGGTAACACAACACTTTGCAGGAAAAGCTTCAAAACCAACTCTCTGGTTGCGCATCTCAGTAAAACAACTCGAGCACGGTGTCACAGTGGAAACATGAAGAGAGAGAGACACAACTTGGTGCGACGACGTGTCTTTGGGAGCTTCAACCGTGGAAAGAAAAAAACACACACACACACACACACACACACACACACCCATCAACACTTAATGTTTCCGCTACAGTGTTACGGTAACAGCCGGGCTTGTTCGGCGCAGTCTTTTGCGCTCCATTAGAGCAAATTACCGTCGCCGGAGTGTACCCAAAAAAATAATATGTATGTTTGAACACTGAAGGCTGCCATGCTGCCAGGCAAACTTCAACTGACAGCGCGCGCGAGCGAGAGGGAGAACGAGCGAGCGGAGCCACTCTCTCGCGTGCTGACAGTTGGAACGTACAACCGTTAAATCAGAACGTTTTTAAACACGGCTAACTGTCTAACGGCTAACTAACAGCTCACAGTCCCCGTTGCGTTGTAACAGCTTTGCGAAGCGTGTCAGTGCGGGTACGTGGAAGCTGCTACAGCGGAGGCTACTGTCTTGTCTGTTTGTCCCCCCTCCGCTGGTTCTCTTAACAGCGCTGTCAAACAAGGGGGCAAGAGCAGCAGCGGCGGCGGCGGCAACAGCGGCGGCGGCAACAGCGGCGGCACAAGCACACACCGCCTGTCACTACACAGGAGAGCCACTTCAGAGTTTCGACTCTGCACTGTTCACACCAACACACACCAACAGTCACAGTCACACAAGCCCCCCTGTCTTCACAAGACATTTTTTTTTAAAAACAGCATATAAATGGACAAATAGCTACGTTAAAAAATATCGGCAATAGCACAGTACATAACAACTTCGCGCCAAATTAGAGGAAAAAAAGGAATTTAAAAAATCACCTGGTAGCGCTTTCCTAGAAACTTCTTGCATCACCACTTCTAAGAACCCCAGTTCTAAGAATCAGACGAGCTCAATTCTCGGAATTTGAGCCCGGGACCGTACCACTTTCCCGAGGGGGGCAGGGGAGAGACGTTTTTTTCCCTAGTGGTGAAAACAACTCCTTTTCAACCCAGCTATTCTAACACCTATCCCCTATTGTACATTTAACATTAACCACAGCGCACTCTTAATGTTAATGAACGAGTGTGAAAATAAGTATTATTTTGTCCAGTAAAGCTGGAAAATGTTTAATAGTTATCAAATACGCCACCCCCCCCTATCCCCGCTGCTTTTGGTTGAATCCACAGTCACAGGACGTCGAGCCTGCGACGTCACCAGTTCCTTAAACCCACCCCCGAAATTCTCAGAACTAATTTATATTCTACGATTTAAGTAATGTGTCGTTTGGCTGCCTTTCCGTCGCATTTAACACACAGAGATTACACGTAGGAGAGCACAGAGCGACATCTTAATTAGACAGACTCGCCGTTTGCTTGTTTCACCCTCTATTTTTTTGTTTTTAAGCCAGATTTCTTTGCAGGTATGCTGACTTCATAGATGGAGAATGCTGCGAATCACCATCGGGGGTTTGTTGGAAAAATGGAAAAGCTTTATTAGATTGTCTGTACACGTCTGTAGGTAGTCCGAGTCGAGCAGTGTGTCATGTGTCGGTTTGGTTTGCATGGTGGTTGCATTGACACTTGTTTTAGATTGTAGTCTGCGCTGTGTAACGTTAAAAGCGACTGGTGTGACGGACAGTGGATCAAACAGAAGATTGAAGCTACTTTTAGATACATGAAGTTCATGGTCACATAGTGGACTTGTTGCATGGAAGCCAGTCTGACACGAGCAGTTATGAGAATGCAGTCAAACCTTAGTTATTATTAAAAAATCAGCCATATGGGTTTGATGTTAGTATTAATGTGGGGCACTTTAATGTCAGGGTCAGGTCTTTGGTTTATTTGGTGTCCCTCAGTTTAAACTTGTTATGTGGCCCTGGATGTCTTTCCTTTTGATAATATTTTCTCCTTCTTAGGATAAATATATCTTTTTGTTTGTTTGGATAACTTGAGGGCTGCTTGTCAAATTATCCATGTCAGATGATGAGTCCCAGCCCCAAAAAAACATCATTACTCATTGAAATGTAAAATGAAAGATTCCTGGAAAATTAATTGAATGCATTGCTGTGATTTTGTTTTTCTTTCTCTCATCCTACCATTTAATTTAAGGCATGTGTACTCCCTGTTGCATCATTTCTTTCAGAGTTGAGCAAGAATAAACAGTCTTTTTTTTTTTTTTTTTTTTTTTTTCAGCTTACAAGTGTTTTACTTCACGCCTCACCAGCCAGACTTTTGTTTAAATCCTTGCTAAATGTGCAGACCATGCACAGAGATGAAATGTGAATTTACATATCTATTACCAGTAATAGATGGGTTTATGGTGCTCGGTTAAGGGGACGTGTGTGACCACATTTGTAGTTTGTATTCATTTCATTCCAAGTTTTAATGTCAGTGACTCACCTTGGAAACTTTGTTTGTGGTGACTCCAAAGCACGGATTCCCCGTCTTTTCTCATCCCGCTCACTCCTCCTTGGCACAGAAGGAGCATTTGCTGAGCTGATAATACATGACAAAGACACATTTATGCAATTAATGAAAAGATATATGAGCTCTCATTACAACAGTGAAAGCTATGTCTAAACTCCTTTTTGAAAATATTTATCTTGAGTAGTTTTAATATGACAAAACAACACAGATAATCTCTTGTCAAATGATCTGATTTAATGGTTAAGTCGATGTTCACACTGCAAACAAAGACTCTAAAGCATGAGCTCCATTCTAGTTAATAATGTTAATAATAAGTAAACATAGCAAATCTCATGTTTGATTATACAGGCTTGTCATCTCTAGTGGATTTTATACACACTGAGACTTTAAAATAACTCCTCTACACCTATTGATTGTTATATATCTAATGAAGTCTTTGAGGAATATCTAGATCTAATACACGTGTTTTGATGATGAAGATACATTTTATTACTTTGTTTTCATATAAAATGAATTCCTCTTGATTATTTCTCTAATTTTCCACATGCCACATTTTTTTGAGAGAACATATGTGACACAATAATGCTCAATTATTGACATCAGGGACATTTGAACAGCCTTTGTCATACAGTGTACTTGTGTTGCAGCCAAAGATGCGATGCCTTCTTTTTCCTTTTTTTGTTGTTTAACCCTTTATGTGACAACACACATTTCCCTGTGGATTGCCCCGCACATCCGCCCATCTGGATCCGGCATCCCACTAAAAAACACTCCAGGTGTTCACAAACCATTGGGGAGAAAAAAAAGTCTCCAAAATATAATTAAGACGCACGCTTTTTACAGCAATCTCCGATTCAGCACTGCCAAATAAAGACTATCTTGAGCTCCAAACAAAGAGCAGCGTCAACTTTATTTCAATCCACTTGGGGGATGTTTAAGGCGCTCCAGCTCCAGTTATGCATAATGCACGGCCATAAACCATCCAGGAGTTAGGAGGGAGATGTGTAATTTACCAAGGCCTCATGCTGTGCCCAGCTATAGAAGGATGAGATAATTACTGCAAATCCTTGGCAAAGTTTTACTCAACCAATTCCTAGCAAAAAATAAATGACCCACTTACACAGGGGCAGAGAAAGAGTGCAGGGTTAGCTGATCAATAGCCCCCTCGTCTGAACTGATAGGAATGCCACACAGGCCACATTATGAACAGTGTATCGGTTACTCCTTGATCTCCATTCAGGCTCACGTTAGGGTCCTGGTTTCTTTGTCCAGGCGGCACGCTGTTCAGAAACAATCACAGCCAAAGCAGCTGCACATTTCTAAAAAAATAAAATAAAAAAAAAGATCTTCTGACACAGTGTGAAACATCTCGAAGCCGTATCATTGCCTACACTTGGTGCATGATAGGTCATTGAATAGAAATGCCCACTGACAAAAGCCTGAGGCCCGGAGGTTGCCTCACTTTTTTTTTTCATAAACTGCACACTTTTGTCTCGTTTCACAGCAAATTTCTGCCAACTTCAGTGTTCATTGTCAGCAAAGATGTGAGTGTGGAGTTTTGTTCTGAGAGGCATGATGCAACCAAGCTGTAACACCAAACAGATAATGCTGTTAGCTACAGAGGTCTTTTTTAGTTCCTTTCTTTAAAAGAATTTCTTTTTATATTGTTAAGTTTCACTTTTTTTTTTAACTCCATACATCCCAGAAGCATTTTTTTTCTGTCTTTTGTCCACAACAAAGTCGTCCTTTGTCAAACACCAAAAATCCTATACTGCAGCTCTGAATTATGACACAGCTGCACCGTGTCTGTAAAAAGATTTGTTCTTCTCGTCCTATCGTACGTATTTATACATGTTCCTTGACTGCCTGTTTGAGGAGATCAAACATATGACATGCATAATTTATAACGTCTCTTAAATAACACAACGTGTAATAAACAGATGCAGCGAAAAATTCACTGATATCACTTCAAAAGATACTTTCTTTGCAGGTAATGCTGAGCACACTTTGCTTGGAAGTTTGCCTCTTGCTTCTTTAATTAACAGACAAACAAGGCGAGTCATATTCTGGCAATAAATCATGTCTGTAACAATGCTGCTGCATGTCTCTGCACTTACACACACTCCAGGATGAAAGACGGGCTAGATCACACTTGACAAGATTAAACCAAGCGGCAACTTCCATGTCTGTGTTGTGAAACCAAAAACTGCAGTTCCTCAAAGTCCACTTGAGGCTGGCTCCAGAACATGTCAGTTTCAATAAGCCTCTATGTTAAAATGTCCAACTTCACAGCAGAAATAAACATGTTTACAGCCTGGTACAAAAAGCAGTTTTGGTCTCAACTGTACTGAGGGGGAATTTTTATAGAAGACACCTGTTCAAATTATATTAAGGCTTAAAGTTATGCATAATTAATAGTGTGGCCACTTTTATTGACAGCTGGGTGCTGTTACAGATGGCTTGTTTGAGCAACCGGCCGTTGGTCGGCTGATGATTGTTGCCGACTTTTAGATTAGCCGGGAGGCGGAAGAGGCAGGACTACGAACATGGCGGCGGCAAGCGCCACAGATTTTTAGCTCTTCAGAAACCTTTGGATGACATCATGCATACGCCATCCATTCTGTATACTGTCAGTGGGATAAACACACTGACATATTAACAGCAGTAGTGAATAACAGAGATAGAGGACTCCCTTGATTGTGTGCACTGCTAATATAATCGTGAGTATGAACAATTTGGCAGTGTGCTCAATTTAGATCGCTTCCCTCGTCCTTAATATTTCAATAATGTGCTCAAAGGTTGTATTGTAAAGCAGCAACAACAGAACAAGTGTTTCAACTCTGGTGGTCAATAACAAGGCCCCATGGACATGTGGGAGCTTTGCTAAAGACTATTCTGCTTTATCAATTATTTCAAAAAGAAAAGACACACACTCAAACTTTGCAGTAAGTTTCTGCAGTGAGCCCGTGTGGATAACCTTGAGTTCACCAGCTTGTCTGCGCAAGCTACATGTTAAGGTCATAGCCAGAGCAGAGGCGTGTTAGTGGGTTAGAATTCCAATTTAGCCAAATCAAAGCATGTAGATGCAGGACTTTCTCAAGGCCAGCTGAGAGGAGCCAGGAATGCAGCCTTGAGAGTTGAACTTGATGGAATTTTCCACGCATACCAGAAACAGTCCCTTGCCAGTGTGCCATCTGCTGGATGATGGGTCAGTTACTTCCACAAAACATGAGGACATAAAGTACATAATCTTCAAAAATCTGAGTGCTTTGCTTCTTCTCACATGCACAGGGCTGCAAAATGCAGGAAGAGTTGTTAAATTTGGGACGTTCTGCACAGATTAGTTTCAAAGCCTTGTTATATGTCTCTACATGGATTCAGTTTGATATTTAAACAGTGGTATCCGCTCTCAGTGATAGCGTCAGTGCAGAGATTCACATGGTAAACAAGTGGGTCTTGTTTCTTTGCACCACCCTCAATAATGATCCAATAAGAATCATCTGTCTGAATCAACCCCCTTTCCTGCACTGCTGTCACAATACCTATTAGTTAGCATCACACTCTAGATCTTGATATGTTGGGTGTGTGCTGGAAATGTTGCAAGGCTCCTTCTTCCTGTCACAGCATTATTTTGTTTATTTTTTGACTCTGGGGATGTGCAAATGTACCCACAATGTGGAGCAATGAGTCCCCACCTATAGGGTACATGTACCCCATGAGGTACAAGCTAGCAGAGAAGTCTTAATAGTTAGCTTAAGACTGGATAAATGGTTTCAAATGGATGGCAAAGGGGTAGCACTATATCACCACACATCCAGAAGGTTCTGAGGCCTTTTTGTGTGACGTTTGCATGTTCTCCCTAACCCTGCGTGGGTTTTCTCACTAAGAAAACATGCAGGTTGAGTTAAGTGGTGTATCTTAAAATTGCCCGTAGGTGTGAATGTGGCTTTCTGTCTTAATGCGTCAGCCCCTGTGACTGACTGGTGACCTCTCCAGGGTGTAACCTGCCTCTCGCCCAATGTCAGCCGAGACTGCCTCCAGACCACTGACAGTATAAAGAATGGACAGCGTATGTGTGACATCACCCGCAGGTTTCTGAAGAGCCGTTTTGAAGCTCAAAATATGTGGTGCTGGCTGTCACCATGTTGGCAGTCCTGTCTCTGCCACTTCCTGGCCAATCTAAAAATCGGCGATCATCGGCTGACCTGAGGTGGGCTGAATGAAGCCTGGGTGCTCAAACAAGCCATCTGTAACAGCACCCACCTGTCAATCAAAGCAGCCACACTGTTAATTATGCATAATTTTAAGCCTTAATATAATTTAAACAGGTGAGTTATATATAAATTCAGACTCAGCACAGTTGTCATGAACGGAGAAATTAGCTATAGAGACCAAAACTGTTTTTTGTACCAGGCTGTAAACATGTTTATTTCTGCTGTGAAGTTGGACATTTTAACATGGGGACTTATGGAGGTTGACTCGTTCTGTAGCCAGCCTCAAGTGGACGTTTGAGGAACTGCAGTTTTTGGCACTTCCACACTGGCTTCACTTCACAGCCACGGAGGTTGCCCCCCACCACCACCACCACCACCCTTTCAAAGCATATGCAGGTACAACTAACGGATGGATAGTTTAAATAGTTAGCTAAGAGATAATTAGCCAAAAGTAATGGATAGATTGCTAGAACAATAAAAGTCATACACAAAAATGTAATATAGATGTCTAAAAGTAATAGATGAGCATTTTGCATAATGTGCTAAAAGTAGCTGAGTTGAAATAGATGACCGAGAGTAGTGGATAATTAGCACAAAGTAACAGTGAGGCAGTTGAAATGGATAAAGGTAGCTAAAAGTAATGGACAAACAGATAAAAGTAAGATAAGATAGACTTTAATGATCCCACAGGGGGGAAATTCACTTGTCACGGCAGCTCGTGTACAGAAGGTTGATAAGAAATTACTCATAAATAAGAAATATATAGAAGAAAGTCATGAGGTCATGCTGGTGTTAAAGAGTCTGACAGCTGTTGGAATGAAGAACCTGTGGTAGCGCTCCTTCTTACATGGTGGGAGTAGCAGTCTGTTGCTGAAGGAGCTGTTTAAGGCCTCCACAGTCTCAAAGTGATCAAATGCAGCTTATACAACTCCCAAGTGGTAGTAGTAAAAATTCTAAAGAACATATTTAACTGAATTCAAATTATTGTAACTATCTATCTAGTTACTTTACGTCCCATTTAAAAGCATCTTTTGTAAAACTGAGGCTGTTGTTGGGGAAAGGGTATTTAAAGTTCATCTTCTACGTACGTCGGATAAAAAAGGTTGGGAACTACTGATCTTCAGGACAAGTTGTATCTATATATAATGCCTGCTCAGATGCTCAAAGGGTGTTTCAGCATTTATTTCACACTGCGACTGAACATAACTGGGACATTGTCCAGCACTTTGGTGACAAAGCAAGAACACACAAACACACACTTTCTCCAGAACCGGCATCCAGAGATTTGAAGAGACTGAAGGGAAAAATATAAATATAAGTACGTGCAAAACAGAAACGGTGAAGATTTAATTTCAAGCAAACATTTGCACTGTTTAGGCAATAGAGGTGGCATCTCAACTGTATTTCCACTGTACCATCCTTCGTCAACGAGGTCCAAAGTTGCTAAACCAGTTTGAATTCTTTGTCATGTATTGTGTACTCATTATATGAGTATATAGTTTGATTGCTCATGAGCTCTGTGTGATGTAGAGTTTGTCACATTGAAGTAAAACTCAACCACTGCTCAAATCATCAGAGTTTGTAGAAATTATAAAGACAGCTCTCATAGCACTGCTTTAGTTAACTGTTGCAGCTCTCGACTTTGCCCCTGCACTCTGGTCAAAGTAGGTGCCTGCATCTGAGGCGAATAGCTACAGGGCTGGTTAAACAGGAACTACACACGCTCAGCTTCAGGCCACGGTTCAAAAAGAACCACGCACAAAGCTGCAACAGTGCGTTTAGCACGTCTACCACCTCAGCTCCCTGAAATATGAAATATGAATGGGATCCTGTTAAAAGCACTGTTGTCAAACATATATTTTCTTACATCCTTAAATTGTGATAGATGAGATGAACTTCCATGAGAAATCAAGCATTTAACCCTCAGTATAGCTAAGATCCTATCTGCATTAAGCATCTCACAGCTCCCATTAGTACGTATATAGGTGCATTTTCATGTCAGCTTTTTTATTTTTTTTAATTTTTTTTGGGTTTCCTCCTGCAGCCAAAGCAGTAAATGGATTTAAATCCAACATGGAAACATGGGATTGGCGAGGATGAAAGCAATCCCACCAAGCCCCAGAAGTCAACTGCTTTACCCCACAAAAAAAAAAAAACAGCTCTCTGGGTACTGACAAGGGCTCAAGAAGAGATTATTCCAACATTTTTATGAAATATCAAAGATATATATGCATAATAACTTAAATACATGTACGATTAACTTGTTAATTTGCTAAATAAAAAAAGAAATCAATCCTTCTTTTTCTTTTTTTATTCCAATTTCTGAATAATAATAGTAAGTAAGTAAATGTATTTTTCAGGTGTCTTGCACCAAAGCCCACATGGACTTACAAGCCACTGTACACATAACAAACAAAGGAAATAATGCTGTAACTAATACAAAGAGCATGCCAAACAATGTAGGACATATAAACACAAACCTGCTCTTTAGACATTACAGCTATAAGACATGACGGAAAAAAACAATATAATAATAATAATGATATTAATAATAATAATGTTGCTTAAAATGCATCATTTTTGACTGAATTTCTTATGAAACTGACTTTGTCGTGTCAGCGCCTACACCTTTATTTCAGTCAGATGAATCGAGGCAGTGCTTTGGAAGTCATCCCACTCTTTATGTTTGCTAGAAACAAATCAACTCCTATAACCATCAAACCTCGTTAATATGCATTTATGCTAATTTGTAATGAAGAACCAAACATATTTTTTTTGCAGTTTTTTTTTTTTTTTTTTATAATTTATTCTTACAAATGTCTCATCGTTAACAGCTACTGTATCTCTCTGTGCCTTCATTAGAAGCATACCTGAAGCTAGGTGGAAGTGCTAATGGAAGAGAGCAGAGCGATGCCTCGTGCGCTCAACGCGATTGTTATCTTTTCTACATCACGCAGACACACCCTCGATATCTGCTGCGCTTTGTGAAATATTTTGTACTTTGCATGAGCGGGACAGCAAGCGTGTTTTGATAGTATCACATGTAGAATGTAACAGAAAATCAACCGTAGCATAGCATAGATCGCGTTGCGCATTAGTGATCTGTTAGCTGTAAATTCAAACATTGAAAACGGGTTTAGTGAGCTTGTAATAAAACTTGTTACGTTGTTAAAGAAGACTTTTGATTATTAGAGAGCCAACCTTTATTTTTTCTTTTTTAGCATCTGGAGATGTTAAAAGATTCTTGAAGGGTACGACTTCACATGAAAATCACAAGTGAATCATAAAGGTCTCTCAAATCACTCAGATCCTATCTTCAAGTTAAATGTCTCTTTTACATGTTTTTACATACAGTACATGAACCTGTGAGGATATTATTTATTGTGCTCGGTACTCCCATTTGCTTATCAGATGTCAGTTGTTTTATCATGACCCGTATGTCCTTTAATGTCACTTTGCATGCTCGCTTTTGTCAACATTGCAAGCAAGTGATTCAACGGTACATTGATTTGATCTCTGAGATTAGCTGACCATCATAAACGCAATAGGGAAATATGGAGTGTACGTGTAAGCGAGCCAGTGTTTCTGGCCTTTGTGTGTTGCCGTCACTCACCCGGTGGGGATGATGTGCTTGTAGGTGCTTGTATCAAAAAGGGAAATCCATTTATTTAGTTGCGTTTGTGCTATTTCAAGTGAAACTACACGTAGATGCACATATTTCCAGACAGTTACCTCATGTAAGATAAAAGAATGTGAACAATTTCATGACCAATCATATAGATAATCAGAAAATCTATATTTGTAGTGTACCTAAATTATATATTTCAAAATCAAACTTGATATGTGTGCACAGTTTTTAATATCAGTCTTAATGCAATTTATTGCCTGGTCAAAGCCTTGTGTCTTAATGAAAATATATGACAAGCACTGACCACCAGAATCACATGAAAGTTTTATATTATTTTTATTTCTTTAATTCAAGGAAGGTCAGCTGAGAACGCTTCCTCTTTTGCTCCACGATTATTTATCCTGCCAGCATTAAAGTGCAGGTGTTGAGCTAGAGAAGAAAGAAAGTCTCACCTTTTTTCTGCTGGAAGGAGTGAGGCATGATGGGATCTGTAGTGGGAATCAGGTGGCAGTGCTGAGCCCTGAATTCAAAGCCCAATTCAGGAAGCGAAGGGGGCCTCTTGTGCGGCTCCAAAAGTCTTTTCAGTGGTGCCAGTCACTGAGATCAGTCAACTTTTCTATCTGGTGAAGATCCAGAGCACAGCAAAACACATCCCGCCTTACTGTTTCTCACCAAAGTTTTTATTTTTCTGGCAAGTGGCTTAGATGATCCGGGATGCAGAGTCTGGCTGGTGCTCGAGCCTCCCTGTGAGTGGCAGCTTAAAGCTGGAGGGATGAAGCTGTCTTCAGTGCAAAAGGGCACCGAATCTGTGTCTCGCGGTGGCGGAGTAGCTCTGGTGAAGCATCGTGCCTGTCATTGTGTTCATGCAGGATGGGAATGCTTCTGGAAAAGGCGGGCTCGGCAGTGAGGCTGAAGTGAGTCAAGTTGACTGAGCACGCTTCATGTTAGTGAAACGGTCCACAGGGCATCTCTGGCTCTCTGAGCTGATAGGCCGCCTGCACTCTAGCGTTGATTGATTGTAGCACTCGGTCGCTCCACTTTTCCACGAATGCTAAAACTGTGGGGCAGGCTCAGTTTTTGCAACAAAAAAAAAAAGAGGGGGGAAGAGATTAAACAGCCTGTAAAATAATCCCAGTTTTTTTCTATATGAAAATGAATGAGGAGTCTAAAATCCCATTAAGCCTCAGGAGCACAAACCATAGACTAACAGTGCCTTTAACGTGGAGGAACTCTCGGAGCTCAGGCCATCTGCCAGATCAGTTTTTCATACACGGCGATGACACATTGTTTTATAAACAGTGCTTTTATACAACAAACATTTCAGCGTCCTAGAGCATTAATCTACCTAAGCTGATCTCAATCCATGGAACTAGATATTGCTCTTTATAACTTGTCTAGTGGAGGGGGGGTGTTATTACATCACACCAGCTGTCACTTCAACCTGGTGCAGCCAATAGGAAGGTCAGTAATGTGGCTGCTGGAGAGGAAATTAGGGAGGAAAATCCTGAAAATATTTTTTTCACCCGTTTTTTTGTTTTATTTATTTTGCACAGTTTAAAATGCATACAAATGACGGAGATAAGAAATAATATAAAACCTCCACCTGAAGTTAAAACACAAAATTAACATACAGAGAGAATAATATGACTACATAAAGTAATGACAGACTTGTAATAAGAAAACGTATATATGTATAACATCAACAACAAATAAAAATAATCATCATAATATCAATAAAAAAAGCAAAAATGTGAGTATGTGATGGATATGAATGTGTTACAGCTTCAAAAACAGCTCTGCAGCTCTTTTATACATCTTTTGTAACATTTTATAGAGTTTGGAGATTTTTGCCACGTGGGAAGAGCTAATCCATAATTTGGTACCCCTAAATCTTATAGAAAATTGACCTCTGCACGTGATAAATCTCGGAGGATCTAAAGATTTGACGAGTTGAATAAGAATGGACATGTGAATTTACTTTAAGTAAGGATTAAGTAAGTAGCTTCACTTGAATGTACCTTTATAAATAAAAACACACATATTTGAGAAATATTGATGTCATATGTCAAATATAATCTGGAGTTTCTGAGACAGAGAGGCAGATAAGACGTGTGACTCTGAATTGGGTTGCAATCCTAACAAAACGTTTCTGAAGGACCAAAATTTTGTCGTAGGAAAACTAAATTACAATATGAAAGATAAGGATAGATTAGACTGTAATTAAGTGGAAGATGACTAATCTTCCTAATTATTCCCATAGATGTATTTGTCTGCTAACACTGTTCTCTATAGCTGATTTCCCCGTTCATGACAATTGTACTGAGTCTGAATTTTTATATAACTCACCTGTTCAGATTATATTAATGCTTAAATTATGCATAATTAACAGTGTGGCCACTTTGATTGTTAGGTAAGTGCCGTTACAGGTGGCTTATTTGAGCACCCAGGTGTCATTTGGTCAGCCGATGATCCACGTCTTTGTCGATTTTTAGATTAACCGGAGGGGGTAGAGACAAGACTGCCAAGATGGCGGCAGCCAGAGCCACCACACTCTGAGCTTCAAAACGGCTCTTTGCAAACCTGTGGGTGCATCACGTATACGTAATCCATTCTGTATACTGTCAGTGATATCAGTGTGTAATCGTTCTTGACACCTGAAGTTGAACTGAGACTAAATGAATACGCTTGTATACACGCTGTCTGAGCAGATAAACTCACCTCAGCGGGTAAGAACTCCCAAAGCTCCTGCCATTAACAGCTGCACAGCTTTATTGTGTCAGCGTCAGGCACTGCGTTTCTTTATGAGTGCTGTCATCATTACAGAAAAATAGAAGGCATCTGAATGTGAACCAAACGTTGAAGGAGATGTATATGGGTTTTTTGGGGGTTTTTTTGACAGATCTGTACAGTATGTTCATCGCAGCCATGGGATAATCCACTGGATGAGTGGACTAATATTCGGCCAATCCTGCTAAAGCCAAATTAGTCCAACACATTTCCATCATGTTTTAGAATAAAGCGGCCCGAACAATCTGAGCTCTTGGGATAGCGATTGCAAATGACCGGTGAGCCCTCAGATCCCCGTGATCCAGGGATAAACTTCTCACGATGAAGCTTAAACCTCTGCACTGACACACAAACGAAAGCCAACAACAGGTCACACCGCCTCAGGGGAAAACTTTGACTCCCCGTATTGTCTTCTTGACTGTGACAGTGTGGACAGAACCTGGACAGACAACTCACAACTGACTGGAGTTCGATACACCGACTCCCCTCTCCTGCTCTCTGTGAGGCTTTTAAGAGGATGCCTTCTGTAGAGCGGCGTATGAGTGACCTTAATCATCAGAGGGATATTTGGGTTTTATTCGGCAGCGATGCGATGCATGCGGTCATCACTGTGTTTGACTGGCAGGCATAAAAAATGAGACGGGGGCAAGGTCGGTTTGCAAAGTGTAATCCATATCATCCCGTTACAGAGGCTGCTCTGCCGTCGGGCCCCGGGCCAAACATTTTGATGTTGATAATGATGTTGGATTATGCTGTCATCTGATGTAATTTCGGCCTGCATCAAATTAACAAAAGAGGGATCAACTGAATTCTTTAAAAGAGACATGTTTTTTTTTTTTTTTTGCAACCTTCTAGATGCAAACTTGATTTGATTTCATGAAGTGTTTATTTATCTATTTATACTTATATATTTATAAGTCCAGACAGACTTTCTGGCTTGGCCTTTCCCCACAGAAACATAAAATCAGCGATTCACAGCATCCTCGCTGTCTCCAGCATGCCTTGCAGTAATTCATATCAGCAGGGTCTGCAAAAAATAAATGTCTGGAAGTTGAAAATAGTGACCCTGCACTGTCTGCACAAGTATGTAACACCTACGTTCTTTTCCAAGAAAAACATAGAATTAAAATGTAGCCCACAAGGAACATGTGAGACGAGTGATGCAGCCTGAATTTATAGATTATTAATCAATCAATCCGTGGAGTGTGTCACAGACCTGCCATAAATAAACTGCTATATTGCATTGATGCAGTTTTCTGGAGCGTCTCCAGGTCGTTTGTGTGTAGGATAACCTTTCTGAGGCAGTTGACTGCAGGTAATTATCACATCAGTGAAGGATAATGCTTGTTTGTCATTTTTACTTACCTGCTATCACGTAGATCTGTAATCTAGCCTCACTAGTAGCCTTTGTTGTGCCAACATGGAGCTGCCTGGTATCCATGGTGGCTGCTATCAGCTCTAATAAAGGTCACAAGTGGGTAATCTTGTGCTTTGCATTAGCTGGCATTTATAGAGTGAAGAGAAAATATACTTCAGAGAGAGACACAAGCCACATATAACAGATGATTCAAAGTGACGGCTCTGTTATAGACGTTACACATTAGCAGTTGTTGTTTCATCTTTCCACGGATGATGTTATGTAGTCGGCTAATATCAAAATATGACGTGTTCAAAGTATGTTAAAGCTTAAAGTTGTGCATAATTAACATTGACTGATAGGTGAGTGCCGTTACAGGTGGCACCCAGGCGTCATTCGGGGTGCCAATGATTCATGGTCATTTTTTAGATTAGCAGAGAGGCGACAGAGGCAGGACTGCAAAAATGGTGTCGGCCAGAGCCACCACACTCTGAGCTTCATAACGGCTCTTCAGAAACCTGCGGGTGACGTCATGGATACGCTGTCCATTCGCTTTACTATCAGTGGAGAAAACCACTGAAATAAGAAAGGTATGGGGAGAACATGTAAACTCCACACAGAAAGGCCCCAACTGGCCCATGGGCTCGAATCCAGAACCTTCTTGCTGTGAAGCAGCACTTAGTCTGTCACTAAATGATCACTTACAGTCAAAACCTTTTAAAAACTTTTGCTTTTTTGTATCATCTCAAGCTTATCAATTATTTGCAAATGACTTGATTTTGTATTTGCTTTTTATTCTTCTACTGTAGACAAAGAGTGAATGAATTATTAATGTTGTTTGTTGCTGGGAGGAATTTAGCAGGCTTTCGAGCCAAACATGATAAACAGACTGTGACATCTAGAATCGAGTACTTGGGTGAATTAACTTCTGTTTGTCCTTTTAAAGATAAGTGATGACAATCTTTTAGTAAGTAAGTTTATTTTTTATTCATCGTCTCTGTCTTTGCAGGTCGAGCGCAGCCCTCGGTACGTCCACTTTGTATGTTTGTAGTTTCACAGAACAGGAATGTCAGCATGGTTTATGGACCGATGCAGAAGATACAGGTCCACTCATTGTCTCTACCTCATCTGGGAACAAACAGGAACACAATTAGGATCTCTGCATCCGGAGCAGAAAAACAAACCTGATACACTGAATTCAAGAAAATGAGTCACTTGGGAGTTGTTGCTTTGAACACGTTGTTTGACTTGTGGAGGCTGTGGTGGTACTCTCTCCTCTCTGTCTCTTGCTCTCTCTCTCTTGTTCTTTCAGCATACATTCTGTTGGATGTTATATACAGACGCTAACCCTATATCTGATGGAGAGCCAGTCGGGGGCTCAAAACTTACTTTTTCCAAATATAATACAACAGAATCTTTTTTTAGGGAGCAGTCAGCAGTGTTGCATCCTTGGAAGGCAGATAACACAGTTAAGGTTTCAAGGCTTTGCACCTGGACAAGAAAGGAACATTATTAAATGACTAAAAAATGCTCAATAATTCATATTATGTGAGTAAAGCCGTGATGCTGTTGTCCACACGGAATGTTTCAGAAGCATTTTGCCTGCCAGACTTTGTTAATTTGCTCAGATTTGGTAATTTCTCCATGGTTTATGTGTTTCTAAATATGCTTCTAAATATGTAAATAATAGTTAAACTGTTTCCCTTTTGTCTGTGTTTATGATCAGAAGTCTGCACAGGGTGTTTTATTTTGAAAACTGACTGGATTCTGGATGCTGCTTCTGTGTTTGCTGACTTCCGGCCAGCTCGATCTGCTCTGTGCTGCTTGACGTGGCATCCATCAAAAACAGATCAGCCGCCTGCGGAGCGGAGCTCCTGTGATGCTTCTGAAACATGCAGCGGTGCTTCTGGTGGAATCACAATCGCTGTCTAGAACACATTCTTCCTCTTTCACATAAAAAGTTGAATTCATAAGCAATAAAACGCACCCCTGTTCAGTTTAAAACACTTTTTTCTCACTACGGCCTCCTTTGGTCTGGTATGACCAGTTGTTTATGGTGACTTACGCTAGCTCACTTAGCCATCTTTAGGTAGGTATTACTCTACAACTGACATCACTGAGCCAATTTGCTGTTCTTTACTTCATTTGTGCAATCAGCAGAAACTTGTGCAGCAAAGATCTAGCTTTAAACCTCCATATGGTCTCACATTATATAGCTCCAGTGGTAATTGATTTTCATTTTAAGAAACACCACTGACCTCCCCTGCAACCAGCACTAGGAATTATTGTGCTTATTCAGCCTGCAGGCCTCTGTTTCCTACCATCAATTCTTTTTTCTGGAGTTTTGGTTGAGAAAAAAAAATCAACAATTCAGTGATTCATTTTTAGATTTGTTTCATATTGTTAGTGACACCATGCCAGCCTGATGGCTGCTCCAGGTTATTGGCTGCTAATATCAACCAAAGTGCTTAACTATCCTGTTGTTGCTGAGGAACAGAGCCAGCTGAATCCACAGGTAAGAAAGTTGGTAAAAATAAAAATAAATGCCACCTTAAAAAAAAAAAACAGATTTCAGGATAGAGCAATAAAATCCTGCTGCTTTAAAAACGCTTCAAAGGTGCAGCATGAAGCTCACAAGTATGGCTCATTTATGCTAAAGCCTTTGCTGTAGGCGGGGATTGTCTCTGTCTACCATTTTAATACATATTTACATGCTAAAACATAAGAATTAGAATTCATTAGCGTAATCTGAGGTCCAGATCTAGATTGGAAGTTGTTTGATTAGTAGCTGTGGGACATTGTTTTTGTAGTGAGTCTGCCAGTCTCCTACTTTTGTTTTTCCTTATTTGGCATGACTCTCTGTAATATGGTTGTGCCTGAAGACTAATCTCTGCTATCTCGGCTTTAATTAACAGAGCGTACAAAGTTCCCAGACACATTTGTTGTTTTTTTTGTTTATTTTATTTTTTTTCTCTGGCAAAGATCTGTGTGTTGTTTTTGTGCAATGCACCTGGACTTGGCCTGCCTACTTGACAATGATTATAGTTAGATACCAACCTTCAAATGAACAAAACAAAAACACAACATCATTCCACACGTGCTGGTTGACAGGATGTAACCTGCATGATGTCAACGTTGTCACCCATCTATTCCTGAAAACTGTAGAGAGAGCTGCGTTTAGACGACAGTTCTCGTTTTTTTTTCTTTCTTATTCAGCAGGTAGGTGCAAAACACATGCTTTCACTCACACTTTTTTTTATTTTTTTTTATGAGGAAGTACACATTAACTCTGCAGCAGAAGCAGCTGTGTATAGTGTTTGAGGTTTACCTATTTCAGAGGAAGTGGTGTGGGGGAGAAGACAATGATACAACCAGCAAATAAAACAGGATATCCGATGCTGGAACAATTGAAACGCTAAAATATGACAAACAAGGTTGTTTTCTCTGACTGTCTGTTGCTAAAATGAGTACACATTAGATGAAACGTGTCTCCGATGTGAGTTAAGCTATTGTGGTTGACCCTGTGAGCACATCTCTTGTCATATGTTTTGGTACAGTGAGGATAAAATTGAAACACATCATATCAATGACATGCGTAGCTACGCTCCCTGACTGCCGAACATCAAAGAGCCCTTGATTTCCTCTAACTGAGCATGTTAATTGGCGCTTGATTGATAACTTGAGTTCACAGGCGATGGCATGTGTCGTCTAAACTGTTCCAGGGTGTCTTTTTGAAATCAGTGGAAGAAGAAGAATCACTCGCGGGCCCATTAAAAAATTGCCAGTGTACACACTTGCAAATAAGCTGTCACACGTTACAAATGAGATTACCTTTTTTCAGTGTGCCCTGGAACTTTGAGATGAGGGGATGCAGGGGTAAGACACTAAAATAGCTCAAATCGCTTAGTTTTTATCAGCGTGCTCGATCTGCAAGTGCTGTTTATGCTTCCTTCATGCACGGTAGGGGGAAAAAAAAGTATATTCACTGCTTGGAGCACAATGTAATCAGTCGCAGTAAAGTAAGAATTATCGGTTAAAAGATAGGACTCAGAGTGAATGATTCTTTTATACATTTGGCCTCTAAAAATAATGACAGAGCTTTAATTTCTTGTAAATACTTTCATTAAACTAGCTCATAGAAACAAATCAGTAATTGTATCACTCATCCCTTCATTCATAAGAGATAAAAGCAGCAATAAAGAATGAATGTGTTGACGTGCAAATACACGGGACACACAATGTCAGTATCAGAGGTGAGAAAAGCAGTTATCGTATTTGCATCCAATCGCGGGCACGCAAGCTAATTGTCCGCTTTGCATAGCAAAGATCGCTGAGGTCAGGTAAAGCCCAGATGAGGCATGAGCATTGTTGGACATCTGATAGCGTGTCAAAACATCACACTGTAAAAAACGTCTGTAGATTTTACGGTGAAAAGCTGCCAAACCAAAAATATGCCAGTTAAAGCACAGTCATATTTCACGGCAAAACTTTTATTTATACAACATTTTAAAGGAATTTATACAGAATAAAGTAATATTTTAGAGTCAGTAAAACACTGTGATGTTTATTTCAAAACAAAAACGGTGTTTCTTTTGATGAAAAAAACTTGTATTTGTACGGTAAAAAAATGGAATAAAACACCAACCTTAACTGTAAAATCAACAATACTAATATGCATAGTGTCATTAGAACCCACGTCATTCAGCCCGCCTAAGGTCAACCCACGGGAGGCAGCGGAGCCAGGACTTCGGAGATGGTGGCGGGGTGACGTCATGGATACGACCTGCATGTTTTATACTGTCTTTGGTGTAAACAGGCAACTGTTAGCTAACACATTCACCATGTCAACTTTATTAGGAGATGTCAGTGTTGTGTTCATAGCTTGTTCCGCTGCTCCAAAATGGCCACCTGCCAAAGATCCACTGACGCCGCTTCAAATCTTTGTAAGATACATTTTAATTTGTCTTCAATACGTTTAATTTCAAGTTTGTATTTTAAAGTCATAGTTTGATGTCTGGCTGTACACTTACTGTATCATTTCCTGCCAGTACAAAATGATAATTTCCTTTACACTAACAGGAACTTTATGTTAATATACTGTTTCTTTGATAAGATGGTGGCAGACCACTGGCAGTATAAAGAATGGATAGCGTATACGTGACGTCACCCACAGGTTTCCGTAGAGCCATTATGAAGTTCAGAGTGTGGTTGCGCTGGCTGCCACCATGTTGGCAGTCCTGCCTCCTCCCACCTCCCAGATAATCTAAAAATTGGCAAACACGTGGATCATCGGTGGAGCTGAGGCGGGCTGAATGACACCTGGTTGCTCAAACAAGCCACTTGTAATAGCACCCACCTGTCAATCAAAGCGACCATGGTAGTAATTATACATAAGTTTAAGAGTTAATATAATCTGAACAGGTGAGTTCTATAAAAATTCACCCTCAGTACAGTTGTCGTGAACGGGGAAATTAGCTATAGAGACCAAAACTGTTTTTTTGTACCAGGCTGTAAACATGTTTATTTCTGCTGTGAAGTTGGACATTTTAACATGGGGACTTATGGAGATTGACTCGTCTTGTAACCAGCCTCAAGTGGACGTTTGAGGAACTGCAGTTTTTGGCTTCACCTCACAGCCACGAAAATGATAAATACTAGCAAGTCAGTCTGTAGGTGACTAATGTGTTTAATCACTGAGGCTATGAATTCCATAATTAAAGCTAACCATTGGCTGTTCAACCCCTTAAATCTGTCTTCTTCCATACTGTCCAAACACTTGTGGAGGTTCATTCACACCCACAGAAATACATTGTGCTTATCTCGACACTTCACACAGAAGCCATGAAGTATGGAAAACCTTACACAAATTGTTGAGTGTGACAATACTTGAGGCCGTCGCATGTGCAGAGCATGCATGCAAAGCAAAGTTTGCTAACCATACTTTAACTAGAGGGAAAAAACTATGACTGAAAGTCATAAAGAAACAAACAAACAAACCAAGGAATATATGAATCACATCCGGCCAAATGTCTAAATGTTAGGCCTATAGAGATCTATTGTTTACACTGCAGCCTATGTGTCATCTATACATGTGTGTTTTTTATGTGATTCTAACATTTAAGCCAGAATTAAGTCCACTGTTGTCTATTATTAAATTCAATAATTGAATATATGGCAAGTAACATTCCAATATTCACTAACAAAACTAAACTCGTGAGCTCTTTCTCATGGTTCCAGAAGATAGACAGTGCATGACAGTGCATGGGAGCAGTACAGCATGCAACCTAGTGTGTGAATTTGAATCTGATCAAATTACAGCATGTGGCAATTCACACTTCACTGGATGAGTGCTCTGTGTACTGAAACACTTGCAGCGCTGCTTCCTTTTTAGCTAGCACCTTGAAATTTCAAAGCCCTTAGTCCAGTTATTATTATTTTCAGTTTTCAGCAGGATGCTTCACACATTCTTTATTAAAGTTTACAAAACAAATACAGCATGACACTTAGGAAAAGTACTCTGCCCTGATTGAGAATAATAGTTCTGATCAGCCTTAAGTGGCATTTGGTAGTTCAGTGTGTGGCCTTCTTTAAGAGTTCAAGGACACTAGTGCATACACACTTATAAAATAGCCTGTATAGTGCAGTGCCTGTGTGACATAATCAGAGGTGAGGTCATTATATTGTTTCTGTTTAATTTGTTATTTTACTCTGTATTTCAAATGTGTGCATTTTGTAATATAGCATCTACTCATGCTGTTCATACTGTATATACAGTTCCATATCCACCTACCTAATGTACAGCAACATATTCCTTGTATGTGTACACATATCTGGCCAATAAAAGTGATCATGACTGTACATACAGTAAATATAATTGATATTTTTATGATATCAATCATAATTGATAATAATAATTACTGACATGTCTATATCAGTATGCTCCAATGCACTGTTGTTATATTCTTACTATTATTCTTACTTTTACATTTAATTTTTGAATCTTGAATCTTTTTAAAATGTAAATATCTTCACCTATATTCAGTCGACTCATACTGTGCACACTGCATATACTGAAATATCTTCCTCATGTCTGTAACTCAACCTGCTGTACAGACCATATTTATTTCATCACCCCCTTGCACTCTGCTCCATTGCACTATCACCAGTTCCTGTTCAGCGAAAAAAAAAATTGTTATCTTAGTTTATACATATACATATACATAGATACACATATTTACACATACAGTCATGGCCAAAAATATTGGCACCCCTGCATTTCTGTCACAAAATGTAGTGACAGTGACAGTGTTTAACAAAAGTATTGCACAAAAATAAATAAATAAAGAGATATCCGGGCTGGTTCAGCAGCAGTAACAGTCATACGGTTGGTGCATTTTTGCGCATTTTGTGCAATACTTTGTAAAACACTGTCACTTTACTCTGTCTGCACATTTGTCACTTTACTCAGTAGTGTAATATATCCTATTTATATAGTATGTTCATATCTATTTATACAGTAATACTTGAATATAGTTGTCTCAACCTTGTATAATGTATGCAACATTCATACATATTTATTTATATTCTATTTCAGTATATTTTGTATTATATGCATATATACACTGTTGCCCGTAAAGTTGGAATAATTTAGTTTTCAGACACATTCCTCTTTTTACTCCTATTTATACACATCAAGTTAACTGTGGTTTAATTTTCACTGTGATATGTTTGGAAGAGGTCGATCAATAAAGTTTTGAGAAGATACGCTTTATCTTAAGAGTAAAACACATTGTCACAATCATTTCTTGAGAAGAGGTAAAAATATATATTTATTCCAAGTTTATTGTATTTTACTTCTTTAGCTGCACACACTTTAGTTACACAGTCTTAATGCTGGCAGTAGCTGCCCCAGCTGTAGGTCTGGACTTGGGGGAACCGGAGGGTGGCCGGTTTAAGTCCACGACTTAAAGTCCAAGACTGGTAGCTGGAGGGGTGCCAGTTCATCTCCTGGGCACTGCCGAGGTGCCCTTGAGTAAGGCACCCCCACCCCCAAGGGTGCTGCTCTGGGTGGCTGCCTATCACTCCACCATCTCTCTCCACATTTGCATGTCCCTTTGTATGTGTGTGGTTGTATTTTGGGGTTAAAATGCATGTAAATAACCGAGTGAAAAAAAGAATTTCCCCTCGAGGGATAAGTCATTTAAAAAAAAAATAAAAAATCTGTTCTGACCGGTTCCTCTTGTCCAACACATTTCACTGCATTGTTAACTTGCACACGACAAATAAAGCTGAAACTTGAAAGCTATGTGTTCTCGAGTCTGATAATACTAATTATGCATACAGATACTACTTATGTCTATATCAGTTAAAGTGATTCTGATAATAACATTAGTTCAAAGTGAGTCGTGTATTTTAAACACTGGAGGGAGAATATAAAAAAAGGAAAAGTAGATATAAACATTATTTTTTGTTCCTGTTCCATACATCCTTCTCGTCGGGGTTGTCCCTGGTGCTCTGGGGCCGTGGTGTCTTGGCTCGGTGACACCGCTGGCCTGCTGCCTTACATGGGCAAACTCCTGAACTGACTGAGGACGGCTGGAATTTCACGGCGTGACGTCACTGCCTACAACTCTTCCCAGATTTGGGATCAAGAAGGAGAAGTTTCACTTTTTTTTTTCAGGGTTGGGGATTTGAACCATCTCTCTCTCTCTCTGTCGTATATTTCCTAGAAAGCGAGGTAAGCGAAACCATCGAGCACTCTTTTTTTTCCCTCTCTCTCTCTCTCTCTCTCTGAGGCTTTAACGTGCGAGTTATCGGCTGCGTTTAAAAGATATAGAAGAGAAAGAAAAGCTACGAGTGATAAGCAGAGCTCTTCAAAGTGTTCGGCCTTGTTGGGATATAACTTAATATGATTTTACGGCTGTAGCTCCTTCACAACGAGGGCGTGGACTTCACTGGAGGACACTAAACTAAAGCTAACTTGCTCGCTAGCGCAAGCACAAGTAGTCATGCATTCAAAAAAAAAAAAAAAAAGCAGAGTATTGTAAGACATTGTGAGCTTTTCAAGCCCAAAGGGAGACTCTCTCTCTCTCTCTGGGCGTCTCTGCTGTTTCTGTTTTTAGCCCGAGTTGGTCTGCTTGCTGAGCAATGCGGAAGACGACAGCCTGTCACCCGGAGAAACATGAGAGCCCCCTTAACTTAACTTGAAGGGAAATATGTCGCTGCATTTCACTTTAGCGCACACACACACACACACACACATATGCTAACGTTTTTAAAACCGAAGTGTCCCGTCCACATGAAGAGCTAACTGTCGCCGGGCTAAAGTTTTAGCGTCGCCATTAAAGGAAAAATAACGTCCACTAACGGTTCAACGGACGCACTTGTACTTGTTCACGACACGCCACGTTGTTTAAGTTAGTTGTAGTTAATATTAACTCCTAAAAAAACGCTGGTTGGTGTCGCTTATGTGCCCGTTAGACGTTAAAATTCACAGCACATGCATATACATATATGTGTTTCATCGAGGACTAACATGACAGTGGAGGCCTACAGTTTACTTTTAGCCCTGGTTTGGCCAGTAAACTATCACTGCTTTGATTTGTCACATAGAAATGCACCAACAGGTCAGACCTGGCTCAACCCAAAGCTTTAGCTGTAATTTAAAGTATCTGCAGGTGAGCTGGAGCCTCATAACTAAGGCTAATGTCTATAAAAGTGGTATATTCTATTGTATTTTTATTGTATTCAAATATACTGGACTGCTATGACGACCTAATCTATCTATCTATCTATCTATCTATCTATCTATCTATCTATCTATCTATCTATCTAATATGAGTCCAAACACTGTTGAGATATTTCTGTCCCATCATTTTAATTTACGTGCATGCCATCAAGGTTTAACAGACTCATGCCATATACTGTATTGTGACTTTTCTTTCTCTGTAATTCCTCAAGTGGCCACTTGAGGCTGGCTACAGAATAAGTAATATTAACATTCGATACTAATGACAAAGTTGGAATACCTAGAAATTGTTGGGATTTGTTTGGTTCAAGCAAGCGGTATAACCTCTGTGGTTGTGAAGTGAAGCCAGCAAAGGAAGTGCCAAAAACTGCAGTTCCTCAAACGACCACTTGAGGCTGGCTACAGGACGAGTTAGTCGCCATAAGTCCCCATGTTAAAATGACCAACTTCACAGCAGAAATAAACATGTTTACAGCCTGGTACAAAAAACTGTTTTGGTCTCTATAGCTAATTTACTGTTCATGACAACTGTACTGAGTCTGAATTTTTATATAACTCACTTGTACAAATTATATTAAGGCTTAAAGTTATGCATAATTAACAGTGTGGCCTCTTTGATTGACATGTAGGCTTATTAGAGCACCCAGGCCTCAGGTCCACCGATGATCCACGTCTTTGCCGATATTTAGATTAGCCAGGAGGTGGAAGAAGCAGTACAGCCAACATGGTGGTGCATATTTCCAGCTTCAAAACTCTACTTGGAAACCTGTGGGTGACGTCACTCAGGCTCTGTCGATTTTCTTTATACTGTAGTGTCAAAGGAGAACCTTGAGATAAGAAGTTAAATTATCCACATTGACTTCTGATGTGTTCACAACCACAGTTGTTTAAAAAAGGTATCCGTATAAAACATGGATGTTGTATCTGTGATGGGTTTCTGAAGAGGCGTTGGAAGCTCAGTGTGTGGTGGCTCCAAGCGGTAACCTCTGTGGTTGTTAAGTGAAGCCAATATGGAAGTATTTCCTTGAACATCCACAAAGCCAGCCACAGCATGAGTCAATCTCCATAAGTCCCCATGTTAAAATGTCCAACTTCACAGCATACAACTTCAAGGTAGGCAGAAGAGGCAGGACTGCCAAGATGGCGGCTTCAAAAAGGCTCTTCTGAAACACTTGGGTGACGTCAAGCATACACCACCGTCCATTCTTTACACTGTCAGTGTGGTAGCTCTGGTGGGCACTTCTGCATTGGCTTCACTTCACAGCCACAGAGGTTGTTGCTTACTTAAACCAAACAAATCCGAACAACTTCTAGGTATTTCAGCTCTGTTATTAGTACCGAATGTTACTCCATGTATCACATATATTGTGAAGTTTTAGATTTCCATTGGTCCCTAGTCACACACAGATAACTAAGTGACTACCTGCCTGATGTAAAACAGCTTTAGCATCGTCAATTATCTTCATCTTTTGTGAAAGTGTTCGTCCTCCATAAAATGTAGTTAACGTAAAAAAAAAAAAAAAAAAAAAGTCTCACTTTCTTCTTTAAGATTCAAACTTTGACTTAGATGCTGGATTTCAAATCAATAACACCAAGGTCCCCTGAGAGCGCTGTCATCAAACCGAATACATCTGCGTCGCTCAGACACAGTTTTGACTCAGGCAACATTAAACGGAACTGTCTTTAAAATCTCCGGTTTAAAAAGGACTCATTTGACAGCGTTGATGATGTTAAAGTTAAAAGATGTGCGCCTCAGCTGCCTTTGAGCCCGGGCCCCCCTGGTAGGTTTAGTCAAGTTATTCTACTGTTTGTGTTTCTTGGCATATTTTAATGAGGGTGTCCTTTTCTGGAAGGAACAGCAGCAGTTACTCAGACTCAAAATTCACAGTTTTAGAGTACGTCTTTCAATGTGAGTGTTAACGCAACCAGAAGCCAGTGTGCATCTCTGTGATATATGCTTAGTGTGATCTATCGGTACCTTTCAGGTATTACTATTAGCATTTGATCCGCAGAGCTAAACATCCAATTTTCCAAAAGAATAAATACTTGGCAGTCTTTAACAACACTTGATGCTGTTCTGAAGATATTTCCAGAAATCCTCAAACATTCTTCTAACCACCTGGCTGAAAAATATTTCATCTGCTCCACGATAAATAAGATTTTTTAACCTGTTTTCCAGGATGAACCTCTTTTTCCTAACCCAAATAAAGATGGTTGCTGGAAAGGATGAATCTCTTTTGGACAAAGTGAACCAAAACAAGAAGAAATCTTACCAGTTTCATTGATATATATTGATGGATCTTTTATATTTTATAATAAATATAACAAGGACATGTTATTTCCACCTATATGCTGGTTCAGAAATGGTTTAAAAATCAATTTTATTTTGCAACAGACAAAGTATTTTGAATATAGATGGTTAAAGCCTGTTAAACAGCCTTTATGTTTTTCAAAGATTGTCTGCAATTTAGTTTCATGCTTACATTTGTGACTTGATTTGTGAATTCTAATAGAAATGCATGAGATGCACAAACCTCCTGTTGTCTCCTGTTGTTAGCCTCATGTTGTGCTGGTGAATCAGGGAACGCGTGTACAATACCTGTGTGTTTTGGTATTGCAACTGCCTTTTAATGTAAGCGCGGGAGGTCAAAATCTGAGGGTTAAGGTACACGCAGACAGCATCAAGCGCTGTGTCGAATCGCAGCAGGGTTGTGCGGCGGTGAAGGGGCTGCTGGGTCAACACAACAGGTATGAGTTGAGTCCATGAATCCACCTGGATAGTCTCAGTTTCAGAGATATTTCAGGCTGACTGCGGAGGGTTTGACTGGTCTGAGTGTCTGATTGGTGGCCACAGCGAGACGTCAGGCTGTGTTTTTCCAAAAGTTGGATCTGACCCAACTTCTCTGTCGCAGGTCGCTGCGACCGATTAATGCATCTAACCAATAATTAAAATTTTGTTACAGTGTTTAAGAACCTACGTCCGCCAACATACAGTTTGCACAGATCACAGAGAAAGGCGACATAGTCGTGTCAGAGTAAAAGAAGAACAAAGCGGATATTCTCACAGATAATGACACAATCAAGCATGACCAGACTTATGACACAGCATACAGGGAATAGCAAGGACATGTCAGCGCCCGCTCAACACTACAGCTGTGCTCTCAGGAAGGGGTGTGACATGTAGGAGGCTGGTTTGCACAACAATACTGTGGTCTGTTTTATACTTAAATGCACACGCGTTCCAGCTGTCCTGCAGGATATTTTACTGGACAATGCCTGCATAATTTCTACAGGAGTCCTGCATAACTGAAGCAAGTGACTTAATGAATGAATGAAATATGTATGGTGCTCAGTAACTATGTTACTAGCTCTGTCTACTCTGCATGCAGCTTGTCTCCTTCCACTAGCCTGCCCTGTTAGCTCTCTCTCAGTTGCGCGGTTATAAAAGAAATAAAAAGTAGTATATTCTTGGATAGTCTCTGGCAATTTGTCTGCAGGTTCATTGCGTTGGTGTTTCTTTAAAAAAAGGCTTTTCTCTTGCGTCAGAAAGCACCAACCAACTCAGAGCTAGCACCGTCCTCAATGTCCATAGTAGAGTGTGTGGTGCTCAGATAATGAGAGAGGAAGTGTTTGCACATCCTCACCAAGCTCTACAGAGTATAGATGAGAGTTGTGTGACAGAAGTATGTGCAAGAAAGCTTCATCTCCGTCTTGTAAGAGTCCTTGATGACGTTACTGTGCAGTGACGAGTCATGATTGCTATGTACCTAACAAACTGACATGGGGCAGCTGTGGCTGAGGAGGTAGACCGGGTCATCCATTAATCAGATGATGATCGGTGGTTCGATCTCTGACTCCTCCAGTCTGCATGTTGAAGTGTCCTTGAGACAAGATACTGAACCCCAAATTACTCCAAAAGCGTGCACCATTGGTGTGTGTGAATGACCTCCTGTCAGATGTGCAGCAATACCGTGATTATTAGACATAGATGTATTCTAAGTTAAAAATCACACCAAACTACTACTACTTAACTAAACCACACTGAAACAGCTCGTCAGTTTATCAAGTGAAAATACAAAACAGCTTCTCAAACATGAGGATTTACTGTCTGTATAACAAAATAAGCAGTAAAGACACCGCGTAGCATAAACGATTAATTAAAGGTACAACAGATGAGTTAGTTATCAAAATATTGTTAATTAAAGCCGTAAAATGCAAAGATTAGCCTCGTGTATTTTAGAAAGAGAAATTCAAATGATTTGCAATTGAGCTTTATCACCTGTGTTACACGATCACAATAGCACATAAATGATGTCAAAATGCGCCTGACATCGTAGGTTAATGTTCATTTGAATAATATTTTGATATAAAACGGTATTGTGTTAATTCTGTGACTGCAGCTATTATGTTAATATGAAAAAGATTGGATAGAAAAAAGTTGTCCAACTTGTCCTTCTGAGTGAGAGACCTTCATATTAGATTTGAGTTCTCCTCTCTAAATAATTGTCACACTGCGGTGAAATATTTTCTCCCGTGTCACTTGTCAGCATTGTTTTCCCTGTACTGTATCTTTACAGTGAAATATTAATCCAACAGGCTGTGACAAGTGCCTGGTGAGAAATGACAGGCTAAAATTTAAATGGAAAACTTACACTCAGGTTGATACAGGATTTATAGGAGCCTGCCCCATAGTTCATCTTTTCACTGATGAACGGCGCAGTCATGGAAAAAAATATCTATGAGTTGACAGGACCCACTTCCCATGGTGGTGTGGTCCTGCTCAGCACTATTATAGTTATGTAATCCTTTGGAGTAACACAGAGTTGACTCTATTTCTCAATCTCAACAGATTTCAACATAAAGTGAAGGGCATCGCTTCAACGATTCATCGCTGCACATCCCAGACATACAGAGAGGAGGAAAGGTGAGATAGCTTTTGCTGTACTTTTACTGCTGTATTGTACTTTATATACTGTGTTTGTCTTGTTTTTGTGCTTTCGTGGTGTCGGCTGGTAGTACAACTTACGCAATTTATGTTCTAACTTCCATTTTAAGTGCTAAAACATAGACATATAATTTAGCAACTCTGTGCCAATTTACCCTGAAAAATGATGACAAATTTATGACAAAATAAGCTTTGTTTTCCCCTGTGGGAGTATTTAGTTACTAAAGCAGTGTTGCGTGATCCATATAAACATCTTACTGCTGTAATACGTCGGTGTGATGTCACCTTTTTGTTAGGCCATGTTCAAACTGCAGTCCTTTTAAAGGGAAAGGAGGGTACGACTGCATATGTGAACGGTCGTATAACGCTGGGAACCGACCTGGCACGTCGTGGCTGCGAAGCTGTTTTAGCGCCAGGCCTTGTTAACTTGCTCAGATTTGGTCATTTTTTCTTGGTTTATGTGCTTTTTTTTAATGTCCGTTTTGTCTGTTTTTACAACCAGAAGTTTGCACAGGGTGTTTTTATTTTGAAAATTGGTGGGATTCTCGATGCTGTTTCTGTGCCAGCTTGATCTGCCTTCAGGCCCAGGAGGTGTGGACCCAGCCAGAGGTTCAAACCGGTCATGTTATGGACCGCCATGATCTTTTGGCTTGTTATCTTTGGGGCTGGGGGTATGTCCTCCATTTGATCCTTTCAGTGGTGTTACAACATTGACTAGACGATATTCAGGATATGCCTCCCTCAAGTGATGTCACTTCACATTTGGAAATGACAAAAATCTGGAGGTGTGGAGTTCATCAGACCGCTGTACTCCTCATCTCTGCTTGAGCTTAGCAGTTTGATGCTACGTTATCAGCTACTAGTATAACAAAACCTGAATCTCTACACTGTCAGGCATGGTTGCATTGTGGATAATGTATCACCAGATTTTGACATGGAAAGAAGCATCAAATATAAAAGGCGATATCTGGTTTTGCTGCATCAATTTTGAGGTTCTTTAAAAAATGCTCAGCAGGCTTGTTCATTGGCATCCAGTGCAGTCATAGCATGTGGTGTCATCATGTATTTCAAGTGGCTCATAGCTGAGTTTATTACAAACAGTCTGGTTTGACTCATTGGAAAAAAAACACACGTCCAGATCTTTTATTCAAAGCCTTTTGATCTTTTATATTATTTTTAAGGCTCTTATCTCTTAATTGACATTGCAGCCACATTCTCACGTGGTCCTGATTAGCTGTCTCTTCTACTTTCTGCCAGACAAATGTCCCATTAGAGTCATGTTAAAGTTACATGAATTCTTAAATGACTGTTCAGACTGATTTAGCGTTGCTAACAAACCAGAACAGGACCAGATTTAGGACTTTAGGAATCAGGGAAAGTGATAAAAATAAAAAAATAAAAATATTTTTCAAGAATTTATGAACATGGGAGAATGTCAGTCCTCTGAATTCAGCCTGTTCCTTTGGGATTTGGATGAAGTGGGTTGAGAAAAAAGGAGCGCTCTCAAGCCAAATCGCTCTTCATAACAATTCCACGTTCTCTCCTAGCGGCTCTTAATATTGTTGGGATCTCCGCTGACCTACACCACTCATGGGGAGTAATCAGAGTTTAATTATACATCCTTAATCACTTGAAGACAATCTGTGTGACAAGACAGCTTCTCACAATAAATGGGCTCCCTTTACCTTCTAATATGGCCCTCATCACCTGATGATGAATTTTAAAAATAAGTCAATTCTTTATACAGGACCAGTCAAAAGTTTGGACACACCTTCTCATTCTACATTGTCCCACTAAGCGTAAACCAGATGCTTAGTGCAGAATGCTGTGGTAGCCATGTTGGTTACTCCCCATGAGTCACCATCAGTCACCAGCAAAGAACCTCCACACCATCACACATCCTCCTCCATGCTTCACAGTGGGAACCACACATGTAGAAACCATCCATTCACCTTTTCTGTGTCTCACAAAGACTTGGTGGTCTGAACCAAAAATCTCATCAGAAGTCCAGATTTCCACCAGTCTGTTGTTTCTTGGTCCAAGCTGTTCTTTTCGTGTTGGTGGTCTCCGCCAGTTGTTGTTTCTTTGCAACAAATAGACCATGAAGGCCTGATTCACGCAGTCTCCTCTGAACAGTTGATGTAGAAATGTGTCTGCTACTTGAACTCATTCATGTGAGCTCTATTCTGAGGTGCCGTTGGTTGTTAATTTCTGAGGTAACTGCAACAATTTGTCCTTTGTAGCAGAGGTAACACTTGGTCTTCCTTACTCAGTTTCATCATATCATTTAATGGATTTTGTGACTACACATGATGATACATGATACAAGCTCTTGATATTTTCTGGATTGACTGACCTTCATGTCTTAAAGTAATGATGGACCGTTGATTCTCTTTACTTAGCTGAGCGGTTCTTGCCATAATATGGATTACTACAGAGCTATTTACTGTCTGCCAACACTACCTCTGAACAACACAACTCATTAAGAAGGCAAGAAATTCCACTAATTAATGTTTGAGAAGGCACACCAGGTGACGACCTCATGAATCTGATTTAGAGGAGTGCAAACCTGTCATTGAAGCAAAAGGTGGCTACTTTAAAGAATCTAAAAAAATAAAACATTCTGGTTTGTTTACATTGAATTATTTACCACATAATAGTTCCATATGTGTTCTTTCGTAGATTTGATGTGTTCAGTGTCAATCTACAATTTAGAAAATAAAGAAAAAACATTGAATGAGAAGGTGTGTCCAAACTTTTGACTGGTACTGTATATTTATCTGCATTTTTATATATACACAGCTTTAAACTAACCCTTATCCTTCTCCACATTTTAACTATCTCACCATAAAAATGGAGCTTGCAGGCTCACAGTCTTACCCATCTTAGGTCAGACTGAACCCAAACCGATTGTGAAAAGTTCTCTACAATCATCATTATTATTCCTAGTGAAAGGTATGCACCACAGAACTGGCTCTGCCGAGTGACTCTGGCTCACAGAGTATGGCATTCCAAGTTAAAAAGCAAACCAAACTGATATTGCCCCTCAATACTGTCTTCATATTTTCTCCATATTTGGAAATGTTTACCTCCTCATGATGGTTGACAGAGGTTGGAAGAGGGGATGTGAGTCATTTCAGCTGCATAAGGCTTTCTAGGGCTGAGAGCAGCCTTCCAAGTGACTGCCATTTAGTGAAGCTAGCAGTTTTTCTGTGCTTCAATGATCTAAAGAGAAACTGTGAGTATCATTCTATGCTAAATTTGTTTTAATATTTGAGTTTTGTGTTAGTAAAACAGCCATGACTATTCAAATAATATAAAATATTGAGCTAAAATGATTGGTTTGTTCATGTTTGCTGCTTGTGGGAAACTTATGTCACTATTTGTTTGTATGATTGAAAGTTTGAGAGGTGTAAAGGAGATGCCATTGCTGTTTCCTTGCATCAGACAAAATTACTAACACAATGTTCCTGTGCATCACTGCACAAGTGTGGAAAAGACAGGGAGCTGATATTGACTGTTCACCGACTCGCCAGATATTTTGGGGAAGTTTTTTTTTTTTTTGAAAAGTTTGGACAAACTCAGCATTGCAGTGAGAAATCCTTCGACCACGAGACTGACCTTGTATACAGCTATCTGTCAGTAATAGGAGGAGGTCATAGCTTTGAATGTTTAGCTTAGTCTAATGTGTTTTTAGTGTACTGTTTTATGTTGTTTTGCTGATTTGATGTTCTTTCATGTACAGTGTCCAGAAAAGCGCTTTTATATAAAATGTATTATTATAGATAAAGGCGCAATAGTTGTGTCTGACCAAATTTAATAGATATTGTGGATAGAAATTGTTAAATAGCCCAGTATGTTTTCCTGTGGATGACTTGTGGTTGTGTGTGAGTTTGGGGGGAACTCGGGTTACTGGAGAATTCAGGTTTTTTTTTTTCAAACATCCACTCTGATATCTACAATTTAACAGGTCTGACCTTCCTCCTGGCTCTTACTTTCACACTCCAAACATATAGTGGCAGGTGTCTGGCAGTAGTAGAAGAGGTAAATGATTTTACTTAGCTTTAAGGGCTGGTGCTGGTGCTGGTGCTGGTGAGTTTAGTGACGGTCTGGTGTGATTATCTGATTACTTTTATCTTTAAATTATGCTGGGATTGTATCAGCATTCAGCCTTAGAGCTAGTTAGTCTAGTCTGTTTGTGTGCCAGTGTCACTTACACACATCCATTACTGAATATAAGCTGCTATAAGCCATTTATCTGTCTATGAAAGGTTACACGAAGCCCTCTTGACCCCTTTTCCCTACAGTTTTCATTTCACTGATCAGCTCTAACCGTAAACTAAACCCAGACATGAGCAACTGTCAAGCTGTTGTGCTATATGCTGTATTTGTTTCTGCTTTTCTGGGAAAACGGTTTCAGTACAGTCCCCTAATGTCAATAAGCACTCTATAACATACATATATAGCATGTCTTTTAAAATATATTCACTCTGCAGTGAGTGATGAACATGTTAAAATGTAGCACTGAAGACAGAATGAATTATCTCTATTCTGTAAGGTGGTTTTGCCATAATTTGTGGACATTCATGTCCCCGTATATTGTACAAAATGCTGACGATGCCTTCACTTTCCATCTCCCTCTGGTCAAAATTTCAGTTTGCATGCTGACATGCTAACATAGCAAACATTAGGATATTACTAATATGCTAATATATTAACTTTTGACCGCAAACGACATCAATGTTTAGCTGCTGCTTTTTCTAACATGCCTCAAGCTTTCAGTGCTTTTGGCCTTAAAATGAAACTGTATAACAGTATAATATTTAATATTAAAATATACATTTTTCTTCTTTAAAATTGACCACTTACTTGGTCAGGTATGACCGTTAGCTTATGTTTGCCAATGGTAGCAAATGTTAGCAAAGTTTAGGAAGACATTGCTGTGACTGTACTGAGCCAGTTCAGTTCTCTGACTCCGTTTGTGTTATTGTTACATCATGTTTGAGCATTTACCATTGTGTCTGACAGCTGTGCACCAGAACAAGCAAGATTATAGCTTTATTTGGAAGAGATTATAATAAAATACTGGAGGAAAACCTCTAGAGTGCTTTGATAGCCTAATTACTTTCGAGTAGCCATCAAAGCTAGTCATGCTGTAACTGATTTTTACACATCCTGTTAGAGACTTTGTAAACATCAGATTTATTAGATTTACAATTGTCACATAGATATTAAACTTTTACTACTGCAGTGTATTAAAATTATTGTAGTTCCAGTTTTGTTTACAACCGCGATATCAAGAATGTTGCAGTGTGCAGTTTGTTTTAACTCTACTCGCTCAATAAGCAGGGACAGACACCGGTCGTTGGTTGCATCAGTCTCTGGCGACGTCTCCAACACTATTAAAATGACTTAATCTGGTCTCACTCTACTTTGCAGTCCTTAATTTCAAGATGTTGGCATTCCCAGATTGGGAGAGATTGTATGTATTCAAGACAAGTCTTCCAAATGAATGTCATCAACAAATTAAGGCGTGATTAACAAGAGCAATTACACTGAGGAGCCAACTGAGCTGAGGAGGTCAAGCTAAATTGGAGGAGATTATGTTTCTTATTAAGGAGAATCACTTTAAGGATGTGATTACTTTCTGCTTTTGTGCTGAACTCTTGATTACCAGCTGTTTTTTCTATACCGTTGAGTGTTTTAGAGGGCAGATTGAACACCGAGGTTGCATGCAAACGTGTGCAGAGCAGCTTCTGTTTTCTCTCAACAAAATTGCCGTTGCGGTTGACATACTTGAGAAGGATTAGAGCTTGGAATTTTTATTGGTTGATGGGAAATGAAATGCAGAAGTAGTATTGTAAATATATTTCACCGCAAACCAATACTGTCTGGTAGCATATTTGGCAACAAGGACAGCTATAAGTAGTCATTTATATGTCAGCATCACCTCAGCACTTGTTTCTCAATCAAAGTTGAAGTTTTTCTTTCCCTGTCAAGCTGGATGGAGTGAGTCAATAAACAACCATCTTAGAGCATTATTTTTCAATAGATTTCAAACCTTTGGCTGGGTCTCTCCATTTTAATGTTGTTTTGGCCGCATGCTGGTGGCCAGTGTCGTGTTTGAACATAAATCATCGCTTCAGTTTAAGGTCTTCAACACTTTGGAGGAGGTTCACCTCAAGACTTCGCCTGCATTTACTGTTCCCTTTCCCAGTACTAAAAAATGACCTGCACCCACTGCACGACGTCACGGCCATCTTTCATGGTGGGACGCTGTTTGATATGTGATGAGACGTCAACAGCCTCTGCCAGACACTTTGTCATGCTTGAAGAATTCAGTTTTTATTTTAGAAGAATAAAAACGTACCCTATTCTTTCATTTATGTTCAGGAAAGCTGTCAATCAGCTGTGGAGAACAGGAAAGGCCTCATGTTGCTGGCAGTCGACAGAATTTACTGCAATTCTGAATTAGACCCTAATTTAGATTCCTGAGGTGACTATGAAATTAAACAGGACTTCAGAGTTTGAGATCATCTGTATAGATATTCCAAAGATGTTTACAGTCTGTGCATCAAATTAATGTCTCTGAAATATCGTCCAAATATGGACTTATTAACTCTAAATATTTCAGCTTTTTATCTTTAATCGATTTAAAAAAAACTATAAAAACAAGATGAGGTAATGTTATTTAAAACCAGACATTGATGGATTTTTTTTCAACCACGATACTGGCAGCCATGTTACGTGTAACTATTTGTGTACGTGGCCTCGTTGCTGATTAGTAATTAGGAAAGGCCAAGTCAACAATGGCTATTTCCAACATAACTGATAAAGTCAGGAAGTTCCTAAAGATCAACAACAGTTGTGTGGACTTGGCAAGCTGCAAGGAAAAAAGGTCTGATCTTCTAAAACTTTTGAGGTATTTTTATGTGCATTTTTTTCTGCTTTAGTAGCCGATGTAGACGCATTGAATCAATTAACAAATAAAGCTCTTTTTTTCTGTCTTTATCGCCGTACCTCTCTCACAATTCCCATCTCTAGTCTGAATATTGATATTAGTAATAGTTAATGCTTCATCAGAAGGGGAGAACTAGCTCAGAAGCAGGACCACAACCAAGAAACTAGAACTTTTTCATTCCTGTTTAAATTATAGTAATGTTCATGAGTACTTGACAAAGACACTGGGGCTGTACTTTGTGTTGAGTCCGGCTAATCTAAAAATCGGCAAAGACGTGGATCATCGGCGGACCTGCGGCCTCGTTGCTCAAACAAGCCACCTGTAATGACACCCACCTGTCAAATCAAAGCGACCTCGCTGTTAATTCTGCATAACTTTAAGCCTTAATATAATTTAAACAAATGAGTTCTATAAAAATTCAGACTCAGTACAGTTGTCATGAACGGGGAAATTAGCTATAGAGACCAAAACAGTTTTTTGTACCAGGCTGTGAACATGTTTATTTCTGCTGTGAGGTTGGACATTTTAACATGGGGACTTATGGAGATTGACTCGTTCTTTAGCCAGCCTCAAGTGGACGTTTGAGGAACTGCAGTTTTTGTCACTTCCACACTGGCTTCACAGAGGTTGCTGCTTGGGTGATAACATTCCCAACATCCATCCCTTTTCACATTCTTGTTGGTGAATTTCTGTTTGCTGTTGTTTTACTGTCACTTTCGTGACCAACATTATACTTTCACATTGTCATAATGACAGTAGAGTGATTGTGTGCCAGAAGTGACCTTTTCTTTGTGTCCCTATCATTTAGGATCAGATGCCACTAACTGATTAATCTCAGATTAGGCAGAAGCTCGAGGCTAATGGGACACTTTACACAATGACGACTGATACACTCGCTCAGCATGCAGTGACAGATGCCACCCTCTAAACACAGTCAAATTACTGAAGCATGTTGTTGGCAAAACACAGAGCCATTAATGGTGTGCCAAAATATATTAACTGCAAACCTCATAAATCAGATTAGAATAATAAGTATGACGGATGTTAGTGGATATGATTTGTGTTACAACTTAAAACAAATATCAACAACAAGTAGTGAAAACAAGACTCTTGCTTCTAACAGGGGGTTAAATAGAGGGCTCATTAATTTTTTTAGTCTTCCTAATGCATCAAGTGTTCATATTACAAAGCTCTCTTGACAGAAAAGTGAGCTATAATCGGATATCAGCTAATAACGGGGAAGTGTTAGCCCGTATTCAGACAGAATCTGCTGATGCTGCTGCTGTAAAAATGCAGGTTGTTCCATTCATTTGAGTGGGGGTAGTCTGTTTTGGCTACGGCTGTGCGAGCCCACAGGGGTGTCCACCAAAAAATGCAGCAACCTGCAACCCGAGAGTTTCAGCCAGATCCAACTTTTGGAAAAACGTAGCCTGACGTCACCCCGTGGCTGCCAATCAGACGATCAGACCGGTCAAACCTCCACAGTCAGCTTGAAATGTCTCTGAAACTCTGAGACTACCCAGGTGGATTCATGGACTAAACTCTGATACTTTTACCTGTTGTGTTCTGGCTTTGTTTATTTCATGTACCCAGCTTCGAAATCTGAGTCTGGCTCACAATTTATGCTGCATGTTTTCGATGGTTTGAGAGAGAGAGACAGCAGTGGTCGAGAGACATAGACAGCGAATGAGAATCAGGGAGCGTCGACACTGAGAAAGCCGGTTAATCAGCAAAATAAAGTTATTTCCTGATTGTTTCACAGCGGTTACATTTAGCACAAATGGACCCCCCAGCCGCCCCCCTCACGTCCACACACCGCCGGAAACACTTGTGGCGATTGGCTGCAGTGCATGATCCTGTCTGAATGAACCCTTAGGGGTTAAAAATAATGTGACTAACCTTTTTAAAGCTGGTGTTATTTCCCTTCTGGAGTAAGTCTACACTTATTTTGAACTGAACTTTTAACCTGGCAGGTGTTTCTCTTGATCTGGATGAAAACAGAAGAAAAGGAAAGGGCCGTTTGGGATGCTTCTGACAGATAAAAACTGTTGAAATAGTCGGTAAAACTGATGTTTAAGAGTATCAGTTTTGGGGATAATATAGAGCTGTATTTGAGAAGTTTAGGCAGTGCTTAATTGAGTAGGGAGAGTTGTGATTTTCTGCTTCATCAGGCACAACACTGTTTGTTCTGCCACAATCTTATTGTGTCATTGTAAGCTGCGAGTCGCTGATGTCAGCAGCAGAAATTCTTTTACTCGCTCCTTGAAAGAGCTATGTTAGCTGAGCTGCATTTATCAGTCTACTGGCACGCTGTACGTAGGCATATTTCATGTGGCTCATTGGCAGGATTAATTGCCAACAAGTTCCCTGTGGTCCAGGAATGCAATTACCTATTGACCCAAATCATTCTCCTGGTGGGAAGTCACTGTCTCTGCTCTGGCAGAGTTACACCTGGGACTGAGTCACATAACCTCACATTCACCCCTCGACACGTCCTTACATCAAGGCTTACATCACACTATGACTTTGTGAGTTTGTGTGACACAGCGTCTGCAAAATAAAGGAGTAACACATTATTACCAATGAGAACATTTTGTGCTGTATATGTGTAATGTTCATATATTAATCAGAGATAGTTGTCTTGGGTTGATCCGTGTTCGTGACGTGGTATGCTCCTTTCAGGAATTAATGTACTGTATGAGGCTTTGTTTGAGGCTTTGAGGTGGTAGTACTTGGTCAATACTATTGACTTTAGAAAGAATGCATGTCATATCTGTGACGTCACCCACAGGTTTCTGAAGAGCCGCTGTCAAACTCAGAGTGTGGTGGCTCTGGCTGCCTCCATGTTGGCAGTCCTGCCTCTTCTGCCTCGTGGCTAATCTAAAAATGGGACGTGGATCATTGATGGACCTGAGGCGGGCTCAATGAAGCTCAAACAAGCTACCTGTGACAGCACCTACCTAACAATCAAAGCGCCCACACTCTTAATTCTGCATAATTTAATGCCTTAATATAAGTTTTATAAACATCCAAACTCAGTGCAGTTGGCATGAATGGAGAAATCAGTTATAGAGACCAAAACTGTTTTTGTACCAGGCTGTAAACATGTTTATTTCTGCTGTGAAGCTGGACATTTTAACATGGGGGCTAATGGAGATTCACTCTGTAGCCAGCCTCAAGTGGCCGTTTGAGGAACTGCAGTTTTTGGCACTTTCGCATTTGCTTTATTTCACAAGGCGTAGAGTCATAATTTTGTTGTCACCTACCTGTGATTCAGAATATCTCAACAATGCAGCAAAACAAACTCAACATGGCGACATACCACGAAAGCAGCAAACAGAAAAACAAGCGCCCTCTTAACACACCAAAAAGTATCACTGTAAACAAATGACATTAATAGAAACCAAAACTTTATAATAACTGTTCTTCACTGAGATGTAGTTACTATACAAGTTGTCATCCCATCGCTAAGTGTGGGAGAAGAAATGCCTGGGGCTCGCATCTCAGTGTTTTTATCATTTACAAAAACAAAAACAAAAAAACTGTTAAAGACTAACAATTACAAAAAAAAACAAGTGCAATCCCTCAAAGGTGACAAACAGATCCAGGGCTTTCTAGATTTTTTCCTTACTAATTCGATGCCTCTACAACAAATGAAAAGTTGGAGGGATTTAAGAGAGCAAGCCACGTACAGGCTGTCTGTCAGTACTTAGAGCGACTGCACTATGATGGTACTTGATCCACAAAGCACGCTACATCATATACAATTGGATAATCCATTAATGAAAGGGCAACTTGCTAAAACCCAGACTATGACCTTTTAACTGTAAATGTATTTAGCTATGACATGAGAAGAGTGAGAGTAAACTCGCACACAAAGAAGCTTTTCTCTTGATGCTGTGACAAACCAACAGTATGTGGAGTCCCCCTCCACCTCCACCTCCACCTCCACCAAGTCTAAATCTTACTGCATTAGTGCTCTTAACAGCGCCGGAAATAAATGGCTTCCATTTAGTTAAGCCTTGGCTTTTGTCTTTGTTTGCTTTCTGTATCTTTTATTGGAATTCAATTTAAGTTAATCAGTACGAGCAATCGATATCATAGAGAGTACAGGAGAGAGAATTCATGTTCACCTCATGACACTGTGCAATCTGCAACCCCATCGCCATACCAAACATTGATTGATATATAGATATGTATCATTGATTGTTTCCAATAAGGAGCGCTTCGACTTGTTTTGTTCGGCTTCTAGTTGAAAAACTTTTCAGAAAGACATTTGTGTCATCACTGTGCAATCGCATGTGAGACGGGACAGGACTCGCCATCCTGATAACCAGAAAAATGGAGGAGAAGCTTGTATTGATTTGTCTGTCTATCCCGTCAGACACAAGCTATTATAACAGAGACAGAAAGACTGGATACTGACAGACTTGCTGCTGAGTGTTGTGCTCTTATCACTCTGCTCCTTGTGATATTAAGCCAATGCACAAGTGCCACAAATGGAAGTTCCTTGAACGGCCACTTCAGGCTGGCACCAGAAGTGAGTCAATCTCCATAAGCCCCAATACTAAAACTTCACAGCAGAAATAAACATGTTTACAGCCTTTCTCCGTTCATGCCAACTGTACTGAGGGGGGAACGTCTTAATAAGATATTGCTCTGCTAGCTTCTATGATGCTCAAGCTAATGGCCAAGTGTGATTAGATATGATGGAGGAGGCAAGAGGAAAGAAAGGGGTTAAAAATATGTATGTTTATTTGACATACTCACTGCCAGAGATAACTGAACTCAACATGGAAAGATCTGTTCCTCTGTAGAGCTTTGTATGATAAGCACGGTGATTACAAAACTCACATAATTGCCTCTTGGTGATATTGTTGTCAAAGACAGCTCAACAATCATGATAACCACTAACCAATCATAATCTCTGAATTGACTGCAGCAAAGATTGATTTTTATTGAGGTAGGCCGCAATGCTGCACGAAAGTCACACTTGAGATTGATAGGACCAGTGTAGACCCTAAACACCAAACCCTGTGCAGGCTCCAAATACTGTATAAGTAATTGGACAACACCTTGGAAATGTGCTGTTACCTGGGGAGAGGCTCTTCTGTGGCTGTTATTATTATTAAGACAGACTTAAAGAAAGTGTACATTTTGGCTGAAAAGGTCTGTAAGAGAGCTCTTCAAACACTTGAGTGCAGAACAGTCCGGAGCCCTCGCAGACTTATCAGAAATGAATGTCAAAGTCTGTGACGGTGAACCTTGGGACTGGGTCATGGGGTAATAGAAATGCAGACACAAAACATGAATGCATAATTGTAGCGGTCAATGTTCAGGCATACAGTCAGCAGCAGGCGTACAGGTGTAATCGAGTGTGCAAACTGGGAAACCACTAGGCAAACAAACACAAGCTGGGCCGCTGCGTCAGCGAGGCAGCACAGGCCTGGTAGACAGCAGACTTGGCCAAGTGAAACTCAGTGGAGGCAACCTGTGGGCAGGTGAGGAATGACATACTGTGGAAAATACTAGTGTATCTACTGTGTGTGTCTGCTTGAAGCTGAAGAAGAGACAGGGAAATAATGTACAGAGCTTTTTTTTTTTTTTGTTGAAGTTTATTCCACTCTACATTCCCTGCATGTACTGACTGAAAGGTTAATAATACAAGGCCTCAAAGAGAGGTGTATTATTAGTTACAAAGGATCTGTATTTTGAATTCTATGCAGAGGTAGGAAGATGAAAATTACAAGAGTCTTCTGAAAATTCTCTTGTGAAACTATGTGTATTTACATCTACAAGAGGCATAATCAAAATTTCAAACTGCAGCTCTGACAGTCACTCAGCCCGGCTGCCTCCTCAGCTCTAAGTGCGAGCCGGTCCAGGTGAAGCTCTCATGAACGGTTCGCAGGTCAGGTATAAATCAAATGAGCCACTTGCTTCCTGTCAAGGGTATTCCCTGCACTCTAGTCTGCCCTCGGGCAGATTCCTGTAAGCCCAGTGGTGCTCTACTGTACCAGGTTCAGAAAAGGTAACGTGCTCTAATTTAATTTGAACGTGCCTTTCACTTTGCTGCGATGCTGTAAAGAAGTGGTTATAAATACACCATAAAGCCCAGGGAAAAGGCCAAGGTGTTTTCAGGGATATGTATTTTTCATTGGTTTGGACTCTCTTTTCAGGGCTGTAAACATTAAGAGCCAATCAAGCTGTCCATTGTAGAAGCACTTAGAAAGAATGTGTCCACAGAGGAAATGGACCCACCGCTTCTCAACTTTGGATACGACTGTGTGAGAATAACGTTTGGGTCAGCTGTTGTTAAGAAAAAAAAAAAAAGCATCATAGGTATTCAGACACATCATATATAACCTATAAAAATAGCAGAATGATCCCCAATCCAGCATGAAGACGGAGAAGAAGAGTGACTTGTGTAGGCCTGCACTTGTTTTTAGTCCCTTTCAAACCCGTCCATCATAACCTGATAAATAAAGACCTTTTCAGGGCCTAAATTACATTTCTTTGACAGACTGGGAGTCTTTAGAAATGCATTAATGGTCTAATGTACTTGGATGATCACTTGTGTTTGATAGCAAATTACTTTATCTGAATGTTTAATGGCTTTGATAATTTGAGTTTTTAACTCATTGTGTTTTTTTTCTCCCTTGGTCTACAAGGCTGAAAATTGTTTAACCTAAGTTATCATAATGGATTTGGCATTGAGCGAAATTGGCTCATTTTATTTGACTATTTAAAAAAAATATGTCTGAACATTTCTGAGGGTCTGTGAGTGTGATGGCAAATCTTTATGAATAACCTATTTAACTCTATTTAATCTAATGTAAATACATACCCTGTCTGTCTGTCTGTGTGTGGGTTAATTAGGTGCAGTTGTAAAAAAATCACATCCAACAATAGAAAAGAAGTGCAGGTTAGATTGTGGTAGTCAGTGATAAGCACAGTATTTTAAGAATAGGCACATGTACAGCTCAATTCAAAGCATTTTTTACTTATGGATTTGGCCGTAGCTTCAGGCTGAGAGTCCTGGTGTCTCTTTAATTTATTGGTGTGGTGACATTACTGCTTAACAAACTTGGCTAAGACCTCGTGTCCTCTCAAGCTTGATTTGTGTAAGCTGGTTTTCAAACTGTAAGGGCGCATTCTCACATAGAATCTGGCGCTTCGGTGAAAATGTAAGCTTTTCCATTCATTTGCGTCGGGGAAGTGCCTTTTGACTGCGGCGGTGCGGGCCGCAGGGGTGTGTACGCCAAAAAAATGCAGTGACCTGCGGCTGAAGTTGAGCCGTATCCAACTTTTGGAAAAACGCAGTCCGGTGTCACGCTGCGGCCACCAATCAGACGATCAGACCGGTCAAACCTCCACAGTCAGCCTGAAATGTCTCTGAAACTACAAGACCGGTGGATTCATGGACTAAACTCTGATACTCTACCTGTTGTGTTCTGGCTTTGTTTATTTCATGTGCCCAGCTTCGAAATCTGTGTCTGGCTCACAAGCAGTGGTCTAGCGACATAGACAGTGAATGAGAGTGAGGGAGCCAGTTAATCATCGAAATAAAGTTATTTCCCTTGGTGGCTGATTGCTGTCATTTGCATCAAAATTGAATCATATCTCATTGATTCTGAACATGCAGAGATGATGCATATTTTTAGATTTAAAGTGGCTTACACGTAATCATTATCTATGAATAAAAGTTTATAAATCTGCTTAGAAATCATTGACAAATTCTCTTTGTAACGAGGACATGCCTGAGAATAATGAGTAATCCAGTGATAGTTATCTGAATATCCATGGTTGCATTGCAGGAAGTGCTCATAACTATACGGCATACTAATGGTGCCAGGTTACAAAAAATACCCACCTGTGTCTCTGCTTGACCAACTTGAACCATGACTAGCTACAACTGTCTTCCAGGTTCTGCTTTAATCTTACTGGGTTGGCCACAGTTGGCAGCTGAGAGACAAACACAAACCCACGAGCCCATCTGACCTGTGCTTTCCACTATTACTGGCCAAATCAATTACACAACACCTTCTTTGCTGGCTACTTCTCCAGATGTCTTGGCAGCGAACATGCTGAAAACCTTTTGTTTTTGTTAGGATTTGTAGCTCAGAGACCGTAAGCCAAAGATCAATCAAATTAAGTGGATCGGTTTCAAGTCCTCCACTTGTCTGGTCAGTTATTAATGCTACTGTATATCAAACTTTTTTTTTTTTTTTTGTTTTGGTTTTTGTTTTGGTAACACAGTTCACTCAGATCTCTTAGCTGAAGAGAACTGTGAGTATGAGCACTGGTTTTAATACATGAATTCCTATAACAAAATCCATGGCAACTGTGGAAGGTCTGGTCATGATGGTAAAAGACTGTTGTTTGTATTAGAAATGTTCCAGGTGTGAATATGTTTAAGGGATGGAGTTACTGAAAAATAATATTAGCGCTCAGTAAATCCACCCTGGGTAAATAAAGGTATAAATAAAATATCCACACCGCATAGCGATTTAAGACAAGCAAACAGGAAGTGAAACATATTTCCTTAACGCTTAATAAGGTCCCCAGTTAGCTGTTACTTTCTCAGTCAACTTTGTATGGGTAGATGGCACAAATAGTACTGGTTTATGTAAACGGCAGAAGTTTGGCCTTGATGGTGTCACAAGGAGGGCAGCAGCGGAGCTAATGGTGATGTTTTTACTGTTTTATATCTCAAAATAAAGTCCCATCAAAGAGTGCTGACAGTGAATAGTCTGAATAAACGAGACAGTTTTTGTGTTTTTTGGGGCATTTAATTGAGGATATAAAATTTTTGTCTGACCAAAGATATTCAGTTTACAATGAGAAAACAGAGAAAAGCAGTAAACCCTCAAGCCAGAACTGGAGAATATTTGGTGTTTTTTCTTGGTAATTGACTTAAATTATTTTGAAAATGGTTGCAGATTCATTTTCTATTAATGAAATAATCAACATTTCAGGTCTAATACATCTTGTTCACATTGCCCCGATAAAAGCTGGTTTGAGAAAATATGTACACTTCATCAGGTTATCTTTATGTATTCTGACACAAAGTTTTAACAATCCTTAATTAAAAACAACTGATAGTAATAAAGAGAAGCATTGTGTATACATCACTGTTCGTTGCTCAACACTCAAACTCCTAATTAAAAGTGGAAAGTAAAACAGTTTTTGAGGTAAACACATTAAAATGACTCAGTAATTGAGGCTGCGTTTCTGAATAGAATCAGAGTGTCAGACTGCACGAAAAGACACAAAAATAGAGTTTGTTCATCAACATCATTTTCCCTGGAGGAGCATGTCCCCGGCACCCCCCAGCTGCTGGTTACTTTTCCTCTGCGCCCGGCTACTCGCTGTGCTTGTGGAAAAACAGCGCCTCTGAAAATAGGGAGCATATGCTAGAACAAGGAATGCCACTTCAAGCAATACTTGTTCTTTAACATTAGCACAGCGTAAAAGAAACTGAAGCGAAGTTGAGAAAAGACTTAGTTGTCAGCTGCATGTTCTCAAAACATTGTATTATACTTGCAAAAAAAAAAAAAAAAAAAAAAAAAAAAAAAAGGAGGCATGGATAACAATCCCAAACTGGCGCCCACCAGTAATTATGATGTGGGTACAAAGAGATTTTTGCCATTCTGGAGGGAGAAAGGGAGTGTAGGTGTATTAATTCCTATTCCTTCCTGCTTCCTCGACTTGGAAGTTCAGATTTAGAAAAATAGACCCCCCTCCCTCAAAAGAAAAGAAAAAACAAGAACTGTCACATTGACTGACGCCAATCGTACGTAGCATCTGTGTTCCCACTACTGCTCCCTATAGTATATGCCACACCGTGGCAATGTGGGGAAACTGACAATGTCAATTTATCAGAACAAAAGAATTCCTCAGCAAGAGGAATACACATCTTTGGGCCCTGGAGACAAAAAAAAAATCATTCCACCCCCACCCTTACCTGTATCTAAACAGAATGTAGGACATTCACAACACCAGAAATAGAAATTTCAGTCACAATTATCATTTCTGAATGTATCCCCTGCAGTCAAAAGTTAGTATTTCACTTCAGGAGTTGAGAGCTGCACTTCAATACTAACTTTCTTAAAGTAAACAATTGAATGAAAGACGCTGAGATAAATTAAACACAGCTGCTGCGACCCAGTATCGGACAGTTTAAATGAACTGATCCACATTCACTCTGCTCCAAATTATTGTCTCTTTGTGAAACAATTCTGCTGCTCTAATTGTGGAGCTGAGTAATTATTCTGTGTTTCTTTTCAGGTGTCTGATCCTGTCGTCCCCACCGCCACTTAGTGTTAAAATTTGGGTAAGTACCCGACCTAATTCTTTTTTCACAGCACCACAATACTGTTTGTTTACACACCACAGCGGCCTCCGTGAAAACTGCTGTAATTCCCTTCATGTTTGCCTTTTTAATTTCATTTTATTTACCTTTCATTGTTTCCCTGTAAGCAATATTAATGTATATTTTACCTTACAAAGAGCTGTTGCAGCTGTAGTGGTGGCGTCTTTATATTTCTACATACACACACACATTTTCTGTTATAATACATATAAAATCAAATATTTTCCAACATTATTTACAGTTTACGTTCAGGTACATTACGATAGCCTACATATCGATCCTCAGTGATATTCATGTATGGTTCACAGAGCTTGACAAAATCTTTCAGCCCTCAGCAGTGTAAGTTAGTCTTTCCAGAGCAAAACAATCTGAAAGCTGCCTCATCCACATTCTCAGCGATGGTGTGTCCAAACTCTTCTAACATAGTGCATTAGCCCGCATTGCTTATAGAAGTCCAAAGTCCAGAAGTTTTGTCTGTTTCATTGTCGGTTTTAAAGTCCTTTGTATATATTCCAAGTACACAGAGTTTGGCTTTTAAGGAGACTTTGGTATTAAACACGTCTAACAAACATCTTACAACATCCTTCCAGAAGTTTTGAATTCCCATGAAACATTTAGAGAAAACATCTGGAATATTAGCAGACATATGATGAATCCTGACAGGAGTTCTCATTCTCATTGACCACTTTTATAAGTAATTTGAACCTTGTATTTATTGTCTGTGTTTGTGCTTTTAAACAAACACTCTGGCTCATTTGTATCTTCTTGTATATCCATTTTCCAAACATTTGATCTGTCTTGTGTTGATTCAGTACTGATCGCAACCAATATGTTGAAATATTTAGTAATATTTCCCTCCTAAATTTCCATCTACTGTGGTTTCCTCACATTTTGATAAAAGTGATAAACACATTATCTGTTCATGTAGCTTTTTAACTGCAAATATTTAAAGAAATCTGACATACTTGATCAAAAGAAGGCAAAACCATCTATAGTTTTTTCATGATCATATTGATTTAACAATATTTACATATATTTAATATTTTAAGTACACCATCCTTTTATTCACTTCTTCACACAGGAGGGCAAAAATGTATTTGTACTATACTTTTTGATTTATAGACGTATATATTCACACTATGTGTTCTTTAAATGTATGGCAAATTCAAAATTGAGTTATTGTATCCATATTTTTTTATTAAAGGCCTGTCACATCTTAGTTTTGGCATCCACATTAGTTTAAATCCCCCTGCCTCGTCAGTGCATATGCGTCACAGAAACAAAAGTTGGCTAAAGGGCAGGAGGTTTTCTTAATGACGTAGAGTAAGTGTTCCCATGATACATTCTTAATTGATTTGATTAGTCTTGGTTATGAGAAAAACAAGTCATGTGTTTAAGATAGAAGATGTAGGAAAAGGACAGATTCAAATGAAGCTCTGTCCAGTTTGTTCTTTAGGCCTCAGATAGACAAGCCAGATTTCTGCGGCTCCGTAGAAGTGCTCTCACAGGCGTGCTGAGGTTGCCTCCAGCACAGGAATTGATTTATAATTTAGTGTAGGTTTCAAGTCATGATTTTCATAGCACCGCTGCAAGACTAAATGGACCCTTTTGTGGTGATTTTGGCCCAGTGGCCAAAGTTGAAAAATACAGGTCATGAGGTATGAGGCATGTTGTCCCCAAAGACTTCATCCCATACACAACAAAGAAATGGCTGTAAAACAAACAATTACACAAAATTACTGAGCTTCACAGACTCAGACATAATTTTGGGCTCAAAAATGTGGAAACCTGAAGAAGTATAAATACAACTTTGATGTAAAAAAAACATGACTTTGCATTTAAAGGGTATAAGTTTATTATAAAACAGCAATAAACACTAGTGACCTGATTGCTGTAACTGTCTAATTTGCCCACTGACAGTATAAAGAATGGACATGTTTATTTCTGCTGTGAAGTTGGACATTTTAACATGGGGACTTATGGAGAATGACTCGTTGTGTAGCCAGCCTCAAGTGGCTGTTTGAGGAACTTCAGTTTTTGGCGATTCCGTGTTGGTTTCACGTCACAGCCACGGAGGTTGCTGCTTGAGCGTGCCGCCATTTGGAAAGTCAGTATGACAACAGCAAACAGTTATCTGTGTATCTGGGTTGTTTTTAGGTTGCATGTATTGTCAGTGGCAACTGAAATAGGGACTATTCAACTACTCAAGACTACTCAAGTTTGTAGGTTTGAAAATAAATTGAAAGAATATATCAAAATAAAACTACCTGTTCATAATGTAATTAGGCTTGTAGATCATATTGCTGTGCATTTGGTGCATTAGTTAAGCCAGCAGTGATTCTTTGTCTTTGTCTCCTGATTAGCTGGCTCTTTGTTGGCATTATTTCTGATAAGCTGCTGAGAACTCCCTTAACAGCCACATCAAAATGATGTTTGCATGTCCTGATAACACTAATGGTCCTCGCTATAATTGATTTAAGAAACAATTTCATCAGTGTTGTAGTCACGCTTGTGTGTTTTCAATTCTAATAGAAAAGTGTGGACTGGTATTATCACATAGACGTAGCTTTATTTGTATTAAACTGTATATACAGCAAATGCAGAAGGACGGTATATTGCAAAAATTTTAAATGCAGACATTAAAATTAGAAAGCTCTCAGGTGTCTGTGTTTAGCAAAGCATGCATAGTGCTTGAATACCAAAATTCGATATATTTTTGAAACAGATGGCAAGGTGCTCATATGGGAACCTGAGCTCTTCTTCACTGAATATGAAAATGTTGAACAGGTGGTCCACGAAGCTTCCTTCCCTGCTATGGCTTTCATTAACACTCTTTTATTTTTCTAGTAATAATAAGCTAACTTGCGCCCTCTGAGATAAAGGGCATGCAAATGCTTTATTTTTATTGGGGAAAAACCTGGCAAAACGGTGGTATCGTTACGTATTATTAGACACAACCAACATCATCAAAAAACATGAAAGACACGCATGCTCGCACAGTGTGAGCGTGTTTTCTGATGTGTGATCTGACAGGTGTCTAAAATTCTGTGTTTATTAGAGCATACGTTTATTTTGTGATCGTTTCTAATGGCCATGTCAAACTACCTTTCAGTTATATTCGGATATGCGCAGATTATGTAACATATCACCATCACAACCATAAAATTACGAACTGTTATAGTAATTTGAGCTCTTCATTGAGACAATTACCTGCCCTGTCACTGCGACATCCCTTTGCTCAATCCTCATTTTTAGATTTTATTGGCTGTATCAACATTAATTCGTTGATTTAACTCAACTACAAAATGAAACCTAGTGTCTGTACAGTCTGCTGAAGATGCATTGTTACATAAAGAAATACATTCTGTGTCAATTCAACATTTAAATGATTGAGTAATGAGTGTTTTACTGTAGAAAAACCCCAACAAAGTAGGGAGTCTGTCTGTACATAAACTATTTACAGTAGCATTAGCGTCCTGCATTTTCTAACCACCTATGTACTAGCTAGATAGCAGTCAAGTACTGACCAACAGCTAATGCTACTCAGTTGTAAATAACAATCTGAATCTGTACTTTAACTTTACCTTCATAAGGCCAATTCGAAGCAGCTGGGTAGCAGCTTGTTCTGTCAGTCTGTGAAAGTATGGCGTTAGTTAACGTAACGTTAGCCCAGCAGATACTAAAGTGGAGACTGAGAGCTGTCAGCAGGATCAATTTAGATTATAACTGATACCTTTGGTGTCAGACATTACTTACAAGTAGTTTGCTATTATTTCTATAACTCTCGTTGCTCTGAACTCTGAGTCAACTCGGCAAACTTTCAGAATGAAATCATTGAGAAAATGAAAAGCTAATTTTACACTTTCGAGTAGCTATTTCATGTGAAGTGCATTAAAGTATTTTTTATATACAAATGATTGTAAAGGTTGACTTTACCTTAAGGTAAAATACTGCCTTACTAGGTAAAATACTTATTGTAATTAAAAGTGGAGTAGTGCAGTATATGTTTGATGTAATACAGCCAAGATTCCAACCCTTGTGCTTTATATTGAATACAGTACAAAGACAATACATTGAATGTTCAAACTGATAAACGTTATTGTTTTTTGTAAATACACACTCGCTCTGAATTTGATACCTGAAACATGTTCCGAAAAAGTTGGGACAACAAAAGACTGAAAGTTCAAGCTCAACAGACACCTGTCTGGAACGCTCAACATATAAACAGGTTTATTGTTAACAGATGACGGTATCATCATTTGTATAAAAAGGGCATCCTCGAATGTCTCAGTCATAAGCGAGGTTGTGGCAAGGCTCACCACTTTGTGAAAAACTGTGTTGGCAAATAGTCCAACAGTATAAGAACATTTCGCAAATCACAATTGCAACAAATTTAGGGATTTCACCATCTACCATCCATAATCTCATTAAAGATTCAGAGAATCCAGAGAAATCTCTGCAAGGCCCAAGACCAACACTTGAATGCTCGTGACCTTCGATATCTCAGGCTGCACTACATTTAAAGCCCACGATTGTATAAACACTTAAGAAAACCGTTGTCGGTAAACACAGTTTGTTAAGATTCCACCATGCAAATAAAAATACACATATGAACAATATCCAGAAATGCATTTTAAAATATATTCTTCAAAAGAGCCCCTGGCAGTGTTTTATTTTTTCGCTATTGACTTGTAGAAAATTGCCATGGAAACTATTGGCATGCATTTCAGATAGAATATGTGTCAGGGTCATCAGTGATGGTAAAATCACTTGTCTTTTTTACATTACATTCGAAGAACTGAGTGATCTTGTTTGCTTGTTTTACATTCGTAGTAGAGTGCCGATGGTCAGGAGTAGAAGAATGAGTCCACTAATAAAAATCTAATGCTAACATCTCAATCTTCAGTCATAGAGGAGTCTCAGATTTTTTCTCACAACAAATCACCAACAGACCAGAGTTGTTGGTCTTTGTAATATAGCCGGTAAGTTGAGTCATTTTACAGAAAGAGTGATATTTGTATTGATTCAGCTTGTCCTTTGTGTCATTCCTTTGAAAACTAAATCCACAACACCACAAAGTGCCTGGATGTTTGTTCTTTCAGTTACTTCACAAGCCTACAGAGACATTTAAAAGTAACATAAAGAGAAGTGCGAACAGTTATAAAGGGAGGGCTCAACTTGACTGCATTTTACCCACAAACCTTAATAACCTTACACACCACAGCTTTGTGCACATACTGTTTACACAGATAGAAAAACCTGATAGTTTTCTTGCTGCATGTTCCATACAGTAATGACACAGTGAATCAATCACATTTTAAGGTCAAATAGTAGAATAACACATAACGTACAACATGTACAAGTTTGTTTTCATTTCTCAGTTACAGCATCACAGTAGCACAGAAGTGGACTGCCTTACATACTTGGGCCACAGTGATGGTACAGACTTAACTTGCCAAGGATGGTTCTTGGTTTCTCAGACTGTTTGTTTGGATTCCTGGCTCACAGTTTGTCTGTTTGGGCCAGGTTCTTGAAGCACACATCAAATCGACGGATGACTAGCGAGGCTGGCTGCCAGCTGAATTTCAAGAACAGTTTAGCTTCACTGTAGAATTTAAAATGCTTAACTCTTTGTTGGGCTTGACTGGAGCTACAGCCAAACGGTTTTCCTTGATTCATTTCAGAATGTAAGGGCTTTATCCTTGTGGACTCTCCGGGAAATTATATTATGACCTCTTTTTTTTTAAAGAAATGTTGTAGTCTTTTCTCTCAGTCAATAGCCATACATTTCATTCCAACAGCCTGCTGTATGTAAGGTAAACATCTTTCAGATAATTGTACGTCCTTACTCTGATTCATAGTGTTTCCTTCAAAGCTTTTCCAACCTGATAATCTCAACAGTATTTATGCATTTGGTGTTAAAACCGCTTTCAAGGCTTTCAAGACTGGAAAGAAAAATCCATGTAGCATCTTATCAGAATCTGTGTGTGTGTTTGTTTTTTCCTTACAGTACATTGCAAAATACCATCTGAAATAGTCTCCAGTTTGCTCATATCAAGTCAATAAAATACATTTCTGATCAGTTCGTTGTCTGTTTCACATTAAAATTCACCAATGCAACTATATGTCAGATCTTTTTTCTGACTGTCTAGAACATTTACCTTTGCCAAAAGGCCAGTGTTGTCTTTCACAATGGATGGAATGGACAGCGTAAACGTGACGTCACACACAGGTTTCTGAAGGGTTGTTTTGAAGTTCGAAATCTGGCCATGTTGGCTGTCCTGCCTCTTCCACCTCCCGGCTAATCTAAAAATCGGCAAAGACGTGGACCATTGGTGGATCAATTATTCATAACTTTAAGTCTTAATCTAATTTGAACAGGTGAGTTAAATACAAATTCACCCTCAGTACAGTTGTCATGAACGGGGAAATTAGGAGACCAAAACTGTTTTTTGTACCAGGCTGTAAACATGTTTATTTCTGCTGTGAAGTTGGACATCTTAACATGGGGACTTATGGAGACTGACTCGTTCTGTAGCCAGCCTCAAGTGGACGTTTGAGGAACTGCAGTTTTTGGCACTTCCACATTGGCTTCATTTCCCAGGCTGCCGATGTATGAAACACCATATGCCCATTTCCATTCCAGCTAATGATGATAGACAAATTCTGCTTCAAGAGGCAAAATATTTACATTGAATGTGGATGAGGGAAAGATAAAAAAAACTTATTTTGGTGCTTTTAAATTGGCCCTAGATTTAGGCTGTTGATGTCTGTCAGTGCATGTGTTGTCTGCCAGCCCTTACTGGCTAGATTATTGGCAGAATTCAAAATGTCTGCTAGCAACACCACTGTAGAAAATAGTCAACATACTTTGGATAAAAACAAATGATGTACAAAACGGTGATAATGATGCTAATGAATATCATGCTGTTTACATGGTGCCTGAAGAGGTTTACATTTGTAAGCACTGGTTAACAAAGACCCTCAATAGCTCTGTTGTGGCACCTTTTTTATTCTGGGATTGTGCAACTAATTAACATCAAATTTGGCAGATCTGGATGAACGAGGCTGGCAGTGCAGTCAGGCAACTAGAGTAATCTTTCCATTTTCCTTTTCTGCCTGGTTGACTGTCTTCAATTGTTTATCCTCCCCTTTCTCTATCCTGGAAAATACACATTTAGTATAGACTTTCTGCCCAGTCCAAGTTCAGTAGATAAGAATCCATGAGTTATAATGGTTGAGGTGGACATGGCCAAATGATCTGAGCTGGATTACACAGCATCTGAAATAAATAAATTCCCTGCGATTCTATCCTAAAGATGCTATCACAAGCCGATGCATCAAGGGGAGGAGGCACTCTGTCACAGACTTTGTTGGTTCACGCTATTAAAACATGAATTGCTGCATGTGTTAGAATCACTTTATTAGACTTATTCTTATTTTCAGGTGATTATACACTAATAAATATGTTCTGTAAATACAGCCCTATAAATCTTAAACACCGGACCTTTAATTTCAATATTTTGGGTTATTCTTACCTGGTACTGACTCCATGCAGTCTTGGAAAAAAGTCAAAAGCGAAATAAAACCATTGCAGTTTAATTCTTATGTTTGTTCAGCTACAGATTGATTAAACTAGCTTCCACATGATAACTGTGTAGTCTTAATTTTTCACACCTCAGTGAATTTGGTTAACTTTTTGTCTGGCACAGGGACACTCTTACTCTTGGAGTGCATATTTAGAATGCAAACACAGTGAGCAGGAATCTATTTCATTGAATCAATGCTGCTCTGTAGCCTGGGAGGACCCGCACGCCTTAACAATGCAATGGAAAATAACGGTCTATTGAACTGGCGTATGATAGAGCCATTGTGTCCTTTGTTCACAGCTGTGGAGATACGTTTGACGCCTGCTATCAAGCCGCATGTTTACACACTGAGGATGAAGGATTGCTTTTAAACAATTACTGTAGCTTTCCACTAAAAACAAGATGATATTTAGTTGAGCTGTGATCACTTTTGACAAGGAAAGTGAAGAGCAGAAAACAAGTAAATAAGACGTGCTTAAGATGGAAAGATTAAGACAAAACCCAGAGTGATTAAGAGGACTGACATAGATATCCTGGCTGGATTTTATCGATGGACCAGTGAGTGGTTTGGATTTGGTTTTAAGCAGCAGGAACATAAACAGCAACAGCCATGAGTCAATTAAGGATCAAGCCTTCCAAAAACAACTAGTTTAACTTTGCTTTTCAATTAATCTTCTTTGGCTGTCAGCAAGGGTCATAGCGCTGCAGAGTGAGCAGTGGAGACGAACAACTGGGCACCAAAGCATTTAACCCAGCCCCAACTGATGCTGCACAGATGCTCCTGGCCAAGCGGGATTTTCAGCACTTTGTTTTTCTTCAGGAGCTCGACAACGATCTGATTTATTTTAAGAAGTGATCTGCGGATCATGAATCAAGTCCAAATGTGTCCAAATTTTAAAGATTTACACAATCAAACTACGTTTGTCTGTTCTATCAAGGCCTCTCAAGAATGTTTAAACATTACAAAAACACATCTGTGCTGTAATATGTTTGTCAAAACGATCTGCAAGAAATCCCAGAGCTAAAGTCCTCATCTGCTTCAGAGGAAAAGCTCTTTGTGAAGTACTCTCATGTGGATCTAAATATTTAAATAACATTGTTAACTGTACAAAGGAAACAAATCTGAGTGACCTTATGAGCTCCAGCACCATGGAAGTCTCTGAAATGAGACTTACGATGAGAAATGAGACTAAAGCAACAGCCTGACTAACATCGAATGCAATTTATGAGATTATGAGTTCTATAAGAACTGTTTATTGTATGTTGGTTGTGTCTTAGTAGGTGTTTGTAGTAATCTGACATATCAAGGAAGTTAGTTAAGTGGCTGTTTGATCATCCAAAACACACAAACACGCTTCACTGTTATGCCATGACCCCACCAGGCATGTCATGGCCGTGACGCTGTTTTGGCCATACATGACTTTAAACCCCACCAGAAGCGTTTCAGAGTGTTTTGCCCGCCAGGCGTTGTTAACTTGCTCAGATCTGGTCATATTTCTTTAGTGTATTTACTTCTACCGTGACTAAATAGGCTATGTGGTTAAATAGTTTCCCTTTTGGCTGTTTTAACGAGTTTACACACTCGATGCTTCTTTTGATACCACGGCCTGCACTTGTTAAATGAACAGCCTGCACACAGTTACAATATTTCCCACAGAATGCATGGTGTGACTGTGGTGAGTTTTATATTTTATTTGAATACATTACCATATTTCTAGAAGGTTATTTCTCATGTCACCATTTTAATTCTCTGCTTTATTTTACTGTTTACTTACAAACTTACTGCTCAACTTCCTTTACCTTCTCTTTCCCACACACACACACACACACACACACCTACACCCCCGTCTCTTACTGCACACACACCGGCTTGTTTCTGTCTTTCTGTATCATACTGGGACAGCAGTACTTTTATAAAGTCACGCGAAAAACAAAACTTGAATTTTTAGATTTTTTTTCTTCACCAGCAATGTTTTCACAGCAGCAGGTGAGCTGCGTGTGGAGGAGGCTGTACTGTTAATGATGCAGCTGATCAATACCAACATAGTACTGAATGACATCTGCACCAATCAGGTGTTTTCACTGTTGCTGTACCTGGTTCGTGCTTGTTAAATAAACGCTGCGTTTGCGTCTCCCACCAGATAACGTCTCTTTCTTTCTGTGATAGTCCGTAGACCGCATGGGAGGGGGAGAGCGAGCGAGCTGAAGATTGTCTGCTAGTTAGTTGATTGCAGATGGCGCAAGCGGCAACCTCCGTGTCTTGTGAAGTGACGCCAATGTGTGCAGTTCCTCAAATGTCCACTTGAGGCTGGCTACAGAATGAGTCAATCTCCATAAGGCCCCATGTTAAAATGTCCAACTTCACAGCAGAACAGAACATGTTTTGGTCTCTATAGCTCACCTGTTCAAATTATATTAACGCTTAAAGTTATGCATAATTAACAGCATGGCCACTTTGATTGGCCATGATTGGAGATGGCTTGTGTGAGCACCCAGGTGTCATTCAGTCCATCTCAGGTCCACTGATGATCCACGTCTTTGCTGATTTTTAGATTAGCCGGGAGGCGGAAGAGGCAGCCACAGATTTTGAGCTTCAAAACGGCCATTTGTTTTGTCTGTGCTTTAAATCGTATGGTATTGTTTTTAAAAACGTGGTATCAAAAAAGTATCAAAGTATAAGTCCTGGATACATTTCTAACCCAGCGATTTTTGTGTGTAATAGCAACCAACGCTAAAAGACAAAATAGTGACACGCATTAGAAACTTGATAGATGTAAACTTGTCGTAGTAGTAACTGTCTCTCACAGTGGCTGAGAACTTTATAGTGAGCTGAGCCAGTGGAATTAAAGGGAGTGTTAAAGAGAGAATGAGGAAACCTCGGCTCAGTGTGACATGATGAAGCTATAGACCCAAAGCTCCTCATTGTTATGTATCTGTGGTCCTGCAGTCCAGCGCTGCAGAATATAGAGAGGGTGATGGAAACGACTCTGTATCTGCCAACCCACCGGGGCCTTTTCCTGCTCCTAAGAAAAAAGGAGTGTACAATTGAAGCAATACCTGTAAGTCAAGACAAAGGGGTAAAGCACCCTGGCTTTTTGTCAGCCTCTTTCGTCGGGCCAAGCCCAAATGATTCAGATACAATTGCAACGTGAAATCTCTGTCCGCCACAATTGCTTAAATGGTAGCTCAGATGAAATTGTCAAGAGCTTACACTCATTCATGTCTTTATATCCTGTGCCGTGCGAGGCAAAGTCATCTGTATTCAGTAAACAAAGTGTTATTGATGAGTTAATTCTATGTGGCTTTGCCAGTGAGCAAGCCGGGGAAGGGATTATGTCCCCAAGCCAAAAACCCAATACAAGTTTGAATAAGGGGATAGATGTGTAGTGTTCATTGTAGCAGTGAAGGATAAGCTGTGTTCAACATTAAAATAACAGCTCAATACCTGTGATGTGAAAAGGTTTGGAAATCTGAGGCTCGCTTAAGTGGGAAATATCTCTGTTTACCGTCACAGAGCGTCAACAAAAGTTTTTTAAGGGACTAAAGGCAACTTGATGTTTGTGTTGAGAACAGTTTACCAAAGGTCCATAATTAAAAGAGGTTTTTGTGAAGATCTTTGATGAGGTTTAGTTTACTGACTCCACTAGAGTGTGACTGGAAAGGTGTAACTACAGCACCATATGGCAGTGACTGTGAGAAATCCAGAAAACCACTAATCCACCATCCTTACAGTACAGGGATTATACCTTCTGTGACTTTTTTTTCCTTCTTCTTCTTCTGTTTCTACGTCGTGCTTTCCATTCGTCTGTGCACAGTTTTAATCATCGTCGTTATTCAGCGATGAGCGGTGTTACTTAACTTAACGTTGCATCTGGTCAGCAGGCGTTTTTGCAAAAAAAAATTCTTGTTTACAACCAATGTAGGATGTTCTTTTCAGTTCTTAGCTTTATGATGTTTTGCAGCAAATAAACACAGTAAACCTCTCCTTAGATATCCTGCCGAGTAACATTTTTCTGTCTTCAACAGTGATGGAATTTCAGTATTTGTTACTAAACCAATATTACTGCAGAGGGGAATCAGGCAAAAATGATCCGTTGCTGCACATTATCTCATGTCACAATAACTGGAACTCTCAAAAATCAAGTCTCTAGTCTTTAGGATGTGTTCACAGCTGTGGTTCATTGGCTCCGCACCAAAAGAAAAAAAGTGATGCATTGTTCCCCCAGTCCAGTTCCTGTCCACACAGACTACAAACCAAAGAGGTATAACCACAAACTTATACAGACTGACAGTCAACCTGTGTCATCATGCTACATGGACCCAATATCAGTTGACAGTCCGATTGCAATGTTATGGTGGGATAGTCATAACAGTGACAGTGGGTTTCACAATTTATTTTTAATGAGGAACTATGAAAATACACAGAATATCTCTGTTTTAACATCTCATCAGGGAAAATCCCTGCATTCAAATTCTAATGTCTTACACGTGTTAGCACGGTAAAAAAAACACTTGTTGTAATTTAACACAACTGTTCTGTCTTAAAGTCCACTTTTCTGATGTCTGAATCAGAACGCTTTGTGCTTGTCAGAATTATAATGATAGTACAGACAATTACTTCATAATTATTGCACAGCCTGCAGTAGATATAGACGAGCTATGTGTATGTGAAAAATGCAATCTAAAAGCTGAATGAAAGGTTTGCTGTGTAGACCTGAAATATTGAATTGAAACATGCTCTCATACTTCAGCATGTCAAAACAAAGTGGCAGCCGAGCTGACTTGATGATGTGGAGACAAAACCCGGCCAGGCACCTCTGTTTTGGTCTACAAGACTTCAAACCCCACAGTGGAATGTTTAGCCCACCAGACTTTGTTTACTTGCTCAGGTTTGGTCGTTTCCCTCGGTTAAATTGTTAAATATACCTCTAAATGTGTAAATATGCTACGTAGTTCATTTCTTTCACTTTTGCACGGGGTGTTTTATGTTGAAAATCCACCGGATTCTCTATGCTGTTTCTGTGTCTGGCTTCCGGCCAGCTCGAGCTGCTCTGTGCAGATTGACGCAGGCTGCTCGCGGCGTCCATAAAAAAATAGAACAGCCGCGTATTTGCCGCAGAGCTGAGCGGAGGCCCCGCTTCTGGGACGCTTCTGAACTGGACGGCGGTGGGGCCGGTGGGGTTTGAAACATTGGCGTATAGCTCCGGTGGCCGCGGAGCACACGGAACGTGGCGCATCTGTGCCGTGGTGGAATTTGGGGGTTAGACTTATGCTAATGGCTAAATTGGAGTTGACACAGCCACAGGAGAATGTACTATATCACCTGACGCTCCAAATTAAGAGTTCATTTGTGCATAAAATAGTAATTTACGGATAAGTTACGATGGTGTTTAACTTTTCCTCTTTTCCATCCATTCCGTTACGTTTAGGAGAAACTCTTCTGTACGTATCAGCCTCATATCATAGTGGCGTTAAAAGACTGGACCAGATGCATTTTTAGTCAAAAACTGATTAAAATGCAGCGAGATAACTATATCCACATCCCAATCACTTTTGGTTTTAAATAAACATGCATTCAAAACTGATTTACAACTTCGACACCGCACACATACCATTATAAAGATACACACGGCTGACATTCTGATCCCCCAAATTACACGCTTGCCTCCCTTTTTATCATATTTCTTCACTTCAGTCTTCACCAGCAACAGCAGTTACAGCCGAGCGGCCGGTCACTTGACTTGTTTGTGAGTTCAGGATCATAATTAACTCTGTCCAACGGTAGAATGTGTCCTCTCGCAGTTCATACTTTTGTCGTGAGACGAGGATTCCAGTCTGCTCCGTGTCTTCATAAATTACATCTCAGAAATTTTTTTAGAGAGTCTTTGTGTTTTTGTTTTTTTATTACAGAGAAACCCTAGTCAACTTAATTATCACCTAGACTTACATCGTAGACTGTCCTTGAAACGCCCAGCTATATTGTATGTTTGCTACAATAAAGTCCTCTCACTTTTCAGCATTTTGCTTCATTGTACATCTGAAGAACAACCAAGCTGAACAAATATTTAAAAGAGCGGGAGCAGCTTCTCAAGTATCAGCCTACCAGCAGACCCCGCTGAGAGTCACTTCTTAACATCAAGTGCTCATTTCCGAAATGAAAGGCAGCAATTAACACATCAAGGTTGAAGATGGTACCACGTTCGTTTCTTTTTTTTCATCCCTCTAGTCCATGCAGGTAGGCACAGAACAGGAAAAAAAGGCTTCCTGTTGGATGATAAGCATTTCCTCCGCTGTGATAAGAGGCCCTAGGATAATGCCTGTCAGATGAGGCCAATTAATGATGGCTTGATGTGATGTTTTATCTGTTCAAGGCAAGTCTGCAGCTCCTCTCGCGCACTGTTATCCCCTCCCAGATAAGCTTTACTTTGTTGACTTTGCCCCAGTCCGTTCCAAAGCCAAAGGCACTTATTAGCTACCTATCCGAGAGTGACATGTGTAGCTATAGGCCAGCGTTGAATAACGGCCCTTCATTGTCACTTCTCTAATTTCTGGATTAACGGTTTGATTTAATTGCGAGCCGTCACAAGCACAACACCGCTGTTTGACATTTTTGGAGGCAAGGACCAATGTTCTCCCTGAAGCTGCTCAGTAAGGCAGTTTGGATGTTAAATCACTCGTCACACACGTTAATTATTTTACATTACACACAAGTGCAGTATGTTTGCACTGGAAGTATGAAATGATAATTAGAAGTTTGTCCAAAAAAAACAACAACGTGATGCAGCCCAATTTAATACATACGTCTGCCAAGCTTTGGGAAATTTTCAGTACTTGTTGTTTTTTGAAAGGTATTCATTATGGCCAGATTCATACTGGACTGTTTAGGCCAAGAGAACGATATATTGGCTGCTATTATTACTTTTTTAAAAAATAAAAGCAAGTGCTTTGTTTCAGATATTAAGCATTTCTACATATTCATGAATTATAAGCAACTATTAAAGCTAAAGTTTGTTCTTTAAGGACCTCGTCACTCAGTAAGAATTTGTTTTTTAGGGCCTGTAGACACACAGCCTAAACATTTTGATAAGGATTCCTTTAATGAGCTTATTTAATCGTTTACTTTAAAAATTAACTTGATAATGCTCTTGAGTAGACAAACTGTGTGACTTTGTCTCTATATAACCTCAAACAGATCCCTCCCCAACAGATTCTTGTTATTTATTGGCAAAAATATACATGATTTACATGCAATAAGTTATTATTGGCTTATATATCAGTCTGGACGATTTATTGGGCTCTTGGATTGACTTGTTTAAATTACTACAGCCACAGTATTTGTCAATCACGTTTCATAAATTACAAAAATATGGCTCAAACATTGATTATAGCTAAATAGTTTTTAGCCATGTGAGTAGCAGGATTGCAGTGTTTGTTTGTCGGTACACCACTGAAATATCCCCACAAATATCAGACGGATTGCTATGAAATTTTGCACTTACATTCATGATCCCCAGAGGATGAATCCTGCTCATTTTGGTCATCTTCTGATTTTTCCTCTAGCGTCACCATGAGGCTGACATTTTAGTTCTTTACTGACATGTCATGGTTTGGATGGCTTGCAGCAAGATCTGTTCATATTCCCCAGATGATGAATTTCAGTAACTTCAATACTTTGATTAAGCAACTGTAAAACTAATAATATTCCAATTAGCTTTAGCTGTATTCTGTATTTGGTGATAATTAGCTAATGTTTGCATGCTTACATACAAAACCAACACATTGAGCATAGAAATAATTAAACCTGTCTAACATAACAAGCTAGCGTCAACATTTGGATCATAACAACTCTTAATCCCGTTTACTGATTTACAGTGCTGCTTTTCCTGTCAGAGATTAACTTCTTTATCGTGCATCTTGCTATTTTTACAAGCACATTTCTTGCCCATTTCTATCATTAATCTTTATAGTATAAAGCATAACCCATAAAAAACATAATACATATGAATATCTAAAGTTTTCTGTATCATTGCCTGTGGATGATAGAAGTCTGTAGTATTTGACTTTATATGAGCTACTGCAAGTCCTTTCAGTAGTATCTTACAAATGAGGTAGAGCGTGGGACAGTATTTTATTTTAAGAAAAATGATCAAACAACGTTTAACTAAAATATGAGAACCTTAATTTGAAATGTAAATGCTGTAGTTTAAGTAAAATGTCTGCCTCTAATATTCTGCCCTTTTGTCTTCTGTATTATAATCAGGATTTAATTCCTCGCTGCCTCACACAAAGAGATGTCGACACCTCTTTTTTTCTGAGCATTGTTATTCAGTTGAGCACCTTACCTTAGCTCCATTCTTAATAATGGTTAATGTTTTCTTGAATAATGTAGCCACAGCGTTGGGAGATTACATTAGTTTTGTTAAATCCTCATCTAGAAGCGCGCCGTCCATCCCCATGTGCTTCTATAGCTGAACGTGACCCATTACAATCACGTGAAGGTAGATCATCTTCTGTCATTTGCTATTGATTTGCTGAAAATGTTGAAATATACAGATCCTTTCTTTGTTTGTTGATGCAAATATATTTTTTTCAAGTCTTCTATCTAACACAGAGGTATGCGGGAGATGGTTAAGGTTGTGTTGTGATATATTTACAGCTGTCAGTCAGTAACCTCCTGAGACTCAGATAAGATAAACTCCTGAGACGTCGCATCTTACCACTTGCAGTATCAAGGAGCACATACTCCAGTCATGCAAGCCATCCAATTCTATTTGATATATCCCAAGCCAATACAAGCTGTCAGTCAGCATTAAAGTCAGATTCACATATTTACAGAAAAGTTGTGCTGCTGTCATTAGGGAGCAAAGGCCAACAACTCAAGTAAACTACTCAACAGCTGTTCAGAAAAGTCATGCAAATCTTGTTAGGAAGTTTTGAGGTGTTACTTTAACAAACACAGCTATTATCTAGTGGAATAAGTGGTATTTTTATGCCGAGGTGATGCAGGAATGTAATTCTTGTTTTTTCTGTAATTCTAAAACTCAAATGAATGTTGACACTTTTGAGCACAAAAGAAGCGTAGAGATTATCTTCAAACAGATATTTTCAGCAAGAGTTTTGACCGTTCAAACTTTGTCTTTGCCTCTTTTTGTGTACGACATGTTCAGTTTATTAGCACAGACAAAACCTTCAAAGCAATGACAGCCAAAAAAAAAAGAAAAAAGGGCGAAGTAGAGATTGAAAAAAGCAAGAAGGCTTTGCGTCACTATTAGAAATGACTGTTTTGAATTTGAGCATGATTACTTGAGAGAAAGACCCTCACATATGGGGAAGCTGTGACATTTAGAGCAGATAAAAGACCTCTATCCACCTGTGGCTCTCAACATTATGCACAGACTCATGAAACCAAGAGGTCAGAAATATATAACAAGGACCAAAAGTCCTGTTTTCACCTCTTATAACAATAAAACTTGTAGCCAACAGTCGCCATAAACCGTCGGAAGACAGAAAATACCAGTTTAATATCTGTGAATCAAATTCCAGCAATTAATTGCTATTCAATAGCGTAAATATTTTTCATAGCGCTCTGCGCATGGCCAAAAATAAAACATTTTTGAAGCTTGGGACAGTCAGAGTTTCTTCTCTTTTCTCATGTTTTAGGACTTCATGAACAAAATAGTTGAGCATTAACAATAATAATAATAATGATAACAACAATAATAATAAAAAGTGTAAGGCTGTCCTGTCTTTCATTATTGACCGTCAGAGCCAGATGCTTCAACTAAGTAGAGAACAGACATCCGTTTGGATGATGATAGAGCAGAAATGATGCACACGTATTCATCTCACGCTTTTTGTATTTCCTGACAAGACTTCGGCCTCATTTCTGAACACAGCTGCCAGCTAGCGTTAGCTCCCCACCGGATCAGGAAGGAGTGAACAAAGTACGATCTGCACACTGCTCTGTCGACTCTGTGACTTCTTGTAGCCAGAAAACGGTTTGTAAACAAAGACAAACTGCGAGTGCGGATCAGTGTGCGGTCTTCATAGATACCAGGGAGATATCCAGAGTCTTGAGTCACAACAGTACCGTGAACTGAAACAGGTGCACGCATAGTTTAAGTAATCACAACACAGTTTACTGGACTATCATGACTCAAGAGAGCTAATATAGATGACTGCGTTACTTCCACGCTTAAACTTGATGAGTTCTCTTCCCCATTCTGCCAAACCATCAGTGAGTGATCAGAGCTGACTTTGAGTCTGCACTCGGATCCATAAAATGAAATCATAAAAAACACAAACAAACTTTTGTTTTACATTTATAGGCACGCAAATGTATAGTGTACATGCATGTGTAGACACAGATGCCTGCACAGTCATACTGTTTCAGTCAAACATACATGCATTATCAAACAATAGGCCTCTGGACACAGACAAAAAGTAAACGCCCCTCCAGCCTTCCTTTCACGTCCATTAGTCTCTTTGGAGGTTATTTGGTGGTGGGCTGATACACACACACACGCTTACTCCTGAATAAAACACATGAAAAAAGACCGAAACACTGTTTTAAATAATAACTAATAGTCTCAAACCTGAAAATGCCACTCCAATGTAACGGGGCTTCAGTAATGAATCTAAGTAGACGTACAGTAACGAGCTTTTTCCGCACCTTGAAGCTATTTTCAACTTGAGAATACATTTCATGATGACTGAATCAGTGCAGTTACCTTTTTCGTTTCTCACACGTTATTTTGTTTCATTTTATTTCTTTTTTTTTTTTTTAATCGGCTGCTGTGCTGTGCTCGGGGAGGGGGTGCAGGAGGGTGGTGGCAGTGAGGTTTTTAGTCTTTGTAGTGGTCACAGCTCCAAATCTCATTTGTAATGGTTATCAACTGGTTGGGGTCTTCACAATAGCTAATGGGGAAAACAAATCAGTATTTGCCGTGTTTATCATTTGATTAACCTCCATATTATCCCCTCTGTGTAATTAGCCTAATTATGAGAGGCTTTACACTGAATGTCTGATAGCTCCTTGTACAAATAGGTACTGTCTCTGAGTCAGGTAGGCTGCAGCTGTAAAACATGTTCCCGTCAATGATGAAAGATTAATTTGCAATTTAAAACTTCCATCCGGTGACCGTTTCAAGTGCGGCCTCCTGTCAGAATAAGTTGAAGCATGCGATAATGTATTAATCAAAACGATTGTGCAGAGAGCTTTTGTTGGTAGATGTGAAACAAAGAGTGCACTGAAGTTGGTAAGTAACCGTTGAGGTCCGTTGCTGCAACCCGCCCAACGAGTTTGTTCTCGTCTCTCTGGGGGAACGCATACTGCCCGTCGGCTTCTGTCAAACTGGAAACGGCCTCCTCTGGTTGGGTTTCTGTCTGAGTGTAGACACGATGAGTTGTGATTGAGACCCTCTTCTTCTTCACTGAACTCTGAGCCCGCTGGCTTTGACACAATAAAGTGGTGATTATGCCTGCTGGCTTTCTCACTTCTTGCTGTCAATGCTGGTTTGTGTTAAGTGGCCAGTGCCGGTTCAAGGACTGACTCGCAGCAGGTGACGCTGAAACACGAAGGATAGCTGTTGGTATTAGAGGTGAAGTGGCTTCACCGTAATGTATCCCTGTTTTTCACACACTTAAGTCAGACTCTTGTAAAGTCACCGGTTTAACTTCTTTGTGACAGCTCCTGTTCTGCCTCAGAGGAAAGAGTTGGTGTAGACGAACAAATTAAGGGCTGTGGGTCAAAGTTATATAGCTGTGAGATATTAAACCTTTTGAAAGAGTTTTCAGAAATCTAATAAATCTAATAAATAAAATCAATACGTACCAATCTAAACCAATACTGTGACACATTCTGAAATGAATCTATCAATTTACCATATATACATATATAATGGTAATTAATCACATTGGACCTATTTTTCTATTATATTATTATAATGTTATTAAGTGTTGAGTTGTACATGTCCTTGAGGTCTGACAAATGCGTTGGGGCATTGTTAATAACTGTGTTTGCTTGACAGCATTCTTCTTCACTGCCTGCTGGAGAGAATGGCTAACTTCTCTTCGCATTAACCGATAACTGGGCGACTGTGGCTCAGGAGGTAGGAATGAGGTCGTCCACTAGTCAGAAGATCGGTGGTTTGATCCCCGGCTCCTCCAGTCTACATGTTGAAGTGTCCTTGGGCAAAGATACTGAACCCCAAATTGCACCCGAAGGCCAACCAACCATCGGTGTGTGAATGTGTTTGATTGATGAATTAGCTCCTGTCGGATGAACAGTTGGCACCTTGCGTAGTAGTCTAAAATGCCTTGAGTGGTCGGAAGACTAGTAAGGAGCTATATAAGTGCATTTACCATTTTCATCAGTGGAACAATGTGAAACGTGCATTAACAGCGTCCTTGTGCATGTATATACAGACAAAACAGGGACAAGCTCCAAAGTGCTTTTAAATGATAGAATTAAAAAAAAACAGTTTGATATTATTTCATCACTGATTAAAATCTCAAAGTCTTTAAAGCATTATTTACCCAAAAGAGTTTTATTTCAAAACAAATACCAAGTACAAGTTTTTTAGACTGACATGATGTGTTTTATTGAGAGACGCTTGCTCTGACTGTAGCCTCGCTCAATATGAGACAAAATCAATTAATCAAAGACACAATATCTGCTAACTTGTTGGGGTGTAACATATGCAAAATTCTTGCTTGCACATGTTCTTCTTTTTATTTCTCTGGGGACTTACCAAGACCTCTCACTGTGTTGGGACCTAACAGTGATGTTTTACTTTACTTAATCCATCCTTACATGTTTTTATAGGGATAAGTAAAATAATTTCACATTTAATCACAGGGAACTCAAAGGGATAAAGAGGTAAATGCATACTTACTTTCTCACATTTACATGCACTAAAATTTTAAATGAAAGGGGATTATTTCTGGGTCATTGTGCCTGATGAAGAACTGCTGGCAATGTACAGATGTCATGTTTCATACATATTTCAGTATTCTGAAACTATAATAACCAATTTTTTTCATTGTGTTTTTAATGATAATGGTAATCAATGATGCCTACACGATACTTAGCAATTTTAGGACCACTGAAATTAAATTGAACTGCCTCTAGATCAGCAGCATCAGTAATAAAATCCCATTCTTTGCTCCTCAGTTGCTGTCGAGATGATCTTGTCATGTAGCACGCTGTGCTGTTTGCAGTGGCTATGTTTCAAAACATGATGTTTGACTTGCCCTGTCCTCTGATGCCCTGACACTAGCATAGCGCTCCCGCTATTAAATTTTTAACACTTGAAAGAGGTCCAAAACAGCTTTTTGCTTTTATTAATATGTCAGCACACACGCATGGTGTCAGACTTCCGGCACTTTCAAATATTTACCCATCTGCACAAAACATTTCAAGATCCATAATGACCACTTGAACTCTTTGCTCTTCCCGGTTTCCAAACAGCCGAACACGGGGAACGAGCCCTTGTTTGTGTAATGTCGCATTAACCTGTTCAGCCATTCAACCAGCCCTCTAAAGCAGAGAAAGTCCAATGTTGGGAAGACTCGGCAGCAGCGTCTTGCAGATGGGAACCTTTTAATTTTTAAAGCGTTTTCATCCGCATGGCTGATCCTCCGCACGTTGCGTCACGAACCGTGAGTGCTAATCCCAGTTGCCTACCAACCCCATCTTTGGTATGAAAAATCTGCCAGCCAAAGTGTATCTCCATCTTCATGTTTGCAATGTCTTTCTGAAGTGATGTTTTGATCGGTGCCTAGTGAACCAAGGGCTGTGTAGTTAACTGAACTCCACTCATGGGACGGAGCACAAGGTGGGAGAAAAGCAGCGTAATTGCCTTTTTAAATCTTAATTCACTGTTTCTTATAAGCTTGGCATATAGGAATACTTACCACTGGACACACTTTTATGTGCAGTATTCAGGATCTTTAAAGTTTTTGAAGGACATTTGCTCATTTTCATTTGCAATCTCCTACTGTTGTGAAAGCACCAGCCCACTCACCTCTCAATTTATTCAGGGGAATTTCACTGAGTGGTTAGCGCAGTGAGAAGGTTCCTGGTTCAAACCCTCCAGTGGGTTGGAGCCTTTCTGTTTGCATGTTCTCCCCATGTCTGTGTGGGTTCTCTGCGGTTACCCCGGCTTCCTCCCACAGTCCAAAGATATGCAGGTTAATTAGTGACTGTAAGTTGCCTGTAGATGTGAAAGTGAGTGTGTGAATGGTTGCTTATATCTATGGTGAACCGGGTATACCCCTGGGATCCGCCCCAACAACCCCTGCCAGGTTCTCTCACTCAGTCACACATTCACATCTGGAAGCTGCCCAAGACAAACCAGTCTGATCTGCTGGTCACTAAGCAGCTCCACTGGAGCAGCTGGAAAATTAAGGGTTTTGTCAAGGGCACCTCAGTGGTGGTGAAGAAAGAAGGGTAATAGCTACTCTCAGAATCATCCCGCTAGTCCAGGAATCGAAGTGGCCCTCAAGCTTGCTTCTCTAATCTTTCGGCCACCACTGCCTCGGTGGTTTATGATATTTATATCAGCACCTCAAAATAATGTGGCATCACTTTATTGAAGTCAAAATGTTTATGAGACCTTCATGACAAATAAAAAAAGTTCCACATTGAGTTATACTCGTAAAAAAAAATAAAATAAGACAAGAGTAAAAATGTCTGTCGGTACAAATGCTGCAGTTGCTGATGTACCCATCAGTTTAATTTTCAAAGTGATGGTTAGTGCTGTAATCTTCCCTGAACTTTAATCAAGATATGATCAGCACAGTCCACAAATACTGCCCATAAAGGACAGACAGATGGAGACCAGTCCTGTCTCGTATACTGCATGCATCAAACGTTACAGTATACTCCGTAATAATGTACCCATACACTTAAAGCTGCTTTAATCAACATTTTTATATGACCAATAAATCACCCTGATTAATGTCGCTCGTAGAAATAAGCCCACAGAGAATTATCACCCAACTCTACAGCTCCCCTTATCTGTACAGAGCGTTTCAGTGTCTTACAGCTCATTGTTTTCTGGCCCGCAACTTTACTGTTGTGGTACACTCTCTCTCGTCAGTGATGCTTCTGTGGAAAGCAAGCAGCGGTTTTCAGCAAGAAAAACCCCTAAAAACCCACTGTACTCTATTAACCTTAGAGAGACACAGTGAGTGAAAAGCTGGTAACATACGTAGTGGAGAATTTAGCAGCTAAAGAGACAAATATTTCAGACCAAAACACAAATACTTCTTCCTGTTTGTTAGTGTAGCATAAGTAAATTAATATTTGGTTTGTGTCACGAGTAATATTGACTTTACAGGTCATGGAAATAAATGTCTTATCTGAGTTGTTCATCTGAAATTGAGACATTATGTTCAGATACAGGTCTGTGTGACTTTCTAACTCCTCCTGTCACCTTCAGCCTTTAATTGTTAATTAATTATTCTATATTTTTCTCTTGGTCAACAATTAAAAGACCAAAAAACCAACAATGAATTGATCCGAGTAACAGCAGTGCTGATACATCTTTTCCTCTGTGAGCTCCATTGATCAGAAAACAATTATAAACACAGTGAGCAACACTGTTACTCTTAGTGACATGTTCCTTCAGTACGATGAATCATCATTTTCCGTCAACTGTTCACACGCCAATCTGTTGCTAAACACTCACTAGACCACCAAATGTGTGTTAATCCCCAACAAATGCGCTTTTTACTCCTGTTCAAGTAATATTGACTAAAAACTACTTAACTTCTAGTCTAGGACTGTAACAGGAGCCGGTCATATAGATTTTTGTGTATTCATCTATGTTAAGAAACAAGCTTTTGAAGCTACGATAGCATTTTAAAAGCAAAGGATCCCGAACGCCGCCAGATCAAGTTCTGCAGTTTTGTTCATTTTTTCAACATACGACAGTCTCTCAGCCACAAAGAAGATTTGCTAGAAAGCATGTCATGCTCTCTCTCCTTTCTTTCTCTCCCCCCCTTAAGAAAATCTCTGAACCCTGCCATTTTATGTTCTGTACTCTCTGTGGTCCTCTTTGGATGGTTTTGTTTGATAGTTTCCTTGGTGGGTATGAAAGATTAATGCAGCAGAAACACCTGCAGCAGTTCCTCAATGACAGCTGTAAAAGTGCAGCGGAACAGCTGTGAGAAGACAGCCCCGACTGCCGTGCCCCCATAAAGCAAACTGTTAAACACGGTGTCACAGCTTTGTGAGTCATCTTGTAACTGCCCCGGCAATCAGAATTGACTTTCCTTTCATGAGGCTTCAATACGGACGCCTTTTTCTTTTTGTGCGTGTGTGAGTGTGTACTTTCGACCTATACCATACAATATGTCTCACTTATAGCAATGTATTCTGCAAGTGGGTGTGCATTTGTACGTGTCTTCTTGTGGTGCGTTCGTTCACTTTTGTGTATGAGGTAGGGAGTTTTTAATCACACATCATAGCTGATACAGAAGAGCGGCAAGCAAATTAAGAATTTGCCGTATAAAGTAGTCAAAGTTAAGTCAAGTCAAAGTTTAATAAACAAAGAAGCACTTCATCACATCATCAGACCTTTCTGACAGCAAAGTTCATACACATGTGTTATGTGCTGCATAATGTGCTGTCTGTGTGGGTTTCCTTTGGGCGCTCGGGTCTCCTCCCACAGTTTTATGACATGAAATGGAAACTTTAAACTGTGACTGTGCTCGTCTGCCTCTGATAGACTGATGACCTGTCCGACTGTAGGTGTACCCACTGCTGTCACAGCTGCATGCTCCGAGACTCTCAGAACACAGACGTATAGAAGATGACGCTTCCCTGGAGGTTACACTGTGCTGTAAAATGCTCCATAGTGACTAAAGATCTGATCTGAAAGCAACCCAGAAAATGAAAGCTAAAATAACTTCAGCAGGTCTTTAAAGGAAACATCAGAAGCAACCTTTAATGATGTACAGATGGAGTTGGATTTTACACCAAAAAAATGTAATCATGAGTTTATTGTAAGAAATGAAAGACGTCAGATAAAACATGAGAGTATTTCAAACCTGCATTGTTGACCAAAATACACAATGATATATAAAACAGGAAGTAAGTCACATGATCATGTATACTCTAACTCTTTGGTGCGTGGGTGGCATCGGTAGAACCACTTAATCACCAACATGAGTCATCACAGTTAGCACTTTGTCACCTACAGGAGCTATGGTAGGCAAACAGCGTTATAGCTCTCAAGACCGGTCTTTTGGATCGTCTCAGATTGACTGCACGTTTACTCGATCTTGTCTCGGTCTAAGAGGACTCAAGATTGTATTTCAAGATGAGTCAAGACCACAACTGCAGGGATATCAATAAGCTTTCTGTGCATTGTCTGATTTATTTGTCATTACTGTGACTGGATGTAAAACTTCCTGCTATATTTGCAACCAATAACTCATTTTCTCATTTAACGTTAATGGTCGTCACCCCTCACCGCCCGCCTTCACACACACTCCAGGAAAGTGGGAGACAGGAGAAGGAGCCAAAAAAATTTGGCTACCAAAACCACAAAGAGTCCAAAAGAAAACCCAGTAGTACAGTATGTAAATTTACTGAGACCTCCCCCGAATATTAGCTATCTATTAGCTAACTACGCAGGCTGTATACTGTCTGGTTGTGACTCGATCTCAGTTTAGGTGGTCTTGACTACGTCACTGGACGTAGTGGAAATGAAATGAACAAACTGTACTGCTTCATCGTGTATCTTCTCATCTTATCTCTCTTTCAGTGGTTTTCTGGTTTATTACTTACCATAGTGAATATACCCGGTGGTGTAGCTACACAATAAAACCTTGACTAGAACCCATTTAGACTTTAACTTATAAGGTTATAATCTACACCATTTTTTACAGTAAAACCCTCATTTTAATGGCTTTTAATGACTGTATTTTCAACATGTAACAGCTTCCTTTTCCTGGTCCTATTTCTTGGTAAAAGCAGTTGAAAAGCACTTTCATGCTCTACATTGTTATTACGTGGGTTTAAAAAAAAGAGTTGCCGCGACAGTAATCGTGGCTTGTTTGCTTCGTTTATGAACCACCAGTCTTTTAAGCCTGACAAAGATTGTGTCATTCAAACCAAACTCAATTCATTTTTAAGGACTTCTTCGTTGCTCCACAGAGAAATAACTAGTATTAGCCAAAATACTAGTATGAACGGTATATGCAAAGTGCATTTGTCAGTTCTATAGGTGAAAAACTTGAAAAGGCAGCTGAAATTATGTGGTGACAGGGCTGAGGCATGCCTATTGAGTAAGTATAAAATACACTGCTGAGAGGCTTCTGGTGTAAACTGCATCATGAGTCATTGAGCCATGTTGATCATAGTCAATTAATTCACATGCTGAACTCACAAAAAAATCAATGCAACAATACATGCTTAGGAGGCCTTCTTTTTCGGTCTCTCTCTCTCTCGTCCTGACTCATTTTCCGAAGCTTCCTGGACGTGGATGGTCTTCTGTGTCGTCTACAGTCCATTCTCTGTTTTGACATGACATGTCTCATGATGTTAAAAGGTGATGAAAAAGATCTGTTGATATACACTGTCACCTTCAGATACGTAACCGATTTGATGTACTGCAGACAGCTGACAGTATATGACTGTCAGGCCTCAGAGTGAAATCGAGATACTGTTATGTTTGAATAGTGGCCGTGTATTTCACCACTGAGTGACTTTTTACTCATCGCTTCCCCTCGGTCTTCTCATCCTCAGTCTCCTGACTGTTGTCTTCAGACTGGTAATCTTTATTTTTCTTCCAAAACCAACAATAAATTGATCTGATTAACACGTATCGTGTGGATAAGAAATTGGTGTTTGCTCTCCTGTCCGCTCTCACGATTTGAGCGAGAGTTCATTCAGATACTCCCTCTGTAGCCTGGTTAGTGCCATTAGCTCCTCCATCTTATTGGGGAGAGAGCTTACATTCACCATGATAACAGACGGTACTCATGGTTTGTATAGTCTTTTCTGCTCCTGGCGCTAAGGTCCAGCTCTGCATCTCCGTCTCCTTCTCCTCACTTCGGAATGGATCTCCGGTCTAGCTAGCACTGCCTAGTGCTAACAGCTGTTCTCAAGTGTAAACAAGAGAGCCTTGGCTTTTTCTTTTGAATGGGTGACCGGATGTATCATGAAGTAGACCGTATAACAGAAAAAAGACAAATCATTAATCTCTATAGTTTGCAAGTTTGCACACAAAACAGATGGAGATTGGTGTCGACGAAAAAATGAAAAAAGTACTAAAAACACAGAAGTGTTCAGAGTTACTGTGACTTTCTGCCGCCCTCGTGGCGCCATGGCAACTGTCCAAAAACGATTTGAACCACACTGTCGAAATATTCAGTACAGAACTAAATATATATTAATGCGGCACTGAAAATAGTCCAACAACAAATGCAGTATTTACTCCTGTTTGAGTAACGTTTGCTTAAAACTACAATGCCCAGCTGTTTTGGGAAGTCAGGAAGTATTGGGAGATGGTCTTGACATATTTTAAAGATAAAATAAAAAAAAATACCAACATATATCTACTTAGTCCTCATGGAATCTATAATACAGATAGTTGGTAGGTTTTATGTGGCTGAGATTTCTGCCTCCGCCTCAACACAATGGAAGTGATTGTGCACATTTGTTTCCTTTCTTTAGAAACCAGAGAACATGCTGGGACCATTTAACTAACAGAAAGTAGATTTAATTTGAAATTAAAGTCAATTTAGAGTGATTATTATGCACTTAAGATTTAATAGTTAAAATAAAGGCAAAGCAATTAGATGTCTTTATTCACACACGTAATATATGAATCACCAGAGTTATTATATACTGAGGCCATCGGTGTGGTCTGAATTGTCTTCCCAATGTGGCACATAAATCACTTGAAGTAAGTTTATTTTAAATAACAGACAAACTGATTTAAGTCGGTTTAATGTACACTTCAGTACACAGTATGCATAAAGTGACAACCCACTGTGAATTATTTGCCATCATCAAAGAATGGTACCACATACTGAAACAGAAATTCCATTCAACACGTCGTGTATTGAGTCTTACTCACACATGCTAAGATCTCCTTTTTTCCCTCCTTTTTAATTCATCTTTTATTTTGTTAGCCATTTGAGCGTCGAGAAATGAAAGCATTTGCAGTGAAAGGACAGGTGGGTGTGAGACAACCAGCGCGTGTCTGAATCGTAGCATTAAGAGCGGGGAGGGGGGGGGGGCTGGGTATCAAAAGTAAGAACCATTCAGACGGCAGGAGGAGCAGGGATTTGAGCAGATATTAAAAGATGATTGTGCGTGGGCTTCTCTACTGTGCTCTGGAGAAAGAATGTAAACCCTGTATCAGTCAGACCGAGGATAATAAACAGTGAAAACATCAGAACACAGCACAACAAACACAAACAAAAAGATGGATGGGAAAAAGCGCGGCGTATAAATAGTTCAAATATTTCAAGTGATTTCAGAATGCGATGGTGAAATACTGGATGTTTGTGTCCTCAGCTACAGCAAGTTCTTTTACTTGTAGTGTTTTTTTCACTGTAACTGTATTAAAGACATATAGGTCAGCCAATAAAACCCACATTAAAGACATTATATTGATTAACTATCATTAGTTAATTTTATATTTCAGTCTAAGTGAACCTTATTGTGAAGAAACAACAAATATAAATGAAATATAATTATAAAATGGCCTGTGATCTGTTTTTTTAATTATATAACTTGTATGCAGAGGGGAGAGGGGATAGGGTTGGGAGGAACTTCCTTACTGCATTAACAGACTCATTACAGGACTCCACCTCTTTACAAATGTGAGTCTTTACAGTCTTTTCGCACCCTTATTTTTTAAGCCAGGTGTTACATGTTGGAGGTTCAGGGTTTAACCATCGAATTGAACCAAGGAGGACCACCTTGGGTCTTTGGGGATGTCTTGGTGGAACTCTTCTCTTAGGGGCGTCTCATGCATCCTTCCAAAAATTATTCAACTTCAGACATGACCAGAAATTATGCGTATGGTTTCCATTTTGTGGGCCCACTTTGCTTTTACTTTGCAAGTATTCAGATGTCCAAATATCAGAATTGGTCATCAAATGTGCCCCCCCCCCTGCAAACCTCCCTCCAGGTATCTAATGACATGTCTGTGTTTATTCCAAACTCCCATTTCTCCTTTAATTGTGTGGTATTGTTTGGGTTCATCAAAAGAAAAATTAGGTATATATTGGAGATCACTTTTATAACCTCATGAAATGATAGAATTTGCTTTGGTAAGCCAAATGAAGTCTGTATAGCTCTATATAGCAAATTTTTACTCCCCCATTTGGGTATTTTTAAGGGAAACGTTTAAGAAGGGCAACACCTTAAGGGGTATTGGACTGAGGCCCTTTACAAGCCATCGTTCATATGACACATCCTTAATCCTTGATATTAGGATCAGATCTCTTTTTACGGCTGCATCAGGACTGAAAATCACTGATCGTCTTTTATGTTATGAAGTCTTTTTAGTTTTAGTAGACTGTTTTCTCCACCACTCTTTATCTCACATACTTCTTTGCAAGACAAGATGATCGGTTCAGAGTTCAGAGTGATTTCATTTTCACTCTGGTGTTACTTTATTAATTAAGACGCATGAATTTTACCTTGTTTTTTATTTTACAGAATAATATTGCCAGCTGCTTTAATACTCTGACTCAATAGTTGAAATACGAAAAGTAGACTTGAATCTTGGAAACATATAATTACTGCGACTTGTGCTGCATGTGGAGACAGCCACCTGCACAAATCTTTAGAAACAGTGGGAAACAACGTGACAAAAATAAAAAGCTCAGATTGAGTTTTAACAGTTTTAAAGTTTTAACAATATGAGTAAGATGACCAAATTATACATTGGCGGTGGTCAAATAAGGATGTAGTCAATATATAGTCAGTTCTCACTGCAACCTTTTTTAGCCACACTAGTGATGTGGCTGTGTTAGTCAGTCGATCTGTCCAATTTGGTCTGAAATATCTCAACTATTGGATGGATGATGGATTACAATGAATCCTGAGAATGTTGGTGATCTCCCTGACTTTTCTTTTAGCGCCATCATTGGGTCAAAAAAATTGTCGTTTATGACCAAATATCTGCAAAACTAGTAACATTTTCCATTTCAACCATTCATTTCAGCTCAAGTAGCTTCCTCAGCTGCCATTTTCACATTTCCGGTCTCCTTTTTTGCTACATAGCCAAAATGACCACTGAGCGTTACTCAACTTTTCTTTGATCGGTATGAGTGCTCCATCCGGGTACTCAGAGTACACTTCTACCATAACTGACAGTGTAAATGCACTTATGTACTCAAAATAGCAAGTTTAAGTATGGAAGTACACAAATTGAGACACAGTACTGGTCTTGTTTCTCTACATGGCCTTAAGGCCTCAGTATGCTTCAAACAACAAGTATGTCCTCTGACGTGTGGTCCTGCCACATCTAAAAGCAAAGGCGTTTATACATGTTGCGAATGGCTTCACTAGAAGGCAGGGCTCGATGTTTCTGAAACCTCCCTGATATCGCTGGTGTTTTTTCATGAGTCGTGTCTCTTTTGCTTGACTTGCCGGTCTCCTTAAATGTGTTGCACTCACACGTGAAAAGTGACAGATTTAGTTGTTTGAAGAGACCTTGAGATGGAACCTGAAACCATGCCCATTTTCACACCTCCTCATATCTGCGTTGTCAGATTATCTACAATATAGCAGTAGTTGAGAACAGTCCTCGTCCTCTAATTTCTTCTTTGGAGCACGGCTTTTAGATCGTGTCAAACGACAACACTTTGAAGTACGGTGTGGCCTTTTATGAACCTGCTACTAAAGGCACCGACACTAGATTGGCTAGCTGATCTGCTGCTCATCAGTAACTACGCCATCTAGTGTATGAACAAAAATAGATGCAGTAATATGGGACATACTTTGTGTAGTAAATAGATACTATAATACGCATATAGCATTCTTTAAATAACTTGTTCTTTTACAAATAGTTTCCAAGTATTACAACCACAACCTATACAGTCAGGTCCTAACCTGGCTACTTACCAATTACATCACTACCTGTCATGACATTGGTCGTGTGCTGACTTCCTGTGGCAGTGGAGGTGGTAATCTGTCCATTGCATAGCATCAGTTTTAATATAAAAAAAAAACTGATTTATATGTATTAAATTAATCCATATGGTCATTTTTTTTTAGGAATTTGCAGTTCGATTCTGATCTACTACGGATATTACTGTTCTAAGGACTGCTGCAGTTTGGCTTTTTGTCCAGGCCTCTTAGTTTACTGACAAGTTCATTGATGCTTTTGTCCTTGAAGACACAGATTATCATTTCTACCAATGATTACAGCTGGCAGACTTTAAAATGCTGATTGAGATTGAAAATGCTATTCAATAATTGTTATTTTATTAAAGTTTAACTGTAAAGTTTTTTGACATTACTTAATTGTATCGTGGTCCATAGTTTGAGCTTAGCTCTTGGTATAGTAGTGCTACGTTGACTAACATTTTATCATCCTTAAATTCACAAACTTTAGTTTTAACGATTTGTTTCTGTTTTCATCAGAACCATGTGGAACCCAGTGAACAGTAACGACCAGACGGGGCAAGTGACTGCCAGGATGGAGACTACTCCATCTTTGGGAAGTGCGAGCATCTCCATCTCCCAGCAGCAGGCACCCAAGAAATTTGCCCCTGTGGTCGCACCCAAGCCCAAGTTCAACCCTTACAAACAGATGGGAGACCCCACCCACTCTGACTCTGCAGGTAACAACACAAGAGAAACTACTAAATCACTAATATCAAGCAATGTCAGATGAAAACCATTATACTGTTACTTTAGACACAGATTTGATGGACTTCTTCTACATGTCTAACAGTTAAATGTAGTATTAGTTAATGCGACGCCCTCACTGCTTTGCGCCCAGCTCCAGTTCTGGCACGACACCAGCTCCACTCCCCGTCAGAATTCAAAGTGTTATGTACTTTTCGCGGGTGATGGTACCCGACAGATGTAAGGGGCGCAGAGTGCAAATGACAGACACCATTCAAAGTCGAGTCAAAATGATTTAACATCAGTTAATTTATGCTTTAAGGTCAGTCTTCACTTGCTGAAGTTTATCATGCAATCTGTGTCTCAACGTCACTGCGTTTATCTCTGTTACTGCAGGATCTCCTACATTACTCATATCAGACTTTACTGACATCAAACATACTAAAGTTGCACTCTCCAGTTTTAGTCTGCAGTCATGTTCCACTTCAGCTTAAATTATTTCCTCTTCTCAACAATGAACTCCGCAGCTTTCCCTCAGGAACAAGTGAACTTGAGTAGCAGTGTCATTGTATTGATTGTGAGTAGTCCTTCAGTCTACAGCAGGCTGATTTTAAATCAGCACAAAACCCCCAACTTTAAGTGTCTGTGTTCACTTTAAAACAGCTACTGAACCAAATTTCGTTATGATTAATATGTAACACATTTGTTTAAGGAATACACATCCTTACCCTCTTGATATTTGCCAGATAGCAGAACATTTAAATATTGGTTTCCATAGTTAGAGTATAATATATTTTCATGGTCCTAAAAACTCATTGATAAAAGACGTGACTCCTGCCTGCAGATTAATGTATGTAGAGCTTGACCCAACTTCAACAAAGCTTTTATACCACCTGTAAAACAGAAAGGAGCAGTTCATAATATAAAATAAAAGAGCTGGAGAGTAGAACACTGAAACACAACACGGTAATATTGATCATCCACCCGAACATCGAAGTGTAATTCTAGTTTTTGTGTTTTTTACTTTTGTTTCTGTCAGTTTGAAGAACATTGGATTGCTAAGTTGTGTTCTGACTGAAATTCTTGTCTTGTTATTAAGCTGCGGCTATCACACTACATATCAACCGACAGCATGTGGCTGTATTTACGTAGCAGCTCAGACTCTGACTAATATCACAACTCAACAGGAACTGCAGTACTTTGTTATTGGCCTGTAATCTCTCTCGCCCTTCTTTTTTTTTTTTTTACCTCTGTACATTTATCAATTACAGCCATAAAGCCTTTAGATGAAGTTTGGCTTCATGCATACGCTCACATCTTTTGCGCTGACTTTCTATTCAATCATGCTAACCCTAAAATTAGCTTCATGTTCAGTCTGAGCACACCTCTGAAAAGTTTCACACAAGCTGCGCACAGAAACAACCACTGATGGCGCTCAGACGGTTGTCTTTGTGGGAGGCTTGCACAATCATTTGGTGGTATCTTGCAGGGTTTGTGTGTCTGAGAGGCACTGGTGTGTGGTCCTCTGTGTGGAGAGCTCTCATATCAGGGTAATGATTCAAATGCACGATTTTAAAACAGCAAAACAAAACAAAAGATTTAACAAGACAACACGTGGTGAATTTAAGATATCTCTTTAGCCCTGGCCCTCACTAACTTATATTATTAAAGTTCCACATGTTAAATGTGACAGACGCCTTGTTGAATGCCTAATTTCTAATAAACAGTGTAAGTACTGTGGTTTGCAGTCATGTGTGAGTTCAGGAAGCCTTCTGCTGTCTGCTCTTTTCGGCCTCTTGGGAGCTGATGTTTGTTTGTGTGAAAAAGCTTCTCGTGGTAAAAGTTAAAACGTGCAATAAACACCTTCACTAATAGACTATTAAGGACTATGATTTTTTATGTGTAACTTATTTAATTAGTGTTTTACTCCGTTGCAATAAGTCTGGCATTATTTAGGTTTCCATTTCAGGTGAGAGATGATTTAAAGTTAGTTAGTAATGTCGGGAAACACTGAGGCTGGAGGCTGTGTTCTACAGAGCATATCCGTGTCTGTTTTACATGAGACAGATATGACTCCACAGTGCCGGTGACAACTGCATTCATAATCATCTTAGATGTTTAATATCTGTTGAGAAAGAGGCTCATATTACAAGATCTAATGTTTAGTTGCCTTTTGAAAAGAAACGTGCACACGGCTTCTTGACTCGAAGGAACAGAATAATAAGATGATTTATGCAAATGAAGAGCCCTCACTCTGTCTTTGCTGTTAAAAGTAATATGAGAATTATGTCGTTTGAATTCTTCTGTGGTCATTGGTGAGAAATAAAACTGTATTTTACAGGCCTTGATGCTTCGCTTTCATTTTTCCATATGCTCGTAGTGGCTGTAGCAACTTACAGGAAAAAGATGCACGATATACATATATATGATTCATATGTCTTTAATCTCTATTATCCTTGTTATTTTATTTATTAATTTCATAACCATTACTATTGAGTGCCCACTTCATCTTCTTGGTCACTAAGTTGTTATATAGGAAAAGTAGAACGTGACTCTCATATCTCTCTAACCTCCCCATCTGGTGTATGTGTTGTAATGTGAACATTATCTAAACCTCCACCCTCAAAACCCCCCTGAGAACCCTAGATTTCCAAAAACAGGGGAAACGGTTATGAAATTCAGCAAGCAGTGAGCACACTGACAGGTTGAAAACACTGCTGTCTGTGGGGGTTTGTGGTTTGAGTTGTGGACCTGTCTGGTGCTCCAGATGTTCTTAGACGGCTCGTGTTTGAGCTCTGCCCGTCACATAGAACAGAAGAGAAAAACACAGCAACGCTAGTGTTGGTGAAGTTTAAGCTGTCCTGAATCAAATGTGTTTCAGAGGCTCCCAGTTTGGACTTTGCTGGTGATTATAATTTTCTTGCTTGCTTCAATAAAAATACGTGTTTGGAGCCTGAGTAGATAAATTATTGCGACAGACTAAGACAAAGCACAGGAGTATTTAATTAAACAATATTTGAGTATCACACCTAGAAGAAACAAACAAACAAACCAGCCCTGGATATCCGAGTATTGATATTTATCTCACAGATTTTTAGCAAATTAAAAAGATTTTATTCCCAGTTGATGATTTGTGGCATCATTAAAGCCTTGTAATTCCAAAAAGTCATTTTACCACAAAATATTTAATCTAGACGTTAGCACTGTCTTATTTTCCACAATTAATCATTGTCTGGGTATTAAGAGGATTAATGAAAGAATATAAAGAGGGTGGGGGTACATTTGTTGTAATGTTGAATTTTTATGAATTCAGTCATGTCTGAGTTACATTTTTAAAATCTCACGACCTCAGTGAGCAGAGAAAAAAAAAGTTAATCCCACTTTTTATGTCCTGTCTCTTACACTGTTCAAATTGACTTTGGCAGCCATTACATAAGATCCAGTTAAGGTCAAATATACTGTTGATTAAAATATGGAGGACACACTAATTAATAACTGTTAAAGTCCTTGCAGTTGTCCTATAGGTTGCAGCATGTTTTAGTGAAAATTAAAGTAGTAGTGGCCACAGCACTATCACGGGTGATTGGTTGTTGTCAACATTTTCAACATGCAAATATGTAAAGCCATCAGCAGACATCTCCACTTGTCAAAGGATAAGACGTCTTTATGAACAGATTATCTGGGTCCCTCTGTATTTATTTATTTAATATCTTTTATATCAAATGTGGGGACTGTCTGATGTAAAATTGAGGATTAGCATAAAAATTAGGGACGAGTCAATTTGGCAGAGCGCCCTCGCTGTCCCCTTTTGTTCAGCCGAGGCCAGTATCGGGGCTGGAATGAGCAGTCTGAGGCCGCGTTCGCTGCGAGGACAAAGAAGCCGGTGCAGACGGGGGCGGTGAACAGTCAGCAAGGTCTGCCGTCAGATTAAAGCCCCAGCAGGAGGAAGTGAAAGACATATAGGTCTCAGACGGTGACCCTTCACTCCAAATTCCTTACAACAGATCAGACTTTAGGGTTTAAGTTGATCTTATATGGAACAGGGCCTGTCATGATTGCTTCATGAAGAGTGGTCCAGTTCTTTAATGCAGGTTCTCTGCTGCAACATCTGAACTTGAAGATGTTTTTCTGTGTTTTTGCAAGAATTCTTAAAGGTGCACTGATATGAACGTTATGTGATTAGAATCAGGAGCAGCTCTGCAACACACTGCAGGAGAGATGGACAAAGTATCCTGAATAACTGTACAAGGTAATGCAATCTAGTGCAATAGCTCTGCAATAAATACTACATTTCTAAAGCATCTTATATTCAGTTTTGTTTAAAGTATTGACAACAGTGTGTCATTTACTGTTCGCTGTTAAGCTTTAAAAAATAGTTTTAAAAAAAGAGAAATGTTATTCGCAGATGGAGGATGTAACAGGTTGGAATCCTCTTGTTTTATACTAATAGCTTAGTTTCTACCACAACTCATAGAAACGTTACATATCCTATAAAATGTTTTTGCACACATGCTATTGGATTTTTGTGCAGCGCAGATGCCAAAAACTGCAAACATCCTCAAACATCCACTTGAGGCTGGCTCCATAAGTCCCCATGTTAAAATGTCCAGCTTCACAGCAGAAATAAACATGTTTACAGCCTGGTACAAAAAACAGTTTTGGTCTCTATAGCTAATTTCCCCGTTCATGACAACTGTACTGAGGTTGAATTTTTATAAAACTCACTTGTTCAAATTATAATAAAGCTTAATGTTATGCATAAATAACAGCGTGGCCACTTAAATTGACAGGTGGGTGCCGTTACAGGTGGCTTGTTTGAGCAACCAGGCTTCATTTAACTTGCCTCAGGTCCAATGATGATCCACGTCACGCATATGCTGTCCATTCTTTATACTGACAGTGAGAACAACATGGTCTGGTGACTGGATATAATGTGCTCTGTGCTCTCTGGGACTTCTCTGTTTCAGTTTAAATGTGGCACGAGAGCAGAGTGTTAAACGTGAGGTCAAATTCCCGAAAGTGTAGGCTCAGTTTCTGTTGGCTCCAGCCAGTAGTTTTTCACTGATGTGTTTCATTATATAATATGATTTTATTAAAAACATGCACATCTCTTAAGCTCTGGCTTAATTTACAGTATATAGATACAGTACTTTAAACAGCTTCTTCAAATGTCTGTTTAGACATGATCTTAGTCAGGTGGGGATTTTTTTTTTTCTGTCTAAAGCGTGTGACTGAAGTGTGTCTGCTGCCAAAAGAAAATGATTCACACTGGAATGAGTCATCATTATCAGCTTCATTCAGAATATTATAATAAGTGATTCAAATATATAAAATATTATATATAATATAAATCAGATTTTTTTTATTTAAACAATGCACGTATACTGAAGTCATGCCGTGACACATGGTGTTTTGTCTCATCGTTTTGTCTCATTATGAGGGTTAATAAGTTTTTGTAGCGAGATAATCATAGTGAAAGTTCCAAACATCCTGAGAAGTGCTGTTTTTCATCAAACTTTTCACACTAAGTTACCAGAAACGCACTAATTGTTCGCTCAGAGCAGTTCAAAAGTGTCGAACATGTGCATAACCTGTTTTTTATTCCTGCCTGCTTGACTGGCCAGAGGCAAACTGACTACCGGTTGTTATGTCAGAGTCCCTCATGGGTGTCACCAGGAGAATTTACAGGAAATCCACCAATGAGTGTGTCAGTGTCCCCATAGAAACCACAGGCTCACGCTCTGAGCGTATACAAAGGACACTTTTATCTAACTAGAACACATACCTCAACTACTTGTTGTACTTTATCTGCAGTGTAAAGTCTATATTAGCGTGTGGCTCTTCATCTTTGCTTCAAAGTTCATATTGTTTTTTTGGGGGTTTTTTTTTTTTTTTGCTCTTGTGATGTTTTTTTATAGCCCTGAACTTTTTTTGTCTACACTGTATAACATCTCATCTGTTATTAGTTCTCTCGTGCAGCCAAAACGAAACTTTTCACTTCTCTAAATTTTATGTACTTATCGTAGCATTGTGAAAATGTTTCTCTCCATATCCGGTCTGTCCTTTCAAAGTGGTGTCATATTCAAAGGAAGTCTGAATGCTGAGTAAGATTTCAAGAACGAATTCACACATGTGAGAAAAGTGGCCATAAGGTGATGTTGGACACATTGTCATACAAACTGTATGATAAATTATATATATCTAAAATATGCATATATAGCTCAACCTGGAAAATGAAAAATTAGATATATGGGGGTGCTGGGGCCTTTCTGTATGGAGTTCTCCCCTGTCGGGCATGCTGTTAATACTGACCCTCACGGAGGTGTGAATGCGAGTGTGAAGGGTTGTTTGTTTCCAGCCCCCTGCGACACTTACAGAAGTAGCTAGTTAGCCTAGCTTCCACTTCTGGAGTAGAATACGAACTTCACAGCACAATGGATCCTTCGATGTGTCATTGTTTGTAAAGGACAGGCCGATTAAATCACAGTAGGAGCACATGTACGCGATACACGACTACAACATGGTCCAGTCAGTAGCTCAGCACGTCTACTCACAATGCCGGCGCTCCAGTGTCGGCCAACAGCTGCAGTGGTAATGTCTGACTCTTCCACAAATATGCCCAAAGATGATTTTATCCTCTTGAAAAATAGCAGCTACATCGTCATTTATATTTCCGTCACAAAAAGTAGCGAGGGCTCAGATTTCAACTTTAAAATCTTTGTTATAATGTTATAAACATGTTCGTGCTCCCTCGTGGACAAACTACAGATTCAGACGTCTGCTAATAATAAGATAAGATAGACTTTAATTTTAAAGTTCTAAACAGTATATACACCTTTCAGATATATAACAATATATATGAGATAAGTCAACATTGGATGATATCTCTAATATACTCAAGACTTTACATACTTTATACTTGTTCACATTACGTTATTAGCAGCTCTTATAATCTTTTAGTCTGTTTGATAACACTTCAGTTGCTACAGTTAACAAGTCAGAGAAAAAGTTATCTGTCAAAGAGATAAATGAAGACACAATAAATGACACTAAGTATCCATTAAATGGTAATTATGTTTAAATGTCACCATTTACACTGTGGAAGTGTACTTGTTAGCATGACAACTATGTCATGTTAAAAATCATAAAGCCGTGTGATATAAGTTGATGTATGGCCTGTTGCGTCACACACTGAATAAGTGGCTTTCCGTTTACAGTGGGGTTTGCTTGGAAAGGTTTCATGTTATGAAACTGGCTGAGTTCACGCAGCAGCGACATTTGACTGGCTTCATTTACTCTCTCTCCAGTTTGTTTATAAGAAATGACAGCGAACGCTCCTCTCCCTGCCTTTGATGAATCACACTTTTACTCATCAGTAGACCTTACTAACATCGCATTTTCAGGCACTAATTATAATTTCAGCCCATTTAATGTTTCAACTATTAATATATAAAAAAAAAAAAAGGCCAACACCTTTTCACAGTATTTGTTTCTTTGCTTTCATACAAAAACATAATCCGTCTATTGTTCCTGATCTGAGTTTTCTCTCCCCCGTCTCATGGGAATTTTCTTTAGAGTAGCAGAAGCCAGTTTTTGTCTGCTCCTTTACACTTAAAACAAGTATATCTCCAAAGACCTCAAATCCCTCCCTCTCTAAACCAAATGAAGTCATAAATCACTCTTCTATACATATCATGCTAATTAAGTGCAGGGCTCAGCTGCTCTTCTCCAGTGGAAAGATGGAATAAAATGGGTCCATAATTATGTCAAAACAATGTGCTCTCAACCTCTGCCACAGCACATTTGGAAGGGGTATGTGGAGATAAAGCATGTGGACTGACACCCAGGACTTAAAACACTTTTTTTTTTTGTCTGGAAGGGATTATGGATTTTTGAATAAAGTGAAGACACTTCTCTGTTTTTCATTACTTTTTTTTAATACAGATGACTTCAGGTTTGTGCAAAAATAAAAGAATGAACAATTTAGGGGTCATGTAGTGTAGACGTTTTTTATTTTTTTTAGCTAAACAGTCCGACACTTTGATGCAAGTAGAGCTGTGGGGTGCGACAGAAGCAGCAGCCTTCATGGCTGAGAACTGGAGCCTGTGTAGAAGTGCCAAAAACTGCAGTTCCTCAAACGTCCACTTGAGGCTGGCTACAGAATTGAGTCCACCTCCATAAGTCCCCATGTTAAAATGTCCAACTTCACAGCAGAAATAAACATGTTTACAGCCTGGTACAAAAAACAATTTTGGTCTCTATAGCTAATTTCCACGTTCATGACAACTGTACTGAGGGTGAATTTTTATACAACTCACCTGTTCAAATTATATTAAGGCTTAAAGTTATGCAGAAATAACAGAGTGGCTGCTTTGATTGACAGGTGGGTGCCGTTACAGGTGGCTTGTTTGAGCACTTCGGCGCCTTTCGGCCCGTCTCAAGTCCGCCAATGATCCATGTCTGCAGATTCTTAGATTAGTCGGGAGGCTGCAGAGGCAGGACTGTGAACATGGCGGCAGCCAGAGCCACATATTTTGAGCTTCAAAACAACTGTACAGAAACCTTTGGGTGACATCACGCATACGCTGTCCATTCTTTAAACTGTCCGTGGTGTTGACACTGTCTCCCACTCCTGCCCTTATTTTGGCTCATTGCAGCACGTGTGAATGTGAACAGACACCAGCAACTCAAGCTTTCAGCTATAAATCAAGCTCATATGGTGGGAGATAATTTATGTTCTCTGCATTCAAACACACATTTTTTTATAGTGATTGGACAAAACTCCCCCGATGTTTGAGATGTCTTCAGTTTTATCTCTTCTGCTGTCGCTTTTGCAAACAGTGTCCTTCCATTTCCACTGAAATAGTCGATACATTATGTGAAAATACAGTTGTGCTGGGCTGTGTCCTAAGTCCTTAAAGACCAGATGGCCAACGCTAACATACGTGTAACTCTAACAATAGTGTACATATGTAAATCTGTAAACGTATGCTCAACCTTCAGCCCCCACAGAACGCACTAATCCGTACCACAGAGCAGAACTACTTAAAAAAGACTCATTTGCAAACTGCAAAATGGTTTTTTGTTCCCACAGATTCTTCACTGCTATTTCTATTTGCACAAAAGATATGCAAGTACGAGACTATCACAGCTGCCAATCATTAGTCATATACAGTACTTGAAGTGTTTATAAATGTACCACTTACTTGAAAAAAAAACAAAGTTTAATATTAGTCCCAGTGTCACAGCAGGATCCCTCTCCATCCTTTTATCTTCCCCCTAACAATACTCCGGTTCCCGATAAGCAATTACACCTCTTATGGCCTCTCAAATAACTTTAATCACTGATTAGGATTCCTTGTTCACAGAAAAGCTACTTAAAAGTAATTGCTCAATAAAGAGAGGGGAAGTTGTCGTATTAAGTAAATCTTCCTGCTGCTTCTCCCATTAGTGCTCACTTGGAGCTTTCAACTCCCTATTGTCACAAATGGAGCCAGCTTCATTCACAGCACAGAAGCTGTTCTCACACTGCTTTAAAGCCTGACAGCATAAGCGCCATGCAGACCTGCAGAACATAAAGTGCTTAACAGCTCAAACCCGTGTTGATTTTAGATTTAATAGAAATGGCAGACATCGACATCGTGATGCAGATGGGACGAAGTTTCTGTGGACGACAGCGGAGATCCGGGATTTTTTTTTCCTGGAGGTGGTGCCGCTGGCTCGGTCGTATTTTTCAGTAAACACAGCTGCCTGCGTGTTGTCGTCCTCCTCAAGATATCATGTCACTGTTATTATTATATATGTTTATAATGTGTGTCTGTGTTATCATTATGTTTCACTGTAGTTGAGAGGAGAGAAGGGTCGACCTTTGAATGAGGACAGTTTAGAAATCTTCTGGTGAAAGAAAGAGAAGTGAGAAAAATGTATTAAAAGTATATGTGTTTTTTCAGTATGGAGATTTTCTTTTTCTGTTTTCACCCATTTCGTAATATTTAAAATAACAACCATGTTTCAGGAAGTTCTGGTTATTTCTTGCTTTAACATGGAACATATTGAACAGAAAAATAGGAAATAAGTTTTTCGCCTGCTCGCTTGATACTCGATACTTTACCCTTCAACTCTTTTTAACTGTTGAGGATCCGTCCACTGTCCAGAGTTGTTTCTAAAAAAAAGTTCCTTGAATAGTTTCTGGGGTCATGTAGGGCCACTGGACACCAAACCTGCAGTGTGCTGTTATTTAGGTAGCTTAGTTTTACTGCAGTACATTCAGTTAACGTGGACACAGACATGTCACCCCCCCTCGTCCCCAGCATTTCCAAGTGGCATCGTTGTTTGTGTTGCTGTCACAAAGACCGATTTGCTCTCGGTTTTTCTCAGAGCTTAGCTCCCTGAAGCACCAAACACCATCAACACCACAAGAAAGACGCATGTTCACTAAAGAGGTCAACTGAAATGTTACATTGACACAAACAAGTTACTACAGCAAGGGAGGGCGTCACGGTAACAGGGCGTGAGTAACGCTGGCGTCAAGAAAACATAGAAGAAAAAGCACAAGTTTGTTTATTAATTTCATAGGGACTTGGTTTGGGAACTGGAGGGTGGCCGGGTTTAAGTCCAGCAGACTTGGACTGGTAGCTGGAGAGGTGCAGAGGTGGAGATGTACGTTTGGGTGACCAAATACACGTTCCTGTCGCTGGTTTCACGCTATTTTGTGGATCAGCAGTAGTCTCTACAGGCAAAGAAGCGTTGCAGTGAGAAAGGACAAAAATTTAAATTACTCTAAAATATTTTCTTTGCAAATATTTTATGAGGAAGGAAATACATTCAACATGTTTGTCTGACCTCAAGGACATGCACAGTACATTATGGTGAGAAATACTGAGCGTTAACTTGTTTATTTACAAGAAAACTCCACGGGGCATCTTTAAGTTGCAGCTTACATTTTTTTTTTTTTTTTTGCTGTGTGATAATTGTTCAGCAACAGCTATTTAAATGTCTGCATATATCAAATATACCCTGTTTTTAAATGATACAGCTGAAGCTCTGTGATGGATTTTCCTCTAATTGAAGAATGTTAATTAAGAAGAAAAGCTATATTATTATATGCCACTCAATTGAAAAGGCGTCCATTAAACCGCTGATTCTTTGCTGACCCTGAATCAGCCACAAACGACTTCAAGGTTGAGTGCAGGCGTGTATAAGATACAATGGCTATATGGAGTACAAACACTAGTAGTGATTATGTTAGCACATTAACACATTTCAACCCTACATAACTGGCATATGGACAGATCCTAGAAGAATAAGGTCAAGGGAGAACATAACCAGAAATATCCTTTCAGTTAAGATGTTTAATGACCCCTGTTCCAGCTCCACGTCTTCCTTTCCGCTGCTCCACATACAGAACTCGAAGACCTTTTCAATAAAACATGCATCTCTGAAACATTTACAACTCTTGTGTTTCCTGAAACGATAAATCCAAAACATCTTTGATGTTCGAGAGAGATGTACATGAAACTTAATGTTTTAATTCTCTGTAAGCCACAAGTTACAAGTGACTTTTATTCTGGCAAAAAGGATCCGTGCTGGAGCGAGAGACGTGGGGGGGGGAGGAGGGGAAGGGAAGGGAAGGGAAGGGAAGGGGCAGAGCCTTGTTGTCGAGCAGCATATTTTATTTTCTTTCCCAGAGGTTTAGAGGAGCTGTTACACTCTGGAGTTTTAGCGGAGGTCACAAGGTTGTTATATAAACAATTCACATGGAGGCCCTCAAACACCCAGAGGGAATGTTTAATGCAATGCTCACAATTTCTGAAATGTTATAATGCTCAAGACGCAGACATGTGTCCAATTTTAACCATGCTGCATTATCTTTCTTTCTTTCTTTCTTTCTTTCTTTCTTTCTTTCTTTCTTTCTTTCTTTCTTTCTTTCCTGTTTTGTCGAGGCGAGTGCAAACCACGCTTAATTAATTTGGTCAGCTGCCTTGGATAAACTACATTGATGACATCAATTAGATTCTAATGAAAACAGATAAAAGCCATGAAAAAAAGCAAATGGAATTTCTGAACAGGACTCATCAAAGTCTTAGCATTGGAACAAATTCCCATTACGTCTCATAAAAGCCTTTAATTTGCAAAGCTCATGTCTGGTTTGGTACTTAGAAGTACATGGTCAAATGATGCGGTCTTAAGTCGTGTGCCAAGAGAAGCCAAATCAGAATTTAATTTGGCACGAAACTCCTTATCCTGTCTGAAACATGTGGTTGGATGCAATCCTTTGGATTAGCGTGGACTTTAGAACTACAAATTTGGCTTGTTTCTCCTCTCCTCTGGCAGAACAAACACCTAGTCCAACTCATTTGTAACACAACATTTACATTTCCAATCTCAGGGGGGAACGTGACGTGCTTACTCCAGATTAGTCCTTCTTAGTTAACCAGATTGTTGCAATTATGTGTGTCAATCCGTTGACATGGGATGACGAGGCTCCGTTTCTTTGTCTCTTTTTTGTAATAACCTCTTTTGATTTTATACTTCGAGAGAAATTATGATGAATAATCCAAACTCCTCAGCATTTTGCACAGATTTTAAGTCATAATAAAGACGTGTTCTTTTTCTTGATTTGTTTTAACACAACAAACTGCAAATATCTGCACAATTCAAACACACACACACTTTTCCACGCGTATTTTGGGCAAAATTTCATGTGTTTTCTTTTTTGAATGGATGGACGTGGTTGCACAAGGATGTGTGTGCACATTCTTCACACGCCCGCGTGCAGGAGCTCTGGCAGATCCATTCATATATTTTAAACACAGAAACCTCAGTAACTTTACCGTGTAATCTACTTTTAAGGAGAGCATCTTGAGAACTGTTCACTGTTTAGATACTCGGTGTAGCTGAAGGAGTTTACATGAACCACTCTTTCTTCTCTGCGCCACCTCTGTCAAACTAGTTTTTCAATATCTATTTTAAATATCGTGTTAATTTGTTTGTTCTGTGAGAACTGTGACAGTTTGAATGTAAGAAAAAAGGGGAAGTATTTAATGAGCCGTTTTTGTTTCTCTTGTGTGTGTGTGTTCATCCCAGCAGACTACCCTCCCCCTCCGCCACCTGCCGAAGACTCAACTGGTTTCCCTCCATCCTCTGGTTCCTTCCCTCCTCCACCGATGAACTCGTACGATTTTCAGGTGAGAGAGAAGTGTTGCTGCGTATTTAAATTTTCTTGGTTGTCAGTAACTCTCTGAAAGTCAGCGCAAAGCAAGGCAAAGACAGCCCAAAGCTCTACACGGAGTTCATGTTCACCAAGTCCAGCAAAAACTGTCTGTTCATTTGAGTTGCAGCCAGCTGCAGAGACGTGTCCAGCTCCAGATGCTGCCCGGGGCCAGCCACCCCAACTCAAGGACCCACACACTTTTTCTTCAGTTCTGACAGCAATAAATGCACGGATAGGATAGAAGGCTGACACCTATTGGTGGAGCCTGGTCACTTGTCTTCGCTTTGCTGGTCTTAATATCCACAGGCCTTTGTCCCTCCTGGGATATCTGGCCTCTGCGCTCTCACTGAGACTCTCAGCACTTGACCTCTGCTGCGAAATCCACCAAGTGCTTCACATTCCTTTGTTCAATGTAAGCAGGGGAAAAGAAATCCTCCTCAAGCCCCTCATTTGATCTGACCAGTTCTCCATCCTAAATGAATGCTTTCTTTGTAAGTTTGGAGACAGAATGTTACATGATTTAAATAAGTTGTGCAATGTGTGTAAATTCACCGCTCTTCCCACACAAACTTTATACACAGACAGTACGTGACTGCATCCTGGGGATTAGCAGTATTTGTCCGTTCATGTGGTGTTATGACCTTAATGTAAACTGTGGGCCCTCTCATTCTTATACATTACTTTAAAAGGTGCTGAGCGACAACAGTTACACTTCTCAATTTCGTGGTTTTGTTTAACCAAAGGGAGAGTTTGGGCGAGTCATTCAACAGAGCTGCTTCTCCTCTAACGCATTTAAGGATTGGCTGAGCGTAGAGACAGTGACACGCGAGCAGATAAGGCATCAACAAAATGTAGTTCTCATATTAAAAACCTGTGAGTGAGTTTTCAGCAGATCCCCAAACTTCCACACAAATCCTCTCTCTCATTGTTCATCATATATAGAATTTGAATTTGTACGTGGGTTTGAAATCTGCAGAACTGTGTGAGATCATTCTTCTATGTTAAAGGAAACATTCGTGTAAGGCTCGTGCAAATTTTAATTCAAATGTTCTAAAAGTTTTTATGAAATCGTACCATTACATTTTTATAACAACTGACTAAAAAAACAGAACGAGATCATTGTTTTGGTATTTCATATTCAGCCTGGCTACTCAAAGTTATCAGTAATATGTACGGTCAGCATTTAAAATCTTATTGACCAATGAAAAGCTGTCGCGTTACATCATGTATGGTTAGATAGATAGGAGGATAGCTTTGAATAGAAAGACCACAAGCTCTCTGTGAAATGAGTCAGACTGATGCACGCACGTCAGTGCCAGATGTCTATTAGTAAAAATGAAATAGTAAAATAGCTTTGATTAGGTCAATGTGATATATATATATATATATATATATATATATATATATATATATATATATATATATATATATATATATATATATATAAAGAGCAGGGAGAGGCAGCGGGGAGGCAGCGACACGAGAGCAGGAGGCCCTCCAAAGGGGCTGAAGATCCATTGCACTTTGAAAATGAGACTTTTTGGAGATGCATGAGTCTCACAGGACAACTATGATATGTATTAAGCAGATATGATGACAGAGATAATCCTCATTGCTTCTGTTAGTTTCTTTCCCTGTTTACCGCTGCCACAGCAGTCCCTTTCTCTCAACAGACAGTAGAAGTCAATGATATTTGAGGTCTGAAATTACACAAGAAATTTAGTGCTTAATTAGTTTTAAACTGCTTTACTGATATAAGATATAAAACATCTCTCTATCTTTTCTTCTCCTATCGTATTGGCTGTATAATCACGCTGGCCATGCAACCTAATTCCTTAATACACCACTGGTATCTTAATTATGTGTCCTGTAGCCAGAGCAGAACTCTTTAATCGTAGGCGCCGTTCAGAAAAAAGGGATAGATATCAATCAAAACGTCTTCATATCTTACTCTCTGTGCCTCAGTAAAGAAATTACACACACAGAGAATGAATAAATCAATGATGAAATGGTATTTCCTTAGAAGAAGGCAGAGATATTCTCTTGTCTTCATCACCCTGACTGAGAGAGATGTCTGGTGTATGACGCGTTAATGCCGAAACCTTTAGCAGGAGAGAGAAAGGGGGGGGAAAAAAAAACACAGCTAGTTCTCATCATGGCTGTTGCTCACATTACGAAGCCCTACACTGCAAATTCCAACCCATCACAAAGATTTCCCTTTCATCCTCCTCGTTATCACCGTTAAACAAGTTTGCCTGTTTTTCTTTTGTTGATTTGAGACAAGCCATTAGTGTTTTGCTTTGTTTACCCCCCGCTCATGATTGCCTTAGATGTTTTTAAGCAGCAGCTCTGCTCCAAATGGAGGCAAACCCTGCCTGTAATAGATTGTGACAGGTAATCCAAACACATAACATTAGAATAAGAAGCAGTCACTGATCCAGCCAACTCAAAAAGCCCCCGCAGGCAATTGCAAGAAGTCTTCTTGCAGTTGCAGCATAGTACAGAAGACTAAAAATATATCTGTCATTCCATGGAGAAAATCCCGGGAATATTGTAGAAAGTCGAGTGTCACTAATGGTCAAATCATTTTAACTACTTTTCAGATTTTTGTGCAACAGTTTTGTTTTTCTTTTCCGAGATATGTTGTCTTTAAAAAAAAAAAAAAACGTTGCAGTTGTGTTTTCTCTGAGGTGAAACTGACAAAAAAAAAATGCAGATGAATAAATCACTGAGGTTTCAGTCTGCTGGAGTGATCCTGTTACCGACGCTTTCAGGCTTCCTCCGATAATAAACTAGTTAAATAGAAATCGCAACGTTTCTTATCATCTTTTATAGAGCACACGTTTCAAATATGGGATACGGAAGAAAAAAAACTGACTTTAATTTTAAAAAATTGACCTTTTTGTTTGAAATGTTGCTGGATGAGATTGTGATGAATAATACATGAAGAATGAGATACTGTAAATCCAACTGCGCTGAAAAGCAGGGGGTGAATAGTGCACCACCTCATGAAAGTTGTCTCTCAGACAATACATTGCTTCTTATTTCTCACCGCATTTCTCTCAGAGAAGTCTCTGCTATTGATGTGTGGCTTTCAAAAGGATTGTCTAAGGTCAAGGTGAAACATGAACTCAGAAACTAAAAATGCAAAGTGTAAGAAGGGTGACAAAAAAAAAAAAAAAGCTGGAGAGAATGTCTCTCCGAATTACTCTTCATTAACGATTATCTGTCCTTAACTTTAGAGTGCAACCACACAAAGTAACTCGACTGAGTGTCATCACGGGCTGTTTTGGTGAAGTTCACTCATTGTGCTGCACATATATGTGATGTTTGGTCACAGATGAAAGGACCAGAGAAGACCCTGGAGGAGAGGCGCTCCAGTCTGGATGCTGAGATCGACTCCCTCACCAGTATCCTGGCAGACCTGGAGAGCAGCTCGCCCTACAAGCCACGGAGCACACAAGTATGATCCCAACACAACTTCACACCTGTGTATACTAACATACTGACTAAGTACATTTACTCAACTACTTTATTTTGAGGTACATTTGCTGCCACTTCATAGTTTTTAGAGGTAAATGTAGTTTTTGCTGCACTGTTTTCATCTGAAGCTGTAGTTTCTGGTTATTTTTTAAATTAAAGGTCCAATTTTACACATTGAGGTCAGTTCACTCATCATTAGGAGTCTGTGAAAACATTTCTACATCATATCAAGACATTGTCTTCTATGGCTTTAGAGGGATCTTCCTAAAGTCTGATAAAATAACTCAATAAATAACTGGAAATAACTTTATTTCGCTGATTAACCGGCTTTATCAATGCTGTCACTCGCTCACTCTTGTTCACTGTCTATGTCTCTCGACCAGTGTTCGCCCTTTCCCTCTCAAACCATTGGACACAAACCAACTTCTCCGCTGCAGGTCGCTGCGCTTTTTGGCGGACACCCCTGCGGCCCGCACCGCCGCAGTCAAAACGCACTGTCCCCACTCAAATGAATGGAAATATCTGTGTATTCTCCGCTGCACATGATCCTGTCTGAATGTACCCTTAATGTGGCAGAGAGGGTGTAATGACAGATGTTATCAAGGCTTATACTAGGGTCTAAAAGTTAGCATAGTAACATTTTTATTTAATAAGTTTATAAATTATAATATATTGTCAAAGGTTAAACGAATTGTTCCCAACAATCATAGCTTGTGACCCTTAAAAAGAAGTGTGTCCAGCTGTGGCTACAGTTTTCCAAAGAGGCAACAATATCAAATATTTAGCAGAGCAAAAAAGAAAACAGAAAATTAAAAAACTTGTGGCATAGTTTGGGGCTAAACTACCTAACAGAGTGGTTAAAACCAGTTCCAGCAGCTACAACAGTAAAATTAGACAGTAAAAATTAATATATGCATCAATATTACGAGCCTTAAGTACATTTTCCTGAAAATACTGATGTACTTTTACTCATGTAGGTTCTTGTAAGATTTTTGTTCCTTATATTGTTGTAAATAAGGGACCTTCTTAGATCACTGCTAAAATTCACAACAATTTAGGAATATGATGCACTGTTCCCTTAAAAGCTACTGCTGGATGAATGATGCTAAAAATGTACAGAATTATGAGATAATTATAGTTTTAGTGTTTTTTTTTTTTTCTTTAGACGAATAAAACCAAACGATAAACTGTAACAAATTAGCATATGCTGCATCCTTTAAAAATGTTTTGCAGCCACGACAAAGTGAGTCTCGACCTATATCATTAGTTGATATTAAACGATATTAAGAGCAACTTCAAAATGTCAAAGCCTTGGGCAGTTCACTAAATTGTTTGACACACAATAAATGTAGGACAGGCGGATAAAAAAACCTAACCAATTGTGTTTGGAGTAGGAATGCTCGGAGGGGCTCTGAACACCACGCAGATCATATCTCTAGTGAGATGTTCGAGCAATAATGTTATACCTGAAAGGTTGTTCTCCGTGAGGCCTACAGACACGGCAACACCGGCGTCATCACCGTACGAAATTCTTCAAGGTGTTACAGTTTTTATTCTGTGGGTTATTTACTGTGCGTTCACCATGTCTACATGTTTTATTTATTCATTAGGGATGCATATGTAAGGCTGAAAACAGGGTTAAGACGATAAATTATTGACAGAGCTATTCATTTAGCTTCAGATGAGGGTCTGTGCCCTCATGCAAGACATACATATTTACCCCCACTGACCCGTTATGTCTGTATATGTCATGTGGAGGGGGGAAAAAAATCATCTCTAACTTTCATAGCACATCTGTGAATATACTCTTCAGACTAGAATGCACATAAAATGCTTCGTCTGTGAAAAAATGACACTTGGTATTTTGGGTGAAGCGTGCAGTGTAATAAAGACAGACAAAAGACTGCTGGTTGCATGTGCTTACGTCCTTTGGTTTGGTGACTCTTGGCTCTCTGGTTAGAGGGAGAAAAATGGGTGTAGTACACACAAAGTGAAAATTATGGCAACACACAGGGGAAACATAGCGGATACAGAGTGAAAGGAAGCGAACCATGTGGTTCTGAAATGATACACATTAAAGGCCAGTAAGTAAAATATGACCTGAAGATTTCTAGTATGCTTATTGTTGTGGTAAGTCAGTGTGTTCAAGGCTTCTGGTGATACTGTAATAACATAAAATTATGTGCTCATAAAATATGGTGAAGTGTCTTTTTGACAAATCAAATGGACATTTAACAGTTTGTAGTACAATAAAGACATCGTATTATAGGATTGACCCACCGTCTGCACAGACCAGGGGCTCACAGGTGTCTGTGCAGGTTTCCCATTGATAAAAGTGTTCAGAGTCTCCTCCAAGGATCACACAACATTCACTGTTTGTGCCTCTGCTGCTCTGTTTCAACTCACAGTTCAATGCAGTCACTGGTTCACCATGCCCAGAATCGTTTGTCATATTAAAAAGGAATAGCTCAACATGTTGGGAAATACGGTTATTTCCTTTTTTTTTTTCTTGAAAGTTAGACAAGAAGATTGATACTGTCACTCTCACGTCTGTATGGCAAATATGTAGCTATAGCCAGCAACTGGTTAGCTTAGCTTAGCATAAAGACTGGAAACAGGGGGAAACAACTAGCCTGCCTCTACCAAATGTACCAAAATCCACCCAGCAGCACCGTTTGAAGCTCTAATGATTATATATTGTTTGTTTAAAGCATACAGAAACAGAAGTATGGCACATAACTCTCTCATAAAACCACAACTTGTTGTTTTTTTAATCACAGATTAAACAGGCCACCAAAAGTAGAAAATGTTATGCTAAGCTACGATAGCCAGCTGCTGGTTGTAGCTTCATATTTAGCATACAGACACAAGAGTGGCACCAATCTTTTGTCTAACTTACTCGTGGCAAGAACGTTCCCCAAAACTACTCCCTTAAATGACCACTGTGCAGGATTTAGAGGCATATAGCAGTGTAGCTGCAGGTTGCAACCCCGTCATTTCACCCCTTCCTCCCTAGTGTGAAGGAGAAAAGGTCCTATCTAGGAGCAGCATTAGTTTTTTCCATTACTATAGAAACACGGTGGTTCAACATGGCGGGCTTCGTTAAAGAGGACCCGCGGGGTCTGATTATATTCTAAAGACAACGTATCTTATTTTCCATTTCTGCCATATTCTATAAATAAAAATGTTATACTATACTATACTATACGGGACCTTTAACCTGACCCTGACCTTTTACGGAAATCATTCTTTGACACCTTGAGTGTTGTGTGTTTTCCAGTATCTGTAATGAGTCCTCTACATACTGCTAGCTGTCAGTGCGACAAGGTTATGAAGTTTCACACCGTGAACTTGCCTTCAGAGCAAATGAACAAAAAAGAACCTCAAACACAATGTGAACACAACTGTTTTCCTTCAATGTATTGTCTCAGTGTTTCATGTAAACACACAAACAAACAAGGATACACACTTGAAATGCACAGAATCCCACATATACACGTTGGATAGATAAACACTTTTTTTAAGATGCGTTTCTGCAGCTGCTGCGTTTTTTTCCTTACATACCTTTGTTGGGATAGAAACTGTGGTATATACTGTATTTTAAGCAGAAGTCTGAAAGCTTTTGTCAACATGACTTGAAAAATTGATGTGCACCTGTATAGCTCTGAGAGCCCAGCTGGAGAATGAGTGGGTGAACAGTCATACTAACTAATGTATGGCTGGTGTCGTGGTGCTTTTACCTGTCAGGGTCAAAGTCGCTGCATGTTTTATTTTTATCACAACCTGCTGCAAGCTTTTGGAGTTATACACCACCTGTGTCTCAGCAGAGTACACATACATGTTATGACATGTATTAATCATGAAATGTTATATATCAGACATTTTGTTGACTTAACCCTGCCTTTGCGGTCTAAGACAGCTTCTCTGTGCTATCATGATGCCCTTTTACTGTCGCTGTGTGATCCATCTCAGAGCTTTTTGCGCATGGAAAAGAATTGCTTTCTATTTAATTGTTTATTTTTCAGCATTATGAGCATATGCAAACACACACACACACACACACACACACACACACACACACACACACACACTCCTCAGCTGATGCTGATTCTAGCTGATTAACTCAGGTTGACCTTTTCCCCTACCCAGCTGCTCCTGTCAGTCCGCGCTCGGCTTCCTTTCAATGCATTATTCTACAACATAACACTGGTCTGTGTCGTGAGCCAGGTTTCATACTCCGTTGGCACAACGGCTGCACAGTAATCTTCCGCTTGTATAAGCAAAGAGTAACCAGCGGTTTTGATTTACAGCTTTTCCGCGCTCAAGCAATTACAGAGCCAGCTCTCCAAAATCAATAGGCCAGCTCGCGCTCTCCCTTTTCAAGCTTCCAGGAGAGGATTCCTCCTCCCGATGTTAAATTTGGAATCAGCAAAGGGACCTTATGTGCGCTCGCCTCCCAGATGAAATTGAAATGGACGTTACTGCTCATTCATAAAAATCTTAAGGAGCATTCCTGCAAACATTCAGCCGGCACTGATGCTTCACAGACATCAAAACAATTTTGTTTGCTTTAGTTGGTATTCTCTGTGGCATAACAGTGGGTAATGAAACGTGATCATTATATAATTCCCATTTGTTCTCTCTCCACTTCCATCTTAGATGCCATTTGTTATTTGACACAGTTAACTAAGTTTGTGTTACAGTTTGTTTGTTTTATCCCGCGACAGCAAAAAGAATTAAGCCAGACCTCATAATGTTGTTATGCTCTTTATTCTGTTAGAGGTTTCTGTTCCTTCTTGTCATATCAGAAATTATGTTGCTCAGAATATCATTAATGTTATTTGACGGCTATAAAAGTTTTCTGTCTGCACTAGACTGTATCTAGAAAAAGCTTGGCTCAACTTCTGGCTCACGTTTTGCTGCAATGCAACGTGATGTCACCTGGTTAGGTGCCCCATTTTTCTATACTGTTTACCTCACAAACATCCTGATTAATAAAATGGTAGTAGCTTCTGTAGTTGTAAAATCCTTATTACTGTGTAAAACACTGTGTAGTGTTTTGACATCTGATAAACCTTCAAAACTCATAGACCTACTTTCTGGAATGCCTCACCAGTCCCCTGCTTTGTTTTAACGCGGGTCTGTTTTCAGTCTAAACACCTGCTTAGTCTTGGTTGCAGGCTGATTGCAAGTTAGCATTAGGTTAAAGTTATGCCAGGACCCCACCGGGTACGTCCCCGTCACATCTCAGCTGCAACTCTCTTGTGGTACGTTCTCCACACGGCTTCAAATCCCACCAGGAGCTTCAGAAGCGTAATTTTCTTGGCCACACTTTGATAACTTGCTCAGATTTGGTAATTTTTTGTTGGTTTATGTGCGTCTACCATGAGTAAATATGCTTCGTAGTTAAATTGTTTCCCTTTTGGTTGATTTTACGATCTGAAGTTCGCACAGGGTGTTTTATTTTGAAAATTGACCGGACTGTCTGTGCTGTTTCTGTGCCTGCGGCGCTTGTGGTGTAGTTACAAACACTGCCTAGAACGACTGCGATCGCTGCCACGTTGCGGTCGTGCCCGGTGGTATTTAGCAGTTAGCATCCTTACACAAAAAAGTAAAAAAAAAAATCTGGAGCAGCTGTACTGATGACCTTTAACTGGAAAGGAGCAGCTAATCAGTGACTCGGTGAACTGTCTGGTTGATGCTGATCCCTGTATATTTTCAGCCCTACATCTTACATCGTTTAAGATCACGTCTGGCACGTTGATAGGAAGAAACACACGAGAGCGTGTGTTCATGCTAAATCCTTCAAGTGTACTGCAGTGCAATCTGAACTCAACCAGCCCAACTAATATGCAGCGTAGGCCTGTCTAAGCACATCAGATCTGTTGTGGGGGAGTTAACAAGGAGGCCCAGATGAGTGTCAAAATAGTGCGCTCATCAAAGGGCAGAGCAGCAGCGCTGCTTTGGTGGAGGCTACAGAAGCGTCGACTGCGGTGACCTCTAATTCACTCTGACCTCTGGTGTTTTTCTAGTAATCAAACACATCACCCCTCCCTCCTCCTTAGAATCTACAAATACATCGAGATGAAGATGTTTTACACAGCCTGAAGAAGAGTGGCCATCAGTAAAAACAACCAGATAATAAGAGAGGAAGACCTCAAAATATGAATATGTGTCAGTATTTAAATCCAAACAAGCTCTGTCACATCTGATTTGTTGTAATTTTCTGAGTAACACATTTTGGCCAGTATCAATTTATATTCACCTCCTTCATTGACAGAGATTGATAGTTTTGGCCAAACGCTTGTGGGCAGGTGTCTGAAAATTAGCAATCATATTCTGCTAATATGCACATGAAAAATTACAAAAACAATGCAAGCATGAGAGTAAATAGCTTTTCCAGACACAGTGGGTTATTGTCTTCCTCTTCTACACACAATAAAATGTAACTAGTGTTGTAAGTTTGTCCTTGATTTAGACTTTCTGAATGGAAAATACCGCATTTAACACCGTTGTTGTTGATGCCCTGCGCTTTTCGGTTTAGTTTGTGTTTTATTAGGATGGTCACTTAAATAGTCTAATTTATTATGTGTTGATGCACTTAACTACTTCCACTGTACAACCAATTAAGTAACCAAGTTACTATTTTTTTCCACATTAAGCAGTGACATTTTTGTCCCAATTAAACTCTAATGCACTTCCTCCATTAAAGCTGCACCTCTATCTGATCCGATTCAGTCCGGTGTGACGTGATCTAAGTTGAAATTAAAAAGCTCTTCCTGTCTGATTCATCCACACGCTGCGAAACCATAATGTGCGGCATAATAAATAAAATATCGAACGCCTCAGCTCTGTATTCGACATACACTCGCCACCAGGATAAACTTCCCCGGTTACGCTGCGCTGCATCAAGAGGTGTGTTTGTGTTTATATGTGTGTGTGTTCTGCCAGAACTTCCGGGACCAAAGACTCACTTACAGTCAAGTGGAACACCTGAATTGACAGTCAGTCAGTGAAGCTGCCTCTTTGTTTGCGTCCATGTTGGAAACTAAAGTGTGCATTTGTTTAATGCTGTCTAGAAAAATTACATGAACTGCCTTGTGACATGAACTTCAGAGTTCATATGTGCAGTATTAAATTCTGGAGTCAGACCAAATGTGCCGCACAACCCTGTGGCGATTCACCACAATTCCTGATCTGGTCTGATATGGCCTAAGACTAGACGTCTTCACTTGGTTCCTAATATTTGAAGCATGACATGGGACTTGACTTGGGTCTGATTGATTTCGGTAGGGTCCTGTTCTATTGTGGCAGGCCCCCTGACACTATTTGCTCTGTTAGAGAAAATGTGGTACCAAAAGACAAAGAATCTCAAGAATTAAGTCTGTGATGTTTCTCAGTCGTCCAAGTCATCTTTCTTTGAGAAGAGTTCCATCTGGGGCAAGTGGACTTGGTTGTAGATCCATGAATACATCTCACCTCTCATCCAAGAGGCTCGGACCTATAGTTCATTAGCTGTGGTTAGGAGTTGGTAAACCTTTCCACTGGTGTTTCCATTGGTTTTGTTTGTTTTCATACAGAAAAAAAATTAAGTGAACCCAAACGTGTCACTAAAAACCATCTGAGAATGCTCACTCCACTCTTTGGTCAGATGTGTCTGGGATGTAAGCAGTAAGGTAAATTCAGGAAGAACGTCCTGAAGAAAGTCCTTTTTACCCCAACATCAAGAAGGCGACGCTTGTCGTTGCTTGTCCAGGTGAGACATCATTTCGCTCTCTGGCTGGCTGCTAGCAACTGATTATTTCCCTCATCTGCATCTCAGTATACAAAGAACACTTGGCTACAGGATCCGTTTAGCTCAAACCTCTTGAGTGCACCTTGCAGATTGAGGTCAGATCGATGTTGGATCATGTTCCCATCCACCACCACTTTCTCTGAAGGGTTTCGGTGTGGATGTTTTGGTACGATGTACTGTGATCGCTGTGTTCAGATTTGTCCAAAGGAATCTTAACAAGAGGGATGGTGAACCAATTCAAGCAAATTAAACAACGCTAAAAATCCTGTTTGCATTTCCACCTGATCCGAAGAACAATGTAGATTAGAAAAACTTCACAAACAGCTGCAGGTTTTCCATTGGTCAGTTTCGGTTCAGGTCCATGAGACTCACATGGCTTCACCATGTCACATACATTAAATACTTTGCAAAACTAAAACAGTCTTTTTGGTATCTCAGTGATTCAGGAAACTGAATAAATCTAAACTTTTTTTATTATATACAAGTTAAAATGTTTGTTTTTTTAAAACTAAGTGTATATCCCATCTGTTTTTGGTGAAATACTGAAACATACTGCAGAGACGTGGGCAGATTTATTTACTTTTCGAATACTGTTAATGCAAATACAGTCTGTTTGTTGTCCTCGAGTGTCCCAACACAGCATGTGTATTTGCATTTACATCGGCAGCAGGTACAGTATTGCTCTACATGATTCATACTATATGAAATACCAACGAGAAGGGCATTGTGTTACTGTCACTTCACTACTACGTCAGCAGACAAGCTGCAGCCCTGCACGCATTGGTCTGTTTGTATTTTCACTCTGTGTCAAATACCTTGATGTCTGTGTAATAAGTTGTCACGTCCATACCAAACAGATGAGCATTATTGAAGTCTGCTGACAGTTTAGCTGAAGCCAAGTGCTTGAAATGCTGCTGAGATGGATCCTTCCACTTGAGTGCCCTAAGGAGGCCTCCCTTCACACTGTGCCAGTCAAGCCATGCCGTGACACTCCCGTCTCTCAACAGGCAGAGCATTGCGGATGGCACTCGCTGTCACAACACGGCAGAATGATAGGCCCTCGCTGCTCGCTCTCCCACTGATCATGGCGTCTGCTGAACGATCACAGAGAATGCAGACTCTAGACCACCCTGGCGGTGTCTCAGCTCCCCGAGAGCATGATAGGGTTGGTGACCTTTCTTCTGCTCCCTCCGTACGAGACTCAAACTCTGGAGGCATCTCCAGGGACGGCCTCCAGATTTCAATTCGTCATCCCTTCAGGAGCACTCGTCATCGCTTACACCTAAATTCTGCGTATGATGGGTGCAGAAATGAATTCATTTATGGGTTAACATGGAATAGCTACGCTCATATTTTATGTCAGGTATACTCGTGTGTCATTTATTCTTTTTAAATGTAAGATTCAAGGCGTAAGAAAACCATGTCATTCCATCACCATGGTACATAAGGTAACCTAACCGCTGCACAGGTAGAAATACCTCAAATACCAAATAGAAGTGATACAGTTAATGAATGGAGTCACATCAAATCTGAAGTGTGAAGCTGTGGAGGACTTTTGGCTTCCACCCACACCTCCCTCACCTGTGCTGTTGAATCAGGAGGTGGCGGAGAACTGAATAAATTAGACCTCAGCCACATTCAGAACTGATTTCTGAACACACGCTGTATATTTAGCATATAATAAGAAATCCATGAACAATTAACACAGTCTTTAAATTGGTAGAGTGTGCAGTTGTGTGCAGCCTGGCTTCTCTGAGATCTCTCACTGAGAAAAAAAAGTGAATCTATCTATATACAGCACATTAAACCTTTTGTGGTTTTAAAGGAAAACTGTAGTTCAACAGTTTGTTGTTGTTGTTTGCATTCTCACCAATGCCAATTTGTCAATGTGTGTTATATATACGGCTACAGCCAGCAGTAGCTTCTCTTAGCATAAAGACTGGTAAAGATGGGAAACAGCCTGGCTCTGTCCAGTGGCAACACAACCTCCCTACCAGCACCTCTGAGCTCGCTAATAAACATTTTATATATATATTATATATGTTTGTTTTTTTTACTTTTCGACAAAGCCAGGCTCCATGTTAACTGGCTTGTAAATGATGTGGGAACCACACAGTGGCCGCTTCAAGTCCAGCATGGACCACAGTATGGAGCGTGGACAGGTGGCTGGAGTGGTGCCAGTTCACCTCCTGGGCACCGGGTTACTGAAGCCCTAACTGCCCGCCCCCCCCCCTGAGCGCTGTTACATGGCTGCCCATCACACCACCATCTCTCCACAATTGTGTGGTTGTCTTTGGGGCCTCATTTGTACAACTTTAAGCATTGGAGGATCAATTAAGTAAATCTTATTATTTTGTTAGCTTCTCCCTTATCCGTGATATCTACCAACACTCTCTGTTGAAATGTCTTAGCTGTTCAGCCCTCTCTGTCTGGCTATTGTTTGCCAACCAACCAACCAACCAACCAACCAACCTGTTTAACCTGAGATGTCTTGGGCTTGGTAAATGTTGTTTGCTATTGGCCAATAAAACAGATGAAATAAATGACCCGGTAACTACCTGGAAATTCTGGTCTGATTTTCATTTTCTCTCAGGTGTCAGATGATACCAAAAGTGTATCTTTTTGTACTTTTTTCTTGGGAGACATATTATTATATCCAGCCTATTTTGACTGGAAGCGACTCATGGATGTAGAACGTGACTCACTGAAATATTCATTTATTCCGTCATTGTTTCGCTCACCTGTCCTATTTGTCACAGCCACTTGGAGGCTTTGCAGTATATATACCGTGACATTGTATGCCCTTGTTTTTAGTGTATCTACTTTTACTGTTTCCATGTATACTTGAGCTGCTGTCGTACTATAATGACAGGAATGCCCTTCACATGTTTCGGCTGTCACAACACTGAGACGCTTTGATTTAAGCTTCTCTTAAGGCGGAATAAATTTGCATCAGTCAGGAAAACATGTAATGAGGTACATTTAGTGACATATTATATTTTATTTATCAGTGCTGGTTTTGCAAATGGTTTCCTGCAAACACAAAGGTCAGTCATAAAGAAAATGAATGGTTAGCCACTGCTGTGTTGTTTAAACAGAACAGTTTGCCCATATCAAATCCAGATTTTCAGATAAAACATTGTGTTTTTCCTCTTTGACGGTGACAGTTAGCTGAGGAATGTTGGCTTCAATTGTTTCCAGCTTCTGCTGCTGTCACAGGCATGACACTGGTATGCTAGCCAGCGACTTTTATTCCTTATAAAGGTCAAAGCCCTGGGCAGCTATTTTTTGCAATGGATATTTTACTCTTCAGGGCTCTGACGCCACAAGTGTGTGATTGTGTGTTTCTGCAGCTTATTTCTAAGAGCTGCCAGAACTGCATCAAGATGACACTCCAGCTCTGTAATTATAGGGCTTGGTGGTGTTTAACTTTTTCCTCTCTGTTTGTTTCATGTGCTGCTATTCTCTTTGATTGCTTTGTTGCTGCATGGAGCAGAGATGTTGCCACAGTGCCGGTGGCTCCCATTGACCTTAAGGTCAATCTGGCAGCAGGTTCTGAGTTTTGACAGGGGCAGCCAACTGTGGAGAGAGGAGCACGCCTTCGGGCGCTCAGTGTGTTCCGTCAATGTTTGTTAGTCAAATAAACTGCATAGTATCACCCCTTTGTCTTTTATTAACAGGGTGAGCCAATGACAAATTTAGTTTGAGCCAAAAAGCTGTGACAGTCAGCCTCTTTACATCATGAAGTCCCAGTAACAATGCTAAAAGGCTCACCATAAACTGCTGTCATTGTCCCAATAACATGTGCACACACACACACACAAACACACAGCTTTGGAGAGAACAGTTACAGTTGCCAGTCTGTGGGATTGATGACATCGACATACTGTAAGTGATGGATGCAGAATTTCACCTCCTGAAGCAGGAGGGGGGTCACAAACGCATGAAAAGCTCATTACAGGGATGAGTCAGGGGTGCATGTGGTGAGAGACTGGCCTGTAGTACTGCAGGAGGTGAATGAAACAATTAGTTTCTGCTGTGTGAGAGCTACACAACACACATTTCCCTCTTTTGTAAAGATAGCCTGCAGAAGTGCCACGATCGGTGACTCTCAGGGACTTTCCTTTTTTCACACAGTAGCCCAGAAAATGATTTTTTAGTTGCATCAGTGAGTAGCACGCCCTACTTTATATGATGTTGTTACATCATACCAGAAACATTACATACTTTTTTTTGTTCTGAAACCCAGTTTTTTTTTTTTAGGGGATTACGTAACTGTAAATTTTGCAAAATATCTGCATTGTCTTTGGGTTGTCTTGGTGGTGAAACCGAAGACTCTCTACGTCGTGTGTTGGATATAAGATAAGATACAGTCATGAAATTGACTTGTTACAGCAGCTCACAGTACACAAGGTAGATCATAAACAAATAAACAAAAATAAAATAGATCAATCAAAGATATGCTAGAAATAGAAGGTAAAATAAAATGAGTGATACACATCTTTCAAATATACAGACATGCATAATGTCATTTCACAGAAATAACTGTTATTAAACCTGTTATTGAATACACACATGATGTGTAGCATTATATTAAAATATATATATATATATATACACACACACACACACACACACACACACACACACGCATGGTATGATTTAAATGAAATGTATAGGGGTATGTTTGTATAGATAGTGACCACCACCTAATTTATTCTGTGTTTTCATATCTCTCCCTGCATTTGTAAGTGTGTCTGTAATATCTGTATGGCATATCACAGACTGAAGACATTACTTAGCCACTGTGATGAGACAAAATGTACAAAGATCTACATGTCTCTTAGGCCAGACAAATAAAAGCATTGCTGTTATTATTTTATTTTTGTAAAATCATTTAAAATTTCTGAAACAAAATGAGTTTTTCTTTAAGCAGTCTTTTAAACCAGTAACTTTTAAATATTTTAAATGACACAGTGGGACTGATGATTGCGACTTTGTATTTTTATGTATAATTTTTATAATTTTGTATTGGAATGCAGCTTGATCAATTGTTATATCGGCCCATAATAGTTCATGTGGCGTCATTATCTGTTGGTCAGTAACAAGAAATTGTAATACACTCTGTGAAATGTCTCGTTCAGTATGTATCTTGGTCACAGTTTCTCATTTAATTTTAAATATAAGGGATCCCCCCTCGAGATTGTTTGTTTAAGTAGATCAGTAGATCAGATATCAGTAGATAATATCGTACTTTTGTGTATCAATGTTTCCTTTTCAGTCCGTTTATGTAAAAATTATAAAGTGTTTAAATATTAGAAGCCACAGAACAAATATCATAGTTGTGATATTATCAAGAGGAACTACTTGGAGAGTTGGTAACTGATTTTGTAGAAATGTTGATTTTTTTTTTATTTCAGCTTCAAAAGCCTCATGAGTATTCTTCCACAGCAGTGCCAGTAAATCCTGAAATGTTCCCACGTCCTCAGATAATGTTAGCCTGTTTGATTTTCCATTCTTTTACAGTCTGACTCTCATGTGTAAAATTTAGGATGTACTGTGTGAATACTTGCACATTTAAATGCAACTGTCCAACTTCAGTGTGATACTTCAGATCCAAAGAAACACAAAGCACAAAGTTGAATTGAAAATCTGAATTAATGCATGTTTCCATCAACCAGAAGTTTAGCACATCGAGATAAACATTTGTTTGGTACATTTGTGGGTACATGAAATAAACGATAAATAAGTAAATAAATAAATAAGTCAGAACACAACAGGTAGATTATCAGAGTTTAGTCCATGAATCCACCTGGATAGTCTCAGTTTCAGAGACATTTCAGGCTGACTGTGGAGGGTTTGCCTAAAAATTCTCTGCCGCAGGTCGCAGCATTTCTATGTGAACACCCCTTCGGCCTGCACCGACGCAGCTAAAATGCACTACCCCCACTCAAATGAATGGGAAAACTTGCGTTTTTGACGCAGCACCGGGTTCTGTCTGAATGTGCTCTTATTTGGACATTTTTCCACCTCAGCCGAGCGTAAAAAGGTTTTTTTTTTGGATTTTTCACACTGCATTTTTTATGTGCAAATGGAAAAGCACTTAAAGATAACTGTAGTTGTGAGAACTTGTAAAATCACCTGACCAACTGACCATGAGAAATAAATTAGGACACCAAAATATGTATTAATTTAAAGCAATGCTTCTCAGAAGACCGTTACATGTAATCCCACGATATAATCAGTAGTGATAAGATGAGTCACAGTGGTAGTATTTCCGGACAAATGTTATACAGGGCACCCATTAAACATTTATTCTAATTTATATGGCGTGGGTGAAAACATTGCTGAAATATTCACTTGTTAAAGGCGAGGGTTGTCATGCAACTATCACTTGAAAGAGCCAAAAAAGGAATCAGATATGCTGATATAAGATACGCAGAGCGAAAAGTTCCCAATATGTGTAGAACACACTTTATCTGCAAACGGAGAGATAGTTCAAAACAGCTAGAGGTCTCGCCATGTTCCACAGAGACATTGTTTAATCATATTTAATGTGCCTTATCTCAGACTATTTTAGGAAGAGAATTGATACCCTCAATTGCATGACTGCATTGAGCCTGACGGTTTGTTAAATGTGACTATTGTGCCTGATTGTGCAGTCAAGATGACTGAAAGTTGGAGGGATCCGTGAATGCTTAAGTGTTGACTGGGAATTCTTCCATGGTCATAGTGTAAGTGCTGAAATAGACAGATGCAAATGGACTGTAGAGCCAACAGTAGAGAGCATCAGTTTTGTATGAATAAGGAGCAGGGAAAAAGTTGAGTGAAAAAATATCCAAGGTCTTAGATGAGACTGAAAAGATGCAGAACTTCTTCCTCTTTAGGGGTTTTCCCCAAGCTTGCTGTAAAAAAAATCCCCCCACCCTCGTGGTTTGAAATGCAAAGTTAACAGTTTTACTCAGCCCCCCAAGGCTTGTATAGTCTCTCCTAATCTTTTTTAATGTGTCAAAAGGCTTTCTTGAGAGCCTCTGTGAAATTTCACACTTAAGTTGTTTGCAAAGTCAGTCTGAATTACAGTGTAGAGTGAGGGTTAACTTTTCTGAAGGCGTTAGGGAAAACTTTCTGAAAAACTGTGCGTGTTTTGTTTGTGTATGGAGGGGGTGTTAGAGACAACAACACAGTATGCATTCAGACTGATGCTATATGTTAGGTCAGAACTGAAGATTTCAAACTGTCTGACACAGACAGGTCAGATGATACAAAAATATTGAATCATTATGTAATTTGATTGTAGGTGGATGTAGATGAGCGTTGTCAGCCTTGTAAAATGAAAAAATAAATGTTACTGTGTCTAATTAGCAGTTTGTAATAAGTCAGTATTATCTTTTGCCAACTCTCACTGGAATTTTATTGTGATGATACAGTCAAATTATTGTTTTACAAAATGATGTTTTAAATCAGTCTCAGATTACAAATTGGGAACATTACAAACTGAGTTCTTTGGGGTATTTTTTTAATGTGTGGAAACAGTGGAAATCAGACTCCATTGGGAAAAAACATTAATTTTACATCACAGAACACAGAAGGTGGCGGTCCACCAATTTGTTTGTTTTTTGGGGTTTTAACACATTTGTTCGAACTCACCAAAGTCGCTACAATAAGGGTACATTCAGTCAGGATCTGGCACTGTGGTGAAAAAAACACAGGTTTTTCCATACATTTGAGTGGGGGTAGTGCATTTTGGCGGTGCGGGCCACAGGGGAGTCCACTAAAAAACGCAGCGACAGAAGGTGAAGTTGAGCCAGATCCCACTTTTAGAAAAACGCAGCCCGACGCCACGCTATGGCCACTGATGTCTCTATCAAGGTGGATTCATGGACTAAAATCTTATATGCTGTGCTGTGTTCTGGCTTTGTTTATTTCATGTACTCAGCTTCTAAATCTGAGTCTGGATCCCAATTAATGTTGCAAAATAGTGACACAAAGAAGTTTCCTTTGGTTTGTGTTAGAGTAGGAGAGACAGCATTGGTTGAGAGACATAGACAGTGAATGAGAGTGAGCGAGCGCCGGCATTGATAAAGTTTGTTTGACAGCAATTACGTTCAGCACAAATAGACACACCCCCAACACACCGCTGCACAACCCTGTGATAATTCGCTGCAGTGCCTCATACTGTCTGAATGTACCCCAACACAAACTAACCGATCGAGGCAGTGTTAGACCAGCAACATAAAATCACTGCTCTTTTCAGTGGAGTCTGGTGGCTTTGAAAGGAGCGATGTAATTTCTGGTTAAACAAAAAGCATCTTACTCTTTAACAAAAACATCTTTCCAGACACTGTCAGACAATCTGAGGCTGTCCGTGGCATAAACAAGCACTTTTAGTGGGCATACATTGACACATCCTGCACACTAATTTTGCGCTCCCTCGCAGGCTCACTCGATACTGGACCAGTTTCAGAAATGTTTCTTCTCATCAGTCATTTAGGTACAACAACATGGGAAATTTCAAGTTTCAGGTTTATTTGTCATGTACCAGTTAACACAGGGACAACATTACAATACAATGAAATGTGTTGGAAAAGAGGAACCGGTCAGCTCAGCATCAAGAGCACTCAACAGCTAAAGCATAAAATACAAAACTATAAGATTTTAGGTAAAAAAGAACAATATAAAAATATACTAAAATATAATATAAAAAAGATATATGTAAGTGTTAGTATGCTAATAAGTATATACAGGTATTGAAGTTAGCTGTATAAATAGACATGACTATGACATATACTGTATGCACAGTTGGGTCAAAGTTAAAAAATGTCAGTTTCTCTTTGATAGCCAAATAATCTGACTTCTGAAAGTGTTTTAACACATCGTCCGTGTCCCACCTATCAATCTCTTCACTTAGTAGTCATGACATTATCTCAGAGCACACTCATTAACTCTCACAGGTCAAAGACACGCAGCAACTAAAACGATAACTAAGTTAATATGAAAATCCTCTCCACCATGTAGACATTTTGTTCAGATTGTACGCATTTGATTAGTTTCATCACCCTCAGAAAAGAGTGAATCCATTCTCTTAATGTAATTTGTGGAAAATGTACCATGACAGTGTAATTATTTTGAGCGGTCCAATTTGCATTTCCAGTGCTCTGCTAACTAAATGCTACTGTAGGTTCTAAGGCCTTAAAGATAAATTAATAATCTAGAGTGTTTAAAACCCATGAAACATTTAAATTAAGTAATTTCACTTCCTAAAGGGCATATTGTGAGATTTTATTTTACATACATATGCAGACAGACACTTTTTAAATAAACATCAGCACTAATCACTGAGACAGAAATCGGGGTGAGAGCAGAAAACATTTTCTGGAGCTTTTAATGGTTCCTTAGGGGCTCCCCTCTGACTTAGATTAGATGGGATTTAGAAAAAGTTGACGCGTGCACCTCTTTTACCAAAACTTGGATTTTTTTGTTTATGTCAGTACATTATAAGAATCCCAGACTCAATTTTACTGTATATTTCTTCACTGGTAGAAATATAACACAAGTGCTTTTTTTATTCAGTTTAACCGAGGAATTACAGAGGAGTGTAGCAATGCAGCAAAACAGCTATTTGGGGCATTGCTGTGCAGCAGGCTTTGATCAACTTTTAAGGGAAATCGATTGGAATTGTTGCTCTGCCCCAATTTAGAAGACATCTCATCAAACTGAGTTGCAAAGGGTCTAAAGACTACAAGTGTTCATTTTTGTTCCCACAGTGCTGCAAATTTAGTAATTGACTCTGATTTTTGGCTTCAGGCTATAACCTAATAAGGCCATCCAAGGTTAATGATAGACCCTTTTTAGACTGGCTGAACGTCTGACACCGATATGTAGTGGTAGTGAAAAACAATTATTACTTACATGAGGGCAGAAGCCTCTGACATCTGAGTGAAACGCTGTTATTCTCTGTGTTATTCGCTGCTATATTTTGTTATAGCTTTAGCCAGTGCATAAGATGCCACAGTTGTTCAGACTGTGAGGATCCCAGCAGTGGATTGTGTTGCTGCCTTGCAGTCGTCTCTTCCCAGGAACACCAGCACCACAAATCTCAGTGATTTAACATCTTTCCCGTCCAAACAGCCGGAGTCAGCACAAGTGTCATGTGCCATTGCCAATCTGCTGTCATGGCGTCCTCTGCCAAACAATTTATTGCTTCCCCTCCTGCTTTATTAGCAATAGATTATGGGTGGTCGTGGACAGTGTAGAGCCTCTGCTGTCGAGGTAGCCTTGTAATTGACTCTGGGGAGGCAGGGTGGATAATCATTTGAGTGTAAACCACAGTATCAGTAAATAGATGTTGAATGCAACTGTTGTATTTCCACCATTCAGCAGCATTTCATTTATCAGAGTTTTCAGTTCGTCCAGTTGTTGTAACTTGCTAGTTACAATGTGTTTTATCCATGCTGGCTGAATGTCAGTACACCACTTTGGTCTAGCCTGAAAATCTCAATAACTAGTCAATGGCATTGTCACACACATTCATGGATGAATCCTAATGATGTTGGTGATCCCCTGACTTTCCCTGTGGCGCCACCCAGCAGGTCAAAGTTCACATCAGTGTATCAGTATTACATTTGTGGTTTTGAGTGAAATATCTCAAAAACTTTCGGGTGGATTGGCATGAAATTTGCGACACACTTTCAAGCCACCCTCAGGATGAATTTTAAGAACTCTCATGAGCCTCTGACTTTTCGCCGTCATCAGGCCCAAATTTCAAGTTGTCCAATACTTTGGTTTACCACCAAATACGTGCAAAAGTAATGACATTCCCATCATCCCATATTTTTAATTAGCTAATGTTAGCATGCTAAACTAAGATGGTGAACATCTCTTCTTATCATCAGCATGTTTTTAGGTTAGTTGTCTTATGTGTAAAATGTATAGCTTTGTCCGTAGATGTCTATTTCAGCTCATACAGTTCATTGCATCTTTCATTGAGCAGTAGTGTAATTTAGTTATTTGGTTGTTTTAACTGGAGCCAAACTTTGCTGCTGTTTTTCAGAACTCTGGATCCTCGGCAACCTCCACCCCCAGTGCTCCAGTGACTGGTTACAAGCGTATGGTCATTCCAAACCAGCCACCTCTGACTGCCACCAAGAAGTCTACACCCAAACCTCAGGCTCCTGGGGGAGTCTCGTCTATCTCCCCTTCCTCTGCCAGCCCGGTGGCCAAACCTCAAAGCCACACAGCCCCTCAGCCTGTCCCAGCATCCTATGCTACAGCCTCAACCCCAAGCCAGCCCACCTTCAATGTCCAGGTAAGGTCGGCCCAACCTGGTCCCCAGCATCAAGCCCCAGGTGGACACCATTTTGGCCAGCAGCCCATTCGCAGCCCTGCGCAGGTGCAGTACATGCCTGCCCAGCCCAAAGGTCCCGACTTTGCCTATGGACCACCACAGCCTGGCTTCTCCCCGATGTCTCAGGGTGGGTATCAAGAACAGCACCATCCAGGAGTACTTCAAGTAGGTGGCTTAGGCTCCAGGAGACCTGACATGGCCCCCGCCCAAGCATACCAACCTCCAGGCCCCAAGAAGACCTACATCACAGATGTACCACCAAGCTTGGCTCCATACACCGCTGGACCAGCTGTTCCACCAAAGGTAAGAATGTTTTCAATCATACATACAACATACTTGATCAGTTACCATAATTTTTAGTTATATAAACATAACTGGGAAAAAAATCATGGAAAACGGTATCCATCCATCCATCCATACTTCCATGCAGCTTCCCTCGTCATAATTTTCGTCACTTTTCATACTGGCAGTCGGCTAAGCAGACTAGCCCAAGCATCCCCAGCCACATCTCCCAGCTCCCTCTGGAGAATCCCGAGGCGTTCTGAAGCCAGCAGGGATATTTAATCCCTCCAGCGTGTTAAAGGTTTGCCTTGGGGCTTCCTCCCAGTTAGATATCCCTGGAATACCTCCACAGGGAGGAGTCTGGGAGGCGTCCTGATTGGATGCTCGAACCACCTCAACTTGCTCTTGCCAAAACGGAAGCGTAGCAGTCCTTCTTCAAACCTCTCTGGGATATTTCAGCCCTTCTATCTCAAAGTCTGAGCCCAGACACCATGGGAGGAAAACTAACTTTGACCCCTTGTATCCAAAATTCTGTCCTTTTAGTCGCAACTCAAATTCTGTGACAATAATAAAGGGTTTGAACGTGTAGACGCAGAAGGGAAATAAGGAGCTCTGGTTTACTTCAGTACAACATCTGCATGGCTGAAATCACATATGTCTGTTGGAGTCCTGCTCCATTTTATCATCATGAACATAATTCAAACCTTTTAAAACTGTTCACTTGTATCAGAAACATGCTCTCAACAGTAAACCATGTCCTCAGATAAAGTGCCGTTGAGCCCAGGAGGTCAGCCTGGTATTGTTAAGCTGGTGTTTGGCACGTTAAGTCATTACTTGTTAGTTCTTCTGTCTCTGTGGCATCTGTTGTGTGTGTGTGTGTACGTACAGTATGCATATAATTGTGTAGCATTAGTTAGCAATGCAATGGGGAGCTGCTTGCCGTCTTTCATTGAAATGCTCTGAATAAACAGTTGTTTTAACCTTTATGAATTTTTGAAACATCTTCTCTGTTGGGGGTTTACACCATCTGCTTTCATTTGTCTCATAAAAGGCAGCACGTATTCATGTGTATACAGTATATCCACCCACTGTGCATAGTAAACTTAAGCTTAAACCTTTATGGTGATTTTTATTTTTCATTTAATTTAGAAAAGACAGAATATATCCAAGGGTAAAGATCTAAACGTAACTAAACTGTCTATCTCTATCCGGTATCAAGGACCCATTTTTAAAAGATTTTAATTTTAAAAGGATTTGAAGTTATAAATATGTCACTGTTATCACTGTAAACTTCATGAGAGATGATGGTCAAGGTGATAAATCTTTATTGTTTTCAAAACAATTTTTAGATTTAAAAGTCTATTCTGAAAAGATATCGTAGGGGTACCATGTCATTCACACAAACAATGAAATACTAACACACACAAAAAAAGCACATTTATAATAAGGTTTAAAAGCATTACATTTAATCTTGGCAAGAGTGGTATAAGACTGTCATAGGCCTGGCCTCAAGCCTTCAAAAGCATTGCACAATGGACCTTTTTATAGAACTGTACATGACTGAGAAAAATTACAAAATACTGTCGTCCCTTAGAACAGAGTTGTCAATGCCACAGAGACAGCTATTCTAATCTCAATATATCCAGCCGTCGACAATCTCTGGAAAGTGAAAGGCCCTTGAGTTTTGTTTAATTCAAGGATTTTATGCTGGTTCAAAATACAAACTGGGCCTACCAGCCTCTGGGAATAGCTCATCAAGGACTGTATTTTACTAAATACAAATTAGCTTCAACATCGCAGAGAGTCTTAAAAATAAGTCTAATTATATTTGTTCAGAACAAAAGTCTACATTTTGCTTGAAAAGCTCGCTTTGGTCCCAGTATGATGCATTATTAAAAAACAAAAGGTGGCGTTTAATAGATTTGTGAGCATCTCTTTGATTTCAGATAAAAGCAAATCGCTAACTACAGATATAGCGTGCGCTATATATATTTGTCTTTCCCAAGGATATACTGTAGCAGGATAATAGGCTCTGTGCCTCCCTCCCCACCCCCATGCTTTATTTGAATGCTTTGAAACACATCAGGAAACTTAATGCTCCATATGCACGTATTCAACTCGATGATCTGCTGTAAATGACTTCATGGTGTCACATCATGTTTGACCCGACCCCCCACCCTCCAAACCTTTTGTATCCAAACTTTGGCTCTAATCAGATTTTTTTGTTTATTTGTGCCTAGTATAGCAGATCTTTAATAAACTAGAGACACTAATAAAAGCAAGATTAGGCAAAATCCGTCAACGTTGCCTTTATGATCATCACTCTGTTTGACCCAATGTCGTGACACGTTCATAACATTTTACAAATGGTGTTAAATCTACTTAAAAAAAAGTGGGATGTGCCTCTTTTAATCTGTTGTGTAAATAAACCAAAACATAGTCAATTAAAGGAACTATTTATGTATTTGTCATAATTATCAGTCGAGTCACTTAACAGTGATTTTATGTAATACCCGAGGCTTTCTCAGTAGGGGGTCTGTGACTTTGATTGAGGACTTTATTCAAGAGATCGTTTCACATAATTGAGGGCATTCATAGAAGGTCAGTGTCATTAGAAGTCCAAGATGAACTCCTTGGATGAAATTCTATGATGTAGACTTGTTCTGATTAGCTGAGCTGCTCTGCCCCCCGCCTCACCCCACATCACCCCCTGTCACCCAGCACCCAATCCCCCCAACGTGCCCTTACTCACACGTAAAGTGAAGGTGTAAAAACAGCCTCTCACATCAACAGGCTCCAAGGACGCTTAATTACCCAAATCCAGCAGTGTTTGATCTCTATTGTAGTCCAAAAAAATTAACAGATTTCATGGCTGCCGGTTAACATACCAATTTCCACGAGTCTCTCCGTCTTTCCCGAAATTGGAGGAAAGCTAAGCTGGATGATGACTTGTGTTATTGCTGAGCTTGAGTGACGTTTGACAGGGGAGGATTATTTTGAACCGCTCAATCCCTGCAGCCAGTTAAAGCCCCCTCGAAGGTCAATGATGGTTTCAACTGTCAAACATGTTTAAATATCTGACATTTCTCTGCCTTCTGGTCCTGGCCACTTTGCCTTTTGACCCGCACAAGAACGTTTGCATATGGTGCCATCAGGATGTGTTGAAAAGACCCATCTTTATATACGTGTGACCTGACATGAACCCTGAAGTCACTTCACAAAATTCCACACACGTCTGAAAGAACGCAGTTAGCAACACCTGTGAAAATCCATCAAAATGAGCAATTGACTGTCTGTGTAAACATTACTTGAGAAATTATCTTTGACAGTGTATTAACTCATTAATTCTGTATTCAAATGGAAATTCCTCATTTATATGCAATCTATTTTATTCACACGTCACTGAAATGCATCATGAACACCTGTTCATTCTAATTAAAGAGGTACCATGATGGAAACTGTACTAGCTCTCTAATAACTAAGAGCATTACAGTAAAACAAAAAATCAACAAAGTTAATAAAATCCAAAATATAAATTTAAAATGAGATCAAATCGTGAAATAATAATTAAAGTAACAGAAAAAGTCAAAAAACAAAAATAAAAAACTCAGTTTAATGAAACAAGACTGCAACACTAATGTCACCAGTGCACCAAAAACAGCTGTGAGTCCAAAATTACAGCTAGATTATAGGCTTTTAATTAGACATTATGAAATAAGGCACCCAGACTACATGAGAGACTGTTAATAATGCAAGTTCTGGGACCAGGAGGGGTAATTATAAGGATCTCTGATTTGGAGTCATTCAAGTACAGGAGATTTTTAGACATGCAGCTTTTAATATCAGCAAGGATAGGCATAATACAGGACTCACATATTGGGGCATACAGTTGTGTATATTTGCGTACATATATTACTGTATGTCTGTCATAATATGTCCACCTAATTCATGTAAATAGGGAATGAGAGGACCCCTGGGATAGACTCTTGGGGGACTCCACAAAAACAAAAAGATATAGCATTCACGACACTGACAGTATAAAGAATGGACAGCGTATGCATGGCATCACCCACAGGTTTCTGAAGAGCTGTTTCGAAGCTCAAAATAAGTAGCGTTGACCGCAGCCATCTTGGCATCTCTTCCACGTCATGTCGTCAATATTGGCAAAGATATCGATCATCGGTAGACCTGAGGCGGGTCAAATGATGCCTGGTTGCTCAAACAAGCATCTATAACAGCACCCACCTGTCAATCAAAACAGCCACACTGTTAATTCTGCATAACTTTAAGTCTTAATATAATTTGAACAGGTGAGTTCTATAAAAATTCCTCAGTACAGATGTCATGAACGGGGAAATTAGCTATAGAGACCAAAACTGTTTTTTGTACCAGGCTGTAAACATGTTTATTTCTGCTGTGAAGTTGGACATTTTAACATGGGGACTTATGGAGCCTGACTCGTTCTGTAGCCAGCCTCAAGTGGACGTTTGAAGAACTGCAGTTTTTGGTACTTCCACATTGGCTTCACTTCAGAGCCACGGAGGCTGTTGCTTGGTTGACAATGGCTCAGACTCATTCTGCAGTGTCTGAATATCACAGCAAAAGCAGCTGTGCATATGCACGGGATGTACTTATATTTATACCTGCAAAAGCAATCAGGTTGAACACTTGCTCTGTTTACATCATACGTGATGCCTTCTCCTCAGGTGACTGACCCCAGCTGCCCTAACCTCAAGAACTATGACCAGCTCTTAAAAAAGCAAGCGGACTGCGTGCAGGGTTACCAGCTCTGCTGTAGATTACCAGAGAGGATTCATTGCCTGGTGCAAGGTTACCGTATGTAACTACAAAGTGAGAGCCCAGGGCTTCGACAAGATGAAGACATGTTATCTGCAGCCCTGTGATCTTCACTCTGTTTAGATGCACCATGAAACAAATTGCACTTTGTTCTACAGCAAACAAACAAAAAAACATTACAGCTTTGTCATGATAAATAGTCCCATATTTTTTGTTGTATAGATGAAGTAGCTTTTTTTTTTTTTTTGAAACATGGTTCAGATCATTGATTGATATTCTTCACATTCATTATCTTTTTCTGACCCCTGATGCATTTTCGTTTCTATCACAGCACTATTGAACCATTACATTGAAAGCCCATCCACATATTTTGTGTTTTTCTCCTCTCTTATCGACAGAATTTCCCTCTGGCTACATGAAAAAGAAATAAATACTTCCTTAGAAACCCGAGAAATTCTAAAAATGTATTTTTTACTGAGCCATAAAGTGTTAACAGAACAACAGAAAAAGCAGCCTTAAATTCTCAACCTCAACCTCTACATTTCTATTTGCTATTCACATGCCACTGAGAAAATCATAATTTCTATTTCTGTGTTGCAATTTCTACCAGTTTAATGTACAGTGGAGCTTTCAGAAAAATGACACCACTAAAATTAACTCTGTGTGTGCACGCAATTTGCGAGAAAGGTGCAAGTAATGAACCTGAAAATATAATTAGAACATATTCCGTGCAGTTTCTCAGACAGTGATATTGTCTTTACAGCATAATTTAAAAACAAAATGAGTCATGATTTTGAAAAAGCACACCCACTCATATCTAAGTATGAATACTCCAATTACACCTGTGAGCCATTCTGCCCTTTCAACAATTTCTTTGTTTCTTCTCATTCTGTTCAAGAAATCAAGATCAGACAAAGAATCAAAACACAAGAAAAAACAGGCGCTATGCACTATGTTTATTATAATTACCTCTCTCATACAGTAGTTATTGCCCTAAGGCGAACATTTTGACCAAGGGTACATTCAGACAGGAGTTTTACATTCATTTAAGTGGGGGCAGTGCATTTTGGCTGCAGCGGTAGAGGTAAAATGTAGTGTGGCTGCCAATCAGACCTGTCAAACCTCCACAGTCAGCCTGAAAACTGAGACTATCCAGGTGGATTCATGGACTAAACTCTGATACTCTACCTGTTGTGTTCTGGCTTTGTTTATTTCGTGAACACAGCTTCTAAATCTGTGGCTGGGTTGCAATTTATGCTGCAAAATAGTTGTAACACAAAAAAAGTTTCCTTTGGTTTGTGTTCAGTAGTTTGAGAGAGAGACAGACAGCAGTGGTTGAGCGACATAGACAGTGAATGAGAGCGAGGGATCCACAGCATCGAGAAAGCAGGTTAAACAGCAAAATAAAAAGTTATTTCCTGATGAGCACACAACTTCAAATTTTTTGAGTTATTTTGTGTGCTGAAAATCTGATGTTTACATGATGGTAGTATTCTTCTTCACTGCCTTCCTGGTACATTTATATGTTTCTTGGCACATTACTGTGGCCTGTAGACCAGAGAATAGCAGCTGTGTGCTAGTGCACATGCATCCTTGTGTGCATGCACAAGAAACAAAACAGGGACACATTCATACTAGTCATTCATACATTCATACATTCATACATTCACTACTAGTGGTAAAAAAAAAAAAAAACTCAACATGGTACCTTTAAGTTCTGTGATTTGTGAAAATAGAAAGGTAGACTCATTTTTAAAAACATGAGCACATGACATGAGTTCTGATTTCTTTTTAAAGATATCCTTTTTTCCGTGTAGTGAATGAAAACCACAGCAGTGGGTCATTCAAGTTGATACAGCCTGTAAACACAGAAAATACGACCCTTCTTGAAGGCACTATTTTCCATACACATAAACATCATAGCTATGTTTTTTTTTTTTTTTTACTCAAAGCTGCAACAGGCATCGGGTAGAGATGTGCATGACAATTTGTTGTTGATGTTTCTAAAGTAGGTGGTGAACTTTGGAGGTTTCAAAATATCAGTAGTGAGTCGAGTCGAAATTTGTGGGTTTGGGGCAGAATGTGTAAGGTGCGAGGCTTTAGAGACACTGTAACTTCATATATATATACACTGTGTCATTATACATTCACAAGGCGGATACAGCTAATAGTGTAAAACCTCCTTTACTAAAATTAGAAATAAAAAAAAGATGACGTGCATATAAATATTTAGATAAAAGTAATATTCTCATAGTCATTTGAAGTCCATGCAGAGAGCCTGGCACATACGACAGAAAATGTCACTTGAGGCAGTTGAACCCTCTCACCCTCCCTGCTCATGTCAGTTTGGAATATTAAATCTATTGGCACATATCAGTTGACTGACTTATACCTTGTAACCATGCAGCACACATTCTTCGCAGAAGTCGTTACACCTCTAATGCAGGTCAGACTGTGTGACAGGGATCGGTTGGACTGCTCTAGCGTTGCACATATACAAGCTACTGCATATAATTAGTGCTGTGCCTACAACCATGTTGTTGGATGACATGTTGTTTGGTGGTGGTCCACACAGGCTCTGGTTACTGAATGCTTCATAGATTAAAGGTCAGTCCTCTAGACCTGATCCTCAGGTCAGTGGTGGAAAGTGGGTCTCCTTATGTTTCATTTTCTCATGCCAGCACATCAGAAAGGTTCCTTGCAGTAGCTGCTTCCAGGCTCAAAATGGGACTGTAACAAATCTCAAATGCAAATGTAGCCACAAGCGACAACAAAAATGAATTAGTCCCATTAAGGGTAACAGAGGCATTAGTAGTATTGATAAATATAGGGAACTATGAATTCTGTGTTAAAGTGATTAATGGTCAGAGCTATGGACCTTTTGTGATAGGCCTTCTTTCAAATATGAAAATAATTAGGTAAAAGTTGTATTATTCATTTTTCTGTGTAATAAATTCTCACTGTGTTTATTGTGTATCAGGTACAGTGTGTATTGTTCATCAGAACATTCAAAGGTGTCACTAGGCTATGAGAGTTTATAAAGGGATTGATAGAACAGTTTTCATTGTAAAGCCATTTTGTGGACTGCTAAATTAATAAACTGATTACTAATTAATTAAGATTTTTAATTATTCTCTAGAATTCATGGCAGACTCGTAGAGTGGATTACAGAACTTCCCATATTTGGTGTTAGATTTATGAAATCAACATAGACAGTATAAAACATGGGCGTTATATTTGTGACGTCACCCACAGGTTTCTGAAGAGCCGTGTGTTGGATCTGGCCGTCGTCATCTTAGCAGTCCTGTGTCTGCCGCCTCTCGGCTAATCTAAAAATGGGCAAAGACATAGATCTGAGGTGGGCTGAATGACGCCCGGGTGCTCAAACAAGCCATTTGTAACAGCACCTACTGGTCAATCAAAGCAGCCACACTGTTAATTATACATAACTTTAAGCCTTAATATAATTTGAACAGTACAGTTGTCATGGACGGGGAAATTAGCTATAGAGACCAAAACAGTTTTTTGTACCAGGCTGTAAATATGTTTATTTCTGCTGTGAAGTTGGACATTTTATCATGGGGGAGATTGACTCGCTCTGTAGCCAGCCTCAAGTGGACGTTTGAGGAACTGCAGTTTTTGGCACTTTCGAATAGGCCTCACTTCACAGCCCCGGAGGTTGCCGTTTGGAAATCAACAGCTGGAAAATTAAAGGCACACTGTAGAATTTTTGACCACTAGTAGTGCTGTGGAGCAATGTTTCGACGAGTGAGTCCATGTTTCGTTTGTAATACATTCTTGCTAGTTGTTTTAGGTTGTTCCTCTGATCAGCAGTTAGTGGCAGTGCCAAAACGTTAAGCGTGAGAAATAAAGAGTGTAAACATAAGCTTGTTCGTTTACAAGAAAACCCTGCAGTGAACCATTTTAATATTATGTCTTGTCGACACCTCCTTCCTTGGCTCTCATTCATTTTGTAATTTAGAAAATTACAGGGGAAGGGACCGTATGTGCTAAATTACTGTAGGCATTTTTCACCTTTGCTATGTGGTATGGGTTACTTAATGTTATCAGTGACAATTTAGTTTTCCTGTGAAAAGGAGCTGTTACCTGACACGTCATTGAAACCATTAATGGTCTACAAGTAGACTGAAAAATACAGTTCTTTCGTTGTTTTGTTTTGTTTTTAATATTAATACAAATTTAGTAACGTGTATTATATATCTATTCATGGAATATGTCACAGCCAGTCTCCAAATGAATTGGCTTGCAACATAGCTGCCTGATGTAGTTGGTGTATGTAGGTTTCAAGGTTTTCTGGTGATTGTAACATCTTTCCCTGGAATCCTTGAGTTTTCTCACCATAAATTATATATCATTTTAAACATGAAACTCTTGAAATCAATCATGAAATGATGGTTATTCTATGTGTCTAGTGATATTCTTTCATATTAATTATTTTATGTAGTGATTTACTAGTAGTAGTAAACAATAAATCCTTTTAAAAGTACATCTTTGAGGTAGAAATAATCTCACATGTTCTTTGTTGTTATTCTGGAGTTATTCTGGAGTGTACACATGAAAAAAGCATCGAGGTTCCCACAGGTATTTTTCATAGGAGAAAAACACTGGTGAGACTTCCAGTGAAATGCTGCACTCTTAATTCCTGGCATTTAACCCAGTGTATTATTATAAATGATGTCACACACACGCACACAGATGCAAATCCACCCTTTCCCATCAAATATAAAATTGAGCCCACAAAACCTACAACGATTAGCACTTTGATTAAGAATTGCTCATTTTTGTGCATTAACTTATCGGTTTCACTCAAAAAATTAAGGACTGCGTTGTCTGTCATGTCATTTTTTTGTTGTAGTTGTTGTTAGTTTGTTGATTGGCCGGTTCGTTCGGTCAGTGGTAACCCTCAGTAGATCAGAAGTGTTTGTCACATAACCGCTCATAAATAATAGGCCCTGCCACCCTCTTCTCCTCTGGCCCCCTCTGAGACGAACAGCATGGCTGGTAAATAACTGGCCGGATCGATACCTGTCATTGCAGTTCAGTGAGCCCCGGCAATCTAAAATGTCTGAGCAGTTTGTTTATTTTCTCGTTTTCGACCTCTCCTCACAGGCCTGTAGTAAGGAGATGCAGATGTAGATTTTGCAACGTCAATTGTGGTTAGTTCATAATACTGTGGCACGCTGGGTGACACAACAAATTTATTCAGCAGCTGTTTTTACATTTTGCTAACACATAAATCTGTTGAGCTTAAAACCTCTTTTGTGATAGTGTGAAAAACACAAGAGTTATTCATTTGATTAACTTTGGTCAACTGAGTGACACTGTTTGACTGTGCTTATGTCTTAGTAGTATAATACATACAGGTACAGCTACATAAAGGTATGAAGCTGTCAGACACCAGGCAGCCAAAACCACCTGCATAAACAGTGGCCCCTGCTGGCTCCTTGTCGACATGGTCTCCTGTCAGTTCCAACACCTCTCTACACATAAACAAGTTTTCTTTGTTTTTTCTTTTGACTGTTGTTGAAACTAGATTCCTCTCTGCCCTCTTAACATCCTCCTCTGTCCACAGAACGACTCTTATCCGGCCCCTGGCTCAGAATCCATGAAACGTGTGCACTTTCTAAACATTTATTCTCATCAAGGAAGCATCTCTCAGCGGATCAGGGCTTTGTGTATCATTGACTCCAGCATTTTAGTGGTAGTGTTTGGTCAACGGATATCCGTCAGGGTGTCATTCAGTTAAACCATGTGGTTGTTTAGGTGGAAAAGAAAAGGATATATCATGGTTTGCCTAGGAGGCAAAATTACACAGGAGATCGACAACACTGTGTATTACAAAAGGGAAGTGCAGGTTGCCAATACATCGATTTGAAGACATAACCTGTATGAATCTTCATTATGTCCACCACATGAGTTTAAATATGGATCCGTGCTACCACATGAGGAAACAGCAGGGAAATACTTGGAGCTCTCACCCAAACCAGGGAAACCTGCATCCTGTGTAATATGGTGTTTGCTACAATCACAGGATTGTAATGATGTACAAAGAGACGCCAAATAAGTTTCATCTCCGTCCCGACAATTTGTGCAGTCATTTGTTCTTGTTTCTTTTCAGATTGCTTGTGGCTTCCCTCTCTAGACTCTAGATTTTCAAATATCTGTTTGCAGGGGGATGTGTCAGTTCCGAACAGATGACCTAGTTTTTACACATGCACAATCTTACAAACATTGAAAGGCCCCTCTACATACATTACATGTCTGCAAACTGCCTTGAAATTCATCCCTTTTATATGAATTCAGTTTGCGAGCAAAGATTTGAGTGGCTGTGGAAAATGTCAATTATGGAATTGGTTAATTTTTAATTATTGTCGGCTGCTCTGTACACAGCTGCTCTACAGTTGACTGTTATTTTTTTTTTTTCTCCGCATTTAATTGGAGCTGAAACAGCATGACCTATTTTGTTTGGAGAGAATGTATACTTTATCTGTGCCTCCTCAGAAGGTGGCCTTGAGCTTAATATGCGGCGCTGTGATGGTTCCTCTCAGAGTGTAATGCAGTACAGATTACTCATAACCTGTTTAACATCACAAGCAAGCAAATTCATCAACTGGATTACATAAAGCCACTAACATGTGATTCCTCTCAACACATTCTTCAATTAAACATGCAGCTGCCAGAAGAATGACAAAGCAACATTCCTGCAAATATTATTTTTGTCCAGTGGAATCACTTTTTATTTTAAGTGGAATACCCGCTGCATCCTTAATGCTGCTCAGAGTGGCATCCTGACCTCGGCTATGTAATCAAAACAGAGTTGTCCTTTATATTATTATCAATATAACTCTGTCTGGCCAGTCTTACGAATGAATCACAGGAATAAGGGTGCTCTCAGAGGTTTCTATTGAAGTGCGCCACTGTGTCACACTGACACAAACAATCTCTAGCTTTCAAAGGCAGTTGAGAAAATGGGTCTCTGTAGTATGGATTCAAATAAAGCCATCCATTATACATTGATGGCTTTTAATACACACATTTTCAAAAAAAAAAAAAACATCTTTAAGTATTTAACCCATATGGTTGATTCTAGACACACGACATAGTGTAACCCCCCCCCCCCCCCACCCCCCCCTCATCAAAACACACACGCAAACACACACCAACTCACTGAAAGGATAGTGTGACTGATCCAGCAATCCTTTCATTGTTTTGGTAAAACAGAGTCGCCTAAGCTGCTATAATCACTCGTTTAGTGTTGCAGCAACAAATGCTTTTTTTAGATATTCCAATCCAATAAAAAAAAAAAGAACCCTAACTAATGCAATGGTCCATTTGCTGCTGCTGTTGTTAATATTACTATTATTTTTAATAAGACATTTCCCTTTCAAAGGCTCTGTGTCCATTTCACATGCTATTATTGATGATTTAAGGAAACAAAAGCCGGGACGTCAGATGGAGAGCTGACTTAAAGCTTCTCTTTTAAAAGCCTGAGTTAAGTCTGCAGCTGCATTGACACTAAAGAGCATTTTGTATTGTAAAGTCCATCATCATTTAATCTGTGGATAAATATGTCTGCGAGTGATTAAGTCTTTCTTTAGTTTGTGCTGATCGTGCAGGAAATGTTGAAGCTATTGTAAAAGGTAAGACAATTGCTTTTGGTTTAAGGTGCGATATTGTATTTACAGGAAGTAAAACAGAGCACAGCTGATAGATGACTGCAGGTTTAGAGACATAGATTAGTGTTAGCATTTCACTGGGTCCTCTCTCGCTACAGTGTTTGTATTTTCCTCCCTTCTGGTTATCACTTTCAGCTCAGTGGTTTGTGCTGTTTATGCAGTGGCTCTCTGTCTCATTGTCTTTCCACATTGCCTTTGAACCGTGAAAAAAAAAAAATGTACTGGCCTAAATATGAGGATACAGCTCTTGATTCCTCAAAAGTTGAACTGAAATATAAACTATAATGATACTTATGCATATTTTACGTGTTTCAGTTAAGGATAAAATCGTTGTGTGTAAACAATATTTAAGCTTCAAACCTCTGGATTTCCTTTCACATGACGGCGGGTGAACATTTGAGAGATAGCGTCACTGGGAGACGCTCCGTCAACGCCTGTGGTGCGGTACTACTACGCCATAATCATATGTTCTATATCACCATCCTTCCAGCAGACCACAGAGGAAACATGTCCTTAACACAACTGACTAACATATGCACACTTCTCGAACACGTATGAATCACTGAGATGTGACCCCCCCTAGTGGATACGAGAAAAAGTGTATAGAGTGACAAAGCTACAAAAAGAAGAAACCATTGACTCGCAACTACATCACAGACTGTATCCTGGGCAAATCATCCTGTGCATGTAGAGCTTCACAAAGATTCACAAAGAGGTAGCTCTGCTCAGGCCAATAATCAGGAGCATCAGTATCGCCTCCACCATCTTGGCAGTGCAGTCTCTTCCGCCTACCGTCTCTAAAAATCAGCAAATACATGCCTCATTGGTGGACCTGATACCCGTCATACATCTTTAAGCCTTAATATAATTTGAATGGGTGAATTGTCATGAACTATTAGCTATAGAGAACAAAACTTTTTTTGTGTACCAGGCTGTAAACATGTTTATTTCTGCTGTGAAGTTGGACATTTTTACATGGGGACTTATGGAGATTGAGTCATTCTGTAGCCAGCCTCAAGTGGACGTCTGAGGAACTGCAGTTTCTGGGGCTTTGTAGTTGGCTTCATTTTTCAGTCACAGAAGTTACCGCTTGGTACTGACTACTTTCAGTGTGACTTTAATTTGTTTATGTCTGTCAGCTGTCTGTATGTCTGGATTCAGACAGCAGGACAAATACAACAATAAACTATCTGCGTCCTTCTCACTTTAATCTATAACTTTAGTAATGTTGCATCATTATTGTAACACAGCAGATCTGTAAGTTCCCTCTGTTGTGTAGGTGATGATATGTAAATAGTACCTGCTTCCTGTTCACTTGGACTCCTTTGTTCTACCTGATGCCCTGAGAACAGCTGTCTCTCCTGTTCACTCTCTATCACTGGGGTGGAAGCGGGAACGACAGAGCCCGAGGTTTGGTTCTTAGCGGGACACCATGCTGTCAGGGCATTAGGTGAGAGCATGTACCGAGCCCTCTACGCCCAACCCCACCCCTTGCTCCACTCCTCGCTTAATCAGTTCTGACACAATGCCAATTCCACAGTGGGTGGTGCTTACAGCTTTATTCATAGATGTGGCAGTTGAGCGGTGATCAGCTCCCAGGCTCTGCTTTGTCTGCTCACCGTTCTCTGTCATGCTGTATCAGGTAGCACGGCCATTTACAGGTGTTATTGTTGTTTTTGATATTAAGTGGTCTGGCATTTAGCAGCTTGAATTGTCTGTCAAGTGGATGGCATTTGATGGTCCATCAGGATGTCTTTCAGGGGTATTACAGTACAACTGATAGGATTTTTTGCCATTAAAAAGCAGATGGCAGATGACCTGAAACTATAATCCTCGATGTACTGGGAAAACAGTGGAAAATAGGTGCAGCTGTTAATCCAGTCACCGCTGAATTTGAGCACAAAACTTCAGTGAAACCGTGTCTTGAGTATCCTGAGGGTGCAGGCAAACAATTTACTGAATTGAGCCAGACATAACTGAAAAACCATGTCTCCGGCACGTATAGCTGCTGTATGGTTTCTATTGTTGCCTCTGAAAAGCTGAACAGGAACTGCGAAGCAATCATAAAGCATGCAGGGAAGCAATTTCTTTCTCTTATTCAAGTGAAAAATTATTCCATGCTGTCACAAAAGACTCCCTAACAAGGTGCTTTAAACTCTCTGGCAGTGCATTGCTGCAGGGTGTCAAAGAGTGGATAAGGTATAAATGAAGCTTAAACTCAAAAGTCTGTTTCTGGTAATAGCAGCATTTCGTTCCCTCTCCAATGTGCTTTTGATGTGGAGCTAAGATTAACAGTGTTAAATCGTCCTCTTCACTGTCTCAAACCAACAACACAGGCATAATGAGCTGAATGTTTACAACAAGAGCACTCCTTTGAGGTGTTCGGATGTTGTACAGACTTATTATCTACTCTTTCATGCAGGTTGTCGCGTTAGAGTTCAGCCTCTTCCACGCGCGCACCCGCACTGACCGTTGTGTATTATTTTTAAAAAAGGGTTGCGTAATTTAAGTCGAGAACAGAGAGAATATCCAACCGCTGAGGAATGTTCCTTTCATCTCCCCTTAATCCTCCATGATGTGATCCTGGCCGTTTACGGTCGAGCGGGCCGAGGAGGCGCAAGGTGCCAAGAATTCCAAGAGCTCCGGCCCAGCTGCTCTCTAGAGAACGCTCCGGCATGGCAGAAAGATTTGCACATCGAACGTGTCGATCCCTCACAGTTAATGAGGCCTGCTGTTTGGGCTTCCATTATCAGCCTGCTGCATCCCGAGCCGGGCCGAGCAAAAGTCATGCATCATAAAGTTCTGGGTGCTGTTTGATACATTGTGGACAGTAATCAGAGCTCAGCATTTCTCACCGTCTCTGGAGTTAAACTCAGTCAACCGGTGCATGTTCTTACACCAAAATCTACTGTACATTTGCATTGCCATATATATACATATATATATATATATATATATATATACTCTTGAAACCTTGACTGACACATACAATGAATCAAATTAATGAAAATTACGAGCATACAAATTTAGCCATCAATAATACCAGAAGAGTTGTTTGACACGATCTGTAACTGCTCTTTCATTCTGAATACAAAAACATCTTTTCACTCAATCTCCTATTGACAAATCCGATCACTTAATGCGACACAGTAAGCCACAGATAAATTAGGACAAAACCAGACCGGTCGCTAACATTCACCCAACTCCCAGATGTAACAATTAGGAGCACCTCAAAGGTCAGCTCAGATCTCGGCCCGTGTTAGAATATTGAAAATCAAATCTACTGTAAAGATCCAGCCCGGCCCCAGATCTAGGGAAGGTCATCCGAGTGTCACTGATTTCAGGAAAAGCTCAGCCGCGCAGCAAGAAAAGAGTCAAGTTCAGGCCTCCAGGGTGTCTGAAAAGGACACACACACACACACACACACACACACACACCTGTGATGGGATTGAGCCGGGGGCTGGGATGGGGGGGAGGGAGGAAGGGGAGCGGCGGGATGATTGGCAGAAAATGTCAGGCACGACACGTCAGCCCCATACAGACACACAGCAGGCAGATGTCAGAAACTGCATGATAAGAGGGAGGGCAAGCTCACAAGGAAAGGAAGGAAGTGGCATCTTCAGAGAGTTATGTCATCCTTCTAAAATCTCTTACAGATTAGGCCTCAACATCGCTCACACCTGAAGGCTCAGACTATGACTAAATGACTATCTCTTGACCTATCACCCTAATGCACAACACTTAAAAAGTAGCTTTCTTCTAACGTTGGCCTCCTCTTTTCCTTCTGTTATCATTATTTTCCAAACTACAAGGATTAGTCAGGGTCACAGTTTTTTTTTCCCTCCACATGCTTGTATTGCACAGAAGGTTATGCACAACCTTCTAGGCTGCACCACCACTGGGGCCTGAGCCAGGGTCAGATATCTCAGAGGGGAAAGGCAGACTCAAGACCATCCACTGCATGTTGATTACAGTGAATGTGTTTTGTTTGACCTTGCGAGCTTCATCCTGATTTATTGAATTCAGGTTTTTGTGAATCTTTAAGTCAAACCTGGACATATTTTGTTAAGCAATACATTCTTGCACTTTTCCTGCATTTTAAGCAGCGTTTGTATCGCACAGACCGCAGGTGATATCCATCAGTGAGGTGGAAATAAATGCAAGAAACTGCTGAAATGTTTCTTCATTACCCGGGTCGGCTTTGTGAATCACAACTATGTTCCTTTCCTGGTTTCTCAGGGCAGTGCTCCCGTCGCCCACCCCGAAGATGAGCTGGAGCGCCTGACCAAGAAGATGCTGTTTGACATGGACAACCCACCGTCTGAGGAATACTTTGGTAAGAAAGATGGCTCATCTCACACACACACACACACACACACACACACACACACGGTTAGCAGTAGCCTTTTTCACAGAAGACATTTTGATGTGCCTCAGAAGCAAATAATAAAATTACTGACCACTTAATTACATTGTTTTAGTTTAAGGGTCCTGATACTGTGTCATACCGTCATGAACACCTGAATAGAACATAACCATTGTCGGTCTTAATACTAACACCTCCCCCTACTGAGACTAGTCAAACTGTGACTGCTGTGACTAAGGCCTTTTACTACAACAAGGATAGCTTAGCTAGTTGTATTTTTGTCACCAAAAAGCTGAACCACATAATGTCCCATGGCAGTTTGAACTCTAATCCTATGTTCACTGTTTGAAGACTTGTATAGGAAGATAATGGATCAGAACGACTAGTTTTCCCTAGTCTTAGTGTTTGTTAGTTTTAGCATGCTATCATGGATTCTGTCTGGATGGATCACTGACAGTATAAAGAATGGACACCGTGTACAAAACATCACCACACTGGTTTCCGAAGAGCCGCTTTGAAGCTCAAAATATGCGGCACTGGCCGCCGCCATGTTGGCAGCCCTGCTTCTTCCGCTTCCGGGCTAATCTAAAAATTGCCAAAGACGTGGATCATTGGCAGACCTGAGGTGACACCTGGATGCTCAAACAAGCCACCTGTAATGGCACCTACCTGTCAGTCAATTTGAGGGCTAGAAAGATGGGTAGTATCTATCTATCTTGCTACATTAGTACTATTACATTTACATTGTTGCACCTTTATTTTGTAATAATTGAAGAAATCCTGCATTATGATTGGCTACTTGCTACAAGAAGCATTTCTAGCTATGGGCTAGGCAATTAGTTAATGATTAAAAAATATTACCTAGAATGAAATACATTTAAACCAAACTGTGTTTTTAATTCATGTCTAGATACTGTGTCTTTCAGCATTACAGCATTTATGCTACCGTTTTTTTAGCTAACTACTCACAGATTTACAGCAGCCAAAGACTGTTCGATAATGGACCACACGAATAGAGACAGCATCCTCTCTCTCATATTGGAAGAGCACACAGTATTGACAGAAGATCAATTTTATTTGTATTGATTTATTCCACAGATATAAATAGATTAAGTCTCTTGAGATGCATTACTTACACACGCAATCAATGAAAAATTTACTCCAGTTTCTTATTACCACATTATAACCACTTACTCTGTGCATTTGTCACCAAACAAAAGAATTTAATCATTTCTGCTGTAAGTGGTCTTATACCTTCTGCTCTAAGCACCTCTGACACAGCAAGAGTCACTTCGCAATGTAGCATTCATAGGTGAGAGTAGTCAAGTGGCTAAAATTAGCCCATGAGTCACTGTTTGATTCACGTGTAAAACGAACACTGAGAAAAGCTTTGCAGACACACACACACACACACACACACAAGGATCCTTTCTGATACATCACAAGATCAGATCTGAAAACATTAGCGCAGGGAGCGTCGTCTCATTAGGAGCGCTCACTCTGTTACTTCTCACTGTGTGACGTTTTGTGAAACTAAAAGAAGAAACTGGTTGTACTACAAAAACCAAACCCGCGCCACATTTATGGCGATAAAGGCTTAAAAAAAAACAATGTGGGATAGTGGGTTAATAGAATAAAACTGGCATAAGGTTTTCTAGATTAGCCCACCCAGTGACCCACAAAGTTAGTTTTGTATCACAGGAACAGTGTTTTTTGGAAAATGGCTGCAGGCTGTCGAGTACAGGTGTGTGTATTATGCAGGCAAGGTTAACCCAGTATTCCTCACTGCTTCCTATTCGTTGATTTCCAAGTGTAGACTCAGCCGCAGCATATCTACCAGTATGGGAAGCAGTCCTCAAGGTAGAGTCTCAAAACTACATCAATCTGATCAAAGGATAAGGCACACCTCTTGCTGAGGGTATAATGAGAATGAGAGATGAAACATCCTGATTTTTCTGTATCCTGTTTGATTGTCCAGCTGCATTTTTTTAACAGTTTTTCTCTCTCTGAAGCGTTTATTACTATTAAATTAAACTATATTTAATTTTATCCTTTGAAAAAAAACCTGCCAGGATTAAACAAAATACCAATTTTAATACTATTTTGCAAAATGGGATTCAAAAAGACAAGGATTGTGTGCATTTATATTTCATTTCTATTTTTCCGCCCTCTGCACCCTCTGCTGCCAGTAACTGCCAGCCCTCTGCTGCTCTCCTCTTCTCTAGCCTTTAATCCCCTTTGCCCTGGAATTAGTTCCCATGCCCATTAGATACCTCACTCAATACATTCAATGGGATGCTGGAGCAGGCTTTATATCAGCACATAATCACACAGCACACCACGATAGCATGTGTAGGTGTATTATAGCTACAGGGACATGTATTTAACTGGTATTAAGGGATATTCGGCTTCACGTTGGTGCGCGCGGATGTAAAAACCTTAATTGGTTCACATTAGACATAGGTCAAATGGATCTGCTGGCTTAAGCAAAGTGTAGTCATTTTACAGAGGAATGGCCCTCAAAGCCTTGTTGGCCTAATTTTGTGGGTGAATGTGTACATAAAGCAGACCTGGCATGAACTCCGGACTAGGCTATACCATGCACTAACAATAAAGCTGAAGGCACATAAAACAAGGACATGGTAGAAATGGGTCATATGTGAGCTGAGGTAGCCAGAACAAGTTAGGGATGGTGTCCCGAGCTGGCAGCGGCTGGCTGTTACAAGAGTGGAGCCGGGTGGGTGGGTGGGTGGGAGGAGGAGGGTCATCTTGTGGTTAAACAAGGCGACAGCTGAATTAACCGAGAGAAAAGAAAGAGGATGAGGGCAGGAGCCTTCAACTGAGGTGACTGCAGGGACTCATTAGGAGAGAGTTCAAGCACAGGCACATGCTGCTTTGCAAGTCCCACAGAGCCCCCGTCCTCCCCCGCTGAATAATGTACATATAGCCACCACACTAATGTCGAAATTACTTTAAAATTTACTTTAGTCCGGCATGTTTCTAACTGTATATCCAGGGCTGTGGGAGAATCGGTCCCTAGGCACGAGACGACTTTTGTAATTACAAAAAAATGTAATGGCACAAAAGCCTCTTCTTTTTTGGTGGGGTTCAGGGGGAAGAGGGCGAGCGGCTGCTGAAACCCTAAGGCTAGTAATTAACAAGATTAATCAAAGTGGGGCTGCGATCTCTAGCGCACTACTGGACTGGATCATTGTCTTCCTATAGCAAAGTTTTATTGGTGTCACTAATGTCTTTGATGAGCTCCTAATCTGAAACAGCTATAGTGAGTTTTCATTGGTCCAGAGGGGGTTAATTCAATTGAATTAATGTTACACTCTGCTCTGTGATGTCACAGGGAAACTTTTCATAAGACTCAATTGAGCTCCTTTGCACAACATTATTACACTCTTTTGCAACAACTTCAGACCAGCAATTACAGCGGTCACGCCTTTGAAGGCAAAGCGGGCACATAAAAAGCAGCCGTCCTCAAAAAAACCTCTCTCAAACTGTAAAAAAAAAAAACCTGAAAATGATGCACTATAAAAGAACGTCTTTTCTTGCGAGAAACCCAGTTTGCAAGCCAGAAATTCCTCCTATGATTGAAGCGTCTTTGAAAAGCAACTGATTAGTCCTGATTTAGAGTTCCAGATTAGATTTGAGTAATCTGAAAGAGCCTTTTCTCCAAATGTCATCATCCGTCATATTTAATCCACTTAGGTTGTGCGTAGGTGTACTGTGTTTGTGGAAATCTAATAAGACACAGCTACTCAGCTTGCAGTACAGAGATGCCTTGGCATTTGAGCGTCAGAGGAACTTACAATATTTTGTCATCACTACATTTCTGTCAACCAAAACCAGGACATAAAGCTGAATAATTGAAAGGATGAGATGCTTTGCATTATTTACAATTAGTGACGATGATACTTATGCACTGTAGTTCATTCTGCCACAGAGAATCTCTTTTTATTTCTCCTTTTAATACCAAAATGACAAGTTGAGAATCCCTTCATGCGATCCCAGACTTTCAGTATTCCACCGTATAGAATTAAGAAAGATGTGAAATTTTAATATCTAATCAATATTTATACAGCGTGCTTTTCCAGAGGGATTCTTGAGCAGTGGCATAAATGTTTTTGTAATGTTATTATCAGATGGTGGAGAGATAGTCATTGGAAATAAGCAGAGAGATTCATTTGGGCATACTGTGCTCCGCGCAGGACTCTGAGCTGTCGGGAAAGCCTTTCCTCCTGGTTTGAGCTAGCCTTTGTTTCATGATAAGAGCCGGAGAAGAAAAGGCAGGCTTTGCCACTTTTCCTCATAATGTCAGCTGAAGGAGCCCTCATAATTTATAAGACACCTCACATGAAATGTTCATGAGGAATCTTGGAAGAGATACAAATGGCAGTGTAGCTCCAGTAACAGTACAGGCCAGAGGAGTCAGAACAGATCAGCTAAGGTAATTGGGTCAGAAAAAGTTTAGGTTCACACACTGCGCTCTTGTGGAGCTGCCTCTGTTTCTTTACAACACAACTGAGAATCATAACTTAATGTATTAATAGGCTTCCAGTTTAGACAGCTTTGTGCATTGTCTAAGATGCTCTGGTGGAATTTATTTGCATATTACTGAGGTCGCCCTCAGCAACCTCTTAGGAGTTTGCTTTTAGATGTGTCTCTACATGTCATAACAAGTGGGATGTGTGTCAGAGTGAAACCTTTATGCAGGCTTTAAGAAAAAAAAAAAAAAAAAAAAAGCACCCCACCAACCCCTCCTCACCCACCTCCTAACCCCGCTTCCCCACCACACTCCACCTCCACAGTCTCCAAATGCCTTTGGCCAACCGTCTCCCCCAATAAAGACGACTGTTAGTGTATGAAGGTATACCTTTAAAGTCTTGAAAAGTTCATTTTATGGCGGGTATACATAGAAAAAACAAAAGTTCTCGTAAACATGCAGGCACAATATGATAATACATTTAAATTTAGAGACATTTTTATACATAAAATGCAGCTAAAATTACATAAACGAAAAATATTAATCCACTTTATTCTACATATTTACGTTCTTTTAATTGCCTCTATAGTAGATTCCATTGTTCTAATTCCAGTCCAGCGTTACTGTTTAATTTTATCTCATTGATATGACTCCTACAGCCGTATCAGCTAATGCTAACCCAACACATTGCTTCCCATTAAAAGATTTCTACAGGCAAAAAAACAGGGTGGCTTTCATCGGGAAGCGGTTACCAGCATCCGTGCTGATACCGCTCGTCAACAACAACAGCACAAGTCAGATCTTGTTGCCATTTTAATTGACTGACTTGAGCAAGTTTATTTTGGTTGTACTGTAAACGGATACATTAGTTGCTCCTTTTTTTGTATTTCTGACAAAGTAGCATCTCAACGAGTCTTAAATTAAATTAAATGTTACTTACTGTGACGGCAATAACCACAGGTTTGGCCAAATCAACCAGGACTTAAGTCTAACTTTAAAATGAAATAAAATCTAAATAAAAAACAGCAAGTGCCAAACACAGAGTAACATTATATATAAGGAATAAAAATAAAGTATTTTGGGGCACCCTGGTGGCTACAAAAGGCTGAGTCCTTGCTTTAGCGACCCAGGTTCGACTCTGGCCTTCTGGTCTATGGTCCTCTCTCTTTCTCCCTAAACATGCAGACACAATATGATTTTACATTTTAATTCACTTTTTTATACATAAAATGCAGCTAAAGTTACATAAACAAAAAATATACATTTTTTCAGTAACTGTCCTCAGTATATTTACATTCTTTAATCACCTCTCCATATAGCAGTATTCATTGTTAGTGGCGGAGTCCGCCACTCCAATCCAGCGTTACTGTTACTGTTCCTTCCTCTACATACCCATGTTCGACTCCGGCCTGTGGTCCTTCGCTGCATGTCGTCCCCCCTCAGGTTTTTGCCTGTTCTATCAAATAAAGGCAAAAAAAAAAGCCCATAAAAAATAAATAAATGACATAATTAAAATACTTAAATACAGATTAATATATAGAATCATTGGATTCAGTTTTGTTCTTTATCTACAACATGACCACAGCTCATTTTAGTTTGAACCTGCATCCAATTCTTTTCACACAGTAATCTCGTCATAGGCCCTTTAGCTTGAAGAGTCTATTTCCTCTTGGACTATCAGAGGATTTCCTCCAATCACAGCGGATAAGTGTTGCCTTTTTGTTGTGCTGTGCTGTTCTTGATGTGTGTAAATATATGTTGCAGCAGGCTCTATGAGACAGAAGTGAGCATAATGCTGCTGGAAGGAGGTCAACGACCACCCGGGGGGCAGAGGGGACATCATATGAGGCAGTCTGATGACATGGCAACTAGTCTAAAGCCCATGCATCACTATACCACCTACAGTGGATTATAATGTATGACTGCAAAAGAGTAGATTATAACAACACAATAGGCACGGATGATCCATCATAGCTGCCTTTTTATAAGAAAAATGCAGTATGTATGTCAGTGTGAGGCTTCGGATTTGACTTCCGAGACCCTTTTTTCTTATGTAAATAATGATAACTGCTTTGAATCAACAAATTTGGCAGATTGAAAAGAAATTCAGCCTCCAGTTTTCAGTTGAAACTGTCTATAATTCTGATCCTTCATGAATGAGATCGCAGCAGTTTTTACTGCCATGTCATCACCTCACTTGTAATTGCTCACGTGGCGTTTTCAATACAGTGTCGTGTTTTCAGTGTAGTGTACGGGACCTCTTTGCCACTTTTTCCCCCCCCACCATCTCATTATCTTGTTCCAGCACTGCCGCTGACCTCGCAATGCTGCTTTCTAGTTTCTCAGCTGATGCAGCGTGCCAACACGGGGCTTCTCTTCCCTGGCGACAGAAGCCCGCTTTTTTGGCAGCGGTTCACGTGAGGTGACCGCCCCTCTCTCCCCTCCCCTTCTTCCCCCCGCCAGGCTCGGCGCTTGCTATCCTGCCTCGTTGAGACAGCTCCACTGAGGCTTGCAAGATCAGCTGCCGTGCGAGCCCAGCTGAGGCTTCCGGGCACTCACGTTGCTAGATTTCATTTGTGAGTGAGCGTTTGACCTCAGGAATGAGTAGACATCCGCATGCTCATGCACGCAAACGCATACATAGTTACAAGCACACGGGTGCGCACGGATGAACAGCATATAAACACACAGATCTCTCTGAACACACACACACACACACACACAGCTTGTCCATGTAATCTGCTGCACACACACTCACCTGTTCCCCGCCCTTTCCCTCCCTCTCTTTTCACCCCCCCTATTCGTCAGCCCCGCTCGCTCCCTGGCACCCCTCCGTGTCGCTCCTGCCAACCTGCTTCTAAAACATGTAACCTACACTCAGTCCCCCCCTCGTTCTGCCGCCGCGGGCCCTGACGGGCCAAGCAGTAATGCTTAGTGGCACAGGCTCGCCTAACCTCCATCCTCCGCCATCGCTGCAGCAGTTCTGCAGATTGCTATTTGCTGACATTGGGAATGAGATTAAAGGCGGGGGTTAGGAAAGAGGCATTCAGAGATTGAAATACAGCGATGACAGCTATTTCTCTCGTCATCCTAAGGCAAACGAAGGCCACAGCATTGTCAGGCTGCACGCAGGGCAATATGAAGCAACAAAGTAGATTAACCTAGAGGGGATAGACATGAAACAGTGCACAAATCGCGGCCTCTGGCAGTTACCTTCCTAATGTGTTCGACAGACTATTATTTTCTGCTGTTAACCACTCGCTGACCTATTGTTTATGACTTTAATTAACTGTGAAGAAGTTATCACAACTTTGTACGTTGTATTTGGCCGCACTCTTCAATAAATTAATGCTGTATTAGAGGGTTGAAGCGCAGTAAAAATGTGAGGTAGGGCAAGATAATTATTTGGACTCACATTTGTATTAGTTGTGTTTTAATTTGCTGCTTTTATTGTTCATTGTTGTGTTGCTGTAGTTGAAAGTGCTTTGTGTTTTTACCACAATATCTATCAGATATTTTAATCCAAGCGCAAAACTTTAGTTGAAGTCCCAAAATGGATTTTGTGGTTCTTTTATTAGTTTTGGATACGAGCTAGAGTCGCTGGCTTTGCCTTTGGGGTTTGCAAGGGTTGCACCAGCAGAATTGTATTCTTTAGTAACATAGTGTGAAAAGTTTTGGTCTCCCACAAAAAAAAAAAGTTCCTTGCGATTCCTTCTTTACATGCACGATCTTTGATTTCTGACGATGTAAGATCAAATTGAGCTGCAAGTGTGCTCCCTCTCTGCCTTTCATGCTGCTTCAATATCACGGCGTGAAAAAACAAAGAAGGCAAAGACTGAGGGAAATCTGAAGCGTTCTGCCACTCAACATCCCCCATTCCCAAACAACAGCGTCTCACTGCCACTACAAATACATTAGAAATCAATTATTTATGGAACAGAGTCAGGGCCTCTTTAATCTTTTCCTTTTATCCAATTAAATTGTCTAACCATTCTAAGCCTGTATAGCTCACAGGGAATGTGCTTCTTTAAAAAAAAGAAGAAGAAAAGGTTTTCTCTTCAGTCCTTCTTTTGACTTTCGATGTAACAGAGAAGAGACACTTCTGAGGGTTGAAGAATGAAAGGAAAGAAAGTGAGTAAAGTGTAAATGAACTCCCCCTCCCGCCCCGTCACCATTGCATTGGTTCTACAGGAACTATTTGAAGTTTTGATATTAAGACTCTGGTTCCATTCCCCGTGCAAAGGGACGCTGGGGAGCGGCGAGGCCTTTCATGATTCCTTTATGCCCAGCTGAAATAGTTCGAAAGTATTTGCGATCATCTCCACGGGGGTAAATACGAATGTTGCTTCAATTGCTGTCCTGTATTATTCAAGACATCAGTTGAAGTAGTGTCTGAAAATTGAAAATGCTTACTTCCGACACAGACGTGTGAAATTATTGATGTGAAGCACTGTAAAACACCCCAACACTTCTCTCTATTATCATACAGTAAAGACTGTTAGAGAAGAAAAGTTACAGACTCACTCTAAAGCTTCACATTTTTGCACTTTGTGAAATAATTTTCACACCACACAAAGAAATACATACTTGTGGAAGTACAAGTTAGGGCTAAATGTGTTGTGGTATGTTTAATGAAACTCAAGGACTCGGAGGTCAGCTTTGATTCTTTCAGGTCAAGTGGGAAAACGTCGATCAAAGTTAAGATGATCCAAAAAAAAAAAAACGTAATTGACAGCAAGTATCAGTTTCATTGTCAGTGTAAATTCAATGTGTTTTGAACTTGGGGCTCATGCAAACTCTCTGACATTTTATAGACTGAATAATAATTGTGAAAATGGACAGCTTAATTAATAATGAAAATAAAACTGAAACAATTTGTCAATGAATTAGTTATAACCCAAACCAGTAAGCAACCAGCAACTGTACTCTAAAGTACTCTGTCTATTTATTTTCTGTCTATTTATTTTGATAATTTATTAAGCAAAAACACTCAAAGTTCTTTTAGATTCTTAAATTTGAATATTTGTTGGTTTTCTTTGTGTCCTTTGAAAGTCAACCGAGTGTCTCAAGACTTCACCTCAGACTCTGGGAAATAATTATTATTAATCAAGAAAATAATGATCACATTAATCAACAATAGAAAATAAGAATTAGTTGCAGCTCCAAGTTTACATTACCATTTTTAATCATAAACTTTAAAACAGTGTTGAACAGATTGAACTTAATAATGTCTGTACTTTACATCCTCTGTACGACCTTCGACCCAGTCTCTTGTTTCGACCCAAAGAGACTGGGTCGAAACAAAGTTATTTATTTCCTGTCCGACAGTAGAGATTAGAGCTGAAGCGATCAGTCGATTAGTTGATTGATGAAAAATTTATCTGCAACTATTTTGGTAATTAAGTAATTTTTAATCAAACAAAAGGGACAAAAATGTTCTGCTTCCAGCTTCTCCATTGTGCATTTTTGCTTTTCTTTTCTTTGTCTTCTACGAGAGGAAAATCTGTCTGAATATTTCAACTTGGGTTTCAGGAGATTTTGACATTTTCTGACATTTTATAGTTTAAATAATTAATTGATTAATCTAAAAAATAAAAAAAAATAAAAAATAGCCATCAGATTAACTGACAATGAAATGAATCGTTAGTTGCACAGCACTGTCCGATGTGACATCACATATAATGATTTATTATGTAGCTTCTGTGCTTTTAGATTCTTATTATTATTCAGTGCTTCACATTTTGGGTAATATTAATATTAATAATAAAAAGCTGTTTCAGTGGCAGATGTACAGAGCTTCAGATGTGCTGCTCTTTGTTACGTGATCATGTGAATTCATGTGTGGGCTGCTGATGTGCGAGCACAGCACGTCACGACATGTCTGCGGTTATGCATACAGTATATGATACATGTGTCTGTGTTTGTATATATACTCGTCTACATGTGTGGCATGTCTGGTGCAAAGAGATTTTTTTTTTTTTCTTTGTGTGTGTGTGTAGACTGTACACACAGTCGCGCACAAATAGCTCCTGAGGGCCCTCGCGATCACAGACTGCCAAAAGGAAAAGGATTTCTGAGAGGTTTCCTTCTCGCTATTTAAAGTGGGAGCCCTGTGGGACATGTTTGGCATTCTCATCCACTCACTGAAGATGGCCTGTGATCTGAAGCCACTAACAGGCTCAACATGCTCCATCTCTGTCTCTCACTCACTCTCTCTCCCTTTCTCTTTCCCTCTGGCTCTCTGAAGTGATTACCCTGCTTGTGATTCCACTGACACCCACATGTCCCCCCGAGACGTGCCTTCACTAGTTTGTTTAATCTGCCTCCCTGTACAGTAGGTAACGCAGCCATAATTGAGGTGTGGATAGAGCTGTGGGAACAGATGAAACCGATAGCAGGTTCTATGAAAACTTGTCTGCGCTGTAAGTCGCCACGGATGACGGCAGCCGCTAAATTAACCTGCTGTGATAAGAATTCAAAATGTTAACATCTAATAACAGCAATCTGTCAGCGCTTTGTTTATAAATGTGTCCCCAGACAATGAACAACAAATCCTGCAATAAAAGAGTCACAAATATCTGTGTTACAATGTTACTAGAGAAATTGCGGATCCAGTCGTTCGTTAAGCAACTTTTCTTAGTTTCCACTGAGGCTGACAATAAGATAATGAGTTATCTGAGATTAGAATACCATTAGCGGGGCCTCGCAGTCAAGCAGATATTTGATCTCAACAACAATATGACTTACAAAAAGTTGTGCTGATACCTGAGACAGATTCAGCTTTACACTCCGTTTGAATTTTTGATATGAAAACAGCGAGTGGAACTGTGAAAATGCAAGCATCAGATACTCTATCTCCCCCCGGTTAGTGTCTCGCCTCTGTCTGTAACACGCTTGAACCGCTCTGTTCAGAACATACAGAGTGTCAATCATCTCCCAAATCAGCCTTTAGATGAAGCAAAAAATGAAAAAAGGAACCAAAAAAATGATCTATACAACTGAACTTGAATTAATTAAATATACTGTATCACACTTCCTCTGAGAGATTGCATCTGTCCTCAGATGTGTAAAAAATAAAACATTCTGAGATATCTTTTTAAACCCTATTATTGTAAGATACCAGTAATTAAATTGACAGTGTTATTAATTGGGTTGAAGATAACTTGCATTGAGTCGAGGACATCTTAAACTCAATTAAAGATATCTCCAACTCAATTAAAGATATCCAAATGCCATGTCCCGCAATATGCAATCAGGCTCTTTCTGGCGCAATAGTATCAGTTCACTTGTGCCCCCTTTTACAAAGACTTAGTTGTACTTCTAAAGTTTTCTTTTTATCATTTAAAGCCTGATTTTTTTTTTCTTTGGAATAGATGTTGTCCATGTCACACTTTGGTGATGCGTATGGTTTCTTTAATGTCGCATAATTATAGTATTTAATCCTTCCTTATCCGGTGTTTGAAATAGAAATGAAGATTAGGCATTTGAAGGGATCGCTTAACATTTTTTTTGGAAAAAGGTAGTTTGATGTTGACTCACGGCCAACAAACAGCTCATGTATCCTGTGGTTAAACAAATCTATAGCCAGCCGGCAGCCTGTCGGATAGAAATGAGCAGCAATAAAATTATAAACAAATTTCATCTTTCACAGCAGAACATAAGCTCTTTAGTGTGTGATTTCTGATGCCTGTTTCTAAGACTAAAACAACTGATTAATTAGAAAGGCAACAATGTTGATCAATCAATTAGAAAAACTAAATGTAAGAATTTGCTGCCTCTTAACTGTTTAACTGTTAATTCAATACACAGTGTCACCTCGGGTAACTTGTGATGAGCATTTACTACAAGTTCTAGATTAAAAGGTTAAAAGATTAACGTTTCGACCGCTCAAGGTGCTTTTACACTACATATCACTTTCACCCATTCATGCACACATTCACACACATATGGCGCAGCCATCGGGAGCAATATTGGGTTCAGTAACTTGCCCAAAGGACACTTTGACATGCAGACTGGAGGGGATCTGACCACCGATCTTCTGATTAGTGGCTCGACTTGCTGAGCCACAGCCGCCCTCAAAAGTCAAAGTAATAATTTGAGTGAAGTAAGACTTGTAAACAAGCTTGCATGTTTATGTGATCGCTACAATTTTTTATAAATGCACTTTTGTTTCTTGGAAATGGCGTCACTCTGCCATGGCAGATTGTTCTACTTACTGCCCTACTCATGAGTTTAAGCTGAGAAGAGGCCAGTCAGAGGCGTGAATCAGAACAGCAGCATTGTTGCCAAATGAATCACAAATTAACCTCTAATTTGATTTACTTAACTTCCGTCTGCCGTTACCGCACCTTGAGAGTCAAGAACTTCTCTCCTAAAGTTTTTATGTGTGCACGCTATATATATATATATATATATATATATATATATATATATATATATATATATATATATATATATATATATATATATATATATATTTATATTTAACACAGCTGAGAGTTGAATTGCTCCAACTGAGTCACCTCACATTGTCTGTGGAGAAAGGAATCAAACTTTTACTTCTGGAACCAGGGGCGCATAAAATATCTCCTTTAACTCCATAATCAAATTAATCATTAATTTCAGCCATACTTGATTCTCTTCTTAGATCTCTTTGTCCATTTCTCTTGACCTTAGATGTTGTATCATTGTCCTAAAAGTGTGAGAAATCGCTGCACACTGTAGGATGTTTCCCATCAGGTCAAGCTGTGTATTATCATCAGAGCATCTGCCAGTGCTCAGAAACACTCACATTTCACAGCTCTCCTGCCTAACAGCGTACATGATAGGATCATTACAGTGTTTTCAGTGGAATATAACTGTTGGTTTCCTGATGAATCTTATCTGACTGTGTATATCTGTGGATTTCTGATGAATCTGTTCTCAGCCTCCCCTCCTCTTTCTCTCCCCAGGGCGCTGTGCCAGCTGTGGAGAGAACGTAGTGGGTGAAGGCACCGGCTGCACTGCCATGGATCAGGTCTTCCATGTCGACTGCTTCGTCTGCATGACCTGCAGCACCAAGCTGCGTGGCAAGCCTTTCTTCGCTGTGGAGAAGAAGGCGTACTGTGAGCCTTGCTATATTGTAAGTAACTTCCCCCCCCCCCCCTTTAAATCCACCTGCCACACCGCCTGGTTTTGGCTCACTCTGGTTATTTATGCGTCCATGTTTCAAAGATGCACATTATGATATCAGAGGTGGGGGTTTTGGCAGCCCTGTGCCGGGATTGTTTGTATATTTTCACTTCAGGTGATCACATTTCATTTCATCAAAGCCAGACAAGCTGCCACTTCTCTCCACAGACATCTTCAATTCCTCTTTTTTATTCGCTTTGTTTTGTTTTTGGTCACTCAGTGAAACTGTTCATTACTTCTTGAAAATACACAGCTTTCAATGAAGTAATGAACTCATAGATGCTGAGAAGATGCTGGAAATAATGAACAGTAAGCCTATTAGCTCAGTAATGGTAAGTGCTAGCCAGCTGGCTAACGGCCTACCGCTAACACAATTAGCAGCAGCTCATGTTAAGGCTGTACTAATCAGTACTTTTATATTAACAATGAATCAGTGTCACTCTAAAACTACCAGAGAATTCACCACCAGACTCTGCAGTTTCGCTCAGCTCTACAAACTTTAATCAACTTTGTTCCCTGTAAAAAGAGAGCCCCAAAAAGCCCGCTGTATGCTAGCTGCCTAACGTTAACTTCTCGTGACCTTACAGGAATTTGGGGAAATACACTTCGTCAGATTGAGAAGATTGACACCACTCTCATGTCCGTACACTAAATATCAAGCTAGAGCCTACAGCTGGTTAGCTTAGCTTAGCATGAAGACTAAAACCAACGCTAAACAACTAGCCCGCCTCTGTCTAAAATTTAAAAAGAGCAATCGCAATAATCAAAATTAAAGCTACATCCTGACTTATATTCTGAAGAAAAGGGAAAGGCCAAAAAAACAGTGAATCATACATTTCCCATAATCCAATGTTTTTTTGTTTAGTTAGACCTTCCATTGCTTGATTCATTTCCGTGTTTCAAACTTGAAGCTTTTTACTCAACATTTGTCATCCACAAGCTGTGATGACAACATCAGAGAAAGTTTTCACAACTGTTTCCAGCGAAAAAGCTCTGAAAAGCCGCAGTATGCTGGCTGCCTAACACTAAATGTCGGTGAACATAGTGTAGCATTTAGCAGCTATAGATTCAGATATCTTTTTCTGAAGGTAGAGGAGTGAATATTGGACTTAAACACGACTCTAAATTAATGATAATGCAGCTCATACATATGACATACATATGATAATATGTCAGTGCGGTGTGTGCTGGTGCAGCTTTAAGACATGTGAAATTTCCATTTTTATTGTTGCTTGTTGTTGACAGTGATATCAAATCCTAATGTTAATAGAAGCTGTGAAACGAATTAGCTTCAGAGTTAACCTTAGTGATAGTCATTAGCAGCGAGGCTAGCACAAAACTTTTTGTAACCCAGAACAACCTGATAGATTATTAATTTGTTCTCCTTGAATAATGAATCAGAGATGCATTCATTGTGTTTTTATATTTTCAGATATCTCTTCTTTGGTGAATTAGATGATAATTGCATTGTTTTCACTTGCACATCATTTAGTGAGCTGATGCATAACTATCTGCAGCTGATAAGCAGTCTGATATGGTTTAAATTCACTTGAGTTATTAAAAATCATGTTAGAATCTAACATGGCGTTAATTCTCTTTGTGGATTAGAAGATTTTGTCTCATCTGTTTCTTTATTTTTACTGAACTGAATCACTCCTCTGATCAAAAGTTGACCAAACTAAAGAGATGACTGACAAGAAGATATCCCAGAAGGGGCCCAAGTTATTTTAAATTTCATTCCTTCTTACAAAACTGTGACCGGTTTCCCTGCCGGTGTGTTGCGCAACACACATGAAAGTGTTTCCTTGCACAATATTGTCAGGAAAGACACGTCATCTTGCACGGCCACAAGGAAATGGTTTTGCAGAAGTGTTTCTCTCATTCAGTTCATTAGAATATGGTCGTGTTTTGTCATCAGTCCAGTTGCTGGATATGACAGGGTCAAAGTTTCTTATTGTCAGCAATATCATGGGTAAGTTTGTGGGTCTTTTTTTGAAGCTGAGACGGGAAGTAGCTTTGCAAGGCAATGAGACATTACAGTGGAAATGTTGGGCAATAGATTTCATTCTTGTTTTTATTTCGAAATGTGCAGGGATTTCATTTTTTTATTTGGCTTTGAAAACGTGAAGCTTGAAAGGCTGTTCACAGGTCTTAGACTGGACTGGGGGTGTCGTTTGGCTCAGTTGGTGGAGCGTCCGCCCCGTGTGCAGGGACTCGGTCCTTGCTGCGGCGGCCCAGGGTTCGAATCCGACCTGTGGCTCTTTCCCACGTGTCGTTCCCCGTCTCTCTCTCTCCCCACATTCCTATCACTCTTCGGCTGTCTCTATCAAAAATAAAGCTTGAAAAGGCCAAAAAAATAAAAAAATCTTAAAAGATTGATTTTACATATGTGACGAAAGTTAAAATAAAAACCTTTTGCACACTTCACAGGGAGCTCAGATGAATTGCCTCAAGTGATGTCACTTGAGTCGGCTGGGTCTGAAGACGTTTGAAAATGAAAAAATCTCTGGAGGTGTAAAGTTAGAAAGAAGCGATCTTAACCAGACCTCTGCAACCCACTCCCTCTGTGCATTAGCCTCGACTAGCACACACACGAATCTCTGATTGAGGAGTCATCTGCATTGTGGGTAATTCAGGTATCAGGTTTTGACAAGGAAAAATAATTTGCAGGAAAGAATTCGCTGGTTCTGCTGCATCGTGTGTAGGATTTAGTAACATCTAGCAGTGTACCTGTGCTTTGCAAGTCAAAGTAAGTCACACACTCGAAACTACAGCGGCTGTCAAATGCACGCCAAATGCTCGATCTAGAGTTCATGTTTAGTTTGTCCATTATTCATACTGTCAGTGGTATCAGTGCAGCCTGCAGCTTGCTAACTGATGAGGAGGTTAGGACTTTTCTTGGAAAAGGGATGAAGCATCTTGATGACCAGGGCATCTTTAAAACACTCCTGATACATACAGTAGATGCTTTTTAGAAAACATCTTGGAATAATGATGATAAATCGTCCTAAAGAAATAAATTAGAACACACACTGATATTGTTGATTCTTCTTACACAGCACATATTAACTCATACTCTCAATTTTCTTTCACATCACTTGCAGGAAATGGCTTGATGTGCACTTTACCAGTAAAGTCTCAAAGTTGAGCTACATGACGTTTATACCAGTGGCAGGCCATCTCTTAAATCATCCCTTTTCAGAGGCACTCACTGTGATTGTAGTTGTCTTGTCTGGAAGTTCTCCAACTCTGATACATGCGCTAAAGAGGAACGGGATAATTTAAGAACTTTATTTATGCATTTCATCAGCATAAATGTTCTTCTGGCACAAGATCAAAAGGATGGGGGAAATCTGAATTTCTTAATGAAAGTAATTTCTTCTTCTTTTATTCCCATCCTCAGGGTCATACGCCTCTGTACGATTAGAGAATGAACGTGAGAGTTGAGTCTCTGAAGAGAAATGTCATATCCCAGAGAGAAAGAGGAAAACTTCAAATTAGCCTTCAAGTCAGTCAGTCTAGGAATCTCTAAGAACAAACGAACATAAATGAAACGGTGAATTCGTTTTTTGACAAAAGTTTTCCACCTCAACCTGCCACGTTGTAGTAGCAGCATATTAAACTCATATTAACCTCTTGTTTTCCATCTTGAAGGGGCACTCCAGTCATTTTTTATTGCACTGCCGCACGGTTGGACCTATGAGGAGAGCTATAAGAGAGAGATGTGGCTTAAATGTTAACTTTTCCTGACCTTACAGGAATTCAGGGGAATCTGCTAAATACTAAGCCAAAGCCTACAGGTGGTTAGCTTAGCTTAGCATAAAGACTGGGGGGAAGGGGAAACAGCTAGCCTGCTTTAGTTCAAAGAGCAGCAGAACCTGCCAGTTTGATATCCTGACTTTTATTATGAAGTAGCTCATGTTAAAGCTCAAATGATTATGTGTAACATGCAAGCTTTCCTGACCTTACAGGAATTTGGGGAATACACTTATTCAACAGAGTTAGTTGAGAAGATTGATACCATACATGAGCATACTCTTGTGTCTGTATGCTAAATACTAAGCCAAAGCCTACAGGTGGTTAGCTTAGCTTAGCATAAAGACTAGAGGGAAGGGGTAGCAGCTAGCCTGCCTCTGTCCAAAGTTTAAATAAACTAAAGAGAAAAATAAATAGAATCACAGCAGCAGAGCCTGCTAGATATGCTGACTTTTATTTTGAAGTAAAGGTGGAACACTGGGTCCTACGTTTCCCATAGTCCAGTGTGTTTAGTTAGACCGTCCTTTGCTTAGTAACGTTTTAAACTAGAATCTCACAACATCAAACAGATGGCGTCTTACTAAAGATTTGTCATCGACAAGCTATGATGACATTATCAGGGTAATTTTTCACAGCTGTTCGCAGCAAAGCAGGCCTGATAAACTTAAAAAGATAACTAAAAAAAACAGAACTAAATGTTGCCAGTGGAGGAACATTACTCCACAGAATTGTCTTTGTTTTTCAAGTTGAGGGCTCACGCTGTTCAAACCTACGCTGAGAAAACAGTCTTCTGAAGATAAACCAGTCCTTCAGTATTGGGGTCATAGTGTCTTATAACAACCACAACAACCAACTCCTCAGATACAGTGGTTCAGTTTAGTTTTACCAGCAAGGCAACCCTACATAGACACATTTAATCAATGCGAACGTAGAGTATTTTTCATTTTCTGTGTTTTTTTGTCCCAAAGTTGTCCCATTTCAGTCCAGAAATTCCTTTGTTATCCTGGTTCACAACAGTTGTAGCAGACAAATGATAGGTGGCTTTTTACTAAACATCTGTAGTCCACAAGCAGTGATGACATTATCATTTTTAGACTTTGGGAACCTGTTTTTTATCAGGTGAATAGTTCTCTATGTGACGAGCAAACTGAACTTGCTTTGTAAAATTGATGGAGTGGCCCTTTAAATTTAGATTGTATGTATTGAATTATAATAGAGGCTTAAAATGTGCGTTCTTGATTGACACTTTTTGACTAATTCAGTCTAATATTGTACTCACAGGTGGGCAAAAAAGTATTTGCTGATACAAAATAAGTAAACATAGATTTAATTTCACAATCGATGAATACTGTAACTGTATTTTTAGTGAAAATATTATCATTACTTTAAGTATTTTATGTATTTTTGCTATCCCATGTGTGTTGTACTGTGAGAAATAGATTAAAACACCCTCTGGCAGTGTATTACATTTGTTGTAGAATACCTTACAGGTATAACAGGTGCCTGAGGAAGCTTACTGTGTGTACAATCAGTATAATAGCATGCAAAAAACAAAAAAATCTATTAATCCCTTTGCCAGGAATTGCAGGAATACATTTTGCACAGCACGCTGATTGCCATCCAATAAAGTTTTCTGCCATGTATCAAAGTAGGCGATCAGCAGCCTCCTTATCTGGGCTCAGACTTTACATATTCTGTGGAACAATGCCGGCATTTGTATTAGCGAGATCCATCTCTTCCGCTGGGTGATTTGCCTCATTCAAATTGTTTGTCTAGATATCATTAATTCCTTTTAGTAATGTGCAGGAACTCACCCACATCTGTTATCGTCACCTGTCTACTTCCTGATTTTACGACCCGCTATCTCTCTTGTCTAACCAACCTCAGTCACACCACTGGCGACACAAATTGCAGCCCAGCAGTCGGCCTTTGTCTTCGGCACTTCCCTGTCTTACCTCCACAGAGGAGTAATCGCTGCGTATTTGAATACACACAGATGTTGATAAAACTCTACAGCCGTTCAATTAATGTCTCGTTTTGCATGGAGTGCTTTGCACACGTGCTAATGTGGCAACACTGGGTCGCCTTTTATTTTTTTCTTGTCTGATGTGTCCCAGCCCGAGGTGTCCCACAGCTTCCCCTCAGTACATGTTTGCACACACGATAAGACTTCAAAGTACGGGAGTGAGAGTGCCTGTGCAAACACCACCCGGCGAGCCGTCCATCATTGTTACTGAGAGACAGCAGTTTTGAGTTTTAGTGCCACTAAGTGTTTTCCAAGAAAGCTCTCATGTGAGACGTTTTCCAGCAGATATAAAGTATTGCTGACTTTATGTTTTCTGCGAACTAGAACAAATTAATCACAGGGCATCTGGAAATTCAAAACATAGGAAAGAAACCCAGTGGGGCCGGACGATATTACAACAGTATTTTCCATAACAGCCAGGCATCTTAACTGGGTCTCACATAATTGGAGATCCAATTATCTAAACAGATTTACAGCATACTGACATTTATTGCATGTGTTTCATGTGTTCACCCAAAACCTGAGGATCAAACTAAACCTTTATAGATAGCCACAAGTCATCGTCTTGCAGTAAATTGCACTTGAAGGTGCAGAAAGTTGATGTTTTTTGGGGGGCTTTTTTTACATTCTTGAAGGACGTGACCTCAGACAAAGCTTGCTGAGAGCAGGAATATGAGATGTAATACATTTAAGAAGAGTGCTCCACTTTAGAGGAAAATGCTGTAATTTGAAAGGGCAAGAGTACTCTCAGTGTGTCAGCTACAGACAGATTACATCCAGATATGTGCTGAGTGTATTCTGCTGTTGTTTGCACTCGCTTGGGCCAGTTTCTGTGGGGTATTCATGTCTGTCGTTGTAAAGACAGAAATAGTTATAATCTATTCTAGATTTTCATGAAATCACGTCAAGTTTTTGAAGCTATAGACATTTATTGTACGTACATTCTCTACTTACTATCACGTCGCGGCCACAACGCTGTTTTGGTCCATTCTCCACGCGACTTCAAACCTCACTAGGAGCGTCTCAGAAGCGCTCTATCTGCCAGATTTTGTTATCTTGTTCAGATTTGGTCATTTTTCATGGTTTATGTTCTTTATGTAAATATGCTAGGTAGTTAAATTGTTTCCCTTTGGCTGTTTTTAGGATCAGGGTGTTTTATTTTGAAAATCGACCGGATTCTCTATGCTGTTTCTGTGTTTGGCTTCCAGCCAATGTGAGCTGCATATTCTCATCGGAGACCAGCTTCTGTAACACTCCTGAAACAGACCACGGCACTTCTGGCTGGGTTTAAAACATTGACTGGAATAGCTGCGATTAGCTTGGATGGCAGCAGCTCACAGGAAACAAGTTGCATATGTGCCTAGTTCAATTTAGGCTTTATAGTACCTTTCTATACAGTGGTTATCATTGTTAGTGGCGTCCTCCATTCCCACGCTGAATTTGTGAGTTGAGGCTGACGTCAATGAGACATTGTCTATTTATTTTTCTGGTTATGTTGTGGTGCCTTATGTATCTATATATTTATGTATTTATGTAAGGCTTTGTACAGACGTCCTTGCAAGAACAATAAAGTATCTATCTACCACCGTAACAGAGCTCTATTACGTTACTGGTGAAGCAAACTAAACATTTCCTACTGCTACTAATTCAAATAAGAGCCTTATATTGGTGAAACTTTTATTGTGAAACAGCCGCAAGAAACACAGTGTCAGCGCTGAACACAATCTTGTCCACAAGACAAAACAACTGTCATCTTTACATTAGCGGATCATTTCTTATTTTTGCTAGGGAGTAATGGCAGTGAGCTGTTAGATGAAGAGCTGCAGGCAACAAGCTTCACACCTCCAACTTCTTAACAGAATAACCCAACTTTACAGCAACTTACTGTTGTGCGGAAAACTACTTGTGGTTATTCAAATTATTACTGACCTGACTGAGACACAAGTTGCACTTCTGTTGTTGTATTTCTGACAAAGTAGCTGCTCAAGGAGAGTTTTCTTTTCTATTAAGCTTCAATAGAAAGTCGATATAAAGTATTAAGTTGCTGTTACAGTAGCCACTGTTGAACCTCATCAACCAGGGCTGAAATCTTAAAGACCTTAACATGTCGACTGATGGAAGCTCGTTTCTTATTATATTCACTAAGCATTTATAGTCTCTGATTTCTAAATATTAATTTGAGATTTTTGCACATTGTAGCTAATGAAATCATTATATTCCAGCAGTCATTATACCTTCTAGAGAGTTCAAGCCTAAATGTTCTCAGTCAGTGGGATTATAAAGGTCACCACATCTATTTGAAATGATACTCTTATAAGTGAATAGTAATTTTATGTCTCCTTTCACTTTAGAAAGCACGCTTCTAACCACGAGAGCATATTAGTTAACAGTGCTGAGAGCAACAAGGACTCGTCCTCTATCCGATAGCTTGGCTGGTCTTTGAAGAAGTTCAGCAGTGGGATTCAGTGTCAGTGAGGTTAATTGCTTACACAGCGTACAGTTTTTAAGTCCATTTTATGTCCTTGTTACTAGTTCTTACAAATTTCTTCAGCATTCCCGCAGCCAGGTTTTCGCCCAGGTAATTTAACGGCTCCTTAGCTGCCCTTTGTTTCAGTTTCTGAGCTGATAATAACAGATCTATTCAGTCTGCTTAACTGACACCAGCGAACGGTAAAAGGGTTACAGACAATGTTCAGTTCCCTCTTTGAGGGAGAATCACATCCCCACTTTTCCTGTTTATACTACCACTTCCCATGAATATAGATCATCCAAAGTGCAGCCAGTTTAAGTGTACTGTAATGAGACTGATGTAAGTAACACAAGGTCACACCAGGAGCAGAGCTTCATATTGAAAGAGCAGTAATAAAGAGATAGGGATTTACCCACACAAAAACCTTAATCTATTTCTGCCTCTTTTGACAGAATTTCAGAGACCACCAAGGTCACGGACACCAAGTTGTTTGAATGTAATTACGTTCATTATCTGGTGTTGTACCAAGTCTGTGTTATTTAAAATAAATGGGCTTTGGTCTCATTGGCTACACTCTCCAAAAGATTTTCCATTCTGCTATTGTAAAGGAATAACTGCACACAGCAGCCCTGACCTGCCAGTCACCAGGAAACGTCATGATTGACTGATGAGCTTTCACCCTCTGTCTGTTTGTCTGTCTTGGAAAATGGTGATGTCATCCAGGCTAACCATTCATGGCTTAACTATCAGAGGGGCCTTCTTTGTGTAATTAATTTTGTCATGCAGACCCACTTTTTGAGCACAAACTCTATATCAGCATTGTATGTTTCAGGTATTATTTTCCATATTTTTGAGACATGCAAATTAGACACTTTTATATCCCTCATATTCAGACTGTTGTTGGGTTGCTTTCTTCTCCTGACCACAAACATCTCGTTTCTAAATTTGTCATTTGTTTCTTTTTAATGGTTCTTAAAAAAAGGGGAAGCCTGGGAACAAATGCGCAGTGTGGTTCCCAAGAAAATATGGAAGTCTGCAATAACCAAACTTCACACATTTTGTACACGTATTAATACTATTTAAAATAATTCGTAGGTTGTTCTTCAAAAGTAATGCCTTTTGCACTTAACTTTCATTTCACTTTCAGTTCAGTAATTCTCAACCAACCTTTGCTGGTTTGCAACTCAATGTTATTGAGTGCTTTGTCACAATCATAGACTACTGAACCTCTCAACCTGTGAGCTGTAACTAATCTTTCCACTTGTTGCCACTGAGAGTGCATGAAAACTAGTTAACAAGCTAGCCAACGTTAAAGTAATGCATACATGGTTTAGATCTTTAGCTCTTCGGCTAATTAGCTGTAATTTATGGATGAACAAAAGTTACAAAAAATAGCAAAAAGCCATGGATGAATGGTTGAAAGATCCGGATTCTGCCACGTCCAGTGGCAGTAAGAATGCAAACTCAACAAAACTGACCGAAACATCGAAATAAAATAAAAAATATTATAACAATATACACTTTTTGTGGTGTTAACAAAAGGAACATTGTGTAGGATTCAGTGACATCGAGTGTTGTAGGAGAAACTATGGTGGCCATGGCATGGGTGAAAAACAAAATGCCCTATCTGGAGCCAGTTTTTAGTTTGTCCATTCTGGGCTACTGTAGAAACATAGTGGTTCAACGTGGCAGACTCTGTTGGAGAGGACCTGTAATGTCTGTAGATATATAAGGCTCATTGTAACGTAATAAAAACAAAACTATGCATATTTTCAGGTGATTATACACTAATGAAAACATCGTTATGTGTATTATATTCCATTGTTGTCAAAGAGCACCCTAAATCCTACACACTGGACCTTTAACACTGGTTGAAATTAAGACATCTGGAACATGACGGGTGGTGTTGATGAAGGGGTTAATCTGATAGTGATGTGGGGGTACATCAGACAAAAAAGCTGCCCTTGTTTACTCAATTTTACAAGTGACTTCAAAAGCATCATATTCGCACAATCTAGATAGCAAAGGGAAGTTTCTGAGGGTGGCGCAGCACCCAGAGGCGACAGGCATGGTGCCAGCTGTATTTGGGCTTCTGGTGATGGATGTCCTCCACAGAACATCATACCCACCTAACAATGGGATATCCCCAAGAACTCCCCTAAAGCCCCCGCTGTCATTGAGAGAGAGAGGGGGGCAATATGATAGGATACATCCAATCACAGCCTGATCTCTCCTCTCACATCCAGTCAGAAGAAAGTTTTGTAATGTAGCTTCTCCGACAGTAATATGGCTCTGATTAGAAATGACTGCACACCACCCACACACCTGTCACTTCTCTGTGATGGATATCCAGGTAGTCAGATCTGGAGACTTGCAGCCAGCGTGGTGAGTTCAAGGCCCCCCCCCCCCCCTTGTATGCTCATCATTGCGGCGCCGCAGCTCGCCGCCGGCGGGGTTCGCAAGTCTGCGATCGGCTGCACAGCTGCTGCTCACACCGGGAGAGCTGCCACGCACACTGCGAGCGGCGACGGCAGGTATACACCCACCCTCGGTTTTTACTTGTCGTCTGAGGCAGGCTCGCGAACACAGAGCGGCACGGCTTTCTGCTGACTTCGTCATCAAATATTCATGGCTGTCTGCATTAGCTTGCAGAGTTCTAATTGAGTTCTGTATATTCAGACGTGATTAACTCGGTCTAATTCCTCAAAGGAGTGAGCCAATTAGATAGCACTTGCATGAATAGGATTTCACATCTTAGTACGTCTCCAGACTTGCCAAGACAATTATGTGTGTGTATAATTGCGCTGTACGGTGGGTGTGAGCTCGCTAAACTCAAGCAGGTCATTATTTCTTATTACTGATCCGCACTACAGGAAATGCAGCTGTCCTATCCATTACAAGCAAGTAAATGAAAAGCAGTATTGTTATTAGAATACAGAGAGTGTTTCCAAACACCGGGCTCTCTAAACCGTCCTCATGTTTTTTGTCTAAGCAACCCCCCCCCCCCCCTGCCTGCCTGCCACCCCAGGAGCGAGCAGGAGAAAAATACCCGTGACCCAGTGCTGACCCACCACAATGTCACTCTAACTCATGGCATGAGAGAACTACTGCCGGGGTCTTTGTCAGTTTCTCTCTGTAACCAGAGCAGGAGACATTGCCCAAAGTCCAGAGGGGTCACATTCTGCTGCAGAGCTGAATTTAAGGCAGAGAGGCAGACAGGCAGGCTAACCACTTTAGCTGAGCCGGAGAGCGAGATCGGGGCCCGCGCTGCCACCTTTTATTCTGTAAAGAAAGGCCTGAGCGAGGCATGATCTGTGTGTCAGCCCTGTCCCTTCATGTTGGCTGCAGCCCCATATTACCACTTGGCTAAAATAAGAAACGTGTGCGAACCGATGAAGCCGCTCAGCTGAGTGTAATAGAATACATGAATATTGAAATCTCATTTGACACTGGCAGTTTTTGTGTAACTTTGACAAACCACATGTTGAGGAACGAAAAAAGTGAAACCTGCACGGTGCCGAGCAGCTGCCGCTGAAAAGGATCTCATGGCTGCTCATAAAACGTCCGGGCAGAGATAGAAACTAAATGTAAAAAACAACAGGAGAGGAGGCTCCGGCTGGCTGAGTGCCACCCAATTCCTGCACGTACTGGTCATCCATAACCCAGCGTGAATTTATTACACAGACAGACTGAGGCGAGCTGAGCGGGGCAGACCTACGCTCAGAGGAAGCGAGGCCGTTCCAGGTCAGAGACACCTTAGCGCTCACTCGTGAGTGACTGGCGTGCACACTGATGAGTGTCACAAACGCTGTAAATTATACAGCTGATAGTGTCAAGGTCAGTGATCCTCAGAGTTACCAAAACCATTAGAAGAATCACTTTCTACTGCGTGACATGCTCACTCACACCTACATGTAAACAAAAAACCACACACACACCTCCGTCATTTGCATCCAGGCAGCAGTGAAGACACAAACGGAGTCAAATCATGTTAAAATATCTTCATATGCTTTGAAACTGCGCAGGCAGATGGGCAGAGTCAGGATGGCAAGAGAGCGACGGTCACTGGAAAGCAATCACTGATATGTAAAATCAAATTTATGTTGGATATCAAGGGCTGGGGATGAGATCGTGTCGGGGGGTCTTGGGTGAGTTGGACCTCAGGGAGTGGAAATGGCAGGGGGCTGTTCGCTTGTTAACCTTCGCAGGAGGAGGTGGGAGAGATGATCGTGATCACTGAACTCGACCAGCTGAAAGGAAACTCAGTTTCTCCACACACACACACACACACACACACACACACACACAGACCTCTCCACCTCTGTGGCCTGAGCAGACCACAGATCAGGGAAGGGTGGTGCTCCCACAATTCGCAAATGTGTGGAGATTTAAATGAGCTCCCAACCTCCCTCGACCAAAGCAGATTTCTGGCAGGCTAAGACTTCCATGATTTGGCTTAAGAATGTGGAAAACAAGTTCATTTTCTTTCTTTAACCCCCGACCACAATAATCCTGTCTTTTGCGGTGTCAGATGGTTTTTGAACTCTCTCAAGGTAGCTCCCAAAACTTCTCAATTACTGTAAAAAAGTACTTGAAATCTGCACAAATACGGTACAGTAAGAATACTGACATTTGTGGAGTGACTCAGAGCTTGTACGCTACATTAAATGAGATTTTGTAAATAAATAGATGGACATTGGAAATAAGTAAAATGTCTCGAGTGTGTTTCAGGCATCTTAATGAAGGTTAAGTGAGGCTTAGCAGGTCTTAAATAGTCCTCTTGATCTTCAGCGAGCAGCAGGTGTTTCACTTTTAAAGATGGACTGTGTAGTATTTTTAGAGGAAGGACAAAATAACAGGAGTGCCTGAAAATAAAATGCAACCTAATAAAAAAAAAGCACTGAAATAAATCCTACGTGTGAAGTTTATTAGCTTTTTTTGTTACTGCAGAGACTGTCAGTCTTTACTCCATGTTTAAAGGAATATTTCAACATTTTGCTTCTCGCTGTCTTGCCGAGAGTTGGATGAGAAGATTGACACCGCTCTCCTATCTGTGTCAAACATTCACAGCCAGCAGCCAGTTAGCTTAGTTTAACATAAAGGCTGGAAACAGCTAGCCTGGCTCTGTCTAAAGGAAGCACAAAATCAGCCTCGCAGCACCTTTAAAAAAACAAAAACAAAGTGTAAATACAACAAGTTGCGTTTTTTGCCGGAGGCTAGTCGGGCGCAGTGATTTACTGGAGTCTTGTCATCACTGTGAGGTTGCCAGGCAACCGGAAGAGAGTCCAGGAAGGCGCTACACCTAGCCAAGAAGCTAATCAGCTGCTGGGGCTAGTTTCATATTTAGTGTACAGACCAAACCCCGAGGAGCAGCACTCCAGGGATCAATCACTAGAAAAGGAGTGACTCAAAGTGTTAGTGTGAGAAAGGGTACAGGAAGTAACATACATGGAAATGAATGTTTTTACTTTCATACGTCCATCACAGAGATGTGAGAGCGGTGTCTGTCTTCTCACCTGCTCAGCAAGAATGAACTCATTTCCTGCTTGTTTGTGACATTATTTTTGCTGACCCGTGCAGTTTGTAACTTTCTCACAGTCTCTGTAGCATGTCTCATTATGAATCATAGTTCCTTCATCTCTATTATTTCCCACTCCTTGCTCCTCTTAGGACTTCCTGCTGAAAAATAAGCTCCTTGAGTACATAATTATATATCTGTTGGCAAAATAATTTCTTTGTCTCGCTTGATTGACCCATATTAAGTAACAAAAGAGGGAGAGAGGCGGCTTGTCAAGGTTCATTAAGTGAGCAGCAGACACCTTCCCTCAGGAAGTAGGAGGGTCAGTGATTTGACTCATAGTTCACAGCCGAGTCAGTTTCTTCTTATTCGCTGCAGAGGAAACCAAACGCAGCAGCGGCGCTCAGACCATTCTTTCAAAACAAGCTCTTGTTCGAGCTACCTTCAGTAGGGTGTAGTTAATTCACACAGCATGGCCTGGCACCGACCGGCACATTCTGTGAAGGTCTGGACACACATACTGAATCAGATCATCTGTAAATTTGGCCCACTCCCGAGTTCAGCGCGCCAGGTCATAAATCGCGTGCAGTCTCGCTGAACTCCAGCCTGCCTCCTGTCAGCCCGACTTGGCCATGTGAAGAAAAAAAAGAACAGATAGGTGTAAAATTTGTGTTGATACGGTCGGAGGAGATGGTGAACAGCTTAAACTTAGCAGCATGCCACAACAGATTTCCAACTGTTTCACGGGTTCATCTGCAAACACGGAGAACACGTCTTTGTTGCAGCATTGTTTCACACGGAAACGTACAAACTATGGTCTGAATTAATTTGGGGGTGAATCCTTGACCTCCTGAGTGTGTGAAGAAATGATGCAAGTATTTATTCACTTTATGTAGTTACAGTTTTAATTTAACAAATAAAATAGGTGAGCAGCAGTATTTTAATAACAAGAAGTGGACAACTATTTTGACAATTGATTAATAGTCCGTTTTTAATTACACATTTGATGGTTCCAGCTCCTAAAATGTCTTTTCTTGTCTTACAGTACATTATAGTTATCAGAAAACAATTTGAGGACGACACTCTGGGCTGATACTAGCAAATTAATGAGCTGCAAATGACTCTTATCAAGTCATTTAGTGTCCTGAGCCTGTGTTTAAAAGAAAAGACAGTTGTGCTGTGTGTAAGTTTGTCGTTTGATCCAATAAAGTTACAAATCAGAAGCCGATTCACTGTAGAAATGAGTAAAATCATCCCTCATGTTAATATTTTTTGAGATAAAAAAAACCTCAAACTGACACTGACATGATTCTCTGTGCGTGATGTTCGACTATCCATGTCTCTGCCTCTCTGTCTCTCTCCGTCAGGCCTCGTGTCTCATGTTCAGAGCAGAGCACATGGGACCTCTTAACTCCCTGTTACATGCTTTGTTTGCCATCACACTCTTCATTCCAACAGACAGCTGTGTCAAACGTTGTTTGGGAGCCCGTTGCGAAATAGTGGGAAGCTGGAGCGGACCGCGCGATGCATCAGTGTGTTTGGTGTGAGGCCATGATAGCACTTTGTAGCAAAGGGAAACGGCTTACAATGAGGAAAAGGGGGCCACAATTGACTTTTAACGCGCTCCGCTCACCCCTCAGTTCAGCGTGAGGCTGTCTGACCTAAATTCACTTTACCTCATCTGCCTAGACATTTGTTTAGCCTTCTGGGCAAACACTTAGAGAAATGTATGAGGGAGAGAGGGAAAAAAAGAATACATATGCTTGAATACATCACATTTAGTCAGGGGAAAAGCAAAACCCGGACATCTGCAGACGTATACAGCCCTCTAGTGGCAAACTGCAAAGGACCTGGATGTCTGACAGAGAGGGCATGAAGTGATTTATGCAGAATTTCCTAAACCATCTGTGGAGGTTGTACCCAAACACAAACCCATGTTTTGACATCAGACCCACATTTGTGTAACGGGCCTAATAGATGTTACCTAATGCTAAATAAAAGGAGTCACGAGTGACTAAAAAAAAACAACAGAAGCCGAGCAGAATGAATGAATTGAGGTCATAGAATCTTACCATGAGAGAGGAAAGAGAGAAATTTTGTCTTTTGAGTACTGTACTCATTACAATGGCCCGGAGGAACTGTGTGCTGTGAAATCATATGCTCTAGTTAAGCTAAACAAGGGCAAGGTATTCCCACATGAAGGGCAGATGAGAATAAGTAAGTGGAAAAGCAGACAGATGAGTAAGAGTTGAGGATGGTTTAGTCCTGTTTGGCCCCGGTATCTTACTCACATTCTCAGGTTGCAAATATATTCTCCCTCCCTCCCTCCCTCTCTCTCTCTGCCTCTCTACCTCTACCTCTCTCTGTCTCTGTGTGCGTGCGTGAGGCAAACCTCAAGGGCTCAGTGCAGCGAGCTCATTAAAGGCTTCATTCCACTTCCAGGATCGAGCAGGATTGCAATATGGACATTGTTTATACACAAATGTTGCCCTGGGAATAATGTTTATTTCTATTACCGTCTTGGATGGGGGGGAGAAAAGAGAGAGAGAGAGAGAGAGAAAAAAGAAAGGACAAATAAGAATGCGGAGCTTGTCTGCACACATTGCTTTTCATGAAATAATGCCTCTCCAGGAGTGCTTTGAAGAAACGGCCATTTTTCAAACCACCTCTTTACAGCCTCGAGTCATACATCAGCAGCTCTCATCTCTTGCCCTCTTACCTTCCGGTGAGGCATGATCGTGTTATGAGGAGGCCTGAGAAGCAAAAGTCAAGACCCCTCGTGTCAGGAACATTCTTACATTGTAGTTTCAGTGAACCTCAGCCCGTAAAGCTGCTTTGCTCATTAGCATATAGGCTATAAATATCACTGCACGTGCTTTGCAGCCCCGGACAGGGGGACGGCTGGGAGTTTACCTCGGCCGAGCGGTCACAGAAGTGTCATTTTAAACGGCAGGGCCCGGCGGTGCGTCTGGGAGGCAGCCGATGACGCAGCGCAGTGTTGCTACACACCCCGAGCTGTGTTTGGAAACACTGAGGCAGCTTGCTACTACAGTGGGAGCCAATGGGAACAGCTGAACCGTGCACTCTTTAGCCCAACCAAGCGCAGAAAAAAGGGGGGAGAACAGTGAGACGCCGAGATCCAGGAAATGCCTGAGCGAGAAGCAGTGTGACAGTAGGGCCCATCAGCACGCACACAGCCACATCAGGCCGCACATCGATCACCCTCACATGATATATCCAACCCCCCGTAATTGCATTGCTGTTTAGAGAGGCAGTCGTTATTTATGAAATATTGAAATAACAAATGGCGTCTCCCGGCAGATATTAAGAAGAGAGATGCCACAGATAAGTCAGAGGCAGGCGGCTGCCACGTCCCCCCGCGGGCCGCTTGCCCAGTCGCCTGGCTGCAGAAAACCTGCAGTCATCACAAAGTGGAAATATTTACTGCTCACACTCTTGCATATGGGAGGATGAAGTGTGGGTGAGGGCAGCTGAAAAATGACTGTGTTTGTGTTTCGAGAGGAGTGCTAATCAGATTCCTTCAGCTTCGGAGGCATTTGAGGACAGCCGAGCTAAAGGTCCCGAGTGTGGATTTATTTGATGCACTGGCACGAGTGGGAGCCGAGCCACCTGAAGTGTAACGCTGTCAACAGGAAGTTAAAAATCACAAAGTGTGGAGGAAATGCAGAAAAACTTTGTCTGAAAAAAAATAAATTTGTCATGCTGGTTAAAATTTGTTAGCAGCAAAGTGCTAATTGTAAACAAGCGCTCAAAGGGCCTTTGAAAATGAATCATCAGAATCACCACATTCATCATCAGGTTGGTTGTGTAATCATGTGGGTGTCTGTGGGTTTGTGTCTACAGAACACCCTTGAGACCTGCACCATCTGCAGTAAGCCCATCATGGAGCGCATCCTGAGGGCTACAGGGAAAGCCTACCACCCTCACTGCTTCACCTGCGTGGTGTGCCACCGCAGCCTGGACGGCATCCCTTTCACCGTGGACGCTTCCAACCACATCCACTGCATCGAGGACTTTCACAAGTATGTACTTCAGGTTTTCATGCAATTAACATCAAAATCAAATGACTTTATGTAACGTGTGCTCACGGTGACGAATCCACAGAGAATTTTCACAGACAGTTCTGAAGTTTCCCCTCAGCTCTTCAGCGCGTTTTAGCGTCTTTCAGCTCACTGTTTTGGTTTTATGGCGTCTAACTTTAGTGTTTGTGTTGTTCTCCTGTCCAGAGGCACAAACAAACAAACAAACATAGGACTAGCAGGAGTATTTAGCAGCCAAACAGCCAGATATTTCCCTTAGGGGAGCCAAAAGGAGACTGAATATTTGACGTACATGTCAAATCTCTCATTCCAATTTAAAACCTTTAAAATAGCTCCACAATTTTCCTATTTACTAAATATATTAGATCTTGTTAGCTAACAACCTACTCGCTGTTTTATCCAATCTTATGAAACGCCTTGATTTAGTTTTTTCAGTTTCAACACTGCACTAGGAAAGTGTCGCTGGAAGCTGAAGTTCTCCTCAACTCTGCGGAGCATTTTAGCGTCCTTCAGCTCATTGTTTTGGTTGCATCGCCTGCAGCTTCGCTGTTTTGTTTCACTCTGAAGGCTCTCATCAACCTTGTTTCCAGCAGGTTGGCAAACGGTTTGTGAAGACTGTACATAAGGCCTGTTAATTATCATAATACAATGAGCATATGTTGTAGTCTAACTCGATTAGATTGGAGAGCTCTATCAGGAGAGCCTTTTTTTTCCTTTTTATAGTTTTGCAGCTTTGTTCATTCATCTGTAATTTCTCTTATTACCTTATTCCTTGTTATTTTCACTGCCTGTAGTTTGCTCTCTTCAGGTTGAAGTCGTGTGCTGTTACAGTATAGACAACATCATTTTGAAGCGACCCTCTGTTCTGTATGCGACTTAATTGCTTGTCAGTGAATTCCTTATGTCACTTCTATTAGCAGCTAAGGCTTATATGTGTGGGAGGATATAGCGACCGTGTTTAGTGACATCAGTGATTATAGTAACCACATTTAATTATCCAAGCGTTCTATTATTAGTATACTATTATGACTTATGGTAGATTATATTGATATATGAAAGACCACGAACTCAAACACAAGACAAATATACAAACAATGTGCAGCAAGTTTAAAAAAAAGCCCTCGTGAATCAAGAAATCTTTCCTCTTGAGCTGATTCTTTGTCCATTTGTGCCGCATCTACGAGCTAATCCTCCATTTGAAGGATAGAAACAGAACTCCAAATGAATGTTAATGTTGTTCTATGCCTCCTGGGTAACAACTCTATAAGGTGATAATATGTCAGTGTTGGGTTTAGAGCTTGTTCCTCGGCCCCCAAGTGGCTAAAATCAACTAATGCTGCTTTAAAATCCTTTGACGACTGAACAAATTCAGCTACATTTCAGCCTAATCAACATGGGATCTTGGTGTTTTCTTTTCGGGAAGTGCTTTATGAGATGCAGCTGTAGACATGAATTTAATAGTAAATTCCTGTCATTGTGTCACAATCCACCGATTGCATAACCGCCACCTTACCAGAAATGTTTGCTCAGTGACCAGAAGGGAAACAGAAGTAAACAGCTGGTTCTTGGTGTGAGTGCACAGCTTTTTTTATTTGTGTGAGTAGCTGCACTGGGCTGTTCTTTAATTCCACATGACAAGTGTGACCTCAACAGCGCAGCCCTTTGTGTCGAGGAATATTCCCGCCTGAGCTTGAGCTTTTTTTTTTTTTTTTCTGGCTAATACAGAATGGCCGTGGTTCCCCAAAGCCACACACACCCCCCTTCACTTCCTGATTCCCAAGCATTCAGTCAGCATGTGAAATAGAAGTGTTCGCTCAGCCTTCAGTCACCTGACAGGACCTGAAAACTCAGTTCATTTTTCAGATCCTCATTGATCCTATTGTTAGATAGACCTCTTCCTGCTGAAGGCATTTCCAGAGTTACTGATCTGAAGACTTGACCATGTTACTTAATACTATATTTTTAAAAGCCCTTTTATGTTGGTTGAGTGATTAAATAGTTACATAAAGGGAAAAAATGCTCAAAGTTTGACCTTTCCTTAATTAAATACTTTCATCCTGTGCATGTGTCTTTATAATACTTAGCTTAGGTGACCTTTATGACCTATCATTGAAATAAAACAAAGGAAAAGGAAGAAGACGATTTGCTTTATTAATCCTTCAATGCGGAAATTCTTTATTCACTTATGTTTTACACGTATAGGCCCGAAATATAACCACACAGACAGACAAAGGGCTTACAGACATGCAAATGTGGTGGAGTGATGGGAACAGTCAGGGGTTTGGTGCACCTCAGCAGCAGTACCCAGGAGGTGAAACTGACATCTCTCTGGTTACCAGTCCACACTGTACTGTGGTCCATGCTGGACTTTAACCAGCCCTTAAGTTCCCCAAGCCAGTTCCCTACGGCCTGAGCTACTGCCGCCACATACGTAATGATCAGATAGACTTTAAGGGTCACAAGCCAGGACTAGTCATGCATTTTTTGTAACCACTTATCCTTATCAGGGTCGTGGGCAGCTGGTGGCCTTTTCCGAATGACTTTGGGCAAGAGGCGGAAAAGTCACAAGATCCATCATCACGGGGCACATAGAGACAAACAACCACTCACACTCACATTCACACCTACGACCAATTTAGACTCACCAATTAACCTGCATGTCTTTGGACTGTGGGATGAAGCCAGGGTACCCTTGCTGTGAGGCGACAGCGCTAACCACTGCACCTCCACGTGCCCGGATTAGTCAGTCGACAGCAAATTCTGTATTCTTAGTGTAGTTTTGCTGGTTTTTTTTCTGTTTTATTGTTGTTAATGAGCTGAGCTGATTTCTGTTATCCTTGGTTCTCTTTCAGGAAGTTCGCTCCACGCTGCTGTGTGTGCTCTGAGCCAATAATGCCAGCACCAGGCCAGGAAGAGACCGTCCGTATCGTGGCCCTGGACCGTGACTTCCACGTGCAGTGTTACCGCTGTGAGGTATGTTCCCTATGTGTTTGCCTTTCCTAATACGTGAGCTCCCTATAATTAGCAGCAGCGGTTATGTACCATCTTGCACAGCTCATTACGGCGTGAAGGTATAAGGCATAATGTACATGCCCGTCCCCCGATTCACCTTTTCAGCGAGACAACTGAATCATCCCTCTCTTACCTGCCTCGAAATAGCTTTTCCGTCTCTCCTCTGCAAAGTTCATGGACTTACATAGTAACCAATCTGTCAGCCGCCGCTCGCCGGCAGATAAGCGGCGCTGAGACATTACGTGCCCGGCTAAAAAAGAAGTAACATGTCACATTGTCAAAGAGCCGTGCCAGTGTGAGTACACAGAGAGTTTGGCAGACATAAAGGTCAAAAGAAAGCAAAGCAGATTAGTTCAGCTGAAGGGGCTCAACAAGAGAGGAATTTTGTCACCAGGGAGACACGGGTAGACAGAGTTGTATTTCTCAAAGTGTGTGTGTGTGTGTGAGAGAGAGAGACTGTCAAAGATAATGAGAATATAATGCCCTAAAGTAACATGTGTGTGTCTGTATTTGTGTGTTTGTAAAATTGCCAACATGGTTTGTGTGTTTATTACCCTGTAAAAAGAGCGTCGCGTTTTACAGGTGCCAGTTCAAACAACAAACTGAAGGCAAGAGTCAGACAAAAGATCCACACGCTGTACTTTAATAGAGCAAACACGTCGATTTAAGAGATCTGCTTCATGTATTGTGAAGTAAACACCGCAGAGCAGAGCAAGAAATACAGACACAAATACTGTCATCACTCTGTGATCTGCATGATTAAGAGTCAATCTACCCCCAGACTCGATTGTTCAGGTATGTGAAATAGATTTAAAAAATAGGTTATATATATAAATAATTATTTATTAATTATAGACATTACTACTGGGAATTAATAAATATATATTGCCCTACATAGAGCCACACTCCTAGCATGGCTATAATTATATTTTAATCGACAAGTAGCAAACACAACTTCTTACCAGCAACTGGCCAGACGATACGATACGATACAATATGACACGATACGATACGACACGATACGATACGATACGATACGATACAATATGACACGATACAATATGACACGATACGATATGATACGATACAATATGACACGATACGATATGACACGATACGATACGATACGATACGATACAATATGACACGATACGATACGATACGATACCTATGACAGGGAAATAAACAATAAGAACAACATATCCACTTCTGGGAGAGACGGGACCAAATGTATTAAAAAAAAAGGAGTTGAATTTTTTAATCACACTTAAAAGAATTGTTTATTCCAACGATTAACACTTCCAAATAGCGCTATGTGATCAAAATCTCATATTTCTATATAGATAATTTTATATCCACTAAATGATACATATCCTGATATCGTATATTTTTTCAATTAATTAATGGTTTTATTATTATTTGTATCTTTTATCTCATGAGGCATGTGCAATTTGTTTTTTCATATCTTTCTTATTTTTTGTTGTTGGTAACTTATTACTGCAGCTATATGTAGCAATATTGACCAAGCTAATAAAGTTTATCTTAAATAGTTGTATATAAAATGACCAAAGGGAAAGGTATATTTCTTTTCTATTTCTATTATTACATTTTACACTTACATCTACATTTTTCTGGTCCGCGTTGGAGTTTTCATAACAAAACCACGTCCATGCGACAGAAGTGCCCGTCTTTTAGGTACGAGCTCCAGCTGCAGTCCTTCTCCTGCTCAGAAGTTACCCCATTCTGTGTCACGTTCACACTCCGCCATGTTTGTTTGTGTATGCCAATTTGCAATTTGCGACCATGTGCGCCAGAAAGCGTCGTTTAAATGACAAATGTGATTCATGACACAGCAAAACAAATGAAATTTACTATCATCACATGATGTATATCATCGCGTCACACAGCCATACTGAAGATAAAGTTTAGAAAGTTTACACCTGAGTAAAAACGTTTGTTACGCAGTAATAACCAGTTGTTGCCCCTCCAGGCTCACCAGCAGGAAGAAACTCAAAGCTCTGGCTTCAGCCTCACAGACGTTTCCACATGGAGCCTCCTGCAGATTGACTCTGGCTGGGAGTTTTTTTTAAACAGCAGTAAATGTCTCATTTAGGGTGTGAGCACAGTGAGCGTATGAATGTGCCTGATCGGTGAGCGTGGCTAATGACTCTGTCAGTGCTTGTGGACTAACAGAGTATCTGTGTCCTGCAGGACTGTGGCTCTCTGCTCTCAGAGGGGGACAACCAGGGCTGCTACCCTCTGGACGGACACGTCCTCTGCAAAAACTGTAACACCAGCCGCATCCAGGCCCTCACCGCCAAGGCCACCACTGACCTCTGAGCAACCCGCCACCCGGTCACCTCCACTGTGATAACCCAACGCTCACTCGCTCTGTCTCCTTCTGTCTCTCCCTCTATCTCTCTCTCTCTCTCTTTCTCTCTTTCTTTCTCTCGCAAACATACCGATCCACAGACGCTTGCATTCCTCAGCATATACACATATATCCCTCTATATATATATTCACTTTCAATAACAAGAAATAGCATCACATGTTCACCTACATACGTGTATCTATTAACTCGGTACAAGCACAGCAGAAATAAGCTGTGTGTTTTTTAAAGCAACAGTTTGACATTTTGGGAAATATGCTTACACAGTTTCGTGGTGAGAGTAAGAAGACAAGGTTGATGCTTGTTTCATGTCTGTGTCCTAAATATAGCATAAAAACTTCACCTAACTGTATCCTCAAAGTTCACTCATTTTGTCTCTCGTGTGCAGTTTTATGGAGGCTTACACTAGCCAAGAAATGGTCCACCATATATCCCTTCATGAAGCCACAACTTCAGTTTTTGTACGTATTTAAGAGAATGAGATATAAAGTGTTACTTAGCGAACTTTAGAGGTGCTGGTAGGTGTTTTTTGTTACCTTTGGACAGAGCCAGACTAACTGTCTGCACCAGTTCCCAGTCTTTATGCCAACTTAAGCATAAAATGTGGCCATCTATTGACTGCACAGGTACAAAAGTGGCTCAAATCTTTTCATATAACTCTCGAGCAAATAAGTATATTACCAAAAATGTCAAACTTCTGCTTAAAATTACTCAAAATCCACCAGATTCCATATACATCATCACTCAGTATTACTATATAATATTATAATCATCTTTAACCAACATGTTCTAGCCAGGGTGCACACGTATGCATGCATGCATGTATGTATGCACGCCCAAATATTTCTCGCTGACTGGTTCTTGTGATCTTTAAAAAAAAGGAGCTCTTGACTCCAAAACATAGAAAATGTTTGACACATCTGCCCTGCAGGTGAAGATATCATGGATGGATGTGCCTGTAAGCTTTAGCAGTATTTAGAATAATCCATGAGCAAACAGTACGTCGGTAAGAACGTTCATTTTTATTCTTTCGTGTTTATTACAGTGTAAATCCACAGACGGTACACAAATAGGGAAACTCATTACTGCGAAACAGTTCTGCATAACTGAACACCAAAGAATTGAATTCAAACCGCCATATTTACCGTGCACGTATTTTGTATGCAACTATATTAAACATACATTATATTGATTGGGACCACAGGAATCACAAACGGTCGCTCACAGTGACAAAGACAAAATCCTGAATAGGCAGCTGTGGAATGTGGAACATCATATTTTCTTTGAATTTTCCAATCGAATTTGCTTTTATGTACACAATCGATTATTTTCTGTTTGGCCTTAACAGTACAGTCATGGCATTCCATTCATATAAATATAAAATTATATAGTTCTCGAGCAAATAAATATATAATTTTTTTCCTCTCATTTACAATTACATAGATTAGATTAGAGGTTTTAGTGTAAGCAGTCTGGTAGAGATAACGGATTTGAGATGGCTATGCAATTTTTAATGTTAATTGCATCGACACTTTATAAGAAATTTTTATGAATAAGGAAATATTTTACCTGTACAGATTCAAGCATAAGTGTCCTTATAGTAATCCTTTAATCAAAACTATGCTGTTGGTACTGCGTGACTTTGTGTGTCACTGTGCTGTTTGTCAGTATTGATTGTACCATTGACACTTGTCTTTTATATTTAGTGTTTGTTTAAGGTTGATGGGCTAAGAAGGGACCGTGAGAGTTTCCCCAAAATGATTTTATTATTTGTTCCATCCAAGAATTATTGACCAGTAGTTTGACTGTTTGATTTGATAATTACTTAAATATAATTCCTACAGCGGCACGAGTTGTAAGACTTCTGATGATGGTGAGTTAAAGGTGTCCTGTGGAGTCCCTATTTTGTTTGACTCTTTGCACGCACACATCGATATATATATATGTGTGTAGAGACGGAGCCAAAGTTGGTATCAGAACCTCTTTATAAAGTGACTGGAAACTCAATCAAACGACCACAAAGGGCCACAAAACAGCCCATTGTCTCATAATCTCTCTATAGCTGTAGGCATAGCTGTGAGCTTAAGGAGATTGATTTGTTCTGTAGCCAGCCTCAAGTGGCCTTTTGAGGAATTGCATTTTTTGGCACTTCACTTCATTTGGTTCACAGAACGAGTCAGTCTCCAGCGACAGCTTCAAAAACGGGGCTGCGGGTGACATCATGCATACACTGTCCATTCTTTATGCTGTCATTAGGTGAAACACATGCAGCTGGTTTCATGCTGTCCCGCTAATAGACCGTTGGTGGCCGTAACGTGCAAAGAAGCGTAGCAAGAAGCTAAGCTAGAAGTTACGGGTGTAAACAATGCATGATTTTAACTATACAAACCATTAGCTGTGCAAATTTTTAACAAGAAATTAATTCAACACGCTTTATTTTGGTGAGAAACACTGAATGTAAACATGTCTGTTTACAAGAAAACTCCACAGGGCACCTTTAAAGTAAAGGACTGGTTTGCTTATTTATTAGCTGGATTGCTTTACAGTCGTCCACATAATGCAAGACAGAGTATTTCCCGTGCATGTGGATGGATATATTATGAACAAATCAATTGTAATTTTACTTCTCTGTACTGTTTTCCTCGCACATTCAGAAGTGGTGTTTCGTGCCATTTAGATATCAGAAAGTGATTCTACAAATAAAACCTCTCTATATACTGTAATCTACTGTGATCAGTACGTCTGGTTACATCAGAGTCTTTGTGATCAAGTTGACTGTGGCGATGTTTAACCAGGGTAACATGTTGTAAATAACTGTGCTAATAAGCCCATTATTGAATGAACGGTGAATAGTGACACATTTTCTATAGCAAAGTACAACAAACTGTCGAACATTTAAAATATTTCAGATTTCTTTTTAAAAAAAAAAAAAAAAAAAAAAAAAAATACAGTAAAAGCTCTGCACTGCAGGTCCTCTACAAGGTTACGCAACCTAAACTCCATTTCCACAGGAATTTTTCCATCAGTACATCAAGACGTTTTTCTGCCATATATAGAAAGCAAAAGAGAACAAGACTTTTACAGCTGAGTGAAAGTCATAAACGATGAGTCCTCGAGACTTCAAGTAAAGAAATTGTTAAAACGCCTAAAGAAATGTTTGGCACAAAAATGTGTTTTATTGTACGTTACCGGTTATCAAAAATAGATCCGGCTCCGTGCGTCTCTCTGGTTACAGAAGACATTTAATCTCCTTATTTCAACGCTACATCTTTAAAAAAAAACATGTATAGTATATCACAACGGCTACATTAGGTCTATACTTAGATATGTCACTTTGACCATTTGACACTTGACCCACAGAGTCATCTGATTAGCACTGGTTGTTAGGCAACAGAGGACAAAAAATACACACTCCATATACCATTATGTCATATGTGTTGCTAGGTTTCAGCTCGCAGGGATGTTGCTAGTGATTCGGCTAAGTTAGCATCTCGTGTTGGCTGTCTGTTAAAGGTCGACACGAGGCTTCCTGACCTGCTCGGATAATTAGACAGCACAATCTCACATCTTCGGATGAAAACACAGATGAAGATTTCCAAAGTGATTATAAACAGGCAGAAAGTGCAAAAAAAAAAAGATTGATAATGAATTCAAAAACAGAATCGGAGCAAAAGTAATACAGTGATGCTCATTTAAAATTCTAATTCAGGTACTTTTCATAGCCAATTGCCTCTAAAAGCAATACTAGCTTACTAGGTCAGAAGTTAGTGAGTGGACCTTTGTGCTTTGGTTTTCTTCAATAGTCTTCAAGTTTTCTGAAGCCAAAGTGGTATCCATTATTCAGATCCGCCTCTGGTTCTTACTCTACAGGAAAACATGTTATTGCAACACTGAAGCAATATGTTGTAGGAACATTTTGCTGTGCTTTCAGGCATGACCATTGCACAGTTGAATCATTCTAGTGCTGTGGTTAACTTAATTAATGACGGCGAGAGGAAGCATACAGTAATTATGAGCTACAAACATCAACGTCCACGTACAAATGTAATTCACAACACTGCAGAAAGTCTGCTTTACAAAGCAGCTTCTTCTTAGTGACTGCTGTCAAATCAGGAAATCCTGTATGATCATGTTGAAGGTTCACATTCACACCTTTGTGCATGTTTGAGACAGAAAGAACAAGCCCTGTCGTTAGTAAAAAAGTACTGTGTTGTAATCTTTTATCAACAATTTAAAGCCGCACAAATCAACATTTACATATTAACAATTGATCGAGTATAAATAGGGTCGCTCGTGACAAACCCACAGAGGATTATCGTCAAGTTGTTCCCCTTCAGCTCTTTGTTTTGGTTCAGTCTCACCGCTCTCATCAGCTGTGTTTGTAGTCATAACAAGCGGCTGTTTTCAGTGAAGACGTTCTGGTCAATGGTGGCACGGTGGTGAACTGTCGCCTCACAGCAAGAGGGGTCTCAGGTCATGTGGAGTTTGCATGTTCCCCCCCGCCCCCTCCGGGTACTCCGGCTTCCTCCAACAAGACATGCAAGTTAATTGGGGACTCTAAATTGGCTGTAGTGAGCGTGTCATGAGTCAGCCCTGTGATGAACTGGTGACTTGTCCATAGTGTATCCTGCCTCTCGCCCTACGTCAGCTGGGATCGGCTCCAGCCCCGTGCGACCCTGGCGAGGTGAAGCGGTTATAGATAAGATAAGATAATGATGGTATTTTGGTTGGTTAAAAAAATATTTTAAGATAAGTGTTATTTTAAATTACAGGCTTCAAACTGCTCATTAAATGATAAAAAACATTACACTAACACTGATTAAAGTCTTTTTCTGGTTTTAAAATTTTAAAATATTTTAGTGTTGGCTTATTAGCACATGTTTTCTACAGAGCCGACCCTGGTCTGATCCACGAGCACAGAGTCAAACCTCTGCTGGAGGTTGTCGACGTGCCATAAAAACTGTATTAAACTCTCCTGTTTACGTATATTTGTACGGACAGTCTGTGCACACATCACACATCTTTGTGGGAGCATATCTGACATGAATCTTCTCCAAAAGATTGATGCTTACAAGTCTAAAAAGAAAAGACCATTTAATGATTTTTTTATATGTTCAGTGTGTTTGTGTTGTCTACTGTCTTTGTTCTACCCATGTTTGTAAAAGTGCCTTTGACTGAGCGGCATACTGCTGCTGTGTACTTCATAGTGCGCTGTGCCTCACTCAAAGATTTAGCCATGTTTACTTGTCTTTACCAAAGTACCTAAATAAAAAAGATCCTTTTGTTTGGGCCAACTCTGAATCCATACAGTCGATGTTTCCATCAGGCACGGCGCTTAAGGCGGCAGCAGCAGAGTCTTAAATGAGAGTGAAACTCGCCTTAAAGAGCTTGACCTTCTGTTGTTAAAGTAAAGCATCTGATCTGTTTTTGATCTTTGGAAGGGGCATGTAGTCAACTGTTTTTCTTTCTTCAATAAAAGCTTTGCAATAGCATCTTTGTCTTTGTTTGCTTTAAGGTGTTTTTTGGGGGGGAATTATATCAAAAAATATCAAAATCTCTCCTTCTGATCCAGCCCTGCCCTGCCTGGCTGTGCAGCCCCGTCACTAGTTAACACTTTGGCCCTTTTGTCTCCTGCTTTGTGGGATTGCCCAGGTAATAACCTCTTTCTTTCAGTCTTCTCCTCATGCTCCCGCTGAAACCTCTCGGTGACCTCGTGAGCAGCATACCAGTATAACCCACGGCTCCTTCTCTCTCTCTTCAAGAGTCATTTTAAAGCCCTTCAGCGAGAGCAAATGCCCCGTGCTTACACAGCTCCGATTCATTTCCTCCCATCTCGTGCTGCGAGTCCCCAACCGCTCTTTAGACGAATTGAAATCACCTGCTTAATAGAAATCTAACACTTGCAATAGTCTTTTGAGTGTACGTCTGGGACAACGGTTTAATTACACAGAGATACAGTGTGCAGTCTCTCTTTTTTTTTTCTTTCTTGTGGCCACGATCAGCAAATGCACTCAGCTATGAAGTATGCTTACTGCTGGGATCAGCTTGATGGAGTTGTTAGAATAATTTAAAGACCTCCTGAAAGTTTTTTTTTTTTTACTGTCGCTTTCCCCGAGACCCGCTTGATTTAATCCTTTCCATTTGTCATCTTTACTTGTGTGCTGCATAACAGCAGTAAGTCACTGAGCATTTCATTTTCCTTCCTGCAGATTGCTAAATTGAAGCAGCAGTCAGAAATGTAAGAGCGGGGGCAAAGTGAGCTCTATGGACAAAACTAGAAAACCTGTGTTATTATTTGAAATGTCAGATATGAAACAGCAGCAGCAGCAGCATGGAGGGGAGGAGGAGGAGGACGCGGGGGGGAGGGTTTGTTCTGGTCACTGAGAAGTGATGCATAATCATAACAGAAATATTTATCCACAGCCGACCCGATGCTTACAGTAAATACAGTGATTAGCTTATTGCTCTCCGGCCTCTGATGTGAGCACGAGAGCACAAATTCACCCTCTCATTCTCAGCTGGTATACTGAAGATTTCCAAAAGGCAGCAACTGGATATTTCCTCGTAATCTTTTCCTAAATATGCTGAAGGCGATACTGTCTATATATATGTGTGTGTTTGTGTGTGTGTGTGTCTGAGAGAGAGGGAGTGAAGCCCTCCAGCAGTTTAGCCGAGGACTTGCTTTACTGCACATAAATTTAGTGTTTACAAACAAATTGATGAGTGATGGGCCCTCCAGCCAACATGATGTACCCTCCAATTTCTTCCCCTGCATAAAATTCCAGCGTCAAGTCTCCGGGGGCCTGCTTCGGCATTTCTGAATGTCTTCTTCTAATACGCAGAATTATGGTCTGAATTATTTACCGGGAAGCAGAGATGAGCACAAGGGAGCAAAATGGGCCACTATCATGCATAATCTTGCGCACTCCCATTTAAACGAAGCTGTCATATGGTCAGATTTACATAACATTACAATGTGGGCCCACATCGCAGCGCTCTGAGCTTAATGTTATTAGCTTTAAAGTAAATTCCCACTGTGCATTTACATCAAGAGCATTGATTTTGGGCGTCCTTGAGTTGGCTAAAGGCAGTGATGTAATCACGGAGCCAGTGTTGCTCTCGCTAGATCACTACGAGACACAAATCCGAGTCATCCCAACGTGCACGTTGTATGAAACCGTTATTAGTGCCTCATCTTGTGAGCGTCCAAGGACTGGCCAAGGTGCCCACAGAGTTCAATGATGCCAGTCATCTGTTTGTAGTACTTTATAAAGAGAAAGAGAAACTGCAATTTGGAGTAATAATGTAACACAGACATGAAACTTTCCACTTGATCTGTAGACTTTATCACAGGTTGCTCAGAAACCAAACTTTTCCCTCGGTTAATGTGCCTCCGTTTCACGCTGATGCAAAAGTCTGAATGTTGCATGACTCATTCATGAATGAACACTAAACATTTTAAGTGCTATTATTCATGCAGCAGAGCCTCTAAAACTACTGCAATCATGTAAAATGAAAATTTTACCTCTGGCGGTCACTCTGTTGTACAAGCGTCATTCAGACTGGTTTATGAGAACTGTGTTTGGTTGTTTCAATATTCTGCTGCAGGCGACTACTGCACTGCAGACTGTTATTCTCTTTGTTCATTCGTTAACGTCTTTATTTTTAGCATTAAAATGTTCAATAAACAATTTTCATCATATAATCTATTGGATAAAATATGTTGTAATCACCACCATGTTCCTAAGAGTCGTAGTTAAAACTGTATGTTACAGATCTGAATGAATCCTTTGCATATTTTTTTTCTCCTGCAGGATACTGTATCTGAACATGAACAAATAGTCATTTTGGCAGGCTGGTTCTGCATATACCAATGTAGGTCGGTCTTTTGGGGGTTTTAGCATGCTGGTGAATGGCATGGTGTACATGGCAGACATCAGATGCTAAACATCTGTACGTCAGTCCGTAAATCACCTTCTAACATTAGAGTTATTTCCTTGGTGCTTAACCTTACCTGCTAACAGCAGGCAAGCAGTTAATTAGCAGTTAAGTCGTTACGCTAAAGCTATCTGTCCGTCAGGAAACTCTGTAAATATCAGAGAGCTGAAGGTGAGCAGGCGAAGGGCATCAGAGGGAAAACCAGCAAATATATTCACCAAAATCAGTGATTAAAGATACAAAGTTTGTGCTTTTGTACAGTAATCAGTGAGGCTCATAGACTATAAATCAGGAATCACTCAGCTCCGGTGGCACCATATGTGAGAAAACATTTCATTGGACGCAAAATTATTACACGCCCCGTGCTCAGGATGAGTCAACAACTTTCTATTGTTTATTAGGAAATGATAAACTCTAAAATACCATGAAGAATACCCAGAAAAACCTGTTTTTCTGTCATTGTTGGGCCAGATACTGGTCCATAGGTGACATAAAGCGCTAGACAGATGTGATAAAAACACCCAAACATCAATTTTTACATCATGACTTCAGTAACTGTATCTTTAGTTCAGACTGAACTGTTGAACTTCCAGAAGTTGCACATGTGGTGCTCATTACACTACATCTGTTCAAATGCACTTTTCCAATACAAAAATATTTTTCCACTCAACATTTGTTTTAAATGTTCTGACTGTAAATTAGAAATACAAAGTTGTTTTGTGGGGAAATAACAATAATAATTATTATTAACCAGCGCAGCAACTAATAAGTCATTCATAGAGAAATCCAACAAAAAACTGCAGTCATGTTTCAAATACTCTTTCTTTATGTTCTGTTACCTGAGCATCATTCATCAAAGACGAGCTGCTGTCCAGTGTAAAGCTGCTGAGCAGCTGCTGATACACACTACACGTTGGCTTGTACAGATGCAAGATTTGATTTACATAAGAACCAACAGCAGCCGTGGAGCCACATTGGACATGGTGACGTTATCACAGAAAGACTTGAAGCAGACTCCACTATCTACAGTCTGGCAGAGATTAATAAATGAATGGTAATTGATTTAGTACGGGGCGTGTGAGCTGTGGCGCGAACACTTGTTAAACTGCCAGTGACAGAAAAAGGCTCGGGTTCAGCTGAATGAAGCACAGCGTGGTACTGTAGTACTGCTAATTACTGCATTTGTGAGCAAACTATCAAATATGTCTTTCCAAAAATCTATCATGAAATAACACAAAATCAACTCTCCTCATTTGATACGCGAGACTACGCCGATAACATTCGTCTGAATCGCTGTGCTTTGTCAAAGGGTGTCCTTTCATAACTGAGATTCATTATAGTCGCTCCAGGATCAGTTACTTAGTTACAGTTATACAATGCTCACAGAGAAACTGTCCCCATATTGTTCATTCACATACTCCCACACACACACACAGGAAGTGACAATTGCCAGAGTCCAACAGAAACAACAATTCGATTCATTTTTCTCTTTCAGATTACAGTCGTTCTGTTAATGTTGGACGATTCTGCCTCTGTGTTCCCACAGTTAGCTATTTCAGCCGACTGACACTGTTTGGATCTGAACTGAGCAAAGGGTTCAGAGAGGCCATGTGTTTTCAGGGAATTTGGGAGAGCTGCAAGGACTTATTAAATACAGACGTTTGCTCTCCTGAAACGGCAAGAATAAAGATACCTCACATGTCAATCACAAATGAAAGAAAAATATTATGTATGAATCAACATACACAGTGCCTACATCACATGAATTACAAACACAATATATGCACATATGTGACATACGTTTCCACATCATAGCAACATCGTGTAACTTTTCTCCCATTAAATAACATTTTAAATAACCGTGATACTACAACCAACTATTTCACTGATTTTGGCGAAACTGGATCCTATTTTATGGAGGAATTGTTTTCTGGTTAATTGATGGACAGTGAAGTAAACTGCTGTGAACTGTAGCTGCTGTTAGCTGATGTTAGTTCAGTTTGTTAGCCGGGCTGCCCAGACTGTGAGTTCAGAGCACCGTGGGAGTGTTAGTGTTTGTATTACAGGCGTTATGGACCACAGGTTTTCAGCCAGTGTTGTGCCAGAACAGGAGCTGGGCAAGCTAAAATGCAAAAATACCAATTTTTACGCGATTTTGCTTTAAAAAACAAACAAACAGGAGAACCGGAGGTATTTTTTCATATATACAGTAGGGCGCCTCAACATTTGATGTCTAGTGAGTTCCAGTTTAGCTTTAATTAACTGTTGCCATGATCTACGCCTACCCTTAATCAACTCCTTTAGTTGCCTAACCCTAAAAATAAGTTCACCACCGTTTATTTGCATCATGCAGATTTGATGTCCAAATATTGTAGAACAAAAGGATTTTAAAAAAAAACTTGTCAATGAACGTAATTCTGTGGTTTTGCAGAACTGTCCAACATTGTTCTCGCCTGGCATTAGCCTCATCCTCTGTTGTACTTAATGCATTATGCTAAATGGTTAAATAATGGCATGCTATGGCTTCACTAAGTTGGTGAACATAATACATGGTAGCGCTGTCATTATGAGCATTGCACGGCTGCTTGCATGGCTGTAGATTCTGGTGGATCCTGTGGAAATAAGGTGTATTGTTGAAGACCAGCCCACAGGATATCATGTTTTGTCATCAATTTAGATGATTTTACTACTTTTTATAGCAGTATTATAGCACAATGTGTATGTTTTGCACTATGAAGAGGTAATAATGCAGTGCTGCTTGATGCCCTTTCGCTCTCTCCACATCACAACCATCACTCCCCCCCTCTTACCACAGTGTCAGGCTCATACTGCACCCACCGAGTCAAACCGAATGATAGCTGATTTATATGCAACGCAGAGGAAGGATTGAGATCCGCATAAATCCACAGACTTTACTGACTTAGTGTAGGTGCGTCTCTCCAGCTCCACTGAAAGGTAAAGCAGTTCTCATGATTTAAGGCGTTCTTTGAGCTGTCACCTCTTGACCTAAGGGTAAGAGGCAGAGAGTCGTCCATGGATTTAATGCAAAACCTTGTGTTTCAGTGTGAACTTTCATTCTCACACTAAAGCAGGCAGACTGATTAAGCCAGCGGAGGATATCTGAATGCTCGAACAGTGGGCGCAAAATGAATACCACTTTCTTGTTTCCTTGACAGTTGGTGGGATTGTTGAGTGCAACCAATTATACCTGAACCTCCACAGAGAAGATTTTAATAGATATAGAGCTAAGCGTTTCCATGTGAACCAGTCTGCTTTTTATGCTTACAAACAGAAATGTGTCACATCATACTGCAAACAAGAACTATTTCATGTGGAGATAAGATCCAGGTACCGTGGTGGGCCAGTGGTTTCCACCTACATATGTCTGATGTACTGTACCCCCACATCCCTACCAGATGAGCTCAATACTCCTCCATTAACACCACCCGTTATGTTCCAAATGTGTTCAACTGAGTTTGAATTGGACACTTTTCAATGCAGTTTACTTGTCGATGTTTAAGTCTGTTTGGTCAAGTTTGGTCAAACAAATTGTTCAAGTATCTCTGGGTTTTGTTCACGAGTGATGGGAAAATGGAGCGCCTGGTGGATTGGTGCGGTGTCTGCAGTATTGCGGACAATGTGGGGAAGAGGGAGCTGAGCTAAAAGGCTCCTAAACATGCAAACATTCAGTGTTAACACCAGGAAGTGCAAGCTAATGCTGCATAGGCTACACAACTACATGGAAACAAATCGCGCCAAAAACGTGAAAGTAAAAACATCCATTAAACTTATATTAGCGGTCAAAACAACACAAAACAGCTTGGTAACATAAAGTATGCAACAGAGAACAATATACACCGAAGATTTCAACATAAATTACTAAATTTCCAAAGAAAAAAATACAATATTACCGCTGCATTTTCCCACACAACTTACCCTCAGCGACACAAAACGGGACTGTGAGAAAATGAAGCCAATGCAGAAGTGTTAAAAACTGCAACCTCTTGAGTGGCCGCTTGAGGCTGGCTCCAGAAGTGAGGCAGTCTCCATAAGTCCCCATGTTAAAATGTCCAACTTCACAGCAGAAATAAACATGTTTACAGCCTGGTACAAAAAACGGTTTTGGTTTCTATAGCTAATTTTCACGTTCATGACAACTGTACTGGTTGTAACTCACCTGTTCAAATTATATTGAGTTATATTAAGTTGCACATATTTAACAGCATGACCACTTTGATTGAGAGGTAAATGAGTACCCAGGCGTCATTTGGCCCGCCTCAGGTCCACTAATGAGCCACATCTTTGTCGATATTTAGAGAGGCAGAAGAAGCAGTACAGCCAACATGGCGGCCGCCAGCACCACGTATATTTGGCTTCAGAACAGCACTTTGGAAACTTATGAGTGACGCCACTCAGACTCCATTCTTTATGTACTGTCATTGCTGGGAATGCCTCGGGATCCCCAGAAGGAGCTGAAATGCGTTACTGACCCTAGATAAACGGAAGGAGATGGATGGATGGATGGATGGATGGATGGATGGATGGATGAGTTTGCATTCTTACTGCTGTTACTTGGTTTTCTCTGCCGGCTAGCTAACCTATTTTTATGCCCTCTTATATTAGCTGGTAGCTTATCATTAGTGAGATAATAAATTCACTAAAAGCTCAACTGCAACGCGAGGTTGGATGGTTATTTTCCTCCTAAACTAAATGTTGCTATATGTTTGGCATCTTTTAAATAAAATCATCATTTTTATTTATTTTTATTTTTTTAATTACTTGAGTTTTTCAATTTTTCCACATGGCCATGGCAGCTCCACGAGTGACCCTGGTTGGGAGTCACTTGTACAAGCAGCTGTAACATTCTGCTCAATGATCCCTGAAGTGACACTTCAGATTTGGTCATCAGCCTCGTTGTATTATACCAATTTTGAAAAGAGCTGTTTCCATTTTGGGCAGTTGTACAAACTGTTGCTTTTCTTTTCAGAACAGCATGTTAAGGACTCATGTTTATTGATGTAAACTGATCATTCGCAATGATGTCAAAGCTCAAGACGGCTCTGGAAATAAGGCAATTTTGATCAAGTGTTTTCATTTTTTTTTTTTTTTTTCTTCAGAGGAGGTCGGATAATTGAAATTTTGCCTCGGGGAAAAATGCCAGAGAAGTTACCCTTTCACATCCATCCAGCAATCTTTCTCTTAGCTCATGAGCTTTTAATGAATGTGCGTTTGAGGTGCCTGAATTCTCTCAGAAGCGCAGAATTCAAACAGTGTTAGAAACTCCAGACATCACAGAGTTCAACTGTTAACCCCACATGATGAAATGAGACGTCTCTTGATCACTTCGGCTTCGTTTTTCTATTTGAATTTCTCTCTTAACATATCACCCATGTGATAATTACACTTAAACAAGATAACATCAGTTTCCAAAATTATCTCAAATGCCAGCTTCCAAACTAAGGTCTTTTTTCTTTTAACTATAGACAAACTTATTGTATCTTTGAAGTATAAACTTCTGCGGCCACTGTCATTGTTGCATTTAAAGTACAATATATATCAAGACTGTGCATGAAGATTGCATGAGGGTGGATTTGCATATCTTGCTTGGGCGCACTCCTTCTATCAACAAAGGAGTCTTTGCAAGTCAGATTAAGAATTAACAAGTACTACTTACTGTCTTACTGGATCCATCTGTTGTTTCCAGTTAATAATGTGAAGTTTTGCCAAAGTAAATGTTTAAATCAATGAATGATTGAACAACTTTGATGAGTACGTAGTCATTGAAATACCAGAGACACATCTGTATGTTTTGCAATATTAAAATCGGAGGGTGAAGGGTAGAAAGAAATGGGCTATACCCATGTGGCCTCAATTACTTACATTGCTAGAAAAAAGCAAAGAATACTTGTTTTTTAATCCCAGGACTGAGAATTATTTGATCACACATAATAAGTCCAGCCACAAATGCTATTAAAACTTGAAACCCCGGATCCTTTGGACCTAGAACAAAGGCAGTGGAAACATCAGTGATAAATTATTCACATCAAACTTGTCGCCCCTCCCTTCCCCATCACTGTTTTGCCCAGACACTCCAAACTAATCCAACTCCGCCTCTTTGGCTTGAGTTACTGGAGAAGACTTCAGATGCACCTCTGCTCTGTCATAAAGTTCACATGTTGTTCTTTCTGCCTTCTTTCCATGGTTTTCTTAAACTGGTTTTAATAGCCTTATGCAATGTGTTGCATAGTCTGGTAACAAGCTCTGTGTATTATTTTACATCTTTGCTTGGCTGGATGCACTTAAAGATTAGATTTCAGATTTAGGCCGTATTCAGACCAAATCAGGCGCCACTCTGAAAATGCAGGTTTTTCCATTCATTTGAGTCGGTGTACTGCATTTTGGGGAGTGCCCGAAAATAATGCAGCGACCTGCAACGGAAAAGTTGAGCCAGATTCAACTTCTTTAGAAATGCAACCTGGCGTCACATTGTGGCAGCCAAGTTGGAAACTGAGACTATCCAGGTGCATTCATGCACTAAACTCTGATACGCTACCTGTTGTGTTCTGGCTTTGTTTATTTCATGTATCCAGCTTCTAAATCTGAGTGTGGCTCGCAGTTTATGCTGCAAAATAGAGACACAAAGAAGTTTCCTTTGGTTTGAGTCCAATGAGAGAGCAAGACAGTGCGAGTGCAAGCAGTGGTCAAGCGACGTAGACAGTGAATGAGAATAAGGAAGCGCAGCGAAATAAAGTTATTTTCTCATTGTTTCATAGCAGTAACATCCAGCACCCCACCCCTAACCTAACTAACTAAACACTGGCTCTAGATTGGGCCTTTTGCAAGGAGGACAAGGGTGAGCCCAATGGGTTGCTGTCAGCAACTACACCACTAGATGCCCCTAAATCCTACGCACTGGTCCTTTAAACAAAGTTAGAGTTAAAGTTAAACAATGTTTCAATTTTGCCTCAATTATATGCTACCAGCATACATAGTCATTTGTTTCAACACTTTTGACTCTCTGATGGATTGCCATGAAATGTGATTCAGACATTCACGGTGCCCAGAGGATGAGTCCAACTGACTTTAGTGATTTCTAACTTTTCTTGTAGCACCAATAGCAGCTAAAAGTTCTCACTTATCCAGTGAAATATTTCAACATCTACATTATGGATTGAAGCAAATTTTGTGCATTCATGATCCCCAGATGATGGATCATAATGATAATCATAATGTTGGACTTTTCCTCGAGAGTCACCATGAATTTGAAATTTGTGGTTTTAAATGAAATGTGTCAATAACTGTTGGATGGATTGCCTTGAAATTTGAGACACATATTCACTTTCCCCACAGGATGAATTGTATCGACTCCCAGTGATCCCCTGATTTCTCATGAAGCATCGGGTCCAAATTTGTATCTGTCTTACTTTGGTTTATGACCAAATGCCCACAAAACATGATTATCCATCTGTAGAAACCAGGGTGTATTGTTACAGTACACTGATGATTCAACTTTGCATGACAGTGAAACGGTGTTAAGCTGTTCCATTAACCCACTCTAGCCGTCTTCCCGCGTCCTCTCTTAGTCTGATGTCTCCAGTTTATCAAACGCCCCTGAGTGAGTGGTTTAGACTGTATTTCGTTCAGGATCAACCAGCTGTGATTAAGGGGATTTGGGGGGGATTTTGTGGATTACCACTCCAACATTTGTGTATAAACAGCTGAATGTCACAGGTTGTGTGTACTATCATGACTGGGTCTATTCACTTCACAGAGTGGATTAAGTGAAAAGGTATCAACACAATGCTACTGCTACAGAAAACAGCTCCTCTCTGAAAATTATTCAGATTTTACACCCTGTCTTTGTTGTTGAGTGGGTTATTTTGCTCGAGAGTGCAATAAATTAGCAGAAACAACCAAGTATTGGACTCAATCGACAATAGAAACACCATGCTTGTTTTTAAAGTCTTACAGTTTAGATGTCTAATATTTTTTTAAGCAAACAAAAAATCAAGCAAAGAAGAAATGAATCAACCAAAGTGACTATTTTTAATGTCAATAGTGTCTTTGTTTTTTGAAAGGTTTTTAACTTTGTGAGGTGTTTTCTTTCTCTCAATGTTCTTTTGTGTTTTATGGTGTAATCAACATTATTGATTATGTCTCCAAGGCTGTGTGTAGTAGCTGTGCTTTGAATGCAACACAATTTAATTTTTTAACGGGTGTTTGTGCTGTTGGATCTTTGATAGACAAATTCATTGTTCTCTTAAAAAGTGAAAATATCATGTTGTGGTTGCTCTAACCAAGTGACACTTAACAGTTGTAAATTACTTGCTCACACATGAAAAGACAGTTTGGCCGCCTCGTTGTGCAGCTCGTGAATTGTTTATTATGAGATCCGTATTTAATTAATGCATGACTATGCGTGATTTGATATATGAATTAATGTATGACACATTACATACTCACGTGACTATGAGGGAGTAAAATTAAATATAAATAAGTAAAAGTGCATACAATATAATGAACACCTTAATACTGTAATTACTGATCCTTAAGAGGTGATTTATTAATTATCTTTTTAATACTAATTTATTTGTAATTATGAGCTACTTGTGAGTTCAAGTAGCTCATAATTAAATTATAGCCTGTCCAGCCTATCTACCACTACTACTGTATTTTTATTATTATTTTTGGCCGCTCACATTTTTTTTAACTTGAATGCTTAATTACATGTTGTTCCTGTCAGATTGTGACAAATCTCTTTAAAAAAAAACCCTCTTGCAGAACATGGCTAATTTTATCAGCTCAGTTGGCATTTCATTTTTTTAACCTGAGAACAGTTCTAATTTAATTAAAGCTCCTTATAGGAATTGTTTAACATTTGCTTATTTGTTTTTTTGTCAACTTAAATGATGAGATCAGTATCACTCTCACTTCTGTGCGTTTGGAGCTATAGCCAGGTGCCAGTTGGCTTCGCTTAGCATAAAGACTGGAAGCCGGGGGAAACAGCTAGCCTGACTCTAGCTAGATAAACAAAATCCCCCTAGCAGCACCTCTAAAGCTTTCTGTATTAACATGTTATAACCGTAGACTGTATAAAATATGAATGTCATGTCTGTGACATCACTCATAGGTTTCTGAAGAGCCGTTGTGAAGCTCAGAGTGTGGTGGCTCTGGCTGCCACCATCTTGGCTGTCCTGCCTCTGCCGCCTCCCGGCTAATCTAAAAATCAGCAAAGACGTGAAGCATGGGTGGAGCTGAGGCGGGCTGAATAATGCCTGGGCGCTCAAACAAGCCATCTGTAACAGCGTCCACCTGTCAATCAAAGTGGCAATGCTGTTAATTATGATTTGAACAGGTGAGTTATATAGAAATTCACCCTCAGTACAGTTGTCATGAACGGGGAAATTAGCTATAGAGACCAAAACAGTTTTTTGTACCAGGCTGTAAACATGTTTATTTCTGCTGTGAAGTTGGACATTTTAACATGGGGACTTATGGAGACTGACTCACTTCTGAAGCCGCTTGAGGAACTGCAGTTTTTGGCACTTCCTCATTGGCTTCACTGCACCCGGCCAAGAAATCCAAGTTCCAGCACCTCAGTCCATGTAAAAACCTCAATATGTGGTTTTTACATTTCAGTTCAGCCATTTTTATTCCCAGTTTGGAATGACCTTTTCCCTCTACACGGCAGTTCATTCCAGATGCTACTTAACTCCCGTTGGCCTGCAGAGAGCGTCGACAGCCATGTGAGTCCATGGAGTCACCAGCTGCTTCTTTTCACCTGCCAGCCAAGAGGTTCACCCGGTTGGAAGATGACATTCGACAGCACTTCCTACGTACTTAGAAATACTGATAGTATTTCACGAGATTGTAATTTTGTAAAGTATTTTAGTTTCTGTGTGTACTCCATCCAAGAGCTGTTTCTAATGCACGTAAAATATTCGAATATCAGATGGCTATATAAGATATGAAGAGCTTCCTGGAAGTGTTACACACTCTGATATGGAAGATTAGGTGTTGGAATTAATGCTAGCAAAGTGTCTCGATCACCTGAATGTAGGCCATGTGAAATATTTAGACCACTTGTCAGCAAAGTAGCAAACTGACACCCACACATGCTGCTGTCTTAAAACCTAAATCCTTCTTGTCTCGTTTCTTATCACAGATGTAGAAATCCATCTGAGAGTGTGAAGCAAAGTTTACTCCCTTCTTCTCACATGAACAGAGCGGTTCCACCAGGCAGCCCTGTGGCGCTCGCTCTCTCAGAAGTGTGTGACTCTCACATCATTACATGTCACCGAGACAGATGAGTGACCTGATTTGGATACATTCTTGTACAGTATATGACCAGACTTTCACACTGCGGGTCTCGGCACTGGGGTGATTCATATTTGAGGTACATTTCGCACACAGTTCAACTAAAGGGCCCACACACATAACTCTGCATGGATGTTGATGGAAACTCTCCTGCAATTTCAAATATGATGTTGTGGTCTGCAGCAGCGGTCAGCGTGTCTGGCGTGCATTTTAAAAGTCATACCAGAATTTAGGGAACTTGAATCAAACTTTCAGCATCAGTTACTGAAAGACAATGCGTTTGTGTCAACACTTGTGTGTTTTAGACCCACAGTGTGACGTGTTGTTTACACCATGAGTCATGGAAACAGTGATTCAAGTATCTGATGTTAGTATCAAATCTATAGTGTTAACTTTGTGACTCTGCTTTATTGATTCTCCATCATTTAGTCACAAAACAAATAACTTATTTCCATGATACTTTTTTTTTTTAAATCTCTGATGCATGAGCAACGTGATACATCATTTTCATTTTCTTACCTTGTCGTCTGCTAAAGGTCAGCATTAATGCCTTCCTTGGGCTCTTTCTGCAACAGTCTCCTAGCAACCTGTCGTTCTTTGACTGTCCCTATTCAAGGTAATTACAGTGAAGAAGGTGTTGTCGCCAGTTGATAGGTGTCCAACTGTTCTTTGAATTGTGAGACATCGCTCATACGTTAGCACAGCCATATGAAGCTGAGAGGAAGTGCTTAATAAACTGGCATCTGTGGCTAAAATCAGCAGCTTAACTCTTTGTGTTGATTCCAACAGGCAAACCCCTGCAACAGCTTGTCTCATAAATCTGTTGACTTTCCTTTAAATGTCAGTGTTAGTGAAGGAAAACACAATGCACTTGATCATCTGAACTGACTAGTGTTTAGAGAAATTCGGCATGTTAGCGTCAGTTTACACGCTGCATGAATTTTATCTCTGTTTCTTGGTAAAGTCGATGTTCTAACCAGAGTTTCTGATGACTGGTATTTTAGGAAATGTCTTACCAGATATTAGATTTGTTTGCTCCTGATATGCCTTCATATAGCTCCACGATGCTCTTCTTCATGTGCCTTGTCATCTCTTTCATCCAATAATCACTGTGCGAAGCCTACAAACCTGATAGCATAGCTAACAATGCTAAATAAACAAGATACAGAATTTCAAAGCAGTCCATTTTAGTGTCTTTCAGCTCATTGTTTTCAAATTCACGTATTCTCATACAGGTACAATGATAGTTTTAGTAGGATCCTACAAAGTGTTTATCAAAAATAGTATAAAATGATAGTAATAACAAATATAAAACATTCACAAACCTGTACTAGTTCCTGTTTGTATCACATACAATCTATATATCAGCATGTTGTGTTTGTTTAATTATTTTTTTCTGGGGCCTTCAATGCCTTTGTTGAATAGGACAGCTACAGAGAGACAGGAAGGCAGTCAGTCTGGAATTGAACCCAGGACATTGTGGTAAGGAAGTAGCCTTTTGTATACGGGGTGCCAGCTCTACCAGGTGAGCTACCCGGGTGCCACTAAATGAGCTTGTTTTGTTTTTGCTGTCTTGCCTGCTGGAGCAGGTTCCCAAAGAGAGGCAGAGACCTCAGGACAACAGCTAGCGATATGGAGGTTGGCTGCCAGACAACTTCTACAAACTTTTTTCCCCATCCCAGACAAAAATAATGAACTTTGATATACAACACGTGAGATGCTGCCAACAATGCTTTTACATGGGTGGTGTTTGAGCAATACAATGTCTTGGTGCACACCTGGAACCTGCATCTTATTAGTCTGCTTTCTGTTTGCCTCTTTTGCCCTCGCTGTCTCGCTGTGCACACACACAGTATGTATCTACTGTACGTCCAGAGTTTGCTGTCTCCACCCGGTTGTGTGAAGTTAAACTTAGAAAAGTATGAGCTTGAACTTGAGTCGAACGTGACTTTTTGGGTGGTCACATTTCCCTCTTTCATACACGTTCTATAGAATTGTTCCTTAAGGTTTGTGTGTCTGATCAGACCCCTAGAAAACCAGCTCTTCTTAAATTTTAATTAGCCCTTTTGAGGATAACCATGCTTTCCGTGTTTTTAGCATTAGCTTCCACATCGCTCACCGGCCACGCGTGTTTCTCATGCCCTCCATCTCACTGGTAAATGATTCAGAACTACATGATCAAAGTCATTTTGAAGATCTAGTCTGTGGTTCAGGTTTGCATGGCTGACAGCACACTCTCATGCTCCTGGCATACTTTCCCATTCTCACAATATCCACGCACACTGCCTGCGGAAACCTAATTTGTGGATTAACCTCGGATTTACATCTTGGAATGTGGCACCTTCCGAGGGAAAGTGTGAGCGATACCGCCTCGCATTTGAAGAAATCATTAACAATTAAGAGGGGGATGACTCAAAATGGTTGCAGAGCGGCACGGAAGCAGCAACGCCAGCTGAAATAGTAATGTGTTTTCCTGTGTAGCTGTCAGCTCTCTTATCTCGTATCCTTTGATTGGCGAAGACTTAATGCAGGACTCCAACAATGTGAATAATGTTCTTCTTTTCTACCATCCTAACACAGATTTCACATGTTATTCCTGTGTTATTTGAAAAATGTTCCTATTGTATCCATGCAACGAGGACCTGTCTGTTTCTGAGGTTACTTTCTTCTGTCGTGCTACTACTCTCAGTTTACTACTATATGTACTGTTTGAAATACTGTAGCAGCTTAAAATCTCCACGTTAAAATCTTAGGGGTCATAAATCAGACATACACTTTATATTTAGTCTTTTCTCCAAGGCAGTGCTCAGTGCTTACCTCGCTCTCCCAATCTGCTCATGTTTTATACATGTCACCCTTCACACTGTGTCTTCATCTTGCATGTACCTCAGGCATACATTGAAAAAACTGGAGAGATCTATGTTTTGTTTCTGTCAAATGTTTTTCTCCAGGGCCATTTGGCCAGCCTGATGATTTAGGATGAGGAAGAGAGACATTGGAGTCCTCGAGCACTATTAGTAATGTCTCCACAGGCCTGACGATGCTGTAGAGGGGTTGTATAGACTCTTAGACCCACGAGGAAGTCAAAATTTACTAGAGTTGCTTGGTTACAATTAAAATGTAATGATTTGCAGCCTTTTAATGGGTTTCTAAACTGTTCAGTAGAGCTTTTTTGGGTGGTTTTCCTTTTGCAGCTTTTCCTTTTGGTTTCATTTCGGAGGGCTTTACCGGAAAGAATGATGGAAATGAAACCCCCCAAAATGCCACAGTCTGTCTCCTTTCACTCTTCATGTCTACAACTACATTTCTGTTCCCTTAGGCGCCTATGTTGCCTTTTCTTCCCACTTGGTGTCGTTCCACCCCTTCTTCCTGCCACACCTATCTTCACACCTGTTCCAACAATCAGCGGCTCTCCACCAATCCACTTGTTTGTCTGTCAGTTCGTCAAAGTTGCATTGTTGTTGTTGTAGCCGAACCTGCTATCTGGAATCCACCTGAACCTGCCTGTCTGCCTGCCTGTAGCCCGTATGGCTATATAAATACCTTCACTTCAGCAATAAATCACTGAACTGTCACATTCTGCCTCGACATTTGGGTCTTATCCCCGTTGCCCTGTTCACACTAGCTGTGACAGAAAAAGTCTGATGAATTTGTAATACTTTTGTAACAAGAGTGAAAGTCAACAGCCTTATGAGCAGCTCTGTGAGGTTGTACTTTGGCACAGCAGTGCTTTTTTGCCAAATGCTAATGCCAACATGCTAAGTGTTGGGTTATGCTCAGACAGAACTAGCTTGAAAGATGTGTTGTCAGACTACACAGGATATAAAAACGTTAATGGTTCTGAATGGCCGAGTGAAAAGCTGGCCATCATAGAGAGGAGGGAGATGTGGTATTGTTTAAATATGGAAGGGAACGTTAACAGAGGAAACTGAGAAGAAAAAAAGGAGAGTGACCAAACAAGAAGCCGCAGGACAGAAGTAGTAAATCTGAGACTGACTTTTAGTCGTTGGCGAGAGCTTTGTGAAATAAAAGGCTGAAAGACAGACGCCGAGCTTGACTCCTTGCTGTTGGACAAGTAAGTAATATTAGCTGGCTGCTGTGTCTTGTTTGCGTGATGTTTGGCTGTTAGCTCTCACTTAATCCTAAAAGGGAAATGAGTGTTCCTTCAGAGACAAAACCACAAATTTAAACCTCATGGTACCGCCAGAGGAAAAGTCAGTGGGATCACCATATTCATTAGGATTCATCCTCTGGGGACAATGAATATAAGCGGTAGACCAACCAACCAACCAACAGACCGACTGTTGGTTGACCAAACTGAATATCATCATGGAGTACACAATAGCACAATAACAGATGTGAACAATGACCGCTTCACTCTGATCACTGGGGGCAATACAACTTCAACACGCCACACAATAAACAAACATGTGTAGATAATATTTAGTTTTCTTGTATTTGAAGACGAGTTTGTACCAAATGCCACAAGAGGAAGATCCATTGGCCATCAAAGCTGCTGTGCTGTTTCACCACCACACAGATGTTGTTAAAGTCCGATCAGACTGCATTGCACATGTGACTCTTTGATATTTTTATCCTGACCATTAGTGAACTTATAGCCTCCAGCGTGGCTCTGGGGATGCCCAAAGGAGCAAAGAAATTAAAAAGAATAAAATCCCATTGCCTTTTTTTTCTGGATGGCACCATTAAAAGGTTAAAACTGTATTTCAGTGAATGTTACTGCACCCTCGCTCTCAGTAGACATGAACAATATTTTTAGTTCAGAATTTAAATTGTGTTTCTGTAGACATTCAGAATGCAATTGAGGTTTTTTTAAGTCATGATTTGCATCTACAATACTGTTCAAAGTGGAATGCTTTCATACTGTAGGCAACCTCAAAATTATATATTACCATTTGGCTGTTGTTTTTGGCCAAGTGTGCATGTGCTTCCAAAACCATCAGCCCCGAGGCCAGGATCCCAGAGGAGATAAGGGATGAAGAATAGATAGCATTCTGAGCTCTCAAGCCTTACGCACATGTTTTTATTTTTACCTCCAGACTTCTTGGGAGCCATCTGTTCAAACATTTAAAGAATACCTTGCTCTCGCCAGCCAGAGATAGTAGCGCAGCTTGACCAGCAAACATTACGAATGTGCTGTCGAGTAAATGTAGCTCCCAAGATAGAAGGGCAACGAGATATGTTTGCAAAGAAACCAGGAAATAACAGTCAGCTACAAGGGATTCATCTGACACTGTGAAACCACACAGAGAGCACAACAGTGTATTGCTCAAGAGTGTGACTGCAAACGTGTTTTATGTGTGTGCATCTGACCAGCTGGATTGACTTTTGGCCGATTGAAGAACTGATCAACTTCCTGCTGTTTCACTGCAAAAGCCTCCACTGCACATATTTGTGGGCTGCTCAGGGAACAGCTTGTTCTTGGCATTGTGTCTCAGAATCAGTCATGACATTCAAACATTGTAGGGAAGATCCAGAAAAACAGAGAGACAGTGGACTGGCCTGATTACATTAAATAACTAAATGTTTCAGTTCATATTCTCCTATTCCACTCTGACTTACCGACCACTTAATCACGTTTTAATGCATTCTGCGTAATAGGTCAGAGACGTAAGGTAAAGTAGAATAAGAGCTCCAAAGTCATATTATCTTTGTAATTCAGATATGAGTGAACATTGTTGAAGCTCATTTTCTGAAGAATGTTATCAGGTTTTAAACTTCCAGTCCTTAAGACACTTTTTCTTGCTTTCCTGTCTCTCTCTGTTCATAATTGGCTTTTTTAAGCAGATGGCAGTTTTTTACAAAAAGCCAAATTGTGACACTGAGTGCCTCCCTCAAGACTTCTCCGCCATTTTCTGAGAAAGCCTCTGAATAGATCCCGACAAGCCATTACTGTTCTTCACTTTCCCCTGTTTATTTCTATTTACAGCAGTTAATACAATTATTCCCAGTCGTGACCTATTTAAGCGGTGCATGCTACGAGCCATTAGCATTCAGCGAGTCTACAAAGTTACCGCATTGATGGATTTGTGAAAGGAGGTTGTGTTTTTTAGTGCGCGCGTAGGTGGAGGTTCAGAGGCCTCCTGTTTGTCTTCATTTAAACTGATTTTCTGTTGCCATAGGAGCAGGCCTCTTTTTTTTTCTCCCATGAAAGTGCAGCACTTCAGAGCGCACTCTCTGGATTCAGATCTACAAGAAGGTGTCAGGGGAGTTGTCCAGGATTTTACACTTATCATCGCCTCCATTAGATGACTTGCAGCTCACTTTGGAGAAAATGTTTAGTTCAGAAGGTCTTTATTATTGCAGAACCATTCATAAGTACATAGTAATGTGGGTTTAGCAGATCTTTAAAAGCAGCATATATATATATACTGCAGCCTGAACTGTTGGAAGAGAAGATAATGAATCCTCTGTGAGTATTATAAAGTGCATTTGTTAGCCTTTGTTTTGTATCCCCGTGCCTAGATTTCTTTTGGAAGAATTTCTAAGCTCCCCTTTTGTAGCTTTTGATTTATCACTCCGCTCCGAGAAGAGTCAAGAGACTTCAATCAGAAAAGAGAAAAGTCAGCAGACTATCCTGGATACATGCCATTTACTGCCCTCCACTGCTTTGGACCTTTTACTCAGCCACAAATCTAAACAACTAAATGGCTTACACATGTCCCTACAGCTCCCCTGTAGGTCAGCGGTTACCGACCTTTTTTCAATATACTTCAAAATCCCCATGAGCGCAAATACCTCCATCAACACCAATCATGTTCCAAATGTGTTAATTTAAGTTGATTTTAAAGTGGATGTTTAGCAACACCACAAAAAGTGGATATTTTTAAAGAATATGTTTTCATACAATTAAATAGTCACTGTTGATTTGGTCAAGTGTGCATTCTTACCACGAACACTTGGAGTGAGAGGAGCTGCATCTTTAAACCATTAAAGGTTCAGTGTGTCAGATTTATCAAGCTCTATTTACAGAATATGGTACAAATAGAACACGACATGTATAACTATGTTTTTATTAGTGTTTAATCTCCTGAAAATAAGGATTATTATGTTTTTGTTACCTTAGAATGAGTCCACCATGTTGAACCACCATGTTTCTACAGTAGCCCAGAACGGACAAACTAAACGCTGGCATGTACATAGCCCCTTTTTGGGTATATTTTGGTTAGTTTCTCCTTCATGCTAAGAAGTACAGGGTGAAATAAGAGGGTTGCAATACACAATTACACCACTAGATCGAAATTCTACACCCTGCTCCTTTAATCCAGTACTTTTAGCTAACTTATTCGCCTGTTCATCCGTTAATTTCAGCTAATTATTTAAACTGTTTATCCAATTACATTTGCTAAATTATTTCAAATGTTTTCCTCTCTTAGCTCACAATTTCAACCATTTATTCATCACTTTAAGGTAATTATATCAACATCTCTGCTAGCTTGCTAACTAGTTCCCATGCACTCTCAGTGGCAACACGTGATGTTAAGGTATTACAACTGACTCAGGTTGGTGGGAGGTGTATCCTGTGCAGTAGCTTATTGTAGCTGGTATAGCTTACTGATCATTGTAGCCATATATTTACTAGAGATCAGCATAACACCACTTTGGATGGTTATTTTCCTCCTTTTTCTAATTAGCTGAGCTATTCAACAATCTTTCCATGTAGTCTCTGGTATTGTAACTGCAGTAGTACCCTCTACGGTTCAAGTACCCATGGTCCCTGAAATCACCGGCCTGGAGACTGGGTCTCACTAATAAAAGATAAAAGACACATAATAAAGACGTGTTATTACAGCGCTGGTATAAGAGTATTTTCAAGGCAGTCCTGTCCATGTTCAAGGAGATTATTGACAATGGAGAAACCACAGCAATCCATGGCCTCTGTAGCAAACTGATTGAAACCAGAGACTGGCCTAGCTGAACATTTAAATACAAGAAAAGCATGTTGCGGTTATTGTCGTCGTAACCTCAAGACTATACTGAAAAGATGATGACTGGAGGTTTCTATTAAAGGTCTTGTGTGATGTGATCTATTCCTTTTAACAATGCCAGTGAGTCCTATTGAAAAAGTGGGTCAATGGAGCTATTTTTAGTAGCCATTGCACATCCCTTTTTACAAACAAGCAAAGGCACAAATTCTGGATGAGGCGCCACCCAGCTACAATGAACAAATATTCGGGGGGAAATGAAGGTGTTCGACTTTGCCGCTAAATGGGGTGAACTATTTATCTGTTTTCAAACTTCACCTCTCTGCGGAGATGAGAAGCTGTGTGAGGGCATGAAATGACTGAAAGTTGGGAGGAGCTTTGCCTCCTGCCTTGGCTTTGATAACATGGGGACTTGTGGGGCTCTCTGTTCTAAAGTGGGCTTCTTTTTCATCATCTCCAAGTCCCGGTGCCTTGCATGGCTACCTTGTTGTAATTCCTCCTCATTTTCTGGGTTTCTCTCTCACAATGCCTTTCATTTCCCAAAGAAATCACTTGAAAAGGAAGTGTTTGCTGCCTTCTCCTCTGTTAGAAGTGACACTGTGGGCGATGATGTGATGGAGGCGTACCAGAGACAACATCCTCACATGCACCTTACTGGTTTAATGTTCCACAATTGCACACGAAAAAGTTTTTCGACTAAACAGAGCATATGTCGAGACTAGAATCCGAGCTGTGAAGAAAAACACATTTCAGCAAGAAATGAAGGGAACGAACAATAAAAAATTAGGCCTGTTTCAGGATTACACACTGTTAATGATGGCGGGGAGGCAGTGAATTGCTGCTCGTCTCGCAATCAAGCTCAATAAATCACATGAGGCTGTGCACTGCCCCAACAAACGGGCAAAAGGAATGCCAGTGGAGCATAAAGCGATTTTGCGGCAGAGCAGAAAATTCACTGTATTCCTACAGGCATTGCATGACAAATCTGTGAACTTCTACTTAGTAGAGGTGGAGCATTGTTTGTAGGAATTCCTGAATGGCTGTTTCACCTCAAGCAAACCGGAGACACAAAGACATAGAGCACCATAAATTAGGCCTCATTTGTCTTTCAAGTGAAGTTTTACTTTGACATCAAATTAAGGTGAAATGCTGCTGACGCTAAAAGAAAAAAGCGTTGGCACTTTGCAGAGCAGGCTTTTCCAAGAGTGACTGCATGTGTTTATGTTTCCCTGAGGACTTCACACACATGCCAGTGATACCTCAGTACCAGGGGGAAACATGTAGTTACCAAAAGGGAAATCACTGTTGCAGCAGCAGAGTAGCAGTGGTATCATGAGGAAACCCTCAACATTCACTAATACCTTTATCCTTCCAGTCATAGTGACAGAGGTTGTATGTTTCCAGGAAACCCCGCTAATATTACTCACCTCGAGTGAAACTCCCATGATGAAATATCCAGTAAAACATCTGAATTTGTGTGTCGAAGTTTCATGTTTCTGTTGTAAAATGAGTAACGAGAGAGAAAAATGCTGATGCTTGTTCTAAAAACAAGTTCCTGATAGAGTTTATTGAGGTTACGTAATATCAAATGAGCGTGGCAGGAAAGCCCGAAATATACTGCCTTGCTAAAAGGCAGCAGTTAAGAATAAATGTGTTACTTGCCACCCTTAATTCATCAACTCTGATTTGGCTTTCATCCTCCTCCTGTTAGTACAACATATCAAAGCAATCGTTTTCTGGCTACTTTTCAGTGCCAGTTTCACTCGAGCTCAAGGCTAAAGTGCAACTCAGATGAGTCAGAAACATCACAATTTATGATGAATTGTATGATATCTGATCTGTGCCTTGTGCTACGTGGATGGGCCAAGTGAGAGCAGTCAGTATGTCCAGGGTGACACGATATGTCACCGAGAAACAGTCTGGATTGGTAATGACATCTGCCAGGAGGGCTTGTCGGCTTTATAGTCGGAGGTGATGTGAGAAAGATGAAACAGAATCAGGATGGCACAAGAGGGAAGAAAGAGAGTAAAGGCAAGCGTACAGTGCGCTTTAATGATAATATCTGTATTAATCATATTATATTCTGTTGTTCTGGGTGTTGGTTAATACACAAAGGTTGGCTGGTGAGTTAAGACATGTTAAACATGTTGTAATCACACATGTAGAACATGGATTTGCTCCCGCTGGTCCCATTCTTGCATGCTCTGTTGGTATTGTATCATCACTGGAACAACACTGCCACTTAGTGGCTGGATTATCTCTCCCTCTGGACAAAACCCATTGCTAGGTTTGTTTAAGTACACTCATACAGCTCTTAGCCCTGTGTGATATTTGCACCATAACTGAACTCATGAGGACCACTTGAGGTTGAGCCCCGAGGGGAGAAACGCTTTGCATGCTTAAATGTGGGGCATGGGAAAAGAATACAAGGCGAAAGTCTTGTTTGAACTGCTTGTATCCCCCATTCTGCTGTTATGATTTAATACCAAGTTATTACCCAAGTGGTATTTACACAATCTTTGTACCACTAATGTCTGCAAAGCCTACTGTTACTTTCCAACTTTGCATCCTTAACTGCAGCTGCGTTTCAGCCTCAGGAGCAATGTAAACATTTTGAAATATTTCTATGCATCTCATTGTCTCTGCTCTGACACTGACTCACCCTCTTATTGGATACTGTATGTCCTTTTACACTGTGTGGTTTTGCAGTTTTTTAGTATTGTGCAGTAATCATGAACTATTTGTAGATCCATAGTTGGATTAACCTGCCCCAGGTGAACGCTCTTTGTGCATTGTGTTCCTATACTATGGTACTAAAGCACTTTAGCGATTTTGACACAGGGACCATCTTACAGATTGGACTACCAATCAAGGAAGGATACTTCATGGTCCTCATGAATCTGGGATCATGGTTTGGGATCTTGGGGCAGTTTCCCACTTTGCTGGTTGACAATCCAGCTTTGCTGCCACCAAAGTCAAAGTCCTGCTTTTGGGACAGTGAGCTGATTCTGATTGGGAAATCTCCAGTCTTAAGACCCTTTTACAGGAATAGTTACACAGTAAAGAACAGTCTTATGCTACTGTAGGTAACTAAGCGCCTCCTTTCTCAATCTTCACACTCAAACTAGATTCTTTAAATATATGGTTTGCTGGATAGACGCTGGAGATGTATAAAGGACTCCCATCACACCCTTCTCACCTACACACAGGTGATGTAGGCTTGTTCAGTCCTGCTAAAAACCTCTCATGAAACTCTCTACAAGAAAGCAAATGTGCATTCCCCAACAAAACAAAACTTTTAAAATGTACTTTCTCTTATTTGCAGGATGTGTACTACTAGTTGCACTCAGCTGTAGCTTTGCATGCCAACTCTTAACCCCAAATATGAGCCTATGAACCACAAGTTATTCATGTGAAGCTTTGTCTTAGATCTGGACGTAGAAGGTCAAGGCTTTGAACCTTTTATCTTTCAGAAACGACAGCCACATGTCACACTGATTTATGCATGTACTATCACTTTCAAGCTCAACAAGCACCAAACAGACTCGGCTGAAACTCTCCATCATCGACCTTAAACGTCCCCGTGAACCGTACTTGACAGGTCAGGTCTCGGCCTGCTGGTCGTAACGGCCAAGGTCAAGCGAAACAGTTGTCTGCAGTCATCTGGAAGTGGAGCCTCTGGGCAGTAAACACTGTGGTCAGCTCACAGTCAATATGTGCAGCTCTCCCACGCCACATTATTGTCAGCTCAAGACAACATGCAGCGGTCCTGAGAAGAAAACATTACTGTCAGAAAGAATTAAGTGGGGTCCAAATGAAATACAAAAGTTAACTTTAGGTTAAAACTAAAATGGCTCCAAAATAAGTATTAATTTAACCTTTTTTATTGAATACTTAAACTTTATCTTCTCTTCCTGTCATGTAACCTGATGGAGCTTTGTAAAACATATAAATCAAGGAACTGATATGGATGCACTGACAGCAGTGCACCTTTATTTTCTCCTCTCTTTCTATTATCTGTTAATCAGTGTTCAAAAATGAAAGAAGGCCTCAACATAGACTCAGGCTATTTGCCATGCTGGGGAAAATTAAAGTGCTCTGTGGAGCTTTTTACTGGGCTAAAACATTGAAGGTTAGGAGTTTTCCAGCTCATCAGGCTTCAGCTGAGTTAATGAACCCTCATGGCCCAGCCCCCGCGCTCTGGTCTCAACATTACTCACAGGCTAAGCAGGGGAAAAAAAGAAGCTGCCAGTGTAGCTATGCCTCAGCAAGCTACTGCACACACACACACACACACACACACATACAGATCATGTCTGTGGAAGTTACGGGGTCACAGAGGTCTACGCAACATCTGCTGATCCTGTGTGATATCTCAGGAGAGTTAAATCAGGCTTTGCTGCAATATGGATAAACAAACACAAACGTGCTGGGACATAATTGAATTACTTCCATCCACCAAGAACATTGAAGATGAAGGGTGGGTGCCCCTGGACATGTTTGTGTGTTTGTTTGAGCTGTAAAGTCAACTGATGTCATCTCACAGAGGATTCTCTGGCCCAGATTCAACCAACTCACGATGCTTTTTTCCAGCAGCGTACAACATGCCCATGAAGAAAAATCATTCCAATTTATTAATACTTTCATCCTTTCTTTCTTTTTAAATAATTCTTTTTATTGAATTTTCCAAATTATATCCACAAAGACCCGAGCAGACAGAAAAAAGAATTAGATTTGGTGCCCTTCAGACATCCATCAAAACATTTAAGGTGATCAAGGTAAAATGACAGACTACCATGGGATTTACAAAGAAAGAAAACAAATTACTCACACACTTTGAAATGATATTAATACAGCTCATTCACAACATCTTAAAAAAGCATTTTTAATTTAAGCTTTCTAAAATCTAATGATGTCGACCCCATGTAGACAAGATGTCACCAGGCTCCAGCCACCCATGTCCATTTGTTTTGGTCTTGCCCTTCACTTATTGGACGCAGATATTCAACTCAGTTTCACTTTGTACAAAGACTCGATCAACAGCATGTATGGCTTTGTTTGGGGTTCTGCCTCCAACTCTGCAGCTACCTCAGTATAAAGCAGACTTTGTACCATTTGTCTCCCTATCAGCTAGAGTTTTTGTCTCCTGTGCTGCCCAGGCAAGAAGGTTCCTGGTTCAAACCTCAGCTTTGTGTAGCTTGCATGAGTTCTCTCTGGGTACTCTCGCTCTGACAGTCCAAAGACATGCACTTAACAGGTTAATTTGTGACTTTAAATTGCCCGTAGGTGTGAATGTGCGTGTGAACGTGCGTGTGAATGGTTGTTTGTCTCTATGTGCCCTGTGATGGAGCTGGCGATTTGTCCAAGGTGTACCTCACCTCTCGCCCAAAGTCAGCTGGGATGGGCTCCAGCCCCACTGTGACCCCGATGAGGATAAGCTGTTCTGGAAAATGGATGGATGCATGGAAACAGGGTATACATAACATAATACACCGCCTTACACACTACCACAGCAAACACACAGATGCACTAAAAAATATGAAAGATAATATTAAGTTACTGCTGAACATTAACTGCACTTAGCTACAAAGAAAAACACGTGCTGCATTACTCACCGTGCCATTATATATTGTATGCAGTGCTGTTTCATCGAAAACATCCACCGGAAATATGACATGTATTATTTAACCTATTAATAATTCATGGTAAAATCCAGTGGTGATAAACATGTATGTCTTTGGAGAGCACCAAAAAACCTGCATGGAGATACTGAAGCATAAACTTAAGGATATACAGCACCGACTGAAGCGCTTACAGCTTGGCAACAGTCAACATTACCAGTTACGCAGTGTTGATTACTTGGCCTAGATACAACAGTATGGATTATATCATAATATCCTCGCTTCTCCGAATAATTTGATGCATCACGGGGCAAAGGGTTTCTAAGTTCACCGGTTTACATAAAGCACGTAGCATCTGAAATCCAATGTTATGGTGCTGCTGTGCTGAGCTATTTCCATAAAACTACCACCAGGTCTGTGATTCAATTATGCTCTGCTCTTTAGTTTGCAGTTATCACAGAATCAAATAAAGGAACAACAGCAGGGAGATTACAAATTTCATGGAGATTGTGAAGAAATTCCAGCTTCTTGCACCAGTAGCAAGAAACATTCTGAAAATTCATTATTAACCCATCACTGGAGTAAAAAAAAATAAAAGCTCTGGATTGATTAGAAGTAATTACTTGAGTGCAGAAAAAAAACCCTAAATGAGATATGGACTGAAAGCTACTGTCCATTCACACTAAACACTAAAGAGCATGAAAATCTCAGCCTGCAGTCCGTGGGAGTAGCTAAGCAACCGTGCAGAAAGAACGCCTTTAGAAATCTGTCTGCATTTCTTTGACGGCTGGAGATTACAACTGGATTGGTTTTAAACTTCCAACAAGGCGTTTGGAAGAGCTCCATGAAAGAGTTGTGATTGGGGAACGAGTGGTCCTACAGTACGCTATGTCAGAAAACATTAGCTTACATGAAGACTGATGTTTAAATGGCGATGCTATTCAAGGATTTGTGGGAGGGAAAAGTCTTATTTGCTTTCAATGATCTGGTTCATCCCGCGATTGCTTGATTGTGTTCTTGTCCGGTTGAATTACGAATGCCATTCACTGGTATTTTAGGAAAAGATGTCAAGACAAGAACATAAGCTTAAAAAGAGGAAATCAAATCGAGCTAAATCTTTCATAAACAGCATGAATAGTGTTGCACAAGCCTGTAGGGTTAATCTAGCCCGCAGCCAAGTGTTCTCCGTATTACAACCTAAATTATTATTCTTCAGTCTTGATCCTGTACTAGGCTGAATAAAAAATGACACATCGCACAGGTCTCACCCTGTACAATACACGGCCTTTGCTCAGCCAGCGAACAATGTTGTGCAGCAAAAGAGCATTGACATTACTCTGAAAAGGTGATGTTGAAGAGCTGAACTCTTTAACACAGTTTAGAGCACCACACTGAATTGCGATTAATCCTATGAAATGCTAAGAATGCTGGGTTAATGGTGCTTGTGACCACGCACAATCACGCTCACATCGAACAGATTTTTCTTGAAGTACTGTGTCAGTCCATTAGAGATGATTTCCCTGGTTGTGCGACCGGGCAGAGGAAACAAACAAAGTAGCTCTTGCTACCAGCTCGTTGGTTGGGACTTTGCATGAGAACTGCAGGGTTGCTGTTCAAGTCCAGCATAGACCACAGTATGAAGTGTGGAAGCTGGTAGCTGGAGAGGTGCCCTTAAGCAAGGCATCAAATCCACAAACTGCTCCCAGGATGCTGCTACACGGCTGCTTATCACTCCACCATGTCTTCACATTTGTATGTCTATGAGCCCTTTGTGTGTGTGTGTGTGTGTGTGTGTGTGTGTGTGTGTGTGTGTGTGTGTGTGTGTGTGTGTGTGTGTGTGTGTGGTTATATTTCGGGCCTACATATGTAACAAGAATTTCCCTATTGAGGGATTAATGAAGTAATCTTCTTTATATCGGTTAAGTCACAGGACACTGATAGAGTGTTTGCCATGTTGTTATTATTACTGGTAATAATCCATTTAGGTGGCAGGTGTCTTAGCTTTGGTGGTGAATGGAAAAATACACTTTATTTCACATGCTATGACAGCTGCAATTGTGCAGCAGGTCGGTGAGGGCCAGATGTTTGGATGTCACAGGCCGGACTTGACCAGTGGGCCAACAGTTGGAGTTTACAGGCCTATACCCACGAAATCCACAAAATATTGAGGTGAGTAAGTGGACGTGCCACTACTGTAAAAAAATACAAAAAAAAAAACAACAACACAAGTAAAGCAGCTTTTTGTAGCCAACATCCTCCTAACAGGTTAATCCAGCCATGCACCCTGTAGCAAAAAGTCTATTATCTTATCTTAAGATAAGATAATAGACTTTAATGATCCCACACTGGGGAAATTCACTTGTTACAGCAGCTCACAAGGTTGGAAAATACTCTTAATAAATAAGAAATAAAATAGAAAAATGATATACCCCAAATTAAATAAATAAATAACAAGTTTATATAGACTTTAGACATCTTTCAAGTATGCATGTTGTATCATTTGTATCATGCACATATAACAGTAAATATAGTGTAGTATAATTTAAGTGAGATGTAAATATGCATGTTTAAATACTGTTTATGAAGTGAAAGCTGCAAACTACACGTCCACACAATAAAAGAGAGTGAATAGATAGTCGGACACTGTGCATAAAAACTGAGATGGCTTTAAGTCAGTGCAGTACATGAAACCTGTCTTGTTTAAAGTAGGTGTGCAGGCTTTATGGTTTGTCTCACTTTAAATCAGATGAGAGTAATGAAAAGGCCTGTGTGCATAGCTGAGATACAGCCGGCTGCAGTCTACGCCCTTTAAAACAAACGCTGCGACACGGAACAAGGAAGTTATGCACCTGTTGCTGCAGGTTATTAATCTCTGAACTCTTTCCGTGACCTCGATAATCACCGGTACGTATCCTAAATACTTTTATGTAATTATTACTTTATTAATACCTTCTTTAAATGTCGATCTAAAGTGATTTAGTCCTTCAGGGAGTAAACTTGTGTCGAGGGATGTTAAGTTTCGATGTGCATACCGCCCCACCGGAGGGACAAGACTGACAAGTCCTGAAAGTCACCCTGCAGTGGCTCTGATTCAAAATAGCCTCTTTCGCTTCATAAATGACTAAACATGAGTATTTTTTTTTTTTTTTAAAAAAGGTGTTGTAAAGCTCCATCATGGCAGAAGCTGAGGAGGAAGGACTGCCAAGTGAGGAGCAGGAGCAGGAGAAGGAGAAGGAGCAGGAGAAGGAGCAGCAGCATCAGCTCAGCTCTTCTTCCGGGAGCCCGCAGGACAGTGAGGCTGCTGCTGTCCGCACAGAGGACACTGAGGAGCGGGCAGCGGAGGACGGCGGTGCGGTCCCCTCTGCTTCGGCCCCACCTGCTGCCAGCAACGGGAGCACAGAGGAGCGGGCAGCGGAGGTCGGAACGCCCCCCTCCAAACCTACTGCCATCACTTTGGAGACATCTGTGGACCAGTTCAGGCTCCTGAGGTTCTTCGTGTTGAGGGTACAAACTTTTCCACTTGTCAACAGACAACTTGCTAACTGCTACATTCATGAACAAGTGCTAGCCTACTTAAGCTAGGTAGCTAAGTTGCTTGTACTTAAAGCTAGCTTCAGTGTAACTTTAATGTCATGGTTTGGGCTCCTTTATAACCCATCTTACATTTAATTGAAAGCTGTAATTATATATATATTTTTATTTATCTTATTTGTGAGTGTACAACAGTAAACATAAATGTTAGCTTAGCATTTGATGTGTTGCACTTGAGCTAGCTTTATTTACTTTAGCTAGCTAGCTCTGCAGTCCATCAGCCTACATGTATAACAACATTAAAGATGTTTTATTTAAAAGCATCAAAAGTTTATGAAACATGACACATTTGTAGAGATTAAACATCATGTGAATCCTGCATAATGAGTAGGCCTACTTTTAGTTTTAATGCTTTAAATATATGATGTTAATGGGGCGGCTGTGGCTCAGGAGGTAGAGCGGGACGTCCACTGATCAGATGATCGGTGGTTCGATCCCCGGCTCCTCCAGTCTGCATGTCGAAGTGTCCTTGGGCAAGATACTGAACCCCAAGTTGCTCCCTGTAAGTCTTTGGATGAAAGCGTCAGCTAAATGTCTAAATGTAAATATGATGTTAATAATACATCTGCACCACTGACAGTGTAAAGAATGGACAATGTATGTGTGACGTCACCCACAGGTTCCTGAAGAGACAAAATATGCACCGCTGGCTGCCACCATGTTGGCAAACACGTGGTTTATTTCTGCTGTGAAGTTGGACATTTTAATATGGAGGCTTATGGAGTGACTTGTTCTGTAGCCAGCCTCAAGTGGCTATTTGAGGAACTGCAGTTTTTGGCACTTGGGCATTGGCTTCACTTCACTGCAGCGGAGGTTGCTGCTTGATCTGGTCTCACTTTTGATACAATAATTTCAATCCATGACTGTGCCAGAGGTTAAACTCATGGCCGATAAGTAATTAGTAAGTTAGAAATGTCATTACAGACCCCCATGTTAAAATGTCCAACAGAAACAAACATGTTTACAGCCTGGTACAAAAAACAGTTTCGGTCTCTATCGCTAATTTCCTCGCCTTAGGTCAACCTACAATCCATGTCTTTGCCCATTTTTAGATTGGCGGGGAGGCCAACATGGCGGCGATCAGAGCCACATCACACTGAGCTTCACAACGGCTCTTCAGAAACCTGTGAGTGACGTCACAGATACGACGTCCATGTTTTATTCTGTCCATGGTCGTATTATGCAAGTTCTCCAACTTGGCATTGACATAATAAAACACAAAGTACAAGGATCGCATGTTATAAGAATGACACGGTGAGTGCGGATTGCACCAGAAAACAAAAACTCATAGCTGCCATGTGTAATGTATTGTGTACTGAAGCTTTTTGTTGTTTCTTCAAACACCTGAGTTACTCAGATTTATACAGGAAGCTGCACGCTCAGCTTTCTTCATTTGCACTCATTTTTACATGCCGAGGCTTGGTCTTTTTTTTTATTGTTGTTTTTGTTTGACACACCGACGCGCTGACATTTTGTTGGAGTACCGATCCCAGCTGCATATCTGCCTCAAAGATTACCCCTTAAGCTTTCTGTGCACACATTGTGATTGTCACAATGGGAAATTAGAAAGTGACACCCGTGCATTTCTGTCTCCTCAGCCTGGCACTCTGAATCAGGGCATCAAAGACGTTGAAGCTCTGGTGGATAAAGAAATAGATGGCAGCATTCGCAGCATTTGGCTGATGGCAGAGTGAGTTCATGATACCATGTTTCTGTTACACAGCGTCATGTTCGTGTTGTCATGCAGTGTAATGTGTGCCAAGTATCATTTAACCCCATCACCCCCATTTACCATTTATAAGCAGTATTCCAGTGGGTTATAATGAGCTATAATGTCACGTACGAGGACATTTTGAAGTGTTTTTTTAATATTTTATAAGCAGCTGTAACTCAAGGTCCACTTATTAGGTTTCTCAGTTTTATAAATATTATACCTTAATTATCCAAATAAAAATAAAATGTATAATATAAAACATAATTCTTCATTTATGTTCATATAAAATATGAGGATTTATTTACATTTATATACAGTGATTAATAATTAGTCTATACAGTGTCTGAAAATACTGAAAAATGCCCATCAAAGACTCCAAGTTGACATATTTGAATTACTTGTTTGGTCCAAACAGCGGTATGAATATATATATTTAACTGTCACAGAAGAAAACTTACAAATGTATATCTTTAAGAGGTAGGAAACAATTTGTATGCATTTCTGCATTAAAGATTCACATTCACTCTCATCACAGCTAACCAAATATCAAATATATTGATGATTTTCGTTTTTAACGCCGGGTACCACCTCAGAAAATATCAGGTTTTCCAAGTTCCCCTATGAGGATGGTCGTTAACATACAGCAGCTGACCCTGTTCAGCCACAGACCGTTAAAGCAGAAGGCAAGTTTATTCCTAAGATTACTTATTGATGACTGGACAGAACCAGTTCATGAACCAGAGCTTGTTTGGTGTTAAAGTCGTTGTACTGATCCACACTTCTCTTCCTAATATTTCCGATTTGGAGCCACGATTGTCGTGTTTTTGAACCTCTCATAACGAACTTGCCATCACATTTTAGGCTCGTAATTAATCATAGAAATGCAAAACGTACGGTATGTTGAATTACGTTCCAGCGAGCTATTTTCATTTTTAAAAAGTATTTCAGGGATTCTTCCAAATACCACTACAGGAAGGTCACGTAGCACCAGTGGTATGCAATTACTTGATTCATAAACTCTAGTCATACATTCTTATATGCTCAAACTCCATTACAATGTGTTAGAAGCTGTAGGGGAGGTGGTAAAATTAATTATTACTCTACCTTGTTGAGTTCACAGTGTCATGTGTTGCTCATTCAACTGTATAACCTGCTGTCCATCGGGAGTACAGGCTCATAATTAGCACAAATATATATTTTTTAACCACAAATTCCAAGAATATCGCAGCAGTCAGTGTAAAGGCATTGATGTAACTGCCTCGAAGCCAAATGAAGTGACTGCAGGACATTTAACCAAGTGCACTTACAGATGTCAGGTTTTATCACTCCTTGGAGAAGCTTTCAGGAAACATTTAAAGGGCCGGCCATGTGAGAATGAATAATACATCCCATTTATGCAGCTCTGTCCAGCACACGTTAACATTTGTCCTACATTTGGCCTGCGGTTATCAACGCTACAGAAGCCGCTGTAGGATTAGTTGCAACAGAAAGACTGCATTATATGCTAATTCAGTGACGCTGCTGCTGCTGCTGATATTTCCCCAAAGGGACGCTGGTGTCTAATGTCAGCATGAGAAATTCCTCAGATCTGACTTTGCTGAGGACTGTCACTAGTTTTAGAAAGAGTAAGATGATCTCACTTCATTCATTTTTAATATTGTGACTGTTCCACTTTTGTTTTTTGGTACTTGTTCTTTATTTTAGAATTTATTTCTCTTGTATATACATTTTGTATGTATTCATAAAGAACTTTTTGTTATTTACAAATGGAGTAGGTGGTTTTATTAATGTAAAATTAGGGATGTCCCGATCAGGTTTTTTTGCCCCCGAGTCCGAGGCATTTGATTTTGAGTATCTGCCGATACCGAGTCCCGATCCGATACTTCTACAGTACATTAAAAAAATGAAGAACAGCGAAGAAACAGATCGCTTTACGGCACGCAGCAAAGTGACGTCATGCCGCATGCGTTGTTTCTGTGTGGAGTTGAGACGGTCTGACTCTGTGCCACCACATAACAGTAAATACTAAGCTGTTATTTTTTCCCATTTGTTTTGAAATATTATAGTTCTGATAAAATAATGAGAATAAATATACATATATAGATATATATCCGATCCCTGATCGGGATGTAACGTCCGATTCCGATCAAGTCTGAAACCGGATCGGGACATCCCTATGTAAAATAAGTCTAAATCTGTTTCTTTCAGTATTAAAGTGGATTATTAAAAATAAAAGGTAACTAAAGTATTGAAATACAGGAAGAGGAGATAGTTCATTTAGAGGAATAGTTCAAAGTTTGAGAAATACTAAGTGGCAACCTCCGTGGCTGTGAAGTGAAGTCAGTGCAGAAGTGCCTAAAAACTGCAGTTCCTCAAACGTCCACTTGAGGCTGGCTACAGAACGAGTCAGTCTCCGTAAGTCCCCATGTTAAAATGTCCAACTTCACAGCAGAAATAAACATGTTTACAGCCTGGTACAAAAAACAGTTTTGGTCTCTATAGCTAGTTTCCACATTCATGACAACTGTACTGAGGGTGAATTTTTTTAGAACTCACCTGTTCAGATTATATTAAGGCTTAAAGTTATGCATAATTAACAGCGTGCTATGCTAAGCTAGGCTAATTGGCTGGTTGGTGTTCATGAATGGTGTCAATCTTCTCTTCTAACTCTCAGCAAAAAAGTGAATTAGTGTGTTTCCTATAATGTCAAACTATTCCTTTGCGTCATCTTGCTGACTTGTGCTTTGTTGTTGTGGCAGCTCGTCAGACACCCACAGTCTGTTCCTGGATCTCTCTAACACCTCTGTACCATCCTTGACGCCCGTGCCCAGTCAAGGTTAACTCATTTCATTAGCGCAGTCAAAGCTCTTCACCCACACCTTCCCATGATGCCTTGACTGTTCAGTGAACTGTCCTTTTTGCCCTACGGCTGCCAGCAGCAATCAAGAGGGTTTCACTTAGAGTTGGCCACATGAACTCAGCTCAGTGGGCCGTAAGAAAGAGAACCACTCCAAGAGAGTCTACGCCACCATGAATTAGTTGTGTGCACAGCGGTGAGGGAGGAAGTGCGTGTTTGAGATGATGCGTTTTGTCGCTTCATTTAGGAAGACAGACATTGTTGAGCACACAATGAGGACATGAGACAAAGCAGCTTTAAAGGCGTTTCAGTAAATATACATTTTAATTTTTTTTTTTTTTGGTCTGTAAAATTTAGAAACTTGGAATTACTTGCATGCATATTGTATGATCTTTGCCAAGGGCATTTTTGAAGTGATGATAGATGGACATTTTTACTCTGGACAGAGCCAGGCTACATTTTACCCTTTGTTTCCAGTCTCTATGCTAAGCTATGCTAAGCTAAGAGGCTGCAGCTACATATTTAGCATACAGACATGAGAGTGTTATTGATCATCTCATCTAACTCTATGCAAGAAACCAAACTAGCATATTTCCCCAAATCTTGAACTATTCCTTTAATCATCAGTCGACCCCTCGTGGAGGTTGAGAGCTTCTGATAATTAACACGATAGGAAAGCAGAACTAATGAGATTTGTCTCACAGACGTGAAAGACTTTAATCTTTGGATTTTTTTCTTGTGAATTACTGGATAATTTTACATCTAAATATTATTACCAGATTATTAGGTACAACTATTTTTAGTATTTTGCCCACCCCGTTTACACAAGGCTCCATAATTATAATACAGCTGAATCAACACTTGACTAGCATGGACCGCACCATCAACAGGATACGTTTAAATGATTCATTAACAAAATAAAGGACTGTGAGTGAAGCATGAACGCTTGTACTTCTTTGACCTGTAGCTGTGTCATGGGGAAGCTTTGGTGGAGTAGCACACAGGCCCGATGGACCCACTGCCCGACAGGTGGGTGGGAGAGGTGCAGAATACGAGAGCGAATGAGGACAAGAGGGTTTTTATAGGAGAAAGTGGCACAGTTGAGGTGTGGTCCTGCTCCTGAGACTCTGCTACAAAGCTTCGATTCTCTCAAACAGTTTCAACAAAAACTGAAAAATATAACCTTCATGACGGGATGATTTAATATAAAACAGTTCTATTAAAATGTATTAGTTTTAGCTAGTTGGACCTAATAAATTGTAAAAAAAAATTGTATACCAGTTTTTATACTCCTTACACACTAACAAAGACATGAAGGATTAGACATGTCATGCATGTAGAAAAGTGTGTTTTTAAAGACGCTCTTAGTGTCATTGACTTTCCAGTCATCCTCTGCCTGCCTTCGCTTACTCTTCGTACAGATAACTTCGTGAAAAATAAATCAACTTTGACTCAAGAATTGACTGAGACAATAAATTCTTATTCTTAAAATATAGATATTTAAAATATAGATATAAAGAAAAGATTTTTCGCTGAAGGTCTAACACACTCTCTGTCTTTCTCTCTGGTTGTTTCAGGGTGGATCACTGGAATAATGAAAAGGAGCGTATTGTTTTCATCACTGACAACTCTCTTATGGTCTTCAAGTACGACTTTGTCATGTTCAACTGTGATCAAGTCCAGAGGATCCCGCTGAACTTTGTGGACCGCATCTCCCACGGCACATTCAGCTTCCCAAAGCGCTCCCTGCTCAAGTAAGTGCCCTCGATTAGTTCTTCAACGGTAAACTTGTACCTCATATCCATAAAACCTGAAGCTTTAACCTCAGAAGGTTAACATCTTGTAATCTGCAGTGGGTAACAGTAACCAAGGAATCTCTAAGACTTTTATATAATATAAACATGGCTGACATTTGAACAGTGTGCAAATCAGCGCTGTGTCACAGAGTTCAGTTTGAGTCATTTTCAGTAAGTATACTTTAAAACTGCTCTGTTCTCTCTGTTAAGAAAAACTCAAAATACTAACGATAAAGGTCTAAAGCCAAGTCATTTTTCCCTGGTGTATAAGCTAAATACGTGAATATGCTATGTAGATAATTTGTTTCCCTTTTGGCTGTTTTTATTGGAAGTTTGCTCAGGGTGTTTTATTGTGAAAAATCAACCTCTGTGAAGATTAACATAATTGTTCGCAGTATTAGTAAAACAGCCACGTATTCTCATTGGAGACCCGCTTCTGGGATGATTCTGAACCTGACTGCAGTGCTTCTGGTTTGAAACATTGACCAGAACAACCGCAATTAGCTCCGGCAGTCACAGCGCACACCAAAAAAAGTGAATTAGTGTGCCTGGTGGAAAAGTCCGTAACTCCAAACATGCCTCATCACTTTTTTTTTTTGCTAGTATGTAATCGTTTCGTAACTTATTTTAAACTAATGCATTGTGCAACACATTCTAAAGTTTTGTGAACATTTTGGGGAGGAAAGATATTAATAACATACAGCCTTTTAATGAATTTCAAAAGACTGCAAGAGTATGCATGATTTACTAAAAAGTCTCAACGATGATTTGAGTTGTCAGTAAAAAAAAAAAAAAAAAAAAAAAGTGACAGGGTGCTGAGGGCAGCATCAGACGGCCGTGTGGTGAGAGGGATACATGCAGAGGATCGGGTCAGGGAGCAACCAGGGACACGTGGAACAGCAGAGCTGAAACAAACTGTGGCAGAGCGAGAGAGATGAGTGTGCAGAGAGTTTGTCAGGGGTAAGAAGTGCATAGCTGTCACTTGGAGCTGTCGCTTAACTGATTAGTGGCAAAATTAATGTAGCCCTTTCATCTAAACCTTTTAAAGACGGCTCAGGGGATACCAAACCAACTAAAACTAATTTGATGAATAAAACGTAATGTGCTGTGAAGAGCTTAGAGAGTGCTGCCTTTATTGAAGGCTTTATCTCTGCACATTACGTTAAATTATACATAAAACGCTCGTGAAAGCCATCCGGGAGTCCAACAGTAAAAAGACGGTTTCAAATAAGAAAGACTCGAGCCTCAAACATTTCCTCTTTCTGTCTTCATCTTCACTACTTCCTCCCTCTTTCGCCTTGTCTTCCTCTCTGTCTCTCCCCGAGGAAGTGTCTTCTTTCTTCGTCTAGGTCATTCCGTTTTATTTTTGGCAGAAACTGATCTGCAGTAAAGTTCATGTATATATGAAAACGAATCCTCCCTAACCGCTGTAATAGTACATGAAACTTTGTTTCCACATCACAAAATCAGTGTGAGAGAAAAGTATTGAAAGTCAGGGCGTGAAATTATTCAGCTGCTACGTTAATGTCACTTAATTTTAAGGCTATTTAACATTTATAATCAGCATTTTGCCATGGCCTTTTGCAGATGTTCTAAGGACTGACATAATCCCCTTTTAGGTTGGTTAAACGAACAGTCGTTACAAACAGTTGCTTATTTATACATCCAACAGACACAAGGCAACATTAGCACCATTTGGAGTCGTGTTTAAATCCGATACACACTCTCCTTTTAGCTCTGCTTTTGGTCTCCATCAGCATTTGTTTTTTAAAGATATTTTTTGTAAATTCAGGGGGAGGGAGAGATAAAGGGGGTGACATGCAGGAAAGCACACAGGCTGGAGGACTTTAGCCTCGATACATGGGGCGCACGCCCTGCCAGTGAGGTATCGGGGTGCCCTTTCACTGACTAGCTCTTCAGCAGTAAATGCTCCACTACGTTCACCGGCTAGCTGCTAACTTTGCACAGTATTTTTATTTATTTTCTGCTGAAAACAGCTGCCTGATGATACTGGTGAGGCAGAATGCTCCACAGAGCTGAGAGACAGAGTCGAGCGATGATTATTGGATGGTTCATCACTACGAGCGACACTTTTCAGATACAATTAGTCATGTGATCCATTTTAATGTTAAAAATATTGATTGTAGCTGCTTTGACGGACAGATGTAAAACTGGTTTTGAGCTACTTATCTGATTCTCAGTCAGGAAATCTAATGAGCACATTTCCCAAAGAGTCAAACTAATTCTCCGAGATGTTAGCTGCGTTATGAAGTATATATATATATTTTATTGTATATGTCTGTGCATGTGTTTCACATTGAGTTTTGTGCTTCGATTGACATTGGAAGTAAAATATCCATCGACAGGCTGACCTTTCAGAAAACACAAAGTAAAGACAGACCGTTTGGATGCATCGTAAAGCTCATTTTTTATTATAACTACATGTGTTAATGTAAACAAGGAAGTTTACATTTCTCCACATCAATACATCGACATGATTCAGCTGCTTCTTCAGCTGTCACGGCGATGACACTTGACTGTTACTCCTGAGGTATTATTGTTCAGATTCAAGCTGTCTCCAGCTGACAGTTGTCATCTGACCACTTGATGTCAGTGTGCACCCTCAGTAGAGACTGTTCAAAGCAGGAGCACGCCACATCACATTTCTTCATCTGTTTGATGTTGTCATGGATGACTCTGCAACTGCTAGTGTGAATCGGCGCTGCTGGAAAGTCAATCTACTGCATGGGCTGCAACACATCTGACAACTTCAGAGTTGCATCAGAAAAGTTGGGCCGTTTTTCTGGCCACGTTGCCACATTTAATCGCATTAAATGTTGCACAGTTCTTGCTAAGCACTTTCCTCACTTTCTTTTTGCCATAGCAACACTGATAGAGATGTTGCACATGCTGTATGAAGTGCTTGCAGATCTTTTTTGTTTTATTTTTAAGTCATTTCTTGAAACATTTGATTGTAAAATGTCATGAAATCAAAGTTAAGACATCTCAGGCCTCCACCATCATTTTTCTCTCAGTTTTTTTTTTGGATATCATCGTGCTAACCTGTACATCAAGGCTTCTTTAGGTTGTGAATATTTTACAGTATCATTAATACTTACTGAATTGAGACTGAAAGCACGTTCATGAACGTTTGACCCCAGAGTTCCCGGACCATCAGCTTCAGAACAAAGTCTCCCTGTGGAGTGTTTTATTTTGGTGCCAGTAGCCTCGTCTGTGCTCCATCAGTTGACGATGCCAACAGAACGTGTTAAGGGAGTGCCAGTATTTTTAGTCCTGATGATTTTGTTTTCATCGCACATTCTCCAGGTGTGCCCATGAAGAAAAAGCACCGTGTATTCTGCATCTGTTGGGAAAGATGTGTTTTAAGTGCCTTCTTTCCAAACTGTCTAGACAAACTAATTACCCAGCACATCATCTATTTTTTTTTTTTATTCCTGTCTGAAAGAGTTGGGTGTGGAGGTTTAAAGAAGTCCCACTAGAGGTTGCTTCAGTAACTGTTGTAGAAAATATATATATTTATGATGGGTGGAAATAATCCCAGCACTGCACGCCTTCGTTTCTCATCTGATCAGATGTAGTTTTTATATCTGGATAAGGCTTCAGAGGGAATGATGTGTTATTTAGCCCCCACCTTCAACTTCTTAAAACAGTTTTATTAACTAGAGTTTCTTCTTCACATTGTCAGTTGCAGAGACAAGAAGGCTTATTATTTATTTTTTACATTTGTTTTAATATGCAGACCAGTAGAGTGTAAAATCTGTAGTTTGAGTCGGTCCTTGCCTCCCTCTCATTCTGCAGGTTTTCCGGCCGCACCTACAAACCGAAGCAGCTTACACATTCAGACAGCAGAGGGCAGTCAGTACATAGTAGGTATTTAAGACATCATCAGCATAATGTACTGTAGGATACCTCATCAGATGATAATTTAGTCAGAGCCACGACTTGTGATGTGAAGCAGCAGCAAATTAAATGCTGAAATTTGGGCTCGAAATGTAAAGAAAGCATTTTCCTCCCATAGCAAGTGAGACGGTGCACACACACACACACACACACACACACACACACACACACACACAATTCTCTTTTAATTATGCACTGACACTCCTGTTTTTACTCCTTTACCAAATCAAACAATGCAAACTTTACTTGAATTGCAATAGAAAGACGTTGAAGCACAGTATTTTCACGAGAGTTCAGCCTCACTGTCACGAAGTGAGGCTGAACTCTTTGTGGGCAGCATTCCTGGGGGAGTCATACGAATAAATCAGTTGTAAAAATGGGAAAAAGAGTATTTATTACACTGTGTGTCTTACTACAAGTTGGACTTTACATGTTATACACACTGTGGTACAGTCTCATCTGAATAACTGCTCAGTAATCTGCTGCAAAAAAAGTTGGATTAGCTTCTAATAGAGTAGAGTGGTGCGACTAGCACTTTGCTAAGATCTAGAAAAATGTGTATGTCTGACAGTACAAGAAAGGTTTAAGGGGCACTAGAGTGATTTAGTGCTGCACTTTCCTAAAGTGCTTAAGGGACTCACAAGGAACAGATTCTAAAAATAGCTGTCAAAAAATGTATAGCAGAGGCTGAGATGTCATAGATTTGTCTCTAGTTCGGGTTAAACGTTAGACTTCAGAACTAAATTTCCAATGCACTGTTCCTGTTACGTGTTCTGTACAACTGAAGTACCAAGTCAAAAGGTTGGACACACCTTCTCATTCATTGTAGATTAACGCTGAAGACATCAAAACTTTGAAATAACACATGGAATTATGTGGTAAACAAAAAGAAAAGTTATATTTGTTGTATGTTATGTTATATTTTAGCCTCCTTTTGCTTTGACAGCTTTGCACACTCTTGTTATTCTCTCAATCATCTTCACGAGCTTGTCACCTGGAAAAGGTTTTCTAACAGTCTTGAAGTTGTTCCTATAAATCCTGCTGAGCACTTGTTGGCTGCTTTTCCTTCGGTCTGCGGTCCAACTCATGCCAAACCATCTCAGTTGGGTTTAGGTCGGATGATTACAGCACAGTCACTCTCCTTCTTGGTCAAACAGCCCGTGCATAGCTTGGATGTGTGTTTGGGGTCATTAAATGATGGTCCCACAAAGTGCAAACCAGAAGGGATGGCGTGTCGCTGCAGAATGCTGCGGTAGCCATGCTTCGATTCTGCAGGATGTGGTTTCTGAAGACACTTGTGAGCGTTGTCAGTGCACACTTTGATTACCCAGCCTCTAGACACTGTGCAGAGGGTGCATCGTGGAGCCCACTGACTTGCTGTCTGACCTTATGCACTCGTATCATGTCTTTCCCCAGCATGCTCATCATCTGAGTGTCAAGACTTAGCTCGGGAATGTAAGGAGCAATGTGTTTATAGCGAGCATGTGCGAGAGCGACCTCTGGTGTTCAGACTTATTGGTCGTTATTGCATTGCACTCCATGTGGGAGAGCCATGCACACACCTCGATTTGAAAGTCCGTGCCTTTCCTCCCTGTCAGCTCCGTCATGCCGGCACACGTCTTCATCAGATGATGACAGGCTGCCTTTGATCCCAAATAGGTGGAATAATTCAGAGTGGGCCAGCGAAGTGGTTGCTCTGATCGCCGAGTATGGCGCACAACTTGACGGAGCGTTCTGGCAGGAGAAGGTTGCTCATCATGTCGCCTGATGTCCCTGACGCACGTATGTGATCAGTTGTCGATGTGTGCCCGTTCACTGAGGGTGTGGACACGTTGTGTGTGGGCCTTTCCTCTGTGACAACGGGTGATGTCTGCAGCGTGGGACTGTTCCCACAACAACACAACAACAGTGTTGTGCAGCATTGAAGCATAATCTTGAGTATCTTGAGCTGCGTTTGCTGTTGGTTCTTGCACTCCTCTTACATATTGCACGTCTTCATGTTCCACAACTGCAGCTGCTTCTAAAACCTCAGCTTTTATCTGAGCAGCTGCTGCTTCCTTTTCAACCTCCAAAGCTTCTGAATCTGCTGCAGGTATAGCTTTTTCTAGACCTTGCTCAGCTCTCTTCTTTTTGATTTCTAGCTCTTTAGCATAGGCCATCTTGGTAAGCTCTGGCCCTGTCTCTTAGTTAGCATAGCATATGCCATGCGCTCAATTTTGATGTAGTTTATTGAGTGCACTGATGATGTAAGTGTGAACATTGGTTGACTGTACTGTGGACCCATGGGAAAGTAGTTGTTGCCATGATAACGACTCACAGGGCTTCAAATAAACAAGCCCTGAATGCTTGTTGCCGTTAGTTGCACAGGCGTCCTCAGCATTTTGACATTAAGGATTGGCATTGCACAGTATGCTAAGAGATAAAAATCTTTGCATTTGTTTCTTTTATAGCTGTAAAAGAAAGTTGCAACAGTGAGGATGAAACTTCCCAGTAAATCTGACCTCAACTGCACTTTCATTAATAAGATGTCCACTGCATGGATTGCCAAAAACAACTAAATAAATACAGACTTTAAAGTATAGATTTCGCAGTTGAGTCGTTCATGTAACTGTGACAGTTTATTGCAGATATTGTATTCTTCCTGTAGCGTGAGTCCTGTTTGAATACTAAACACAATGAAAATCCTTACAAACAAAGCACAGATCAGGAGCAGAGTCTGCACACAGGCTGCTCCCAGGGTGTTAAAGCATGAATTGATAAACGCAGGTAGACGTCTAATGTTTCGGCCATGCCGCTCTAAATTCATACACCTTTTTGCAAGCAGCTTTCAGCTTGTGGAAAAATATCTTTGCCAACAGCCTCCAGCTATGATATCACGGCTTTTGCATCATGACATCCACAGTAACATTGCTGTAGGTTGCATGAGCAGCTTTATCATGAATAATGTAAAAAAAATCTTGTTGAGGCTTGAATACTATATAGAAATTGTGTACAACAGGTAAGCTCAATTCTTGTTTAACTTTGTTTTCCTACTTGTCCACCCGTTTCCTCTCTTTTTAGTCCTTTCACATGTTGAATGAAAGCTTGTTGGATGGATACGTGTATGGATGGCTGACAAACCTGCAGGCTCTATTGAGCAATCGGACCAGATTTGTTTGTTCACTCTTTAACAATGTGGGACACTTGCCATGACAACTGGAGCTGGGGCTTGATATTTATCTTGTGTGTTGACTTATGAGTCCAAAGCGCTTGAAAGCCCAGGGAGGAATTTTTCGTCACTTGCCCTTAAGCTGAGAATACAGTGTTTCTCTTATGCATGTGTGCGTTTTGTATAAACACCGTGGATTAAGTTGAACTCCAGTGAAAAAGTCAGTAGTGGGTGGATTCTCTCAGTTTGGCCTCTTTGTTGAAGTATTTGTGAGACAGGTTTTGGACATTTCTTTAGAGAAACCGATGAAGGAGAAAGGTGTAGCCTGCTTTCACCGTTTCTGTAGTTTGTGACTGTGTCAAAGTGAGGCGCAGTGAAAGTCCAAACCCCAGCTCTGCCACATAAACACGGTGAAGACTTCCAAGGCCTCTGGCTGGAAAGCCCAGCCCTGCTCTGCCTGTTTGGGCTGGTCCCTCTCCCAGTGATAGCTTACCTGTGGAATTTACCAAAGCTTTTTTATATCCCCATTTATACTAGGGCAATAGCTATGTGCTCTTACAAAGGGCAATGTGTACAAATGTAAACCCACCATCCTCACTCTCTTTTGCTGAAATATAATCAGTCTTTTAGTCTGGGCTTTGCTTTTGTACCGAGTTTTTTTTTTTTCTCTTTTACCTCCCCCTTTTCTCCCTGCACAACACCGGCTCTGGAGGAGGCGCACAATGTTCAGCAGCAGCATTGTCATTTTAAAAGTACTTGTGTAAACAGGGCTAGATGATTGCATTATGATGCAGCCCCTCCCTGGGACCGTGACATATCAACCGCTACACCACTATTGTTTAGCCTCAGGTGTTTAATTCTGTTTGGCAGGAAGTGCTCTTGCACAAGGTTTGTGGTGAAATGAGCACATCAGCGTGACAGATCATTAAGGAAATCAGAACACTGTTGGGAAATCGCCTTCGTCCTGATTTGTTTATCTTCTTTGGTACAGTTTTATGCAAAGCAGCAAGAAGACTATAGATACGTCAGGTTGTTTGATTGCCCTAACAAGCTACATTTTATGACCGCTGTTTGCACAATTTTTTTTATGTGTTAAATTGTTTAACAAGTTGCCTCTTGAAAGCTGCCTAAATAAACCCAAGTGTGTGCACGTCCACAAATCAAATGCAGAGGTTACAAAGACGGAAGGACTTGTTTGTGGGTTTGAATTACAAAAATACTTATTATGCTATAGTCAGAGTTAAAAGTGCGCAGCAGGCAAATGACTTGCATAACATAACGTAGAGCAGAAATGTTTCAACAATGCACAGTGCCTAAGGAAACAATGAAATCTTGACAGGCATCTCTGATATTGAATCTGTGTTTGTTTGAGGGTGGTGTGTGGGCATTTCTCATTTTTCCAGCAAATGTATTAGCTTCTTTGAGAAAGGAAGGAGGAAAACACCATGTTGTTAAATTAAAAACCACATCATATGGACGAATGTGATCCCTCATGTTGTCAAAAATGTTTAAATTCAACCACTGGTTGTATGTTTGTAAGAAGCATGGATATCAATTCTTTCCACCTGATTTTTTTCTATCTTTTGTTTACTGTAACAGTATTCTTTGTGTTGTTCTACAATGAGGGTAATTATGTCGGCCGGAGGAGTCAAACCTGTCACTGCAGGTTTTTCTAGCTACTGTTTTGAATCGGGGTTAATCCGGGAGTTGTTTACCTGCTTTGTTAAACAGGTGATGATCAGACGACTACAAAAGAAAAGGGATGGTAATGTAATGTCTGAACTTCACCATGAAATGATTCAGTGTTGTTGAAATCAATTCACAATGACTTGTTAAGCCAGAGTGTTTAATTGTATGTAACCCAAATATTCCTTTCAGTCTAACAGAAGAAAAATCTTATAAAATAATGTTTCTGTTGACTTGTTGACTGTACACGTGACATCTATTGCACGTCTGTCCGTCCTGGGAGAGGGATCCCTCCTCTGTGGCTCTTCCTGAGGTTTCTTCCACCTTTTTTCCCTGTTAAAAGGGTTTTTTGTGGGCAAGTTTTTCCTCACTCGAACCGAGGGTCTAAGGACAGAGGGTGTCACTCCCTGTACAGATTGTGAAGCCCTCCGAGGCAAAATGTATTTTGCGACTTTGGGCTATACAAATAAAATTTGAATTTGAATTAAATTTGAATTATTTTCATGATTAATCAATGAATCTGTTAGTCTATACATCAGAGTTGACAGATGTTTGGGAGTAATACTACAAATGAAAATGAAAACAAAAGGTTGTTTAAAGTTCTCTGTGGCCCCAGAGGGAGCTGTGGGAAGTCCGATAAATGTCCTCAAGTGATGTCACTTGAGTCAGCGTCATTGGGTTTGAAGCAAGCAGCTGTGACATGAAACCAACGAGGAAGTACCAAAAACTGCAGTTCCTCAAACGTCCACTTGAGGCAGGCTACAGAACGAGTCACATCACTGTACTGAGGGTGAATTTTTATAGAACTCACCTGTTCAAATTATATTAAAGCTTAAAGTTATGCAGAATTAACATTTGAACACTTTGTTTGGGCACCCAGGAGTCATTCGGCCTGACTCAGGTCCACCGATGATCCACGTCTTTGCAGATTTTTAGATTAGCCGGGAGGCGACAGAGGCAGTCCTGCCAAGATGGCGGCAGCCGGAGCCACCACACTCTGAGCTTCAAAACGGCTCTTCAGAACACATGCGCTGTCCATTCTTTATACTGTCAGTGGTCACCACTAGCATATCACATCCGAACCTCCCACTAGATTGATTTGCATTGTGGGCTATCTAGGCAGTAAGTCTGTACAAGGAATAAGAATGCATGGAGTAAAAAAAAGCTGATATCTGCTGGTTCTGCTGCATAAATTTTTAGCTTTTGAGTCCAACAATTTTATAGAGTACATCGCAAACGTGGTGAATCTTTTAAGGCTAAAGACTACTCCTGAAGGGGTAGGCTACCCCTCCAGTTTATATCTAAAAACAGTTGCAGAGGAGTGTGTTATGACCTCACTGTGACCATGTACCTTTTGAACAGTAACAAAGACGCTGTATCCCGCCCAGATATTATCCTCTTAGATATAAAAGAGCTCCTGATCACATTTAATAGACGAACAGTAAATAGAGAGTTGTAAGGATCTTCACAGCACGTAGAGCAACACCAACATCATTTCCAACATGAGGTCTGTTTGCTCTCAGTCATTAGGCTGATGAAAGATATGACCCCAGGGCATTTTCATTAAAACCTATGGTATTTACTTTTAAAATGACTAAAGCAGCAGAAGAAAGAGAAAATGATGAACACTCTGTAGATTACCTCTAAGCCTGGTAAACATGAGGTTACCCCCACATTAAGTATTTACCCTGAGGACAGATTAGTGCCATGTTTTCATGTCAGAGGGCGACTATACATTTTTATTTGTGCACACACAGACTGAAAGTACTTGAAGGCAGAGAACAATATGAAACAGTGACGTTTGGGGTTAGAGGGGGCAATTTTCTTGTCTATTTGAACTAGTTAAAGAAAATACTCTACAATTAATATTAAAATAGAAATAATATACGATTTAATACTGTGAAATGTGTCATTTAAAGGTAACCACACCAAAGCCCAACCACAGAGATGGCAGTTAGTGCTTCTCAGCTAAGCTAGGCTAATTAGCAGGTCTGATTTGGAGGGTCTCTTTCATAAAGAATGGACGTCATATCCGTGACGTCACACACAGGTTTCTGAAGAGCAGTTTTGAAGCTGGGAATATACGGCTATGGCCGCCGGCATGTTGGCAGTCAGCGGACTTGAGGAAGGCTGCATGAAGCCTGGTTGTACTCACTTGTCAATCAAAGTGGCCACGCTGTTGGTGTCGGTTAGCTCAGTTGGTAGAGCATCCACCCCATGTACAAAGGCTCAGTCCTTGCCGCAGCGGCCCAGGGTTCGAATCCGAGCTGCGGCCCTTTGCTGCATGTCATTCCCCATCTCTCTCTCTCTCCCCACATTCCTGTCACTCTTCAGCTGTATCTATCAAATAAAGCTTGAAAAGGCCAAAAAAAATGAAATAAAATTATGCATAACTTTAAGCCTTAATATAATTTGAACAGGTGAGTTCACCCTCAGTACAGTTGTCATGAACGGGGAAAGCTACAGACTTATGGAGACTGACTCATTCTGTTGCCAGCCTCAAGTGGACGTTTGAGGAACTGCAGTTTTTGACACTTCAACATTGGCTTCACTTCACAGCCACAGAGGTTGGTGCTTGGTGTGAATCCATTTAGCTACTGTTTTGTGATAACAAACTAAATTAACAAGTTCATTACGATTTGTATTTTTCAATTACAGAGTGGTTGGGAGGAAAAAAGTAATTAATTTTAGCTTTAGGACTAAACATGACAGTCTCCCTGGTTAGTTTTCTTGCTTTGGCTCTGTGACAGAAAACATGCAACAAATACAAATAGTATTCCACAGATTACCACACCAATAAGCAGAGTGCAGTAACCAGCGGCAACCACTGTAGTTTGTTTTTTCTCTTAGCACTTTTTTAGCACTTATTATGTACAGTATGTGATGCCTGTGATAAAAGCCATAGGAGAAAACATTTCTATGCCACATAATTGTCACTTACATGAGTGACAGCCTATAGAAATGCAGGCGGCAACTAAAATTGCCGGTTGGTCCATGACAGGTCCATGACAGGCCCTTGCTTATCTGAATATATCCGGCAGGCAGCCAGCAATTCTGAGTGGCTGGTACTGTAAGTTGTTGCTTTTTTTTTGGATGTGGCCAGAGGCAAAAAAAAACATTTATATTCAGTGTTATGTGTGTAATTCTCGATGGAAAACAAACCGGTTGGAAGCAGTGAGTAATGTTATTGATGTGGTGACAACATCACAAATGTGTCACCGACAGAGAGAGACACTTTGTCATCTGTGTTCGTCTGTCTCTCTCTTTGTGTTTTAGGAGGGAGGGGGAGGGGGTACGAATCTTCTGGGACCGGATGAGAGAGCCCACTTTTACCTCCAGGTGGAACCCCTTCGCCACCGACTTCCCCTTCATCACCTTCACCTATCACCCCGTGAGAAACATCAGTCCCACATTCCTCGCTCTCTGTGACGTAAGTATATCAATCAGTGACAACAGTATGGTATTGTTTGAAGGCTCGATACACCCACGTCATAAAAAAAACAAACATTTTTTCTCACTTACCTCTAGTGGTGTGGAGCCATGTGAATAGTTGTGGTTTTATTTGCTGACGTTATGAAATATAATAGATGTCTGACAAACACCCATCGCAATTATATGTTCATAGCATTGAAAAAAAAAAAAAATGAAAAAACTCAACTGCAACATTTCTTTCCAGGAACAATATCCCGAGCAATCCACAGACATCGCTGTCAACAACAGCATTCACTGGGACTGCTTCCAGTGAAAGCTGGCATACGTTTGAAAGTCATATCTCATAAAATCTCAGCTCATAAAACTGAAACTGTGAGACAGCTGCAGGAGAAAGTTTGCGATTGGAGCGAACTGACCTTCCTAATTTGTCACAAAACAAAGCATCTGTTGAAATATTTGATTTGATTACCGTAATTTTCGGACTATAAGCCGATTTTCTAACCATGCAGGCATGTTCGTCCCGTGTTGATGGCGTGATTTGGTGCTGTGTTGATGCCGTGTTGATGGCGTGTTTGGTGCTGTGTTGATGCCGTGTTGATGGCGTGTTGGTGCCGTACTGCCGATTTTCAGGCACAGTTTGAAAAAAAGCGTGTCTCAAATTAAAACACAAAAAAAAATCTTCCATGTACCGTCTTTCTGTGTAAATATCTCATGTTACAACATGAAAACCTGCGGCTTATATTCAAGTGTGGCCTATATATGTACAAAATTTATTTTCTTTTAAAATTTAGCTGGTGCGGCTTATATTCAGGTGCGCTCAATAGTCCAAAATTTACGGTACATTTCGTTTTATGACTAATCCAGGTAGAGGTGCGTCCTCTGACAGTCATGTGAGACACTTAACTATTATCAATTAAAAAAACAAACGGTGTGGTGAGATTCATCGTGTGGTCAAATGAGTCAGAAAGATTTACTGGAATTGTGTAATTTGTCATTTTCACCAGAACAAAACTCACAACTGACACATCTGGATCCTGAGATCAGATATGGACTGTAAACATGTACAACGCTCCAACGACTTATTTTTAGCTTTGTGTCATATTCTAAACAACAAAAATATGACATGTTTGCAAAACCTGTGCAGGTATTTCAGCACACCGAGATGTTTTTAATTACAACTGACGACTCAGCATGAGGAAGAGAAAAGCATGAAGCCATCGTGTACTATGTAATGAAAATTTCACGTGTTTTGTAACCTCTCCAACATGTCATACGGTACATACTGTTTGTTCAATCACCCTGAGTAATAAAACGAATGACTGCACACATACGAGAGCCTGACAGACTCAGACCTTCAAGCACATTTACTAAGAATGCAGTGTTATCTTTATTATGACACTGTGCCTTGTTGGGCAACAAAATCCTTATTGTTATTACAGCAGATGGGTGATTTAAGCCTCTTTGACACAGCCTGTTCAAGGCGAAATCGTTGCGGGGTTATTCCGCCTTGTCGTTCTGTATAAAAAGTACAAAGACAGAACGGAGGATCGTAGTTGTTTCGGCAAACAAATCAACGTCTGTATCGAAAGGGTGAAGCGATAGAGAGCAGCAGAAAGTGACGATGAATGCGAGCGGAGCAGTGAAGTTGTCAGTCTGGCAGAAAATGTGCAGTTTATGTTACAGTTTGTCAGTGAATAAAGGGACGGTGAAACTCCTCCGTGTTGTTTCCCAACTGCTGGAATAGCAACGCGATGACGTTCGGCACCGCCTACGTTGAGCCCTTCCTGAATGCTGGCGTGCTGTCCAAAATCACACGCTGGAGCAGCATTATGCCACAGTTGCTTGGTCCAGTGTAAAAAAGCACAGGCGTCATAGTGGTGGGCATTTGTTACGGCTCTATTGCTGGATCTCTGTGTACAAAGGGCTTTAGTGTATCACCTTAGTCAGGTGACTTTACAGCTAGTAGCGCACGCTATAGAATACTCTCTTTATCAACAAGCTAAATATTGAGTGATCAAACAAACAAATCTGACAGTGGGGTGAGCAAAAAGGAACTGACACAAAACACTATCTGATCACTGATAAAAACAAAATAAATGTTACATTTCTCCTCTGAAAATAAAGCTAATTTAACTTCATGCTTCATGTTCTAGTGCAGTGACCTCTCTCAAGTTCAGCTTCTGAGCACCTGAGATGGCAAGAGGTTGCTTAGCAGCCAGTTTTGACTAGCAAGCCTCAACAGGAAGCAGCACATGTGGACATCAGCAACATCATGTCATTTTCAAAGTCTGCACAAGGAAAAAAGCTTGTGAATATATTGTTTGTGTTTGCCTTATCGTTTAGCCTACAGTTTCAGTTATTGTCAGTATGTGGATCTGCACTGTAGTCCAATCAGAGCCATCTGTAACGGCACCCACCTGTCAGTCAAAGCAGCCATGCTGTTAATTATGCATAACTTTAAGTTTTAATATAATTTGAACAGGTGAGTTCTATAAAAATTCAGACTCAGTACAGTTGTCATGAACGGGGAAATTAGCTATAGAGACCAAAACTGTTTTTTGTACCAGGCTGTAAACATGTTTATTTCTGCTGTGAAGTTGGACATTTTAACATGGGGACTTATGGAGACTGACTCACTTCTGGAGCCACCCTCAAGTGGACGTTTGAGGAACTGCAGTTTTTGGCACTTCTGCATTGGCTTCACTTCACAGCCACAGAGATTGCCGCTTGGATTCCCCCCCACTGCTTTTATTAGTATTATTAGAAGTAAAATTTGTTTGAGCCATTAGCCATTTTGAATCCCACATGGAGTCAGATCAGATTACAGTAAAAACCCAAACAACTGATATCAAGCTCATCAGATTTTTGAAGGAAGCATTCTGCTCAGAAGTGAGAATGAGCCTCTCATAATGTTTCTAATACTTTTCTCTGTTAACATTTTTCATAAAAACGGGAAAAGACGAAATAAGAAAACCTTCATCTGGTTCAGATCAACTTGAAGATTACACGACTATGAATGGAGCTAGACTTCCAAGATCTGTAAAGAGGAGATGTGTTTTCAGATATATCTCTGATCCTCCCGCTCTCTTCTCCACAGATCCACAACTTTCGTGAGCATCTCAAGGATGCGGCGCAGAAAGCTCACGCCACAAAGCCAATTCCTGGTAAGGCCAACGGCGTCCTGGTCCTGAAACAGGACCTCAATATCGACGCTTACGTGGGCCTCATGTCTTTCCTCGGGAACCAGAACAGACTCGGATACTGCATGGCTCGGGGAAACTTGGGCTACTAACTCTTCTGATGTTCTCCAGTTTTGTTGCTAATCAGATTATATGTACCATAAGTCAAATAAGTGTTGAATTAATGTCAGTAAGTTTGTTTACAGAGAGTTCATTTAAATTCTTCAGGGATTGACCAAAGATTTTTCAGGTTTGTGTCACATTGGCGGATGTTCTCTATGAAGTTTAAACAACTGTGTGTTCCCACCCGCTGTTTATTACCAGTGTGTGGTGCCTGAGTACTCAGAAATATCCACATTTCAACACCGCTCTTCACTGGATGACGGATCCCCCACCGCTCTCAAGGAGCTTTGTATTTGCTCCTCAGTGATATGGTAATTCAACTCTTTCGCAATGAGACTCCTTTCTTCCTCCCCCGGTGTCTCTGTTAAAAGCTCGTTCCCTTTGCCATTCTTGCCCCTTAGAGATTCACTGGAGCATGGGGGCACATTTGTCAGTTTAGTTTTATCACTCTTAGTGTATTTTTACAGTGCATACAGGCATATTGGAATTTCCCCTTTGATTTGTGTGTTTACTGTGTGTCGCTCTGCCTTGTTTTGGTATCATCTGTTAGGCTTGTGAGCGTGACACATACAAGAAAATATAGGCTTACATATTTTGTTCTCTTGTCCTTTATAGTGGTGTAAGAAATGCAGATTTTTCATGCAGATTCCTGTGCGCTGTTTTTGTTCAGTGCACATTATCATACCCTGGTTTCGTCTTAACTCAGGAAGAACTAACATTTGCTGGAAGATAAAAACCTGGTGATGACCATCGACTCTTTAGCAGTGCCACAACTTGTGATGTCCTGTTGTTGCTGCAGTTAAAGTATAATAATATTATCAAACTTTAAAGTTGTATAATAATATTGATGATTTCAGTCCTGGTTGATTTAGTGGCACTTGTTTCTTTTGTGTTAGCTGGTGCAGTTACAGTAAACACTCAGTGAGTAGCTACTTTGACAGGAATTCAACTTGAATGTATGTATGTATGTATCTGTTTACAGCCAAACCAAACTCAATCACACTGTTTTAATAAAGACGTTGATCAGTAATGGTTGAAACTGCAATCTGATTTCATGCTGCACACAATCCACACAACAGCAGCAGACTGTGGCTGATACTGACTGTACCGTTCCATCCTGCAATATCCGACACAACAAAATGCCACATTTTTGACGATTGTGCTCACACAGTGCTGATTTTATGGCGTGTTCCCACCAAACGCAAAGCAGATTTTCACTTCAAGTCTGAGTTTACCTCCGTTACTCGCTCACTACAATAGTATGAGCTCAAAATAAACAGATTTTGCAATTAACAGATCAAAAGGGTGCAGAAATAACTACATCATGTTGGTGATGTGTGAAAAGTCTGAATTCATACTGTCAGATCTGTCTGAAGCAAACGCTTGTTTTCTGAACAGAGTTTTGATCGATCATGGCCATATGCTAACCTGATTCATAGGAAAGCATAACTGATAGCTGGAGGCACTTTCCAGGTAGACTCGGGTAACTTCCTTGCTTACTTTTCTCCTTGTTGGTCCAGTCTCTGCTTAAATGTGAAGTAGTATCATGGAGCTCTGGGTGCAAAATTGGTGCAACGACACGAAATTCACATATTCGTGTCGCCAAATTCCCAGTTGCGTCACCCGGCCTGTACACTGACTTTGTCCCGCAAAAAATTATATTCGCTTTCTGTGTGAACGCACCATCAGTGACAAATAGTATTTCCCGTGACTGCTACAATAAAAAGCCACCAGTTAAATACTTTTAGTGTGAAGTAATGTGTTGAGGTTTGCATTTTCCAGTAACGTATTACAGCTCTGATGTAAAGAGATCAGCCTGGGCATGTTACTTGAAATATTGTAATCAATCACTCACTTACTTTCACATTACTCATTAAAAACTAATTACATTATTAATTACGCAGCAAGAAAAGTAATGTGTTGCATTACTCATTACTTTCATCCTTCCCAGCTCAGCTACGCCAAAGGTGCCTCTAAACGACTTCAAAGCTTCCACACCCTCACATTGCGTCCTCGTAGGTGTAGAAATAGAAATGAGACATTTCGGTGAGCAACGAGCAGCCCTACAATTTGGAGGGATTTACTGATCATCTAGCAGCTAGCTTAGACTGCACACAGCTCTCCAGAAGTCCCGACCTCACGGTAAAGCTGTGTGGTTCACACACCATCCGACTCTTAACGAAACCAGGTGATTCCTCAATGTAGGCTTACCTGTGGATTTCATTTACAAGCCAGCTAAGAACAAACAACGTGAAAAAGACAACATTGGAATTACAGTGAGCTGCATTTCTCAGTACCGGCATTCATATTTCTCCCATTTTGGTGGGTGGATTGCATGTATGCTGGGTTTTCTTTGAATCAGTCCTTCATAGGTAGCCTGTGGGAATGGCGGACCCCGCCAGTAGCAATGAGAACTACTATATAGAGAGGTAATTACAGAATTTTAATACGCCAGTCAGAAATAGTAGCAAAAGCAGGATCTGATTTAATGAAAAGCTTGTTTGAAATTGTATAAAACACACCACACGTGTTCACAAATTACACATCCGTTCCTGAGTGACCAATACAAGTGAATGACAAACTAAGCCAGCAGTGTATTTAGTCTCTTATTCTCTTCAGGAAACAAGGTTAAGTAGAGAGCGTCTCAGGAATACATGCAGCTGTTATTGCACAAGGTAAAGTATATGTTTAAGTTCAGCACCTTTAGTATCATGTATCATAACCTTAGGGTTTGAAGGGGTTAACGTGTTTCCTCCCAGAACGAGGACGTGTCTCTAATCCTGGATCAAGCGCTGCTCTGGCCTGGAGCGAAGCACCTCATCCATATTTCTGCTCTTCAAGTTGTAAAAAAGATGTTCAGAAAACAGGATTAACTGCCAAATAAATGAGGACTCATAAAGTTGCGTAGCTTAGCCCCCCTCGAGAAAACGTAAATTTTTACGTTTAGGCCACCTGATGATTGAGAGGATACTGTTTAAAAAAAAGTGTGTGTATTTATTTAGTTTGGTTTCCATGGATTACATTTATACCTGTAATCATTATATTCTTTAATTGTTATGACTTTATCTTAGCTGCAGGTAAAGCAGTTACCACAAACACGAAGCAGTAGCATGACAATAAAAGACTGTCATGTCACAAATCATTTGAAATAATGGACTTCCTACGATGTAATGTTTGTTATTATGCCATGTGCCGTTCACATGATGCACTTCACATGTTCTGTCATGTTCTGAATTGAACTTTAATGAAGCTCCCAATCTCCCCACTTCTCCTGTTTTCTGTCAACCTTTATTTTCGTAATAGTTACGAGCATCACTTCACTTGGCTGACATCTAGATGTGATGTGACTTGCTCTTAGTGTCGGGATATAAAGTGAATTTGGGCCTGTGTGTGTGTGTGTGTGTGTGTGTGTGTGTGTGTGTGTGTGTGTTGGGAACAGAAGGGAGTGTGGGTGTGTTGTGTATGATCCATCTCTGTCCTCAGATGCTCTTTTTTTTTTTTTTTTTTGCATTAGAGATCATTATGTTCAGCCCTCAAGGTACTGAATTAAATCATCTGAATCAAAGCTCTGATTCGTCCTCAGCACTGCATGCACAGTCTGTACTCAGGATTCACTACTGAGACAGGACATGTGGGTAGATACTTTATTATTAGACACAACTGACAGATTTGCAGTGATGATGATCAGAGGTTTTATCTAAGGACAGCAATGACAGCAACATTTCAGCACAGCACAGCAGCCTGTTAAATTTACACTGTAAAACATTTCATCTTAACAATATAACACCACTCTGGCAAGTCAGTTTTATTTAATACAGATTTTTGTTTCTAACTTGTAATAAAACACATTGTTATCTTCACTGAACTTGTCAAAACAGCCTATATAAACTAAAGACATGACCACTGTTGGAAGTACTTGTGCTTTAAGCAGCTACACTGTAATGTAACAAAAGAAGAGCAACCTATATATCCATTTACAGCTGAGCCAAACAAATGAGAATCTTAATTATTAGAATACAATTAACAATTATTTAGTCATATTAACAAGAGTTAGCATTTAAGAGTTTGAGGATCAGTTCTTGACTTGGCACAAAATCACGTAGAGGAGACAGAAGAAACTATCAGGATTCATCTAAAATTGTATAAGAAGCCACAAACTAAATGTAAATTTTGTTAAGTTATAATCTAACTTGACTTAAAACTTTTTAGTAAACCAAAACAATCAGATGAAAGACGCTGAAAGGCTCTGTAAAGCTGAGGGGTAGTGTAGAGTGATTACTCTCTGTGGGTTCATAAATACAAGTTAATACATATAGTCATTTGATTCATTGTTGACGTTAAAAAAATGATTAGCGCTGCTTCAAGTTCATTTGATTACATAACAATGTGGGGTATTGATAATAGGTTTTATAGTGTTTATGGTGGAAGTATGAGAGTGACAGCTTTAGAAATGATTAATAGTATCTACAACATGGACAGTAAAATAATGAATTATTAAACTACTTGAACTACACATTTTCGCCTAAATTAGACAGCGATTTATGACGGTGTGTAGCATTTTACTTCTGAATCTGAGCGATTAATCTCTTTCATCACATTTTCCTTTGCTCACAGTATAGTACAGTAAGTGTATGTCACTGCTTTGTCAAAGAGAAGTGCATGGACTCACAAGATAAACGACTTTCAAAGCTAATGATTGCATTCCTTTCTGGAAAGGTAAGTTAGTGCCTCGGGCTAGATAATATGCCTCGCGCTTTTCTCCAATTATTTTCCACCAGTAGAACATCAAACTTATCAGCTGGCAGTTTGTGGCTGCGGACTGATACTATTAGTCGGTGCACAATCTCAGTAGTTGCTCAGTGAGTTGTCGGAAAGCACGATTGTGTACGAAAACAGTATTAAATAAGCACTTAACAAATTAGCGAGTGAATGTGAGGCCTGTTGGAGAGACGGCGCGGTGCAAGTGGTTTTGCTGGAGGTCAAAGTCACGGGTCACATCGGAAGTCTCTATGTGTAGCCCGACAGGTCCAAGTGGATATTTTGCTGGATCGTGATGTGAGATGATTTTCCCACTGCCCTGAAGTGGAATGTGATCAGGAAAGTGAGAGGCTTAAAAACTGTCCATCAGTGCCTGTGACCCTGGATGGCCCCAGCTAACAACCAGAGCTGCCTGGAATGCCTGGAGCGAGTAACATAAGACAAATTCTGCGAGACACTCTTGCTGTCCTGGTGTGGCACGCAGTCTTCTCATCTCTCTGAAATACCTTCAAAGCCCTCAAAGATATGCCAGCTTGGATACCAGGCTTCTTTTCACAGGTCATGCAAGCTGAAGTCCCCATTTTCATTTCTCTGACATCTGTGTTGCTTGTTTGTTTGGTAAACATGTTACACCTGTCAGAGGAATGCTGGTTGCTAACGGGCCAAGTCCAACAGCATTTATTATATTCTTGCGGCGCTTTCCCCTTCTTCTCGCCTCTCTCGTTTTTCCATCTGTTGCCCTCGCAGTAAGTGTGAAGGAGCGAATGTGTGAGGAAAAGCGTGCATGTGTTTGTTCCTGCATGTGGATCTGCTGGCACGTACGAGCGCAGAGGCTACTGGGTTGTTGTCTGGATTGCTGTCTTGTAATGGAGATAGACACACTGTTTTTATTTATCCCTCCCCTCAGCTGTCACTGTTGTGTCTGGAGCGAGTTCGTTGAACTCAGGGCTATGGGACCCTTGGAGAACTGTCAAATCCACTAACCCTCCCAACTATGTAGAATGTTACAGCCCAGAACACACCCTGGATTCTTATTATGGAAAACAAAAGCTGAGAGGGACATTCAAGAAATGTGCAACCTTTATCTGACTCTTCTACCTTTATATTTTAGTTTACAGTGAAATCAGAGCAGCAATAAATCTGAATCTTTCATCATTTTCCTTTTTTAGGCATTCAAAAAATTGATTAATATAACTTCTCATTATGATTATAATGCAATTTTTTAACATTAAAGTTTTTTTTCTGCTTAGAACCTCAAATACTGTGAATCCCAGAGTCACCAAATGTAGCTGACATATTTTAAAAACCCTGGATTACTAAAGAAAAACAAATATAACACAAACATAACTGCTAAACCACAAAGAATTAAATAAGTTTTATTTCCTTTATGCATAGTTTTCCTCCAGTGGTGGAATAAGTATTTAAATCACTGTTTACTGTCCCTGCATAAAAATACTCAATAACAGTCAAAAACCCTGCTTCTAGAAGTTCTACTCAAGTAAAAGAACAGAAATATTGTCAACAACATGTACTTAAGTATCAAAAGTATTAAAAGGCTTTTTAATATCATTTAGCTCTGAGTGTAAATATTGTTTGACATTTTGGAGTATACGCTTATTGGCTTTCTTGCCAAAAGTTAGATCAAAAATCATATACAATCATGTCTGTACGATAAATATGAAGTTATCTCCTGGAGCTAGTTGACTTAGTTTAGCACAAAGACGAAGTGACCTAGCTCAAGTTGCAGTTTTACCCTCCCTTGTGCTGGACTACTTCTTGGCCTTGCTGGTAGCCTTTTTTGTTTTTTTACCTTTGAAAAAGCCAGACCAGCTGTTTTCAGTTTTTATATTTATATTATCTGTCTTGCTTCATAATGTGCGGACAGATACGAGAGTTGCATCAGTCTCTTTTATCAGTTTCACTTCTTGGCAAGAAAGCAAATAAACTTTAACTAAATAAACTCCCCAAAATGGAAAAAAATTCTCTGTTTTCTCTGTTAAGGGAATTTTCAAACATTTTGCTAAAACCCAAATTAAATTGTGTCACATGATATAATGAGGCTTTAAAGCTGCTGAGAGCAGGGGCGTGTCCAGAGAGGGTGGGGCTCTGACTGGCCACCCCACACACCCTCTCATTATCTTAAAGTATGATTGAATATCTGCCCAGTGACGGGCAGGAATTTAGTTTAAATCAACTGTCTGATAAATATGCATTGTTTTCTTTTTGTATAATAAACAAACAGCTTACACACAGCAGGGCTCCAGTGTCCACTCATGTATTGCACTTATTTTAGTGGACATTGGAGCCCTGCAATGAGTGAACTGTTATGTTTATTTATGTTATTTCTGTTTGCTTACTTTTGGCTCAACACTCCTATTTCATTTGCATGTAGCCGACACTCATTTAAAGGTACGTTTTTTATGCATTTTAAATTAATGCATAAAACGAGTTCTATAAGTCACAATTGCAGCACTTTTGTTGCTTTGAAGAACCTTTTTATGTGTATTAATCTTTTTTTTCTGCTTAAAAGTTCTGATGACTGTTTTTTAAGTCACCCTTTGCAGCAATGTGACCTGATTTTGATAAAAAATAATAACAACAACAACAAAGGGAGAGTTTATACACCATTAAAAAGGCTTTTTGTGAACCTGAAGTACGTATGGCTTTAACTTATGGCTGTTATACGCCTAACATATTGACTAACTTGTGGTTGTGTGTAGAAATAATTGTGGTGGTGTCATTTCTAATTGTAAAAGGTAAAATTCTACAACTACTTTTTAGAGAGAGAGAGATTACGCAATGTTGCATTTTAAATTTAATATTTTAATTAAAATTATTATTATATATTGCACTTTAATGACCAAATTACACCAAATTACACCAAAGAACTTGATAATAAATGGTCCTTTGAAGAAACAATAGGTGAAAGCTTCCCCTGTGGAATCACCATGAAGAACCACTTTAGGTCCTAACTCAAACCTTTATTTTGAAGGGTGTGCAGTATTTGTATAGTGCCACTCCACTGTGCTGTGATTGGTAGGACTATTTACCCTTTAAATACAAATTATGAACAGAGGTCCTGACTGAGAGGACAAATGTGAGGGCTCATTGCTCAGTTGCAAAGTGTTTATTCAGTAAGGATTAAGGAGGATTGCTAGTTTAAGTTGGTCAATGTGAAAATACATTTTTAAGAGTAGTAATTACAGCATATTATAGAAACTAATCAAACATGTGAGGCCCTGACAGAAGAGGTGTTGATTTACATACTGTATACATGCACTGTGAGGTTATGGTTAATAGTTCACCAGTTATTCATTGTAAATATACAGGTTCATTGTTCAGTAGGTTATTATTACGTACCAGTATGATGATGTTATAAAATGTCAAGTGTCAAGTGAAAGTGTGCTGACTGAGCTGTAGCTCCAGTCTGTACATGCAGCTTGTGTAACTGATGAATATCACCATACTGGCATGTATTCAACATTAGACAAGCACTGTTCACTGGGTGGATGGTGATTGCATTCTCTGCCATATTTCACATGTCAGACAGTATATGAGAGTGAATCTGTGTTGCCATGTCAGTCATCCGGCTCCTTGTTTTAGGATGCCCCCATTAGACGCTGGGCAGACGGTCAGCAGTGGCGAGACTAAGCACTGATGACAAGCTGCTGGAAAGGCTGCAGTGGAGGAGTATGAGCAGAGTCTGCACGGGGACCGGCCTGAGCCTCAGACATGTACACACACACGCACACACACTAAACCCACATTCACATTAAAATCCTCATACACATACGCATCATAGCTGTCTGCAATCTGATGCCAATGATGCCAATGCCAAATTTTATTGCTACAGAGGAAAACATGTTTGATTTATGTCTGAGGTATGATTTACAGTAGTTTGTCATTAACTTAAATCAACCTTAAGTTACATTTATTTAACTTTAGTGTTTAGTGTTTAACATTCACCTTCTTACCAACAGGGGGAAACAACAGTCTGGTTTCTTCTGTGCATTTATAGAGACAGCATGTGCAGCCATTGGAAATGTACTGCTGCACCCTATGTTTGAATGCACAGTGGTAAGTTTGATTTTAACATTGCAAATAAGTTCATTTTTTTTATGGTTTTGGCTCAGCAGTGGCACAGTCGTGTGTTTGTAAGTGTAATCATGTCCAATGAGTTTATCAGGTAAGTTTATGTTCTACAGTTTAAGCCTCTTAAACTCTGACAGATCCACTGCAGGGTTCATGTATACTGTACAAGCTCATGTTGTGCAGCTAAGCTTTATTTAAACCACAGACCTTTATTCAAATGCTGCAGTGCAGATACCAAAGATAACAGATATGCTGGGAAGAATTTTAAGAAGATGTGTAAGAAATTATGCAAAAGGTGTCTGAAACATTCCCATACTTTTCACTCACAGTGAGGAGACAGAGCTTTAAAGTGCTGAGACATACATACTGTATGTGAAACTGTCATCAACTTTCATCTAAATTTTAAGCATGAGGGGTAACTTAAAGGGGCATTTTTAAAAATACATAAAATACAGGAAATGCAACATGAATAATGATTTTATTATTATTGAGGAAAATATAAATAAAAGTGTTTATTTTTCTATTTCTAAATCTAACTTTGACATCTGTCTAATTTATATTAATACCACCACCACCACCACCACCACCACCCTTATTGCTATTATAAATGTGAGTTCTACACAAGTAATGTACTTTTGAGCTACTTTGAACTTCAACTCAACATTTAAGAAGAGATTGTATATTATTTACTTATTTCACACCTATAGTTAGTTACTTTAAAGATTAAGATTTAACAAAACATGGAGGTAATTCAATAAAATGTGACCCAGATGTTCATAAAGGAGTTGAAATTAGCTCCACTTTGACCAACTACAACAGTAAAGTAGCACTTTCATGCATCAGTGATCATAATTCATTAATATAATAATCCTAATAGCCATTCTGTATGAATACTTTCCTTTTGATTCTTCCTTTTGTCTGTTACTTGTAGTATTTTACTTGTAATTGAGTATGCTGTGCTACTTTTACCAGTAAAGGATTTGAGAACTTCTTCCACTGCTGCCACGTCTTAGGGATTTTTTAAGGCACATTTTTTTGGCATTGTTCAGCCTAAAATTAAAACCAAAAACTCAGAAATACAAAACCATGACAAACCTAAGTCTAACCGCAGTCTATGGGTGTGAAAACATACCACACATGAGCCATGTGTCAAAATAGTGTTATTATCCTTTAAGAATGTTAATCACACTGGTCTGAGCAGTGACCATCTCTGCCTCGAGGGCCTGTTTCCTCAGCGAGTGGAGCAGTTTATGAGTGAGGTTAAGATGTCAGTCTGAGCCCTGGTTAAAGACAGCGCTCTCCTTTAACTGTCCCCCAGCCTGACCTCCGGCACAGGAGGGAAGAATGTGATGGCTTGACGCTAAGTGAGTGCCCCGGCTCTCCCTTCCCTCTGACCCCCTCCGCCCAACAGCAGCAGCCCTGGGGCTTCTTGTGTCAAGCCACTGTGTCCCCAGCAACCTCCTCACAGTTTGCAAATATGTCCTTGATATGGTTGGCATGTCGTACGCAGATGTCCCAGTGGCGGGAGATAAATTTGAGAGCAAGGAGATGTCAGGCTGGCGACAGCTGTGGGCTACAATTTCACCAGATGTCCGTCGTTGCTAACCTTCAGTAGACATGAGCCGGCCAGCCCCTGGACGTACTTTACATGCACAGTAAATATTTTCTCAACACGAAGCTCATAGGAGGCGCAAAACAGAATTCGTTTGTCACGGCTCACATGGCCATAGCATTCACTGGCCTGATTTATATGATCTGGAGGCACGTACTGATGAGATGCAGCCTGTGTTTTACCTAAAGAGAATCCCAGCTAAGAAATAAACGTACGTCTACGTGCTCTCAAGGCTGACTGGCTGATCGTAGAGATGGAGGATCTTGTGGAAAAGGATTTAAAGGAAAGATTTAAGGGGCACATTTTTGTGCACAAACCTGCTGGTGGCACTGTGACGCCTTCCTATTGGTCAGACAGCGCTGACGGGTGTGATGTCTGTGTGCGGACAGAGTTTACATTCCTGCAGTGCTCAGTCTGCCATGAGACACTAGGTGCCACTGACATGGCTGTGGCATTTCCTGTTGTGCCACAGAGTATACAGTGCTGACTCTGGCTCGGAGTGCAGATTGGTCACAGACGGGTCAGTTCAACGTGATTAGAACCGAGCCCGAAATGACTTAAGTTACATTTCTGCGCTTCCTGGCATTGCTGAAATCTATTCAACCCGTTTAAAAATTGTTTTGATAAGTGAGATAGTGTGGTGTTTTGAAAGGCCTCGCATGGTGAAAGATAAGCCTCTTTTCTTTGTGCGATGACTCTCTGTGACTAATACTGACAGAGGGAGAAGAGGTGTGATGACGCCTCCACGTGTGTGTGCGTGGCATTCTATAGAAATGCCTTCAGAGAATCACCTTACAGTAAGTTTGGCACTCGAACCGTTCGTCCGAGTTCACCCCATGGTTGATCTCTTTCCCATCCTTTGCTATGAGTGCAGTCCACCTGAGGGTGTGTGTGTGTGTGTGTGTGTGTGTTGCAACTAAGCACTTGGCTGTGTCAGGTTGGGGTGGGGCTGAAAAGGAGTAATTTGGCGGCTGTAGATTACATGGAAAAGCTGACTGATGACATATTCATCACATTTTCCACTCTTCTTCGTTTTTTTCCCCCCGAAACAAAAACCTGAAGGGAATAATGAATGCTAAAAGCCAACAATGCATATCAAGTATCACCCAAAACAGCACTGGACAAGCATTCATTTAAACCTTACCATCAGCTTGATGTGTTTGCTTTAGCAGTGAAAGTTCAGAGATTTGTCATCAGGTGGATTTTTCCTCAGACTCTTAGGCTAACCGAGAATGGCATGACTCCGAGATCTTTGGGGATCACTTAACTTAGCTGCATATGAGCGTCTGTCAGGATTACACATATTTCAAATGGTTTATGCGCCTTATGTAGACGCAACAAGTCGTACTGTAGGAGCTGAGTGAGGAGAGACTGCAGGAGCCGAATGGGATCCACAGGCCCCCGAGGCTCCACAAACCTGTCCTGCAACCTTCTCAGCCAGCCCGCTGTATTCTTAAGAACAGATTTGTTTTTCAGACTTGTTATTTTCCTGCTTGGTTAATACTGACTTCTTGGATTACAAAGCAAAAACAAACCCAGAAGGCAACAACAGTATATTTTTATGTATGCATAGCAATGCAGTTCAAACTTCACTCCACACTGCTTCTTGTTAATATGACAAACCTCGATTTTTCACGCTCTGTGTGACTTTGTGTTATCGTTGGTTATTATTTTAGGCTATATTAGATTACATATGAGATTAACATTTTCCCAGGAATTTCAACGCGCAACTTGATACTCATATCTGCTCTCTGGTCCACCTTCTTTTGGTCGGATTTTGCCTGAAGAAGAGCATTAAAGTTGAGATTTGTTGCTTATTGCTACATGTGATATAAAGTGGTCAGCAAATGAAACTTCCCATATCTTTCATGAACCTTTACCAAAGCCCCTCAGTAAGAGACATCTTCAGCATTTTTATTGCAGTTTACACACTTTTAGTTTGAAAGTGTTAATCACCTACAAAATGCCAATAATTATATAAGTAATATAGTATAATAAGTAGCAAACATATTAAAACATTTCGGGGCTTGTTGCGCTGTGGAATGGGCCAGTAATCACAAATGACGTCTCTATTTACACAAGTGCTTCTTTTGAAACTGACGTAATAGTCAATCATTTCGGGAAGTCTACTTCTTCTTCCCAGGAGTTTGATGAAAGGACTGATAGCACTCCCATTTAATGGTCCGGAGTACACGTCAAAGCTAAGGTAAGGTAAGGTTGGAGAAACTGGCAAATGAAAGCTGAATTTTGGAAGCACGCAACCAAAAAAAATCACACCACCTTTCTTCAGGCCTCCCTCCAACCAAAGAGTGCACGTAAGTCGGTAGCTAGACAGGCAGGTAGGTCAGCCGGATATCAGATTTTTTTTTGAGCATTTGATTTATGGTTTGCTGTTGGGATGAATTACAATGCCTACCCAAACTTTAAAACAAATCATTAACACAGAATGTGCAGCCTGAACTGTCTAGACTTAATCTTTGGTGTCACTGACCGAAAAAGTGGCTTTTGGCAGTGGAGCTCCACTAACTCACTAACCTGTCAACTCAGCCGTACACAGCACACTATGTTACTGCCTGGTTAAACACTTAGTCTATTAAAAGACTGTCTGCTGATCCATTAACCTTGTAAACAGTGCTTGTGTGAGCCTTGTTTTGTACTGAACTGAACGTAACAACTTGCTAACAGCCAAAATAGTGATTTGTTAACTTACTTATCTTACGTGTCTAGCTTGAAAAATGTCTGTGACAACGAACGTTTCAGTTAAACAAGATGAGATGGAAAGGCAAATCTATATATAAAATATGAAGCAAGAGACAGATGGCAGTTAGCTTAGCTTAGCAGGGGGGGAAAAGCTAGCCTAGCTCTGTTGGGTTAATAAAAAACACCTTTAAAGCTCATTAGTTGACACTTTATATATTGTTTTATCCACACAAACCCTAAACCCCGTCACCATCTTGGCAGTCCTGCCTCCACTGGCTCCCAAATAATCAAAAACTGGGTGCTCAAGCCACCTGTAATTGCACTGTCACGCTGTTAATTATGTACAACTTTAAGCCTTAATATAATTTGAACAGGTGAGTTATATGAAAATTCAGACTCAGTACAGTTGTCATTAGCTATAGAGACCAAAAGTGTTTTTTGTACCAGGCTGTAAACATGTTTATTTCTGCTGTGAAGTTGGACATTTTAACATGGGGGCTTATGGAGACTGACTCACCTCTGTAGCCAGCCTCGAGTGGCCGTTCAAGGAACTACAGTTTTTTTATTCTTCACCTCACAGCCCCAGAGGTCACCACTTGGCCTGGTGAAATGACTTCTTTAGTGGTGCTAGGAAACACATTTTCTACCTTTGGACAGAGCCAGGCTAGCTGTTTACCCCTACCTCCAGTCTTTGTGCTATGCTAAGCTAACTAGCAGCTTGCTCTAGCGTCATGATTAGCTTAGAAACATGAGAGAAATCGACCTTCTCATCTAACTCTCAGGAATTCTCCTAAAATGTCAGCACACTGAAAGACTGAATTTCATCACATGGATGATAACATTTAGTAAAGTATGTTCTCTTGTTACAGTAAGTTAAATTAGATATAAAGCTACATATGATACCACCATTTTGCAAAGTAGGTATGATGTCAAAGTGTATTTTCAGAAACATTTCTTGTCACAGAAATATTGCTGCAGAAAACTGTAAATAAACGTCTAAACTCAACAGAGTAGTGATATCTTTGCTGTGCTCGTGAACAAAAATGGTTAAGGTGTTTGAACTCTGCTGAGCCAGGTGTCAACCAGACACGCTGCCTAGTGAGTCAGACTCCACTTTGGTTGTATGTGAACACTGACACCGTCTGTTATGAACTTATCAGATGTGGAGGCCGGTTCTCCGCGATCTGCATCTGTATCCTGAAAACACCACATCACCTGCTGTGAAGGCATTTTTGCAGCGCTGGCATTATTTGGCAGCGGATAGAGACATCATGTACGGCTATAGCAAGAGTAAGATGAGAAGAGCAGAACTGGCCTTCAGCATGTTGCCAACAAACTTACACAGCCGTACCACGGCACCTAAACAGATGCACAATCACAAAACCTTGTCACTATCGTAGATTGACGTGTGACGTTATCCCGCTGGAACCTGGTCTACCTGACACTGCAAACATTCCCGTCCCACTGCCTCCTGCTCTCCTGGATCAACTTTCAGATGTGGTCATTGCAATGTAAATTCTTTGAGCCTATCAATTAGCGAAAAGGATTACACGGGTCTCGAGCTTGAGCTAACGTCACCTCCTGTACACGAAGAACAGGTCGGCAAAAAAACGAGGACGACAAATCTAATAAAATCAAGGTCATTGTTGAATGTTGCCAGTCATGCCGTTTTATCGACTGTGACTCATGATTGGAATTTAATGGTGAAATCAGCACCAATAAAAACAAGCCTTTGTCTTACTGTTAAGCCAGCACCACATGCTCGCTCATGCATGGATGCTCAGGCTGACACAAGATTTGATTTCTTCTGTTTAAAAAAGAAAATGACGATGACCCAGTTTTTTGGTATTTAGGGTTTTTTTTGTACTATGGCATCTCGATGGACACCATGGTCGACGTGCAATTGTTTGATGGCTTTGGTATGTTACAGATGAACTATATCCATCTACTCATCAGAGACTCTAAGAAATGCCTCTGAAAGATCCACTTTCATTCAAGCATCCCAGAACATCGACAGCGCGTTTTATTTTTAAAGCGTATCCAGTGACAAAGGACACTTCAACCCCTCGCTTAGATTACATGTGGACGAGTGTAAGCTCATGTATGGGGGGGTAATGTGTCTTTGAGCTGCCCCCAGGCATCATTATGTCCTACGCATACATGCTTTTTAATGGGTTGAGGGGCAGACCAATCACACTTGTCAACCTGTTGCCGGGATACCGGCGGTGTGGTTGCTAAACACCGGTCCACAACTTTTACATCATGGACTATATTTCTGAAAGTTAGAATATGAAAGATTGTATTACCTCAGAGAAGTGCTGAAGCAGGTCCCTGGAACACCTGCTCTTTCAGTGTAAAATATCATCACCCCGGCCCCCGAGTCCGGACAATTTCCTCATTTAATGCCAGCTCTCAATTGAGAAGATGATCACCATCTAATCCTGATAAACCTGCTGCCTAGAAATGATTAGAAAGGCAGAGGAGCATGTTTAGTAGCAGCGAGCATTTTAAGTTGAGCGTCATGTAATTTATCTCAGGTGATAATGGTTGAGTTACATTTTATCTTTAGTTTGCTAATGACCGAGATTTAGCAGTCAGCTGCACAGATTTATTTCAGTGTGTGTGTGTGTGTGTGTGTGTGTGTGTGTGTGTGTGGACCACTTGAATGTCACATTAGGCATTTATTTATGTAATTACATGGTAGCCCGTGTTTCACTTCATTTCTCCATTGTGAATGTGAAATTACACTGCGCTACGCTAACACAACACCATGAGTGATGTTGACTGACATCAAAAGACAGCAAAGACAGGTTTAGTGTTGGATTAGTTATGATTGATGCTTCGTGGTTCACTGCTTGTCTGCTTCTCAGATCTGGGGTTGGTAGGTAGAAAGCTTCTTTGATTGTGTTTGCCAGAAGTGTTTCGCTTCTAGTCCGTGATGGGACTCTGCGCTTCTGTGGAAAACAAAGCGGTGCAGTGGTACTCGTTTGAACCCGAGCAGGTTTTAATCCACAGTTTCATGTTTTTGTTTAGTTTGCGATCCCTCATGGCCTGCTGGTTAACTAAATCTATACACTGTACGCAGGGTTCTGTTTGAGGAATCACAGTGTTGTTCTGTCCCCCTTTTATACATCCTCCTTTGGAAGTCTGCATTCAGATTCCCCCGTAATATTAGTGCAGCACGCTTTATGACCCATTAATAAGTTTAAGTTAAAGTTTAGGTGGGCAAATTGTGGCAAACATGAACTTAGAGATACACTGATTAGTATTTTTTTTGTACTGAGAACAAATCAGATCATAAGTAATGTGAATGGGGTTGCTTGCAGAGCTGAAACAATTAATCAATTACTCAATTAGTCAACTGACAGAAAATGAACCGTCAACTATTTCAATAATCTATTAATTGTTTCTGTTCATCGCTGCTTCCAGCTCCTCAAATGTGAAGATTTTTAAGCTTTTCTTTGTCATATATGACAGTAAACTGAACATCTGTGTTTTGGACCGGTCCAAAATCAATAAATAAACCATCAACACAACAGATTTTGTCACCAGGACAACACCAGGAAAACACCATGTGGATTTTTTTTTTTTTTTTTGAGAAAAAAAGAAAAAGAGAAAACAGCGATGCCCTTCAGCTCTACTGATCTTTTAGCCACTTTTAGCTCATTGTTTTGGTTTTATAGCCCGGAAACTCTGCTTCCAATCAAGCACAAACAAGGAGAATTTCAGCTTTGTTTGACAAGAAAACCAAAAAAAGAAAAAAAACTGTGCGCGACCTGCCCAGAAACAAACAGACAAAGTTAGAGATTAGCTGGTGAAAACAGTCCACTGTGGTCACCAGCTATTTGCTAACATTTAGCGGCTAAACAGCCAGATATTTCCCCTAGGAGTTGGTGTAGACCAGAGAATAAATGTTGGACTTTCTTCAGGTCGCAAAAATACTAATGTTGCTCCATGTCCTTTAGGCAACTGCCTGCTAATTGTTTGTGTGCTATGTAACTGTTACGATGATAATGTGTGTAAATATGTTTGTTGCTCTGCTGCCCCCAAGTAATTGTAACCCTAATGTCTTTGTTGATAGTGTTCTCTGGTCCTTCTGGCCTGAGGCTAATGAGTGGAATACAATTTCTCTCTGAATAATCTTCTTTAATTAACACCAACTCAACTCTCTCTGGGTTCACAGCAGATCTCCTCACTCTGCTGTTACCGAAGATGCTCTCGAGTCTGTCACGGTCACAACTGTCCCTCGTAAAACATTGTCAGGTAGGAACTAAAAATACTCTTGGAAAGGGCGTGTGAAATGGCAACTTAAATGTTACACCTATAAATACAGTATATATAAATATAATAAATAAATATAATAAAATGAATAATATTGTGAGATTATTCCTACTTAAATATATATAACACCAAAAATGTCATGTGTACAGTAACTAAAGTTACATTACAGTTTAAAAAAAAATAAATCACAGCTGCACTAATGTAGACGACAAGTTATTTTTAAGTTGCTGTAACAGGTATTTTATACTTTTTTAAAGGCGCTTTTTGTAATCTGATTACAATTTGGATTTCCTTTGTCTTCTGTTGTTTAGTTCGACTAAAATAACTCACTCATGTAGCGTATAAACATCTACCTAACAAATCTGGTTCCAACTGACGCTGGTTAGACTGGATGAATTATTCAATTCTGGCTCGTTGCCTTTTTGTTGCTGCAGGCAAGATTGATTTTCCCAACGTGGCCAGAGCCTGATATCAGGTGTAAAAGTCACTGTGACAAAAGACACACGCAAAAAAACTTGAATCACACCGTGGGAAAGCATCAGTAATTGTCTGGGAGTCTGGATATTACCACAAATAGTGATTCAGTGAATAGAAATACAGGTTTTACTGGTCACATGGGAAAACTCATGCTAGTTTACGGCTCTTTAGCTTAGTGCCATTATGAAAATGAAGGACTGGTTGTATGAGAATGAAAATATTCCCTGCTCCAGGAACTGAATTTATTTCCTTCAACTGAAAGTTTTGATTCATTTTTGTTGTTTTGTACGAGCAGTGGATTCATCTTCTTGATGCTCAAACTTCCCCCTGATATATTGTCAGTTAAAATAGAAAAAATTAAAATAGTTTCCCTATGGGGATGTTATGAACAATGCCAAGTTGCTGGGCAGTTTAGTGCATAGGCTGTAAATTATCACCTCTCAGACACTGCACCGGACACTGGTAGTTTTGACTCATCTGGATTTCCCCTGCATTAGTCACCAACTGGAATATACACACAGACGCACACAAGTATGCCCACATAACCCCCTCACGGTGTGAGAGTGATTGGCCACAGTGCGGTGTATGTGACTGACACTCATAATACATCTCTCCATAGTGCAGCAAACGTCCGGGCTACTTCATCAGCTGCTCCACCAACTGCTCTTTGGCATCCCGTATGTAAACTCTTGACATTAATAAGGCTGTTTGAATGGGGCCTCGTAATGCCTTCAGGACAATGAACACACCAAAGTAAATTAAGGCGACATTGTCTGTACAGTCACACAGGCTGTTTGCCATCTATGGGTTTGACCGTAGATACAATCGCAGATTAAAGCGAGCTTAGCGCTCTCAAATCAGAGCCTTGCGAGGATAATAACCACATTAGACATATGTGCACTCCTACTGATGACAGTACCAGAGATGTCACTGACGTAGCTGCCAGCTCATAAACACACACATACATCTCAAATGAAGTAATAGGGGTTCGGTGACTGGTTCCCAACGTTTGAGCTTTAGAGTAATTAATGATGTAAGGGTTTCAGGTGTCGTTGTAAATATCATATTTAATGACATCTTGAGGTCAGTTTGTCCTTGTTATGTTGAGAGGGAGACCATGGTCAAAGCTACAGTGTGTGTAAAAGGTTTATTAGAGGGAAATTGTTGTATTAATAACATAATAATCACCCTGAACTTTTACAAGTGAGGTTTTATTGTGGTTGTGATTTTGTGAGCAGAGACTGAGCGTTATTTTCCACTTTTATTTAAGAGAGTAATTTGATTAACAACAACTGTTTTTACAGCAGTGACCCTGGGGAATATAGTGAGACAGTCAGACAGTCACAGTTCAGTGGCACTTGTTGCGATTCAGTGCACATGGTAACAGCAACGGTATTTTCCTTGAGGTTTGACATCCGGAAACGTTTTTTTTTCCATGTTGTCACTAATTAACAAAACGAGTGTGTTTCATGTAATCATATCACATCTCTAGATACTTAAGTCCTGATTTTGTGGAATATTCCACATTATTACCCAGATTTTATTGCAAGTTTGATATTTACTAGTACTTATGCACCACTCATCTCAGCCAAAGAAGGAAACAACAGGATGAGTAATAAAACTAAATTTCACACATTTTTTGTCAAAATTTGGTTTTAGTCATGATAGTGGCATTGTGGTAGGGATCTGTTGGTCTACTTTGGTCCAGACTGAAATGTCTCAACAACTGTCATCTGAATTGCCACAATGAGGTGAACATTATGTTAGATTTGGTGCCCCTGGTTACATAGCACAATACTTCTGTTGTAAACATGGCTATACATGTGCATTTGTTATGATTACATGACTTATGATCAAATACTAGAGATTCAACAACTTTGCCACAACACAAGACATAGCAGACCAACTGATATTATTTATTAGTCCAACAGTTAGAAGCCCATTTTTATTTTGTGAAGATGTCGCTGACAACTCTGTCCAGCGGCTTCTTACTCAGTTAACTGCCATTAACTATTTCCTACAAGCTGCTGAGCCTGATTGCATTGCCCGCTTGTCAGCTCCAGTTTTAACACAGACCAAGACAAGTGGACCTGAAAACAGCTAACTGAGCTAAAGGTAGCATGCTAACTGAGCTAAAGGTAGCATGCTAACCAAGCGGCAACCTCCGTGGCTGTGAAATGAAGCAAGTGCCAAAAACTGCAGTTCCTTGAACGTCCACTTGAGGCTGGCTCCAGAAGTGAGTCCATCTCCATAAGTCCCCATGTTAAAATGTCCAACTTCACAGCAGAAATAAACATGTTTACAGCCTGGTACAAAAAACAGTTTTGGTCTCTATAGCTAATTTCCCCGTTTATGACAACTGTACTGAGGGTGAATTTTTATAGAACTCACCTGTTCATATTACATTAAGGCTTAAAGCTATGCAGAATTAACAGTATGGCTGTTTCAATTGACAGGTTGGTACCATTACAAGTGACTTTTTTGAGCACACAGGTGTCATTCAGCCCGCTGGCGATCCACATCTTGCCCATTTGTAGATTATCCGGGAGACGACGGAGGCAGGACTTCCAAGTTAGTGGCAACCAGACCCACCACACTCTCATCTTCACAGCGGCTCTTCAGAAACCTGTGGGTAATGTCACGGATACACTGTCCATGTTTTATACTGTATATGATGCTAACGCGCTGCCATGCTCTGTGGCTCTTCCTGAGGTTTCTTCCACCTTTTTTCCCTGTTAAAAGGGTTTTTTGTGGGCAAGTTTTCCTCACTCGAACCGAGGGTCTAAGGACAGAGGGTGTCACTCCCTGTACAGATTGTAAAGCCCTCCGAGGAAAAATGTATTTTGTGACTTTGGGCTATACAAATTTGATTTGATTTGATTTGATTTGATAGTAAACATTACCTACGGAAGATCAGCACGCTACCAAATATCAAGTTCTCTGTGTGTGATTGTTTTTGGCCTGTTTATTGGTGTGATATGAAATATTGTTTGGTAGCGAACACTTGTACTTAGTAGTAGATTAGAGTAGATCTTCAAAATAACAGCTGTGTGACCGCAGAGTCACGTCACCAGGTTGGCCCACATCATGCATGTTTGCCGTCTCTCATAGGTGCACAGCAGGCTGTCCGAGGGGGTGAGAGAGACTGTATGTCTTTATTAAAAGTACAAGAGAGCAGCTTGTAGGTTTGTGTCCCCTGGATACACCACATCTATTTATTATCATTCCCCCCGCTGTGACCCTACCTTTTATTTTAGCCTACTGATTCATCTGCAGTTCATCTCTGAAAACCACACAAGACCTCTAGGTTTACAGTGTCATGCTGCTTGGGTGGGAGGGAGAGTTGGATATTGAATTGGAAGAATGTGCTAGGATGTGGCACGAAATGTGTGTATGCTTAAATAAGAGTTCATGTAGGCTACCGTAAAGGATTTAAATACAGCATTATATCTGTCTGGTGTCTCATCACTTTTGCTCATGCTTAAAGAGGATAAAGGACGGAAGGATCTTTTTCATCTTTTCACAAATTACCCTCCACTAAAATCTCATTAAACAGCCAAAGAGTGTGTTTCACTTCCCTAAAATCAAATATCTGGGTTTTTTTTTTTTTGTTTTGTTTTGTTGTTTCACCAACTGAATCTTTGTACTTTTGCTGATATGGCACAGGATCAATCATCTCTGGCATCCGGAGTGTGTATTTATGGCAGTATTCAGCATGCTCAAAGCCCTCCAAGGCCTCGGTGATGCAACAGACGTGCCCTCAACCCGCAAAAACCCACTTGGGAATCTGGGTGGAAATGTCAGAACTGGCCAGAGAAACACATGGAGGAGTAGGGATGGGGTGAGCTCTTCAGGATAGTGGCGAGCTGTGTTTGTTGGGTGGGGAGGGTGCAGGGTCAAATGTAGTTGCTTGATATGTATATCCTAGCAACTGAGAGTGAGTGATATCGTGTACAACTGTAGAAGGGGATTGGTCAGAGCACTGACACAAGCCCCTCCTATTTGTGGGGTAGCCTAAGAAAAAATACCTAAATTCAAAACATCTCTCAAACTTTCTCCACTCTGCACTGTACCCTCCGGCACTTTAATCCAGGCCTGTTTGTTTATTTATTTGTATTTATTTTTTGTGTGTATTTATTCTTGTAGCTCATGCACACGTGCCTTTATGACGAGCTGATCATTTTGAAGATCTCAGCAAAGTGAAGTTTGGCATAACAAAATGAATTCGCCATACACAGCTGTGCAGCATTACTCAGAGTTTCCCTTTCATCGGTAAGTACATACACACTGTATGAATTGATGATCTGTATTTGTATAACATCGTTTTTTCTTAGCACACTCAGCAAAACTGATTTAACTTGTGGTTCAAATTTGGGAAATTTCAGCTCAGCTAAGTTCTTAACAGAGCAAATTGTGAATATCAGATTCATTGAACTGGCTGGGAATCTCCCTGCTCTTTGTTTGACCTGAACTGCCACTCAGACTGATACTGTCTGGAGGTCCAAAGTGACCTGAGAACAGTTGTGTCTGCCTGGATCCTCAGCTGCTGCTCTGTCCTGATATATTTATAAGTGTGGCATACTTATGGCAACAATGCATGTGTAAAGGGCCATCAGGGTCGAAGTGGCAGAGAGATTACACGACATTGCGGTTGTTTGGTCTTCTCCTGGTTGTTACTGTAAACGACTTTTGGCCATTTGTCAGATGTTTTGCAGATGTTTTAATCCATAATTACAGATGACAGAACCGTATCAGATGCATTTCATTCAGCTGCTGCATACTGTAATGCTGCGTCTTCTATATCTTGGCCCATAAATATTCTACCAAAGTCACGATCAGCAGTCAGAATATCATGTTGCTTTGTTGGCATCTGAGATAGTTTATTTATTAGCATATGTAACAAAACAGATGCAAAAAAAATAATACATTGATGGATTTAAACAGGAAACTGGCTTATAACAGCATCTGACCAAAACAAAATAAATCAATGACAACTAAAATGAGATGTTACCAATAAAAAAATAAGCAGTAATCATGAAACATATTAAAACATCAATCAATTACTGGCCTACACATATGACATACAACTATTAAATCCCCACACATAATGATTAACAGTGATTTGTAAAACATTATATTAATCATTTTATCAATTGATCATTATATGAGAGGTTTTTGGCCACTTACAGGTCTTCTAGCAAATACAAAGAAACAGAAAACTGGATGAATAAATCAATATCTTTCAGCGTATATTGTATATAAATACTATATATGCCGTATATATCAGTATATATGTATATCAAAACAAACGCATCAGTGTTAACACTGAAGGTTTTGCTTTGCAGGTCTCTCCACTACATCATAAGTGCAGGTTTACTCATTAATAATTCAGTCATCAGACACACATTCATGTAGTCTTAATATTTTATTTAAATTATAGTTAATCACCACAATCTGCTGTACTGCATTAATTGCTGTCTGTTTCATATGTTAACATCCTGTTGTTTGTGAAACGGAGCTCTTCAGTTATGAGAAATATTTTCATCTTTTTGATGTTGGCGTATGTCATCTCACTGTGTGTTCATATAACAATAAATAAATTATTGTTATATAAATATTCTTTGGTGCATTTTCTTGCACCTTGTTCTTTATCTTTATCTGCTGTTTGACACTTTTCACGCAGTGTCACGATGTCCCTAAAATTGTGTTTGATAATTGTGTGTTTCAAAATGATCAAGCGTTGCGCTTCGATTAAACAGAAAGTTCAGCTTCTGTCGCTTACAATAATTAATTTATTGGACCTTGATAACTACACTGCTGCAGGTTTAAAACTTTTCATAAAGTGCTTTTCAAATAAAACGTGACTGACGCTTTAATCTATTTCAGAGCAAAGTTTTGGTGGCATTAATTTTCTATAGTGTCTTATTAGATTTTATTCCTTGATTGTTTTCTTTGCATTCCAAGCCTTAGTGGAATTTGTGTCTGTCCATTTGCCCCAGAGGATTTGACTTCAGACTGTTTCACTTCTATAAAAGTAAGGGGAAAAGAGGAGGAGAAACTTTGGGGCTTTCTTTTGTTTTGCAGTCATGTCCCTCTTCCAGCCGGGACTGACAGATGAGGGGGAGAAGGTCTTAGGCCTTTGAACAAGTGATTAATAAAGACACTGGAGAAGGGCCCCGATCGGCCGGGCTGTTTGTTTTGATTGCATTTTCATCGGTCGGTGTGCCCAACCTGCCAAGAGACAATGGCCATCCCTGTTTAGTGCTGACCTCTGCCCCAGTCTCGTCTGGAGGCGCTGCACTGCCTTTAAGTGGATGCTGGACAGCCTTCGCCTCAGGCTAACTGAAAAACTCTCTGAGTAACCTGACACCCAAAAGCAGACAAACAAGAGCCAGAACGGGAATAAACCCAAACAGTCTTTAAAAATAAAATTGCCAAGCCAAAGAGTTTAATTGATAGATTTTAAAAATGAATGTGCAAAATTGTACCATAGGGTGTCAATGTGTGCAATAAATAATTCATTTATATACTTTATTATTATCCAAATTTCATGAATTAAGACTTTTCTCTCTTTTTGCTGTCTCAATAATTAAAATAATACATGCAGGTGAAAGTGGGCATCTTTTCTTTATCGTTAAATGGTCCAACAAGCTTACAGGATTGTGCATATTCTTCAGAGAAAAGCACAAATGTTTAAGAGTGCAGGACATCAGCGCTATTTGCAGGCTTATTATGATAATACTGAAATGTATTCATAGGCTTACACAGCAGTACACGTTGAACCTGATGCACAACTTTTGTGATTGTGACTGGACAACAGACAATACTGTGAAGTCATTTTTGACAAGGTAATGAGGCAACTGTTGAACGAGTATTTCAAAGGGAAATTAAAGCCAAAATCAGTTGAACAGAGGCAGAGGTCAGAAGAAAAGGGACCACACCCTAAATCCTCCCTTCTTCATTAACAGAGATGATGCCACACCTGCCCTGCCTGCGACCTACTCATTTGGGTTTTTTTTAATGCGTCCACCTTGTTTTCTTGTTTCTTTTCCAGTGACTGACATCCATTCTACTAGAAAATGTTTTTATTTATATGTAAATATCTTTCTGCAACTATACTATCTGATATTAGGCAAAGTGTTGTTATAGTAAAATTAAAACAGTCTTTAAAAAGTCTTAAAAAAGGGCAGGTCACTTTAAATATTTAAGAAATATACATAGTTGAGAGTATGTAAATAATTATAACAATAAATCCTAATTATTTAGTTGTATATCACTAATATAGAATGAAAATACACTGTTTGTGTTTGGTGAATATTGCTGCGACACTTTTATCGGCCCTGTGCTCCCGCGAGACTCCGGTTGCCATGACAATTAACAAGGGCCTTGAAGGCAACGGGAACCGTTAGACAGCGTTAGTGAAACTCGTGACACTGAAGGTATCGGTGCGTTTTTTACTGCTCAAGTTTAAGATATTTAAAAGTTACATAAAGCTCCAGCGGACGTACAGGAGAGACGTCAAGTCGTGGAAGAGAAATAACCTAAGTAATAGCTTAGCTAGCTGTAATAAAATTAGGTCAGTTATTGCTAAACCAGGCTAACTGGGAGCTAGCTGCTAACTAGCGTGTTTCGGTGTTCGGCACACTGCGGCTGCGCAGTGCAACTTGCTCAGGTGAAAATGTAAAACCAGCTCGGATAAAGTTATATATATATGTATATATACTTGTTTTTCATGGTGGTTACAAAGCAACTTAGTGTTAGCTGTTACTGTTAGTTCCAAGGAATTAACATTAACTAATGCTAGTTTGCCTATATCTATCATTATGCTAATTAGCCGATATATCCACCTTGTTTTGAGTTTGTTTCCATTTTTTGAATTTGTTGTGGACATGTCTGCTAGGAAATCTTTTTATTTACACTGTAGATGTGTTTCTGCAATTATCCTCCCTGATATTAGGTAAAGTGTTGTGATAGTAAAATTAAAACAGTCTTAAAGGCAGATTACTGTCTTAAATATTTAAGAAATAATACATAGTAGAGAGTATATAAATAATAGTAACAATAAATCCTAATTATTTAGTTGTATATCACTGCAATTCTGCAATTCTCCTCCCTGATGTTAGGTAAAGTGTTGTGATAATAAAATTAAAGCTGTCTGAAAAAGGCTAATATACAGCAGGATACTGTCTCAAATATGAAAAAAGAAATGTACATACTTGAGTCTAAAGTATAGATAAACTTAATAGTATGTAAATAATAATTACAATAAATAAGTCATATCTCCTATCATGACTTAACTCTGATTTGTAGAAATAGTTTTTACTGCATGCATTGTGAACTTTTTGCTTCATTTGTTTCTTTCTTCTGATCAGAGGTCTATTTTTGAGTTTATTCAGCGTGTCAAAATATTGTAAAGTTAAATTTTATACCTTTAAATAATCACAAATAACTATATTCACCCATATGTTTGATTAACAGGGTGTAAAAGATATAAAATAATGAGCAGTACATATTCAACACTAAGCAAGCTGCACTATAACTTCATAATTCCCAGTAGTTGCACATTGTTGCTCCTCATAAGCAGTTAAATGCTCCACATAGTGCTGATATTGCAAAAGCTTCTGTCATATTTTAGTTCTGGTCCAAACTGTAGGCCTACATCTTACATCTTGTTTTCTTTATATTTATTTGGCTTTGCAAACTCAGTTAATCTTTATTCTAAACACAACACTGCCTCCCGTGTTCCTCCTGCACACGTGAAATTATTTGCTTCATTAGATATGCCTGTGTTTGTAAGTCAGGTATTAATATCTTTCATCACGCAGTGTTGGGGAATTCCAAAACCTAAAATAGTGCCAGCTTCAGATTATGGCCCCCCCGCCCCCTCATCTCCTCCACCTCCCCCCCCACCCAAGCCCGTCCAGCTGTACACATACCAGAAGTTGCAGCAGTGCTATCATATAGACTGCGGGGGGAATTCCGCCTGTCTCAGACTGCAGCGTGCGCCACTTCAGCAGGAACAATGGCAGGCTGAGCTCTGAAGCAGGTGTAATGTTTCAGGGGAGCAGGTCAAAGTGCCTCTGTCTGAATGGTGCATAATCACCATTATGTGTAGTACAAATATTCAGTATTATGCAGGCTGACTTCTTCACAATGGAAGTGCCCTTCATGAATGGCTGCCAGCAGGACTCCTCCTCCTCCTCCTCCTTTCCTCCACTGGCTGGGTGGCCAAATCTCAGCCCTGCACATCACTGTCTATGTTGAATGTTTGCTGACATTTGCAACTTTTAAAACTACCTATTAAAATAGTTGTGCCTTTTTCAAAAATGCCAACAGTGAAGTAAGTATTGCTTATTTGGAATATGAGCAGTAAAATGAATACGATTGTGGTCGCTCCTGTCTCCTTGCAGACTCAGGGACCCATCTCGTTTGTCCTGGAGAGAGAGCTCATTCCTCACTGCCATGTCCCAGAATCAGTCACAGACACCTGACTCCTTCAGCCAAGATGTATTCAACCAACTGTTCGATATGCTCGACCAGTAAGTGAATACTACAGGGAAAAACATACATAGGCTTCAGTGAAAAAATGTGTATCTCAACTGTATGTTTCAGTGTTAACTCGCTGTTATGTTTCAGATCTGCCATTCATTCAGTCCAGCCCATAGAGCTGAACTTCACAGACAGTCCGACTGATGGGTCTGCAGGAAACACCATTCAGATCAGTATGGACTGCATAACCATGCATGAGCCGGATGAGACGCTTTCTGTAAGTACGTAGGTTTGCTGTTCAAAGAAAACATTTCCTGCTGCCTCAGACCCCCCACAACCAGAGAGACCAAATTAACTATGAACTACATGACCTGCTCATGATTTTATGACCCCATTTTAAGCTCAGCATGTAATGTGCTGAACATCCAGTAACATTATTGTAAACCTAATATATAATAAGGAATTAAAAAATGACCTGTCTGACACTGGCAATACCAATTTCCAGCTCATTTAGTGCTGAGTCAGTAGCCCTTACATAAGCTGTAGATGTTTTACCAGTATTTTATTTTTTTAAATCACTTTTAGGCTTTGTGTGCGATCAAGCAATAAACTCAAGCAATAAACTCAAGCAATAAACTTCTTTTCTTAACAAGTTAAAACACTCAAATGACGCCATAAAGCCACACGGAACTGTTTCCTTCTCAATGAACGACATGGTCTCTGTACAACACGTAGTATCTTGTAATTGTACATAATTTTTAAGTTTGTTATTTTTTGCACTTAGTTGCGGCTGATAATAAACATGTCCTCTGATGTAACTTTCACTCTGAGTTAATGGGACTTCCAGTGGTAAACTCCATAGGTTATAAAATACAGAGTGTACTTTTAATTTTCATATTAACGATGGAATTTCCCCAGGACAGTTGTGAAAATGTGCCGCAGAGCCGTTCAGCAGCCAGTGAAAAGGTTCCCGTTTATCTGTTTTTGTCTTGAGATGTTGTCTGTGAGGTGATGATTTTATCTCATTCAGGCTGAGTTGTGCTTGACCTGGGTGGCCCCTCTGAGACAGGTAGTCTGTTCATAGTAGAATGTGCATTTAGGCGGTCATGTGCTTGATAATTTCTTTATAAAGTTTATCTAAAGTTTTATCTTTTGTTTGTGAACAAAATGAGTTGAAGCTAGATTGTGAGCTTGCTCGTGATAACACAGACTAGACATTCACATCACAGTTCAGTTCAGTGTGTTTTTGTGTGTGTAAATGCACTGTATGTACGTCCTTCTGTTTGACCTGTAGTGAGGGACATATCTTTGCCAGTTCTGCTACTGAACGATGATGTGCTCGTTCCCCTCCCAGCGTAGGAATGCTGTTGTCCAGCCAGAGTGGAAAAAAATAGCAAATAAAAATTTTGTTCAAGGAGCTGAGTAATGTTACCCTGCGCATCCCCCAAGGGGGCCTGTGCTCTCTTGAACCGGTGATTAATGGCCCCACCCCCACCACCCACTTTCCTCTACACCAAAGATAGGCGTGGCACAGTGATTGGCACGCCAGCAACTCTGGCAGCATCCGTGTGTGGGGCTAAGAGCCTGCTGCCATGGCAGCTTGCCAATCACCAAGCCCCAATCGTTCTTACCACGTCAAATGTCTGTTTTGATGAAAAGAGGAGGTGGGCAAAACCACCCTCATTCTACCCCCACCCTCCTCCTCTTCTTCCACCCATGTGGAGGTGTGCCTCTTTCATGAGTCATTAGAATGCAGCTCACTGTTTAGTGCCCTGGGGGACTTATTTGTATTGTGTAGGGTTTATGTTTAATCTGAAATTCCTTTTTCTTCTGGATTTTTTTTCTGTAGCTGCAGGGCAACAATTTAACGCAGCACCTGCCTCTCTTGCAGAGGTCCCAGCTCTCATCTATCAGTATGTGTCTTCTCTATGTAAAGGTGGGGGCTGCCAACAAGCGGGGGAGAAGGAGGAGAGGAGCAAGCAGAGGGTAGAATAACATGAAGGAATGTAGCAGAAATAGTGGCAGGAGAAACGCTATATCCTACCCCAAACAGCTGATTTTACACCCAGATAAAGCTCTGATCAGCTGTGCGTGGAAGACGCAGTGTCGAGCGGAGGTCCTTTTCAGACACAGGATAGAGTTTGAACAACTTTACAGCAGAGTAGCTCAATCAACGCACGGCTTCTCTGAGATCTAATTACATGTTTGTGTTTGGATTGGTACTTTTTTCACCACACCTTGTGTGTGTGTGTGTGGTTACCATCGCCCCTAGTTCCCTAAGCAGCTGATCAGTTTTCTGTTCTGTTTCCTAAATTTCAAAGAATTAAAATGTAATGCTGTCATTTGTGAACAATCCAGAATCCACCAAATGTGGTGCAATTTCCGCTGCCATGTCAGCATCGTCTTTGAGTCATTACATCCACCTTACCTAACAAAAGGATGTTACCAGTCCATCTTGACCATATTTGTCTAAAGACATTTTAGATACAGTAACTGCGCTGTAGTAACTACAACACTAGTTTTACTTTTTCTTTTAAGAAGTTGACTAACAAGTTAAACTTTAACTTGGATTATTCATTAGGCACTCTTATTGTATTTAATCCAAACTAAGCCTGTACACTGAACACCAAACCATAACAAGCGTTTCTTTTATTTTTTCGTGCTCCACCAGTTTGCCTCCAGCACATTAAGAAGTGTTTTTTAAGGCGTAGCAACAAGGAACGAACGCTTGCCACGGTCCACTTGAATAACTGTTGGTGAGTCGGTGAGTCAGTATGAAACCTTGACTGGCTGTGGATGTGGGGATGCTACAGCATGAGCCCCCATTACCCTTATCTCTCCTATTTTTACATTTTCCTACATCGCTCTGACAGTTTAGGTGAGACCTAACTGTACTTTTATACAGCTGTATTATATTATGACAGGTTTAACTGAAAAACTGAAAATCTTTCAACAGTAATCTCATCAATGTTTTTTGTTATCCATATAAATGTATTTTAAATAGCAGATTTTAATTCAGTTCTTTTAAGTATGTGTGAGTTTAAAAATTACACAAATTTGCAAAAAAAAAAATAAAATGAGTGAGCAGGACATGGCATCATTTAAACAGCAGAATTAGAGATAAATGCCATAATATAACCAAAGACCACCTGGAACTAAACCGATAAACTAAATTAGGAACTAAAAGTCCCCTTTGCGCTTTACTGTTTGCATTTTCACTGCACCTGAAGGACCGTGGCGATTAGGCAAATCAGCTCAATAACTGATTAAGACGTATGCACATAATGTTGATACTGTTGAGTTGCATTTAGGTTCTTTCTTTCTCTCCTTTTCTCATCTCACAAATTCATAGCTGTCATTTAAACGTCGACATCCCTCCTTAGTCCTAATGTTGATATTAGCTACAACTCGTGCTTTCCTGCAGTCTGAGCAACATTGTAGACGTGATTTGTGCATCTTGTGGCTTGTGTCGGACCAGTCAGCCACGTTCACTACTTTTATCTCCACCCTGATTTTTTTACAGAGTGGAAAGTACCACTGTTGGACATTTTGTAGGCCCAGAAACCAAAACTAGAACAAGGTTCCTGTGGTTGAAGTTCACTCAGCTCCTAAAAAGTTTCAGATGTTCTTTTGTCCAGTGGTCATTGAGTAATTAAATGGATTTGACAACAGTGTTTATATGAAAATTAAATAACTGATTGTTATCAAGTTAGAATTATCCAATTATGTCTGAGTATGTTTGTTTTCCTGATCCTCAGTGGATCTAGTGACTAGATTGTGGAACAGAGTTCTGCCCTCAGCTACAGAGAAGTAAGAACATATATTTGGACATTTTTTGTCGGGTTGAAGGGAGAATAGAAATCCAGAGGATTGTTGTAGAGCACTTTGAGTTGACACTTGTCATAATACAAATACAGTTCACTGTGCTGATTGTTCACTAAAATTATCCTGATGCTGAATAATGAGAGCTTAGCAACACTAAATACTGCAGGTAATCATTCGTTCTTCGACCTTTTCTTTTGCAAATTTTCTGGCAGCTTTTGAAATCAATTTGTTCAGCAGGTAAATTAGCAGATTAAGTTTATTTCAGGATTTGGTGGCTGTTGATTGTGCAGGTTTTTGGAGCTGCCGCCCAAGTGATGCTCTCTGTCACTCTTGCGTCCGTCGGCGTGGACGGGAGCTTCCACTGTTTTCAGGGCAGGTGTCTGTGCCTTCACAGCCACTGCAGCCTGACACTTGATACTAAACTAATCTAGCTGACTTAAGGAACAGGCACTTTAAAGGGAGAAACTTTAGCAAAGCCTCTTTCTGTCTGAGCCCCTGGATCTGCAGATCTTCTGCTGCCTGGTCAGACTCGTTCCTTAGTTTCTCACCACTGTATCTGAGGTGATGCACTTGGAGTTTAGGAGTTTAAATAATATATCACCAGTGAGCCATCTTAAATTATAACCTGCAGTCCAAAGATAGAGAATGTTTTCATTGGTTTCATTATTGGTTTGTTATTAAGTGTTAAAACATGAGTTCATTTATAAGCTCACTGCAGTTTAGTGCAGCCTGAGTGTCAGATACATTATATAGCCAATGTACTAAGTCTGTCCTGCTTGAATACAGCTGCTGTTCTATATTTTACCACAGCCTCACCATAACACTGAGTGCTCTAACCTCTTTTCAGATGCCAATGTTGTTTTAACATAATTAGAAGTTTGTTTAGCTAAACTAATTATCACGCTCAGATTTGGCTGGGTCTTCACTGACGCCTGTGTCCCTCGGGAGGTCATTGAATTGGTCTCTTTAAAGTGTTGATTTGCCTTTGTGACAGGCTGACCTGTAGGCCCAGAGCCCCGGGGGGCTTGAACAGGGTGTGACTGGTGATTGGAGACACTGACTTCAGGTCATAAGTTTTCAGACAGCTTTCAAATCATTCTGACCACAGGGCAAGAGTTTTAGCCCCCCTGGCTCTGAAGTAATAGAAGTGATTTACCAGTCACCTCCCTTGTCAACTCGCAGTGCAGCACTCTCCACTCATGTTTACATCCAAAATATACTCCACTTCATAGTTCTCTTTTAGTGGATTCAATTTCTGATCACTTTCAAAGGATGAATGCAGACTGACAGAGGTCTAGGACACTTAACACCAACCATTTCATGTCTGCTGCAACTACAGCGGTGCAGCATGAATATATCACAGCCCCTAAATGCAGCAATTGCAGAGAGCCTGGCTGGTCAGTGCTAACACCTTTACAGTATCTGAACCCCAAAGCATGTTTCCAAAACAGATCTACATCAGTCATCTCTGATAGATACAAGCAATCTACAGGAGTCACATTGTTTCTCCGGGGAGCTCTGCATTGGAATAGCTTTAGGGATGCAGAGGGGAGCGATTCTTATGCTAACTAGCTACTGTATGTATACTCTCCCAACCCCAGACACCACTTCTCACTCTGACTCAGGCTTGCTGGACTAATGGATTTTTCTTAGTTACACTTTCTTATTATCATTTACATTGCTATAATTTGGATCTTTTAAATGGCGTTCTTTAAATAACTTCTTACAGGTAGAAATAAAACAGGTCAGTGCTTTAAGATAAAAATGTTTGAGGCGAGAATTATTTGAAGTTTTTTTTTTTTTTTTGTCTTTATCAAGACTAATTTTGTACTTTTTGGGAAAGTGAGGAAATTTCCAAAAAAGTAAAATGCAAGCATGTGATGAAAATGTTTATAATTTTTGTTGCTATTAAATGCTGCTACCAAGACGAAACAGCAATTCGCTACTTAACTAATAGCAGTGAGGAGCCCTGCAGAGCCTCAAAGGAAGAGTAAGGAGACTGTGATTCTCCTGGGAGATGGGTGTGGACTCAGGTATTGGACAGGTAGCACCTTAGACCCCTCCCCTTTCTTCGCGGTATATATGACCTTCCCATAGATTCCTATAGAAGCTTCTGCTCGTCCACTTTGCATCTGTAGTCCACATCACTCCTTTAGAGTGAGGAAAAGAGATTTGTGGAATCCTGGAGCCAGTGGAGCAAACAGCAGCAGCTCTGCTCAATCTCAGCGCCAACATGTTGTACCTGGAGACGGGGACCACCACACCTTACAGCGAGGTAAGACCAACGGGAGAAGTGGTGATGGGGCATCAGCCATCGCACCCATTCCTTTAGGTGGTTCCTCAGAGCTCCACAGAAATAATGAAATATCACGAAACAGTAAAAGGCCTCGTACTTCGGGACTTCACACTGTGTCAGTGTTCAAATCTTGGATTCAAGTGTATAATTTGTCACTGGATACTTTTTTGTATAAATCAGGCATTTAATGCTAATTAAGTAAAATAAAATATACAATCACTCAATTAAAAATGACCATAGAAAGGCTTAATGGAGGGAAGATGTATTTGCATTTGACAGTATGTGTGTGTTTGCGTGCACACCGGCGTGCACGAGGCAGAGAGCAGGGGAATGTAAACACCCGGAGAATCTCTTTGAATACTGTATGTCCTTCTTATAAAATGGCTGCTGTCTGGCTGGGTATGGATTCAGTCAGTTGGTGTGAATTGCTTTCAGTCTGATTGTTGTTGTTGAATGAGTGTTTCATGCGTTAGAAAAACTGAAAACTGAAAAAGGTTTTGGTTTTGATTTTCTGCTATGAGAAGTTTCACTTCCTTTCACAGAAAAGCTCAGGAACATTTAAAGAATGCAGAAGAAAATATAAAAACACCGTGCTTTAGGTTATTTTTAATTATTAGAAATATTTCTGGTATTAATTTGGACCTTTACTTCATTAGAAATTTAGAGAAGGACACTCATGGGACGAGGAGTTTTCATTTTCTTTCCGAGAAACGAATCTTTCTCCAAGACGTCTGACGTTGACATGAAATGTTTTCTGTTCTTTCACAGTAAAAAAAAAAAGCAAACCATAAATTACAAAAAAAAAATCACTTTTTTAATGCATCAATATGCATTACACTTCTTAGTTAGAAAAAAAAAATCAGAGGTTCTGTTCTCAGTTTTTCACATTGAAAGTGCAAGCGTCGTGATTAATGTTTCTGTGTTTGCAGAGCTCGATGGTAAACACTAAAAGAATGTGAAGTTTGTGCTGAAGTTACTTTCAGCTTCTTCTTGACATTCTGATTATGGAAATTGTGGCATCAGTTAAATTGAACCACAATGGTACAATACCCAGCAGAAAAATGGGCCCTATCAGACTTTTGAGAGTACAACTGTCTGTTGTAAAACAGAAACTAAACAGTTGTTTGTCAGTAAGTCTAAACTATATGAAATACATGCTTTAGTTTCATTGTCAGTATCTCTTCTACGCCTAAGCTCCCATTTTTCTTTTTTGTTGGCGTCTTTGTTGAACTATTGTGTCGTGCTTCTCTCGTTATGTTTTTACCGACCAAAATCTCGCATTCAAACTAAATGCCGAGCAAGTGAGCGATGATAGATTCTCAGATTGCAGGTTGCAGATAACAGGTGTGTCAGGTCACTGTCTTTTAAGTTGTTGAGCAGGGGGTCTTTAAGTGGTGTCCAGCTCAATCCCTCCAGTGTGTGAGGTATCAGGTTCCCCCGTCCCCAGTCTCCTGGGAGCCGCCGCAGCCATTAGAATGTGGCTGGCCAAGCGCTGCCATTTAGTTCAGGATCGTAATTGCTTTAATGGTGTGTTGATGTAGATACAATCACCTGCTCTGCCCACCCCAGCAGGTATAAGGTGTAGATAGACCCCCACCCAGCCCCACCTCAACCCCCAACCTTGTTGAGCCTTTAATGCCTCCCTCCCCTGTGGTCACTCATCACAGTCCCCCCAGACCCTCTCAGTATGCTGGCTGGCCCAAGATACATGGAGGAGGTCACCAGAGAGCCTGGAATGGGAGCTATTCCCCCCTCAGGCCAGGCCTGCTCTGGTTCCTGTCATCTATTGGTCATCCAAACTCTGGCTTTAACAGCGCTTACACTCTGTGACCACCTAACATTACCAACAACAGGAGAATATGTGTAGCTTTAGCTATAAATTAACAAGTTTTATGTGTAACAGTCTTTTATGGTATTCATGGAGGGGCTGGGGCTACATTTTACCAGTAGATGTACTTTTTCTGCAGTTTTCACAAGAGGCACAAAACCTCTCTTGCCACTGAGACTCAAAGTAACATATTAATCCGAAAGTAGTCATAAGCTCTGAAATGACAGACACCCCGCAGACATTCATGTTCTAACAGGAGTGCAGAGAATCTTGTCATTAGCTGCAGAGATAATAATACCTGAATAGTATTTATTAGATTATTAAAAGATATGTTTCTAATGAGACATTTATTTGCATGTTGGCCGAGCAATAACTAAACCACAGGAAGTCATTTGAATGTGTCAGTATGCCATACCAAAAGTCAGATTCCTACATTGTAATCAACGAGCCATTACTCTAAAGGTCAACACTCTCCTGTTCCTGTTGGCCTGAAATGCTTACCCCAGCATTTATCTCACACAAAGAATTGAGCTTGAAGGCCTCAAACAGACAGCACAACCTTTCAAAAAACTTTATTAGAGGCTGTTGAGGATGTCAGGCTGCTGATTTACCGTGTTCCTGCTTAGCAGCCTGACATCCCAAAGGCCTAAACACAGCGCCGGCTATAAACAGAAGGAATTTTTAAGAGCAGCTAAAGTGGTTATTAAATGGTTGCTGTATTATAGTGGAATAAGATCTGATGAAAGGAAACGAAGAGAAGGCCCGAAACTCCCTCGCACAACCTTTTTTTAAAGGCTGATGACACACTTCCAGTCAATTAAACATTAAAACATGATGAGTTGAGGTGAGGGTCTGCTGCTGGGCCTCACTATCTGGTCAATTATGGCTTTATCCTCATCTTTGATCCTTATATTTTTTTAAAGCCCTGTATTTACTGTTAAGTATTCTATGTCAGGCATTCTGCTGTATGTCTCTGCTTTTACCTGTGTTTGGTCTCTGGCCAGCATCAACCTTTTCTTCGAATAATAATTTGACATTGATAATTGGTGCCTGTCACATCCACCTTTACAGCTGCCTGCATCAGGTACCGTGGGGGAGGCTGTGTCATCTCTGAACGACTGAGCGCCTCGGTGCCACTGCAGCAAATTGCGCCACAGTTCAAAAGATCTGATATCAAGATCGCTGCTGACTCCTCACATACGGGAAAACACTCTCCAAACAGGAAGTTGTGTCACCCCGTCAGTTCCCATGCAAAACAGAAAGTATTTCCTTCTTGGAATTTTCTCACTAAAATGCTAAAAAAAAACAAAAAACAACTCTGAGTAACTGAAGTTTCTGTTGTTTTTAGTCACACCAGTTTCTTTTCCTCTGAGATCAGATTCACCGAGCCGCTGTTCAGCTGATTGGGTTTAAACCTTTACAATACATGTGTGTAATTAGCCCATTGTGAGGGAGTGTGTGTTTGGGGAAGCCTTTCTCTGGCTGGAGGGTCTCCACCAGAGTGGAGTTTTCTTTCTTACTCAGTGTGTGTGTGTGTGTGTGTGTGTGTTCCATTCACAAAACACTTGTCTCCTAACACCTGCATGCCCAGCATGATTGTTCTCCAGACAAGCTCTTATAAGCCCTGGTGTCATTGTTTCCGGGGGGTTAAGCAGCCTTGCGCCGCACACACAGTGACCCTCATCCAAACTGCTAGCTACCCTGTGGCGCTGTTGCACAAGTATGCTGAGGTTGACTCGGATGACCTCTCTCAGGTGTGTCTGTCTGACTGACTGTGTGTGTGTGTGTGTGTGTGTGTGTGTGTGTAATAAAGCAGCAACGTTGCTTCATAAGTCACAGCCGTGATTAATAGTTATATAGCCTACCTAATCTGTGTTTTGCTGGTCATCTGGCACACCGCTAACACCTGGCAGTGCAATGGGTGTGAGCTGGACAGCTGTGGTCAGCCGTGCTTGAAATAAACAAGAGGCCCTGGAGAGATTAATGGCCGTCTAAAGAGCGAGAGCCATGGCACCTCGTCCAGGAATGTGCCATTTATAAATGGAAAGGAATGGGGTGAATGGCAAGCGGAGCAAGCAGGAAGGAGCTGGCTCCGACCCAGGTGTATTCTCCATCCTGTCTAAAGGCAGATATTTTAATTCCATTCCTCCTGTCTGAATATTTGTGGCTCCGGAAGAGGGAATCAGAAGGCGAGGTGGTGCAGTGATACGAATTATAAAATAACATGTTGTTCTATCATATAGATATCTCTAAGGCCAATGATCTCAGGAGTGTTAACACGTCTGTTCAGGAAGGAGCTAGACAATAAACGCAACACAGGGGTTGGTTTATGTTACTCAGCTATACCATGGAGCCATGGAAACAAGATCTCCACTTCCTTCTTTAAGTGTTGTGAGGCTTCACCACCTTCAGTCCTCACTTGACATGCATTATTCTGTGATTTGGTTTCACATGTTCACACTTTCAGGACTCTTTAAGGTCAATCATTTTAGCTGAAACTTTGTGGTGTTATGTAGTAATTTAGCATCTGTATCTTGGTGTAATTTAAAACTAACACAGCCGTTACTGACAGCTAATTCTTCCAAGATTTTATCATGCTTAGTCTAACCCGTGATAAACAACCCTTGTTCTTCAATATTCAAGTTTGCATTGCATAGATTCATATTCATTCTTAACTCTTTCCTTTCTGTCAAGCGCATTGAAATTCTCCAATAATGACTGAAGATGTTCCTCTGTCCTTTGCTCCCTCCTCCCCCGTCCCCTCCATTTTGTCTGCAGTCGCAGTATACAAACCTGGGGCTCCTGAACAGCATGGATCAGAACATCCAGAACGGCGGCTCGACCTCCACCAGCCCCTACAACAACGACCATGCACAGAACAACGTGACAGCGCCGTCACCCTACGCTCAACCCAGCTCCACCTTTGATGCCCTTTCCCCTTCACCGGCTATCCCATCCAACACAGATTATGCGGGGCCCCACACCTTTGATGTGTCTTTCCAGCAGTCTAGTACAGCAAAGTCTGCCACCTGGACGGTAAGACACTCATTCATCTGAGTCGCGTGTGCAGTCTACTTAAAGTGTCTGCTTCTAGCTAGCCTCTGTAACACTAGCATCTTTAAGAGGGTATTTCTCAGGGGTCTTCCTATAAAAAGCTGAGGGTTAAAGAGACTGGCTTACTTAGATCAATAACCATCCACATATATAAATATAAGGCTACAGACAGAAGCCAGTTAGCTTAGTTAAGCATAAAGACTGAATTCAGGGGGTAACAGATAGTTCAGCTCTGTCCAGAGGTAACAAAATCCACCTAGCTGCACCTCAAAAGCTCATTAATTTACATGTTATATCTTCTATTTTCTATCTATCTTCATGACGGGAACAGTCGCCAAGCAGCCAGCAGAGACTGAATTATCATTTTTACACTTTTTTTGTAGCCTCATATTTAATTTACACACACAAATAGTATTCATCTTCTTATCTGACTCCTATCATAAAATGTCAAATTAGTCTTATCCATTGGCACAATGTCGAGATCCTATAGAACAGTTTCAGACAGGGGCAGGTAAGTTCACAATATTTCTGCTTTCATTGACTCATACTGGGTGAGAAACCAAAATATTCTTTGACTTATCTCTGAAATATGAGTTTATTATGTAGTTTTCTTATGTGTCATATGAGCTGGCGTCTGCTTGTTATACTATGGACTCACAGAGACACATTTATGCACTGGCTGTCATCGTATGAGGCAGTGATTTGTCAGTGTAGGGGTTAAGGAGATACTTCTAACCATGAACTCCTTATCCAACGATCAGCGCTCGAGGCAGATTTAGGTGCACATTATTTCAAAGTCATGCGTAGCTCAGCCACATCTGGGAAAGAAGAATTTCTCTTGAGATGTATAGCTGCAGATCATGACTAATCCCCGGGCATTTCTTACTAAGGCTGAGACGTTACACTTCACACTTCACTCTCTACATAGGCTGTCACTATAGGAGACGTTCAGATGTAATCCTAGATATATGAATCCTGTGAAGGTGTTAAAAAACTGCTCATCTGTATTCCACAAACTTCCCTTCACTTAGCTCCCAGTGATTATATTCTTCCATTTTACTCACTAACTTGGGCAAAGTTCACCAGTAGTTTGTTGATGACAGAGGTAAACAGGCTCAGCAGTTGGTCCAGGTGTGGTGATGTCCTGTGCAGCTAGATGTCACCATGTGATGCTCCGTAAAAACCGACACAACCAGCTCCTCCTGCTCTGTCATTATGCATGACAGGGCCGAGGGACAGCTGTTGCATCAGAGCCCCACCTGCTTAGTTGTTTATGTGTCTGATCTGCACTGCTGTGTGCCGACACTGCAACAGACACACAAGTTTAGTGTATTAATGCACCCTAGCGGACATCGTAGGTGACAGAGGCGTCACCGCTTTGTCCTCGTATGTAATTTTTCGGTGGTTCCCAACCGATAATCAGGATGTCACAGTTATGTGGTTTCCTTCTCTAGCCATGTGTGACATTTTGCAGAATTACACAATGGGCCTTTTTGTATTACAATTAAGTGTTTGCAAATGGCAACTTTAAATGAGATGTTTTGAATTTAATTGGTCATTAAGAAGGTCTATCATTAGTGTAAGTGTGATAAATAACAGTTTGCACAAATGTCATCCCCATCAAATTTTTCCAAAAGTTGCTGCTGTAAAACCTGCTGAGCTCAAAGCGCTGATTTTCTCTGCGCCTTCCAGGTAAACAGGCTGAACTCAGGGAGTGCTCAGCGATCTCACCATATACCTTGGCCACGCCAAGTGTGGGACTGTGACATTTACCCAATTCCCACACTGCCTCACTCATCCCTCTCATTTTCACAGTCCAAAAACAAAAGTGTTTGTCTGCTGTGCAACCGTGAGGAGGTTAAGAGTGTGGTTTGTGCGAGGCACGCCCCGAAGCCTGAGCCACACTGGTTTAGGACACATCCCCATCATAGACACATGTAGCGCAAGAGACTGTGTGTCCCACAGTCATAACACATGATGCAAGACTGGTTTGATTGGTCTGACTTAACGTGGAAAAGTAGTGGATTGTTACTTATTATCACTGAACCGAGTGAACCTTTTCTTGACGCTTAAACTTTATATTTAAGTAGTAATTACCTAAAAATCAAGAAAAAGGAGATTTTATATACGTACTTCCCATTTTTCTATGTAAAGTTTGCAGCAAAACCAGCATGATCCAATTCAAGTGCATGAAAAACAGCAAGAGCTAGAAATATGATAAATAAATAAATAAAGTCTTGTTCAACAATGATGACATGATTAACACATCTAGAAGTTCATTCAGGTCTGAAGAAATGGTCTCTTGGTGATCTCACACTTCAGACCGACCATTTGTTTACTGGTTTCTATCTTTACGTTGTACAAAAGTTCAACAAAAAACATTGAAACAACATCTCAGTACAGTCTCAGAGTTGTTTTTTGTTCATTTAATGGAGACGTCTGTGCATCATTCACTAAAGACGCCTTACGTAACTGAGTACATGTCACAATCCTGCCTCACTTATCGTTGTTTTGTCGTGCTGCTGCTGATTTTCGAGGGTCATTTTCCTCGTCGCCTACAGCGGCAGTCCACCGAAATCTAAAGAGTAGTGATTATAGTGTTGCTTCCCATCCCGGAGGAGGCTCCCTCGCCTGATCTCAGGAGATCTTTCGCAAATCTCCCATAATCTCAACCCAATAGCTCAACTGCTGGACTGACGGACTGATGGCAGAGAGCCACCGAAGATGTCACCACCGCGGCTTTGCTCTGTGCATAGATCTGCTAATGCCCCCTTTTTTGAAGGCCTGCGGGATCTTCCACGGGACTTAGTGGACTGTGTACTGTGCTTTTTGATGACTGTTCTTACGGAGACACACCTAATCCCTAACCCACACCTTAACCTCTTCCTGTCTAGGATGACTGTGACACACACACACACACACACACACACACACAAACTGAGGTGCAACACGTCAACATTTCCCAGCACTGCTCCCACACTGTTGGCACTCCTGCAGTCTCCATGGTGCTCCGTCTTTTAACATCTAGAAAAAACACACGCGGCCAGGTGAATACACACGCTAGAGATGTTTCATCGTCTCTGCTTTACTAAATTAATGGAGTGTCGCAAATGAGGCGGCCATTGTTTGCTCCTGATGCAACTATTGTGAGGCTGAAGATTGGTTGTGTTTGCCATGTGTATTAACTGCCACCACATATAGTAGTCAAAGAAGAAGAATGTCACGGTGTGGGCTATCACTGGGACGCCGTAGAGCCCGGGGGATTACAGTAATGGATTGAGGGCCTGTAGATAATACTTGTGTAAATACTATGTGCCTCTTTCCTGAACCCTGTGCTCTTGGAGTGGGCTCTGTCTTTTTGAGAGAGTTAAGCTTGATGGTTGCATCTCACATTGCGCCGGAGGAGGAGGAGGAGGAGGAGGAGGAGGAGAGCCCTTGAATGCTCAAAGAGAAGAGTGTTCTAGCGAAAGGCAGCAAGACACAGCTTGCCCCTGGAACATCTGCGGGCCCGTCCCACGCCTCACGAGATGGGGCTGAGACTTGTTTGTGTCAAGAAGCTTGTCACGACTCGCCCCGTCACAGGGAGACAAGCCCTAAAAGCTACAGATGGAAGAGGGGAAATTTTTAAAAAAGGCAAAGTTGAAAAGGTTTTCATGATATGGGCTATGGGATTTCTTCATAATCGGTGTGGAAAAGCCCATTCTCTTACAGTTTAGATTACAAGATTCATCTTTTACCCCGTACAGATACCTGCAATGATGATTTACCTCAACAGAAAACAGGATCACACTGTAAAAAAAAAAGATATTATTAGTCTGTCATCAGGAAATGATCAGAACTAACCAAATCTGTTTGTGAGATCTCTCAACACAAAAATCACTGTTGTGTGACACTGAACTTTAGAAAAACACTTCCTTTAAAAGTTTCAGTATTTGAAAATCTGGATTTTTTTTTCCATCCATCTGTCCCCAACTGTTGGCTTTTATTTTCAGTTTCAAGTACAGTGAAATAACTTTTAGTTTTAGTCATTTGCTGGCAAAGACAAGAGTTCGATTGGCTAATCCCAAGAGTGACAGATGCGTATTGGACTCTTTCAGCGCCGGCTACATAAACATGACGCCACACGTCAATGTACAGGTTTGCCTCGGGACAGGTGTCATCACCGAGACTGTGGTCAAGATTGACGCTGATGTCCACAACATAGCATTCATTTAAATAAAGTATAGAGATATGTCTTTATTCTCCTGCGAAACTTTTACCCCATATTTATTTTTCCCCCCAAGAAGCAGGTGTTTAACTTCTGTTTCAGGGCAAAGAGGAGAGTGAAAAAAACTCCTTTGCATTATTGTTGAATTAAACGGGTTTGGGAGAAGCTTTGGGCATGACATGACATGTCAGGTATGAAGAAGACAAGACCAGAGGCGCCAAACAGTGCTTGTTTAAGGCCTGATGTTTGTCAGGACTTGACTTCTGCAAGCGCCCGCAGCGCCTGTCAGGGAGAAAAGAACGCTACAGCTGTGGGCCTGCCTCAACCTGCGCCGAACGGGAAGTGTGTGTGTGTGTGTTTTTGTGTGTTCAAGTGTTGCATGTAGAAAGTAATTGCACACATGCAGCACTGTACAAGCATCAGAACAAATTGTATGTTGCATGCCTTCAGATTATCATAAGGACATATTTTCATTTTTACACCGGTGCACAAGCTGCAGGCGAGTCGATGGGTGTCATTTCATTTGTCCTGCAGAGTTGTACGGCAGCAGTCGGAGCAGGTTGTGTTTGCACACACAGCCACTTCGGGTCATTCATTATTTTCTTCCACTTCACTGCCGCATGTTCCAGCTGAAAGCAAATGTGTCACGTGTGCGCCTTGCCAACACTTAGAAAAGTTTTTCTTTCAAATGATTGTGATTAAGCAGCTCTGCATTGTGAACTGTGTGTTCCTTGGCTGCGCAATTCACATTGTGACCAATGAAAGGCTCATAATTGCATGTTAACACCTGAGCACCGCACCCTGTGTGAGCCACTGAATCCCATCAGTCAACTGGCTGTCCTCCACCCTGAACACTGTTAGCTTTAGCCGGGGTGCTGCTTTCAGCGATCATCAGCAGCGGCTCCCGCTCTCACTGCTGAGCAAACACAGCAGCCAGCAGCACATAGTTGTGCTCTTAAAGTTTGTAGCTTCAGGGCTGGGATGGTTCTCTAGGTGTGTGTGTGTTAGTTAGAGACAGTAGGATATGATCTAAACAAACTTTGGTTTTCAGCCTCCAACATCTTTGATTAGATCTTAGTGCTCTTGAGTTGTGTTGTTTTCGCCTTCAGCTACACAAAACCAGCAGCCTGTAATTATTCAAAACACTACGTACTGACCCCTTACACAGCACATCTCTCTTTCTCTTTGCCTCCTAATCCGACGCTCTGTCTTTCTCTTTTCTTTTTTTTTTTTGTGCTTTTTACCCCGTCTCCCTCTCTGCTTGGCTTCTCCACCTCATTTAGCTGATTGACAGAGGCGTACGGGGAGTATCAGGTTAGGAGCGACGGGACAACTACAACCATTCATCTTAGGCTTTTTTTTTTTTTAAAGCTGCTTTGATTTTCAAGGCAGCTGAGTCAGCTCAGACATCGTGTTGACGTACATGTCCCAGAGCTTGAATTGTGCTCATCAGTCATTATATCACGTTGGCTCGATGTGTTTATGGCAAATCAGAAATTTTATTTTTATAACCGCCTCCTTTAACATTTAACGCCGTCTGAACTGTCTATGAGTGAACATTAGCAGCACGACGTAGCGCTGTGTCAGTTCATCCTGTGCATGTACAGTTTATAATGAGGTCACTTGAGGAAAGGAGCATAGCTGAGAGTTTAGGTTATTATTAACTCGCCTTTATTAGTGGATCTCATCTCTGGGTAACGTGTGCAGTTTGTGGGAACGAGAGGTACTGTTTTGGGTTTGTCCTGATGAAAGGAAAGGTTGTGCCTGGGGAGCAGTGCAGAAAATGTCCGTGCCAAGCTTGTGTAATATTTAAAGTCAGCACAGACGGGTACTGGGAAGAGCTCCTTTTCTTTGGAAGCGCACTTAATAGAGGTGGAATTTTATGTTGCATTGTTCTCCAACACAGCCTCGAGCGCTTTTCACAATGTTCACTTTTCTTTCCTCAGAAATCAACCTGACAGGGAAATTTTCCCCTCCACCTTCCATCCTCCACCCAGTGTCTCCTGCACATAGAGGATTTAAAGCTGTGCTTACACAGCAGTGATTTGAATGCTTTGTTTACACAGTTGGGTTATGCCTATTACTAACAATTCAGTCTTTCTGATGGCTTACTGGTTATCAATTCTAACAGTGCCAAGGATCAAGGTGCTTTCATTATTCATGACTCCTGGCTTCCAAAACTCGAATGTGAGCAGCCATCACGTTTTGGCACCAGTCACAGATATATCTTCTATAACTCCCTAAAAAAAACTGAGTCATTTTCATCCAACCCCACGAGGAAATCTGCACTCCACACCTAGCGGAGCGTTCGCTCGCCAGCTTTCTTCAGAGGCCCTGTGTCTGTATGATGAGTGGCCATCAGATGCTTTAGCAGAATACTCCTCCCTTGAAGATGAAAGCCAGGCCCAGTTTAATTGCTGCTGGAGGGGTCCATTTTATGGCACTCCTCGGAAGTCCCAGAGGCTCTCCATGAGACGTCTTTGAGGTTGCCCAATACACACCCATAGCACCAAAACTTGTGTGTGTTTATTTAAGTAGGTCATAATCACAGTCTTGTCTTTTAGCCCCCTTTTTGTCTTCAGGGGAAACCAGAAGTGTAGCGTCCAGGCAACAGGTGTTACACAGACCGATCTGTGCTTTTAAAATGTTTTAAAGTCTCCAAACTGTTTGTTTAAGATCAAATATTATAATAAAAAATACTGTTTATGTAACATTTTTGTCCTTTGTCTTCTCTTTTCCAGTATTCAACAGACCTGAAGAAGTTATACTGCCAAATTGCCAAGACATGTCCCATCCAGATCAAAGTCCTGACCACCCCACCACAGGGTGCTGTTATCAGAGCCATGCCCGTTTACAAGAAAGCCGAACACGTGACCGAGGTGGTGAAACGCTGCCCGAACCACGAGCTTAGCCGCGAGTTCAATGACGGTCAGTTCTTTACCCCTTTAAATGAATTAAGAACTCTGTCTGTCTGTCCCGTGTTTCAACTCAGTAATCATCGTTCGCTTGTCGTGCTGCTTTCAGGTCAGATAGCTCCTCCGAGCCACCTGATCCGCGTGGAGGGAAACAACCATGCCCAGTACGTGGAAGACACCATCACTGGAAGACAGAGCGTATTAGTTCCCTACGAACCACCCCAGGTGAGCTGTCTGTCATCGCGGTGCGAGGCCAACTCAATGCCCCATCAGCGACACCTCACCACCTCAGCCAGCACTGACAGATAGAGCAGTGACAGACTCTGAGAGCTCTCACGTCCACACACTCAGTCCTGACATGCAGTGAACGCTGTCCCTCTAAAGACCCCTCAGTATGAACACTATGAACTCACATCGGCTCTGTAGGTCAAGACAAGTTATGATTTATAATTAAAATCCATTAGCTGATGATAAGATTAATTTAATTCTAGTTCAAGTGTCTCTTTCAAAGCTTTTCTTTAGCAGGCAGTGTCCTTTGTGGTTTCATCCTTTTAGCTAATAACTATGACAGCTACAGGATACAATGACATGAAAGAACAGAGCTGAGTTAAGAAGCAAACACACCTGAATCAGCCTGATGAATCTGTTTAAACAGTGTCTGAAATATTAAACAGTGGTCCGCTGTACATTTGTAATTCATTTTAAAGTTCTGCAGGAACTGGTTTTCTACAGCTGTGTCCAAAGCTCACTGTGCTAAAAGCTCCAAAAGACAGCATGAATATTGAAGTGGACGCTGAGAGTTCTTATTAGTGACCAGCTGCTTTTAAATACAGGTTATGACTCTGCATCAGAAACCAGTTCTTTTTTTTTGTAGTGTCTGTTGTCTTGTCGCCCAGTGTCACTCACCGTCAGTGTTGTTCTCCTCTCTCAGGTGGGGACAGAATTTACCACAATTTTGTACAACTTCATGTGCAACTCGAGCTGCGTGGGTGGAATGAACAGACGCCCAATTCTCATCATTGTCACACTGGAAACCAGAGAGTAAGAGACACCTTCGCTCACAGTGATTTGCCATTTGTCGCGCCTCCAGTTCAGCAGCAGATTGTTTCTGACCCGCTCTGTTTTTCCTGTCCCAGTGGTCAGGTATTAGGCCGCCGGTGCTTCGAGGCCAGGATCTGCGCCTGCCCGGGCCGAGACCGAAAGGCGGACGAGGACAGCATCCGGAAGCAGCATGTAACGGACGCCACAAAAAGCAGTGAGGGTACGAAGCGCCGTAAGTAGGGCTGGGGCTGGTGGTGGGCTGACTGACGAGCTTTGGTTCTGACCTGACATGCTGCCAGTGTCGTGGACCTTCAACCGCTGCATCGCTAACAAGCAACGCTCAGTGAATGCTGCCAAACTCTTGCCTCCCTCGCTTGTTTCCTCCTCCTGCTCTTGCTTAGGCTAACTCTTTAGCACGTCGGCCAGTGGCGCTCACACTTTACTCTCCTCTTTTTCAGCCTTCCGCCAGGTCTCCCATGGCATACAGATGTCCACCATCAAGAAGAGAAGATCTACAGATGAGGAGGTTTTTTGTTTGCCTGTAAGTGTTACTTTACAAAAATAACATTGTTCTGAGTGAGTCTGAGCCGCTTAATGACCGTCTTTTTTTTTTCTTCTCACAGATCAAAGGCCGTGAAATTTATGAGATTTTGGTAAAAATCAAAGAGTCTCTGGAGCTCATGCAGTTTCTGCCGCAGCACACTATAGAGTCGTACAGGCAGCAGCAGCAGAATCTCCTTCAGAAACAGTGAGTACCTGTTCAGATTCATAATAAGTGACGTGAAGCTCAGCCGTTCTCAGACTTCGTCATGAAAGACGGGCCTGCGTTAGTTGCAAGGTTCACCCTCAGATTCACGTGGACTCGTTTCTTTGTGCCGTGTTTTTTTTTTTTAGCTACACGCCCTCCATCTCGTTTTTTTGGAGGACGAAATTGTTTTGGTTTGGAAAAGACTGCCGTGATTTAACTGACCTAACATGACTGACTTGTTGCTGGAACACTGATAAAGGCTTTGCATGAGATTTAAAAAAAAAATCTATTTATTGCAGCCACTGAAGCTTCACAGCTACCAAGTAAAAGCCGATAATAATTGCTCTAAAGTGGCTGTTATCCAAGTGTTTCCCAGCAGCTGAGAGTTTACCTAAGGAAATTTTCCAACTTGGAGGGTGAGCCTTGCATCAAGTCGAGCTGTTTTGTTTTTGTTTTGTTTTTTTTTTCCCTCCTCCTCCTCCTCCTCCTCCTCCTCTGCTCTCTCTCTCATGGGACATGAGCCAAAGCTGATGAATCGTGACAAATGTACCTGGCTGTGCTTTGTTAAGGAGAAGCTTCCAAAAGATCCGTGGGTTAACGCCTTTGGGTGCTTTGCCAGGTCTTTTGCACAACAGCACCCAGTGAAAATCCGTGCCTCGGCCTCTATTCGCCCGAGCATAATTAAAACTGTCTCAGACACACATGTTCGCACACACTTTTCCTCGTCCACGCCTATTTCACTATAAGCTATGGAAAAGAAGAGATGGGTGTAAATGATAGTTTGACAGCCCCATGATGATAATTATTGCTTATGTTATAGTTTCCCATTAAGAGAGTGGCAGACGGGCTCACAGTGAGATAATGCTTGCATTTGCTGGTTTTTACTTTATTTCTATTTGTTGCTACCTGTCGCTGTCACGCCATAAAACATTTGACAAACAGACTTTTAACAGAATCAAGACGCGTTTGAGGTTTCCAGTGAACATTTTAGATTTTAAATTCATAAAAAGTTGATGTTAGAAAGGAATATTTCTCTTCAGGATTTGTTTCTCTCTTCATTTGCATGTTTTCTCAGAGCTTCTGTAATTTCCCTCGCAGCCTTTGAAATAAAAGGTTCTGTCAGCAGCAAATGTTTCAGGCCTTTTTCTTTCCTCTGCTGTGCAACGGCTAAAAAACACCAGTCTGCACACACCAGCTCTGAAATGATCTGTGTTTGTAGAGTGCCATCTTCTGGACGGTGTCAGTAGTGCAGAACACACAAACTTCTCTCTGTGTCAGTGTGTCTCCTTTTTTTTTAACTTTTCTGAACCTCTGGGCCTCCCTGGGGTCACTCCTCTCTCCTCCTCCTGTCAGCGAGCCCTTATTTCTGCTCTCTCTCTGTCTTTCTGGTTCCTCCCTTACAGTCTGATAAAAACCCGTCTTGGTAGCCAGCTCGTGGTGGAACCTGCAGGAGAACAGAGGCGGCGCTGCAGCTCCTCCTGAAACTCTGCTCCACATTCCTCCTCCTCCTCCTCCTCCTCCTCCTCCTCCTCCTCCTGAGTTACACGGACTTCCTCTCTGTCACCTTTTTTATCAACTTTGATTTCTCTGCTCTCCTCTCCTACTGCTTTTTCCCTGAGACTCTGCACTGAAGACTCAGACTTTCTGTTGCTGCTGCAACCTCACGGATTATCACGTCTGCACCACAGACAGTACGAGTGTGACACGTAGCCCTACATGCTGGACAACGCCTCTGTCGCTCTCCAGATGTGACCATTTAAATCCACAGATTATGATTTGTAGACTTGATTTGCATGCGTTTGTGAATGTTTGTGAAACGTTCATCCCGTTCAGCCGCTAACAGCAGCTGAAGTTGGACAGGAACCAAGCTTGAACTTTTGTTTTTCTATCTTACTTGACCTACAGAGTGAATGTGTTTTTGCCTTTTTGCATTGTCACGAGAGCTGGACTCACTAAATCTATAACGTGGAGGTTTTTTTTTTTTTTTTGAGGGGCGGGAGAGACTTTATTATTTTGCTAATGCTGGTCATGTTTTCTAAAGTCACTGCGGGACAGTTTGCGTGTTTTGAAGTGCAGGTTTGCACTTTAGGATTTGAACCTCTGTTTGAAACAGACTGTTATCTTTGTGGCTGCTGCACTTTTGTCTGTCGAAACATAATAAATGTTTTTGCTTGAACTCTGTCCTCTTCTTCTTCTTCTGCTTGAAACATACAGTCAGTGTGAGGCGGAAACCCTCTCTATGGGGCCATAAATAAAATGTAATTACTGTAATACTCTGAGCGGCTGTTGCCAGTTCTGTTTACTCAGAACAGTCATTATTTCTTCCATTAAAGGACAGTAGTGACCAGGCCTTTGTCATTAAATCTGAGTGCTGCTGAACGCTGATGGTAACGGCCTGTAACCTCCTCTCTCCTCCGCCCTCCCTCCCAGGACTTCGATGCCATCTCAGCCCTCCTACGGCTCCTGCTCCCCAACTCACGGAAAAGTCAACAAGCTGCCCTCCGTGAGCCAGCTCATGAACCCCCAGCAGCGTAACACACTCACCCCGTCCAGCATGTCTGGAGGCCTGACTGACAGTAAGTGTGTCCGTTTGTTTCTCTTCCTGTCTATCTCAGGCCGTGTACCTCCCCCCTCCTCCTCCTCCCTTTCTCCTCCTAACCCTCCACCAGTCGCCCCGTCCCTCCTGGGCTCATTATAAAGACAGCATGTCAGGGCAGGCAGGAGGGGACCTGAACGCCTCTCAGCCCCCCCTCCTGACAGACAGCTTCCTCCTTAAAAAGAATGTGATCCCTGTGAGACTCTCCAGCAGGACCTGTTGTGATGCATTATGTGTCATGTTGAGAGTAACCTCTGCATGTCCCCACCTCCACCTCCACCACCCTCCACCCTCCACCCTCCCATGTGTTTCAGTTGACGTTACATAATATCTAAACCCAAGAGCAGTAAGCTCAAGTTCACGGTAGCTCCTTTTTTCTCTGCAGTGTCTCCCATGATGGGCACTCACCTCCCCATGAACGCTGACATGAGTTCACTGAGCCCCACACACGCACTGCAGCCACAGCTACCCCTGGTGCCTTCCTCCCACTGTACTCCCCCTCCTCCATACCCAATGGACAGCAGCATCTCCAGGTACCTCATCAATCCACAGTGGGACACATCTACACCTGCTTTCTTTCCCTCAGTTCATTAAAAATTCATACGTACAGCGAGATAAATCACAAGAAATGTATCGTACAATAAAATATAAATGAGATTAAAGTACAATAAAGCAGTAATGAAAACGATGTAAGAAACTCGAGTTTTTTGGAGAGATCCTCTGATGAGTGCAAAGAGCCCATGTCCCTCCTCCTCACCTGAGAAATTATGTTTACCTTCAAATGTTATTAAAATAAAAAACACCCCCCCAAAAAGTTGCTAAAGCAAACAGACACACGGAGGCAAAACGTAGAATCCACACACTGTTTTTTGTTTTTATTTATTGCTCCTGTGCAACGCTTCAACAAACATCACATTATATAATTTACCTCCATCTATCTACTGAAAGATCATTTGCTACAGCTCACATGACTTTAGAAAACAAAGTAATGATGAAAAAAATCTAAAAATAAACTAAAATGTAAAAAGAAAACAAAGAAAAACAAGAGGTGAAGAGGTTAAAAACAAAAAAATAAAACAAAAATGTGATAAATGGTATGAAGTATAATTTAGTTTAGTGGACCTTTGAGATGAATATGTAATGTGATGTTTGTTAACGAAGCTGATGAAAATGTTTCACTGTGACAGTAAATAAAAAACAATGTGCAAATTCTACTTTTTACCTTCAAACAGTTCATCATCTTAAATTAAATATAAAACTCTTTGTTAGAACGAGGTTGCTGTCAGGTCCCATTTTTAAAATTAGTAATAACATTTTTAAAAAGTTAAAATATTTCTTGCTTAACTCTCCTCTAACCGACCCTCCCTAACCCCCGTAACGTTTCTTAAAATAAAAAAACATTTTGCTGAACATGCCGAACATTCACAGTCTGAGACTTTGATGAAAAGTGTTTTAAAGGTCTTGTTGAGTGTTGAGAGGTGCAGATACTCTGAACGTCAGTCTGAAGCTCCGCTCTGTTCCTCCCACAGCTTCCTTATACGGCTGGGCTGCGCAGGCTGCTTGGACTACTTCACAGCACAGGGCCTAACCAACATCTACCAGATTGAGAACTATAACATGGAGGTGAGCCCTTGCCTATCCAACACGAGTCATTTGATGGGTTAGAAAGAAGAGTGGCTCCTCCTGCGAATACTAACGCTCCCCTGTGTAATGACCATTAGGACCTGTCCAGGCTGAAGATCCCCTCAGAGTTCCAGCACATCATCTGGAAGGGCATCATGGAGCACCGACAGGCCATGGATTTTTCCCCACCTCCCCACATAGTGCGCACCACCAGCGGGGCCTCCACCGTCAGCGTGGGCTCCTCCGAGGCCCGAGGCGAGCGCGTCATCGACGCCGTACGCTTCACCCTGCGCCAGACCATCTCCTTCCCGCCGCGCGACGAGTGGTCCGACTTCTCCTTCGACCTGGATTCACGCCGCAACAAACAGCAGCGCATCAAGGAAGAGGGGGAGTAAGACGACGCCCGTCCTCGACGTTCCCCGTTTCTCATTTCACGCCCCCCGCTGTTGGAACATTTCATTTGAAAGCCGTGGTATTAGTGCAAATACTGCTGAGAACAAAATATTCAAATAGGAGTGCACTTATTTTCATTATTGTTCTGGTTGTCGTTATCGCAAAGCAGGAATAAACGCTGAGCAAAGGTGCATCATATTATGTTCTAATTTCTTGAGAGCACTTAAGAAATGCTGAGATTTCAAGATTTGCTTTTTGTTTTTTTTTGTTTTTTTTAAAGTGTTCATGATTCATTCCCATGTTACAGCATGACTGCAAACAAAACTTACATTAGAGGGCTTGGTAGGGCTTCTGTTTCTGCTATGGGCCGTAGCAAAAGTGTATTGTATTAATAATTCGTAATAGTCTTCTAAGTTTTCAAGTTAGTCATGTACACTGGTTTTTCATTTGTGGCAGAAGTCAGCATTGATTGTATACATTTCAACATTTCCTGTCAGAAGTATTATGTCGCTTGATGGGCAAATTTGTCTGCTGTACTTTCTATATTTTGCTTCTTTTTTTTTTTTTTTTTAAATGTCTGTTGTGAGACCAATGCACCACCTTTTCATGTCAGGTTGTGAAGTATGTGTGTGTTTAAGTGGCAGGTGGTCATTCATTTGATGTAGCCATATATAGGCCTAATGTTGTTGACCCAGTGTTTTACAGTAAAATACTATGACTGATGTCGTTTTGTGTTCGTTACTCCTGTTTTTACTGCTGTGCAAAAGTGGTTAATTGCATTTTTAAGAGCAGACTTTCTGCTCTTGCTGGATGCTTAGTATTTTTTTTGTATTCATGAACCATGTTTTGGTAGAGGTTTATTTCATTTGATAACTGTCCAGAACCTTTGATATAAATGTACATAAATTTGTATAGTTATTTTTTTTGTTTTGTTTTGTTTTAAAAGTCTCCCTTAAAGAAAATGCATGATTGTCGTCATGAACAAAGCAGAGTGACGATGTGAATACTGACAGAACAATGTTTGTTAATTCAAAGCAGTGCACACGGTTTGCGTGTACGTACACTATAAGTCAAATTCGTTTGTTTCAAGTAGCCAGAAATGTTCAAAAGCAGAAACTGTCTGCATTTTCATATTTTTGTACAATGTATTGTAAATATGTTGCAATATACTGAGGGTATTTTGATATAAATCTGAAATAAATATCCATACTTGCTGTATTGCATGTTAATACTTCTTTGTGTCAAATGATTTTAACTGTGGCTTCACTCAAACAGTTAAAGTCCTTAAAAAGGCAATTCTGAGATTTCTTTAAATTACATTAAATATGTTGGAAAAAACGTGAAAATCCAAATTATTAAATTTTGCGAATTATTGCGTATTGAAGTCATCTAAATGTTGACTTGCTGAAACAAGAAACAACATTTAAACTTCTGAGCAGACCTTTTTCACAGCAGACATTTTGACATGAAATAGTAAACACAGGTGTTACCAATGATACCAAGTAAGGTTCAGTCACATTCAGGTCAAACAGAGTCAAGGGGTCCAGTCAAATAGTCCATTTTGCTCAGGAAGTAAAATGACCTGCAAGTATTAACGTAGTCGCTAAAGGAGCTGTTCGAATTCTCTAAATGTTAAGGAAAGGAGCTTCAATGCTTCCTTTCTTATCTCCTTTAGCATAGGATACACCAGTCCATCCTTTACGAAAGGAAAGGAGGTAATGCCGTCCCACAATTCCATGCAGCAGCAACAAAAAAAATCAATGCTGGTCATACAAAACCAGACATTTAAGAAAGCATCAGTATATAGGGTGTTGTTTAGCTCAGTTGGTAGAGCATCCACCCCATGTACAAAGGCTCAGTCCTTGCCGTAGTGGCCCAGGGTTCCAATCCGACCTGTCGCCCTTTGCTGCATGTCAATCCTCATCTCTCTCTCCCCACATTCCTGTCACTCTTCAGCTGTCTCTGTCAAATAAAGCTTGAAAAGGCCAAAAAATATATATTGATCAGTTTATTTAAAGAATTCTGATTCTGAAAATTTTAAGTAAAGGGCTGCAGGTCGGATTCGAACCCGGGCCGCTGCAGCAAGGAGTCAGCCTTTGAACATGGGGTGGATGCTCTACCGATTGAGCTAACCGACAATTGTGACTTTTAAACCCGGAATTCTGATTCTCAAAATTTTTTTTTTTTTTCAACTGACTTTTTTTTTTTCAGAAACTAATTTTTAAAAAAACCCCCCTTTTTGAAAAATTTTATTTTTTTTAATTGGGGGTTTTTTTTATACTTTTTAATTTAAAAAAAAATTTTGATTTTTTAAACCGGAATTCTGATTCTCAAAATTCTGACTTTTTTCCTCAAAATTCTGACTTTCCTTCTTTAAATTCTGACTTTTTTCCTCAAAATTCTGCAGGTCGGATTCGAACCTGGGCCGCTGCAGCAAGGATTCAGCCTTTGAACATGGGGTGGATGCTCTACCGATTGAGCTAACCAACAATTGTGACTTTTAAACTCAGAATTCTGATTCTGAAAATTTTGACTTTTTTCCTCAAAAATTCCTCAAACTTTTTTTTCTTCAAATTCTGACTTTTTTCCCCCAAATTCTGATTCCCCTTTTGACTTTAAAACTCAAAATTATGGCTTTTTTTCTCAGTAAAGGGCCGCAGGTCAAATTTGAACCCTGGGCCACTGCAGCAAGGATTCAGCCTTTGCACACGGGGTGGATGCTCTACCGACTGAGCTAACCAACAATTATGACTTTTAAACCCAGAATTCTGATTCTCAAAATTTTGACTTTTTTTCTTCAAAATTCTGACTTCCCTTTTGACTTCAAAACTCAGAATTATGGCTTTCTTTTTCTCAGAAAAAGACCGCAGGTTGGATTCAAACCCTGGGCGGTTGAGCAAGGATTCAGCCTTTGTACATGGGCCGGATGCTCTACCAACTGAGCTAACCGACACCCTCATCAGTTTGTCTAAACTGTGATGCAGACTGCAGCAGAGAGAGCGTCTGAATATGAACAGAGTGGAGAAGAATGCAACAGTGACAATGAAATGACCAACAAATGTAGACATTTTTTTATTTGTTCATCCTTCAAGCTGACACCAGGGGGAGTAAAGAACTCTGCTACAGTAAAGTCTCTCAGCTGGAGACGTGACGAGATTAAATACATTTAGCAAAGCGAGTGTTGTGTCTGAATTCCTACCTTTATGTATCCTGAGTGCCAAATTTACCAGATCTGTAATATTGTTACTGTATATCTAGATATTTACATAGAACTGTGACTGCGTGCGCACACACACACACAACTCAACACAGTTGTGGACTGAAGAGACGGCGAACACTCCGCTCACGGTATTTACATTCTCAAAAAAATAAGTCATCTTTTTACATTCTGCTACACTTTATACAGACTGTGAGAAACAATGCGATCAGTCTGTGTTCGAATCCTGCTGTCACTCCACCTCGGCCACTTGCGCGACCTCCACCTCCATGGTCTGAATCACCTCGGGCCCTTCCTCGAGCTTGGTCCCTGTGAGCGCCTGCTGAGCCAGGACGTAGTTCACGACCTGCATGATGCCCTGATCTGAGAGCGTCGCCACCGAGCCGTCGCCGGCTGCCTCGACGGCCTGCACGGCCTCGACTGCCTCCACCGTCTCCTCCGTGATCAGCACCGTCTCGATCTCCTCTGAGGGCTGCTGCTGGGCCGGCCGGAGCTCGGGGGGCAGCTCGGACGCCAGGATGCTGACGGCGTGCTCCACCTGGGTGCCCTGGTTGTGGAACTGAAGGGTGTCTTTCTCCAACATGATCTTCCCGGGCAGGTTGTCGCCGTGGTACTTGGCCATGTGTTTCCGGAGGGTGCGTGCGTCGATGTGGGCTTCCTGGCACATTGGGGCACACATACGGTCGCTCTCCCGTGTGCGTCCGGACGTGACGCTTGAGAGAACGGGCATCAGCCCAGGCAACGCCACAAGTCAGACACTCGAATGGCTTCACTCCTAGAAGAGAAACATCATTAAAAGAGGTTCCAAAAACAGGATTCAGCCTCCTCCTGTCTCCTCCAGTCTTACCCTGGTGGTTGTTGACGTGGCGTCTGTACTCGCGGAGCTGAGTGAACTTTCTTCCGCACTGCTCACACTCCCTCTCCAGGTTCTGCTTCACTCGGCCCTTCTTCCCGTGCGTGGCTTTCTTCACGTGCCTCCTGAACAGCGCCTTCTCGAAGAACTCCTTCCCGCACACGTTACACCTGCGGAGACGAACCAAACGCAATCAAGATTCCAGCACATGAGCAGCGACATTCTGGGCACGACGTGGACTTCAGCTCTGTTGGACTTACTTAAACGGCTCCGCCACGCTGTGAGACTTGACGTGGGAGTACCAGTCCTTCTTCCAGCTGTAGCACTTCCCGCACACCTGGCACTGGAACGGCTTCAGGCCCATGTGCTTGTTCATGTGCTGCTGGAGATCTTTAGCTTCGTAGAACCTCTTATCACAGCTGCAGGTAAACACAAGTGAATACGTTAAAAAAAAAAAAAAAAAAACATCATCTCGAAGAATGTGTCATTAAAAGAGAGACGAACAGTTAACTCACTGAGCACAAGCGAACGGACGGACGTCGGGTTTGGGCTGGTGCTTCTTCAGGTGTTTGCTCAAAGCGGAGGCTCGATGGAAAGTTGCTCCGCATGTGTTGCATAGATACTTTGATTCACCTGTTAACATTTTGAAAACAGACACAAACATTCACAGTCTGAGTATCTCAGAAAAGCTTTAGTGATCAGGCCAATTTTTAACCAATATCACATGAGATGGAGTGTTGTACTGAATATCAGCATGGCTGTGATCAGGTCAGGCACGAGGCTGCAGGCAATATCACAACCGTGTTGCCATTTATTGGTTAACAAATGGAAACATATTATGATCTGTTAGTTTATTTAATCCTTTAATCACATGTAAACATGTCCTGAACAGTAGGTTGGGAGCTACTTAATGTAGGTCAACACGTTACCACAGGCTAGCTGTTTTGTTTCACGTACTCAACCAGCGATGAAGAGTCTGCTGACAGTCTTTTTCTCGTCTCGAGATAAAATGTTTAATATCATCAGAAGCACCAAACAGGAAGCAGGAAAAACAGTTTCTTCTTATATTGATGCCAGATTAAGACAGTCGACATGTGACGTCCTTTATCTCGTGTTTCTAGAGTGGTGTGTTTTTACGGACACGTAATGTCATAGGGAGTTTGGTGCAGGGAGCTTTAGTTTAATTCAAACTGCTACTCATGGTGAACTTGAAGGCATCGTGTGCACTGACCTGTATGGAGGCTGGTGTGCTCCTCCATGCTGCGCTTGCTCACAAAAGACTTATTGCAGTATTCACACTGGAACTGTTTGCTGACGTCGTGCAGCGCTCTGTGCATCTTCAGGCTGTGTTTGTGGGCGAACGTCTTGCCGCAGACCTTGCAGGAGTGAGGCCGCACGCCCGTGTGGTTCAGCATGTGGATGCGCAGGGAGTAGAGCTTCGGTAACGTCTTCCCGCAGATGTCGCACACGAATTCTCTTTTGGTGTGCGGCGATAAAGTCTTATCGTCCAAATCGCTGTCCACCTTGCCCTCGGAGCTCTGTTCCACCGTGGGTTTGACGATGGGAGCTCGCTGGCTGCTCTGCTGCTTGTGTCGGGCCAGGTGGGCGCGGAGAGAGGCGGCGTACTGGAACTCTTTACTACACAGCTGCATGAAGAAACACGGCGGTCAGAACATTTCCACGACATTTACAATCAAACGTGACGTGCTGAGCGACACTAATACTTACGCTGCACTTGTAGCCACGAGCTTTCTCGTGTTTTAATGTGTGCATGATGAGAGAGTAGCGTCTTTGGAAGGACATGCCGCACTCTGAGCACGTGTGCTCTCCGTCGACGGTGCTCTCCGCTGCGGTTTGATCCGGCTCGGTTCCGGCCTCCGGCTCTGCCACCTTCACTCCGGCCTCGTCCGTGCTGAGCTCTCCTGTTGCCACGGTCTCCACTACGCTGGCCTCTGAGCCTGCCCCCGACTCAGACACAGACTGTCCGTCACTTTGAGTGTCTGTTGGCTGCTTTGGTGGTCTTCCCCTCTTACCTGTCCTCGGACCCACCTGAAAACACATCCATGATCAATATATCTGCCAATTTGTCACGAGCAATGCTTCAATCAATTGTAATGACGTACCTTAGGGGTGACGGCACGCGGCGGGGTTGAACCTTTCTTCCCCTCTTCTTCATCCTCCAGCCCCATGTGTAAACGCGCATAACCGCCCTCTGCAATCGAGCGCTGCCTCAGCCGTCTTTTGTTGGGGTCGTCGGACGTCATCTCCTGCTTGTCTCCGTGGCTTTCGTCAGCAGAGGGATCCTCCTCTTCCAGTGGCACATACTCCTCCACCTCCTTCTTCACCTTGGCCGGTCGCCCTCGCTTACGTTTCTGGGGTGGAGGCGCCGATTCTGCCTTCTCCTGAGGCGATGTCACCGCTTCGGATGCCAGTTTGACGACATCCGAGGGGCTCACGTGGTCTGGGTCCACATTTATGACAAAAGCTCCCGCTTCAGCGATCTGCGGCTGCTCCATCGCCAGGCAGGCCGACACCACGGCGAGAGACTCGCTGGCTCCGGCCTGTCCGCTGTGGGTGACCACAGTCATCGTCTCCCCGTCCATTCCCTCTGCAGCGCTTGAGATAAGCGTGACAGTCTCTCCTGGCTCGGCCTGTCCGCTGTGAGTGATCAGAGTCACAGTTTCGTTTGGTCCGGCCTCCCCGTGACTCTCTTGGTCTCCCTCTACAGCTTCAGTGACGACAGTCATCGGCTGCTGGATGAAAGTCTCTTCAGGAGTTGCAACAAAAGCGACGGGCTCGCCCGTCACAGCAACACCACCGTGGGTGACCACCGCCCTGCCGTCGCCCTGTATGGTGACCACGTAGGCGCCGGACTCGTCCTTTGAGTCCCCCTGAGGAGCCGGCTGGCTCGACACCACCGTGTGCACGTCTCCTCTTTGATACACCGTCAGCTTCTGCTCCTCCACCTGCTTATGCACCGACTCGCATATCTGCAGCACCTCTGTCATCAGCAAATGCCGTGCTAGGTTGGCGATATCGGCCATTATGGAGAAATTGAACGTGAGCAGGGAGGTGTACGCAAAATCCAGCAGCGGGAGGAAGCTGGCTTTGGTGAAACCTGGAGAGAGAGGAGAGTCGAGATTAAAACCGAGCAGCTACACCAAACACACTCTGAGCAGAAAGCAACAGAAGTCTCACCAGAGAGGTCGACCACAGCTTCATGTGTGGAGGCGGCCCCCTTCTCAAAGAAGAGCTCGTGGAAGTATTCGCTGCAGGCTGCCAGCACGGCTTTGTGTGCACGGTACTCCTCTCCTTCAATCAGCAGGGTGATGTCACAGAATTGATTGCTCAGACGCTGGTGGTTGAGTTTTTCCAACATCGTTTGGCTGTGTTTGGGCAGGAACTGATTCACCTCACCTTTGCTGTCCACCTGGAAACACACAAGCAAAGACTTTGTTAACCAAAGACTCCATCTTGGGGGAAGTAATGTCACAGAAGGACTGAAAACGGGTGAAACATACAAAGACCAGCTCGTGTTTGGCCATCGTCTTCGCCAACTTGGATCTCAGCTGACAAGACGGATCCGTGAGGAATAAACGATCATCCCCCTCTTCTTCCTCCTCTTCCTCATCCTCCTCGTCATTCGCGTTGGCAGCCGCTCTGCGTCTCCCCGGCCGGGAGAACAGTCGAGGTCCAGAGCCGTCATCAGCACTCCGTCTGCTCTGACAGTGAGCACACTCTCTGATGTGGTCTTTGACGTGCTTCAGGATCCCTGAAGGTGACAGAAAAAAGGACACTGTCATTTTAAACTACTGCAATCAAAGTTAAGACTGCAGAACTAAGAAATGATTTATCCATTAATCTGACGCCCAGAGCACAGGGTGACGTCTTCATATTTTGTCTGCTGACAGTCCAAACCCCAGAGATATTCAATTTATTATCATTTAAGACCAAGAAAACATAATATTCACATCTGAGGCACTGAAAGCAGAGAATTATTCAGTATTTTTGCTAAAATAATTGCTCTTAGTACATTTTTTTCTTCCAATCAAAACAGTGAGTGATGCATTTACATGCAATCGGATAGTTGGCAATACTGTTTTAATATAGTCATAGCAATAAAGCCTCTTTGAATATTATTTTTTTATTAACTTCCGTCCATCTTGTGGTCTCAATTTCATAATTCCACCGATGATTCTCCATACAGTCAATCATTATATCAGAGCTCATTTCATGCACAACTATGCATATCAAACAGATGTAATAAAAGTGTGTATGTACACAAAAAAAAAAAAGGAAAATAAATATTATAAATAAAGTAAGAAATGCATTAACATAAAATCAAGGAGAAGTAGATGAATAGACAGACAGACAGACAGACAGATAGATACTTAAAAAACACAAGATAAATAGGTAGATAAGGTGCAGGTAGAGGTGCAAGATGATGGTAATATGGCTGATGATATGACAGTATATAATAATAATAATAATATCTATACATATAGAAATGTGTCGTCTATTTGGCCTGTGCATACATACATAACTGCAATATATAATATGTACACGTGTATAAATATGTGTATGTATACACAAGATATGATATGATATTTAATATATACTATATGTATAATATGTGCATGATAAATACTTGACTATACAAAATATACATGCTATAAATAATATACTATGAATATGTAAATGTGTGTTTACTGTGTCACATGCTGCAGCTGGATGTTTGGATTTTCCTGGAGATCAATAAAGTATCAATCTAATCTAATATAATCTACACTCACCCATTGAGTAAAATCAGAGGGATTAAAGCAAGTTTAGGTCAAAGCTCGTGAGAATGATGTGTCATATGAGGTGTTGACATATACTCATATTTCAGTCTTGAAAAATCCGAGGGGAAAACGTCGCACTTGAACTAACCACTAGATGGAGCCGTGGAGCAGCGGTGTGTGTCTGTGACTGGTGGCGTATTTATCTTTATGTTACGGGCTTCAGTTCGGGCGGTTTGCCCGGCTCATTTTAACCCCACATCACGGTGACTTCACCCAGCTACACCCGGCGTTAGTTCACTCACCTCTCCACCAGTACTTCTGAGAGATGGACTCCCAGGTGAGCTGCTGGTTGAGGTGCTCCCCTCCTTCACACATAACGTGCGCCTCGTTGATAAGTTCCTTCCTCCGGCTGTCCTGCAGCACCACCTCCAGCTCCGTGAAGTCATTCTGGCCCTTCAGTCGACGCTGATAAAACAAAGTCCCGTTCCTCACCACGTAGCAGGTGGCCGCTTTACGTATCTTTCTCTTGGTGTTGCCGGGCGTCCCCGGCGCGTACGGCTCCCGTTCATCGGTCAGATAGCGAATGATGGCCAAGTAGCTTTCTTCACACGACATGTCTGAGCTCACCGCGCGTTTTTCACGCTGATTTATGGACGTATCTCGAAGAGGAGGGCCCTCCCCGGCTTGTAAGAATGTAACACGAATTTAATACGGTCGCTCAGGTTGTGAATAACGCGAAATAAAAACGCCACAACAACATTTCAAATTGTTTCTAAAGGTGGAACTGCAGTTCAAACCGTCAGGGTAGACTTGCCCGAACAGACAAAATGGCTGCTGCACAACCGGAAGACGCGTAAGCAGTGGCGGCATCGCGTCGTTACCGTAATCCACCACAAGAGGGCGCAATGCACACATTTATAACACCATAGAAATACCGTAATCTACCACAAGAGGGCGCAACGCACAAATTTATAACACCATGGAAAGACAGCTTCCTCATTAAAACTGCCACTTTTTATTTATTTATTAGTTTATTTTTCATTTATTTTATACTTTCTGTATCATTTTGGGATTTCTGGAAGAATGTTTAAAAGGAGATTAAACTTTTTTTGGGTATTAACTTTAGATCCAGCTCTTATACACTCTAAATCCTGATACTATGACAGACAGGGACTTGATTTCTTAACTGGGAATTCTGTTTTTAACAGCAAATAAAACAATTACAGCTTCCTGGTCGAAGCCAGCATAAAATTAAAGATTACAGTTAAAAACAGACAGGTTTGTTGAAGATGGTCACCAATAATACAGACAATGGCATAATTCTGATTTTATTATTGTAATCATTTCTTCTTTTATTCTTACTGTATTACACTTGATGCTTGAAGTATATTTGGCCAATGCTATGTGTTGCTCATGTTTAGGTATTAGTGTTCACAGTGGGAATTGATTGCATCCTAAAACAAGTGTAACTGCATAAGCATCCCCTCTTGTGTGTTCTTGTGTATTTATTGTATGTATACAATAAATGTATTTTATATATGTTCTATAAAAAATCTGTTAAAAAACAGAAGCTGTGATGTTTAGTGTCCTTTTCTTTCTCATACTAACGTCATGCTCACATACATGATACATGTTTGGAGATGGTGCAATTAAACCACATGATCCCAGTTCAGATGAGTCTTTTAATCCTGGTGGTGGGACAAAGTTTTGAATCAGAGTTCGACAAACAACACTTGTAGCTCCTGTGTGAGTCCCTTGAGTCGAAGTCGGGTTCATTTGAGTTGAAAGTTTTAAGGCATCAGTTGCATTTCTTACCTCCTCAGCTCTCACTCCACCACCTGGACCCTCAAAAAAAAATCCTTTACTCAGACTCTCCTTTTCACTGTCCAAGTTTAAATCCGAGGATGATCAAACATTTTCCATTGTTGCCCCCAGTTGTGGAACAGCTTACCTCTCACAGTCAGGTTTTTCCTCCCTGTCAGCTTTTTAAAGACATATTTTTTACATTAGCTCCTCGGTCCACACAAACATTTGCTGTTGGCGTGACACTAGATCAAATGATCAAACTTGTGAGTAAAGTGTTTTTCTTATTCATTTCCCATATGAAACTATTTTTTGTCAGTATGAAAGCAGGTTACTTAAAAAACACCGTGTTATCGGCCTATTGTGGGTTAAAGACCACATGTTCTCTTATGTTCTTACAAACACATAACACCTTTTTCAGATTTCATGTTTGGCATTGAGGAGATCAGACCTAGTTTTACATAATCAGCTTGACCAAAGTGTCAATAAGCTTAGCTAGCTCTCTCTGTGGTGGAGATACATCTGTGTTTACTGTACAACACATTCCACATTAGCTTCAGTTATGGGACAAGCTCAAGATGAGTGTCACTTATCGCCTCCTCTCTTTAGATAAAAGACTTTCCAACAGAGCAGCTATCTGAGATTTGTACAAAATGAGATATGAGAGATGTAAACGCTCTCTGATGCAATGCTGCTGATATGATTCTTTATCAATGTCTGAGAGGAAGTTCTCAATTTGAGCAGAGACATGAGCGAGCGGGGAGGAGGGAGCATGAAACCAGTCCATCCTAACCAACATCTCTGCAGGGCGAATACCAATAAGAGCCCGTCTTCATTGTTATTAAATCAACTCATTACTGATGCTTTGTGAATTTAACCATTATAAAGTTCCAACGGATACTTTTGTAACCACATGTGGTGCTGCAGCCATGTTAGTGGCTCTGTGAGGCTGCACACAGCTGTGCTTTGAGCTAAATGTCAACATGCTCAAAATGAAGATGTTTAGCATGTTCACTAGTTTGGTTTGGCATGTTAGCATGCAACACTTGCCAATGAGCACTAAACACAAAGAACAACTGGGGCTGATGGGGATAGTTTTGCAGGTATTTTGTCATAAACTGGACAAATAAATTTAATGACTGCCATCGGAAGCTTGAGCCACACCACAAGCACGACTGTGAGCACGGGGTAGCATGGCTAAAGAAATTGCTCATCACAAGGTCTCAGAGCCCAAGGTGACCTCTACAGCTTGCTTGTCTTGTCTGTCCACCAGACAAAAAAACTAAAGTTATTCAGGTCATAATGATGAACAACATTATAAACAATGTGTCTGGAAACTGGAGAAGTTGGAACTGGTGAAAGTCTGACTGTAAATGTATTTAAGCTTCAAGAAAACAGCCCATTCAGGCAGCTCATTGTCAGTTTTGAGTTGCTTTTTTATCCCACACAACAAAATTAAGGAAATGTGTGACTCATCCCTTGACCTTCCATCTCTTAATCGCACACAGATGTCACAGATGGACTAATAGAAACATTGCATTTCAATAATCTGTTCAAGCGTCCCCAGAATTGCACTGACTGGCCTTAGTGTGGTGCTACAACCCTTGTATAACCGTCTGCACGTCACACATAATAGTCTTAATACAGCAGTTCTGTTTTTTTCTGAATTACTCTGACCCGGAGGGGAGGGGCGACACATAATTTGTTGCTCATCCATGTGTCACATACCAAACCTGACATCAAACACTGGTCAGTAATGTGTCTCACCGCTGCATTCCAGCATTCAGAGTTGCACACACTGAAACGAGTCCGAATTAGAGTTCAAAATTTAGCGATGAATTTGTTACCTTGTAATGAAACAACATATTCTCAGAGCTGGAATATGTGCAGTCATATATATACACACACACAAATAGTCTGTCTACTGTCTCAAGAGTCAGGACACATTTCCACTTGTTGTCTTTTCGCCCAACGTCTCTTTTGCAGCTCTTTTCAGCTGCTTAGTGGACCACAAATCCCTGACTCACTGAGTAAACTTGTGGCTTCAGTCTCAAACACAAAGAGTGAATCTACAAGCGAGTCTAAGCCTCTTCATTACACACGCAAAGACAAACAAATATTGGACTATTAGATTATTTTTTGTCGTTCTTGTCTTGTTTAACTTCCCATACAGAGTTGATTTGATGTATTTGGTTCCCCTTCTTATGAGGCAGAAATTCAATATGTTTATTCTCAGCTGCTGTTGGCAGGCACCTCAACACGTGTCGCTGAGTGTTTATATGAATGCTGGGAAAGAGTTTATTTACATCCTGTCATTGTGTTTCTGTGTTGGAGGACATTTGTTTGCTCCATTCAGCCATCAGCTGGTTGATTCACAGGTGACTTGAATGTGAAATATAATCTGTGAAGCCTTAACATTCAAATATCTTGCCAACAAAGCCACCTCTGTTTAGTTTCTCTGTTTAATCCACTGTTCATCTGCACATCTTGTCACTTCCTCCTAGTGAGGTATTTGCTCCTCTGTTCATTTCCTCTTCTCGAGGGGTGGTGTTTGGTTTTATGCAGGTTTTTCTGCTACCAAAGACAAAGGCGTTCGTGACTCAAAACAGGAAGGCTGGTGGATGTTTCAGACAGGTAAAAAAAAACAAAAAACGACACACTTGCAGCACTGAAAGCTCTTCTGAGTCAAGGGTTTCATGCATATGCAAAGATGAGGGAAATCACCTGATGGAACCCAGAGTTCAACAGTAATAAAGCAACATTATGTCACTTACCTTGAAACATCTTCAAAATAATTTTGATGTTACACTGATTTGTAACCAGGTGAATGGTGTTTACCACTCTGCACCCTGTACGCCTGTTTCTGCACCATGTAACTTTGTGCATAACGCTTATGGCACTAAGTCACACACCACCACCACCACCACCACCACAACTATTTCACTTATTTTGGTGAAGCTGGATCAGATTTTATGGAGAAAATGTTTTTTTTGTTTTCCCTCTGATGTCAACTCTCTATGTAATTTACTTCTTAGTTTCTTGATGGACTGAAAGCTTAACTTAACCACTAAGTTAGTTATCCCAGTCCATGATGCCCTGGACTGGGAGCTCAAAGTACAATTGGAGAGTTTTTATTTCTAGCCCTAGCAAAGGAGATTTGGACCACCAGGAGGAGGAGGTTTTCAGGGTAAGGGAGATCCAGGGGGAATACTGAGCAGAGCCGGTATCGGGCATGAACCAGAACCGGGCATGTGGGCTGACTGACGTAATGACAGAGGCAAAGAGACAAAGAGGATGTTGGCGGAGAAAGGTATGAAGAGAACAGTAGAGAGTGACCAAGCAAGAAGTTGCTGGACAAGAGTAAATCTTGGCCTGTCTCAGTCGTTGGCGAGAGCTTATTGAAATGTGAAATAAAAGGCTGAAAGACAGATGCCGAGCTGGGCTTCTTGCTGTTGGACTACTAAGTAATATTATCTGGCTGCTATGTCTTGTGTTGCTGCGTGATATTTGGCTGTTAGCAAAGTTGTCAACTCGCTGTGTTGTCTTAATTTGTTTTCTAAATGCTGTGCATGTGTTGTCAAAGTGATGAAGATCTTTTCTTAATTTGCTTAATTTTCCCAGTGTATTGAGTTCTCAGGGCCACCGGAGAATCAGTCATACTTGTAGGCTCCACAGATTAAGACATTTGTTTCTGCATAGTTTCTTCCTAAGGATCTATGATACAGTTGGAATTAGCTTTCTGTTAGCGTCCGAAAGCTTCCCCGATTAGATAAATGCTTCTTGATTTGTACATTTGATTTCCCATTCAGCCCCGTTTTTTTTTTATATTATTAAGGGTGCATTTGTATTCATAGCTGCCACATAATTTATATGCCTTTCTATGCTGCCCTCGTTTTCAATCCATTACCCACTTTAATGCCCTCACCACTGACTTAATCGTCTTCATATTGAATGATCAAGAGTAAAATCTCCCAAAGAAGCCTCCCATAACAGCAATTTATATGCTCCCTTACCTCCGTTGTCTATGCTGAATTGAAAGCCTGCTGGTCTCTTGACCGATGGACCCATCACTAAATATGTTGTAACAAAGATACATTTTGATGCATTCCTTTAAAAGTACAGACGTACATCAGCCAAAATGGTTCACGCTCATTCTCTAACCTTGAAATGAGAGAGTAAACATAGCCTCTGGCATTGTAGAGCAGAGAAATAGTACTGATCAGTGCCCCTATTACCCGCATGGTTGGCCATTTGACGTTTGGTTGTATATTTGCTGTTGAATCTTTTTCCACTCTCAGTTGAAGCAGGCCAGTATTGACTGTACACACACGATTTTCCAAGAATATAGACATTAAATTATCTTCTGCTCATCCTAAAGCCAGAGTTTTAACCTTGATATAAAATGATCAGGATCTCCAAGGCATTGTGAATTATGAGATTATGTTAATTTTAATGTATATTATGATGAGAAAATATACATCTATACATTCATCATTTGTCTCTATGACACTTACCCTTGAAATACTCAGACTTCACTGCAGTTGAAGCAAATATTTAAGTCAAAAGTTGAAGTTGAAAAATAATAACAAGCTTGGCATATATCTAAACAACCTTCTGGAGGATGATTAAGTTCTTCAACCACGGCAGTCAGGCTTAAGATGTAGCCGTAGTACCCGAAAAGCTGCTGTTGTGGGTGACATTGTTAACTCACTTGATCTGTCCAAGACCTTTGACACTGCTGATAACAACATTTTGTTAAATAAGCTGCTTTCAATTGATTTTTGATGAGTCTGCTTACAGCTAGTTTAAACCCTAGACAGTTGATAAAGGTGTTCCCCAAGAATCAATACTGGGCCCCCTGATATTTACTCTGTACGTTTTATTTTCTAGTATTGCAATGTCTGTTTTTATGCTGATGATACCATCTTATGCCTTCAGCTCTATTACAAACCAACCAGGCCTCCAACAGTCTACTTTTAATGAACTCCAGACCTGTTTCTGTTATAAGTGTACAGCTTAGATTCGCTAGGAGATCTTCATTCCAAAACAAAAAGCTAATTGGATTATCATGCCATGTTAGCAGAGTTTGTTTCCCCTTTTAAATCAGAAATTAAATATACAATCCACAAAACTATCATGGCAATATGTTTGCTGCTGCAGATACCGTTAAACCACAGAACAACTGAGACTAGCAAGGTTAGCTGTGCCCAACTGTTTCCAGTCTTTATGCTAAGCTAAGCTAACTGCCCGCTGCTACTTTTACTGTAACTGGACTGTAAATCTAAACTTCTACATGACATTAACATGTTTGGATTTTGTATGGAAGAGTTGAGGAAAGGATACCATGGGTCTGCAGTAGATTTGCATTTGTTCTTTGAGGTCTAATCTGCTATCTGTCCTGTAACACTAATGGTTCTGAACTGCAGCCTAAAGGCAGTCAGAAAGATCTTGTGTCTGACCCAGACTCCTGGGCAAGATAAAGGTGTCTGACTGTCTAAGGACAAACACAGCTGGGGAACTGAGCAAGTGGAGCCAGCCTTATCTTTCATTGTCTTGCTCTTGCCGTGTCCAAGGCCAGACATAGTAATAGAAGGCTTGCTATGGCTCCTCTGGCACTGGAGTACTTTTCCATTACACACTGCCTGAGGAGAATCTTTGTGCCAGCTGTAAATATGCCAGAAACAGGCAGGGAAGATGCAGGTGCACCTGTGAGATGAAACCACACAGGTCTATCTATAAGCTAATAAAAGTGAGAAAAACTTTGGTATTATCATTCAGTGTTTTCTCAGATTTTGTTCAAAGTGGTGTGATTGAGAAGGGAACAGTCTTACATGGAAGACACTGGCAATCAGCACCGTTTGTCAAGGAAACGGAGCTTTGCAGCACAGAGGCCATGAATGGAGGTTGATGATGTAAGAGCTCTCAATCACGGCTCTGCTTATGTCACCCCTTTTGCTTATCCTTCAGTGCTTTGTTGTCTGGCTGACTAAGAGCAACTGACATTTCACGGATATTTACTGCAGTAATACAACTTAATCAAAGCTTTAAGTCATCTTGTGCTCTTTGGGTGCAGGGGGAGCGCAATAAATCTTGAACGCTGCTGAAATCTGACAGGGTCAGGATGTCGGATTTAGTGGCATCTAGTGTTGTAGTGGTTGATTGCAACCCCCTTGAATCGCAATCCCATTTCAAATGTGAACTACAGTGGCTGCAAAATGTGCAAACAAAGCAAAATCTTGAGCCAGTGTTTGGTTTGTATGTTTTGGGCTACCGTAGAAACATGGTGGTGCAACATGGCGGACTCCATGGAAGATGAGCCGCGGCATCTCTAGATATAAAAAGGTTATATTTAAGGTAACAAAAACATAATGATTCTCATTTTCATGTTTTTATACATGAATATAAACATAGTTATGAATATTATGCTCAACTTATTCCATATTCTATAAATGGAGACTCCTAAATGTGACACACTGTACCTTTAAAGGCTTCATGCTCATCAAACAAACCAATAATTTTAGATTTACAGCGACTTTTGGACGACTGGTGAACAGACCACTTCTTGGAGCCCTCCCAAAGAACCAAATCTGCTATTGATCCTCTAATTTAGTCCCTGGCATTCTTTTAAAAGAGTAATTGTAATTTAGTATTGAACTTGCAAGAAACACATATGGTGAGATATCCACACTTTAAAGATGGAATTATGCTTATCCGGGCTGCATGTAAGCCAACGTTCATGGGCTTGCTCTGATGTATATATACGTTTATTTTTGGCTTCGTTTTGGACCTGGCTCCTTACAGTGTATGTATGGATCCTCAGAGAAACATAATTCCAATTTTTGTCAATAGTATGAGTAAAAATGCTCCAAAAAACTGATCCTACAATTCCCAAAATGTCCATGTCTTCCAACTTCAAATGACCTCAGTCTGTAATGCTTTCTGTAAAAACTTAATCGTAATCTCCAGGCCTAAGCCAAGATACCTTTGATGACATCATATTTCTCAGATATTACACAACTGTTTTCACAGGCATGACTGGTAAATGATTTGACTTGTAAAATCGGTGGAGTGCTCCTCCAAAAGTTTACATCGGGCCACTCAAAGAACTTACTTACATCTACTTACATGGGGTGGCTGTAGCTCAGTCCGTAGGGACTTGGCTTGGGAAACTGGAGGGTGGCCAGTTCAAGTCCAGTGCGGACTGGTAGTTGGAGAGATGCCAGTTCACCTCCGAACCACAAACTGCTCCCTGGTTGCCGCTACGTGGCTGTCCATCACTCCATCGTTTCACCACATTTGCATGTCTATAAGCCCTTTGTGTGTGTGATGGGGTTGTATTTCAGACCTATCGTCTTCTTCTATGGGTACACTGAGTTTATACAGTTATGGAAAAACTACCATATGAAGAATGTCAACGTGTGTTTTGAGAGAACTGTTCTGTACTTCATGATGTATTTTCTATATCCTGAGAAACTCCGGGAGTGTATCTTCACTCTGAGTCGCTGTTGGGGTCCACGCAACTAAGACACGAGCACGTGCTCGATGGTGTGAGAAGAGCCTGTTTTGTGTAACACAATACTGTTAGAGTCCTGTTAGGCACTTCTCTCTGCCTGGGCCTCTGGCCAACAGACCGATTAACACGCTGACAAGCCTCAGTACATCTTTTACACTCACAGCCTTGACCTTTCACCCGCAGGGAGATCCAGCAAAATCACAGAATAAGGTTTGACACCTTTTAACAAACAAAGACTTTGCTCTCTGTGGCACCACTTGTTTTAATCTCAAGCTTCCAGGAAATGCAGCCACAAGCTCATCATGGCTAATGAGAGAGACAAAACCACCATTGGAAATATTGTGGTGTAACATTTCCCGCTAAGAGTCTAAATTACTGGAAACACCCCATGTTGGCTTACTCGTCATGGATCCATTCAACTCTCTCCATCAAAGGCTATAAACCGTCCAATTTATTCTGTGCTGTTTCACTACCAAGAATTCACCAATGAAGACTCCAAGAGCAATAATGATGCTTTTGTCTGGAGGTGCGCTGCGAGCAGAGAAAGTGAGAAAGCCAAAGGGAAAGCTGGGAACCAGTAGGTCACTGAGCTCGCCTTACACCTCTTGTTCCCACAATGCTTTGGCTGCCTTCCCAAATCAAATCCCAAACTTTTTGCTCCACATACCCAGAGGGGAAAAAGTGAGTAAGCTGTTGTTCTTAACTTTAAATCTCAACCAGCTTCTATTATCTGACACCATCATTCTGTGATCACAGGATGAACACGAGTTGACTGTGTAAACACGAGTGCAGAGCTCCCTCCTGAGTCCTCAATGCAAAGAATCTTTCCCAAGAGCCAGCGACTGGGAACGGTAACTTGGGAAGTAGAGGATTCCCATCAGTTTATTCCCGTAAAATGATTGTTTACAGCTTCATCAAGGAATCCACTTTGGTGAAATAATCTGAGGGGTTTCCGTTGAGTGTGAATAAATGTGATTGAGCTCTCATTGGTCCTCATTTGGGACTAAATATGTCTTTATCTCCAGGAGCAGAGCAAAATCATGGCAGAGGAAACACCCAACACTATTAACCTGTGCCCTGCCCAGCAAGCCACGGGTTGCCACATGTCTCTTTTTGTCTTAAACTCACTTGAACAACAACCTCTGTATTGTTGAGATCTATACTGTACAAACTGTCCTGCACATGCTGCCACGTGCTCCAGGTCAAACTGAGGTGATCTGTCAGCTTTCTGATGGAGTGATGTAGTTGAGAATGAAATGCCATGTTGGTGGCAGCCATTAAACTGAGACTATATAAGTTATAAAAGAGGAAATAACACAATCATCCGATTTAAAGCAATGTTGTGTAACTATTCTACCATGAAATAACAGGTTTTAAATCATTTTGATACTGCACTGATTTGTAATCTGGTGAATGGTGTCTCTGTCATTCTCTGTCTCTGTCATCTGGAGTAACTTTGTGCTCTGGGTACGATCACCCACGAGAGGTATGTCATGCTTTACAGCACTAAGGGTGCTGGGGTCCCGGGGTGCATTAGTGTTTGTACCAAAGGGTTTTGGACCACTGGATTTTCAGGTGTTGTGCCAGAACTGGAGCTGGGCAACTGGGCAATGTAACCGGGCTCTGCAGCTTCGATGGACATAAAGAGAGAGGCAAAAAGACCAAAGAGGACCTTGACAGAAGCTAAGAAGAGAAAAAGACAGAGTGACTGAGCAGACAAGAGTAAATCTGGGACTGACTTTTAGTCGTTGGCAAGAGCTTGGTGAAATAAAAGGCTGAAAGACAGACGCCAAGCTGGGCTTCTTGCTGTTGGACTAGTAAGTAATATTAGCTGGCTGCTATGTCTGCTAATACCAGTTTCTACACAATGTTACTTTAAAAATGAAAAGCTGAATACATGAACAATAAGACACACGCTTGCTCAATTCAATACATCAATTTTGCTGGTACAGCCTGACTTAGTCTGGTATGATTAGTAATTTAGGGTGGATAATGTTTGCAAAGTGTGTAACTGACATTACTGAGGCTATTGCTAACTTTCTGACTCTCTTCTACATTTATGATGCTACAGATAAACATAAAAACTGTAACTCACAAGGAGACATGTTTGTTGTTTCCGTCTTGTGATCCCACCCACTCTGTGACAGTGCCATTATCGTGTATAAAACTATAAAGTCTTGATTTAATGTGACACAAAACTAATTAAATCTTCAGAAAAGCCAAAATTCAGCCTGTTCAGGGATTGGTTAACCAAAAAATGCAAAACACATGTTCTCAGTTACCCATAATAGTAACTAGTCATGCAGATATGGCAGCTGTGATCAAAAGTTTTCTCTTGAATTGAAGACATTGTCCCTATTAAAATTAAAATTCCAGAGAGGTTTGTGGATTATCTGCAGTAACAAGGACATTGTTTTTGGAAAGACATTTTTGTACTCTGTAACCACTACACACAAAATTCAACTCATCTCAATTTTAGCGGGGTGGAGGCAGAATTCAAAGGGACACATATCTGGACTAACTCCTTTAAGCTGCCTCCACCAGTGTCATGTTCTCTGGCGTGTACGTGTACTATGAATTCACACCATTAGAGCTCTTCTTGGAAAATCGGCACAGTTCTCCAGTAAAGAGTTGGTCAAACTGAGTTGTGGAGGGTCTACCCTACACTGCGCCCCTTGTTGTCTGACATGAAACGAGGCAGCTGTTTTTGTCCTCAAGTGAGAGCAGCGAGAGCCGGCAGAGGCTCCCTAAAATAAACAGGCTATCTGTGCAGCCCCAGGGCTGGGTCAGGGTCACACTCCATGGTGCTGCTCACTCACTTGGGCTCTCCCTGCCCACATCCAAACACAGCGCCTCACTTCTCCACTGGTTGAGAACAGAATATTTTACTTGAATTAAAACAGTGTGTTAGGAACACGACCAGCTGCAAAGTTTGGATGACTGATTTGATGTCACAGGGTGCTTGAAATAACTTCAAATGAGTTATATTTCCTCTCATTTCATGGTCAGCTAATTGATTTGGGAGGTAAACGCTTTAATCATATATCAGTATAATTTAATATAAAGATGGATGTAACTGTCAGGAACAATTAGAAAACATCCAATGTTATATTGAACGCTTAGGTGCTGGTACTAATACTTGTTTTCCAGTCGGTGTAAGTACTGTAAAAAATATTTTATTTTATTTTACAATACTCCACCAAAACCCAAGATTTAGAGGTAGTATACTGTATATTCAGTCATGATCTTTATGTAGTTAAGTGTGTAGGATCTAGTAGCATTCGGCACTGTAGCACAGATTGCAACCCTCTCAGTTGACTTCAGTTTAAGGGGAAACTTCAGTGGCTACGAAAAACATGAAAAACGCGAAAGCCCTATCTGGAGCCAGTGCTTGGTTTGTCCATTCTGGGCTACTGTAGAAACATGGCGGTTCAACATGGAAGAGGACCCATGTCGTCTGTAGATATAAAAGTCTCATTGTAAGCTAACAAACACATAATGATTCTTATTTTCAGTTGATTATTATATGTAATCCTCCTAAATCATTAGTAAAAAGTAATTTTTATGTTGTATTCAGGCACAGCAGTCCTAACATCATCATGTGCACAATGCTAACATGTTTAGAAGGTATACTGCTCACCATGTTGAAAAACAAAGAACAGCTGTGGCTGATGGGAATGCCATTAATTTGAAAATAATTTTAATTTTTTACAAAGGATTTCTTTGTGAGCATACAGTACAAAAAACTACAACTCCCAAGGAAATGAGGCAGTGCAGGTAATTATATCATCATAACTTTGTTTTGGTTGCCTAAAAAAGTCTCTGTTCAGTCCTCTCTGTCCTGCTGTCATTACAGACAACTTGCCAATGGACTTGGCATGGGATTGTGGGAAATGGTGTTTGTTAACAGCAGAAATATTTGTCACTGTCTTTATATTATATATAATATATGGAGTGATTAAAGAAATACTGTGTTCCAACAATGTATTTTTAGTTATTTGTGTTGTGTGAGTTGTGTACAAACTGACATTTTCTTACTTCTGGAACAAAACCAGTATTTAACAAGATATTTCAGTCTGGTCCAACATGGTGGACAACATATTTCCATTGCACTCCACTGCCAGGTGCAACAATAACATTAAAACTGGATAGTCAGCAGACAGGGAAAGCACACGTGCAACTAATTTCAGCTTTTAATTAATAAAGCTTTATTAAACTTGATAAATTTCATTAATTAAACATGTGCTTATCCTGCTATGTATCAAGCAAGTTTCTTGTCTAGTTTGGCTTGTTTTGATACACTTAAACAAACCTTTGAAGAATAACACGTTGACATTCAGTAATACAGAGTATTAGTACAGAAACACGGGTATCTGTCTGGCACTATAGAGGAACTTAGGAGGCTAAATTTGCCTGAGCTCTGCACTCTGAGTCATAAACAAACTTGTTGGAGTAGCCTCTTATTGTGAGAAGCTGTTATTTGTCTCAGTCTTAGCTCGGCCTCTCTGGATCACCGCTAATGAACTGAACCAGCTCGATGCAAAAACATCACATGCTCTCCCTTTTATTCAGAGATGATTGATGCTTGATTAAACAGGGGTTATGGTTTATGTTCTTGTTATTGATATAAGTGCTTTACTTTATCTCATCACTTACAGCGGCTCTTCTGGAGTGTATTGTGGCAACAAAAACACTTTATAACAATAGACATCATCCCCTCAAGAGGTAATGTGATAACTTTAACGTCACTTTGCATCATTGGGTACTTTGGACCACTTACCCACAAAACTAATAGCCTCAGCTGTGCTTTGTGTTTAATGCTAATGAGCAAACGTTATCATGCCAACATTCTAAACTACAATGGTGAAGATTACACCTGCTAAACATCAACATGCGAGCATTGTTAGTATTTAGCTTAAAGCACAGCTGATCCGAAACCTCACAGAGATGCTGGCATGGCTGCTAACCTTTATGGAGAATTTAATTTGGAACTAGGAAATTGGAATTTCACAAATTTCCAAATGGCGTCCCCCCTGATGGAGGATTTCTGACTTCAAAGTTGGAAGAACCTCACCGACCTGACCTCAAAAATCCGAGATGGCTGTTCTGTGCATCAACAGTAAGTGAAAGTTGTATTAATATGTTTATTAGCACCTCTGTCTTTTGTGTCTCATTAGATCAGCTGTGCACACAGTATTGTCCAACTTCTATTTGTCTACATGTTATTACATTGATCAAGTGGTACTGGTATTTTCCACTGACAGTATAAAGAATGGACATCGTATGTGTGACGTCACCCACGGGTTTCTGCTTCTTCCACCTCCCAGCTAATCTAAAAATTGGCAAAGGCGTGGATCATCGGTGGATCTGAGACGGACTGAATGACACCTGGGTGCTCAAACAAGCCACCTGTAACTGCACCTACCTGTCAATCAATTAATTATGCACAACTTTAAGTCTTAATATAATTTGAACAGGTGAGTTCTATAAAGATTCACCCTCAGTACAGTTGTCATGAACGGGGAAATTAGCTATAGAGACCAAAACTGTTTTTTGTACCACGCTATAAACTTGTTTATTACTGCTGTGAAGTTGGACATTTTAACATGGGGACTTATGGAGGTTGACTCACTTCTGGAGCCAGCCTCAAGTGGACGTTTGAGGAACTGCAGTTTTTGGCACTTCTGCATTGGCTTCACTTCACTTTAGAGGATGGCGGCTTGACTGGAACGTGGTCAACTCCCAGAGTTGTCCAACAGGTGATTACTTGTATGTTTAATGTAATATCTTTATGTAATCTGGCACATTCCCAATGTGAGTTTAGGTTCACAACCACAAGTGTTTCATAAGATAAGTATGCATTAGGATTTATAGAAATGTTAATAATCCGGACATGTATCTTGTATATTTTATTTAAAACAGTAGCACGTTTTCATCAGAAAATAAACCTCTTTGATCCCAATGGGCTTTGTTACTATAAATGTATACTTAGCTCTTAATTATATGGTGGCTAACTACAGATTCCAAAAGTGATTGCAGTAAGGAGACTTTAATAGCTTTGTGGCTCCTCCTATAAAATGTAATTACAGCCAGTGTGAATATTGTTTTGAAAGGATTGTTTTTCATCCAGCCGTAATGAAACGTGTTGGAGGGAGGAGAGGATAGATCAGGACAATGATCCCCCTGTCTTTTCCAGCTCAGGAAGGAGACTTCCACCACAGCGACAGTGGGTCTCTGAGGGCAGGAGGCCTCTGTAGTCGTGTGGCTCGCCACCGTCCACAGGCTCAGGGGACAGCTGTGTCGCACTGCCGTGTCTGGCCCTGTGCCCTGAGACAGCAGTTGCCATAAACAAACAGCGCTGAAAGCTACTGGCCCCGGTCCCTGGCTCTTTTCAAGACGGTGCTGTGTGCCGGCTGACCTTCGCACAGCTCACTCCATTAAGTTCGAATAGATTTTAACTGCACTTTGGAGAGTTGCGCTGGTAAAGAAATGCCGCTTGTCCCGTCCAAAACAAGTGGACAAGAGAGACAAAGTGGCTGCTAGGCACTTTATTTTTCCATGTTTGCAATGGAAAAAAGGCATTTCATAGTTGGAAAGTTCACAATTGGTTGATGACGTGGGAAAGTTGGAGAACATTTACCTATTGAGCTGTATAGAATATAAGTTTTATGTGCTAAATGTAGATTTTTCTAAAACTCTCAGCCACATTTGCACGATCTTTATCAACGAATTGAGTTTGCTCAGTCGTCATGAAGAAGAAGCTCTTTTAGGAGTTCTCGTCTAAAATATTAAAAGTGAAGCATTGAAGCAGACTATATGATATGACTGAACTAGAAAAGCGAGTAAGCAGACCTTGAGTTAGGATTGTTTCCACCTACTACTTCCAAAGTAAAAAATGTGTTTTAAGGCCTCAATGTAAACATATTTTTTCATGATTTGATATGAGACCGCTCTCATATCTGTTCTCTCGTATCTTGTTCTCTTCAGCAAGAAAGAGAACTTTAAGTCTCACGAGATACATTTGTTTTCACTTTTTCCTCTTCTAAACTATCACGTGAAAACATTAATCCCTGATGTGAGACACTTCCAGCAGCATGTTGTGGCAGTTTACCGTCAGCCAAGTTAAGCCCAAAGGAGCTGTTGATAATATCATGACTGAGTCCTCATCCTGGATGGTTTATACTCTCACATGCTGTAGCTACATGATCCTTTCCCCCCACAACCCTTTGCAATTTTAGCAGTTGGATTCAGTCACTTTAAGATGTCAGTAAATATAAAAGTTAGTAAAGTTATTTCACATACAAAAGTAGATGTTTAAATAAATTACCTTACAAAGTAGTCAGAAGAGGGGCATTGGAGGGGATGGTTTTAATCCCATTTTCACATGGTACAGTTACATGAGTTGCAGTACAGTACACTGTATATCTGTAATTGCCAAACTGAACAAGACACTTTAATAAAGGAGGGATATGAAGTCAACTGAAAGCAGGTGGGGAACTTTTCATTGCATGCAAAGCTCGTGTTGCCAGAGATCCTGAAGGAGCTTTTCATTACTTCCAGCAAAAGTGTTACCTCCAAGGCGATATATCCCGACGAACCACACCCTGCAGCTCACATGTGACCATAAAAAAAGGTGTGACCCAATTTGTTTGAGCCATCACGGTCACGTGACCTCAACCGAGCGGTCTTGGCGCACAACCTGATGCTGTGTTTTGCACTATCATGCACAGCATCAAATAATTGAGTTTGTTTTGGAAATTTTCACATGCTGCCAACGGACTTCCAGCTCCTCCTGGAGCTAAACGAAAAACACTTAAGCTGTCCAACGTGCCTGCTGGAGCCCAAATCCCCCCGTAGACCCCTCTGCTTTGGTGTTTACTTGAACAGTTCCCTTTAAATGAGCAGTCATTTTCCATGCTAGACTAAAAAACAGTGATTACACCAGCATATATGACATGCCTGTGGTTGATCCATTCATCAAAAGTAAATACATGAACGAAAACATGAATCACATCACTTATGTGTAATGACAGTATTATGTTTTTGTTTACTTGTAAGAGTAAATATGTATTTTTAGTTAAAACTGTTTACGGGTAGGAAACAAAAATGCTGCTTACAATCTATAAATTTTCAAATTCACAATCAAAGTCTGTCCATCTGCACAGGATGTACTTCCACTGCCGATCTCTGAAACAAAGACAAAAATCTTGTCAGTTCAACGATCATAAATCACCAAACTTTATTGTTTATTCTGCTATTTTGTTTGGTCTGCCAATAAAATCTGTTCCCATAGGCCTTGCTAACTTTTCTTCCAAGTAATCCTTGAGAGGATTTCAACAATTTTGTATGGATTGACTTCATGAGAGCAGAAGTTATTGAGGGGGGAGAAAAACAGATGTTGTGAACAAACCTTAGCACTCCGCTGAAGGTGGTTTGGGCACCTCGGATGAAGTAGCCGTAACTGGGGATCACCATCTCTGCCTCTTCTTTGTGGTGTTCAGGGATGTCGGTGGTCTTCCTGTAGATATTTGTGTCATGTTTTTGTGAGTGTATAAACCTTTTTAAAGAACTGTCATTTTGGGAAACATGCTGCTTGTCTTTCTTGCCGAGATTTCGATGAGTAGACGCGTCTGTTACGCTAAATATGAAGCTACAGCCAGGAGACGGTTAACTTAACAAACCTCGAGCCTGGCTCTGTCCAAATGTCAAAAAAAAATCTGCCTACCAGCGCCTCTAAATCTCACTAATTACCATGTTATATCTGTATTATGATTGTTTAAGTCAAGAATATGTGTTTTTGTTTTGAAGTGTGGTTATGCGTGGGACTATTTCTTGGCTGGGAGCAGTGACTTCCTGGTTTAGCAACCTAGCTAGTTAGTCTGGCACATAACCACGGTAAAACCAGGAGGTTTTGATTTTGATACTTATGTTCGTGTACAGACTTGTGTTAGTTAGTGAGCTTTAGAGGTGCTAATAAGCAGTTGTTTTTTTTTTAACTTTAGACAGAGCTAGGCTAACCGTATTCCCCTGCTTTGAGTCTTTGTGCTAAGCTAACCTAATAATTTATTGACTTTAGGTTTATACTTAACAGACAGATATGAAAGCAATCTTATTTAACTCTTTAACATTTCCCAAAAATGTCAAAATTTGAACATGTTTATGCGGGAACGTACATGCAGGAGTAGGGACAGCGGCGTTTGTAGTAGCAGCAGTAGAACTGCCATTCCCGGTCAAGGACGGATTCAAAGTATTTGCTTTGCACGCCGGCTACCACGCCGTTGCGAGTGCATGTTGAAGTCCTGCAAAGACACATGAGAGTCATTCAGTTATAAAGAAATCAATTTAAATTCATGACAGTGACGAAAACTTCACAAAAACAGCTCTAAAATGACACCCCTGTTACTTCCAAGTCATTCTTTCTTTTGCCTTTAAACATAAAGTTTCTATCATGAGCTTATACTATATTGTTTGAAGTAAATACTGGTTTGTTGACGTTGCAGTTTGTTTATGGCCCACATTTTGCTGTCATCACAACACATCTAAGAATACCAGGTCTAAGCAGTAGAAAGCTGCACAATGTGTAGACGTTTGTCATGGCAACATGGGTACAGCCGTCAGCCAATTCAGCCAATGGGGGTGTTTCCCTGCAGGGTAATATCCCGGCCATTGTAATTCAAACAGACAGCTATGTTAAAGGCACACAGGCGTGGCAGTTGATAGTATTCACGGTGTTTGTCTTTGAATAAGTGGGTTGGGTGCAGTTGAGCTTAACTTGAAAGAAATCTGAAGAGCACGTGTGTTCTGCTCTCCAACGTAGAAAAAGTTAAGAAATAATTAAGCTAGTTTAGTTGTAAGCTGCTGTTTACACAAAGATGTCACGATCCAAGAAAGTTGATCCAAGTCCTTTAATTACATCAACCTTTCTGTGCAGTTGATGAACATGTTTAAGTGAGGTTGTGGCCTTTGTGTGTGTAAATATTAAAAGATTACCTGATTGCACAAGAAGGAAGCCAGTCATAAGAAGAAGGGGAAATGTTTTCCTCTCCTTATTTAGTGAATAAAACAGATTCATGAACCGACTTGGCTGAACTCGTTGGGTTTTTTACCATTTAGTTTTTGTGATTTTACAAAAATGTGTTATCTCTGAAGGGCCATTGACACAGCCTCTTGGATGGATGACTGGAAGCCGTCATGTTCCCAGGACAGTTGAAGACAGATCTAGTTGTTCTGAAGTAACACGGTGACTCATACAGGACGATGGGGACCTAGCTTCTTTCCTCTGAATGAGAAAACAGGGAACAGAATATAATTTTCTATGGATGTAACAAAAATATGTGGAAAGTCTGAGTTAAAATATATTGCTGTAGCAGAGACAAATAAGTAAGTTTTGCAGTTAAAGATTGGGTTGTTGTTTGTTTTCAAGTTCATCTTGAGGCCTAAGTCATGCATGGGATCCTCCCTAAGTTCTCGGTAACAACTGACTAGTTTCAAACTAGTTATTTACTCGGCCTGCTTGCATTAATTAAAACTATAAACTGTAAAACAGGACACCTACTGTACTACACAAGCTGTAATATAACGCCCACAAATTACACGTCTTTTTGTTAATGTGTATGATCTTGTCATAATTACACACACATAGATAAATATTTGTACTTTTAGATTTATTCATGCATTCAAATGAAATATCCGATCATGGTAACCTAGTCAACACTTTGTTTGTGGGGGCTGTGAGGTATCATTTAAAAGTTTGCAGTTTACACCACTGTTAAACAGCATGTTACTGACTAAATGTGTGGACCATTTTCCATATCACCTCACCTCAGTCTAACTGAGTCATTAGCAAGCTGATGTTTTTGGGAGTTCAGGAATTTTGTTTGTTAAGCTAGCTAGTTCCATTACTGGATGGAAATTTTAAGTAACATCTAGCATGTGATGCAACATGTCTAAAGTAAGTGTTGGGTACATTTCCATGTACTGTATTATACAATTATGCTATAACAAGTTTGAACTTGCAATGAGCTTGTGCAACTTGGTCCTCCATTGACCAAAAACATCAGCTATTGTTGCAGCTTTATCTTTCTTTACGCTGATTTTGTCACCCACCCACCAACAACACAGGTGGTTTTGTTCATACAACAGTTTTTGCAGCAAACTCCTCGTATGGGCCTTTGTTGTCTGCTAATAGTGACCTTTAACAGCCTGTGTTGTTGGTCAAAGTATGTCCCACAGTGAAGGGACATAGCAGATATAATGGTATTCAAGGCATTTATGTCTTTGATCTACACTTCCTCCTGTTGATTGGAACAAGATGCAACAAATGGTCCAAAGATGTGCCTGCTTACGTGGCTTTCATATGGATTTGTTTGTAATGAATGTCCTTTTGAAATGTTTATCCGGGCCTAAATGAACCAGTGAACAAAATAAATGAATCTGAACATGTTCACAGCTGCTGTAAAGATTCCAGTAAAGAGATGCTGTAGAAAACTGCTGAAAGATACTTAATTCTAACATTTACTGCACATGTGTATTATGACTCAGATGTTCCCGAATGACTCGTAGTCGTACGATTCTGCATCATTTATTCACCCCAGTTGACTAAGACAGTTTGTGTAATATGGTTTACAGATTATAAACGGGAGAAAAACCTACAGCAACAACTCATCAGAGTGAACGCTGAGCATCTCTGTGCACAGATAAATAGAAAACTTGCTTAGATTCCCAACAATAAAACTCAGCTAATATTGTATGTAACCCTTTAAAGTATCTAGATGCAAGCAACACACTTGATTTAGCTGTCAACCCTGGACAGATGTGACTGTCTTGCAGTATCCCTCAGCTCACAGCTGTGCAGTCAAAGACAGGAGAAAGCAGGTGGTTAACAAGTAAATAAACATGATGTACAACAGAGGACCCACCACTCCATCCCAGCACGGCTGATGTCGTCCCACCAGCAGTCGGTAGGCTCCCCGAGACCTTCAGGTGTGGCCTGGCACTCAAACGACCACAAGCGGTCCGAGCCTTCCTGCTCGTTGTAGTAGCTCCTGATGGCTACGAGGGCCTCTCCGTGGGGGCACTGGAAGTTGAAGCCCTGGCGGTAAGCATTGACCCAGTCCATGTCATAGTGGTCTTGAGACTGAGCTGCCACTGTTGCCAGCAAAGACAACGCCACCAGCACCGGAGCAGGATTCATGTTGAAGGAATGACTCCGTCTGCTGCGCCTTCTCACAGCTGCCTCGGTTTAAACTCCTCCAAGTCTTTTGTTGCCCAGATGTTTGGTATCCAGGAGTGATGTGTAATTTGCTGCTCTGGGTTAAATCCAAAAGTGGACCTCATTTGACATTTTAAGGTCGACTTTGAGACATTGCATTAACAAAGTTTCAGCGTGGATAAGGGTTTACCTTAAAAGACAGCACTTTCAGATTACATGCAATTCAGATATTTATATGACGCTTTATTTGAATCTGGAGGATGTGTGGATGTGTTAACCATCTTGGCCAGACAGTTAACTCTGCAGTGTGATCATCTTTTTTATGGCTTTTTCACTATAAATCATTTTGGACCATAAAACTGTTGTTGTTTATCATTAGTGTCACATTAACAGACATTAAAGAACATTTATTATTTTTATCTATCTTCTTTATCTATACCTATCTATATTGTCTAATGAAATGCTGAATGATTTTGACAAAATTGAACATCATGATTTCATAGAGCAATATGCCCAATGTATATAACATATATATAACAATATATCAAGTATCGAGTCAGTCTCCATAAGTCCCCATGTTAAAATGTCCAACTTCACAGCAGAAATAAACATGTTTACAGCCTGGTACAAAAAACAGTTTTGGTCTCTGTAGCTAATTTCTGCGTTCATGACAACTGTATGAGTTTGAATTTCTGTTTAACTCACCGTTCAAGACTTAAAGTTATGCATAATTAACAGTGTGGCTGCTTTGATTGACAGATAGGTGCCGTTACAGGTGGTGTATTTGAGTACCCCGGCGTCATTCAGCATGCCTCAGGTCCATAGATGATCCACGTCTTTGCTGATTTTTAGATTAGATTTGGACAGCCAACATGGCGGCAGCCAGAGTCACCACACTCTGTGCTTCAATACGGCTCTTCAGAAACCTGTGGGTGACGTCACAGATACGATGTCCATTCTTTCTACTGTCGATGGGCACAACAGGACTCTTATGCTTTGGATTTCTCCGCATGTTAAGACCAGACTGTATAAAATATGGATGGATCATATCCATGACGTCACCCAGTGTATGTTGCCATCTTGGCTGTCCTGCCTCTGCAATCCAAAAATGGGCAAAGACGTGGAGCGCGGGTGTCTTCTATCACATCATCACAGTCCATATCGCCACACTGTACATTCAAATAATTTAATAAGATTGTATCTGACTATTGTGGACACCATTCCAATCCAAATAAGTCTTGATGAACAAGTCACTGGAGTCCTTGTGTCTCAAGTCTTTTATCTTTTGTCAAGTTGCAAGTCATCAAAAGATCTGTGGCGCAAAGATACACAACACTGAATGCTATCATGACCGTTACATTCAGTAGAAACCACAAACAAATGCATCACTGACTTTGCACTGATCCATTTTTTTCACTGTACCACAAGATAACAGCTCTCAGAGTTATCCAGCTTCTTCTGTTCTTGTGAAACAGAGTTCTTGTAAACGCTGACTGGCAGACAAATTAAGCTCTGTTAGCTCATTATTAATGCAGTGTGGTGTTAGAATAGTTTGTGCAAGTGCTGCTTTTGGTCTAAGTTTACATAATTTATGTCCTAATGAAACATTTAGTAGCTTTTAGTGGTTTATATCCCAGGACAAAATATGAGTAAAATGTAGATTTGAATTTGTTCCAGACACACTGAGACACACATTGCCAAATTACCATTTGTGATGCCTTAATGCATAAGTCTGTTGGGTTTTTTTTTGTTACAAATGGCTTGTTTGAGCACCCGGGCATCATTCAGCCCGTCAGGTCCGTTTGGTAATTTTTAAATTAACTAGGAGGTAGAAGAAGTAGGACTACCAACAAGGCAGCAGTCAGAGCCACAGATGTTGAGCTTCAAATCGGCTCTTCAGAAACCTGTGGGTGACGTCACGCAAAAATCACTGCAGGGAGTGTTTTTATCTCTTCTGATCCATGCTGATAAATGTAACATTAGTCACGTGAACTCAGTTTAAAAGTTTGACAAATCCTTGCTGGTATTTCTGGCTAGACTTGTGGAAATTGATCCTAACCATGCATCATAAACTAAACTTTGATGAAAGCAAATTATAAACATGAACGTCAAAGAAAAATGAAGCAACCTGTGATATTTTCCATGATACACACCTCGGAAAAAAGCTAATTTAACTTATTGTGGATAAACAATAAAGACATATGGATTATAATGTATGATATATACAATAACACAGTCACCCTACATATACACGGTTCACCTTGATTGTTTTAAAATGTTTCCTGGCCGACCTGAGAGGTACTTTTTGGCTTTGGCTTTGGTGAGGAGAGAAATCCATTTAATCACTGTGTGCCTGAGAATCTGATCCCATGCGAGAGATCATCCTCAAAGCATCTAAAAATAAATAACAGCACATGTTCAGGAATAGGGTGTGAGTCACTGTATGAGGATTTCCACAAAAGTCAAAATGGAGCAGAGCTGGGATGTATTTTTAGACACTATTGTCTATTTAAATATCTCTATTTAGAGCAGCGTGCTGTTGGCACTTGGAGAATGTAGGGCCTCATTCACAATACTTTGATCTGAATGTGACATACAGGCTGCAATGTGCCAAAGATCACACATTGCAGGAAGCCAGGCCTCTGAATGAAGGCCACTCCACATAATAGATTTGTTCAGATCAACTCAACAAGGTCTGAACTGCGTGTACAACCGTTATATTTAGATGCTGCTGATTTTGCAAAAGAAACATCCTCCTCACTGACCACTAATAAAAATGTTCTTATTAACTCAGGAAGAATTGAGTGCACTCCAGTGATGAATAAGTCTCTAAAAATGAAACCATAACAACATCTTTGGGTCAGATGTGCACAAAGTAATGCCTGTCTTTTTCAAAGTAAATATTTGGGAGCTACAGCACATCTGCTTTTCATCGATTCCTATACCAGCTTTCACACAGTCCTGGTCCTACGGCAACACTTGAAAGACAACACTCAGTGCTTTTGTTTTGAAGGCCACGCTTCTTGTGAGCGTTGATGTGTGCTGTTGTGCAGTAGATTGTAGGTTTGCAATAATGTAATCAATCGTTCACCATGCGTAGCACCAGTCAGCTTCAAGTATTTCATATTTTGATACAGCTCAGTCCCTAAAAAGTCTAAACTGTGGGTCCTCACAGCCAAACCACCATGACATCAACATCAAAATTGATTCCCCATCTCTTGCCCCTACCAGGTTAGCGAGAAACTCGGGAGTCATGATAGATGACCAACTTACCTTCTCTGATCATGTTGCCTCGGTTGCCACATTATACAACATAAGACAAATCAGGCCTTACCTGATCCAACATGCTACCCAACTCCTGATACAGGCTGTGGTCATCTTGCAACTCGATTACTTTAACGCCCTCCTGACAGGGCTCCCAGCATGCCCATGTTACGCCCCGCTGCTCAGCAAAGCTCCACTGGCTACCTGCAGCTGCCCACATTAAATTCAAAACAGTAATACTTGCTTACAAAGTAGTCTCAGGTTCTGCACCCACTAATTTGAATGTCCCCTTACACAGGCATATGTTACGTCCTCCAATGGACGACATCTGGCTCTGCCACCCGTACACTCAGGGCAATCCAAACTATTCTCGTCTGTTGTTCCCCATTGGCGGAACGTCCTACCAGTTCATACGAGATCAGGCGCGTCCCTCTCTACCTTCACAAACCTCCTGAAGACCTTCAGCTCTTCAGAGAGCACCTCCTCTCCAACACTCCAACAACTAGACATGCTAAATCTATCCCCCTCTGAAACTGTCACTTGATTATAGTAGTACTTATCGCTGCACTGACATGTCCTTGTCGTACTGTACCTTGATTGTTTCCCTTTTTGTAAGTCTCTTAACTAATGGCTAAATATAATGTGGGCAAGAGAGCAGCAAGCTCCACTCGCCAAAACGCTGACATACTGGACGATGATATTGAAGAGTTCTGCAAAATCCCACATTAATTATTCCCTGCATGATTAAAACCACTTAGTGAAGATTAAAGGAAGGTTGTGGTCATGGTTTAAACAGGACTAGGAGTCTGCAGCCATGCATGCAGCTCTGTGAGGCTGTACTTAGTTACAGCAGCACTTTGAGCTAAATGCTAACATGTAATGTCTAATTGCGCATGTCTAACTGGCACTAAACAAACAAACAAGGTACAGCTGAGGCTAATGGGAACAACTGACCTGGTGATGGCGCTAGAAGAAATATCAAGGGTCATCAAAGTGATTTCATTTCAGTGTTCATCCTCTGGAAACCACAAATACAGATTTTCATGGGAATGTATCTAATAGTTTGGGGGTATTTGAGTCTGGACCAAAGCAGTGGACTGGCCAACCAACCAATATTTCCACCCACAAGAGCCACATGTCTTCAAAAAAAGCCAAACAAATCTTGGTCAAACATGTTGACTTTAACATCTTCACCCTGTGCTGCCCCTGCAGTGACATCAGTCATGAGGAGTTATGGCTCTCATTCATTTGAAACAGAGGTAAAACAGAGGTTAGTAGGAACTCCTCTTTATTGGCAGGGTAACAACATTCATCAGGTCAGCTCTGGTCTCTCAGCACCAGGACAGCACAGACTTTCATTGTCCCAGTGGCCAGAATGTATTCAAATCAAAGGCCATTAGCAGCTGCCAAGAAGATAGCGTCCTATTCAGAAATGTTTCTACAAAGATGACATCTTGAGATTGTCTGTAGAGGAACTGAACAGTCTGTGAGTCTTTCTACCGTGTACACGGTGTTCAAACAGTAAAAGAAATACATTGGAAAATGATACTAAAACCCTCCTGGCACTCATTCTCAGTTTGGTGCGCTTCATTATTCAACATGAAAGTGTCATTTCTTGTTAATTATCGCCACATAGAAGGCATTGTTTAAAACAGAGTGAAAGGTTTCTCCGTAACAAATAGAGAAATGTGAGAATTTGAACAGCATCGAAGGGCCATGAGAGGGCAGAGCTTTGAATGTCTTCTCTCATCAAACACCTGCTAGACTCCGAATATGACCAGACATATTATCCCACATGTAACATGCAGATCTGACAAGCATGTTTGAATATGACTGAACGTGAAGATGTTGTATCTACAAAATAAAAGGTAAGAGGTAAAGTAAAGATTAAAAGGTATGTGATCCATCTGCTGATACCAGTCCACCTACTGTCCGTCTGTCTCAGACGCCGTGGCCTTCAAAGCTACTGTGTCCCCAAAAAATCAAATTTTTGATGATCAGTAATGTTATTTGTCAGGAAAACATCAATGTTGTAAGCACATGCAGACTCATAGCAACATGCAAAAACATATAAACTGCTAGATGTGGTCTTATATGGCACTCAGTTTTACCCATGAAGGTCAGTTTGTTCTTCTTCTTGCCTCTATAAACAGCTGTGATGTTTGGAGGCTGCGTTGCAAAGTTTAAAAGTTTCAGCATGTGCCCCAAAATGTGTTTACGCTCAAGTGACAAAGCCCTCTAACGGCTGTAGGAGTTACGACTTGTGTCTGTCTTGACTCAAAGAGGAAGTCATATGACGTTAGCCACAAAGGAGGAAGGTAGTCTGGGTGGATGGATGAGGTCAACAGCACAGCAGATTTTAACATGTGAGACTGCTGTTTTTTTTTTTCCCACCGACAGTCGATGATTTCTTTTAACCATGACCACAATCAACCTTAACCGAGCAGTTTTTATTTTAACCGTGACAACAAAGGTCCCCTGACCTCAACCAAGTTGGATTCAAACCACAATCTTCACCTGAGGTTAACCGTAGCAGTGTCAGATTAGAAATTCCAGTGATTTATTATGGATTTGGAATCGATAGCATGTTCTTGTTGCAACTGATTTATCTCAGCTTGGTTTTAGAGACACACAGCCTGTGTCAGAAACTCTAGGTGTGGACAGGAAGTGTCTCATAAACGATACAATCAGACGCCTTGGTAGCCCAGGACTTTAAGGCAACCATGAACAACAACATCCCTGGCTTAAGTGCAGACATGTCATGCTCCAGCTCACTCTTCCCTCATTTCCTATCAGCTCTCTACTGTTGATTTCTGATACAAAAAAAGCCATAGTTGCATTATGGGAAATGTAGGACCAAGTATTTGTGGAGCTTGGGCCTCATCAGGGACTAAAAGTGAGGATACCTTTGACCCTGTTGCTCGATTTCTTTCTTTCTTTCTTTCTTTCTTAGAAAGTCCAACGTATTGAATGTCAGTAAAGTGTATTAAAAAGCAAAGCATACAACCTGATGACCTGCTGGATGTGTATGAAAATGTCATGCAAATCACCCAGGTAACTCCACACACCGTGATCATGGATAGGTTCATTATAATATGCAAAGTGGTGATTAATTGGTTGGTATCCATGACAATTTAATATAAACTAGTGGTCCGCCTTTACTAATCCTTTCAAATCAAAAACACAAAGTGACGTGTCATTGGATTAATTTTTATGAATGATTAGATTACTACATTACTATACATCTCTTGTTATGTGATTGCAAGGACACATTGTTACTTAGCAAGAACGTCCTTTTAACTGCTTTTAAAAATGTCAATATTTTTTAGTAGTGTTTCCAACATTTCTGTACATAGATGTTAACACTCAAAGATTTATCATAACAAGAAAGGCCTTGTTGTTGTTTGGCTTCTTCCCGTCACTGCCGTGATTTTGTTCTTTATAAGTTCCTTTCACAACCCTCTTCTAAGTAAACTCATATCATGTAATTATCTTTGAGGATATGACTGAAAAGCGCCTTTTTATCAAAACAAACCATAAAAACTAATCTAATCTAGACATCTTACAGCTACAATTAGGAATAAAAAGCGTGATACTTATACTTATAAAAACACAACTATCTCTGGTATGCGGGGTTACGCAACGGCTACTGTGAGGATGTCAAAAGGTCCCTCAGCATGGTCTATTTTCCCATAAGACCTTTGCAGTTTAATAGTGCTTCACTGATGAAATTAAGGGGCCAGCCAAAAGGCCACCATAATAACGTCTACAAAACAAATCACTATGCTTCAGGCTATAACCTCATTAGAACAATGCGTCGTGGTTGCTTGGACGATGTGTCTGAGCCATGGCTGGCGAGGCAGGCAGGCAGGCAGAGATAAGCCTCACTGACAGTGGTGATAATGGGAGCGCAGGAATGATTGCCTGGAAAATAATCACGCCCAAAGTATTTCAAGCGCATGATACCATGTTCTCATTTATTTGGTATATCAATGCAGCAGCTTCCACCTCAGGCTTCAAGGTTATCAGGAAGATGATGGCAAGAGTCAAGATGTTTGATTGACTGTTGCTGAAAGCAAGTTTGTTATCATTTTTTAAAGATGTGTAACTAAACTGTTTCATATTTTGACACTGGTGCTCACAAACTGAGTGAAACCAGAAGAGTTCAAGAACTTGGTCTCATCCCCTCTGACAGATCCTAGAAAGTCGGATTACCAGACCAGGAACAAACTCATTTCCAGTGGCTCAACTTCACTGCGGTGATTATTATGTAAGTAACGACAACTTTTTGTGAAAGGAAACATAAGCTATAGTACTGCACAGTTACATCAAAAGAGGGTTGACATATTTGTGGAAATAGCCTCTAAGTGGTTTACCTTGGCAGAAGTTCACATCGGAAACTTGGCATTGCTGGGAAACAATCTGAAACTGACATTAATAGAAGACCCCTTTCCCCTTTTTGAAGTCCTCAAAGTATTGGATATGTACTATTAGTGGTTTAAGACATCTGTCCATTTACATTTTATTTGGAAAGTGGCGCAAAGTCAGCAAATTAGACAACTTAACTTACCAATATTAGCCTTGACTCACACTAGATATTATTCATACTTGTGTTATGTGTTACCAAGCAGTAACCTCTTTGGCTGTGAAGTGAAACCAATGCGCAAGTGCTAAAAACTGCAGTTCCTCAAACGTCCACTTGAGGTTGGCTACAGAACGAGTCAGTCTCCATAAGTCCCCATGTTAAAATGTCCAACTTCACAGCAGAAATAAACATGTTTACAGCCTGGTACAAAAAACTGTTTTGGTCTCTATAGCTTATTTCACCGTTCATGATAACTGTACTGAGTCTGAATTTTTATAGAACTCACCTGTTCAAATTAGATTAAACCTTAAAGTTATGCATAATTAAGAATGTGGCTGCTTTAATTAACAAGTGGGTGCCATTACAGGTTTACCCATTTTTGGATTAGCTGAATTTAGCAGATTAGCAGAGGCAGAACTGCCAAGATGGTCACACCCAGAGACACCATACTACGTTTTTTAGATTCCAATGAGTGACATCACGGATACGACGTTCATGTTTTATACTGTCTATATGTGTTAGACGTTATACAAAGGAGGTGGTCTAGCTAGTGTTAGCCGTCTTGCTTTGGTCTCTGTGCTTAAAGAGGTAATTTTTAATGGCCGTTCGTTGAGTATTGGGTTTCCTGTGTAGTACAATTAACTGCTGTCTTAATGTCATTTAAGGGCTGGTAGTGATCATAACTCACACAGCTGAGTGGAAAATGTGGTAAGTGAAACTGATCCTGCTGATGCTGTGCTGTTTTTCAGCCTCTGATGTTGTTCAAATGACTCTCGACAGAAATTATGGGTCAGAAGCTATTTCACGAAACAGTGTATTTATTTTCCTCCTGAGAGCTCAGTAGTTTTGTAGCATATTTGAAATTCAAATCAAAACTCTGTGATGTTAGATTCAAGGTGAACAATGTCCAAGGTCGGTTTTCATGCATGTTATTTATTCGCTGATAACACTTCATTTGAGCTCTAGCATCTCAACACTAGGTAATAAAAACTGTTGACTCATTCCTTCACCATTACAAACTGAATGTTCCAAATTATCCACAATTTTATTTAAACTTAACCATCATCAAGCCCTGCTGATTCTAGTTCCATTACAAAACATACTTGGGTCGATTCATGCACTTGTTTTCCATTTCCAAATTGCACGCCCACACCGCATATTAATTTCTTCACTGTGTTTGAAGAACTGGGTCAGTGAATGCTTACAGACACTGGGATATGGAGCTGCATTGTAAACACAGCTATTACACTCTCCTGCTGAAGGTGATCCTGAAAAACAGATCAGAGTATGTGAAATGACTCTTAATCTAAAAACATGCTTTGCTGGAAATAGTCCTGCACATATCTCCCATAGATTGTCACTTTCAGTTTGTTGTTTTTATTGGTATAAAAACATGTTTTTAGTGAGCCTTAGAGGTTCTGGTTGGTGGATTTGTTTTAATATTTTAGCTTTTTTCTGCTTGCAAACTCTATAGTTAGAGCTATTGGCTGACCCATTGGCTATCATCTGACTATTTAGCCTTTGGGGCAACAGCCAATGTTTCTGGGCGGATATCTGGAAAACAGATAACGGATATCTGGGCCAAGACCTCCATTGTAGTCCGATTAGCAACTTTATAAACAAGACTGATGAGAAAGACACATTTATGCTCATCTCTATAAACAGATGAATACATATAACTTTTAAAAAAGAGCTAATAAAAGGCTAAATCGTCATCAGGCGATAGCCGATTGATTCCGAGATTGCATTTCAGTCAATGCGTTACGCCACTTTTACTCTTTTACAAACCACATGGTTTGTTGCAACCAAAGCAGCACAAACGTGACTACTACTTGGACTAGAAACAGAAACCAGAACGCCTCTGGTGTCATATCAAGTATGAATGACAATGTTTTCCATTAGGATTATCCATTTAAATCACATTTAAACATGCAATTTTGAAACCAGACAGAAAAGGCCAGCTAATTGTATGATTCAAAAAGGTCATTGTCATCTTTTACAACAAAATCCAGCATGTTGCAGGATTTATTTAAACCCTGAAGCAGAGAGGATGAACTGTGCTGTGGACACTGATGGAAAATAATGTGCAGTTTATTGATTTTGCCATGTAACTCAGACAACTCCTCCCCCAATTACCCTACAGGGCATATTCTCCATTGGCATGCTCAACAGCAAACATCCCTTACTTCCTACTCTGCCTCTGCCTGTAATTGAATAGTTGGAGTCTCTGCTGCAAAGGCACCAAACTCTCCTGAGAAAAGGCGTTCTAGTCTTTTGTCCATTTTGCTGTAAATACATTGTAATTTTGTATAAATATATACATTTTAAAATTTGAACTACACTGTAAAATGCACGGAGTATCCCACATTAAACTATTCATACTTTATCTAGTGTTTGCTGCAAATAATCTGCACCAGCTATTCCTAAATGCGTTAGGTGTGTAAAGTTCTTCCGAAATTCTTAGAAACTGCTAGCTAGTTTCCATCCATCCATCCATCCATCCATCCATTTTCTGTAACCATTTATCCTCATCGGGGTCAGCTGGAGCCAATCCCAGCTGACTTAGGGCGAGAGGCAGGGTACACCCTGGACAAGTCGGCAAACAAACAACCATTGACACACACATTCACACCTACGGGCAATTTAGAGTGACTAATTAACCCATTCAGTGCATGTGTTTGGACTGTGGGAGGAAGCCGGAGTACCTGGTGAGAGCCCACACAGACTCGGGGAGAACATGCAAACTCCGCACAGAAACTACAGAAACTACAGATTTACCAAACTGTGTTGTACCAATGAAATTTAAGAAATGTCTTAGCTAGTAAAGACTTTAAATCAGGTGCTATGAAACACTGGTAAAGCAATCAGGAAAACAGGAAACTCCTGTAGCATCACAGGCAGTATATTAAACTTAACTCCTTTGGTTAATGTTGGTATGTCTTTGTTTTATTTCTATCAAACACGTAGAGATATAATCTGATTTTAGATTATACTAAGCTAACTGACACTAGCTAGCTTTTGTGTTTTAATTTAGTGATGCGTAAATCCCTGAGCACTTACAATAATTAGGCTAGGCTAAATTTGAATTTACAAACAGCTGACAACTGACACCCCGTGTGCACAAAAGTAAAGCCATGTGAAAGAAAGAGATGTAAGCAGACAAAAAGAATGAAACCGAACAGCCCTCAAGTCATACATTTGTAATGCCCGGTCATTGGCATCTTGGTAAAATAGTCTCTGACAGTGTGTAGTGGTGTGATTTGATCTCATGTACCATCAAAAAATAACGCATATCTGCTAAAGGCGGCTGTGATCAGTTCTGCAGGATATTTTTGGGATTTCCAGTGTCTTAGTGATTGTTTTGCGCACAGTGTGATCGCGTGGTAAGGCCTGCTTATCCACCTGTGACACGACATAATAAGGGAGGGCTGCACACAGGGAGAGGGCTGCCACACACATGTAAAGGTCAAACCACATGGCCTCAGATGGTCCACATGTTGTTCAGAGAGTTAAGAAGGGAAAGGGATGTGCAGGCCTCCCCTTGAATAATCCTTAAAATGAGAAGTTCACATCAACTTTTCCAGGCAGCACCAAAACCACAAGTTGTGTACTTTGAGGGGTTGTAACAAAGACGTGCTTGTATGTGAATACAGCACAGAAAAAGGATACAGTCAGCCCAGGTTAATGGGGACAAAATGAGTTTTCTTCCACTAAATGCTAGTCGAGGTTCATGTAGGATAATCTTACTTGGAATTTCTCTCCCATCACATCAAATTAATGTAATCATTAAATAATTCAAACATTCATCTTATATCTGAGGGTAAATGTTTGAGAAATATGGATTATTGTGACATTAAAATCAGTTGAAGCAGTTGTAATATCTTCATGGCTTAAAACAGAATAAGCTGTACTTGTTCTCTTATCTTGACAGTGAGAACTGTTTCAATCTAAAGTAGAAACATGAAGTACAACTTGTACAGGAATGTACAGTCATTAAAATCTGAGACTGCTGCGCACTGAACAGACAACATTCTCAAACTTTTTAGGTCCTCATCTTGCGCACCTGCCATATTTGAAAAGCTATCATTTGCAGACAGGTTTCCTTCAAAGTGCAGAGACTGGAGTGGATTGCACTTCTGTCTGCCACAGTTAAAATGTACTGTTATTTCATCTTCAAAATCATAGCTCAATCTACTATAAGTACTAACTCTTTTAAAGATCTTACACTGAAGGGAACTGAATCTTCAAACTCTCTCGAGAGGAAAGCAGAGCTGGAAAGGATAATGTAAATCTTGTAAGTGACAGATTTACATTCCTGCAAATGTGCATTAAGGAAGTTTGTCATAAAAACTCGATGGACTTCTTTTTCCACAACAAATTCCACCTTCTATAAGAAAGAAAACATTGTGACCTTGTGTTTTACGAGTCCATCCCATAAGGTTTGCCACCTTAAAGATGATTCCTTGGCTTAGTTTTGCAGGGATATTTAGCACAGGGGTGAAGAATATTTAAAGCTGCTATGATCAATATGTTTACATTAACAATGGAGCAAATAGCTATGCGTAATGTTAAAGGCATTGACAGTAAAAAGAATGGACGTCATATCCGTGATGTCACCCATAGATTTTTTGTAGCGTGGTGGCTCTGGCCGCCGCTATGTCTCCCTTCCAGGCTAATCTAAAAATGGGCAAAGACTTGGATCATCATTGGATCTATGGCAGGCTGAATGACGCCTGGGTGCTCAAACAAGCCATGTGTAACGGCACCCACATGTCAATTAAAGTGGCCACACTGTTAATTATGCATAACTTTAAGTCTTAATATAATTTGAACAGATGAGTTACATAAAAATTCAGACTCAGTACAGTTGTTATGAATGTTAAAATTAGCTATAGAGACCAAAACAGTTTTTTGTACCAGGCTGTAAACATGTTTATTTCTGCTGTGAAGTTGGACATTTTAACATGGGGGCTTATGGAGACTGACTCCAGGGTCTCTGCAGGTTTCAACAAGTCAAATTTAAGACTGTTTAAGACTTTTTAAAGACCATAATGAATACAATTTAAGACCCATTTCACATCCATACTGGCAAAAAAGTACAAACGACATGAAGGAAAATCTGAGGCCCAGAATTACTTGCAAAGTATATTAATTTATTCACAGCTCTTTCACATTGGAATACAAAATGCTTAACCTAACTAAAAACACCAGAAGCTTCTCTATTGTGAACTAATATTTGTTTGGTGATGCCCAATGTTCCAAGTTTCAAAGTTTTCTTGCAGAAGGTGCAGTGTGCTTCATATATGTTTCCATCCACCGGCTTCAACCATGCATTAAATTGATCATTCGTGAGCCACACATCGTTGAACTTGCACTTACCCACCTTATACAAGTAATTCGGCTTTGCTGTGGGCTTTCGTTAAGTTTTCTCCGCTGCTGTGCTCCGCTGTAACACACCGCGGCACGTGACAGCACACTAGCTGGTTGTGCTCGAGTTCCGTTTTGTTATAGCGTCCTCAAAAATCAAAACATTTAAAAAGCGAGACTGAAGTTTATGCATTTGTTTTAAATAAAAGTAATGTTAATACATTTTTAAGACCTTTCAAAATCGTATTTAAGACATTTTATGAGATTTTAAGAGAATTTTAGACATTTTAAGGCCTTAAATTCAAATTACTGGATTTTAGACGTTTTAAGACTTTTTAAGACCCCGCGGATACCCTGGACTCGTTCTGGAGCCAGTCTCAAGTGGTCGTTGGAGGAACTGCAGTTTTTGGTACTTCCATAATGGTTTCATTTCACAAGACACAGAGGTTGCCGTATGGTTAAAGGTGTCTGTTGATAATTATCACCTGACTGAATTTTGCCTTAGCTTTACGAAGCATTTTAGTGTCTTTCAGCTCATTGTTTTGATTTCTGGACCAGCAGCTTTACTGTTTTGGCTCATTGTCAGTGCTCACATTAATATTTTAACAAAAAGCTTTGATAAGCGCACTGTAGGCTACTTTTCAAACATCAAAGGGCAAACAAACAAAGTCAGCAACTAGCTCGCAAACATAGCGGAGCATTTAGCACTCTTAAGAGCCTTACACTTCCCTAAGGAGTGCCGATCCAAACAAAGCTAAAAGGAGAGTGAATGTTGGACCAGCATTTATCAGATATCCATACAAATGAATGCTAATGTTGCTCTGTATATCTGAGGCAACTGTTTGCTAACAAGGCTGTCTTATCAACTTTAGAAGGTGATAAGATGTTAGTGTCTTTAAACGTTGCAAATGCAAAAAAAATGCAACTGCAACATAACCAAATTCATTCTAGCCATGGATTTTTATGTACGTTAGACTAGAAACCATGTCAGTTTATTTAAATTGTTTGTGACCTTACACATTCTGCAAAATAAGGTGAGCAAGAGAAGCAATTTTTGAGGGAATCTGGCCTACTGTGGTTTATGTTAATGCTACCAGAGCACTGTCACTATTGCTGTAACTTGAATGAGGAGAGTTCAGTATTTTACGTCCTTTCTTTCTTTCTCATCTGACCATATGAGATTGTTTTGAACTGAGGTGTTTTGCTCTACCTCAGTATGAATCTACTGTTAAAGAGCCAGTCCAGGAGAGCGTATCGTCCCTCCAGCCGGCTGCATAGACTCACTATTGTTGATGAGCTGAAGTCCAGCTCACACGCTGCATACCAGATTCCATCCACAACCTATCTCAGAATGCTGCACCTCCTGGTAATCTTGGCAAACCCTTGATCTATGTAAACAGTGGGCTGCTATGTTATCACTGCAGAATCAATAGTCTTACAAAGGAGTGTATTACATTGTTTACTTATAATGGTGTGAAACAGTCCAGCACATAACACTGGCTGTTTTTACTCTGGATTAAAACAGAATTGCCGATCACTCAGATGAAAGAAAGAACTTGTAGTTTACTCCATTTTTAGCCCAGAGGTGTTCTTTTTATGTAACACAAAGTGGTTTATATCATTTATTTGAACTTGCACTCTCATTTCCCAAACATATTTTACTGAAACTCTGGGCTATGACAGTAATTTGTGTGCCGTTTGGCATTCAACTTGGCAATTTAACAGATTCAGCAGTACTGTCACACCTTTTTGATGTCTTTGTACCTCTGGTAAAGTGTTGTATTTGTCTCACGGCATGACAACTCATATTTTCAAATATGACGATATACTGTAGCATACAGAACCATAAAACACTTACAAGCCTGAGGATTTGGAGGTATCTATTATATTTATGGGCAGGAGCAAATTTGTGTGGAAATTTACAGATAAGTTCTTGTGTTGTGCAACTGTGGATTTCCATCAGATGTAGGAGTGACTGCAGACTCGGAGACTGCATACATAAGTGTTATTAATGTGGGGGGAAAAAAATCAATAATTCAGTTTATATGATGTTTTTCCTCCTTCATAACTTACAATGATAAGTTCACGACTTTAAACTATGAGCTGACAGCTAACGCTTACAGTGCTGGGCATTGATTCAGCTCATCATATAACAGTTTAATGAGAAACACTGTTAGCTTAGCAGCATATTTTGTTCTTGACCTGCTAAATTTGAAACAACTGTTATTACCACTTTGTTTATGATAATAGCTGCAATGTAAATTAGTACAATGCAGTTTGATCTTATACAACGTGTTTTTACTAGTAAATATTCACTAATAAACACAGTCAGCAGTACAAAGCGCCTCTTCTGGGTGCAATCATGCAGACACCCTCTGACTTCCCAGCACACAGTGTCATCATTCAGTGACTCATGACCAGGTGACACCGAACTGAGCCACCAGACTGCTAAATAATCCAAAAAAAATGTTGGATTCAGCTACAATAAATCAAGAGTTTCCTGATTATTTAAAACAAACAACAACAACAAAAATACTCATTCAGGACTCTTCAGTCCACTGTATTCATCTCTGAACTCTTACCTCCCTTCCTCTTCAACTTCTCTTCTACCTACTTTCAGTTCTCTGTATTTTGCCATACCAGAGTTTATTTCATCAGCCGTCCATGAAAATATAGATTATGATACTACACATTTCTTTATGTGTACTTTACATGTTTACACACATTATTTAAACTAAATAGGAATCTACTCTGCCTTTTACCTTGAGTTGTCACCACATTGGAGTTTGGGGACATAAGGGATGTAGACCACATAGGTTACAATGGCATGGATATTGTTTAAAACAGTTTCGTCCTTTGTACAAGTGTTTAAAAATAGGTTCATTTAGAGTTAAAGTACTTTTAGGTGTATCTGAATGTACCTATAACCTGTTGTGAAAGCTAACCATTGCTAAAATCAGTTTATTTAGTAGTAAATAGTGTATCCACCTTTAATAGTAAACAACATCATTATCAGTAGTTCAGTAGATGCAGCTAATTTTTGCACATTTGGCACATTTTCTACCGTTATTTGTGACCACTAACCACCACCACTAACTGTCATTCAAACTAACAATATGACCATCCTTTGTAGCAGTGTTTAAAAATAATTCCTTTGGAGTTAAAGTACTTTTAGGTGCCATATTGGAGTGTCTGAATGTACCGCATATAAGATCCAACTGTTGGATTAGGCTAACTTGTTGCTATGCGGTGAAGGCTAATCATAGCTAAAATCAGTTTATTTAGTAGAATATAGTTTATCCACCTTTCAATAACCAATTTTTGGATTAATATAACTTGTACGTGTGATAGCTAAAATCAGTTAATTTAGTAGAAAATGGTTTATCCACTTTCTAGTAACCAACTGCTGAATTAAGCTAACTTGTTGGTATGTGGTGAAGGCTAAATATAGTTTAAATCAGTTTACTTCGTAGAAAATAGTTCACCCATCTTTCAATAACCAACTGTTGGATTAAGTTAACTTGTTGGTACATGAGTGTGGTGAAGGCTAAATATGGCTAAAATCAGTTTATTTAGTAGAAAACAGTTTATCCACTTTCCAGTAACCAACTGTTGGATTAAGCTAACTTGTTGGTATGTGGTGAAGGCTAAATATGGCTAAAATCAGTTTATTTAGTAGAAAATAGTTTGCCTATCTTTCATTAACCAACTGTTGTATTAAGTTAACTTGTTGGTATGTGGTGAAGGCTAAATATGGCTAAAATCAGTTTATTTTAGTGGAAGATGGTGTATTCACCTTTAATGGTAGACTACATGATTATCAGTACTTCAGTAAATGTAGCTAATTGTTGCTAATTTAGCACATTTTCTACCGTTATTTGTCCCCACATTAGAGTGTGTAGATACACGAGGGACGTAGAACGTGTAGGTTACCATGGCACCGGCATCATTTAAACCGTTTTCGTCAACTGTTGGAGGTTTTCTGTTGGCCCCACACAGTGTCTCTGTGCTGCCGTTCATTAGTGTGCTATAGGTTAGCATGTAACAACTAGCCCCCCCTTCGTTTTCCCTCTTTATTACGCAAAAAGCGGCGGACGGTTGTGATTTGCTGGCCGCAGCCCTCCCTCTTCAGGGGGGTAACTTATTACGGGAGTTTGCAGGCGGAGTCGGTTTCCCCGAGAGATAAATTGTGTGTGGTACAATTGGTTGAGTCGGGTACGAAACTGTCCTTTCGCTTTTCCTGTGAGGGACGGTCGACAGTCCTGAGCTAAGAAACTAAACCGCCGTTAAAAACCGAAAAACAACAATAAAATAAAGAAAAAGGTGGGATATCACCGGGAGTTAACATGTCGGGAAATAAAGACAGTGACGGCGGATGGAGGACATTTCTGTGGAATTCAGAGAAGAGGGAGTTTCTAGGACGAACAGGCTGCAGTTGGTGTAAGTACTCAGTTTCCATTAATTTAACCGTTGAACGTCGCTACAGTTTGGAGTTTAAGACACGACGGCACATTGTCAAACAGTGATGTAGCACGTTTGGCTGGGAGTGTGGAAACAGTCGGAGCTCTGAGGGGGGATTTTTTTATTTTATTTTTCCCTCCTCTCTGTGTCTGTGTGTCTGTCTGTCTTTCTCCATTTCCTGACTGTAACAGACAGCACCTGTTAGATCTCACTGCCTTTGACATGCTGCGTCGTGACTTCGGTTTTTCAATGGAGGCTTGTGTGTGTGTGTGTGTGTGTGTGTGTGTGTTAGAAAGTAAACTCAAACGTGAAAGCCCAAACGCGGCTTTATCTTACAAAGTTAGCCCGAGCAGACATGCCACAGGTCGAATAAAGTAGAAGGTTAATTATTAATTGGAAAAAAATCAATTAACTCGCTATAAATGGTTTCTTCCGCTACATATTTGACTGTTAAACGTTTGGTTCAAACATGGCAGATTCAAGTTTAATACGTTGCAATAGGAAATGAACAATGTTAGGAAAGGCGTAGCCCACATTCATTAATAAACGGCTTTTATGAAAAGGTCATCTTGAAGGACAGTGTGTGTGGTGGTGGTAGTGGTGGTGGTGGGCCAGGACTTTTTCATTTTCACCAAAGCAAGATGGTGAAAGTTGGATTTGGTTGCCTCACTTACAAGTCCACCCTCTTTTTTTTTTTTTTAAGCAGAAGACTTAACAGACGACATTTTTTTTTTTTTTTTTATTCCTCTCAATAATAAGCTAATCTCTGGCTCTTGTATACACACGGGGGCCCGGTTATGCCTCCCCTCCTTCTCCTTTCACTCAAACCCGAGATTAATGGATCCAGCTCTAATCGTTTTAACCACTGTTTTCAATACTTTAAGACGGGAGAATGCCCGCCTAATACGGTCAGCAGTGGCTGTTGATTTGATAGGATAACTACACGCCATTATAGAGTACCCACTAAACTCAGTAAACCGTTTAACTACAAGTATAAATGCCATTTTTCTTCCACCTCCCCTCCTCCCTCCTCCTCCTCCTGTGTGAAGCACAGCCGGGTTCGGCCAGACACCGCTTGGCAACATGGTGCCGGGGAACAGATCACGACTCACATGTCTCAAGGGCCGCCCCTCTCCCTCTCGCTCCATCTCCCCTGTTTTTTTTTCACGAAAGAAATGAAACTGGTCGGCATGTGTTTGCCTATTCTTTTTTTAATTTAAAGCCCAAATAAAACAGCTCATGTCAAATTTTTAGGGGTGGAAAAATCACAGTAATGTTGCCGCCGTCACGGCTGTGTCTGGCTAGCACAATGGCGAACTTAGAGGAGCATACTTTTAGGATGAATATGCGTTAATGGTGTAGTAAATGTCACCAGTCGTGTGGTTGGTGTGTTAGTGTGCGTGTATAACAGGGTTAGTGTTGGTCTTTGTCGCCGGGCAGAATGATGTCGCACTCACTAAAAGCGAGGAGCGGTGTTCGCTCTAAAAGCAACAGGTATGTCTGTGCCCTTGAGTCGGATTAAACACAGTCACGACCCGCCCGTGCACCCCATTAAAGAAATGTTCACTAAAAATCACTAAAATGTGTTTGATATTAACTATTTATAATTCTTCTGTTTTCGATATGCGAAGCAGGAAATGAGTGTCCGTGTCTGAGACATGTGGAGCTCACTTTTCTCCTCTAACGGTCGTTTAAAAAAAAAAAAAAAGACATTTTCTTATGCGTCTTTTCTACAATAAATACGGTTCACTACAGAGCTGCCACAACACTATAAAAAAACCGTCAGTAAAAAGTGGAGAGACGTCAGTGAGGTGTGAGTGTGGTGACGGCCCCCTTCACAACATGCTGCGGCAGTCGGGTGGTGGTGGTGATGGTGTTGGTGATGGTGGGGGAGGTGCTCTCCATTCAAAACTCTTGCCTTTCACCACCACTAGGCCAGTTTCTCTGCTATTTACATGCCTTTCAACAAGCAGTGTTGTTGATATATTCTGGCTGCAAAGTGCTTCAAAATCTACGTCATCCCATGCCCACCTCACACTAACTTTACAAATCGAATGTGCTTTTAACCAGCTCAGAAATGTTAAAACTAAACTGACTAACAATACCTATAACCTCGAGCCACGTGGCACACCTGAATTTCACCTGCATCCATGTGTAAAAAAATGTAATTTGTTTTGGAAATGCCACTCACCCACCCACACAACAAGGAGCTGATTGGTACTTTTTTTTTTTTTCTCCTCGGATGGCTGATCCTCGAGAAATCACTTCACGCGATTGTAATCCTACACAGCCCGTCAGCACAAGTGTCCGTCTATAGTTTCCCCTCTCAACAGGTGCATCTCGCAGCCCTCCAGCTACGGTTGCTGACTTGCCCATTAGAAAATAACTCGCTGTGCGTTTGCATTGGTAGCCGGTGCTGTGACCAGCTGCAGCCATGTTGGAAATCAAATCTACAAATCTACTAACATTCATTCAGATGTTTTACTTGTGTTTTTGACTTCTTTTTTTTAAGTGGAGAAAGTTTATAAGATGCCTGAGCTTTTGTAGCTGTAGTACAAGACAAACTGCCTCTTATGTATAGTAATAAAGCTCATATGTGCTGCTCATGTGTGCCACTTTGTTAAAACTCACAATAACAGAGTAACACAAGGCGTGGAGAGAGGGCAGGCCCCGGCGAGCCAGTTCCTCCTCTCAGTCTGTGGCCTATTGGACGAGATAAGGTTGTACAGTTGAACCTGTTATCAACCCGCCAAACTGGTTTCGCAGTGGCTGATTTGGATGTGCAACTGGTGGGTAGACTTTTTTGGGAAGGTGCCACAGCAAAAGCAAATAAATCAGGAATGGGGACACTGGTGACTGTCTGTGTTCAGGAAGCCAAAATCTGATGCCTGAAGATGGCTGTTCTTGTTTGTCGGTGATAGAACAAAAATGCCAAATAAGATCTGATATTTAAAGATAGAAGTAGTAGTTGTAGAAGACTTTTTAAATTCGATTTTAAGCCGCTGTGTTACTTTTAACAGAAACATAAATACACAGAATTTAAGATCTTTCCATCAATTCAAATATATGTTAATATATTCAAATTATACCCAGAGTTATACTCTTTCTTAGTTATTCTTGGGCTGGTTTAAACTAAACTGTAATTTAAATAATGGGTTGTAAGATGGATATCTCACTGGTGTTACTTTAACTTACTTTACCCTTACTTTCTAGAGTTTCTTCGAGTTGTAGTATTGATGTACTACACATTTAAATATTAATGTAACTCCTCACTGTCTTTTTGTTCACGTAGGTGAGGACAGTGTTTTAGTTTTTCTATGTTTCTCAAGTGGCGACACCGTGGGGGGAAGGGTCTGCGTGAGAGGTGGCTTTGGCGCTGGAAAGGACTGGTGACTCATCCAGTTGAACTGGAAGTGCAGCCCTCCTGCTGTTGCATAATTCGAGTAAATTTTAAATTAGGTGAAAACCCCCCATCATTGTTCTGAAATGGCTTCCACAATGAGAAGAGAATGGGATCATACTGTGTGGAAGGATCTATTAAAGCAACTCCCGAGGTTATATTCTTGGCTCTTGAATGCAGTTCAGAGTTTAAGGCCACAAACCACATTATCTGGCACACGAATTTCAAGAAGGGAACTGAGCGTAATGAAACTTTTTGTTCTTTATGTTATAAGTATATCTCTGAATCAAAATCTGTTTCAAGATGTCAGATTAACACAAACAAAAACAGCAAATACTCACATTTGAGGAATGTTTTGCTCTACAAGTACTGAAACAATCATCAAAATAGCTCCTGATTATTTCAGTTAATCACCTCTTGTTGCTCTAATAATTTTACATTATTAATGAAATGTACTCTTTCCCCTACAGTTAAAATCATCTTGTTCTACGTGATCTTCTACATATGCTTGGCTGGAATATTCGTCGGGACCATCCAGGCACTGCTGCTCACGTTAAGTAACTACAAGCCCACCTATCAAGACAGAGTCGCCCCTCCAGGTAAATATAATCTTCACCCTTTTTTAAATTTTATTTGAGTGATCTGCTGCAGTAACAGACGTTTCATCAGCTTTATGAGTTAAAGTGAATGGCTGTAAGGGAGAGAGTAGCTTTGGTTTGGGCTCTGTTTCACTTTTGGCCAAGTCTCCGTGATGATGTGGCTGCCTGTGGTTCATGTAGTTAAAAATGACTGTTGGGGTGTGCCTTTAAGCAGCTACTCTATCAGGAGTCTTTCTGACCTTAGATAGGTTCAGCCATTTTGTCCTTCACTCCTCTCAGCCAGTCAATGTTTCCTCCCTCAGGCTACAGGGGAACTGCTGTAGCTTACACCCATTGGGACTAAAGCGATTCATGTGTGCTATGATTGTGTCACAGCCGGCATGTTTAAATATATACACACGTGTGGCAGCCACTGTTTGTAGTTTATACTTTGAAAAAGAGTTTCGGGGACCCTAAGCTTGTTTTTCTGCAGAGAAATTTGTAATCCTGTGAAAACAAACACAGCGAGTGTTTCGAAATTTCTTACGAGCGTGAAGACAGTGCAGTGCCCAGCCTTCTTCTTCTGCCTCTTGTTGTGCCAGTACTTGTTTGCACAGCACATGCTCTAGCCTTGGCGATATTTTTAGCAGTCATTGTAAATGACTGGCTTCATGCACACGGGCCAGTTTGCCTGCCGTTTTTGTCTGTCAAGTGTCCACGACTGTTGACAGTCAAAGAGTAGCCTGGCAGAGATACAAGTGTGCAGCGCTTTGAGCAGAAGCGAGTTTCCAGTAGTGGCAAGATAAAGGAAGCAGAGTAGTTAGATTTTTTTTTTTTTTCTTCAGAGCTCAAAGCCCGCCTCTCACTCTGGGGCTAAAAGTTTCCATTGTGAGAGACACACACGTGAGAGTGGATGGGTGGGGGCAGGGGATTGGTGAACTTTCACAAGCCACCACTGAAATTCAAATGACTAAATGTTAGTTCTCGCTCTCTCTCTCTCTCTCTCTCTCTCTCTCTCTGTTGCACAAATGCCTCCAATCCTGCTCATAAACTTCAGCAACCAAAACGATCAGCTCAGCGAGAAGTGAAGCTGGGAAAAGGTTCATAAATGTCATGTTTCCTTTCACCCATCTCATTCTCCTCATGCCACGCCTCGCTGAGGCCTTGTGCACGAGGTTTGTGGAAAATTACTGCTGAAAAGAGCTGACAGAGACCATATGAGGAAATCCCCAAGACCCTACATTGTGTGTTGTCCTAAGATAATAGACCAGAGACTCTCTTTGGGTTCAGATCACGATACAGCGTAGCTTCTGTCAGTTTTATATTGTGTTTTTTTTTTTTTCTCTCTCCCCCTCATTTTGTAGTTTCTCATCAAAACAATATTGTGTTTTTCAGGTCTATCACACACCCCACGCTCAGAGAAATCTGAAATAGCTTTCTCTAAGTCTGATGAAGTCTCATATAAGAAGTACACCGAAAGCATGCAGAAGTTCCTTAAACTGTATGACGATGACCGCCAGACTGCTCCGATATTTGAAGACTGTGGAGGCAAGTACATCATACGGGGACTTATGCATATGTAATAGAAGTCAAGATTTGTCCCTCATATTTATGCATTTAAATCTAAGAAAGGCTACAATAATACTTGAATTCGGTTTAATTGTCTTAATTAATTGTCTTTTTTGTACCATTAGACACTCCTCGCCCATACACCGAGCGTGGACCTCTAGACAGCGACCCAGCTCAGAAAAAAGTCTGCCGTTTCCGCAGGTCTTTGCTTGGTAGCTGCTCAGGGGAGGTCGATCCCCATTTTGGCTTCAAGGAGGGAAAGCCTTGCATCATTGTCAAGCTCAACAGGATTGTCTTTTTCAGACCAAAGGTAGGTTTACTGCATACTTAACAGCGCTATAGCTTTTGTAGTTACAGCTGTATTGACACTGACACAATAAACAAACAATAAAACATAGCTGTTAAACCAGTAAAGTTTAAATGTGCGAGAAAGATTCAGACATTTTTAAAAAAATATCTGGTAACCGATGTGACTCACTGATCTGATGACAAAACTTCTTAGATATGCAGTGTGAAAAATGTCAAATCTTTTCGCCAAGTAGAAACAAACACCCGAAAAAACATAACTGGGAACGTCAATCAGCCTCCTCCAGTAGCAATACATCACAAACGTGTGGGTATAAATGCACACAGTACAAATGTTTGTTTCAAAAGTCTTTTGATTACGTTTGGTCTTTATTACTGGCACACTCGCTTTACAGTACATGAATCTAAAGTTGGATGTGATTGATTTTTCTGTTTTAATGTCACTTGAGTTGTCAGCAGCATTGTGGGAAATGTAGGCACCAGATTTTGATGAGAAAGAAGAGAGAAAGAAAGAATACATTTTCATCCTTTTGGTCTTAAAGGTCCAGTATTTAAGATTTAGGGCGTCTGCCATGTTGAATCGCCATGTTTCTACCGAACACTGGCTCTAGATGGGACCTTTTGCTTTTTTTTTTGGGAAAGATTCATGGTCACCATAGTTTCTTCTACACACTTTGAAGGGGAGGGTGAAAACCACACCTCTAGATGCCACCACATCCTACACAGCGGACCTTTAAACTTTCTATTGTAGCTCAGACAATGTTATATGCAGTACTCCTACTTATTACTTATAAAAATGGCATTTTTAAGAATTTCACAATCATTTATGTAACCAAATTACTCATCAGAATTAGCAGTTATCGAAAAGTTAGGTTGCTCTTCCATACGTTCCATACGTTTACTTCAATATTGTTCTAAATAAACTCAAATCACACTAAGCTGTAGGACAGGTGCACCACGTTAAATCACACATTGCCAGCCTAATATCAAACCTAATATAACCACCTGCTCAGGATGTTGTTCATCAACCAGTCTCTCTTTTTTTAGGCTCCCTCTAACAATCAGTCACTCCCAGAGTCTCTGCAGGCCAAAGTACAGCCCAACCTGATCCCCATTCACTGCAAAAACAAGGTACGTCTGATATGACAGCATCTGGCCATGATATATTCTTACATGTATACTAGAATATTTGGCTGCGCTGTAGAAATGTTAGATTTTAAATCCAACTGTTATGTTCGCAGAGAGATGAGGATGAAGGCAAAATCGGAGAGATCAAGTACTTTGGCATGGGCGATGGCTTTCCCCTTCAGTACTACCCGTACTACGGCAAACTGCTGCAGCCCCAGTACCTGCAGCCACTGGTGGCCATTCAGTTCACCAACCTCACTTTGGATCAGGAGCTGCGTGTCGAGTGCAAAGCATATGGAGAGAACATCGCGTACAGTGAGAAAGACCGCTACCAAGGACGTTTCGATATTAAGTTCACAATCAAATCGTGACCTCAGCCATGACGAGCACTCTCATTTTGAAACAAATAAAATGTAGAGAATAAAAAAAGAGTTCAGATAAACACCACTAGTCTTTGAACATTCATAATATACAGGACCTACACTTAATCTGTGTGCTTTACACTAGCTTTTCTGTGTGTTTGTCGAGGGTTAGAATGTAAAATACAAGAGTAGCAATAGCAAATATTTATTCTACTGTAAATGAAAATATTCCTTGAGCCATGGGATGTGTTCATCTATTACTGTAAAACTGCAATTCCACTACTGACGTGTAGCGAGCTGTGTTTCTGTCCCCAAAAGTATTTCATCCTAATGTGGTTTCTATATATTTTTGGAGTGTCCAGTGCTGTAGTCTATAGTCCTGTTGTAATCTCTTCTCCTGTCTTATGTCAGCTTTAGTGGTCCAAGGTGTGTGTGCGTGCGCTCGTGTCTTGTGTGCAGGTGTGTTAGTACATGTGAGTGTGTGGAGTGTGTGTTAATGTGCTCTGACTAACTGAAATACTAGCATGGTACTCTGAACCTTTAAGGCCCATGTTTGAGTAAATGACTGCGCTCCATGGAATCTGTTTTTTTGTGTGTTTCTTTATCCAAGTTGACTGTGGAAGGATACATTTGTACACATTTTCTTTGTTGTTCACCTTTTAGCTGTAGGATATGGTTTGATGACATTTCTGTTTGATACTCTTACATCTGTTCATTCTTAATTGATAGTGTAGAGCTTTGTGGGTCCAGCCTAGAAGACTGTCACCTCCATGGAAACAGTGGCAACTCAGTGCTTTGAAATCTGTTTTGCTGGAGACATCACATGACGTGATGCTACTTACTATTGAATGTTTTAGCCATTTTCATGGTGGAAGAATTTTATATTTATGCAGTTGTACATTTTTTTCAAAGTTTAATGTATGAATCCAATACCAAAGTCGCTGGTCAAAAAGTTAGAGAATATCAGAGGCAATGCAGTATCCCGTGTAATAAGATGTTTAGTTGGTGTGAAAATACTTAATTCAATGTTGAAGATCAAAACACTTGTCAGGAGTCTGCTCTTGTCACTTTATTTAATCTGCATAAGGCTGAAACAATAAACAGAAAAATGAGACAACTGTGAAGTCTTTGAATATGTAGTTACACGTTTTCTTCTTTGCATTCATCCGTCCAAAATCTTGAAGAAATACTGCACCTGTTAAAAAAAACAAAAAACAAACAAAACTGAATTAGACCTCAACATCAAAGTATCAGCCGATGCTTCCTGTTTGCTATCAGAATAGTGACATTGTGAGAGTTCGCAGAGTAAATTCTCCTCTGCACAAGCCCCTTTATTGGCCACTATGTTCCAGTCTGGAGGAAAATGGCAGCTCAGTCAGGCACAGGCTAATGTTTAACAAGAAGGCATTTGTCCAAGCTACAGATCAGGAGTTTTCCTGAACAATGACGCTTGATGGGTCAGACCCACTCCCTGCAAAACAATGGGTTTGTTTCAAATTCCTCTGCCATTCTTGTTCTCCTCAAAACCAGTGTGAGCCAAGGTTGCCCCAGCCCACAGAGCGGAGTCATGAGACTCGTCTAAAGACACGGCTTCACAGAGTCGGGGGTTTTGTTCTTGGCTAAACGCAAGGTAGTTATTTATGCATGGAACTGGAAGACAATGAGGAAACCTATTTGCAGGATCAGAGATGAAATAACGTGGGTGTATTCTGCGTGACAAGGAGAGGACATTGTGTGAGTGTGTGTGTGTGTGTTATGTGACATAGCACCCACCTCCAGGACGCCGTCTTCTGGGAGGTCTGTACAGTGGACTGCGTTTTTCACTTTGTCTTTGCCATAAAGAGCACGCAAGGTGGTTGGACGAAGATGCCGTGAGATTTCCTGTTGAATGAGAACATCCTGGTTGTGAAACCCTCGCTGACGAAAACACGGGATAAATCATCTTATTAGTATTCAGCTCAGTGTCACAAACATCAAGCCCTGTGTGGATGATTGTGGTGGATTTTTTTAAAAACTGAACATCCTGTACTGTTTGTGTTGTTCCTAAGTGATTACTCAGCAACCGAACATGTGATCCTGTAGAGGAAGTGACACAACACTCACAGACTGAAGGGTGGGATACATTACCGCTGCTTCCCATTTACATTTCACAATTCAGAAATGTTGGGCTCACTCAACTTTAAAGAGACACCAAGTTCTCCTTTTTTATTACCTCTCTCCAGGCAGCAGTAGCTGTATCTCGAGTGTCTGTCTATTTCCTTTCAACATCAGACTCCCAAGGTCAGAGCCGGCCTCTCTTGCCCTTTGCTTCTCAAGGAAATGCAACCCTCCCACAGGGTCCGCCATCAAGGGAGGGACAATACAATATGTGAATAATTAGTTCACCAAGATGACTATTAAATCTAAAGGAATGCAAACATTATATAACTCATAGTACTTATGTAATATTTGATACATTGGGAGGTAAATCATGTGATATTTTATCTGGTTTGAGCAGTAGGGTCAAAATATGGTGAAAATATTTAAAACTGATCAAAATGAACGACTGTAAGAGAATCGAACAATGTAACAGGGTGCGTGGCTAAGGTTTGCTTGGTCTCACGTTTTGTTGAGGAAAGACTCCGACTGTGTTTCTCGGCAGGGAAACATTTCCTATGACAAGTTCTTTATCCCTGTGTGGTTTATGAGAGCGCACATAAAAAGGCAGAAACAGGATTCAGGGTCATCAATCAAGCGAGCTCTCCCCTATGGGCCATTCATCGTCGCTTAAAACAAAAGGCCTGCGGAAAACAAGTCAAATGATTCGACTACACAACGCTGAATCGACTATGAAAGAAAAAAAATGTTGCAAGGTTCAAGGATCATGGGAACTGTGGATCGTCTGGGAACTGAGGGTTAACTATGGGTTAACTCCTTTGTGATGCATTGTAAAGTTAAGCTTTTGCTTAGGATGGTAAATTTGGGAAATAATCATATATTAATACCTGAGGGAGAGAGTTGGACAACAGTACAAGAGTACCAAGAAATGATTAAAAATGCATTCCTGCAACATGTAGAGGTTCAACATCTAACTATAAAACACTGTATGGTGTGTGGTTTTATGAAAAATGATGACACTAGTACTGACACGGCACATTTTAGACCATTCAAGACGACCAACAAATGCAACCGCGGTGATTTCTGTCAAATGGCGACCAATGGCGTTATGACTGTAGGGATGCCAGTCGGTGAACCAAACACTCAAATATCTCAACAACTACTAGATGTTTGGCGTGAATCTGGTTGCTGATGAATCCTGCTCACTCTGGTGATCACCGGCCACGAGGTCAACATTTTAATTTGTCTAAAACATTCGTTTTCGACCAAATACTAGAACTAACGACATTCCTGTCAGCCTCTGCTGTACTTGCACATGCTAGTAAGTGAGCAAGTGAGGTGAGGATAGTGATAAAAATAATATCTGCTTAGCATCAGCATGTTAGTTTTGTCATTGCAAGCCTAAGATAAGATTATAATGATCCCACACTGGGGAAATTCACTTGTCACAGCAGCTTGTATACACAAGGTTAATAAGATATTATTCATAAATAAGAAATATATAGAAAAAGTCATGAAGTCATGCTGGTGTTAAAGAGTCTGACAGCTGCTGGAATGAAGGACCTGTGGTAGCGCTCCTTCTTACATGGTGAGAGTAGCAGGCATGCCGCTTAAAGGCATGCTGATGTTAGCATTTAGCCTAAAGCACTGCTGTGTCTGTAACCTTGTTCTACTGTAGCCTCTCCTCAGTGTCATTATCAGTGATGAGAGATGAGGTGTTATGATTCAAACCGTTTGTTCAGCTACTGTAATTGTCAAATTGAGTCATTGTAGTCCAGTGGTGCACTACAGGAGTTCACAAAAACTCAAAACTAGTTTATCGGCTAAACTTTAACAGTGGTTTTAAGTGCCATCATCTGGCTAACCGGTATAACTGTAAGCATCAATCGCAATGTATCAGTCAGAGAGAAGGTGAACAAGAAGAAACAACAGCAGGACAGGAAAACAGTCCTCTTCAGGCAGCGGCCTGTTGTTTAAGTGCTCCATGCAGCATGAGACTAAAACCAAAGATGGGAAATTAAGGGGCGATTTCCTCAGTGATAAAAGAATTCTTTGCAAAGCACTGCTCTCTGTAATTGCATTAGTTACCCATGAGTGGCCTGCAGTGAGAGTTTAATTTGATTTTAATGAGTCTTCTAGTTTGCTGGACTGACGTTCACGTAACGGCTGCTGGCTTCTGTTGACAGTAATGGCAGGGGCAGAGTGACCTCGTGGTTACATGACCGCCCGGCGATCGAAAAGTCTCACGTCTGATCCTTCATGCACCGCTGACTGTGCGACCATGCTGACGTGAGCTATCGAATCGTTACGCCAAACACACAGCGTACACATATATTTACATGCTAGTGAAGAGTAGTAAAGAGAAGTAAAAAAAAAAAAGCTCCATCTAATTCTCGGAAACATGTTTTACTTGTGAAAATACAATTTGACTGTCACAAAATGTTGGAGTTATAGCCAGCTCCAACATTTATATAGTTCTGACTGTTTTGTTTTTTATAAAACAAAACTTATAGAAACTAAAAATACACGTCTTGCCACCACATATACATCTTTAAAGTGTGTACGTTGTACAAATGGCTCATGGAGTGTTCTTATTATTGATGAGACAAATAAGGTTGTAACTCTTGTATCTTATTTTTATAAATCATCTTATCGTGGGTTGGATCTTATTTCTTGTGTTTTTATGACTTCATACTGCCTTTTGTGCTTTTATTACTACAGCATCAACATTGATTTAAGTGTCCTGCACCATGTGGTGCCCAGCTCATATACTACTACTGCAACTACTACTATGGCAACTGCTACTACTGTTTGTTGGCACATTGCCTCTGTTATTGCTAGTCTATATAAAGATAAAGAAAGAAATAATCTTCGCCAAAATCTTTTATTTAGATAAAATGTGAACACAAAAGTCGCCCAATACAATTAAAAAATGCTTAGCTGTGTGAAAACTATTCACAGTTTCTCTGTAATCTCCCCTGATGCCAATATCCTTAGCTTCAATCAACACTTTATTGTTTTTAGATAAAGAACATTAATTTGTGTGATCAGGGTATATCTCTGTTCTACTCAGATGCATCTTCTGAAGTAACTACACGCCCACTATATTTAGCGCAGTGGTCACCAGGGACAACTGATCTTGTTATCCACAAAAGCATTACGAAGATGGGTCAAAAATCAATAGCATATTTTTAACGACATGATGTAGGCAGAGTATCTCCATGTAACAGGAAGTTCAGGCCTATCTGATCATCTCATACACACACACACACACACACACACACACACACATTCATCATCTACCGTAAGTGTGGCTGTGACCACCGTGCACCGCTCACGTGTAGAGGGTGAAACCAATAATTTATTAAGCTGCAGATTTAAAGGGGAAGTGTGTACTTATTATACTTACAAACTCAAAGAAAATAAAACAGAGGGTGTAGAGCACAGGCTGGGGTCAGTGCTGGTTAACAGAGGACCGTTGTGTCTGTCCACTCTGATATCAGGACACATCACAAGACAGACAGAGCACAATCTCGTGACTCAGCGAGTGAAGCGCCGGGCAGCTAAGGGCTGTGGAGGTGTGAATACATGAGAGGATCCTTTAACGCAAGATATACGACGCCTAGTTAGAGGCGCTGTAGATCTTGTATCAGATATTTTGATGTTTCTGCTCTCTTCTACGAGGGAATATTACAGTCGAATTGATCTACTGTCAGCTCTAATATGATAAAGTGTGTTTCAGGTCGTTTAATCCGGCCATACAAGCTGCACAGTCATGTGTTTATTCGCACAAGACCTGTGTTGTTTACAGATTAGTGTTCAGTCAACTGGAATTAATCAGTAGCCCTTAACTATTAATAAACATTCTGACCTCTTCATACAGTCTGGCCTTACAGTGTTTGTCCAGTCCAATCTGTCATCTGATAATAACGTCTGGAATGTCTTTACACGCCGCTTTTGACAAGAAAACGTACTGTACTTTGGTACTTAGCACAACAATGTTACACGGACACACACGTGCCCCGGTGGTGACCTCATGACTCGCACACTGATCTAGTCTAGTTTTTTTTTTCTCTCTCAGAGATCTCAGTGCTGCTGGGACTTTCCATTTATCTTACGTATCAAATGATCTGCACTGAGGAGTGGGAGTGCGAAGGTTTAGGTTATTTGTCAGACAATACTGAGGTGAGTCTGAGGTCACGGAGTGATCAAACTGGTTGACCTCCCAGTTAGTCAGTAAAGACTGAAGCAATCAGAGAGGTTAGTGAGGCTTGAATGAGAAAGAGAGCAGGAGCAGCAGCCTGAAGTACATCTTTATACGTTTCCCCTCGTATACACTGAAGCCTCCTCATTTTATTTATAACAAGCAAGCAATTCCTGATAATTCATTTATAATCTGTAACTGTGATTTTACCCCTGCATGCTACTGAAATCACATACACACTCCACGCACAGGCTTTAAGGGTTATAAACCAAACCGGAGGCAGATCTGGGGAGGGTAACTAATAAAACAACAGAGGGCGGTGGCAAAGGCTTAATTATTTTGGCATCAGTGAGCAGTGGTGTAGTGTCACGTGACCTGGAAATCATTGGCCAATTAACTAAGCCTTTTCCTACTCTGTGGCAGCAACGTTTTGACAGCGACGTTTTGACAGAGGAGTGATGGTTAAGGACAGAAAGCATGACAAATCAGAAAAAAAGAGGAAATTAAAAGACACAAAAAGTCTGAACTGTTTTTAACAAGACTGACAGCTGAGTCATGTACAACTGCTGAGCTTGTAGGGAAACGGGGCAGGTGTGTAGTCTCTCGCAGTGATTGGAGGCAGAGCGTCTTATCATTAGATTTCACATCACGCACTGGCATAGCCCTGCAGCGCTGCTTCTCGCTCACACACACACACACACACACACACACCAGGACAAGTTTTTATCTAATCACACAAGCCACAAAATCTTTATGATGTACACAACGCGTGGACTAAAATAACAGTCTCCACTTCAGCGCGAGCTTTATGTTATCTGATTCAGGATTCTCCAAAACCGACCAACAGGTGTGCTTGAAAGCAAATATTGAGCTCAGTTTATATTAAAAAATATGAGAGCTCACTCAGTCATCTGGCTTCCAGCTGCCAGGCTTAATGACTTCTCAGCAGATGTGTGCCAGGCTGATTATCACACAGTAAAAACTAAATGCAGAAGATTTATACAGAGAGGGAGGGAGCGCCACAGAAGTGGCTGAAAAATAACTGAACACTGTTGCTTTTTTCGGGCCAAACGACCAAACACACGGCAACAGAAACAGCTTCATTTCCAAAATATAAGAGAAATATTATCTCTGAGGGTTGACTAAATATAATACATCACAATAAAACATTCATGAGTGTATGACATACTGTTGTATTAGACTGTATTAGTTTTAGCTCTTGGCGTGTGTTTGTTACGTCTGTTTTCTGTTGCCTATCTTTGACGTCAAGGGCGTTTGAAAAACTAATTTCAAAAGGAGGACGACAGATGGATAATCATCAGCAGATGACGTATTGATTTTTGCCACCGCTGACATTTAAGATTCAATAATCTAATGAGGTAATAGCAGATAACATTTAACATTATTTGACTCACTGGATCGGCGGGTCCGCAGAATTCCCTGAATGATTGTGGTACGTCTGTGCCGTGGATCTCCAGGACCATGCAGGGCCCAGAACACAGCTCGGTCACCATACTCTGGAAGCAGAGAGTCAAAACTTTGACTTGTCTTTGCTCAAATGAATAAATGTACACACAATGAATCATCTCCAAATATCTGGGTATGAACTAAATCTGTGTGAGCACTTCTAGATCTTTACAAACGATTAGGGCGGCACTCTTGTGTTTTTATTTTCAACAAAAGTAACACTTGACAGAACCACGATGCAGGTACGCGCTATGATGGCACAACAGTGTCGTGTTTATACTCACAGGATACTCTGTGACCACGCCTTTGTAAACCTCATAGAATTCTTCTGCGTTCGCCCGGTCCACGTTAAACTGTGAAAAGGAAAAACAAGCTCCATTACTACATGAGATCTTCAATCATTTCCATAAAAGAAATGACTTACTAATGAATTTAGAACATGAGAGGTACTGCATGAATTGCTAATATACACTTATTTTATTCCCATTAATGTACAACACGCTCTGCGTGTGGCTACAGTGATAAAAGCCTGATTGATTTATTTTTGTCCCACGGCCAAGAATCACATCTGATGTGGCAAAAACGAACGGACTGAGAGAGGTCGCTGTGATGAGGTCAGACAAAGTCAATAGTGCATGTATTGGTTACATGAATATATGACAGACCACGGCGTGAGGAAATGATAATTATTTGTTAAGTCTTTACCATTTGAAGGGCTGAGATTTCAAATCCAGCTGCAGATATGGAGTTCAGGATCTTCCCCGTCAGACCTGCGAACACATCAAAGCTGTTCATATCTACGAGCCTTTATGATCTCTGTGTTTACAGATCATCAAGTGTGTTTTAGTGCCCTGATAAACTCTTCAATGTCATCCTAACTGAAGAATTTCTGTAGCAGCAGACACAATTAAACTCCGTGCATCATAAATGTTATCTCGTGCTGCAGCGACCTCGGATTGTAGCGTTTCCTTTGAGACGGTGAGGTTGTCTTACAAATGTTCTGTCTGTAAGAGGTGAGGAGACATTATATTTGTCAGCGCGATCAACGCTTTAGAGAGCGAGATACAGGGCTGTACCTCTTGTCACTGTGGCCATACGTTATTGTAAAAACGGTGACGAGGGTGCAACAGTGACGGTGAAGGTCAGACTGCTGCAGACACACAGAAATGAAAGAGGGCGCCAGTCTCATAATCTCAGTCTGACATCCTGATAAAAAAGTAGCGCATGTACTCAGGACACCAGGCGTCAACATTTTCCATTTATTCTAAATGCTGCTGTGTCTAATCATGACATTCAGTTTGGACGACAGCGAGTGCTGGTGAATTTCTCTCTCATTTGGGTAATCGTTGGGTCAAAGTCCAGTTATGGGTGTATTAGTTCAGTAACCACGTCCCGAGTCGTCTATGCCCTCCCCAGACAGCAGCCGGCAGCCTCCCTAGGATAGGCACACACACTCAGCGCAGCTCCCAAAAGCAGCTGGTGCTGTTGCTAGGAGATCCTATTCTGGGTGCCTGGCAACAGAAGCTTCTCTATTCCAATCGTGTCTGAGTGCATTCCCAGCCACGACGTCCTTTGTCGCCGCAGTGATTGGCTGCATCGTGCACACGTGGCTGAAGCGTAATTTGCCCTCTTGAGTGATCTTCAAGGGAAATCAGAGCGAGCTTTCTGACACCGTCTGTCTTTGAACTGACCGACAATCCCAGTTTGAGCTCAGCTGACCAAACTCAGAGTGGGTTGCTATTTTTAGCTCAGACCAAAGGTGTCACCTGATATCTGAGAGTAAACACTGTGATGTCACATTGTGACAGTACTATAATTTGAGCAATTTAGGCTTTTTAATTATCCAAACCTTTTTGTCAAGAAAAATAACTCAACACACAAGGTGAGAATTATTCTCATGAGCTCAGGTTTTGATTTTTACTACAATACCTGTAGCTTTTACATTACATCATTTACATTTAGCTGATGATTTTATCCAAAGCAACTTACAGAAAAGGGAAACAATCAAGGTACAGAGCAACAAGGACTGCAGCAATGAGTACTACACGCATAGAATCGAGTTGTAGAGGGGGATAGATTTATCATGTCTAGCTGTTGGTAGTGTTGGAGAGGAGGTACTCTCTGAAGAGCTGGAGGTCTTCAGGAGGTTTTTAAAGATAAAGAGGGACGCCCCTGATCTGGTAGGAACTGATAGGACGTTCCACCAACGGGGAACAACAGACAAGAAAAGTTTGGATCGCCCTGAGCGGGTGGCAGAGCCAGGAGTCGTTCATTGGAGGAGCGTAACATATGCCCGTATAAGGGGATTCAAATAAGTGGGTGCAGAACTGGAAACCACTTTGTAGGCAGCATGAGTGATTTGAATTTAATGCGGGCTGCTACAGGTAGCCAGTGGAGCTCGTTGAGCATCGGGGTAACGTGTGACTCCAGACCAGTCAACGAATCATTAAGGGTGACACTTCCTGCCTCTAAAACCTCCTGCAACTTGTAACCAGCTGTTAAAATGAAGTAGTGTACATGTAAAAGCAACTTTCTCACCACAAAATCTGCTCAGAAATCGACACGAAGTTCACAACGTTTTCAGATCTCTTTGCAACTTCACTATCAGAAGACTTTTGGCAGTTCAGCTGAGAGTGTTAATGAAGCTGCCATGATTTCATCTTGTGAGCAAAATAACTGTCAGTCTTACTGTAGACGGCACAGCCTGTTTGAAATTATGTCTGCTGCGAGCAAATGCCTCTTAAGCTGCCAGACCTCAACGAGCACAGAGATATTTGTGGGCTGACATTGTGAGGTTACATCAGTTCCTCCTCAGATACAGGACTCCAGTAGTAAAGTTTAAATAAAATGTACCATACGCTCAGGAAGAGAGCATGCATGCATAATTAATAGTTCTTTACGTCAACAATAAAGTGCCGAACGGTTGTGTCTGTTTGAACCGATAACAAGCAGCAGGTTACAGCCTGTGTTTTGTTACGGACAAAACTAAGAGAGAAACATGAGAGAGATTTTGACAAAAGTAAACTGACTCAGACGAAATGAGAACACCACTGGAGTGTGGACAATAAAAGATGCAGATTATCATGAAAAGCCCAGGTATTATTTCAAAGATCCAGATGAGGAATTTAATTTTACAGTCGGTTTGTGAGTTCAACCGTTGCTCAATTGTGCCCTGCAGCAAAACGCAGCATGCCCATACCTCCGTAGTGTTTTAATGGATCCTCTCTTGTAAACTTTTCTCACGCCAGACATTTCAACTTGTCATAGCAGGAAAAGCCCAGGTGCAACTACAGTAACAACATTAATGGTGGATTCATTCCAGTTAGGTGTGGCAGAAAGTCGTCCCATCACACCTAGATGTCACACAGGCATTGTTGTCCTGACATGGGAAAGAAATGAATGCTTTCATTTCTGCTGGGTTCTTTCAATTATGTTGTGTTTTTTTTAGAGTTCCTTTTGAATAAACACTGCAAGCAAGCATGTGCATCTCCCATCAAAATGTCATCTCAGCTTACAATGTGCAGGTTTGTCTCAGATGACGTGAGGAAGCACCAACTCTCTCATTGTTTGATAGGCCACTCTCGCTCCCACAGTTTTATTTGTTTTCCTTGTTTAACTTTCAGTTACAATATCTGATGAGAGAGAGACACAGAATGGTAGTCAACATTGGAGTTAAGTTTATTTCTAAAACATGATAAATCAGAACCTGTTTACGTCCTTTAGTTATATGTTGAAGAATCCAATAAGACTTGTTGATACAAGCAAAGTAAGAAAATTATGTTTTTCTTCTTCTGTTCTATCCTGATAGGCCAGTTTGAACTGGAGAGGCGGGCTCTCAGAGTGCGTGATGTGATGTGAATGGGAGACAATTGACTGTTTTTGTATCCTGTGTGAAGAGCAACACGATCGCTGTTTCAGGTGTGAACAGGGAACAAAAGGTTTCCGTCATTATTTTTTTCTTTCATGTTATTTTTTTCTGTTGTTATGTTATGTTATTATTTCATTATCTCGGAGACTCAAAATAAAAGTCGGCCTGTTTTTCCTGCACAACACCTGGCCAGCGTGATGTTTTCTCTTCCACGCTACCCTGCCACCTCACCTTGCAACAGATGACATGATGTTATGTACACGTGTGTTTTTGAACGAGATTACACCCATAAACAAACAAAAAGAAAGGAAAAAAAGATGGAAACTAAATATTAACCTGGTCCCAATCAACCAAACAAATTGAGGATAAGCACTTAAATCAGACATAAAGATGAAATAAAATTCATGTAGGAACGTGCTGAGCTTCTGGGCTTATATGTCCAGAACAACGAGGCCAGGTCTGTCCTCAGTCAACAACTTTCTGTGTGCATACTTCAGCCCTGTCCGGAGAATTTCACATTTCACAGGTCAGAGCTCTAGTGGCATGCTCCGTGAACAGGGATCAGGGCAGGGATTTGGAAAAATCCAAAGCCAAATTTGGTAACCTCTGTGTGACACAAACACGTTAACAGCCATAGGTGGAAGGGAAGAGACTTGAAAGGCTTGCAACTTAGAAAAATATCGACAGACAGTTAACAGATAACATAAATATATGTTGGCTGTGAATAGATAGGTGTGGGCTCCCTACCTTCTGATATGGCATGAGGTTTAATGATGCAGCATGTGCAGTCTGTGTAGAGGGCTGTGTTTGAGGGACCGTGGCCAATTGTGGATGGGAAAAAGAATTCTAGCTCCTAAAGAAAAACAAACAGAATAAAAACAGTTTAGAGTGCATCATCATCATCATCAGGAATGTGGAGCACAGGGTGCACATACAGGGCACATACAGCATTATAAGAGCTAACAGGCTAGCTTCACATCCTTACTCTAGCTGCTGCAGCAAGTGAGTCAGAGCCATGTCCAACATTTTTGATGCCATCTGTTCCAAACTGGGCACGGGCACTCTGCGGTGCCTCCTTCCGCGCCACAGCGGAGTCTGCAGGTCCCAGGAGCCTCCTCCAGATAGACATGGCCTCATCACCCATCAGCTCCATGGCAACCACAGGGCCCGAGGACACAAACTGCACCAGGTTACTGCGAAATGGAGCAGCCGTGGAATAACTCATCCATAGGAGATGAATTCTTAGCAACAGTAGGTCAGCTGTGTTAACTATGTTTAAATGTCACTACAATGTCATCAGGATTATTGTCACAGGTTCTGTTAATGACAGCGGCCGGCTGCCAGAAATGTTCTCTGCTGGCTCACAACTGGCAAATCATTTACAGGCACTCACTTGAAGAAAGGCTTTGACTGATGTTCCACATAAAAGTCTGCTGCTTGGCTCCTGTAATGTAAGACAACAATAAACTGTTAATGATTGGCCAAATTATCTCAATGTGAACTATACGTATCAAACTACTGACAAAGACGGTCACAGAGGTCAACAATATGTCTATCATCACTGTCTATCAACTGTATGGGGCGGGTGTAAGGTTTTAGCTTCTTTATTATTTTGGGGGAAAAAACAACAGTTCTGTGGTGACAATATTAAAATAAAAGAACATTTCACCACCGAGGACATTGATGCCATGTCCTCAGAATTATGGGGGAAATTATTTTTAATTGTGCAATTAAAAACAATTAAAAACATACACATTTTTATGACAGAATTTAGTATTTTCAAACCCAGTACTCCTCCACTAGGATGTAGAAAAGGCTTTAAAAGAGCAGTTAGACGTGTTGTTTTTGAAACAGAGGAAGGATACAAAGCTGCTGCGGGCTTAAACTACCACAATGTACAAATATATCTTGCATAATCTGGCATTCATATTTTACCTGATGTTCACAGAACCCAGGAACCCGAGCATCAAATGTGAAAGTAAAAAGTGCTCATTACACTCGTTGCTATATCTGAGACTGAGATGGGTTTGATAATTACACCATGAACGAGCACCTGATAAAACCGTTAATTAAATGCCAACCTCGTCTGCCGCTTTGCCTTGCCATATGTTCCTAATGTGTGTGAGAAAGCACAGTCATCCATCTGTTTCTGTGAGGGCACCGGCACCAAACAGCCTCAAACAGTGTCTCCCTCTCTCACAAGAAGGAGTTTGTCCGATACATCACACCACAGTGTGACTCATAGTATTATTAGACGCTCTCAGCGGCGACGGCTTTGACCTTACCATGTAAGCTTTGTCATTTTGGCTTTGGTCACAATCAGGTTGTTGGAGTATATCAGTTCAAGGACATCTCCGATCTTGGTAACTACATCTGGCTTTATCAAAGCGAGAGTTCTGGAACAACAGGGAGAAAAATGGATCACAGTCTGACAGATAAATGGGAAACATAACAGAAAGACTCTCAGATGTGTTTATAGTGTGCAGGGCTGTGTTTGTGTCTCAATACCTCAAATGGGTAGCAAGCAAATATTGCCTGATTTAGTTTTGTTTATAATTCTCTAATTTATTTGTGCATAGTTTGAGTGGCTTATTTTGTTAGCTGCGAAATGCTTTGGGAAAAAAACAAATAAATATTTTGTGTGTGTGTGTGTTGGTTTCATATTTCTTCCAAAAACTAATAAATCACAGATAAAATATGATTCATCAACTTCAGCCATAATTAAAGTTAGTTAACACATACAAACAAAGTCATATTGCTTGCTTTTATGGTAAAAAACCTGACTGACGGCTGTTTAGCGGCCGATTCTGTGTGACAAGCATCCAAAGCTGTGAGGCATGTAACCAGAGAGGACAATGCACACGAGCCAGACAATCATACCTTTCTTTTTTGCTGCCAAGTTTGTTTGCTGTGTACTGATCTCCATAGTCGATCAGATTAAGCTGTCGTGAGAACACGTTCACTCGATTCCCAACGAACAGGTCCTCCGGGTGGAGGTCGTCGTATTTGGTCCTTCTCAAAAATATTCGCTGGTTTTTTACATCAAACTGCAAAAAAAATAAATAAACAAGTTGGTTTAAACACTTGAGAAATCTCTAAAATGTGAGCAAAAATTGTATCCATGTTATTCACAATAATTTGACATAAAAATACATAAACAGAACAAACATCTTGTCCTAAAAGTCTCCTAAAATATTCAATTTTGAGGCTAAAAATCTTGATAAATTCTAGTTACAGTAACGTCGCCTTTATAGTTGGCCTAAAGACGCAGCAGCCAACGTAACAACAGATTCAAAGAGTCTTAACTGCAGTAGTAAATGCTTACCATTTCCACTGAGCCATCTTTGGGGTAGAAGAACAGTTGGTAGCGCCGCAGGAGAGCTGCAGTCGGGTCATACCACTCAGTAAGAAAGGCATAGCGATCCTCCTGATAAAGTCAAGGAGTAGATTGAATCAGAGTAATAATGAGGCACAAAATAACCAGTTACTGAGCTTTAAAAAGAAGCGAGCATATCATAATTTTGAAACCATGAGTCGCAGATATTATGCAAACAGTTTGAGACGTAATCATTCTTTAAGCTTGGAGAAGAAGGAGACACATCAGATGTTTTGTTTTGTCTGTTTTAGCCCATTAACTTCAATATCACATGTACTTTATATCACTGCTGACTATGATGTGTGCTTTAATGTTGCACAGTTTTGATCGTGTCTTCCTACTTTCTTGTCAGTCAGTGTTTTGACTCTGATCATGAACTTGCAGAGGCTTGAAAAATACTTGAGTTAGATAATGCAACACAGCAGAACCGATATGAAACTTACAGATACCAACTTTAGAGGGGAAAATTCACTGATTGCTGATATGGTGAATTTTCTGTGGTTTGTGCAGCAACATGACTTTGCAAATGTACTCAGAAGGTTTCTTTCTGAAACAGATAACTTTACTGACAAAAGTTAAATATTCTTTAAAATAAATATTGTCTATCAATTCTAGTTGAAATTGATGAAAGCTGCTTCTTCCCTCCTCTCTCTGTGCTGCTTGCCTCAGCATTGTAAATCACAGTGCACTCTGCTGGAGAAACTTTGCAGTGACATCGACATATTACCACCAGCAGTTTTTTTTCTTTTCTGGATTATATAGCAGAAAAAAACCTGTTTATATCGGTACATACACATAACCTGACATACATGCCGATACCGATATGTGTGTGATAGGTCAATATCGGCCAATAATATCACCTGTCCGATATATCGTATTACAAATCAGTGAACATCAAGTCTATTTTTGTCAGCTGTGTTGCTGCTGCAGAGTAAGACTGACTGTCAAGTGCACAGCGACACAACAATAATGTGTCAGAAATAAATGTAGAGTTGATCTTCACTGTGTCTCTGCAAGTTCATTTAAAGCATTTTAAACCAGAAGCACCAGAGTGGTTGTTTAAAAGAGCCGAGCTTTGTCATGTAGCAGGCTGAGGTAAGTCTGAACTCTTAGAAACTCAAGGTTAAAGGTGTTTGGAGATATTTTATGAGCATGGAAGCTTATTTAAGGCAAAGAAGTATCATGAGATGACAGTGACTAACAATTATAATGATCTAATATCAACACTTAAGTGGTGACATATCTAATTATGATCAAATTATATTCGTCTTGTTGACTAAAAGGGATCAGCAGTTCAATTCTGTATACAATTGATTGCCTGGAGTTAATTTATGAAGTGACAGCCACCTCATACTAACAGAGGCCTGCGTTTGACTTTCAGGTCCACTTTCCTCCTGCAAAGTGAGGCGAATGGAAGATTTTATCCTGCTCCTGGTGTGCCTGTGTGTTTGTCTCTGTGAAGGACAACATGTCCTAGGTGGGGTTTTTTTTTGTCTTCTTCCCATTGTTACCTTGAAGAAACCCAGCCCCTGTGACTCTGACTGAGCAGGCAAATATTATGAACAACCTCTATCAAACTAATTCTCCAGTAATAAGCTTTAGTCTTGTCTAGCAAACACAGATTTACAACATTAATACTGGAGGCATCTTTGATGTTTTTATCTTATTTAGCTAGAGACCAATGTCCCAGATTCTGTCTGTAACAAGCTACTGTTCTTTTTAATGTGTGTAAATTAAACTAACTTTTTAATAATAGTCAACAAGCTTAACATCAGCAGGCTGAGACATTTTGGCTTCCTTTATAGGTTTGTGCCTCTCATGTAGGTTAGTAGCACACTGTGACTACTGACCATCCAACATATTACACACAACATGCAAACACGTGTTACAAACTTACTGACAGTTCACTGTAGAGTGAAACTTTCACACCTGGAGTCAGATAACAAAGAATAAATTGTATGGAATACGTTAAACTTGCATGAAGTTGATACAAATTTTAACCTCATGTTCATTTTAAACATGACTTATTATGAGTAATGAGTAATGAGCAAAGTCTGTTAACGTTTAAGTTTAAAACGTGTCACTCTTGCTCTTGTCTTTAACAAAATCATTCAGAAAGTAATATTTTGTGTCACATCTACAGATACATAACACCAGCAGTTATGTCCTTAAAGGTTCAAGAGCTTCATTATGTCAACCAAAAAAAGACAAATATGTCAGCCATACAGTATCTGACAATCCTAGCAGGCCATAAGTAATATATTATAAAAATATACGTACTTTGGACCTCCCTGCTGTAGACTACAGACTACAGGCACGGTAACGTTAAATTAGCGACCAATTAACTATGTTTAGTTATGTTGTTTTAGCTGTCAGTGCTCACCTAAGGTTAACCTAGTTACTGGACGTTGGTTAGTTAGTTACCACCAGTTACTGATGCTGTACAGCTGGCTTTAAATGGTATATTAGACTACTCAAAAACATTAATAAAACATATTTACTTAGCCTAAAGTTGGTTAACTGTACCGTTACCTAGTTATTAACGTTAACTGTTAGCGTTGAGCTAATTGTTTTCAATGCTTCCGTTAGCAAACAGTTATCCACGTTCAATGTGCATTTAGTTCAGCGGTGCTGAAGTTATTAATAACAACATGAGTTCGTATCATTTCTGTCGAACAGAAACATGCTCTACACATGTTCTAAACATGTTCAAACTTACCATGTTTAACAAATACACAACGCTGTTTTTCAGCTAGCAAACATGAGCTATCTCCCGGGCTCCGTTTCGTTTCTATAGTAACTGTAGTTGACAAGCCATGGTGCGTTCACTGAATAACGTACACGGGAGTTTTACTGCTTGAATCTTCACCAGTGAGGCAAAATGCTAAGAAAAATATTTCACAAGTAATATTGAGTATATACCATGAAATATAGTAGCCACGCATATCAGAAGCACAATGCAACTCGATAATTTTTTACATAAGTCAATATTAATAGTGTAGGCGATTAGGACAAATGTTGAAATTTAGTATATGGTGATTATTGTTATTATTAAGTGATGATTCTACATTTGAGGGTAAAACAATCACACGGTCTGGAGGGCATCTTTGATACAAGCTTATACATCTTCAGTATGAGGGTATTAAGAGTGCACCGTCATGGTTTAATGCGCCATCTAGTGGTGGCGTGGTGATATTGTGAAGTGCGGAATTCCGCTAATTATTACAATTTCGAGCGGCACTAAATGCAACCTTTGAACCTTTTCTGCTACCCGGAACAAAAACAGTCTGAGAAGTCTCATGAAGTACTTCATGTGTTTTTGTATTTGACGCAGCAGCAGCAGCAGCAGCAGCAGTAGTAGTAGTAGAAGTAGTAGTAGTAGCAGTAGCAGTTTGATTTTGTTGTATGTTACTAGTTTAATCTCAACAAAAGTGTAGACGTAACTTCAGTGTCTCTTAATATCAGTGTTTGTCCACGGGACATGTCTCGCTTAAAACATTACATGAATGATGATGGACCATTAATCCTGGATGGTGGACTGGCGACTGAACTGGAAGCTCAGGGAGCCAAATTACAGGTAAAATATGAAACCTAAATAAAAACTAAAAACCTATCTCTATTCTGTATCTAGTCAGCAGTGGTTTCTTATTGAAATTCTCATTTAATGTCTGAAATTGCTGCAGTGTCAGGCCTCATGCCTCATTTTCCCTGATTATTATCAGTGTCTCATCTTGGATTACAAGACAAGACATTAAACGTTACACAAAATTATGCTGAGTCATTTTTGATAGCCAACCTAGCCTGTGCTTCAGTGATGATTAAGAAAACGAAAACATGACTTATAATTTGTGCCTTCATAATAATATTATAATGAATGTATAATGGGAATGGCAGGGGAGGAAGAAGTATCAACTTAAGTAAAAGTCTAACTCAAGTGAAGTATTATCAGAAAAGTATACATAAAGTATAAGAGTAGAAATACACTATGCAGCCAAAATAAGCACAGTTGCTGTTATTCTTCTTATTATTATTATTATATATTACACTGGTGGATTATTATTAGTGACGCAGTAACACATTAGCTTTGTTTTAATGATGTAGCTGGCTGCAGTGAAGCTAATTTTCTTCAGCATATATGCTAGTATTCAGTTTACTCTATGACAATGCATTATATTTGATATGCTTGTTACACTGTATGCTTTTAAAATCTCTATCTGCAAGTAACTAATAACTACAGCTGCCAAAGAAATGTTTTATTCAATTTAACCTTTAAGCAGGTTATTTAAGCAGGAAAGGTTTTTTTTTTTTTTTTTTTTTTTTTATCAAACATTGAACATGTGGCTTAAAAGTCAGGGAATGTAGTGGAGTAAACTGCAAGTACAAGTAGTTTATACTTATACTTTAGTAAATGTACTTCGTTATATTCCACCACTGGAGAAGGGAAAGAGCTGCGTGTAGTTTGTGACTTCAGGTGGTTAAAGTATCTTAAAAATCCACTAGGTGGCGCCATTAACCCAGTGCTCACACCTCTATCTGAGGGCTGACACACTTCATTCATTCATTCATTCATGTCTCTTTACCTTCTGGTATAAGATCTGTAGCAGTATGCTTTCATGTCATGAGACTTGCTACACATATTTTATGAATGTACTTTTTATTTCATGTGAAGATTTAAAGCTTAAATTAAAATGTTTGTGTCTTAGGGAGATCCTTTGTGGAGCTCCAGGCTTCTGCATACAAATCCCCAGGCCATAAGAGACGCTCATAACAGGTAGGTCCATGCAAAATATTAGCACACTAACTAAAGATCAGTCGATTAATCGAGCGAAAGAGAATTAATCTGCTATTATTTGATAATCATTTAAGTAATTTTCAGGCATGAAAAGGCACAAAAATGATAAACGACTGTAGAAATGAGTGTTTGAAGATGTGATTATATCAACAGGTTTCTCATCAGTGGTGCTGATGTTATCTCAACAGCTACATACCAGGCAAGTGTTACAGGTTTCATCAATCACCTGGACATGAGCTCTGAAGAGGCCAGAGCGCTGCTGATGTCTGGAGTTCAACTGGCCAAAGAGACGGTGGAGAGATTTGTCTGTGACAGTCGTCCAGCAGGTACAAACATATACAGTACCCTCTTTGCACTGGTGTGTCTGTAAACTACGATGCTATTTCATTGTGCTTTATCTCTCAAGAGCAGAGACGTCCTTTGGTGGCAGGCTCTGTTGGACCATACGGGGCCTTTCTGCTTGACGGCTCTGAATACACTGGGGCTTACGCAGAGGAGATGAGTGTTGAAGTGAGTGGCTCTCAGATGCTCATACTGGTTACATATGAAGTAATTATGCAGATGTTTGGCCAGATGTTCCCTTTATGAACACATTTACTGTCGAATTAAGACGTCCCTGCTTTCTTTTTTTCCTCTTCCAAGGAGCTTAAAGCTTGGCATCGGCCGCATGTCGACTGTTTAGCAGCAGCAGGAGCAGATCTCATCGCTTTTGAGACAATCCCAAGCATCAAAGAGGCGGAGGCGCTGGTCGAGCTGCTCAGAGAGTTCCCGAACTCTAAAGCCTGGCTCGCCTTCTCCTGTAAGGTAACCACTGCTGCTGAACAGTATAACTAGTGTTGATTCAGTGCACTGATTCAGAGCTGTGCATCAAAATGTCTCATGTTTTGCGCTCAAAAACACTGTCAGGATGGGAAGTGTATATCAGATGGCAGCCCGTTCACAGACGCAGTGAAGATCGCTAACAGATCCACGCAGCTGGTCGCTGTGGGAGTCAACTGCTGCTCACCAGCGCTGGTGGAGCCGCTGCTGGACTCTGCCGGGTCACTGCTGAGCCCAGATATGAGCTGGGTGGTGTACCCCAACAGTGGAGAGGAGTGGAACGCTGAACAGGGGTGAGCATGTAGTCAAGTTTTAATAGCAAGGTCACAGCTTTGACTATCACTGTGACATGTCAAACTCTCCTTTAATATAATCCAGGGTATCTTTTGCTCATTTATACTAAGTCATCATGCAAAGCATGGCCAAAATCTGATCAATATCTTGTTTAGAGGTGTTTAACTTTGTTTTTTATGTTTGTGGTAATGCTAATGTTAATAATCAATAAATTATGAGAAAATTGAGCCCGTGGATTAATTAGTCAGTTGTTTGGAAACAGATCCTCAGTGCTTTGTTCAAGAGATGCTGAATACAATTTCCCAAGTTATGCCACAGCAGTTGTGCCACACTGACACACCTCTACACCGACATCAAATGTTACAAAAAAGCAGGTTATATTTACTTAAAGCTGTCAAAAATATTTGTTTCTTTAGGAATTTTAAATAAATGTTGGCTCAAGTACACAGTGCTGCCGTGTCCTAGTAGGGGAAAAAAAATCAATAAAGATATTAAAAATAAGTATTAAGCTTAAAAAGATAGTCAACAAGAAACTACAGTCACTTCCAATAGAAGAAAGCCTGTTCAGTAAATCATCCACAGATATACAATTAAAAAAAAGGCAAACCTCTCTGTTATGGAATTTTCTATCCTTAGGTTACACAAGGTCACGTGTGGGCCTTGAGGTCCTCGGCAGTACTAATTGTTTGGCTTTGACTGGGAGCAGTAGGTGCCAGTCTATCTCAACACTGTGGTGGCCAGGGTCAAAGAGACTGTTTCTGCCTGCTTAGACATAATAGAAAGCTGGCCATTGACGTAAACAGACATCTGTGTCTCGAGACTAGAATATGTTGACAATAACACCGTCCTTGGTAGAAACATTCTCTTTGTCTCATTTGGGGCGTATATTGTTGGTGTTATCTCGAGGTTTAAAGTCTATCCACCAGCACGAGTTGGGGAGAATGTGAGACCGACTCAGACACTTCTGATGTACTTTGAGAGTGTCTCTAATTCTCCTTGGCCAAGTGTCAATAAATATTACAGCATAAGACATCAGAGGCTCCTGAACACTTTCTGAACTCCTGACCTCACCATTGACCTTTGACTTCAGCAATTTCTCCACAACACTCTCGATCAATAACTGTTCTTGTTTTAATATTAGACAGTCCAGCCACAGTAGTTCAGCCAAAGCAGAAGCAGTGTCGATATAAGAGGTCGAGCTTTACTTTGGGAGGAGAGAAGAACTAAAAGTGAGGTCGGGGTTAGAGAATGGTGTCACAGCAGATTTATGATGACAGCTTAATGCCTACTGAAGGGCCTAATGATAAGACATCATTTAACAAGAATACTGGACTTCCACAGGGACGCTCACATATGGAACTTTTGGTCACTTTTGACTCCAGTACACATATTTAACAGCTGTAGTTACAAATTACTTTGCAGATTAAGATAAAAACATTATTTAACTTGTAATGGAGTATATTCACATTGTGGTATTACTACTCTCACTAAAGTAAAGGATCTGAATACTTCTTCCACCACTGCTGACTGCTTTCTCTCTCCTTACAAAGGTGGCTTACATCAGATAAAGAATCAGCATTAATACCCAAACTCAGTCGTACATGGATGAAACAAGGTGCAGCTTTGATCGGTAAGGTGAACTGTTCTTCCCGTCAGTTAACTCTTGTCCTGTTTTTTCTGTATTTTCTCTGATGAGTCTTTTCTTCGTTCGTTAGGAGGTTGCTGCCGAATCGGCCCCGCTCACATAGCCGAGTTACGACGGCAGTTGAAAGGAACGTCTCCGGCCTCTGCAGTGTGACTGGACTGAAAATGTTTGACTGATTTTTTTTTTTTTTTTTTTTTTTGTGAAGAAAGTTGCAGGAGTTCATAAAAAAAAATGTTGATTTATTGGAAAATAAATAAATAAACCACTACATCAAATGACACGATGACATTTGTGTTGGGTCAAAGACAAACGAAGGTGCAAACAGAGTCGTGAGAACAAATCGTGGCTGTATATAAACATGAAAATGAACCATGCATTCTTCACTTTCTGTTGGGTTTTTCACATTTTGAATGATTTCGAGGGATTAATGGGATTCCACTATCACTTCTGTACAGCTCCCGTCTTTTTTTTTTTTATTAAATAAAAAAAACACGGGGATCGCCTACAAGACAGTCTTACTGCAGGTTTCACAAAGCACAACAAAACGTCAGCTGCTTTCACGACACTTGAACTGGACGGCAATCTCCACTGAACTAACCACTGTACGTCAGGGTGCAAAACAAGCCCACTTACCTGTACAATGAGTTTATGGGAAGGTTATGTCATGTTTGAACAGAATGTACAGCAAATGTGTCGATGTCATGTGTTTTTCTAGACAGCACGGGTTGAATATAGTGTCCACTCTTTAGAGTATAACTGCAGATAGCCATCGTTAAATTAAGAGAAATGTGTAGTATATGATTAGTACTAGTAGGATGAAAATACAAATAATCCTAACCTCCCTCTTTTAGTGTAACACAGGGATGGACAAAATAACAGATAACTTACAATACAGTGGCCGTGATGTCGTAACCGCTCAATAAAGCTTCAGGTTGCAATTCAGTTTTTAGAAAAAGTTCATTTTTGAGGCCGTAGTTTGATGTGCTGTTAAGAAAAAAGTCCACTTTTTGTCGTACATCATGACTGTTTTTCCCTGTTTTATATAACACACTTTACCCTTGTTTGCATCTGATGCATTAGAAGCTCAAACAGCAGTCTGAGAGCTTGTGTTTTCTCTGCCTTAATATGCATAAAAACAGTAATAGTAAGACCTCTGCTGCAGTGACGCACGCTGCTAAATGTTCATTTAATCTGGCTCATTTGTGTAGCTGCCGTTCTTATTGATTTTAAAGCAGTTGTTGGTGACTAGGCAGAAGCGAATATTTCACCAACGCTGACTTTCACAGAATACTTCGTTTAAAGCATTAAAAACTACAACATGGCCCCAAAAATGACATCTGAGAATCTACATCTTTAGAAAAAAAAAAACATCCATTCACCAACATTAAAGCATAAGTCGGGTGATATTCTATCATTTTCTTATTGTCAACAAATCCCATGAAAAGTGTCTGTGTATCCGAAGCAGGCAGCTCTAAAAACTCACTGTACAGTACCTGCTCAGCACCAAACAGCAGACGGAAACAGTTAGCAGCTAGCTGGTGAACAGAGTGTGGAGCGTTTAGCAGCTGAAGAGTCAGATGTTTCACTCAGAGCTACAAGAGAGCGAATATAGGACGACCCCTAAATGAACGCTAATGTAGCTCCATAACTGTGACTAAGCAACTGTTTGCTTAAGTTCATCATATCGGTTTAAAATATGATGATATGTCAAGTGTATGACTTGTTTCAGTTGACCCAAAGTGGCCAAACAAGTCAGTTATTGCAGGTTTAAAAATGAAACTGTGTATTTAAAGATTTATTTTAGGCTGAGAGCCACAGGCAGGGTGAAGGTTGTAGGTTTTGGTCTTTTTATGGGATTTTTTGGCAGTAAAATATAGAATTACACCAGACTTGCCCATTTAAAATGGCTACCGTACTGTATTGTAATGTCTGTTATTTGATGCCCCCCACCTTTGTGTGTCCTAATAAACCTTTTCAGTCTGTGATGTCTTCTTCAAGGTCGCTGTCAGGGGAGCTCCTCTGTCTGTACTCTGCAGTGTTGGACATGCGTTTCCAGTTGGTGTCTTTCTGACTTCCCATACTTTGCGAGCGTCCCAGGTAGGCCAGGCGCTTGGATGACGTTCTCTCCTCCGTTTCCTCCGCGCCGCTCCCGTGGGCTCGCTCCGTGCCCGAGTGGTGGAAGTCGTGGCGCAGGTTCTCCAGGTTTAGAGCCCAGGGGCCGAGCTTCTGCCAGTTCACCCTCTGGAAGGCCATGATGCAGTGCAGGTTGCCACCCACCTGTGAGCCAGGGAGCGGTCTTGTGGTTAGACTCTGACCCAGATATGCTAAAGGGTAACTTATTTTCCAAGCAATCCAAACTAGTCTAGCGAGAGTTCTGCAGCCAGCTACCATGAAACTAGCTGCAATGTAATCCTTATTTGCAAATGCGCACTGTCAATGTACCTCCAGACATTTTTGTGAAAGATAAGATTTTCTGTTTAACAAGAAACACTTTTATTGCTCTGCTCAAAGCCAGCAGACTCCATTGACAAAAACACTAATTTTACCTCGCAGATCACTGATCACACCATAGAGGAAGTGGGGGAGAGGAGGATGTTGATGTTGATGATGTGAACTGCTCCTCTCACCTCCTGCATGAGACTGTGGAGGCCTTAAACAGCTCCTTCAGCAACAGACTGCTACTCCCACCATGTAAGAAGGAGCTCCACCACTGGTCCTTCATTCTTTAACACCAGCATGACTTCATGACTTTCTTCTATATATTTCTTATTTATGAGTCATTTCTTATCCACCTTGTGTATACGAGCTACTCTGACAAGTGAATTTCCCCGCTGTGGGGTCGTTGAAGTCAATCTTATCTTATTTTATAACATTGTAACAAAATAAAACTCATAAAACCTCAGGTTGTCTTTCCACTGTTCCAACAATCACCAACTCTAAAATAGAGCCTTCATTCACCGAGTTAGAAAACGTCAGGAGAGGAGCAAGAGGGAGGTCAGGCAGCTCGGGCAAACAGCTACAGAGCCAGAATATTTTCACTCAGTGAATTAATGGTTGGTGAGTTTTATTTAGTTTCAGAGCTGCGAGGTAAAATTACTGTTTTTGTCAATAGAGTCTGGTGGCTTCGAACAAAGCAATAAAAACCTTCCTGCAGCCTGTTTCGCTTCTGCCGGCTGCAGCACTTTCAGTCAATACTGGACCAATTTCAAAAATCATTGTCCTCATTTGTCATTTAGACATGAACTCATCGGAAAGCAGGCTCCGCTTACCAAAGGAAAAATACCAAAGTTACCGTGTAATATATCATTTTGAATAACAAGTGTGAGGAGGGGAACCTTTTTGGTTTTGCGGCGCTGAATGCCTCTCTCTGTGTGACGGATGTCAAGGTATTCTGGATTTTGTGTGTTGAGGTCAGTCACAATGTCGAGCCACCTGAAAAGAGAGGCCACACGTTAAAACAGACCAACTACGCTACACGATCTAACATGGCAGAGACCGAACAGAGACGGAGCTCTTACTTTTTACAGTGAATAGCTGGGTGTTTCCTGCTGGGCTCACCAATAAGAATCCAATACTCCGTTTCATTTGTGGGTAGAGGGCCCCTTTGACCAAAATAAGAACAATCATCAGTTTATAAACTCTGTAGGGCTGAAATAATTAGTCAGTTAATCAATTAATCAAACAGCAAAATAACTTAAGCAACTATTGTAATTATTGTTTCATCTTTATTTCCATTTTCAAGTGAAAAATGGTGAACTATCTTTGCATTTTTACATTTAACTGGACAAAACAAACGTCACCTTGGACTGACTTCTGAGTTTTCATAGGCTAATCAACTCTGAAAATAAACGGCAGATTAATCGATGATGAAAATAATCAACTTAAAATGCAGTAATGTGACTTACCTATACGCTTTTGCTGCTTTGAGTGGCGTGGCTTCATAGCCCACTGGGCAGAAGTAGTGGTTCTGGCAGTGGTAAATGTAAGCCATAGACTCGTCCTTTAGCCCTTGTGTCAGCTTCATCAACGCTCCTTCAGCTAAAAACAAAAAATAACGGTTATAACCTCTGTTCGATTTGTTTATGAGCAGACGTAGGGTTGAGTTTGACAGCTGAGAGACTCACCTGTTTCACCTGCTGTCTTGTGTTTTCCGTGCGGTTTGTACAGAATATAGGAGCAACCTCGGATTCGGAAATTGTCGTTGATTTGTCTAAACCACCTGGAGGAAAAACGCACCGGTTACTGAGATGCATGCATTCCCAAAAACTGATTTTTTTTTAAAGAGACGACACAGGCAGCTTTGTGTACCGCATTAGTGTAGCATTGCCAGTGAAAGGACCAAACTTGATTTCTTCAAAAGGCGGCTGGAAACCCAGAATATGCAGAGCCTCCTCCTGAGAAATGGGTGGAAGACTAGCAAGGCAAACAAATATACGCTTAGTGACTGAGGAGCTGTGTCTGTACATGAAGTCTGATAGACGACAATAAGGCGCTGCTCACCTTCCTGCACCCAGAGTGCTGTACAAGAAGTTCCAGCAGGACACCAATGAAGAGATTCCACATGAAGTCTTGTACTGTGGCCGACTGATGCAGTACCTGAGGCAGAAAATAATCGAGACATTGAGAATGTTTTGGGACTAACAACACTCCTCCAGCCTGATGTGACTTCACTGGGTTAGGCACTAAATATAACATTACCATCTTCTGAGGTCTAGCACTTTTCTCTGTTTGATCTCCTCCAGTGAGGCGTGAGGAGAGGCATCTTGCAGATTTCGGCTCGGCCTGTCTGATGACTTCATCTTCTTGGTGCATTTCTTCACATTGCCTGGAATACAGCATGAGTCAGTGAAGGCCAAACCAGGACTGAAGCTGTTACAGCAGATAAAAGCTTCTTTATCAATATGTTTCTTACTTGTTCTTGTTTTTCGAGTGAGCACAGCATTGAAGTCTGTGGTATCAATTTCCCACGCTAAAATAGGCTTAGCGTGGCCAGAGGTCACTTCCACCATGTCGCAGTCCCCATCTGATCCCACATGGCTCCCTCCAGACTGGCCGGCACTGAACTCAACTGAGGGTTTGGGCTTCACGAACGACGGCCCATCATCCTGCTTGTTTGGGACCACGTCCCTGGCTGTGTTTGGGGGACAGTACACAGAAGCAGCCTGGTTGAGAAGAGCATAATCGGAGCAGACCGTGTAAAACTTCTCACGGGAGTGTGTGACCGGGCAGGTCCACGGCAGGTGGAGTTCGGCACTCGAAGCCCTCCTTACTCTTGCAGCGTCCCGGGCTAGGGAGCTGATCAGACTCCGTTCCTCCTCTCCATCGGCGGGCCTTTGCAGCCGGGACGGATCTGCTGGCCCTGATAGGTTTGCTCCTTGACCTTCTGATGTATTAGGCATTGAACAGCCACTTTATATGATGGATGACAGAATCAGCTGATTGTGATGCTGAAATCTTGCCTGGGGATGGAAGGACGGGCATTTTTAGAAACACTACAAATATATATTAGGAAGGAGGAGGTGGACTCTCTGTCATTGTCATTTCTGACTACATTTCTCTGCTGCATGCTGTGACTGTGACTTTCATTCATCTGTTTAAAGCCTAATTTAATTGTACAGTCTTTTATCCCCATTTGTAGTGCTTTCTCATATTTTTATAAAACATTTTTATTTCTACAGTCACTGTCTATTTTTTATAGTCTTTGTACAGATGTCTAGCACGGGTTAACTTCTTAACACAGTTATATATTTATTTTCTATGTAAATGTTTAATTCCTCTGCACATATTTAAATCCTATGCAAATGTTTAATTTCTCTGCAAATGTTTAATTTCTCTGCAAATGTTTAATTTCTCTGTACATATTTAAATTTAGATCTATCTGAGGTTACTGTGTTATAGGTTAATTCTAATGTCTGTTCAATGTATGTTTGCATGCTGCTACTGGATGCTTGAATTTCCTTTGGGATCAACAAAGTATCTATCTATCTATCTATCTATCTATCTATCTATCTATCTATCTATCTATCTATCTAAATGGAGAGCCAACACTGTGTGGAACATCTGATCACATAAACAATCCTTTCTTTTTCAAAGTCGTAACCCTGAGTGTCATTGTTTGGACTCACAGCGACACCAGACAGCATTACACAACGTCACCTTTAACCTCTAATGAGTCACTTATTATGGAAACAAGCCGCAGCGGCTCCTGCAGTCAGCTATCTGCGGCTTTATTGAACATTAACTAACATTTCAGCTTAAGCTATCAACGCTTGTACTGTAGTGGCAGATGTAAACACGCCCAGTTGTTAGGTCATTTTTCTGCATACCTTGAGCGATGTCTGAGGTCCAAACGGGGCTGGGAATGAGCAAAGACGTCAAGCTAACCACACATCATGACAGAAAGGTGCACATCAGCCTGGGACATGATAAAAATGTTTAAAATAAACGATAACAATCCCCCGAAACGTCGTCCTGCTGACCTGTATCCACTTCCTGTTCAGTAGTGATGTGTCGACGTGAACGAGCCGGTTCAAAGAGCCGACTCTTTTAAGTGAACGATGGGAGCCGGCTCCGGTACGTGAGCCTTTGAGTGGTAGTAGTTTTCTACTAAAGAAGCAGAATTTGGACCCATTATAAAAATTTTGAAAACACAAAGGCAGAATGCAGAATTTTGCAAAGCCAAGCTGTCGTATCAAGCAGGATCCACAAACAACCTTCAGACACATGAGAACTGTGCATCCAACAGTCAATAGCTGTCCTTTTTTAAAATTTCTATGCTTTTTTATAGTTTTTATAGGTGTTTCTATCTGCTTTGTGTAGCAGAGTGGTTCTACAAGCAAGTTAGTGCATTCATTGGGCGGTTTCAGAGAGTTACAAGGGTCTGTATGCAGATGCAATGGAAACAATTGGCTACAGCAATTTATTGATATTAGAAAATGTAATTTTTATTTTTGAATCTTTCAGTACATTAGATGTATTGAATAATTTAAGTGATATATGTGTACACATACAAATCATACGTCAAAACAGCGCTATATTTGGATAAATTATAAAAGGTATAAGTGGTAAAATGAAGAGCTGTTTGGGAGTCGAAAGAGCCGGCTCTTCTTGGTGAGCAAGGCCGCTTTAATGCACGGGCTTACCTGGGCTGAAGCCCAGGGGCCTCCCAGCCCATGGGGCCTCCCAGCCCATGGGGCCTCCCAAGTTCAGGTTCATGATGAGCTGAAAAGGTCATATTGCTTTGTAACTTGTCAGGTTTTCTGTCAATCACTCTAATCGCACGGTACGTGGCTGCTGATTGATCCAAATTAGGAGTGACCCATGTGGCCCCATAGCCTATGGACCGTGGGCTTACCTATCAGAATGTCTATAGTTAGTTTTGGGGTGTGTCCCTCTGTGATTGAGTAACATTAAGCGGAAAATGTCGGGGAGGACGTTTGAGAGCGGTGCCCAGAAAAGAAAAAACTTATTAAGAAGGAGTTGCGCGCAAAGGAGCTACTATAGAGCACCCCAAAGCTCACCGGATTTCTTAAACCAACTGCTGCTGAAGATGGACCCAGCAGCACCGGAGGAAGCTCGCTAACCCACACACCGGAGGGAGCAGAGGAGGCGCAGGCCGCGCAGGTGGATGTAGCTGGAGAGGAGCAGGGGACCGCCCGCAGCGGTGGAGGGGAGGAGGAGGAGGAGGAGGGGGGAGCACACGAGCCCCAGAGAGAGGACCAGGCTGCAAACCAGTTGGGGGGAGACGAGTCTGATGACCCGTATAACAGTGACCGGGCCGCTGGGGAAACAATATCGACTCAAAAGTGCGTGCTTATTGGGCGGAAATGGGACCGGAGTCCTGTCAAAATAAAGATGCTGACGTGTCGGCATCAGAACGCCGATAAAAACAGCAGAGAAGATTTTTCTCAAAAATGCATTTCAGACGCAAACTCAGTAACGGAGAGTGTGTGCCCAGAGAATGGCTGTTATTCACCATCAGCAGGGTGTGTGTTTTGTTTTGCCAGAGAAGAGGCTCCTACTTTGATCTGTGGCTGTTCTTTGCTTATGCTGTTATAAATTATTATCAATGTTTGTGCAGACAGGTGATGCTGATGTTTTTCATAATATGGTTTGAAATCATACTTTCACACCTTTTGGTTTTATTATCACCATAAGTTGCTGTGTGTGGTTGTTAAATAAATTGTCTTGTGTTTATGCTCAACAATGACAATATTATGGTGTTTTCTGGCTCAAAGAGGGTAACTCATTGTTGTATGTCTCAAAAGAAACTAATGCATTTTGTGATGTAGATTACCTAGATATTACACTTTTTTAAAATGAGACTTGAGAGGATGGGGGGCCTACAAAACCTCTCAGCCCCGGGGCCTAACAGTAGGTTAAGGCAGCCCTGTTGGTGAGCTAAGTCAAATGATCCGACTCACTTAAAAAGAACCGAACTTCCCATCACTACTGTGCAGGTTAATGGGCGGTACCATTCTGGGTAGCAACCGGGGGGTAAAATAATATAAAAACACTCAGATAATCGATTACATCAAATAAAAATGTAATTTCCATTATTAAAAAGCACATTTTAACATTTTACTGCCTTATATGAAATGTAGTTTAAATATACATGTCACTTTCTTAGTGGCTACGAGCCGTGTACGTAAATTGTGGAATGACCCCACGATTTAAGGAAATACAGGAGCGACCGTTGGGTTAACTGTTAACTGCACTTCAAATTTAAGGTAAGTCAGTTTGAACTTTTAAAAGAGTTTAACGCCGTTTTTAACAACTTTTAAAACAAATAACACGATGAAAATCGACTATACAGTAACGTTTAACTATAAATTGGTCGAGTGACAGGATTCACTAGTTGCCAGTGTGCAAGTTTTTGGTTCAGAAAGCTGACTTGACATTCAAATGTAATCTTATAGAAGAGTACAGCATACTGTACAACATGCTATCATCCGAGATCATGTATATTTAATATTGTAAAGTGTGCTTCTTGTGTTCTTGGTCTGTGTCCATTTAAATATAAAGTTTGACTTTGATTAAAAATATTTTATTTATGTAATATGGCAGAAATTTAACATGATATGCATGAAGAGCTCACCTGCAGCTCTACAACTAATGATACATTGCTGCTCTCTGCTGGACAACACTGCAATGCAATACAATCTTCATTTTGTTTTGTGTGTGTGGCATGGAAAATTCATGAAAACGAGAAATAGTTGAACTTCTCATGCATGATACAAAGGAAATACCTATGACAACGTGTATTTTATTTCACTTTATTTCTTTATTTTTTCAATTTAAATCTTCCACAGTGTGGAAAACTAATAATGTTAATAAATATTTGCAAATTAATTAGCAGTTTAAACACCGCATTTAATCATTTTAGTGATAATAAGCTGTATTTTTACATAAAACACCCAGAGCGCTGTATAAGAAGCTCCAACTCGTGCAGCACAAAGTCAGCACCATAACGTATGTAATGTATATAAAAGCTCTACAGAACTGTGTAAATCAGGTCATTTGTGTTATATTTCATTGGAAATTAACTCCTTGCACTCGTGCCAATGCTCACAGAGCTGAAGACAATAAAGAAGACACATCGACACCATAAACAGTCAGAGCCTGAGAAAGTTTTCAATTTGTTTGTGGGAAAAAAAACTGTCTCTAAAATTGGTGCTTTGTGGCTGAGATGCAGAGATGACGAGACGGTTTCCGTCAGCATATCTTGGCAAACTAGGAAGTAAACTGAATTATTCTGCTTTTTTTTTTATTGCTTCTTCCTGCCTTTTAACCAAACTACTTCTGAAAGACTTAATGGATGATTTGAATACATTCATTTTACAGAAGACCATGGCAAAGAAGAAGGTGATCATCGACACAGACTGCGGCATAGATGATGCTCAGGCTATAATGATGGCCTTGGCAGCACCCAACATTGAGGTTGTCGGTGTCACCTGTGTGTTTGGGAACGCAGCGGTTGAGCATGTGTGTCAGAATGTTCTCAGGGTGCTCTCCGTCTGTGATCACAAGGGCGTAAGTTTACTGAAGCTTTACTTAAAGGACCAGACAAACAATTTTAAACAATAAAAAAAATGTTTTTATTTCTGCTTGGATCCATGTCAATCAAACAAATCTTGAATATAAAGTTTTTCTGCAGATTCCAGTGTTTCGAGGTTCTGGCGGTCCTCTGGTTGGAGCCAGTAATGCGTTCAGTGACCACTTTGGAACAGATGGACTTGGGGATGTGATTGAAGACAAAGATCCAAAGTGGGAGGAGAAAATCCAAAGAGAGCATGCCGTCAATGCAATGATTAGGCTGGTGAATGAAAACCAGAACCAGGTGAGAAACCAGCCTGTGATGTGTGGCTGCTCTCTGTTGTACACCACCTAAAATATGTTTTCCACAGATCTCCTTGGTGGCGCTTGGCCCACTTACTAATCTGGCATTGGCTATCAGACTGGATCCATGTTTTCCCCAAAAGCTCAAAGATCTGTACATTATGGGTGGCAACATGGAAGGTAAGACCAGCACATGATTACAGCGTTTGTTTTTGAAACATGTAGGCTTGTATAACTGTCTTTGTGATTTTGTCTTTGTAGGAAAAGGAAACGTGACACTATGTGCAGAGTTTAACTTTGCATCGGATCCAGAGTCAGCGTATGTTGTACTTGAAGAATTCCTCTGTCCTACATACGTGGCAACATGGGAATTTTGCGGCAGAAATCCACTGACGTGGGTAAGACATGTGCTTGTGAAGAACTACGAAACCTTCGCCTGACCAATCAATTTCAAACTGATTTGACTGATTTGACTTGCAGGAGTTCTTCGAAGAGTTGATCAACCAGAACACACCTGCTGCAAACTTTATGAAGATGATAACATCGAAGTGCTGGGCGTACAACAAAGAGGTTATGATGAAGAAGAGAGGCGTCTACTTCGGACCTGGTTTCGTCTCTTACGATTCCTATGCGGTGGCAGCCTGTATTGACAGCAGTGTGATAACTGAATCAATTGAGTGTCCCGTCCGTGTGGAGCTGCAGGGTTTGATCGCTCGCGGCATGATGGCACTAGATTGCACAAATAAGCTGAAGAAGAGCCACAGCGTGTTTGTTTTGACCAAATGTGATGTTGCAAAGTTTAGCCAGTTACTCATGGAGTCTGTCAGACAGCCTTCTAAGAAGTAATCTTTGGTGGCGAACAAATACTGTACTACTATGAGTCTAATTATTTTTAATACACTAAATAAAAAATGAAATAATTCACTTAAATTCACAGACAAATAGCTGTAAGTAATACTGTGATTGCTGCTCTAGACCTTGAAAAAGTGGATCCAAAACAGCCTCAGCCAGTAAAGCCTTGGCTTAAATCAACTGGACTCAACCACCAAACTGAGACTGAATTGAAAATCCGTTCCCAGGAGCTTTGTAAGGCTGATCCATGTCACAAAGTTGTCTTTGTTGATGGGAAATTGGGGCTTTCTCATGAACTTGTAAGAGCGGTTAAAAAACGAGAGCTTGACATGACATCTGAGCCACCACAGGTGGCTGTGGCCATTGAGCCAAAACTCTCTCAGCCTCCACCAGCAAACCCATGGCTGAAATCAAGTGCAACCAAGCTTCAAAAAGATTGCCAGAAGCTTGATGAGGTTGAGTATCCCCTATTCAGTAGGGCAGCTAAAAAACCACTGCCTGACATAACATCTGAGTCATCGCGGGTAGCTGTCCTCTCCAAAGAACACCATTTAGAAACCAACCTCCAAAATGAGAACATCTATTCCCAGGAGCTTGATGAGGTTGAGTACCCTCTGCTGAGAAGACCAGCAGAAAAGTGTGTTTTAGCCCCTAAAGAAACAGACCAGGCTGCAAATGTGAAAGCCTTGAACATCACAAGCAGATGAAGATTCCTGCATCTGAGAACAAGCAGGTTTAAAAAATCCTACCAAGAGGACACATCAGGAAACATTTCCTCTGGCGGAAAGGACCACAGTTAGCTGTGATTCCAGAAGAACCAGAGTTAGATGTGATCGCTGAACACATCAGCACACGTCCTCCAGCCCAGCAATACCCCAAAATCGAAGGCCACAGATCCAGCAGAGGCGAAAATGAGATCATCAAACTTGAAAGTGAGCAAGCAGCTTTGCTTAAAGAGGTGGAGCAACAAAGACAAATGCTCTAAACTCAGAGAGCTCTGCAAGCTGAAGCAGATACAAAATATCAGACCAAAGTCAAGACCCTTTAGCTGGAAATATCTGACACAGAGACCTCTGAAAAAGAGGTTCTCTCTAAAGTTTTTAAGCTGGAGGAAGCTATTGAGAAAGAAGCAAGCCATCAGAAGAAAGAAGAAACGTCCATGGCCCATCTGAGAGATGAAAACTCCAGACTGATGGCTGCACTGGTCAAGACCGAAAAGGACATCAAACTGGAGACAATCCAGTGGGAGGAGGAAAAAGTCAATCTGCTGAACAGTATCAAAGAGGAACAGCAGATCCCCAAGGAAGAAACCACCAGAAATGAACTGAAATCAATTGAGGGACACTCTTAACGATCAGAGTGAAGAAGACACCATATACTTTGAAGGGGACAATTGTGGGTTTGGTTACGAGCTTGTGTTTGTGTACCTACATGTATATTCTTACATTTAATTTAGAGTTGATATTTGTTGTTTTAGTTTGACTATAATGTGTACAAATGTCACCTACAGTTGGAAAGACAAAGAAGAAAATGTATATGCTGCAAAAAAAAGTAATAAAAAAAAAAAAAAACTCTTCAGGGCGCTTTATAGTTTCAGCTCATTGTATCTGTTTTTTAATACTCAATACTGAACATCAAGCATAGCAACTAACCGGTGATCCCTGGGGAGCATTTGGCAGCTGAAGCACCAGATATTTTCCTCAGGAGCTGGTACAGACCAAAGATCGAACTAAAAGGAGAGAATACTGAACATAAACAACTCTAAATGAATGATGTCGCTCTTTAAGGGCTGAACATGTAAGTAAGTGTGCTTAGAAGTGAAGCCACAGTAGCTCACCTGATAGGGCATGCACCACCTTGTATCAGGGCTAAAGTCCTTACTGCAGTGACCTGCGTTTGATTCCAGCTTGCATGTCATCCTCTCTCTCTCTTTATCTAGTCTTGAGTTCCCTGTCTATCTTTCCAGCTGTCTCTATCACTTAAAGCAGAAAAAACCTCACAACTTGTCTCTGCTGCCCCAAAGTGTCCACAAACAGTTATTACATGTTTAGATGGAATGAAATAACATGAAAAAAAAACACATCTTGCTGAAGTCCTTTATTTAAATTTGCTGACAAATAGAGGCGATGTGCAATACAAACCTCAAACGTAAGTGTTCTCTGATCACTTGACCAATTTACTCTCACAGAAGGCTTTGATATTTTTTTTTAGGGCAGAGCCTGCGTTTAAACATGGGGAACATTAACGTTCGTGTTTAAAGTTTTTGGGGCCAGTGGTGTTCTGAAGAATCACGTTTCAGATTGTGAAGGATCCCTGCTGCCAAATAAAAGCCTAGTGCAATGATTCAAATCCAACTGTATGCAAATTTCTTCGACTTTTGACTCAACCAACCAATAACAAACCAGTATGAAACCAAGAAGAACCAAAATTATTGTGAGAACACATGGTGTAAAAATAAGACGTGTTCCAACATTAATACTGAACTTTAGAGATTCTTTGAGAAGGAGTGCAGCATTACCAGCCTTTCTATAACAGCAACATGTCTGCACTGGCATTAGCATACCATGCTATGAACATTTTTAAATTTAGGGGCAACTGTTAAAACAAATCCAAATAAAAAGTTAGCATTTCTGCCCCCATGAATAAAAAGCTGCAAAGAACTAAATTGCGGGGTTGGCAACCTCGTGGGCTACCAAACACATTATACTTAAGGTAACATTGCTTTCTGTTGGGATTCTCCGATTACAATAAAAGAATTTGATTTAGCGTACAGAGTACATCAAAATCCGCGATGTGCTTCCGTTAAGTGCTGTTTTAATTGCCGTTGTCGGAGGAGCTGGGCCAGGGCTCGGAGCTGCGCCTGCTCAGAGTCGGGCGCCACATGTTCCACGGGTTGTAGGTGCGACTCATCTCGGTGGAAACTGGCGGCGACGGGGCTGGACTGCTGACCAGATCGGTCAGAGTGGCCGAGTTGGTCGTCGGAGGAAATGGGTGTAAGGCCGAATCTGCGCTTGTTGACCAAATGGAACTGCTGAAGGGCGTGGTTGCAGACCAGGGATTGCGAGCGTTTCCCAGGAATGACTAAACAAAACAAACAAAACCAAATGAGACGTGAACACTATGATAAACAAGAGGAATCTGTGGACCAACAAATAAGCGATCTTACTACAGTTGGGGCTGTTGGAGAGCTGGAGCTGCTGGGCCAGGAGTGCAGAGAGTCATTGCCCGGCATGTCCCAGATGGAGGAGGGTACCTGGGTGTACTCGGGCCAGCTTTGCTGAGGTTCTGATGACTTTGGGAGATTCATTCCACTGAAAACTAAAAATAACCAACAGACGTGTTTGAGTTTGAATGCAGCCAGTCAACCATAAACTGTTACACCAGTTACTCTACATTCTTCTGTTTGCTCATAAAACTCCGAGCAACACAAGTTACCTCCTGTTAGGTTGAAGGAATTGTTGGGTCCAAAAGCAGAGAATGAGTTGGTAGGATGGAAGTTTGGACTGCTGGCTGTGTCGATGGGGCTCCATAATCCAGAGCTATGGGACAGAGAAAAATATACACAGATGATTACATTGGGATTGTTTCTTGATGTCATCTCCGGGTTTAGATAAATCTTATAATTTTCTTACATTACCTGTCAGAGCTGTCACTTTCCACTGATGTCATGTGTGCCAGACTCTTTCCGTGGTTGTCGGTTTTACCCGGGCCAGAGCCACCTGACGAGCACATCAAACATCAGTGCAGGAACGATATACACACTTTGATTAAGTAGTTAGTTCATGGTAACATTATTTACCTGGACTTTTATCATAACCAGCAGCTACAGCAGCAAACGTGGGGTTCCCATTTTTGCCCGGCAGCGGAGCGGCTGGAGACAGTTTATTTCCTGGGGCCTTCTTTTGGTTTCCCTCACTGCGAAAATGAGAAAGAAATTCACCAGGAAGTTTAAGTTTAAAATAAATATGACAGCTCAAAGACCAGATTTTTTTTTAATGCTCCTCAGTTGGAGGAAGCATGATTGAATAATTTCAACTTCTAGAAGTCTCTCTTGGAAACTAGACGCACATTTCTGGCAGCCAGTTTGATATTTGAACACAGGGAGCCATGACTCTGTGTTCATGACATTTTGACTTTGATACCAAGTTTAGTTTTACAATACTTGAGACTGAAACGATACTGATTTGATACTTGATACCTAACAGATCTTAGAAGAATGTCTCCAAGAGTTAACCCTGAACATGCCGTTACAAACCGTAAGAGAACACAATAGAGTACAACAGTGTAGAGTGTAGTGGCAAATTGCTCCTCTCTGGCTATGACACCGAAAAACACACCAAAATGAGACTCCAAAATAAATGTAGTTTAATACAATGTCGCCGGCGACATGCACAAGTTTGGGCTTTGCAGAGTGTTGTGTGGGGAGGAGGAGGACCAGGCGAGGCGGAGGTACAGAGCCACTGCTCACCGACAAGACAGCTGCTGACCTCTGGGGAGTTTTGGAGAAGAGAGTCAGAGCTTCTGGATGAATCAAGAGCCAGAGTCACATCAGATGCCGCTCTGCCCTATTTCACTTGGTTACTTGCTTAAAGGTTGATTTATTTTCACTCTCACTTTTTAACCAACAACAGGTCCAAACACACAGACACAGCCAAAAAAGTATCAGTATACCGTGCAACACAGTGCTGCAGAATGAGGACGGACTTCTGAGAACCCGATATAATTTATCTATTTTATTTATCTTGAGAAGGTCCTCAGACACCGAGCACTTCATTTGTAGTTGTAGTTAGAGACAAATAGACAAGGCATGTTGTGTTCGCAGATAATGTGACTTTTTGGTCTCCATGTTCATGCAAACTTTAGGGAACACCACAGTTCACAGTGGGCACTGGTACAGGACTAGGGGTAAAAGAGGTAGTTGGACTAGACATTACTTATTTCAAGTAATTTTATGTGTTATTAGCAAAGTTACTGAACATGTGACCAAGCTGTTACCTGTTACTGTTGAGTACACTGCTGTAGGTGCCTCGGGACAGTAAGCTGGGGGAGGTCGGTGGAGGGGAGCAGGTCCCGGCTGTGACCGATCTCTTCAGGAAAGGGTCTGCGTTTAATGTCTGGAGGGAGATCTGCTGAAGACTGTCAGCTTCTGCACGTAGAGAACAGGAAAAAAGGCTGATCAGTGAGTATTACACAGGACAGACAACGGATATGACGAGGCTCGTTTCAGGTCTCGACTTACGGACGCTGTTTTTGGAAACTGGTACATCCCACTCTGGAGATGCGAACTCTTTCTCCCCCTCAGAGCTGCTGCTGTGGCCCAGCTCCGGCACTGAGGCGCTGGACAACAATTTGGCCAACAGAGAGGGGCGCCCGTCTTCCAGCTTTCCATCTACTGTTAAAGCAAACATGTCACAAACACATCAGGCATTGAAGCAGAGGGATTTGAACGTTCACGGTGACGTTAAAGACACTTACATCTCTGTTTCTGCACAGGTCTCGTCTTTGGGATGTTGGTGAGAGGGTAGAGAGCTTTGGATGTGAAGCTCTTGCGTTGTTTATTCTCCAGCGGTGTTACATATGGCAACTCCAGAGAACTGAGGACAATAAAGATTTGTTAAAAACAGAGGACTACAAAAAAAATACAAACAACAAAAGATGATCAGCTCCGATTAAAAAAAGAAAGACCTGGATTTCTCCGTTGGGTTCTCTTTCTTCATGGTTACTTGTTTCTTGGTTTTGGGTTTGATTAAGAAATTTGAAGGTTCTTCTTTCACTTTTGCTGTGGGAACTGTTCTTCCTTTCTTTTTCACTGGTTCCTGGAACAAAATCATGGGAAAAGTTATAATAACAGCACACTTATCATTGTGCAATTTCCATAGTAGACGAGGACAGAGCTGTTTCTAAAGTCTTTTGAACCACGTCCAAGTGAAGTCTCAGGCCTTAGAGTCGTGAGTTGACTCCAGTTTGTCAATGCTAGTATGAAAATTTAAAGGACACAATGAAAACAAATACTTGTTTTTAAAATGGAGACAACATTTAACAAGTTACAGCTGGTGACTCAGTCTGTGTGTGTCAATGACGAGCGTCACATCACTGCTCCTGGGTTTGAGCTGAATCTCCGCTCTGTCACATTAAAACCACGATCAGTCCTGATGCTGAATGTGACGACACGGTCAAATTGTTAGATTATTGATTAGGCAGTGTAGTGCATTAGGGATCAGACTTCAAATATAAGTGATAAATAATCAGAACTGGTGGAGGTCAAACTTAACAAGCAGCTCTTGTCAGTATAACTCACAACAGTTGCTCATCTTTGTTCTTTTGTAGTTCAGTTGACTCTTCAGTTGTTTAACATTAGAAGTAATGAACACAGTTTACAAACTATTCAGTATTCATTCAGCTGACTTCAAATTTTAAAGTCATTTGAGCCACTGGTCACTCTTATTTTTTACAGTGTATGTGCTCTCCATCACGACAGTGTTACTGAACCAACAAACCTAAAAACAGCTTTCTTTTTACGATTCACAGAACATCAGACTTTTAAGTTGTTTTTGCAAAGTAAAGTAAAAATAGCACAAAGTCCTCAAAGGCAAATCATTAAATTAGTTGAACACACACACACACACACACACACACATTGTGTTGTAATAGTTAGATTGCACTCCGTTCTGACTGTGTTTACAAGACGCATGAACCATTACTCACCGGTGACACTAAACTCTTTTCAGCAGTTAAGATCATTAAGCGCTGGAGCATTTATATAATAACATTTTATTCGATATTTTTAGCACAAATTCCTCACGCAGTGGGCAGCCGACCGTCTGACGTAACAGGCAGAAAATAGGTAATACATCCTCGACAGGATGGGAAACAACTGAGCTACTCGCTGATCGCTACAGAAGTCAAATCTCCTCAGCTTTTTGTGTTCAGCGAGTTTCATAGCCGGAGAGTCCAAGTTCAGCCACAACTCCTAATTTTGCGACTTGAATCCGAGTCTCTAGCAGCGTGGAAAAACAGCCGACATACATGATGAACAATGCGGTGTGTGAGTGGGTCTACAACAATGTTATTTCATTGTACCTCTTTGATGTTTGTCTCCACATCTGGATTGGAGGTCTCTGTAGTAGTGGAGGAGCTGTCGTCGTTGTCAGCCAGGTTGTCTTTGAGCTCGTCTCCCTGAGTCTTTACCGTTGATCTTTTCTCTTTCTCTTCTTTCTTCCTCTGGGCTTTTGCTTTGCCCCGCAGCTTCCCTTTGGATTCCAACACTGCAAACAATTTAAAGACATTCTTCATCGACCTGTCAATGATCACAGACGGCTTCTACTCTCTTCTGATAAACACAAATGTGGGTACCTTTGTTTTGTATTGACTGAGCGCTCTGTTCCTGTAGAGCTTCGCCACTGATGGACTCTGGACGTTCGAGGTCGTTGTCCATGGCTCCTAACAGGTTGGCGTACTCTGCATCCTCAGGACCGAGACCTCTGTGAGGCATTGATGACCCGGCTAAACTCTGACTCTGGAAGTCCGGCTGTTTGGTAGTCCGAGGCTTCCGGTTGTTCAGCTGACAGGCAGCTGGAGGGCCGTCTTGGCCTGAGGTTGTACTTCCTTTGGTCAGCTGGGAGGAAGTAGCTTGCATAGATGAGCGGCCGAAGCCGATCCTGGACCTCTTATCTTGGCTGTCTGAGTCGGATAAGGTGCGGCTGTTGCCTTGTCGGCCTCCAACTCGAGCTGTTCCGTTGCTGGATGCATAAACTGCTCTGGAGTTCTGGGATGAGTCGCCGAAATCATTCAACCTGAACGATAAGAGAACAGTTTGTGACACTGCGCACGCTGCATCAGTCAGATGTGATATTTCTGTAAAGTTAACCGTTTGTATCGGATGTCCTCTTAAATTCAGAAGGAAGTGATGCTCGCCTCAATTTATACTTAAAATCTGAGTTTGTTACGATATCAGTAAAGCCAACTTGATAAAAGCAGTGTCAACAAAAGCTGCCTGATTACATGTTTTGTGTTGTTTTCTCGTGTTTTCTATTAAAAGTTTGAAAACATACCAAAAACTAGACTTGGCCGCTCACTAGACAACATGTGGTCTAGTCAGACGCCTGTATTTATAATCCACAAAGACAACTACAGCTGTTATTTATTGAATCAATTGACTGATATAATCTACCACTATTTTGATAATCGATTAATAGTTTAGGTTCTTGTTTTGAAGCAGCTGTTATGGTTCGGGTTTCTCACAATTGAGGATTTGCTTCTTCTCTTTGTCTTATATCACAGTAAACTGAATATCTTTGGATTTTGGACATTTGAAGACATGTCAGGCTCTTTTTTTAATTAGTGTTTTCTGATGTTTTATAGTGCAAATGATTTAATTAATCAAGAAAATAATATGAAAATGAAAAATAATCGCTAGTTGCAGCCCAGAAAAAGAGAGAACACACATAAAGATAAGTGAAATCGTTAAAACATCCTCATCGGGGGCTAGAAATCAAACAGAATGTGTCTGATCAGTATGAGTAAAAGTTTGAATTTGCTCTATAAAGTTTTGCTTTTAAAGATTTAGCACAAAACAAAAACAAAATAAAAGAGCTACACGACATGGATGAAGTCACTGATTCATGTGGCTCAACAGCCATTCAGATAGCTCGCTCGCTCGACGATGCTTCATGTAAAACATGCAAAGTTGGCCGAATGACCAGTGATAAGGGTCGACTAGTGGTTACAGCACCAGACATGGAAAAGACTGTGGGCAGCGGTTAGCCACAGAGACGTAGCCGCTGTCCAATTCACAGTCTTCTCTTTGTGTCAGAGCCCCTTCAGCTAACAACAAACTATATGAGTAAATCCATCTGCCTCGTCATTAGATTAACTGTGATGTCACTCAGATGTGATTCAGCCTTTTTCCGTGTCATACTTACTTTGAATCACTGTGAATTTGCACGATTTCCCTGAGATTAAATGGCCTCCCCGTCTCCAAGGTGGAGTTGGATTCGACTGACACGCGTCTCTTGAAAGGCTCCCATATGCTCTGAGCCTCCAGGTAGGCTGTGGCAATCACCAACAGAAACATAAAACTGCGCAGACATGAACACGACAACCTGTTAGCTGGCTTGAAAAACAAGATAAAATAGTGTTTTATTGCCCGTGGCGATGCCTGAGAGACGGAGGGATAACTCACCTCATGATGAGAGACACTATGATGTAGAGCTCCAGCTCCCAGCTCGGTCTGGGCAGGGTCTCTGCACATGCAGCTAACATGTGGTACGGCAAGGAGGCGTTCAGGACAAACACGAACTCGGAGCCTCCACATGTCACCAATTTCAGCTCCCGGATCACTCGAGATGAAGTGAAGTCGGGTGTAAACCTGTAAGGAAGGGAAGGAAATGTCGAAACTTTAAAAAAAAAAAAAAAAAAAAAAGTTGAAACAAAACAAAGACCTCCCTAATCTGCATGAAATTGACTTGCGGTCTAAAAATGTCACCACACAGGGAGCCTCCTAGCTTACAGGCAGAGGTCAGAGGACAGAAGTGGCAGCTAAGTGGAAGAGCTGGGAGGCATCTTTGTGATTGTGATCAGGAATTTGTTTTGTAAATGACCACAATGGACTAATTTGACGTGTCGATCTGTCCACTGATAGAGAGTTGTGTGGTTGGTTTCGAGGCCCTTTTGCCTCAACAATTGTTAAAATTCCACTCCTGAAGCGAAGCATGCAGTAAACATGATTGAGAAAGGCTGCGGCAAATTGCATTTTTCTTCTGAAACACCCACTAGTCACAAACTGAAGGACGTTTATGTCTTTTAAAGAGCATGTTTACTCTTTGCTAATGGTCTACACTAAGAAGAGACAGAACTGGTATGTGCAGAAAACAAGTAGTCATGTTTCGAGCTTGAGTTCAAATAGTTACTATATTTATTAATAGGTCAGATATTTCAACATGTATGTCCTGTATGGCACACTATAAACAGTGCAAAGCCACTGAACGCCATTGTTGCTGTTAGTTTCAGTTCTGCTTTTTTTTGCAACGAGGCATCAAAATGTCTGCCACGAGCAAAGTTTATACAACGACGAGACGACTGCTCTTAAAACTTCAAGAAGCTTTGATTCAAATGTGAAGAGTCTGATTCTGTCCTTCGTCACACTTTATACACCATTTAACATTTGCACTAGTGTGAGCGCGTGTTGTTTTAATGTGCGATATCAAGCGTACCAAAGGTTAGTGTGGAAGGGTTGTAAACATAGCACGGCTAGTGGACTAACGGCAGAAGTCCACAAAGTTGTAAATGACATTGTTTTATTAAACACGGTACATTAATCCGTCACCGTCTTTACACTCACTGCAGCTTCTCTGCTGCTCATGTTATTTGTCCTGCAGTTATAAAACAAAAGTACAAACGAGGTCGATCCCACCCCTGATATAAAATTAGCTGAGCGTTGGACGGCCTCATAGCTTCACGTGTAAGATAGAACTTATTACAAAGATTTCTTTGTGTTTGAAATAAATTACAGCCACACCTGCAACCCCTTTAAAAGAACTACGTGAATCAGCAGTTACCTTTTGAACTAACTGGATCACTCAGTGTTTGCACGATTAATCTACTAACTTCTCATTTACTCGCTGCCATGTGACTTTTGAAATGAAATTATTAGAAAAGAAGTGCCAAGATTTGCTAGTTTACATCAAAAACTGAACGTGGTGCTCGTCCGATACATTCACAGATGCTGCAGATGCAGACATTTAACTCTTTCACACGTGTTTTCAGTTATTTTGGGCGATCAGACCAGATTTACTTGCTATTACAGGTCACAATGGCCCTTTTGTTCCTGCACCAGGTGTAAATATGTGAATGGTTCCACCCTAACAGACGCCAGTGACAGTCAAGAGCTTTGAACACATTCAATTAGTTGAATTGCTTGAATTTCCTTCGGGATCAATAAAGTATCTATCTATCTATCTATCTATCTATCTAGAACTGAATCAACTTTTATAAGTTCTATAGTGGTTTATTCTATAACAGGAGATAACAGATCTAGGCCAACAATATGAAACAGTGTACACTTCCTGTCTCCTAAGCGTGTTTGGACGTGACGTGAACATGGCGTGGACGGATGAAAACAGATCGTGTTGTGGCAGAGACGGTTCAGAAAGTTATTTCACTTCACGGTACGAGTCATTAGACTCGAGACCTGCCGTTAGTCTCCTAGAGGGGAGCGGCAACACAGGAAGTGAGGCGTCTCTTTGACCGTTCAGCTAACGGCGTTTGCAAAGGACTTTAAGTGACACCACTGCCGACAGAGTGATGACAGGAAACCGGCAGGCTACAGTTTTAACACCAATGAGTGAGAGCACATGACAAAATTAACTTCAACATACAGCTACAGGAGACAGGAGAACATACAGCTCGGGAGCTGGTGTCATTTTGACTTTTTCTTATTGAGGAAAAACGTCCTGACTTGAATATTTGAGGTGAATGTGTGTGTCCATTTTAAGAGTACACTTGATGTGATGAAGAAAAATGAGACCTGAAGGCAGCGAGCAGAGGCTGCAGAGACACAGAGAGCCGATTCATCCTCTTACTGAGGGCTTACTCAGTGAGAGAGGCTGAGGACAAGTATTAATAGAGCTTGTGGGTGATGGGGTGAACATACACAAACACACACACACACACACACACACACACACAGCTGAAGTTCCCATGCAGTAGTCATATTCTTATGTCGACTTGCAGGTCCAAATTAGACACGGTAAAACACTCGTGGACAGAGAGAAGCGACGCGTTTGTTCACTTACAGTATGATGAGGTCTTTTGAAGCGTTTGGCTTAAGTGCAAATTCTTGACAGTTGAGAACTTTGAATCCGTATCCTTCGCAGGCCTGCCCGTTGATTTCCGCTGATCTGATGGTGATCGGGAGCAAGCCTGTGTTCTCCACCCTGAAGGTTCTTTTGAGAGTGAAGTTTGGCTCTTTGACTTTTGTCTCTGAAATAAATGACGGGGTAATAATTTAATAAACACTTAAAGTTGGCGCAAAAGAGACAAAAAAACGTTTGTCACATTTGTTTTTATAACTTATCTTTCAGGCAAGAGAACAGAATGTTTTAATTTGATCACTCTGTGATTGATAAGTGCATAAATGCATCAAAAATATGCACAACTTAAGTGAAATAAGTTGAAGACACTTTATATATTTCATTTTTTTAGGCCCTTCTCCTCCCTTGTTCTCCACATCCACGACTGCGCTGACCTACTCACCTCCAAATCACTGACAAAAACACAATGTTTTTTAAAGTTTGATGTATTTTAATGTCTTTGAGTACCTAGAAAAGTGCTTTTAAATAAAATATACTATTGTTTTCAGTGACAGCTGGGGATGACATACAGCAAAGGACCCAGACTGGAATCAAGCCCGGGTCATTGCAGTAAGGTTTAGCCTTGATACAGGTGATACAGCCCTACCAGGTGAGCTACCACAGACCCCGAATACTCTTCTAACAATAATAATAAACTAATGATTGCTCTGGTATATTGAGAAGTCAATAGGAAACAGTACTTGTTCTGGACAATGGCCTCAAATTCTGCCACCTGAACCACCTCATTAAAACATACTGATGTTAGTCATAGATCCAACACACAGAATGTCTCTGTATGTGTTTTAATCCAAGAAGTCACAATGCAGATTATACATTAATAATCTCACTATCATACTTCATGTTTCTAGGCTTTCTGGTAGATTAGTTACCTAAAGTTAAACAGACAGAGAGACTCCTTTTATACTTCCATTCATACCTTGGATAAACATTCAAATGTGAATGTTCAGATTAGTTTGCATTCTAGCCAGATGTTTACACGGTCAGCTTCACTCCTGCCAAGTCTAACTACGTCTGTAAGTCTTGTGTGGAGCCACTTCACGTGATGATGGAGCCAAGTTAAACTGAAATTAGCCGTCGTTTTCACTGATTTATCATCAGTTCAACCACTAAATTATCTGTGCGGGTGCGAGTGTGATATTCATGTGTGTTGCATTGCTAACTGTTAACTGTAGCAACTAAACTGTTAAAGTTGTTCTTGCCCTGGAGGGAGGGCTGACTTGCTGTGGATATAATCCAGGAAAAGAAGAGCCGCAATCAGGCTCATGAATTGGCCCGACGGAGACACATACATGTGGCTTTGTGTAAATCTATCTAGATTTTATCTGGATACGAGACTCCTGAGTGGAAACTCACTCTCTGTGCAGTCTTTCAGCAGGGCCTCGGTCATCTTGAACCTCAGCGAGCTGCCTTGTCCCGGAGGCTTCCCTGCAACTTTCAGGCTCTCCGTTGTACCTCGGCCGTGAAGTATGATTGTGTCGATGACGGTCAGATTATTCCTAAACAGATTCCCACAACGAAGAACAGACTTTCAGAAGAGAAACACGTATTTATTAAAGGGATTGTTTGGGTTAGTTGTGACATTACCTGACTATGAGCAGGGAGGAGACACTGTGGTTGCTGACGGGAGTGAACCTCACGCTGAACGACTTGACTTCTCCGGGCTGCAGGAGGAGGTTGTACACAAAGGGTCTGGTTGATCCCTCTACGAACCCTGTACTGCTCTTCATTAGGGATGTCTGCCAAGAAAACAGAGAGCCTGTTAGAGACAAACAGCTTCCACATGCTGCCTCCGCCACGAACAAGAGGACTGCAATGCAATTATATGCCAACCAGCTGATTCTCTGAATTCCTGAATAATGGTGAACGTCACTCTTGCAGCACTCACTTGATTTCTGTGAACCTGAAACTCTAAGGTATTTGTGTCAATGTTGATGTTGGACAAATTTCCTAACGGCAACCTGGGAAATAAAATCAGAGAAGATCACTGTCAGAGCAAGATGGAGGGAGGAGGAAAAAAAAAATCAAGAAAAAGAACGAGCTGTAGTCGTTGGAGATTTCTCACCGGTCTGCCAGCTTTCCAGTAAACACAGATGGGTTTGGTAACAAGGCCAAGGGGAGAACTTGGACATAGACAAGGACGTCGGCAGGATTCTGCAGAATCACTTCCTCTTCCTGCAAAGAAACACAAAGATGTTTCAACTTAATTCCAAAACACAGAGCTCTTAACAACACCGTGAAATATTCCTACATGTGTTTGTGCACATGTAGCAACAAGAGGCGGATTGTTTCTACTCACAGAGGAGCTGTTTGTGTTGGTCAGAGGGAACATAATTCGTTGGGAGGAGTTGATCACTGAGGGCCAGGTCAAATGCGCTGTTATTTTAGCCTGCACGTTTTTCTGGAGGTCTGTGTTGACTTCAAATACAGCTTCAATCCTTTTAAGAAAAAAAAAAAAAAGAGACATCTTGTGACTTCTTGCGTACAGTCCATCTGTGTGGAATTAATTTAACAGCCAAATTTGATAAACCGAAGCCCAAAGATCACCAAATCCTGAACCCCTAACATGCTTACTTGTGTCCTGAGCGCTCTTTCAGGTCTTTCCATCGCCTGAGAAGTTTCTGGTGGAGATCGACGTCTGCATCCCAGATATCCTCCTGTAACGCCAGCCCGTGAGGCTTGGACTCAGCTGTGAAACAAACAAAAAATAAATCTTTTTTTTTATCTAGACTCTTGTTTGTGAGATTTTACTGTCACGCACACACACACTCCAAAACAACAACTTACATTTAAGCACAAATGGCAGCCCCACATAACAGTGATCACCACACTGCAAGCTGGCGTCAAAATAAATATTTGCCACCTGAAAAAGATGGAGGAAAGAAAATAAGTTTATAAAAAGGAGGCACATGGATCACTGATGCTGCCCGGCGACATGAGCGGAGGCGGGGCGGGGGGAAGCTACCTTAGATTTACGTCTCGGCTCCAGCTCGTCTTTGTTGTTGCGGAGCCGTTTGTAATAGAAGCGTATATCTTCTGTCAGCGAGCGGATCTGTTGTAGCCTCACTTTTTGTGTGAAGGAGCTCTGTATACTGTAGCTTTGATGAACAACTTTCCCCTGAAGAAGAAAAAACACGTATACGGACATGTTAGAACAGAGCTCGGGTATTTCCCGGGAAAGTAGAGCTTCTGCTCGTTGCCAGGTACAGGGACAGGTGTCGTTGACTTACCGGGAATGAAGGTGGTAAAATGATGTGTTTGGGAGAACTGATTAATGTGCCCACTGCGATGAGAGCTTTCACTGGGATAGTTAATATCTGAGGGAAAAGAATAAAAAATAATGTCAACACTAGACTGAATTTTAGTTGCCGCAAAGAACAGCAGATTTAGACTGATTACCTACCTCATAATCTGTGGTTATGTGTATGGCTCCATCATACGTGCCCTCCAGTGCCTTGGCCACAAGTGTCACTCTGAATGCTGCGTAATAGCCAGATGCTAAAATCACCTTTGTAGAGACAAAAAAGAAAAGAAGAAGAAAAAGTGTGTTAGTTTTTCATTCCTGTGTTTCTTTTTAATTCAAAAACACCTCACGGCGTCCTGGCATGCAGAGTCTCTGCATGAGGAAGTGGTTAGCTTTTTTCGTTTTGCAGTCATCATCAACTTTGTGGCTTTAATACATGTTCGATCTGAGTGGTTTTGAGATATTGCGATGCAGTTTTCAGATCAGACACCTCTTCTACTGGTCAAAACAACAGTAACTGTCATGTTATTATATATAACACGATCTCTCACGGTGTCTGCTGATGCTTTCTCTCCTTGTTTTTTTTATGTTTTTTTCGGCTCTTTCTTTCCATCTGGTACTCTTCTAGTTCGTGCTTCACGAGTCTATTTTCTGAACCCAGATGTTATTTTGTGTTTACCTCGACAAGCTAGAGCCGCTGTGAGTGTCTGAGCCTGTGCATGTCTGCAGCAGGGGTGCAACGATAACAGATTCTGACGACACTTTACATGATTATACGTGAAGATTTTTTGTTTGTTTGATTGTTTTTTTTGCAGTTTTACTTAAAATGAAAGCGAGACATTGATCTCTAATGCCGCTGTTATGCCATTACGGGATTACACGCCATTTTGTTCAGCTCTAAATTTATAAAACAGTTGTAATAGAAAAATTGTATTACATGCTTGAGTGTTCATTCCTATAGCCACATATAGCCATGTTTGAGCTCAGTAATATTCGCTGTGTGCCTTATAGCCTTGTTTGGTTTTACTTAGCAACTTTCACCTTTTCTATCTGTCTGTGTGGATGTAGCAACAGGTGTGTCATGTATGAAACTGACCTTGACTTTCACAGTCCAGTAAGGGCTTGTTAGAGCTGAGATAGCGTCTGATACATTTCACTGTGACAGAAGAATACTCCCAGAAGTGTATAAGAATCAGCGTGGGACTGCCCCACTCTGAACAGTTTCTGCAGACTGTCTTGTGCATTTGGAGAACTGTTCCTCTTGCAAGATTAAAAAAAACAACAAAACCTTTAAAAGGACCAATTGATTGACTCAAGATCTTTATTTTTGTGTATTGGTGAGTGTCTTACAGGAAATTTCAGCTACACAGCCTAATGCTTTGTTGACGTTGCACTGAAAGCCTAACCCTTAACTCACCGCTACTTCAGTGATTCGACGCACAGAGCTCTTCCTCCGTACACACTCATGCCCCATGTATTTATTTATCACTGACAGGAGATGTCACTCTGCTCTATTTATATCTGAAATAAAGAGTTGAAATGATTCCTGACATAAAAACAGTGTGATTTACATTCTCCACCAGGTCAACGTTTTGATTTGTCTAATACTTTAATTAATGTAAATACCTGCAACACTGATGACACCAAACTGATGAGCAGCTGGCACCTTGCATGGCAGATGTATGGATGTGTGTGAATGGGTGAATGAGAGAATCAAGGCACTTTAAAAGTACAGTCCATTTAACCTTAGGCTAAATATTTCAGGTTACTGATTGACCAATAGTGTTTTTAATTTTCTTTTTTGTCTTTCCAATGCAATTTTCAACCTATGAAATGAAACCCCTCTTAAAGAAAGTATTTTTTTATGCCACTGATGCCAAGTGCTTGCTCATGTTGGGAACTGTTGAGTCTCTGTAAATAATTTTATAAATAGTACAATCTAGACCTGCTTTAAAGTGTCATAAGATAACTTCTGTTATGATTTGGCACTATATAAATTGAAACTGACTTGATTGATTGAACTGTGACAGAAACGCTCCACGTAGCTCAGCCTTTCATGTTACGAAACTGCGATGTTTTAAATCACAGAGCTCTGCAGTAACTTTCATTTGCTAACAAATATTTGCAAAGCAGCCAACTGAATGACATCAGTTTTTAAAGGTTTCAAAACATCTGCTTGCACACACGCTTTTTTAAAAACTTGTGACACGGAGCAGTGAGGAAACACTGTGAAAAAAAGAAAAAGCAGAACCTGATTGGTTCTCCTGAACACTCTGAGCACTGATTGGCTTTCACAACAGGAAAACTTACAGAACCACATTAGACTGAGTTCTCTTTTTTTTAATTTTCAGGCCAGTAACGCATGTTAAAACTGTAACCTTCAGAGCGACCATGATGTTGAAGTGAGCAGCTTTATAAAGGGCCTTTGTGCTTCAGTGATGGTCTTACTGTTTTGTGATGGGAGGCTGAAGTGTTCTGCAGCTCTCGCAGGCGACTCAGGGCCACTGTTGTGTTTCCTTTCTCTGTCTTCAGTAGCTCCATGGACAGACTGTCTCCTGTGACCAGCCAGGACTTGATTTCCAGCTGGAGGACAGAAAGGACAAATAGTCTTTGCACTCGAGTTTGTGACCTTTTGGCCGAACAGTGTGTGACTTTACTCTAAACTGCTCCAACACTTTATCACTGTGGAAATGAATGTGTTGGCATTAGGGTTCATGTTGCAACAGGGTTTAGCTGTTGCAGTGATTAGAAAGCAGAAGTCAAAAGATGGCTTACACAATGGGCTTAATAATGTGTTGTTGTGCAATGAACAGGGAAGATGATATCAAAAGCAAGTTGAGGTTTTCAGTCGCTGCATAAACTCCGCTACTGTTTTGTGTGTACTGTGTGAGCTCACCTCTATGGGATTACTGTTAACCACCACGAATATGATGCTGCTGGTGTGTGTCTCACTGCGAACACCAAAGTCCAAGAGGTTCTCCTTCAGACTGGGAGGCAGGACCAGTGGCTGAAGAACAAACAGCACATTAGAGACGGACACGTACACTGCAAACACAGTGACTACATATTTGGAGACCTGAATCCAACTTCTCGATATCCGTTTATCTGAATTATTACAACTAATATATGATTTATGCAAAAACAGCTTTTTAAGTTTGCAGTGACTATAAAATGGAGCTAAAAGACATGCAAGTAAATGCACTGTAGTAATAGTAAATATGATCAGACACCTAAAAACACAAATACATTTAATTCCTATAATCTAAGGAGTGCTCTGGGGTCAAATAATCACCATTGAAATAGAGTCACAGAAATATTAATAAAGCATTTCACTGATTGATAACTAAATTAAGAAGAAATTTAATACATTTACAAATTCATACTTTTCTTTTACTAATTCATTCTTTTTTTATATAAAATTATAAAAATGATTTACAAATTAAATATGAATCTATCAATAAATATTCCAAATTAAAAAGAGATTTAAAAATGCTTTGAATAATACTTTTTATCACTGTGTATGGGACTGTCCAGAAGTTGAAAAATACTGGAAGACGTTGTTCTGACTATATCTGAAATAGTTGGAGTTATGGTGACTCACCGAGCAGTAATATGTGTCCTTGGTATAAATCCAAAGAACTTTATTATTAGTCCAAAACAGTCAACTTTAATTGACTTCAGACTCCTGCAGGCCGGGATATTTTGGAGAAAAATAGATGTACCCTTGATACATGTATGGATAACGGAGATGGCATCTTGTATTGTGTTGGAGAGACTGACTTATATAACCAGAGGAAAGGCAGGACAATTTGAACATGTGTGGGAACCTTTAATAGAGTTTCTTTAACGACATCTTGAATTTGCTGTGTGTCGTTGAGTTTTTGTTTTTAAATGTGTGAAGTATGTAAAATGTTTTGTGGAAACCAGTTTATAGTTTAATTTAATGATTACTATAAATGTTGTCTATTTTTGTATGTGAAATATGTGAAAAATTCAATAAAAAGCAAATAACTTCAAAATACATTAATAAATCTATAAATAATGTCATTTAAAAGTCTATTTAAATGTTTAAAAAGATAAATAAATAACTGGATTTACAACTTAAACTAAGAAAACAGATTTTACTCAGGCATCTCCGTGTGCTATTCCTATTAGCTTTTACGATTTGCCGAGTCATTTAGCTTCTGCTTTCAGCCTCTCTGTCACACTTTCGCTGCTAAAACGAGGAAAAAACGATGCAAATTAGCCATGAGATGAACACTGATCTCCAGAGAGTGTAGAGACACCTTCAACAAACACCTCCACCCTGTTCACGCTTATATGCACGGCTAACATTTTGCATCACTCCATATAGCTTTTAGGAGCAACGTACAACACTTAGTTGTATTTGCCTAGAGTTATGTTGGCATGTTAGCTTGTCAAAATATTTCTCCAGAGCCGTACGTGAGTGTGCAAGGCACACCTGCGGTCCTCTCGTGGCTAATTTGCATTGTTTAACCTTGTTTAAGCAGCACAAAGGCCAAAGTGTCATGGTAAGGCTGAACAGAGAGGCTAATGGGGGAAGCTAAATGACTAAGCAAATCGAGTAGCTATAATAGGAAAAGGAAAATCAGCAGGGAAATACGCATGCAAATGGAGAAAAGAAGTTGCCCGTTTAAATGCCTGATTCAAATCTGTATTGCTAATTCAGTTTGTGTATCCAGTTATGGCATTTCTCTGTTTAAACTGCATCTATTTTTAATTTTTAAATGTACTTTATGATTCAATTAGCAAATTAGCAAAAGACGAATTTTCTTTTACGTTTATTTATTAATCAATTAAACGCTTTATTACTATTTCGGTGATTATTGCAACTTTTCTGTGACACAGTTTGTCAGCTAGCCTGAAAACTTTAAAGGTCCAGTGTGTAAGATTCATATGTATGTTTTCATTAGTGTATAATCACGTGAAAATATAAGAGAGTCATTGTGGTGTCTCTACCTTAGATTGAGGCTTTTATAGCTACAGAGGGAGCGGGTCCTTCACATCTGGAAGGGTAGGGTGAGGCGATGGGTATTCAGTTGGTTGAATCACTGCTAGATGCTAAATCCTACACACTGGACCTTTGAACTTCCTTATTCTCAACGTCACTGTTATAGTTGCTCTATAATGAATATCGTCACTGTAATAAACACGAGGATGACAGCATTCTCTGACCACACTGATGGTAATTAAATGACCTACATACTCTGCGAAGATGATTCGTTTTCTAAATATGCTGTATGTCCAGTGTGTACCTCCAAGAAGCCTGTGTAGGCCCGGACAGGCAGGTGAAACTTTGAAGCGTTTGTGATGAGCAGGATGTTGCTGTCTATGTGAATGGAGGGTCGGACTGGCCGGAAGAGGAGGGAGAAGATGTAACGCGACTCGTGTGGGGGAATAACAATGGGGGCGGTGAAGTTCTGCACCTAAAATAGAAAGAGGAAAAGATGTCATACTGGCCTCTGTACATATATCTGACTTCACCATCAGAGCGGAGTTGGTGACACTCACATTAAACATGGTTTTGGCCTCTTCGGGCAGGGACACGTTGTGTATCCGGATGGCAAAGCTGAAGGCATTTGTGAGGAAGATGGGTCTGTCCACTGGGTCGACAGGACTGTCCCTAATGTGGAACAATGTAGCTGTGTGGTCAAAGCCCAGGTAGCTGCCAGAAAAGACGACAAACCAAAGAAGTTTTGAAGTACTCTTAAAGCAACATTTTTAGTCTATGCAATACAAAAGCCACCCACTCTCCGTGTATATCCACAAGATAAACTCACCCTTCTAAAACTTCTGCCTGGTATGGTATTTCAAGCTTGGAGTAACTCTTTTCTTTTGCTTTAACAGTTATTTTTCCAGAGAACTGATATGGTCTTCGTGCTTTTGAGGCTGCGATGAAAAAAAAACAAGATTGAAAGAGCAGATAAGTACGCTGCAGAAAGGATACAAGGCCTCACGAGAGGAAGTGGTGCAATACTAAACCAAAAACTGTTACAAGTAAGTGAGGACGTAAAAAACACTAAAAAGTGTCTGGATTATTACTAATATAGTAGTATGTGTATAGTAATGTGTGTTTTAAGATGCACACACACAAAAGGGAAAGGATACTGACTTGTGATTGCTTTATTTTTGATTTTCAAAGTATAAACGAACCCAAAACAAAGTAAATTTAAAGAATTCTTAAAAAGGAAGTTGATGTCCTCAAAAAAAAAAAAAAAAAAAACTCTGGTGAAGATGATTTTTCTGCCTATGTCTGCCAGTGAAGACTTCAGGGAGGAAACTGACATCATGCTGGCTTTGCAGTTCACACTTCGGTTATAACCGACTGCTCACAGTTTCCTTGCTAAGAGCTCGGGTTCGGTGGAAATGGTGCATCGAACTGCACTATTTTAAAGTTGATTCGTGTCTGTATCATATCCTGAATTTACTGCAAGACAAGTTCTAACTGGGTCTATTTTATAAACTGGTAACTGCCTGTATATTTTAACTTATTACCACATAAAAAAAACACACTACTTACCATCAAAACAAATACTTGCAACTTTGGTATATCTGCTCTCTCCGGCCTTCAGTGTGACTGCTTTAAAGTCTATCGTGACTGCTTCATTTGATGGTGTTGTACGCACACTCTGTAAAGCATAAATAAAAGATGGGCTTGCGTAAGGGCTAAGATAAGCATTTAAAGATTTTAAAAGGTCACTAAGAATACCTACTGTAATTGGAACGTCTTTTGTTCCTGAATTTAAAAGGTGTAGATTCAGCAGTTTGGGACGATCTATAAGACAAAAGTGGGAAAGAAAATGGAGTAAGTCAATGAATCCAGAGAAAGACTGACTGCTCCTGAAAAACGGCTTCTTTTGTAGGACCCTCCATACCTTGTGACCGCAGTGTACCAAAGTCGAGCATCTCTGTGGAGGAGTATATACCAGGAGCTGCAGAAAAACAACAAAACATAAAAATATTGACCCTACATGAACAGAAGGACTCAAAGTTTTACATTAAATGTATTCACAAGGCTTTGGTAGCACACCTGATGTGACTTCCACCTCTACAGGGAGGATGATGAACTGGTCCTCATTGGGGGCGTTGGTTTTGATTCTGATGAAAGCCGTGTGGTTGTCCACGTCTCTTGACGAGAAGCTGGCTCTCATCACCCCCTTTGTCTCGAAAGGAGGGATCTCCTGGAGGGAGAAGGCGGGCATGGGTGAACGCCATTATCGCAGATCAAAATGAGACTCGACACAAACACAGAGACGTGTAACTAACCCATAATTTTCCAGTGCCTCCTTGTTGACCCGTGGGAAGCTCTAGATGTAGATCTCCACCACTGGAGTACATCTCAACAACCTGGAGTAAGAAACGGAAAAGGAACGCACCCCGTCAAATTAATCCACCAACATTTATCAGCTGGTCAAATGTAACCAATGGAGATCTAATTACTGTAAATCACCTGCAGTGGTTCACTGTACGGGTTGTGGATGTGTATTAGAGGTGAGAAGCTGCTGTTTACTGGGACTCGAGCCCCGATGAAGGGCCGCAGTCTGTAGGGGTTTGGGATACCGACCCCGAAAACCTTCAGAACGGAGATGGTCGAGCAAAATTAGTCACATTTCTTAAACTATATAAGTGTAGCTTTAATTAATTTGGTGCATACCTGGTATGTGAACACTCCATGATGTGATGTATTAATAAATAAAGTGTTTTCTACATTCCCAACTACTCGAGCGAGAAACACAACATCAAATGACGTGTTCCCTCCTGGTGGAATTATCTGTCAACGAAGAAAGAAGAAGAAAATTGGCACAATATTTACACTTTTGAAACAGAATGCAGCTTCTCACAGTTATTCTCTGTGTACGGACCCCTGAGCAGCGAGGCTAATAACCTGAAAATATAACACCCACTTCCACAACACCTGACCTTAAAAAGGTCCGCTGCTACGAAAACATTACAGCTACACTCTAACTTTGGCATTTTGGTGGTGACTGTGGTTGCAAGTAGCAACTGTTGAGTGCTTCAGATTCCACTGAGTCAATTTAAAGTAACATGTAAAATCTACAGAAACGGCCAAAAGACAGAATATCTTGTTCATTTACAAAGACTAAAACGTCGCGTACACTAATGTAACAGAACAGATCCTCTTGTAATAACAAATCGCTGATAGTGGAAGACGTAAATGGGCAGAGGCATTTAGAAAACAGGTTTAATCTCCACCTCAGTGGAAGAAAGTCGCTGCTCTCCAGATAAAAGGCGTCACGGACAGATAAAGATAAAGCACATACACTATAACACAATATAAAAGCAGGTTTTTCAAGCAGGGAACAATGTAAGAGGTGGCATTACATAACAAGGGTGAAGGTTTGGTTTCAGAATGTATACCCACAGTATATCCTGCTTAATACACCACCCCTATCCTAGTTCATGTATAGTTTCCTTCATAGGGACAAAAGATAAACTTTGGATTATCCCCACAAAGAGCTCCATGCTTTACTGCCTCACCCGCCCGCATGATTAATAACTGAAGCCAGATCAAATGAACATTTTTAAATCAATTTAATTTCTCCTCGCTTCTGGATTTAAGCAGGGAACAATGTTCAGAGAGAAGAATTTAACGTGATCGTATAGAAGTGGAACAACCGGTAACTCTAAATTTCCGACAGACTTAACGGTATCAGCTTGCAGGTGTGCCACAATGCGACGCGCAGGAGGAAATGGAGAAGCTATACATAGCAACAAACTAATTAAATTTCTGATGCAAAACACCGTCGCAACATGTGAACACAGCACAGATCTCTGGAGAATGTAGTCTTTAACTGTATATGGAAACACGAGCATCCTGGTGTGCAAACAGACAAGCAATAATCAAATAACAGCAACAGACACAAGGCATGCATTGTTTAAATGTAATTATGTGCATGGATTTGGTATTTATGGAAGGAAAACACCCATGTCAAGCCTAAATATGAAGATGGGACCTAAAAAACACCCCTGACATATATTAGTTGTAGTTTTTTTATGATGGTAAAATGGCGCTTTGAATAAGAGTCCTGGCAAAACCAAACTGGATATCAAACCCTGCTCTTAAAGTTGCCAAAAACTTGTAGAAATCTAGATCATCTATGTCAAATCATGTTACTTGCCACATGAAACTACACGTGCAAACCTTTCCATCTGACCTAAACTAATGAAACAGGGAAAAAAACAAACTCTTGTCTACTGTGGACAGCTTTTTATACAAACATATCTCGTGACAGAAGACTAGCAGCCTCAGGCTTCAAAACCACACTGACTTCCCTCCCACTGTACGTCTTTGTGAACCAGACTCTGTATGTGCTGACGCTTCTATTCACCACTGATATAAATGTTAATGCTTTAGTGTTTGGTCATCTCCACAGGGGATTTTTTAAGACTTCAGTTATGAAAAAATTGTAACTTTTGTCTAACAACATTTCAGGCGTGCTTTATCTGATTTAAGATTGTCTCCATGATCTATGAGAGTCATATCTTTCGTGTTTCTTTTGGCAACAGCTGCTGACTGCAAGGTCTCTTCAGAAGTCAGTTTTCTTGATTAGGGTATGCTAACACTCATAAATATAAGTATTTTCAGCAGCAGCTTTTAAAGCGTATAAGCTCATGAGCTGATTATCTGAAAAGCAATATCTGAAAATCATCCTCCTCTAGACAGCTGAGTTTATATAATCGGTGTCTTAGGGCAACACGTTGGCTAAAAAAGCTACACAGTGTGCTAGTGTCCCTTGAACAAGTCGATGTGTCAAGTGTGCTGAGCCTGAAGCGACAGAACAGGTCTTTCCTGTACAGTGTGCAGCACAGAAAACATGATCTGCTAATATTCCAACATGAGAAGGTATACGTTAAAAAAACACATTAGTTCTTTGACTATATGAGTGACGAGGAAGTGCTCTGACTCCGTTATTTTGCCTTTTCACTTCAGGAAGTGGGAAATGTGTTGCGCTGCGTAGGTGGACGTCTGCTGCAGGTGGTCGCTTTGAACCAAACACCTGGTCACAATATTGTTATAATAGTCATGGTTACCGGTCTGACTCAGTTGGGATGTGTGTGTTTTTTGATGAGTTCATAAGAAATCTGATATAATAACAGAAGTTGGCTTTCGTAATTTCCTAATCAAAAACAGTTTCACTGCACAATCCAGGAGTTTATATCATAGACTCTGGTTGACCACAGTGGATGCAATGAAATCATTTTTAAATCAATAATTTGACACAAAATACTGAATTCTCTAGTAACTACCTGTGTAATATTCAGGATAATGTACAGCCGTGATCAGTCACCCTGTCAAGGTGCCTTTATTCCTTAAGTGTAATGTGTTAAATAACAAATTTGTGAAGTGCAAATAATGTTAATAAATCAACCTGAAATCACAGAAGTGGAACAATTGGATATGTTAATAGCGTGAATTATCATACTGATAAAACAGAGGTCTCGCTGTCACCTTAAAATCAGTCACTGCGGCATAAAGTAAGCTAGTTGTGCTAGTCGAGTTAAGCTGGTTAACGGTGTTTTTAATCACATATCTGCTGTGCATGAGGCGGTGTCAGGTCACATGACCTCCTCATTAACGTGGACATGTGTTCCCAACTTTGTATAGCAAGCTGCGTGAACCAATCGGGACAGAGACTTCTGACATTTACAACAGCTGGCCACAACTAATGCAAGGACCACAGGAGGTCAACAGACGCCTTCACTTTAATGACTGTTCTCGTACACAGCGAGGCCAATTGAGACTATTTCACTATGTATGAGTTTGTCAGTTATTCCGGACCCATCCTCTTGGGACAATGCATGCTGTGGTTTTGAATTATGATCTTAGTATCACGTTTAAAGACCGTGTGAACCATAACTTTATTATATTACTGTTTACTTCTCTGACTACAGTCCCCAGGGAACTTTGGTGTGGTCACATGTTGTTGCTGACTATGTGCCTTTGAGTGCTACGTGTTTGCTGATGGTTCCTGTCTTCTCAAGTTTAAAGCAAATCAAGACAGCAAATATCACCTGAGAGACGGGAAAAGGACATATCGTGTTTCTTGAACAGTGTCTCTAATGTTTGAAAATGCCTCATGAAGCGTGACGATCAAACAATGTGGCGAGATCAACAATCATTCATGTGACTTTCGAAGTTTACAAAGTGGTCTTGAAGTGACGTGTACTCACCCTATTCTGGAAAAAGGAGGCGTGAAAATGTGCCGTCGTTGCTGATATTGATATCAAACTAATTTGTTCTGAGCTAGGATTATGTAAATAAACTTTCTCCATTTTTGGCATTCCAACGGGCCTGTGAACGAAGAAGAGAAGCCTTTGTAAGAGCAAGTGAAACAACAATTTGTCAAAAGAGATGCAACTTGTAAACTTGATGTAACTCACAATAACATGAAACTAATTTAAACAGAGTTACAACAGATCAATAAAGGCAGAGAGAAGAACGGGTTTTCAAAATAAAATGACAGATAACCTTCCTCTGTAGCCACTCAACGAGGAAATGTGATGCTCTCAACATTCCTCTGAGCTAGTGCCAAATTGTTAATTCAGCATAAGATATATATGAAAAAAAGCACAAGTGCTTTTACGTGTTAGAACTCATTCATCGTATGTGCACTGCACCTTACACTACTTCCAATCAACATTCAAAAACGCTTTGATTTCCTACCTTGCAGGCAGCCTGCGGTTTCCTTCATTTCAATACGGTATGAAAATAAACTTGTAGGGACTTGAAACTTTGGGGGAGTTTTTATGACTCTGTCTCCCTGCATAATCGTGAAAGATGCACTAACTAAATGTTCACTGTGATGGATTACTTCTGGGTCATATGAGTAAATCTGAAAAAAATGCCTGGTATGTTGTTTTGAACAATAAAGAGGCCTGTATAGTTTTTGAGGCAGATGCAAACATGTCCATCACATCTAAAGTTGAGCCTCTATCTGTGGCCTGATTTATTAATACCTTTAATCCAACGCTGCCTACGTTTCCAGTGTATTAGAGACAGGGTGAGAATTTCTCAAGGTTTCATTTTCATGGCCTCAGAACATTCACAGCTGATAAGTGGCTTGTTTATTGAGGAAGCAGGACAGGGGAGGACTGAGGGCTGAGACAGCTGGGTCTCTTGCTGTGAGTTGGTGTCGGGGTACGCCGCTCCTCTGAGAGCTACCGGATTGTTTGCACACTGCACTACACTGGGTAAGGTGGGATAAGACTTGAAGCTATGGGTAATACGACATGGGCGTGCACCTCCTGTCAGAGTGGAATGTGATCTATTAAGTCTGGACTAGGTGAAGCAAGGTGCTGTCGCTGGAGTTTAAGAATGTGGTTTTGTTAAGTCCATTAAATGCTAGCTGTGCAATCCATTCATTGTTGACAGACTGAGGTCACCTCAGAGTGACTCAACTATTACGGCAGAGCTACCGGACATACCTACTGAGCAGCGGTCTCTAGACTATCATCAGGGTTTTTCATATGATACTTTTTGCTTCAGTTTTACATCTCACAGCTTAAAATTACTAATGACAAGCGACTCAAACAATGAGAAATGTAATAAAAACATTAAAACAAAACAGTAAATTAGTGTGAGGATATATTAAAAACACTCACTGTTCATGAAAGTCCAACATTGGAGGTTCAAATCGTATAGGTCGGCAGTTCCCACGGTGCGGGGACGTGCTGCAAAAGACAGGAAGATGTGACAGCAGCAGCAGCAGCAGGATATGAAAAATAGCATCCATGTTTGTGTGCATTTCAAATAAACTTGAAGCTAAACACACGAGCACAGACACCGTAGTCTGTGTGCAGGCTTTTCTAACACTGCATTAAAATGGCCAAAGCGACCACTCCCGTCTGGAGTGAGCTTTCATACGTAAAACCGCCATGAAAATCCATCGATTAAAAAAGAATAATCAACAGGACGACAGCTTTAAAAAAAACATGCATCTCTCTCTTGTCGCTCTCAAGAGTGCAGTGTCTCTCCCAGACAAAGTCAGCAACTTTTTTGAGCATCGGTTGCACCCACCTGGTTGTAGGACACAGGCATAACTCACCGAACCTGTTAGACAACAGGTGTATCTTAACAATAGACAGGGCTGTCCCTAAAGAGAAGTAGTTCTTCTTTGCCGTAGGTGATATCCAACACAACTATGTAATGAGAGCCTTTATTTAAACCTCATGGAAATAGAAGTTGATCAGTGATACAGGTGTGGCACATGACCAATGCCACGAGCGATTTGGCGGTTGAACAAAAAAAAAAAAAAAAAAAAAGCAAACGGCTGAATGTCACATGCTGAATTTTAGCCATGAGCTATTTGTGGAAAAAGTAAAGTTGGCCACAAAAGATGTCACGCACACTGAGGCTGAGATGTTTTATTCTCCTTTCATCTATCGCAAAACCAGAATTGATGTGGCGTTGCCTAACGGCACCCGCTGACACATCAACCACTTGTAATGACTCAAACATTACCCCGGTGTCAGACAATTTACCACATCTCAATTTCACCTATTTACTACTGAGCCTACGCATATGGGAGCAAACAATGGCTGAAGCAGTGAGCTCCAATGGCAGAACTGCCTGGAGATGGGGATGGATTTCCATCCCCTGAGGCGCACAGTAATCCACGCAGAGCCCCAAGCAGGCAGTGTTCCTCCTGTATAATCTGTCATCTACAGCCTGTCCTCACTTCGCTCATTAATATAACAACTACTGACAAAATTCTTGTGGGATTAAGGATTCAGATGGATCCTGGCTGTGAATTCTGTGCGGCCTTTCGCTCGCCGCTTCAGAGCTAATGTGTTGAATGTTGGTGTGTAATTGGAGCTGCCGGGGAGATCATGGGGAAGGCCATGCCTCTTGGCCTTAGATCCACATATGTCCTGTGTCGGGCTATCCTTAAGGGAGTCCATAAATAAAAATAAATGAATACAAAGTGACTGTGAATAGCATTTTAATTCCTGTGGAAGTCCCCGACATGTTGACAAGAGTCCCCACAAAAGAAGAGCACACTGAGTAAAAGAGGAGATAATAATTAACAGCAAACACCTCACACACGCACACACACACACAGAAAAACAAAAGGGGAAGTTCAACATTCAAAAAAAACCTGAATCAACAGTCGAACTGCAAAATACACTCCCCCCTAACTCGAGGGGAGTGGTCATACTATGCCTGTGCGAGATAACCCTTTTATGGATCAGAACGTACTGTACAAATAGTAAAGGTTTGCTGGATGCTGCGCCCAGGAATTCACATATGTAAAGTAGGGACGGAGTATTGATGTTACGTAGAGGCAAAAAAATGAAGTTAAAAAGACTTTCCTGCCTTGTAAACAGTGTTTACTTGTTGGAGCAGTTCTACCTGTTGAACACGCAGCGCCTTTCCAGCCAGTTACACATTTAATACTTCAAAATCTGTGCACTGTCCGAGCGTTTTAACACACTCATCATACAGTTCTTGCACAATCACTGAGCCAAGATATAACAGCCTGATGTCTGTCTGTGACTGACACTAGAAAGCAAACCAACTCCCCCCCCCCCCAAAAAAAAAACACCACCCTCCTGCTCTTCGCAGCTTCGTCAGCGTGGGCACAAACTGCCACCATTAGCTGTCTGTGCGGTTTAACTCTGCTAGAAGCGACTCTTCCAAGTAACTGTGGCAGCAGAGAGAGGCTCGCTGTGGTCTGGTCTAACAACAGGTGACACGGACTGAGCGGTTTCCCTGACGACTCACGTCACCGACAGCAGAGGGTCAGAGCATATGGGTCCTATTTGCTTCTCTGTGTCTCTTAATGATTTCAAGGTACTAGCCGAATGTGTCAGTTAGTTAGTCAGTGTGGCTTCAAGTTGTTGTTGTCTGGCCGTGTGGGCTCTGGCAGCTTGTGGTGATGATGCTCAAGCTTTTTATTTTTGGTTTGTTAACTGATACTTTGTAGCCTAGCCTGCCAGATGCAGTAAAAAAAAAATCCTACCCAGGTTTGTTAGCCTTGAGGAGAAAAAAACATTTTGTACTCGCTCGTTCACATGACCGCAGTGACTCATAACACATTTAATAATTTGTTACAGTGCTATTTGAGCAGCATCTCTGTTGCTTCCTATGCTTGTTTGTGACATGTTAGGATTGAAAACATAATAAAGTGTACTACTGCTGCTGCTGCTGTTGTTGTTTTGTTGCTTTTAGTTAAAGAGCTCCTCAGGCTGTATTCTAACACGAGCTCCACTTTACATCGACCGTGTAGCGAGGAGTGTAGTAGTAATACACCTTGTTTCTCCTCGCTGATTCATACAGTTGACCTAAAAATAGACGAGTAAACTTTCATCCTCATTTAAAAAAGAGGTGGATAAGCCGAGTTTACAACTCACTGTGGCCCTGCTCGTGACAACATTTTGACAAAAGGAATGCAATCGAGGTACAGCACATACCGTCTTTCGAAGACCTGCACACCTGACTACAAATGCCGATACAACTAGACAAACATACATTTGTTTGGAGTTCATGATGCAAAACAGGGACATGTATATAAACACAGAAACTTACCTTTGTTGATGATATAAACTAAAATCGATGTCAGACTCTGCCTGCAAAAACAGCAGAGACATAAGCAGTTGTTAAAATGTGACTTTAACTAGTCAGTACATTATTACAATCAGAGGCAAACGGAGTACAACGAGCCTCATTTCACCGTGTTTTTTTGCTCTTAGATAGTGTCAACGTTTCTGTATGTGTGGTGAGTAACAGCACGAGTTTAACGGCACAAACAAATAAGAGCGCTTACCTGTAAAAGTCTTCCCTCATCAAAATGTAAAACTTCTAGAATTGTGTCCGACTGAATGAATGCTGTAAAAAGCAACAGGACAGACGTTATGAGTGTCATCGCCGTCATTGCAGTGTAACGCAGAATCAAAAGCAGAACTGGACATATCTGAAAATATCTTTCTGCTAGTAATTCCTCCACCCGCATCTCTAAAGCAAAAGTCATCCGTTAAGCAGTCATTCTAACTTCCTGAATCACAAAGTTATATTAGCAGTGCAGATAACTCTCTGCTTGAACTTTAATCTCTTGTACTTTCAGGGCAGAGGAGAGACAGATCAGGCCTGAGATCTGCATTCACATTCAGCCTCATTCGGTGTGGAAGTTTGGCGTCTAACCCAGGTTGTAACAAAAGGAAACACTGTGTTTGAGGGTGCCATAAAACTGAACCGTCTCCTACATAAGGACGCACCTAAGTCAGCGCACCTTCTTATTATTTAGTTGTGTGTTAAAAGGGGGCAGTAAACGCACCATTATCAGCTGGATTTTCAGGACTTTATTGCACTGCGAGTATGAATCCACAAGCTCGGAGAGCTGCGACTCAACACTCAGCGTTTATTACGCGCTCACTCTACCGAGGAGCTTTTCACCTGACACCGCCGAAATCCTACAGCAAGCTCAGCCTTCGTAGATCATGTTCACAGCACACTTTCAGCATGGAAACATGTTATTATGTTGCCATGAACTGACAGATTAAATGCATTTAATAAACTCCTGCTGGCCATAAAGCGTGTGTTTTAGATTAAAATGCCACAGCGGGTCCAGGTGATCTAATCAGCTGCAACGACTCAGTTCACTTTTAGACTTTACACGCAGCTAACAGTAGAGCTCTCCTGCTCATGGGCGAGCTTCTGGTCAGAGCTTCTGGTCAGAGTCGGAGTTAATTTTTCCAAGTCACCTTTTTTTGGTGACTATAAAGTGGAAAGAAATAACTTTTTGCCTGCTGTACCTCAGCAGTGGGGAAAAACAAAACAAAACAGGGCTATATAGAGGTCAGCTATAGCGAAAGTCACACTAGATTGAGTGTCTACGCAAAGCGAAACTTTGCAGTGTTTTGTATCACTTTGATGCGTTACTTACCCTCAGTAAATAAACTTTTTGGTGCTCAACAACTGTGGCCAAACTTTCTTTTTCTGTATTTATTTTTCCATTCCTATTACTGTGCAATATTATTTATATCATGGCCACTTCACCTTTAGTACTCGTTTTTGCATGTCTGCACACTTTGCCCGTTTGTTTTTTGTTTATTGCACAGGTTGAAAGTCTGTTCGTTGTGTTTGCCCTTTTTTAATTCCACTTCTCTAGTGTATATTACACTTTTGTCTGCTGCTGTAACAAGTGAATTCCCCCGTTGTGGGACAAATAAAGTATAATCTAATCTTAAAAAAAAAAAAAAAGGAAGCAGGAAAAAAATGGCATGTCACTTCTCCTGGCATGGGCCCTGTGTGTTACTTTGTACAGATAGGTAAGCAAGTGTAACACAACCTGCACTGATTCAAGTTTGCTAAGCTTGCAGTGTTGACTTTGGTAGAGAGAAGTATGACTTCACAGTATTTGCCAAATGGCTCATGCAACACTGCTTTGCTTCACCTCTCAGGTGCATTTCTTGTGAGATGAATGCATTGTGGATCTAATGTACAGGTTTCAGAGTTGGCTTTATCTAGTGGATGTGGACTACAGCTCTCTCTGTCTCTGTCTCTGTCTCTTCCAGGCTGGGTTGACTTTATCACCGTGACCTGACAGCTGTGGACACTCAGGCTGGATAAATAACATGCGGCATGTGTCATTTTGGCCGGGGTCAAAATCAAAACTGTTGTCGGTCAAGCCACGTTTACAGTCACCTGACTTGATTCAAACATTTCCCCTTTATATTGACACCAGTGTGAGGAAGTAGTGGGTGCCCTGCCTGCCTGCCTGCAAGCAATACAAGGGAAGCAACCGTTGCCCGTTAATGTCGCCCGATCTGACAAGTACACACACCAAACACAGGCTAGGATACGTGCTAACAAGCCGTGTATTATGCTGTCTGTTTGTTGCTCAGCTTAGCCGTATATGGAAGAGGAATGGCTACACCACAACAAGCTTCAAACGGAGCTAACGTCTACTGTAAAGGCCACATATAGCTAAGCTAAAAGGTAGCACTCTCATTGACTCAAAACAGACGCCGCTAACAGTTAGCTGTGGTTAAAACGTATAAATGTTAGCGATAAGCTGTGATAAAGTTGGCCCCGCAGAGGTAACCTCAACCCCGACACACACACACACACACACACACACACACACTTCGTTGAAATGTCTACGGAAGTTAGCGCTGAAGCTAACGCGGACGTTAGCCCCCAGCTAAGTTGCAACAAACCTTGATTATTGGCCCGCGTCGTGTGAATAAAAGCAATAAATAACATCCTCAATAATCCGACACACGCTGGTGTTCTTGTTCTTGTTGTTTGAGAGTGGCGAGGACTCCTCTGGGCTCTTCTTCTTTCTCCGCCGCTCGCCATGCTGCTGCTGCTGCTGCTGCTGCCGCTGCTGATCTTTCTGTTACGATAACAACCGAGGAGCGAGGAGTGTGCGGCGGACATGCCCGTGTAAACCTCTGCTGACTCTGTCAATCATAGCCGAGGAGAGCGAGGAAAAAAAAAAACTGAAGTGAACTGAGCAGAAGCTAACTAGTGAACAGGACGTTGGCCTCTTCTTCTCCTTCTCCTTCTTCCTCTTCCGCTTCGTGTATGCCGCGTCATGGGGGTTGACAGCGCAGCGGTGCTGCCTGCCTGCTGCAGCCGACTGAGTGAGGGTCTTCACCGGGGGTCAATCCGACAATACACCGGCGTTTACAGTGTCTTTAACTCATGTTAGTGCAGCCTGTTTAAGCGTTACAACTGTTACTTATTGGGTGCTATTATCCAATATTTTTACTGTTAAAGGTCCAGTGTGTAAGATTTAGGGGACTCTATAGATAGATAGATAGATAGATAGATAGATAGATAGATAGATAGATAGATATTATTTACTTTATTGCAGCAGCATTACAAGTAACAGCACAGAACAGGCACACACTATATATGGCAGAAATGAAATATAATATGTATAACTATGTTTTCATCTGCTTCTCAAACTGTGATATATACGCTTGTTGGAAGGGCAGAAGAAAAAAAAAAAGATTTATCTAATAAATTAATTTAACAACATCTCATACCCATTGACAGTATAAAAAATGGATCTGGTATCCATGACATCACCCATAAGTTTCTAAAGAGCTCATTATGTGGTGGCTCTGGCGGCAGCCATCAGAGTGGATCATTGGAGGTACTTAGGTAAGCTGAATGAAGCCTGGGTGCTCAAAAAAGCCACCTGTAATGGCACCCACCTGTCAATAAAACCATCCATGCTGTTAATTTTGCATAACTTTAAGTCTTAATATAATCTGAACAGGTGAGTTCTATAAAAATTCCCCCTCAGTACAGTTGTCATGAACAGGGAAATTAGCTATAGAGACCAAAACTGTTCTTTGTACCAGGCTGTAAACATGTTTATTTTTGCTGTGAAGTTTTAACATGGGGACTTATGGAGACTGACTTGTCTTTTCTCTACTTTTTGTACTTTTTCTTTATTAAATTACAGTTTTAGCTCTCGTTGTCACTCTTTTGTTTGCTTGTTAATTGTTGTCTAGTTTATTGAGTCACAGTTAGCTTCCTTCCTTCTTTGCTAATCTCCTTAAAATAGAAAGACTGAAGGGGATTCACAAACTGCAGGCCAGAGAGATAAAGTAAAGGAATTAAAGGAATTTCAAAAAGAAAAGAGAAGAGAGTATAATAAATAATACAACACTAAGTAACATGAGTAATGGTTAATGGTTGACAGTTCTTGGGAACTGTCTGATAGCTGAAATTTATGGACAGGACTGAGGATAAACCAAGATAACACGAAACCAGCAGTGAGTTTATAGAACACGAAGATGTGTTAATCTCATATGTTGTCTCTTAAAGCTGATAGTTGTCTGTATGCTGACTGGCCATGTTGTTTACATTTTTGGCCTGAGGCCAAAAAGAAAGTTGACCTTTACGGTTTGAGGTCAACTAATGAATAGAAACTGGAGCTGTTGTTGACTCGGAGTCGTGACACCCTGTTTTTGTCTGCTTTTTAATATTTTATACTGACAATAAAAGAATAATTTGCTGCTGTTTTTTTAAGGCTAAAAAGGACATCAGCAGATCATATCACGAAGGAGCACCCGTAGCACGATAACACTCTCCAACTTATTACTTGTTTGATAATTACAAGGGTGACAAAGGTCGAGTGGGTGCCACGCCTCTTCTTATCATCAGTACAACACTAGGTTTTTACCAAGAACTGTTCACACCCCGTTACAGATACTAATTATTACTAAATATAGGTTTTTTTTAATGTAAATGACTCACAGAACTAGACATTAATAACACAATTTTGGAGTTAAACTTTTGGGAAATTGTAGGAAGGTCACATGGGAGTACAATTAGTCATCCCTGACAAACATGAAGTCACTTTTAAGAAGTGAAATCACAGGAACAATCCACAGTGTAGCCCACAATGGCAGTCTTTGTTAAATGTTAAATCATAGATAATAGTGGTATTGTATAAAAGGTAAAAAATCAAAGAAGATAGTCAAAATATAGACATTATAACACAGTGATTAGTCATTAGTAGACTAATGAGACAAATACAATGAGTGATTTTTAGGAAGTAAACGGTGAAATAGTCTGTTGTGTATTGATTTCAACATGCCAACCAAATATTTGTCAGGAACAAGGAAGTTTAAATAAGTACAGTAGCTTAATAGATTTAAAATAAATCATAAATCATTAAAATGTTGAATAAAGGCAGCCCATTTCCTCCTACACTACCATATATGTACATATGTTTTCTGAAATGAGAGTCACCATGATTCAAGTTCCTTTTTTTTTTTAAGCTAGTTCTGGCAGGCAACTGTCCCAGGATCCCCAGGGGGCCTCAAAAGCCCCAGGTTTATTCATTTGAGGATACATAATTTGATTAACTGCACACTTGTCAGAACTGAACTAACACTGAAGTACAATATCAACTGCTCCTACACCCCCCCATCCTGTGGCCCTGTCCTTTAAAGAGACCCTGTGCCAAAGTCTAATTTTAAGATCTGAATTGACCTTTTACGCAGAAGCAGCCATTTTGACATGATATAGTAGGGTCGACACAGGTGCTACCAATGATACAAATTAAGGTTCAGTTCCAATTACTGCAGCAGGGAGTTTCCAGTGAGCCAACATGCACTACAGCAGCACCCTGTTTGACCTGAATGGAACAAAATCTTATTTAGAATCACTGGTAACACCTGTGTTTACCACTGACAGTATAAACAATGGGCAGCGTATCCATGACATCACCCACACATTTCTGAAGAGCTGTTTTAAAGCTCAGAGTGTGGTGGCTCTGGCCGCCGCCATCTTGGCTGTCCTGCCACTTCTACCTCCCTGCTAATCTAAAAACATTCGGCAAAGACGTGGATCATCAGCGGACCTGAGGCGGACTGAATGAAGCCTGGGTGCTCAAAAAAGCCACCTGTAATGGCACCCACCTGTCAGTTAATAACTTAATATAATTTGAACAGGTGAGTTCTCTAAAAAATTCACCCTCAGTACAGTTGTCATGAACGGGGAAATTAGCTATAGAGACCAAAACTGTTTTTTTGTACCAGGCTGTAAACATGTTTATTTCTGCTGTTGCTGTATTACTGCAGTTTTTGGCACTTCTGCATTGGCTTCCCTTCACAGTCACGGAGGTTGCTGCTCGGTGTTTACCCTACTATCTCATGTCGAAATGGCTGCTGTGAAAAAGGTCTATTGTTTTAGTTAATATTGTAGTATATCATATATTACAGAGCAGATCAGTATTACAGTAAGTACTGTAAGGCTGCAACCAACATTATTTACATTATCAGTACATCTGACAAATATCTTCTTTAATAATCTCCTGATTGTACAGTGACTAGAGTATCAGAGAGCAGTGGAAAATGCCCTTCATTATTCCCTCAAGCCCATGTTAACATATGCAAATAGCTTTTGAATAGCTATTCAAATAGACCAACAGTCAAAACCCCAAAGAGTTTACCCACACAGAAGACTATGGGGAATCTAGAAGATATTCTCAGGAGCATTTTTGCTTAAAGAAATTACTAATCACTCCATACTGGTTTTAACAGACAACATCACATCAACCCAATCTTGGCCTCTCACCACTGGCTTCCTGTTTGTTTTAGATTTTACTGATCACCTATTTAAAACACGTCTGGGTCTGGTTCCAGGTTACGTATCAGAGGTGTTGACCCCGTTTGAGTGAGCTGTAGTCTGTAGATCCTCAGATGGGGCCCGTCTGGCTGTTCCAAAGTCGACGTCTAAATCTAAAGGAGGCCGTGCTTTTGCCATCAGGGCCCCACCGACTTTGGAACAACCTGCCTGATGAGATAAGGCTTGCAGAATCACATTTTTATAGATTTGCTTTTTTATAATCTGTGTTATTCTTTTATTGTTGTCTTATTCATTCATTTGTTTATCAAACTGCTTTTATGGCCTTCGATGCTCTCACTGTCCTTATCTTACATTGTCTCCCCCCCTCCCTACAATAAATCTTAATTTTGTCTAGCTTTTGTTTGGCCTCAGTGTCTCTCCGTTGTTATTTTACTGGAGTAACCTGTTTGTACTTGTCCGTCGAATCACTTTGTAAACTCTGCTTTTAAAAGTGCTTTAAAAATCAAGTTATTATTATTATTATATCAAAATGATTGCTAATTTTCCGTCAGGAGATCATTTCAGACACTGTGTGCCTCCCCCTGGGAGGTTAATCCAGTCATGGTTGTGTTGAGTGTCAGGCTTTGAGGACTGTTTACATGCTGCTGTAGCTGGTGGCCCGCTGGATGAAGCACAGGGGGAAGTTGGGGAACAGGATTTCTAAGGTGACAGCACTGCCGGAGGGCGACAGTCAAACAAAACCACCTTCTACTCACGCTGTTCATGTAAACATTTGAGGCAGCGCAGATCATTTTACAGCATTATGGGAATGTTCACGTTCAACTTTCTATGATGAAAGCGTTCATCTATGACAGCGCCACGAGCAGCAAAAACACATGATTGATGCTGATTTATTACTGGTTGAAGTCTCTGAAACAAGTTGTACTTCACAGATACACAGTGCAGAACTGACTGACAGGTTTTGTTGCCAACAAGCTCTTGTGGTATGGCAGTGTCTTACAATAACAATAATTATAATTAGACACGCTGTTAGTATAGCTATAATTATTTTTGGAGTTGTATCAACAGGTACGTGTATGAGGGACCAAAAAAGTATGTAATACAAAACCTCTTATTAAGTTATACATGTAAAGGTTATATCGAGATAAAGTGCTCAGTCAAAATGTCACTGTGAAGAGGATTTATTAACTATCACTAACCACCTTTAAGGACACACAGGTGCGGTTCTGGTGAGTGTGGTGTCATGAGTTACCTGCAGAGGGCATAAATGTACTAAAATGCACCCACAGAACAGACCTCCTGTCAGACATTTCAGTCACTATTTTGCCAAAGAAACAGTTGTACTTTTGAATTTTCTCGCCCCTTGTTCAACAGTGAGTCTATTATTAAAAGCGATCAGTATAAATCTGATTAGATAAAAGTTGTTGAACTCTTTTTGTGTGACCAATTCCCCTGAGAAACTGATTTTCACTCATTTTAGTTATTCAAGATTTTTGTTGAATTTAAATTACATTCAAACCAACTTTTTCAACACATTACCATCTGTAGCTAAACGCTGCTTGATTATTCACACACATACGGACACACTATCTTCCCTTTACTTCATATATGACATACCTGTGCATGCGTTTCTTTTACCTCTTTTACTGTGTGTGTATTTATAGTAGACTCACTGTAGTTCTTCTTAATACATATGTGTATATTTGTCACTCCTCTGCTGATTCAATCACGCTGACTCCTTGTATCCCAACAGATCAATCTTACTATTAACCATCAGAACATCAGAACATGTCACAGACCCCGTTCAGACTTCAACTCTCGCCTCGCTGTTGTTTGTTTCCCCCTCACATCCATTGACTCCATCGCTGATTTTAAAACTGCTCTTAAAACACATCTTTTTAAAATATCTTACTCACTATAAAATGTCTTAACTATATCTTATTTTACACAAAACTGAATGCCATGAAAGGCATCAAGAAATAAAACATATTCTTATTCTTGTTATTAAATATATAAACTATTTTACCTTGCCTTATCAATACATGTAACATGTACAGTATATATTGCACTAACCATGTACTATGAGGGATAATTTGGATATGGTCCTAGTTTTTAGATTTAGTTCAGTTTCTAGCAAAGATTTTAGTTACTATTTCTGCATCCCACAGTATTGTGAGCTCGCTCCTCCATTCACCCTGATCAGAGCCTCTGTTCTGTTCATTCTTTACTGTGTTTCTCAACAGCTGAAGATAAATCTGAATGGATTTTGAGCAACACAAGAGTCACCCAGCCAATCACACATTTTTAAAACCATGTATGTGGCCACAAAGGAAAAGTATGAACGGAAAATTAAACAGACACTCGTGCTGTCCGCTGATTACAAGTGGGAACAAGACCAACTGATACAAGTGTGGCCGATTACAGAAAAATCACTGCGCTATTAGAGGATTATGAAACAAAAAAAACAACAAATCAGTGGAAAGCCTCACACATGCAGTGACTGCAGAGTTGAGTTGCAGATTTTCCACGTCTGCGTTTTGACGTCTCTGGCTAAGGCCCACAAATTTGTCCTTGAGGTTGTTATAGCAACCCTGTATAAGTGTTTGGCGGAGGATAAATCGTCCTCTCTGTTTGGTATAAAACAATGACGAGGTACAAGTAATCATCCCCAGAATCTGATGAACAGGGTACGACTCATCAGCACAAGAGGACTCGCAGCAGTGCCACGGCCACTTCAGCTGATATTGTTCTGCAAGACACATCTGTGGATCTACTTATTATGTAGCGTGTGCTCAGATTTTATATTACAGGCACGTATGGCATGTGTGACAATTCTTTCTCTTTGGTTTAGTATACAGCTTATTGGATCTACTTTGTACCACAGGTTTTATAACCAAGACACTTCCACTCCCAATCACTCTGCATCTTTCAGCACAACAACAGTATACAGTGATGTGTTAAATTGATCCTACTAACTAATATCATCTGTGTATCTAAAGCCTGGATTGTCCAAAAAGAGCACTGTCACACTGAGTGACATGTTCCTAAAATACATTATTAGCCTGAGAAATGTGCCTTTTCAAATTAATAAATAAACTTAAATATATATTTAAGACCAGTTTTAAAAGATTTACATGTTCAGAAGGAAACTGGGTCTGAGGGCCACAGACCAAAGCAGCCAAGACCAACCAGACATAAACAGCCTATAGTAAATTGTAAAGAATCTGTGGATTTTATTGTCTACAGTACAAAATATCATAAAAAGATTCAGAGAATTGCAAGGGACAAGGCCAAAAAAAACTGATATTGGTCTTTCGGCCTTCAAATGGCACTACATCAAAAACAGACACGATTCTGTCGTGGACATCTCTACATGAAGCCATCGTCTGTCAACACAGTTCATCACTGCATCTACGAATGACAGCTGAAACTCAACTATGCAAAACAGGAAAGGAAAGTGTATGTGAATAAGATCTAGAAACGCAGCTGCCTTCTGTGGACCTGAGCTCGTGGACTGAGGCGAAGTGGAAAACTGTCCTGTGGTCTGACGAGTCAAAATTTGAAAAAGTTGTCCTCTGAGCTAAAGAGGAGAGGGACCATCCAGTCTGTTATCAGCACACAGTTCAAAAGCCAGCATCCGTGATGGTACGGGGGTGCATTAGCGCACATGCCACATTTGTGAAGCCTCCATTAATGCTGAGCGATATATATACAGGCTTTGGAGTCTTTTTCAGGGACAGCCTTGCTTATTTCAGCAAGACAAGAAGAGGTGATGAACAGAGTGATAAACATGACAACCTGTCCCAACTTGCTGGCATCAAATTCAAAATGGGCATATCATCTTTGTGCTCTTAAATTAATTAAATATGGGGTTTCAATGTTTTGCACATCATCACATTTTCTTTCTATTCTATTTATTTTACACTGCGTGCCAGCTTCTTTTTGTGGTTGTAATAATCTGGCTCCAGATCTCTGAATCACTTTAGCAATTCAAATAATTGAACAGTGATTTAAATAATGAAGTGAAATTTAAAAAGCAATTCAGTCTGATTATCAGGCTAATTCTGTTTGTTTGTTTGGAAATTATGCCTCCCCAAACACAAACCCAGCCCAGCCCCTTCTCTTGAATGGCTGAGAGTTATAAATGAAGGAGGCTGCACGGTCTGATTGACTTGGAAATGTACACGGAGGCCAGCGTGCTGGAGACAATCGTTGCGCCGTGTCACGGTGCACTCTGGGAAAGCCGCCGGGTTTAGGATGCAGTAATTACCATGTGCCTTCTGGCAGAGATGTAAAGAGGCTTTCAATAGATCTGTATGCACCTGGAGACGGTCCTAAACCTAATGAGGTTTGGAGAAGGGGAGAGTGATTGGTCGACCACTTGTTGAATTTCTTTTACCGCAGCAGCACCTGACTGAAATGAGGCATTTAAAAAAATATATGTGGCTAAAATGTCCAAATATTGAATGTATTGTTCTGTGACAGTTGATCTGAACACTGATTCTACACTCACGACTTGATGCTACAAAAGCTTTGACATGTTGCACTTAAATCAAATGTAGTTCAATCAGACACAATATTTGGAGAAGATTAAAGAAATGTTATTTCTGGCCGTTAGTGTCCATAGACTCTCTCTATATAAGCACCTTTTCTGTGGAGCCAGTACACTGTTTCTATTAATGGATTGCCTTAATCCTCAAGTCTATTACCTTGTTAATTCCCTTCAGGATTGAGATGAACACACAAAAAACAAACAAATGATGATCAGATTCTGCAGCAGCATTGTTCATATCTGAATTCCAGAGATGAGATCGATAGATGATTGCGTGACGTTTGAGTGAATATGAAAGCAGTTGGAGAGAATATACGGCAAAATGGTGACTACATATAACTTAGAGTATCTGGCAGTTAATTCATTTAGTTTAATATAAAAGAAGGCACAAAATGTTCTTCAAAAGCGACAACATATCTTTAAGTGACCACGTCCATGAGGGGACATTAGGCGGCTGAAATAGGCACTCAAGTCTAAGCTGGGATTAGTGGCGCAGCTCCGTATATTGCCAAGGGATTTCTCTTTTAACCTTATGCCTTCGGGTGATGTGGAGGGTGGTGCTGAGCTGTTGTGGTGTCAGACAGACACAGTGTGATGTTGCTCAAAAAGTGACTGACTTCCAATTAATGTGATCGTTCACATAGCACGGTATGAAGCCATGTGGATACAGCATGTTCAAATTCAAAAGTCAAAACAAGTTTATTTAATCCCACTGGTGGCAATTTGTTCAGAGCAGCTTCCCTTACACTACACAAACATTACCATGCTGTACATACAAACAAATCAATGATACAACGGATATATAAGTGTGGAAGAGAAATAATTTGATAAATAAACTTGCTGAGTACAAAAAAAAACAAGATGAGATAAAAGCAGATAAGATCAGATAAAAACAGATACACAAACACTGACAAATCTTATGCTAACATACATAAAAGTACGAGTAGACAGATTGATATTTGAGATTTTTACCAGAAGTCATCAAAGTTCCTGTAAGACCTGCACTTCAGTGAGGAAAAAAAGCAAAACATGTGGCTTTAACTTTAATCGGCAGTTTACGATACAATACGATACGATACGATACGATATGATACGATACGATACGATACGATATGATACGATACGATACAACACGATACGATACAATACGATACGATACAATACGATACGATACAATACGATACAATACAATACGATACGATACAATACGATACGATATGATACGATACAATACAATACGATACGATACGATACGATACGATATGATACGATACGATACAACACGATACGATACAATACGATACGATACGATATAATACAATACAATACAATACGATACAATTCGTACGATACAATACAATTCAACGCGATGCAATAGACTTCATTGATATTACCCGAGGAAATTCACTTGTTATAGCAGCTTATGTAACACGAGGTTGATAAATAAGATAAAAAAAGTAGCAAAATAAAATAGAATAATATAAAAACTTATATACCCGATACACCTTTCAAGTATACGGATATGCATGTTGGATCATTTAAAAGTGACTAAATGCTAGAAAAAAAAGTTTGATTGGTCCAGATTATGTGAAACAAGCAATGGAAGAAGTGCTGCACATCTTTGAATATCTCTTCCACAGTGTAAATACGCAGCCTAAAAGTACATAAATAAGTTGAGCAAAATGTACTTAAAATGTCAAATATACTATAAATATTTTGCAGAGAAACATATTGGATTATTATTAATGTTTTATTAATGGTGCATCTGGTTGAGGTGGAGCTATTTTTAGCTTTTATACTGTTGGTTAAACTCATCATAGATTTTTTAATATAATATTTTGTATATTATCTGCAAAGTACAGGAACTAATGAACCGCAGAGGTGCTTTGACAGTTTGTGTCTGCGTTTTGTGCACAGTGATGGCAGGTACAGTGATGCACAGGTCTCCTCCCCTTGTCTGATCTGGGACCTGCTGTCAGCTCAGTCACTCCTCACTGCCTTCATCCAGCAGAGCCGCTGAAACCAACAATGACCAGCCGGCGTCGATATTTTTGGTGACGCTGCGCTCGGACAAAAAAAGGATCGGAAATATTCTCCTGGAGAAACAGATCACATTTATGTTTTAAAGATGGGATTATATGGAAGCAATCAGAGGGGAATCGCTTTGGTCGTCTTACAAAACTCAGTGTGAGAAGGCTTCAAACAGGTGAGCATTTATTCTGATGATGTGCAGTTTGAATACAGTAATTATCACGATTTCAAGATTATTCTGATAGATTTTCAGGAAAATATATCTAATTTTATAAATCTGTCGGTTTCTATCTTTTCATTTCGACTTTGACTCTCAGATGTTCTGCAGTTCATTGTCAGAGATGCTCAAATACATTTCAATTAAAGCTTTTAAGGTCTGAATATTGTTTTAAAAAAATGTTCAAAAATGTGGATTTACAGCAAACACAAACTGTGGACTACAAAAACTTTACGAGAACATATTGATCCATGGAGACACATATTGTGAAACTAAAGATATTCCAATGTCATATGAATATTTAGGTTAGATGAAGAAAGTCTTCATCCAGTTAACAGTCAAGAGCCAGTCTATTAATAATCAACAAATACATTTACATTTAAAATTGGATTTAATGATGATAATGAGCTCTTGCTGGTAAAAAAGTACATCAGAGAAGGTGGTGTCCTGATGAATACACCACCTAACTGCAAGCCTCAAGCCTCTTAGTGAGTCTTGACACCCGGGTGCAGCTGAGCAACTAATCTCCAGGAACAAAAATAACATTAATCATTAAACGTTTAGCTTTTATTTTACACCTACAGTTAAACAAAGACATGCTGAATCAGCTCATTCAGAGGCGAAGGAGTTTGCTTGCGAGTATTGTCGTTATATTCATACGAGTCAGGCTTGTGCATCAGTAAATTCACTTATTTTAATTAGATACTGGACATAAAGTCATTGGCTTTTTCATTTCTTTGTATCACTGTGTTTAAATTTCATCTGTGTGCTGTGTTGTACATTTTCACTATGCGTGCAAATCATCATACAGGTTTTTAAAATGAGTTTCAGTTTGATTTAAAATGGTAAATATGTTCACCACAGTGCAGGAAGCGGTACTCATTTCAATATTTTCTGAACCATCATCGTCTAGCCTGTGACCTAATTTCATATTTGAAAGAAAGAAAGTAACAGTAAAACATAGAAAAACAAAAATAAATCACATTACAATCACAACAAATTTCTAATAACCTTCCATCTCAGGATCAGTAAATCTACTGTGTGGCTCAGAGATGATTTTGTAACTCATATTTCGTGTCCCGACACACCGTTGGCTTTACCTCTTGTCACCCTTCAAGCACATTAAATGACACTGACAATCAAGCAAGAAGCTGTTCTTGCTTGATTGTCAGTGTCATTTAATTTAGTGGGGGTTGGTTAACTCCCTGGTATTAGCACTAATCTACATGTGTGCACGTGTTACAACCATTGGTGTTCCCCAGAGATCAGTGAGTCATTATTTACCAGTCAACAAAAAAGTCTATTATTTGAATTTATTATTTTAATACTTGGATTTGGGTAGAAAGTCTAAAATCCATCCAAAAATCTACATTCACGAGACTTTACAGGCTGACCTGGCTGTTTCCTCAGACCTTACCCAGAACTTAAAGGAGTCTCTGCCCTGAGCCACGTACAGTTGTACCCGCTCTTTAAGTGGCGCTCTAATAGACTTAACCTGCTATATACACGACTGAACATAGCAACTACCATCGACCTGTAAGCCATAGCTTAGTTATTTTAAAAAACAGCTCATCGTACACAGAGAGAAGGCACTGATCCTGTTTAGTGTTAAGGACATAATGAGGATGTATTTTTAGGCGCTACTCTTAGACAGACAGTGAAAAGTGGCGTTCAGTAAACACATAAACAACAAAGCTCTCATGAGGGGAATAATTTGTTTTTGCTTTTTGATTTCTGGCTAATGTTGGTGCTGTAATGTTGGAGTGTTATAGTGTGTTTTTTTTCTCTGTATCTGTGTGCGACAGGCCAGCAGAGCTGGACAGGACAACATGGCGAAAGTCTGCAGTGAGAACTCCCTTTTAACCAGACAACGTTTGTCCAACAACACACCTGATGAAGAGCTGGCTGTCATTGAAAATGGAGACAGCAGGTCTGATAATCACTGTGAAACTCATTTTGCTACTTTAAGTCAGAACTTCTGACTATATTTCTACCACATCGGTGCCTTTTGCATTGTCATCTAAGCACTTGAACCTCTCTGACAAATGAAGACACATTTTCTGTACCTTTGACAGACTGATATTAGTCACTTCTTGGTATATTTTGCATGCACATGATCTTGAGCTTTTCACCTGCTGTCTTCCAGGGCTCACTCTCTTGTCTCTTGTGAAGACATCTCTGAGAGAGGACTGTCTTCAGAATCCCACAGGGGCTCATTTAGAGGTGCTGGGGCAATGGCCAGGTAAACTTCTATAGTAGTATTCCTATGTTAGTTAGTAGTTGGTATTTATCTTTGGTGGAAAGTACATTTACTCAAGTAGTGTACTTACAAGAAGAATTTCAAGGTACTTAACTTGAGTATTTCCATTTTATTCAACTTTCTACTTTAATTCCTTTAATTCCTCTATATTTCAAGGTGAAATATTGTACTCCACTGTATTGGACAGGTAGTTACATTTCAGATTAGGATGTGGCATAAAAACATACAGTATGGTAATTTTAGGGTTAGGGGTTGAATTCAACACTTGCAACCTTTTTAGCCTCTAACCTCTTATGAAAAACATCAAATAGCTGTCACAGAAAAGCAAATATTTAGTCCAAAGTCTAAAAAAATGAATACATAGACAGAAATGTTCCTCTCTCTGCTCCCATGAATCATCTTGCAACCCCTCAGATTCATCTTCTGACCTATTGAGGCAAGTTTGAGAACCACCGGTCGTAACTATCTACAGAAGGTTAACAAACCAGATCTGTAACTTCTGGATGAGGAAGTTAAATCTGTGGAAACTGGACTTGGTTGTTGATCCGTGAAGGTGTTTCATCTCTCATCCAAGAAGCTTCTTCAGTTCTGACTGATGGGGAAACCCAGGTAACATCTTTGTGAATCCACAACCAAGTCCAGTTGCCCCAGATTTAACTCTTCTTAAAGAAAGATGACCTGGACGACTGAGAACCGTCACAGACTCCATATCTAACTATATATAATGTAGATAAACTAGCAACACCTCCAACTGATACTGATACTTTTACTTAAGGATCTGAATACTTTCTCCACCATTGGTATTTACATATTCTGTGAGATGACTAATAGTTGATCCCTAGACTAGACAGGTGTCACCTTGTCCCGTTTTACCTCTTGCTAACCCTCTAGGCTCTCTTACTTCTTCTTCATGCTGTGGAACTGGACGTCTCACAGAGTGAACCCTGCAGCAGAGAGACATGACTCTTTCCTGGAGCGCTTCAGAGGCCCTGAGCTCAAAGACATCTCCAGTCGAGAGAGCAATGCCCAGTCTGTGGGCCAGAATGACACAATCCGTAAGAGAAAGTAAGTAAAAGTGAAAGGTCGTCTTTCTTCGAGAAGAGTTAGATGAGAGGTGAAACGTCTTCATGTACCTACAAGTCAAGTAGCCCCAGATTTAACTCTTCTCAAAGTACCGGACTGTGTAGCAGCGCTGCCGATGGTCAGCGCATAAAAGATTTCTGGACTCTGGACAACGGTTCCATTGTTTGAGAAATCAAACAAACCCACCGAACAGGACAAATAATCTGAGGAACAACTCGTGATTTCTCAATGTGATGCGTCAAACTGGACTGAACAGAAGAAAATGACCTCACATACGTCATCTTTAGCACTAATATTGTGTCATACATGTGGACAGGGCTTAGTTAAGAGAAAGACTTGAATCAGGTCCTTGACGTGATTGGATCACTTAAAAACTGATTGTTGGCTGCTGCACAAACCTCCCTCAAATGCATTGTTAGATCAGGAGGAGCTGAATAAGAAATCCTAACACGCACCTCGTACTATTGTTTTTATCAGAAGAGAAAAGAGAAGATTTAATAAAAGGTATCAGAGGTAAATTAATAATTAATACAGGGACACATGACACATTTCTCAAAGAACTTTAATGTCTGACACTGTGAAGGTTCACTGTGCAAAAATCTTGTCCTTTATTTCTTTCCAAAGTCTTGCCAGTAAGTGGCCGCTAGCTACTTACAACATGAATAACTGCAACAACACAGACGAGTAAGTGTGTGCATATCTGTGTCAGAAAATAGATTTAAAATAGAAGTAGAATAGAAAAATCTGTCATGGATCATGATGGACATCAGCTGCATTGTGTGTACCATGTAGATAATGTGGTATATATAGCATAGCTTATAGCACAGAGTCCTTGAAACAACATGTCCTTTGTGGTGTTTCCTCCTGCAGATAAAACCTCTGTCCCTTTGTTTGATTGTGGGATTTTATTGTTGCACGTTATGATGTGGGTTGTACTGATTTAACCATCAGGAATATTTGCATATGTAATGTAGAGACTGATAGTTAGCTAACAGTGGTTTTAAACTGAAAGAAGATATGCAAATTTACTGTGTTATGTTGCCATCTGATGGACAAATGTATGACCTGCACCAGAGCTCCCAACAAAGCCTTCAATCCCAAATTTTTGAAACCTCCACTAGAGCCTCGTACATGTAGTCTGGTAGCTCTCTCTGACAGCCCCTCATAGACCACCTCCGTCTTTATTTTGTTTTTTACAACCATAAAAAACTAAACTTGTGGTCTGTAGCAAAAAAGAGGACAAAAAAGAGGAGATTAAAAAAGATGAGAAAAAGGAGGAGGAGAAAAAAGACGAGAAGAAAGACGGGGAGAAGAAAGAAGAGGAGAAGAAGGACGAGAAGAAAGACGAGAAGAAGGATGAGAAGAAAGATGAGAAGAAGGATGAGAAGAAAGACGACAAGAAGAAAGATGATAAGAAAGATGATAAAAAGAAAGAGGAGCCACCGTAAGTATACGATTAGATACAGTAAGTCAAATGGGACTAGGAAATTTAATTAGAGAAAACAAAATGTGTGTTGTGTACAAAATCTTGCGTCATTAAGTAATGTGTTGTTTTTAGGAAAGAAATCTGGATTATGGATCCAGCCGCAGACCAGTACTACAGATGGCTGTCCATCATCGCAGCCCCGGTATTTTATAACCTGATGTTGATTGTGACAAGGTATTTTCCATTCGATATGCCTTAAATCTTCACTCAGTTGGACGTTCAGAACATTTAAAACATGTTCTGCTTATCTTCTAGAGCCTGTTTTAATGAACTCCAGAACACATATACAACCCTCTGGATAGTCTTGGACTATGGCTCGGATATAATCTACATTGCAGACACATTTGTCAGATCAAGAACAGGTTGGATTCTTGAAAATATCTCAAGACAGAATTTACATGTGTACTCTATTGTAGTTTTTGGATTTGGCTCCTAATTTTATGTTTGTCCCTCAGGTTATCTGGAACAAGGTCTGCTGGTAAAAGATGCCAAGAAACTGAGAAGTAAATACAGAACAACATCTCAGTTCAAATACGATATGATCTCAATGATACCCACTGATCTGCTGTTTCTGAAATTTGGATTCAACAACCCGGAGTTCAGATTCAACCGTCTTTGCAAAATATCGAGGCTTTTTGAGTTCTTCGAGCGGACTGAAACCAGAACCAGCTTCCCAAACATGTTTCGTATCAGCAATCTCGTACTTTATATCCTTGTTATTATCCACTGGAATGCGTGTATGTTCTTTGCCATTTCGAAAACCATTGGATTTGGATCTGACACGTGGGTATATCCCAATATCAGCCACCCGGAGTATGGTCGTTTGGCCAGAAAGTACATCTACTCCTTGTATTGGTCCACACTGACCCTCACCACCATTGGAGAGACACCTCCACCAGTCAAGGATGTTGAATTCCTTTTTGTCATTTCCGACTTCCTCACCGGTGTATTGATCTTTGCTAGTATTGTCGGTAACGTTGGTGCCATGATCTCCAACATGAACGCCTCTCGTGCTGAGTTCCAGGCGAAGATCGACTCCATAAAGCAGTACATGCAGTTTCGAAAGGTCACCAAAGACCTGGAGGCCAGAGTCATCAAGTGGTTTGACTACCTGTGGACTGAGAAGAAGACCTGTGATGAGAAGGAAGTTTTGAAGAACCTCCCAGACAAGCTCAGGGCTGAGATTGCCATCAACGTCCATTTGGACACGTTGAAAAAAGTGCGTATTTTCCAAGATTGTGAAGCCGGGCTGCTGATTGAATTGGTGCTGAAGCTGCAGCCGCAAGTGTTCAGTCCTGGAGATTACATTTGTAAGAAGGGAGATATTGGCAGGGAGATGTACATCATCAAGGAAGGGAAGCTAGCCGTGGTGGCTGATGATGGAGTTACTCAGTTTGTAGTGCTTAGTGATGGCGCATACTTTGGAGAAATCAGTATCTTGGGTATCAAGGGCAGTAAAGCTGGCAACAGGAGAACAGCCAACATCAGAAGCGTAGGCTACTCTGATCTCTTTGCCCTGTCCAAGGACGACTTGATGGAAGCTCTCACTGAGTATCCAGAGGCCAAAAAAGCTTTGGAGGAGAAGGGGAAAGCCATCCTGATGAAAGACAACCTGATTGATGAGGCGGTCGCCAACGCTGGTGCCGACCCCAAAGACATAGAGGAGAAGATCGTCAAACTGCAGGGCAATCTGGACGACATGCAGACCAAGTTCGCGAGGCTGATGGCGGAGTTAACCTCCAGCCAGACGAGGATGAAGCAGAGGGTCACTGAGATGGAGGCCAAAGTGAAATCCGTACGACCAGAGGACCTGTCAGAAGTGGTGGCCGACAAAGACAAAAAAGTGCAGTAATATGAGAGACGCCCCGAGGACTTTACAGGAAATGAAGGGATTTTTTTCATTTAGAATAGTAGTGACACTTTTCAAAGGCCCATGTTTATATCTATTTATACATCTGTTTCTTGTCATCATAACGTGTCAAATTGTGTACAGTGTATACAGAAAATACCTTTATCTTTTTTGTGTGTATGCTATGATCGACTACCTGAGTATATTGATCAGAAGCACTCGTGTATGCAAAGAAAACTGGCTTTTCATAGCCTTAGAATAATAAGGAATGTTTTTTTTTGATCAGTACTGACAGAAAATATGTTGATCAACCTGTAAAGTATGAACTACAATACATAATAATGCAGCTGCAATATCCATTTGATACTGTATGAGTGTGTACAAACCCAAATTCAGTTCTGTTTATAAGTTATCAGCATACACTATCAGTTGTAAATTGCAACATTGCATGCGAATAAATATTAAAATGTTCATATAACAAAACTGTTTGTGTGTAGATTGTCATTTTGAAGAAAAGTATTGTGAATATTGTAATATATATTTCTCAGCGAGTCTTCAAATATTCATTATGAAATAATCAGTTAAAAAAACAAGACAATTGTGATTTGATTGACAGTGACCAAACAACCCAACGTCATCAGATTTTTATATCTTGATTTGTGTAAGTACTTCTTCCAACTAAGGCCAACCCAAGTGACAATGTGATATAACCAAAACTGTTTGTGCTTATGTAGGATATATTTTTAGTCATAGTAAGAACCTGATGGGAAATTTTTAAAAGTTTTTAAGCTTTAATCTCCATTAACTGATTTTTTAAGGTGAATAAAGGCGAACTTCACAAACAAAACACATGATGACACATTTGGCACATATGAAGCAACATATGGATTTATTTGGAGTCATGTTTCTGTCTTTTAGCTGTTTTTGTTCTAAATGATCAAATGCAGTTTGGTGCTGGGTACTGTACAAGATTTGTAGTTACCTACTGTGGCCAAAAATTACAGCATGAGACTGGTGAGACTAAACCAAAAAAAAGTAAAGTTGTTGACTGAAAAACAATGATTTTAAAGCAAGTGGCAACCTCTGGCCCCCATGTTAAAATGTCCAACTTCACAGCAGAAATAAACATGTTTAAAGCCTGGTACAAAAAAACAGTTTTGGTCTCTATAGCTAATTTCCCCGTTCATGACAACTGTACTGAGGGTGAACTCACCTGTTCAAATTATATTAAGGTTTAACGTTATGCAGACTGCAACCGCTTTGATTGACAGGTAGGTGCCATTACAGGTGGCTTGTTTGAGCAACCAGGCTTCATTCAGTCCATTTTTAGATTAGCTGGAGGCGGCAGAGGTGGCAGCCAGAGCCACCACACGCTGAGCCTCACAACAGCTCTTCAGAAACCTGTGGGTGACGTCACGGATACGATATCCTTGTTCTATACAGTCTATGGTTAAAACATGCTCTAAAAACACGTAAAGCTGGGAGAAACAGACTTGATTGATCCCTTTCACGTTGGAGTCATGTGTGATCCATTCTTAATATAAAAATAGACAATAGCAGCCTTAAGTTGGGCATCATATGTTGTTTAGTGGATATTAATGACAAATTTGATGTATTTTTACACCTTTATTTACTTTGCATAACATTGGCTTTACATCAGAGTTTCACATTATCTGCACATTCTTTATGTACCTGAGATATTTGGCCAAATAAAACATTTCGTGTGACTCTTTTCATTATATAGGCATTGCACATTTGGCAATTGCACTTACAAATGTGCAATCAGAAACACTAAATAGCAAAACAAACCAAGGGAAGAGAAACACTTCTTTCAGGATGTGAAAGTCTAAACCGACCAGTCAGTACGTACATTTTGAAACCCTGCAAGCTATCGAAAACCACACCGCCTGGTCAGGTCGACTGCTTCACGACACACAGTATTCATTTTCTATGTAATACAACAGGCACAACACAGAAATACTTTAAAATAACCTTTAGGTTAGCGGTGAGTTTGTTCTCACACTGACAGGATTTAAAGAGAAGCTTGTCAGAGAGGCTATTTGTGTTAGCAGTAATACAAAAGGCTTCACCTCAATATTCTTCAATGACAATCACAACCGAGGAGCACCATTATGCTCAGTCCGCTTATTTGTGGGAAGACAGCCTGAGGACTGAACACTACTACGCCGTGAAGAGCTGTAAAACATACGAAAATTCAAACTAAGTCAATAAATATACTGTATGTGCTGGCAATCACTAAAATCATGTGTATAAGTGCACTTTCACAGTTTCACAAATCATAAATATTGTTCATGTTTGCCCGGAAACAAAACACACGAGAAAAATAAGTAAGTGCCGTGTTAAACTCTTTGGGAAACCTAAGGTACTGGTATGAAACTAGCTCTCAAAGACCTCAGAGTGAAAGGCCGACCGTGGAGTATGACTGTTAAGGGTTGGTTAGGCACAGGGTTATTGCAGCAATTTGTTTCATTTTTGTGATACTCCCTTTTTCATTGTTTTTTTTTTGTTGTTAAAATGCCGTCACAGACAACTTTCTTTGTGGAGCTGTCACAGCATCCCAAATCCTTTGGCATAGGTAATAGCCTTGAGGAGTCTTTCTCTCAGTTTTTCCTTGGAGGAGTATTCTGGGAGGAGCAGCGCATTGAAGCAGGTGTGAGAGGTCGGTAACCTGAAAGAAAAAAAGAAAGAAAGGAAGTAAAAAGAGCATTAAAAATGGGATGAACGTGAACTGACACAAGGAAAAAAAATAACAACAGATAATTGGTATATTTTAAGGTATGTCAAAAATACAGAAATAATGCCCTGCTTGAAACAGCTCTCTGGGGCAAAAGTGCTGAAAAGTGTCTGAAAACATCTAAATAAAATCTCCAAAAAGCTGACTGTTCTGTACCTGTCTGTGTCGGAGCCGTTCTTAGCGATGATCATTTTTAATTTGCCAAGACCGCCGACTGGCGCTCTGTCTGTGCCGGTGGTAAACTGTAGGAACAACCTCTTCTGCTCCTCTCCAAACGAGTGGATCGTTTCCCAGAAATCTCTGCGGGCAGACAATGAAAGACAACTTTAAACATCAATGATCTGATTGATTAAAAACCTGCCTCCATATGTAATGCGTACCGCTGCTTAAAACATGTTTTTTAGATGATGACTTACTTGATGATTTGACTATCTTTGCTATAACCTCCATCGTACTCTGTTGTCTTCTCGAGTGCTTCAAAGTCGAGTTTCTGTGAAGTCCCAAGAGACTGTAAGTCATAAAACTGGCTACAACAAAGTCAAAAAATAAATAAAGGTTTGTTTCCTTACCCTGCTTCCACAGATAAGCAGCTCCACTTCCTCAGGTCTGAACAAATATTTCAGAGGGGACTCATTTGTGACCATTAGAAAACCTTTCTTGAAGGCTTTGAATTGTCTCTCCACGCTCTTGTTCAGTATGTACTCGGTATACAGGTCCACAAACTCCTGTAAATTATGGATATAAAAAGCAAAACACAGCTGTTAAATGTACAGCAAAGCAACTTCTCAGTATTTACTTTCTTTCATAACTGCATAAAGTGAATGTGAACCTTCTCCCAACAGAGGAAAGACGACCTACAGAATGTAACATCCAGGAAATGGTGCATAATTTCTCTTATTGACTCTAACCTCTTCCTTGAACCTTTACACAGAGCACTGTTGTGATTTTAAAGGACTTCACCTGTCTGTTCTCCTTAGTAACAGGGATCTGGTCTCCCTGCTCCTTTAAGTCATATAAGACAGGGCTTCCAAAAAGGTCTTTGTGTGATATCTGGAAGGTGAGCATCATGTCTTCCTCTACGTTGCCGGTAAATTCAAGCAACTCCTTCAGACTCTGGTACAGAACCTACGAGAAGAAAAAGAAATCTGTTAAGTAAATAGTTGGGAGATTTCTTTCTTGCTTTCTTGTCAAGAGTTAGGTGAGAAGATTCATATCGCTTTCATGCCTGTCGGTTAAATAGAGCTACAGCCAGATCATCTAAAACTCATGTTACATCTTTTTTTTGTTTAATCTGCACAAAAATAAAGAGTAAAAACGACAAGTTACAGTTTTATGGGAGGTTATGTGCTGGAAGTATTTGTAGCAAGAAGCATCCTTAAGAGTCTCATCACATAATGACAAGAGCCAAGCTTGCTGTTGCCCCCTGCATCCACTCTTTATGCTCACAGTCTCCTGGTTGTAGCCAAGCTGTGCAACCTCCGTGAAAAGAAGCCAATGTGAAAGTGCCAGAACGTCAGCCCACGTTAACTCCAACCACGATCCGCGTCTTTCCCCATTTTTAGATGAGCCTGGACGCAGCGGATGCAGGACTGCCAAAATGGCGGCGGCCAGAGCCACCACACTCTGAGCTTCACAACAGCTCACATCAGCCTGGTTAAGCTTCATATTATAGTACAGTACAGACATGAGAGGTAGTATCAGTCTTCTCATCTAACGCTCGGCAAGAAAGCAAATCAGAATGTGTCCTAAAATGTTGAACAGTTGAAAAAGCTGATAATATTTATCTTTATGCTCGTGGTTTGTTTCCAGCAACTCACAAACTTTACTATGCTGCATAATTTTCTTGATTTTACCAATAACATTACAATACCATCTTTATATCACCAAAACATTTGGAAATACAGAACTGATATAATCTTTCACTGTATATTAACTTTGGAGAAAGTTACTGTACTGGATGTGAGTCTGACAGGTCCAAAAAGGTCCCTTTCTTGCCCATGAGTTTCCTGTAGAGAACCATCGGGAAATGTACGTCCAGGATGCAGTTGTTGTAAATGGCGAGACCAAGGACGAGTCCGACGAGAGTGTACTGAGCTTCATTCTCCAGTGAGGATGAATTGAACCAAAAAAGTTTTGTCTCGTCGTCGTAGGTGAACATTCCTGTTCAGAAAGAGAGAAAAACACGTGAGGAAAAATACAATACTTAAAGGAATAGTTAGACATTTTGTGCAAGTTACAGTTAACAGCTTAGCTTAGCACAAAGATTGCAAACAGGTCTAAAGGTAAAAAAAAAAAAAAAGTAGCACAAAATCTCACTAATATCTTTAATTTTACAACTGAATTCTTGGAGAAACATTTCCTGCAATCTTGCTTTTAACAGCTGCAGCTGAGAAAAAGAAAGTTGGTGCACCTAATACCTAATTTTTCTCACTTAATTTGTGAGTTTTAGAGGTGCTGTTAGTCAGATTTTTCTACCTTTGCACAGAGCCAGGCTAGTTGTTTCCCTGTTTCAAGTCAGAATATTAAGCTATAAGAGAGTGGTATCGATCTAAGTGTATTACCTATGTCAGGATTGAAAATTTCCTCCAATACCAGCTGAAAGAACTCCTTTGAAACCCCTCCCTCGTCTACACCTTGCTCCCCCTCAAACTCAACAAACAGCTGCTTCTTCAGGTCAGACGGGTTCTCCATGGAGATCATCTCCAGCTGCAACACAGGGGTGAGGAGGGGGATTGAATTCAGTGACAACTACAGCAGGACTGAGCCTCAATGTGACATCCCGTGCACACGCGACAGTAACATATTGTAACTCACTCTGACGAGGGCGTCGTCGATGATGTGATCTCTGCGTACTTTGAGCTTGAGATAAGGGTTTGGCTGCTGGCCCTGGACCATGCTGTAGAGGGCCGTGAGGCGTCGCTCGCTGTACATTCGGATCCTGTTGTCGTAGTACAGTCCTTGGCTCTTGGTGATGACGTTGAGAATGAAGGGGCAGCTCTGGAAAGAAAACTTGGTTTCAGCGTTGACCTTGAAGAACGTGAAATCCTTGTCCATCTCCACCACTTCGTTTACTGACTCGTTAATAAAATCCTCAAAGGGGATGAGTGGTTGTATGCTATCTATAGATCTGACACCAAGTTCTTTCTCCAGAGGATCGACCCGGGGTCCCTTCTTATAGAGCTGCTCCTCACCTAGCAGCTCATGCAGGGTGATCTCGTCTAACTCGGTGTCTTCCTCGTCGTCGTCGTTGTGCTCCACATCCACAACGCCACCCTGGAGACTCGCGTAGAAGGCAACTTTTAAACACTGGGTCGCAGCCACCACCGTCTCATCATCATTTATCAAATTTTCACCGTCATATTCATTGCTAATGACTGTGAAAGTGATGAGCTGCTGGAAGGTCTCCATCATACGCCGGGTGTGTTGGAGACCGTACATGGACCAGAGCTTTGAGAGCCTGGCGAGCGCAGTCACCGGCAGTTTGCTCATCGCTTTGCAGAACTGTGGCAATGCCACCTCCAGGTACTCTGGGCTGTGGAGGTTACTGTTCTCCAACACGATGATGAAGATATTCAGGTAATCTGGGTTTGTTTCGTACACATCAAGGTACTCCAGGTCAAGTTCCATATTTGGAGTGAGGTAAATAATTGCGTTTACGAGAGCTGCCTCCACCTGGTCGATGGTCAGAAGTCTGTCATAGACCCTCCTCACGGCGCAGATGTCCACCGTAACCTCACAAGGGTCGAACATTTCATTAGCACCTTCGTCTGGTGAAGCAGCTGCAGAGGAAGCACCCATCTCCTCTGACGGTTGCTTCTCGTGCTTGTCCACATCGGTTGGTTTAAAAGAGTCATGGTTTTCAGTAGTGTTGGGTTCATCCTTCCTGAAGCTCTTCATCAGGGCCTCGGCGTTGGAGAAAATCCTGCCGATGATGCGGACGAGAGCGGAGTAGTCCCCTTTCTCCTCGCAGAAACTCAGGATCATACATACTGTGTTCTCTGTGAGATAATGAACATCTGGAAACAAAACAGTGAAAGAAAATCTGAATTAACACAGTGAACTGATTCAAAGTCAGTGTCTGTAAGAGTCTGAGTCAGTTATACAGTACCTGAGAAGTCCTCCTTGGGGGGAAAGAGGTCCGCGTTGCTCATCTTACCGTCAAGATGAGTGTTTTCGTTGTCACCGGAGTCTGACTGTGCGGCGTCACTTTCTTTCTTGGACGGGTGAGGATTGCAGAGTTTGGCGTTAATCTTAAACAGCTCAAGCGCTTTGGCAGCTGCTGAATTGTTATCCAAAGGTTGAAAATCACAACATGATGCGCAAAACTCATTCGTGCAGTCGCCATTTCCACAGCCTTCAGTTAACTGCCGAAAGTAGCGCTCAATTAGATGCTTTGCAGCCGCTCTGTTCCTGCATAGGGTATTTAAACATGAAGTCAGACTCATGAGTCATCTATGGTTAGGAATAAAGAAGCATAAAACACAATGCAATGCAAATAATAAAACAGAGCTGAATACAGAACAAGAACTGACACATGTTCTTGTTTTAAAAGGCTTTTAAAGACATAACGACACAGAGGTGGAGATGACAGATAAAAAACATGTATATTAGTTTAGCTACTCGTTGTGTGCAGGTCGACTTACATTCGGCTGGATTCAGGAATCGTCCTGCAGGTCCAATTTACAGTCCTGTGAGAGGAAAAATTGAGCAATGATGTTAAATTTTACTTGAATAATGTGAATAAAGAGCCCATATTAAATAACAGCTGCTGAATCAGATATCTGATGTCATACTGTATCAGGCTACATTATCATCTGATCTAATTTATCTATCTATTTTTATTATTTTGAGGCAACACAACTTAAGGAGTGTCTATGCCTATTTCAGGTAACAGTAGTAACAACTGTTGATGACACTGTGTGTAAAAGAGACCTCACTGGTCAAAAGAGTAAGAGCGTAGGCTGCACACAGCTTTCTCTCACTTCTGCACTGAACTTGAATTTATCATAAACAGTATTAAAGTGCATTTTGATTTTTCTCTTTCGGAACAGCTGAACTGGCCTTGCAGCATTATGTAACTGGTTTTAATTTATGATAGATATCAGATTTATTTAAGGGTAATGGGTAATATGTCAGATTTGGGATGCAGCCTCACATCTTGGTCCCTCTTTTGAAAATTGACACCCTGTGTCTCAATGAGATTACTTGTCTAAATAAAAGTTAAATGAAAATATAAGATAAATTTCGGTGCTCCATGCTAACTAGAGCTGGTTTCGCTCATTCAGGGCCTGTTAGACTTGTGAAGTGGCTGTATTTTGATCACTGTAAATACATTAGGTTGAGATATTCAGTGGAGAGTAAGTCAAGGGGTCCAGCGTGTCAGATTTCAGGGGCTCTATTCACAGAATACAGCAGAAATTAGATATAATATTCATAACTATGTTCTGATTTGCATAGAATCGCCTGAAAATAGGAATTATTAGGGTTATATTTTTATTAGCTTAGACTGAGCACCGAGACTCTGGGGGTCCTCTTTCACGTAGTCTGCCATTTTGAACCGCCATGTTTCTACAGTAGCTCAGAATGGACAAACCAAATACTGGCTCTAGAGGGAGAGGGTGAAGTGAGGGGGTTTCAATCAGCAACTACACCACTAGATGGCACTAAATCTGACACACTGCACCTTTAAGTAAACTATATATCTCAAAGTTGTATGAAATTAAACTGTAAAGTATATTTTAAGTAATTTTTACATATTAGTTAAATTGCTTAATTATTTATCAATATATTAAGCCTGGTTAGAGTCCACAGTTGACAGCAGTGTGGCTGTTGACAGTTGGAATAACTCATAGTGCTTTCCTGCTGCTATCTGTCTTATTATCAAATATAGTGTAGGACGTGAACGCAACACGAAATACCGTTAAAATCAGTGTGATGTCTCGGGCCAGCTTCATTACTAACGCTACGTTACTAACCTGTGGTTTGATCAGGGATACAGTCTGTATCTGTCTGTCGCTCTGTCTGCCTGTCTGTCAGTGACAGTGCAAAAAAAATCTCCTGTCAGTCTGAGAGCTGCTGCTGCTGTTTTAACGACATTCAGCCCGCTCGAGTCTGCGCCGCTCCCGTTAAAATACTGAGTAATAGTCAACGACACGTCGCTGAAACGAGGCTGAAGTGTGACAACGTCAGAAAGTCTGATAGTTGTTTTTGTTTGTGAGTCAGAGCATTATATTATCCTCCACCATCTTGTAAACAAGAGTGAGATATATCCCGGCATGCAACGCGGGGCTGTCAAACTAGTGATGTGTCGGTCGTGAACGAGCCGCTTCAAAGAGCCGCTTCAAAGAGCCGCTTCAAAGAGCCGGCTCTTTTAAGTTAAGAATCGGAGGTGTTGTGCCGTATTAAGCGCCCCTGCCTTGAAATGCACCCCCTTGCGGGAGTGCGCACAAACCCCTCAGTTGTTCGGAAAGTGAAGCAATTCGCTTTAATATCGCAAACAAACGCAGGGGAAAATACTATTTTACGATTTTAATTACAGGTCTTTAAACTCTTCTAAAGAGTGTAAATAACCAATGTTCTTCTCAACACAAAATCGGATAATAGCGAAGGTAAAACAACACCTTTTTGTATGTTCTGTGGAAATATACCCCAGGCTCCCCAGCCATGATTACAAAATGAATTAAATTGATTTTTTTTTGAGCAAGTTGAATGTATTTGACTTGGCGTTTCACAAGGCTAAATATAATCCCAGCTTTTCTTGCAATTCATAGATTCAAAAGTATGTGCTTTTCATTTGGTTAAGGTCAAAACAATAGCCTTCTGATCCAGAATATTACCTATAATGAAAATGTAATGTGGTCTATATGCCTATAGACTGATAGACAAGTCATAACCTCTGTGTGTTTCTCACCATTAAAGGACGTGTTCTCTCCATCAAATACTCTTGTTTTTAAGATATTAAATATTTTTCTTGCTGCTTTAGAAAACAAAATACAATAAATAAATCCCCCATCCACCACTGACTGTTCTGTTGTCAGACCCATCAAACTCATATATATATTGACACCAAAATATTGGCACCAAATGTATGCTTATTATGGCAGGGCTGGTTTTCGACCTTATCAGCATCAGTCCTATGTTATACTATAAAAAAAGTATTTGATGTTGGGAGAAACACACCACTTTCATGAAAATATTTTTCCACTTATCAACATTAACATCATCAACATGCGTTGTTTTTGATTTTTTTTGTTTTACACTGAATTTCATTTGCATCTTTGCATATGAAATAAATGGAAATGTAGGCAACATAAGTATCCTACATATTAACTGCATTTGCCCCTTCATTTAGTGTAACTATTTTAATTTTATTGTACATAATTACATAGTAATATGATCAATCAATATATTATAATGTAGCCATATTTGGTCAAGTCATTTTATTATAATTTCTATACATTTAAACAGCATGTGATGCTAAATACATTTATTTGGCTACATTACAATATATTGATTGATGTATATATATATATGTATATTGATGTATTGAATATATACATGATATATGTGTACACATACAAACCACAAGTCAAAACAGCGCTAAATTTAATTATAAAAGGTATAAGTGGTAACACGAAGAGCCGTTTGGGAGCCGAAAGATCCAGCTCTTCTTGGTGAGCTGAGTCAAATGATCCGACTCACTAAAAAGAACCGAACTTCCCATCATGCCCCCTCCCGTACATAAACCAGAGACGGTAAATAACGGAGACGCCTCAATGAAGAGTCACTTCCCGTAGCCGTGTCTCACGTAACGACGGGTCTATTGACTCCTATAGGAGAAGTGTGAGTCTTTATGCTACTTCTACAACAATCTTAACAACAATCAACTGAATCGTCGGTCTGTTTCCCCAAAAACGGTCTATGACAGAGACTCTTTACCGAAGAGACACGTCCTGTGTCCATGTCACGTCGGTTTAGCCACGCCCCCTTCAGGAACCCAGCAGCAGGTCCTGATGTTGAGGGAGAAGTGAACGTGAGCTCAGTTTATGAGCTATTCTTTCGCCCCTAGAGTCTCTGAAGTAAATATTGGACTCATTGTTCACAAGCCACATATCTTCTGAACATCCTGACACTAAAATATAATTCTTCAGACCGATAAAACAGGAAGAAATTAACTAACTGTCCGAGACCGGTCTCTGTCTTAGCAGCGACACACTCCACTCTCGCGAGATCTGGCAGCACAATTAGTTCTTCTCTCTATCCGTGCTGAATCGTCGTCCTGTGTCACCAAAGATGATCTGAAACAACTTGACAAGAATTTAAATAACTTTCAGAATCTGTTTTCATTCATCCACACGATATTCACACTTCTAAACGAGATTTGGAGTAAAATAGCAGTTTATTTTAGCACAATTTATGCACTCAAAAATCCCATAAATACACTTCAATTATAGTGAACGACAACCTCTAGATTCTTGAATAAGAAAATGAATTAATACTGGTGTAACCGAAAATGTATGTGCAAGACACAGTATATTTTTATATTTAGAGAAACTACTCATGAAATACAAAAATACAAACATAAAAACAAAGATCCATCACATGATATCTGTGTCACAATGTGCAAATACTTTATTACAATTACAAATCCTACCTCCAAGTTTTATCTGTGTAAAAGTACAGAAGTATCATCAACAAAATGTATATGAAGCACCAAAAGTAAATAAAAATATGCCAAAATATGTGTCCTGTGAGCGTGTATTCTGTGATAGCAGAATTTTTTATTTTGTGTTGGTGTCAATTTTACTTCATTAATATACTGTTTGGTGGTATAATCTATAACAATTCATCATATTTCATGAGATTACAAAATGTAATGCATGTAAAATCTCTGCATTGTAGTAGTAGTAGCCAAATAAACACACTGGAATATGAAATGAAATATTTATTTACGCAGAGGAGTAGCATTGAAAGAAATAACAGTATTTCAAGCACAAACAAATACTGACATTTTTATATATTATTTATCTAGGAAATATGCGAAAAGTGCGTCATTCTGTCACCTATTGGCTAAAACATCATAAAAATAATGTAGCTATTACTCCATAGATGAGTTCCTGCCTCTGTCTGCTGTATGCTGAACACAAACCACGAGTAGAGCTGTTTATTCATACATTTTTTATTAACACTCAGTATCATAACTTACCTAAATTATAAATCTATCCAAAGATACGCATATAGCATGTGTCAAAAGTCAAAGTGTAACATGAAAACTAAGAATTGCAGCTGCTGCAGTAGCTGTGTCTTGATGGAGGCCGAGACACGGCACAATCTCTAAATCATATTCATAAACCATAAATCAAACCTGGCATATATAGCTGGTAGTTGAGCCCCTGCCTTCTCATTCTGCAATAGGGCCCTGTAAATTATGCATTATCTAATCCATGTGCATTGCTCTCATGGTGCTGAGGAGATGTTTGTTATTCTGTCAGCATTCGAGCCTGATATAGAGTTTTACACCAAGTGTGACATTTAGTTTGTCCTGAACACTGAGAGGGAGAAATGCAAATATATTCACATTCTTACAATAACTGAGTGCATTCAGAGGTTATTAAGAGCAAGCTATTATGCTAAAAGTAGCTCTATGATTGTATGAAGGAGACTCCAAATAAATAAATGTGCCATGTTGACTGAAAGGATATCATGCGCAGCTTTAATTACCATCCTTTTGTCTCTCTTGACACTCACTGCATGTCTGCAGTAAAGCACATGGACACTGGGAGTCACTGTAAGCACACAAAGCATCAGGCATGCAGCTCTTGGACACTTTCTTCTTTTTATATATTAGATTATGTATTTCACATTTTACTGCAGATAATAAACAGACACAGTAAAAACAATTACCCTCTCACGGTCGATCTAAAACCTTTTGACTTGTGACCACTCATCACAGGTTGTATTAATAATAATGAATGTAATTGGTAGTGACTAGTTCAACCTCAGATTGAGCTAGAAGAGCCAAAAAATATCCAGTAAATCACAAGCAAAAACCTAAAAATGAGTGAAACGCTTCAAAACCAGCGGTGACATTTAAATGTTGTTAACATGTTAAGGCATTGGTAGTGATGTTCCAATAATATCCTGTATAATAACATAACACTTCTGCACATGCAGTACTTCTGCTTTGCTCACCATCAGTTCATACTGTGATACTGTGTGTCAATGCTGTGTCCACCACTTGTTTCTGCTGCCCCCAAGTGACCGAACTAAATCAGTTATTGCAGGTTTCAGTAACATTTTGACTGCAGGGCTTTAGAGTATTTATAGAGTGGTAGAGTTGCTACTTTTACTTAGTTAAATATACATAATATACTTCGTTCACTACTGCATATCACCAATATGTTTCGTCTGCTTTCTTAATCATCTGTGACAAATCTTGGGGATTTTCTACTTTAAAAATATTTATTGCATATTGCATATTATTGTTTATTGCATATTATAGATGAAGGTGAACCAAGATGATGTACTGTAGGGAGGCTGAGGGATGAGGGTCGATGGGTGAAGGTATAAGGTGGAGGAAGGGTAAGATATGAGGGGAGAGCTCAGGGTCGTAGTCGGATAGATGGAGGAGTTTCAAGATGGAAGAGTGTCAGAGAAGGACAAGAAGGTCACTTTTTTTCATTTTCTCTTCTTAGCTTCCTCCGTCAACGTCCTCTTCGGTCTTTTCACCTCTGTCATTATGTCCATCGAGGCTAATTAGTCCGGTTACATTGGCCTCTTACCCAGCTGGCACAACATCAGCTTCCCTCCCCGTCACCATTTGCCCGCACCCTGGGCTTAAAAACATCCTTTTCTGGACAAAACGCCTGCAGTGCAAATACTAACACTCCCCTGGAGCTCTGAGCTCACAGTCCAGGCTAACAAACTGAACTAACATTAGCTAACAGCAGCTACAGTTCACAGCAGTTTCCAGCTTCATTAAAATCAAAGAAATAGTTGGTGGCGTGTGACTTAGTGCCGTAAAGCGTTACGTACTTCTTGTTGGTGATCGTACTCTGAGCACAAAGTTACATAGTGAGAGAACAGACTGATTACATGTCAGTAAAACATCAAAATGATTGAAAATCTGTTAATTTATGGTAGAAAAGTTGCTTTCAGGTGCTGAAATGGGATGAGTCTTTGTTCCTGAACCTCGTTATAAAACCTCATTTGTTTGAAAAATGAAGTAATGTTGTGTATTAAATGTTACGGCGTGAAATAAAGTGCAAACAGTGAAACACATGATGCCTCCAATTTATAAAGATAACAGATATCATTTCATCATTAGGATCCTCTTTGCCCATTTGTTACAGATGTTAAAAACAATTTCAGAGACGTCTATACCGATGCACTTATTCACTCAATCACAGCTGCGACTCCATTAATCTAGGCTATAGCCTGAGCTTTACACTCGAGCGCACACAGGAACTTGTTTCATCATTTCCAAGCAACCTTTCTGCTCAGCTTGTGTTATGTTTAATGTTTCAAATGGAGGAAATTAGGGGTTTAACAGCCACTGACTCAGGTAAAACACTTCCGCTGAGCATTAGCTTATACTGGTGGTCATTGCTTTCTACTATATGTGTGATAATCTATGGTTATATCATTTCAACCCTCCAGCAGCCATTGGATATGGATTATAAGTGCCTAAAATTGACATCATCATGGCAGATCTCTTTTCCTGGAATATAGCAATTAACCTCAATCGTACTGTTGGCAGTTTGGGAATGTGACTGCAGGGTGGTACAGCGTTCAGGAGAGGACACTGAAGGTCGCATGTCCGTAGTTTGGAGTGTAGGATTATTTTATCATGGTTGTTAAGTGATTCCTGGATGTGCGCCACAGCCTACGGCTAAAAGAGACACGGGGGTCACTCAGGCAATCAAGACGAAGAGTTGATGTCTTCTGTGATCGGGATGCATGAACATCTCTGATCAGCCCTCTCAACCTCTGGCTCATAATCTGAGCTCATCAACTCGAGGGGTTTTTCAACACTTCAGCAGAATGTGAATGTGAACGTCAACAACAAACGGACAAAGCGGTCGGCTGGAATGTTTACGAGGCAAAAACAATGAATTTTGAGTGTGTGAATGTTTTCACAGCATGAAGGTTAGAAACATCAACAACAAACAACTTAACTCTATGTTCTGTTGTTCTAGAACATCTATGGCAGAGACGGCCAACAATCCAGACTGAAATATCTCAACAACTACTGGATGAATTGCAATTGCAGTCTTGTTCAGACATTTCATGCATGATCCTCAGAGGATTAATCTTACTGGCTTTGATGATCCTCTTACTTTTCAACTGGTGCCACCATGAGGTTGACACCTTTAACATTTAATTAAATATCATTACATTTTGAACAGATATCCTCAGACGATGAACCCCAAGAAGTCTTGGATGATATCACGATCTACAAGATGTTTGGCACAAAGAAACATTCATGTTCCCCAGAGGATGAATCCCACTGGCTTTTGGCTGCTAAGCCTAAAACTTTATGCAGCTGTGGGATGCACAGAGGGGCGAAGAGTAATTGACGAGCTAGCTTAACTTTTTAATTTATTTTATATTTTCTTTTTGTAGAGGGGGCACTGAGCAGGTGGAAAACAAAGGTAGCAGGTGTATCGGTGTCAGATGATGCACTAGGAAGGGATATGTTTTTTGTACTGGCATGATGAACTTGCATGTTTGCTTTTAACCTGGAAAATAAATCAACATAAACGTAAATCCTGCCTCAACAATACTGTGCAGCCCACCTATAATCTGTGGCTTTTTATTTTGTTTTTTGAAGAAATCCTTTTAAATAGCCACAACATCTATAGAAGGAGCGGGTTCTCCAGAATGGACAAACTAAACACTGGCTCCAAATAAGGCATTTTACTTTTTTTCTCGTGAGGCGAGGGGTACTCAGCTGGTTGTAATCTGCAACCTCACTGCTGTAGATGTGGTACATACTGGACCTTTATTAAGAGATAAATTAACACCCCCTGAAATCTTGTTTTGGCTTAACTTCACACCTTGCTGCAGTGATGTACAGGTGTACTCCAGGACACTGTGACATCACTGCTGGGCGTGGTTACACACCCATTAGTAATACCGGCTCTGGTTAGTGTTGAACAAGACCTGAAATTCTGAAGAGAGAGCAGTGAAACACTGAAGAATATAAATGATCATATAAATATAATAATTAAATCATGTTTTTCTCTCAGTGCGCTTCTTTCCTTCGACCGATGAACTAGAGACTATAAATTACCGTGTAGGTGTTTGTCTTTGTGTTATTTGTCCAGTGTGTGTCCCTGCTGTTTCTGTTGGATGGATTCCTGTGTCAGTGGGAAGTCACACTGAAAAAGAGCAATAATGCTTTGGCTAAGCAACTCCTACGTGATCGTGCAGAATGGAGCCTCACAATGCCTCCACCAACTGGAAGACAGATGGCCCTGGCTCACAAAAAAAGCCTTAATTTGTTATTTGAATTCAAAAGTGATGCGGCGTATATCTCCACTGGTGTAAATGTGCAAGTCCTCAAGTCTTCTCGGCAAAATTCTTCACTGAAGAGCGGAGAGGCTGCAAGGCTCTAACCAATTCCCATAATCCAGCTCTCTGATGGCTTCATTGGACCAGATTATATACGAGGCAGTATAGGAAATTGAAAATGTCCTGATTTAAGCTTGTTAAAACAATGGGTCATGAAGCAGGTCAAGGCCACTTTAATGACCAGAATCAATGATGGTCCTCTATGATAAAATGCTAATCAAAGTCCATTAGCTTCTGCGGAATTAGCCTCCTGTCTGTCTGCAGACTGCAGGTAATCAAAAAAGTCATTAAAGAAAATGAAAAAAGACTAGGGGAGACTGTGAGGAACCTTTCATTTCCAGAGAGGAGCAAGCAAGGAAGGAGGAACAGGAGCTGGAAGAGGGGGGAGTTTAATTATATTATCAATCTTTTACGTGACTGCCCATAACACAATATGTGACTCGTGTGACAAAAATCCATTTCATTGCATGTGCTGCTTATCTAATGCCTCTGAGAGCAGATAAATCACAAAAAAACAACAACACTGTTGTGCAGAGACTAAAAGCTTCGCACAATGGCACAAAAGTTCCACACTTACACACACAGTATGCAGAAAAAACAGCTGATCAATCCGGCTGGTTTACACTGGGGCTTTGAAAGAGATGGAGAGAGCAGCACTGCGAGGGTAGAGGAGTCATCATTATCTCCGTGTTCAGACGAGGAACCTGCTCTTGCAAAGTGCAGCGGCGGTCAGTAATTTGGCCGTCCCGTTTGCAGAGGCTCACTAAAGGCAGCATCAGCAGAGCCTTCTACTGTCCCTTTTTTTTCCCCTCAATGTGCCTTAAAAGAAACATTAATAACACTCCCCGCTGCCCCAAACTGCCTCTCTGGGAAGGTATCGCAGATGTTACACACACCAGGCAAAGACAAACCACTGCAACACCAGGCCAAAGATCATCCATCTTCTGAAAGCCTCGTATATCACACCTTTGTGCAGATGTGTGAGAACAAAGAGACTGAGAGCTGAATTTATGCAGATATACTCTGATATAAATCTGAACTATATGTTGGACTCTTATCAGCGATTTCCATTTGGGAAAGACCACACTGATGTTTTCTGACATTTTCTGTCCTTCTTTGATGACGAGGATTCCTGCTTCCTTCATTTTTCATATGCCAAATAATAAGTGTGGTCTTCTATTTGTCTAGATTTAACTTCTCAAACTTCTAACAAAACACAACACGGTTAGCCAGAACCAGCAAACACGTCTTCTTCTTCCACTACTACTACTTCTTTTTCTGCTATGTTGCAATGTAGTGCTGAAACACGGTCTGCAGAGCTCTTTGTCCGCTCTGGGCTAAGATATTGGACCCGCTCCATCTGTAGATATAAAAAACTCATTCTAAGGTAATAAAAACACAAAAGTTCAGTTTTAAGGTGATCATATCTTACTGAAAACATACATGTGGTGTTTGTTTTTGGTGAGTGCTTTTCAGCCTCATAAGAAGTTCCATTTTTAGCACGTGTGGTGGATCCTGTGGGAATAAAGCCTCTGACTCTGGTTACTAACATGATCTACCCACCGGGCTACACAGAGCTGTGATATTGACTTTGAAACTAATTTGAAGGTGTCTTCCCCTTTTATTCTAGTGGGAACGCCCATTAGAGTCAATAAGGTGCAGACCTATCACATGTATGTTGTCAAAGATGTTTAAAACAGCAGCAACTGGATCATATTTTATGTAGAAAATGTTTTCTGGTTTTCCCTCTGATGTCCTTCAGCTGCATCGACTCTCTGTGATTTACAGAGTTTCCTGATGGACAGTGAAGTAAACTGCTGCAAACTATAGCTGCTGTTAGCTTAGTTTGTTAGCCAGGCTGCCCGGATTGGGAGCTCAGAGCACAGACGGAGTGTTAGTGTTTGTACCACAGGCATTTTGGACCACCAGGAAAAAGGATGTTTTCAGGCACGGGGCGTGGGGGAATGTTGACGGGGAGCTGAGTCTGTGTCGTGGCAGAACCGGAGCTGGGCAAGATGACAATGACAATAACATAGGCAAAAAGATTGAGGACATTGATGAAGGAAGCTGAGAAGAGAAAGAGAGAGTGACCGAGCAAGAAGCCACCAGACAAGAGTAAATCTGGGACTGACTTTTAATCGTTGTCGAGAGCTTGGTGAAATAAAAGGCTGAAAGACAGACACCGAGCTGGGCTTCTTGCTGTTGGACTAGTAAGTAAGATTAGCTGGCTGCTATGTCTTGTGTTGTTTGGTGGTTGTTGTTGCACTTTCTTGATATTTGGCTGTTAGCAAAGTTGATAACTTCCTAGTTTTTGAACATAAGTAATATAATTATAACAAACACACATGTACAACTGTCCATATTTATGACAGCGGTATTACACTTAAAACACAATGTTGCTTTAAAACATTTTTAACTATTTAACAGAAAAACAAAACAACAAAAAAGTCATCAATCCAAGATCATATTAAACCTTTTTTTAGTTAGTCCCCTGGGGCTGTACTTTGTAGATATACTGTAACCCAGTTTGAATGTAGCAACTTGTTGAAATAGTTATACCTTACACCTCCTGGGAGCTCAAAATAAACTCCTGAGCTCAGCTAGACAGGCACATTGATCAAGCTAACCTCAGCATCTGCACTTTTACTGCAAAAATGCAAGACAGGCCGTGCTTCAAGCTGTGTAGTGTGGTGGTTTAAGCAGTTTTATTCATTTTTACACCCGACCCCACAGGTCTGACGCATAGTACACTTAAAGAACGCAGGTCGAATGCAAAGACGATATAAAAATTGAGGACTTAAGACATTTTATTAAGCAGAGAGTACATCTTTCTGAACAGACAAACAGGTAGCAAAGGATAAATACTTTATTATTTTTATTTTGTTCACAAGAAGCCACGGTGCAAGTAATTTCCAATTACTCGAAGGGCAAAGAAACGAAACTTAAAATATATTTTCCAGGTTGGTGATGGTGTTGTGGGTTGGGGCTCTTTAGAGTTTCCAGATTGCTACCACCCATTTCTTTATAAACCCTACACCAAGAACTTGTTGAGTGATCTTGGCTCCATTAGATATCTTGATTAATACCTTGAATGAATAACAGCAGATAATTTCCCCCTACATCTATAATATAAAACTTTAAACTTAAGACTACTGTGTAACCAAAATACTCATGAAAATCTAACAAATCTAGCTCAGATTATGTTCACGGCCGTGTGCGGACAGAGCGAACGTTCCTGTGAGGAATTTGTAAACAAGAGTGTAAAGCTGGAATTCAGCAGCGAATACGCTCGAGCTTGATTCTGGCACATAAAGTGCGACACCGAAAACACAGAACAGACAGAACCTATAAAACAAAGTGGACAGACTGCGGAGTCAGAATGTGAACAACATGCCAGAAAAAGGCACCGTGTGCAAAAACAGACAGGAGGAAAGAAACCACATAGCATGTAGCCTCATAAATATCATCTACACCGAGACGAAGATGCACCGTCATCTTTAAACAAATAACAGATTCAGCATCGTAAGCAAACTCTTAGATTTGTAATTTCTTATCCAGTGTTAAGGCACATACTATTGCTTAGAAAATACAGAAATATAAATGATCTTTGGTAAATGATACACTTTACAAAATGGCAATGGCACAAGATATACAACAATCATAAAATATTAAAAAGGTGCTGCTGCTTTAAATGCTTAACAACTGAACAACTTTCCTTACTTTTACGGAGTTTGTGCATGATGACAAGTATATCATGATCCCATCCTTTTCATTCTGTGTCTGAACACCAACAATACTCAACGGCTGTTCTAAAATAATGCCTTCAAAGTGCAAATTTAAATCTTTAAGCCGCATCTTTTACATTTGGGAAACACCTTCTTTCGCCATTGAGCTTTTGGTTTACAGCTGAGCACTAGCAGAACTAATTTGACTGGGTTGAAATAAACTGTTAAAAAAAACAACTAAAAAAGACCTTCAAGTAAACTTGCTTATGAAACGTGATGGTAGCTTGTTGTCAACCCTACTTAACAGTGCTTACAGGAAAAGTTCTGACATTTTTGGAAAATAAGCTCATCTACTTTCTTACCGAGAGTTAGACGAGAAGATTGATACCTCACATGGCTGTATGTGAAATATGAAGCTACAGCTAGGAGATGGTTAGCTTAGCATAAAGACAACCAGCTCTGTCAAAAGGTTAAAACAAATAGACTATCAACACATCTAAAACTCACTTTTAACTTGTTTAATACCTAAAAATAGACACCTAAAAACAATGTCTGGATTAAAAGGAATATTTTATTGGCTTTTCCCCTGCTAAGCTAAGCTAACTGTTGTCTTCATACAAACACGAGAGCGGTATCAATCAATGAAGCTGGAGCTAGAAGAAAGCTATCTTAGCTTAGCATACAGACTGGAAACAGAGGGAGCGTTGGAGAAAGTTAGCTGTTTCCCACTGTTTCCAGACAACCGTTATCTTAGCTTAGTATAAAGACTGGAAGCCGGGGGCAAACAGCTAGCGTGGCTCTTTCCAAAGGTAAAAAAAAATCTGTCTGCTAACAGCTCTAAAGCTCACTAATTAACTTGGTGGTCACATAAAAACATTTTGAGGGATAATTTTCTTGGCCGAGTGCAGTGATTTTGAGTTTTCACAGGTTGCCTGGCAACCTCACAGTGACAACAAGACAGTTTTCAGGATTAAACAAACCAGATAGAAAATGTTAATTAGTGAGCTTTAGAGGAGTCTGTTGGTAGGTGGATTTTGTTAGCTCTGGAGAGAGCTAGCTGCTAGCCAGGCTAGCCGTTTCCCTCTGTTTCCACTCTATATGCTAAGCTAACTTTCTTCTGGCTCCAGCTTCAGTGATTGATACCACTTTTGTTGTTTGACAGACGTTATATACTGGACTGTTTGTTGGTCGGGAGCAGTGACTTCCTGGAGTTCAAATTAGTTGCTTGTCAACCTTTCTGTGAGGACAACACTTAAGATATATCAATTAATGGGCTTCAGAGATGCTGGAAGGTGGATTTTCTTTTACATTTGGACAGAGCCAGGCAGATTCCCCCTGCTTCCAGTCTTTATGCTAAGCTAAGCTAACTGTGTCCTGGTCTGATTCGTCTCGTTAGCTTCACATTTAACAGATACAGACACGAGAAGTTGTATCAGTCTTCTGATCCGAAAGCAAATACATTTACAAAAAGGCCAAACTATTCTTTTAACGTGAAACTGGTTGGCACTGATAAAACAGATCCAATGAGTCAATGGACACACGCACACATACACATACACACACACGTACACACACTCAAACAGAGCATCATTTCTGGTAGATTCTGCATAAAGACTGAAATTAAAACTTCTTGATTAATGCTCATAATGCACGATTACAAAGTCAACAGCTCTCATAATTATTCAGTGGAATGTACTGTACGAGAAGAACAGCTATAAACACGCAAGTTTTGCAAATCCAGCAACGAGACTGAAATGTGCAGTGAGCCAATGCCACCGTTTAAAAAGATAAAACTCTGCACTGAAACATGTTTGTGTGGGAACTTAAAAACATATAAAACTTCTCTTCTCAGGAACACTGATTCAAGGCCACGGTGGCTTCTGATCGAGGTCTGAAAGAACGAACACGAGTACCAAACGAACTCAGCCAGCAGTGGAATGTCTCTACTCTGCTCTTCTTTACATTAAAACCTGATCAGGTATACTGAGATGCATCTTTGTGATATCAAAAAAAGTTCCCAGGATTACTAAAACGGAAGATATTCCAGTTCTTCCATGTCCCAAACCTCAAAAACATCTTTAACTTTAAACATCCAAAATATAAAGTACCTATTTGTATCTTTTATAAAAGAATCTCCTTGAAAAATACAATAAAATTAGATTTTAAAAAACTATCGTGCAAATTGTTGTTTGAGTGACACACTTAAGACTGTAAGCCATCACAAGGTGGTGTGCAGCGACTGTTCCGCCACCTGCTCTGTCCTCTGTGCTGGGTGAACGGTGTGGTCAGACTGGAGTCTTTCCTCCGAGTTCCTCGTGTATTTGACACACTGGGAGTCTCCGTTGTTGGGGAGGTTCAGCTGGACGCTGTCTGTCTGCGTGTGCAGAGGCGTGGAGGTGATCCAGCTGGAGAGACTCAGATTAGACGTCTCTAAAGTCTTATCGAGACACTCGGAGTCTTTGGTGGAAGGAGGCTGCGGCTCCTCCGAGAGCGGAGGGGCGTCTTTGGTGTAAGGGAGAGTGTCTATTTCTGAAGGAACTAATGTGGAGATATCCGAGAGGCCCTTCTCACTGTCTGTAGGCCCCAGCGGGCTTCTCCTGCTCTGGTTATCTGTTTGTAAAACAGGCCCCTGTGATGTCTTGGAGCTGGGGAAGCTCCTCTGGTCTTTTTTATAGCAACCTTTAGGGGAGGGCTTAGTGAGGGACAGGAAGGGAGGCTTGGGGCTGAGCGGCGACCCCACCTTGACCCTGCTGAGACTGAGGATGTTCCTGCGGGTTTCAGCGGGGAGTTTATCCAACTGTCTTCCAACTTGGACTGGGCTGGGAAACAGCGTGCCTTGACACGCCCTGTAGAAATATCTGCAGAGTAAAACAGAACCAGACGTCAGGACACACTTCAGCACTATCCGCCAAGCTCTTGGGATAAACATGAAAGGCATCTGGTACAGATATATTTTATGGCACGAGTCTTGAATATTTGAGAAACAGGCTCGTGCATCCAGTCAAACACAAATCAAGCAGCACCGTGTACCTTGGCAGCAGCGCTGCTACAGGCGTGATGACGCAGAGCAGGTAGAAGAGGGGGTCCTGCAGAAGCCTCTGCATGGTCCAGTACGGGTTAGAGGGAGAGTAGCAGGTGGGACAGGAGGCGTTGTAACACAGAGCCACTGTGAAGAATAAGGCTATACTGAAGGCGATAGACAGCCAGTTCATCCAGGTCTACAAGGGAAGGAGACAAGGAAAGGTACCATGAGTATTGTTTCTTTTTTTTTTGGTGAAAAATGTCATCATAAAATCGAAGAAAATGGAAATTCTTAGATGACCATGTTCACAAAATATACTATTTTACACTTACTGCAAATAATACTGCCTGTAACGACGGATAAACACTTCACAGACGTCGCAGTGAGTATCTTGGAATCCGTCCAAAGCATTACAAAAAGTTAAATAGTGAATTAAATTGACCTTTCTAACGAAAAACCACAACAACTTCAACAAGGCACAGATACAACTCATCCATGACTGAATCCCATGTGAATTAATTTTATGATTTATGTTGACTAAATGTTGAGATAAACAATAGATAATCATTCCCACTGAGAGAAATTATTTCTTTCCATAATCTTATTTTTCTAGTGTCTGCCGTGTTGTAGGATAAGATAGTGAAACAAATAACTCAGCCATAGCAGGAATCTGAGGACGTGGCAGCAGTCAAAGTCCAACAGGGCAGAAACAGGAGCAGTCAGTTCATCACAAAGGTTATAAACAAACTCCCATTTAGTCATAATCTATAACAAGTTATTTAGAGATGAGAATCCATGCGAGTGCAGCCAAATGTCAAAAAACATGTTTGGACACGACTATGATACCGACTGTGAGACACATCGATTACAGGAAGTCAGTTTTTATTTCACAGATGTTTCAACAGACATTTAATGAATATCATTTAAAGTGGCTTTAATTGTTTGGGTTTTTTTTGGCCACTTGGGGGCAGTAGAACAAACTTACACATTTAGCAACGTTAGCTTTCATTTGGAGTTCATTTGTTTGTTGCCATCTAACGAATCCAAGTCCAATATTCACTCTTTTAGTTCTGCTTTGGTCTCCACCAACTCCTCAGGGAAATGTGTGGCTCTTTAGTCACTCAATGCTCCATGTTTAGTGTTCATTAGCTAGCTGCTAAATGTACAGCTACGGTTTGGTGAAAGGTCAAGGAAACAGTCTCAAGACTCTTCAAGTCTCAGGCCAGGAAACCAAAACAATGAGCCAAAACTAAAATATTAAAACTCAGGTTATATAAAACCATCAACAGTATTAACAAGTGCATATAAAATAAATATTTCACATGGGTAAATGTGTTATTGTGCTCTTTAATGAGTTCAATGAGAGAAAAACAGCTCGTGTCACAGCCCGAGGCGCTCTGGAGTTGACAGACATCTGACAGAGTGAATTTCTTACAATGGCTCGCTGGAGTATTGTCCTTCCTGACTCGCACACGAGCAGTAGCACATAATTAATTACTGCCTCGCAGCTTACTGTATGGGGGAAGAGAAAGAGCGCTGCCTGCCGTCACCTCAAATACCTTTAAATGACTTTCACAGCCGTTTACCAATCACGCATGCATTATGTTCCCCCGAACAGCCGGAGAATGAAGTACCTGCCAGCTGAGCGATCGGAAATGTTTACCTTTGGTTGATGCTGCTCACTATGAATACTTCTCTGCATGAGGCGGCCATCATGTCCAAGACGGTAGTTAGTGAAAAGGACATTTTTCATGTACAAAACTTGTCAGGCTAAATTTACAGCCTCAGCATAATGGAAGGGCCTCTGATTCAATGCAGGGTCATAAATTTAAAATGGCTCATGACCAAGACTGGCGGGCCGTTTACGAGAAGCACACATGGATACCTGAGGATAAAACCAAGGCAGGGGGAGACTGTGAGGCGGGGGGGAGGGGGTGAGTATTTTGGAGCTTTGTGGCAGCGTGAAGTGGCGGTGTGCTGTGATGTGGTGGAGCCAGTTTGCAGAGGGACAGCGGTAGACACGCTGTCAAGCTGATATATATCGGCTCTGATGCTGCAGAGCTTTCTGGTTCAATCTAATCAGCTGGAGTTAAATATCCATGTGCCTGTCAGCCTTCGCAGCAGTGCTCCCACAAAGCCAATGTGTGCTGATTCGAGTGAGAAAACGCAGCATTGAGAGAGAGAAAGGAGTCTAAAATCAGGTTCCTTACCCAGGTTTTGGTCTCAATGCCCAAGTGCACCAGAATGGTGAACAAAGCAAGGGTGGTGATGGGTGTTCCCCATGTAAACAGATCCACGTCAGAGTCAGCATAGGCCTGGGGAGGAGACGAAGAAGAAGAATGTGACGGGACGGAAAGAGCGGAAATGATGAGTAAGTAAGAGCAACAAGGAATTTCTGAGCGAAGACGAGCTGATGGAAATTGAAAGCAGACTCACAAAGTAAGGAATGAAGAAGCAGATCAGACTTTGGTAGAAGGCATCAATCATGTTCATCCAGAACATATATGGCTTATATTCCTGCGAGATAAAAGCAGAGATTTACAGGATTAAGCCTCATCAGGGTGACAGAGCAGAGGTTAAGATCGTATCACAAATGATTAAGAACAGAGTGTATCTGAGGTAAAGTCAGAGTCTATTTGATTCAACATAGACATGGAAACCTTGAAATCATTGACAGATCTGTTGCTGTTTAAACGATTTAAACTCATAACATTCATAAACTTGTGTAATTTTACAAAATGAACAACAGAAATAAAAGATTTAACGACATACAGTCATTGTATTTAACAGGAAAGATGTTTGTGGTTTCCTTTAAAACTTATTTGTGGTAACATGTTCAAAAAATTCACTAGCAGCCCTGTGAGGCTGTACCGAAACACAGTGGTGCTTTAAGCTATAACATAACATCCTGATGTTTAGCAGGTTAATGTGACAGCATGCTATATAATTAACGCTTAAGTATGAAGGAGTTCAAGTATCTCGGGGTGTTTTTCACGAGTGATGGGAAAATGGAGCGCGAGATGGACTGGCAGGTTGGTGCGGTATCGGCAATATTGCAGATGTTGTACCGGGCCGTGGTGAAGAGGGAGCTGAGCAGGAAGGCAAAGCTCTTTATTTTCCTCCTCACCTTTGGTCATGAGCTTTGGGTAGTGACCAAAAGAGACTGCGGATACAAGCGGCATACAAGAGGGAGCTCAGAGTAGAGCCGCTGCCTCTTCGCGTCGGAAGGAGCCAGCTGAGGTGGTCCGAGCATCTGATTATGTTGCCTCCTGGCTGCCTTCCTTTGGAGGTGTTCAGGGCATGACTAACTGGTAGAAGACCCCAGGGCAGACCCAGAACCAGCTGGAGGGACTACATAGCCCATCTAGACTGGGAACACCTCGCCAGGAGGAGCTGGAATGGGTTGCTAGGGAGAGGAACGTCTGGAAGTCCCTGCTAAACCTGCTGCCACGACAACCCGACCCCGGATAAGCAAAGAAAATGGATGGTTGGACAGTAAAGTACAGCTGAGGCTGATGGGAATATCAATAGTTTTGCAGCTATTGGTTAAGTTACAGTTTTGACTCTGTGATGATGTTATACGAACAGTTAAGAGATTAAAGATATTACAGTTTGTCCTGAGATGGACATGAATGTCTGCACCTGTTTTATGATGACTAAAAACGTCATGTAATTTTATGTCCGATATATACCTAATTTACTCAAAACTACCCGACACAAAAGACCGCAAATCTAGTCCCCGGTACCTCGTATCCAAGATCTACACACTAGATTTTCTCTGGGGCTTTTACACAAATTCTCATGGCCTTTCTCAGCACATAGATGTGTTGTGACGTTGTGACAATCTCCAAGACAACTGAACAAAATCCATCTTCAGATGAAGGCCAGGAGATATGGCTAAAAGCTGAGAAGGAAACATCTTCTCAAAATTTTTAATATAAAACACTGTCAACTATTTTTGGACGTGAAATCAATGCCAAGTCAGTCGGTGTACAGTTTCGATGCAAGTATTCAGTTTCCATAAAGGAGAGATACTAGACGAGCTCCATCAGTTGAAGAAAACGCAGATCATTTCACACTAAGACGGACAAAAACAAACACAAAAGTAGACCGGACCTCTGAGTTCTGGCCGTTTACGTAGAGCTGAGGTAGTTGTTGGAGAGTCTCTGCTGACACGTCTTTGTCCAGAGTGCCAGTGATGAGTTGTGGGAAGGCGGAGAACATCAGGTTGAAGAAGATAAGATACCACTGGTCAATCATGGCTGAACCTGAGAATCCACAGTAGAACTGATACCAGAAGATGAGCGCTACAAACATCTGTGGGAACAAAAGATAACAGAGGAGAATCACACGAGGGACAAGAACACACAATCACTTCTTTATTCGTCGACTCATGTAAAAATCACATTTGCTGTAGCGAAGTTCACATTTTAACATTTGTGTCTGCACGGCGAGTATATACAGAGGTAAAATCGGCTTACGGCGTTCTTGTAGAAGAAATAGAGAATCATGTTAGCCAGCCGGGAGTAGCACCAGTGTCCGTGGACCAGCAGGAGCTTCTGGAGATACCGGAAACGTGGGAGAGCAAAGTCACTTGCCATCACCGCCTGCAAAACACCAGAAGGACTCAACATTCAGTCTCCTTCATCCTGTGCTTTCTCTCTCACACACACACATACACATACACGTGACGTGCAGTTATTAGGAAATAAGTGGAGGAAATGGCCTGCCCTGCTACACTCGCCTGCCTCTTTTTAATGAATCTTTAGTGGGTATAATCTTTCCAAAGCAATAACCCTTAAACGAGTTGTCCACCTTTAGGGATTCATCGTTACAGCGGCGTGAAGCTGTCAGTCTCATCGATCAAAATCTAAAACAAAACCCTCCCTGTAGTCACGCCGGGTTTATAACTTACGTTTTAAACGGCGCCGCTAACCCTTTATGACACATCTCGACTGTCAATGTTATTTGTCAACAAGAAAAAATACCAGCAGATGCCTCGTTGTGCAGCAATTTAAGTTTCTGCTGCGCTCTAACAACGGGCTCGTAACGACTACACGGGGAGTGAGCTCCCGATAGGAGAGAGGTGTGTTAATCATAATGCGGCGTGAGCTGAAATGTGTGTGTGTCAGCACGCTTCTGGAATCCCGAGGAGTGACCGCTGTCTCATTAAGAGCAAATTTGATTAACGATGATTAATCTAGCGGCCCCGTTAAGGACAGGATACCGAGACTTTAACAGATGTGCTACACAGCAGCGCGCCTCCGAAGCCTCCCCTGGAAGTTAATTGGGAGTCTCCATCATTTCTATGCAAGATCACCTTTCTGGAACAGGGTGTTTGAGTGAAATGAACATGGGGGTGGGGAGATTTTTTTTTTTTTTATTATTTTGAACCATGTTATTGCCTTTGCTGTGGCACTGGCCGTGACCTTAGAGCAGGGAGAGAGGAGCTGGTGTGGATGGAGTGGAGACTAAAGCACCCATAAAGTGTACTGCTTCACTGCAGGACACGGGATGAGCTTCCTGACTCAGCAACACACAGGCAATCCTATTTAGAGGATGTGTATGGATGTGGGCTAAAACATGCACTTAAGAGTAATGAAAACCCATTAACTAAGCTAAAGAATGTCAATGTCTTCCCTTATTCCCTCACCTTCCATCACGTAGCTCTTCTCTCTCCTCTCAAACTACATTTTTTTTTTACAACCTCTCCCCCGAGTCACCCCACAAACTCATCCATCTCTCCCTTCATTTCATCCATCCCTCCCATTCCTGTACGTTCACGCCCACATTTCTCCTTACCTGCATGCCCTCCTGTCCCGAGATACCCACGCCCACGTCCGCTACCTGGATCATGCTGACATCATTGGCCCCATCACCTGAGATTAATGTAGGGGCAGAGAGGAGGGAGAGAAAATAGTCCCTCAGATCAGGAAACTGAGTACAGAGCCTCACGATACATCAAGACATAAACTGTAGCCTGGAAGCAAGAACTTTACTGAGCGTGGTGATTGTTATGTATGTGGGAGGAAGCTGTCTTCAGCTGAGTTCACCAGCTCAACTGTCCCTCTGATTAGGCAGAGCTGGGACCGCTTTGGCAAGCAGTGTTTTTTTTGTTTTGTTTTTTTGTTCCACTTTAAGGGCTGTCGATTGTTGTTTTTTTTGTCACCACAGGTGGTGGAGTGGGAGATGAAGTGTCCGTGGGCAGAGAGGGTTTTTGTTGTCAATAGTAAACACGACTGGAGCGACAGCGTCCGATGAATAAGAGAGGTAGGTGGTGATGAGTGTTCAAACAGAGGTCACCAGTTTGTGTCAGCTGGAGAATACCGCTCCAGTATAATAAAATCTATCAGCAGCAGCAGTGTATGAACTGACAACAGAAACAAAGATTTAAAAAGTATCTACAAAATATTGGTAATATTGAATAGTGATCAAATCTTTAACTGCAAATATCCAATGGAAACTTTAAAGGTCCAACGGTGACATAGTAATATTGAGATGTGGCCTCTTATACATGTACTGTGTTCAATATTCTGTGTTCACTTTTTCTACCACAAAATAACAAGTTTAAATTTATTTTCATGATCATAAACAAGAAGTTTGTAACACTTTCAGTCACACACCATCAACTATTTTACTGATTTTGGTAAAATATGTTTTCTGGTTTTCCCTCTCATGTCCTCCAGTTGCTTCATTTTATGTCAGGAGTTTCCTGATGGGCAGTAAAAAAAACTGCTGTGAACTAAAGCTGCTGTTAGCTCAGTTTGTTAGCCAGGCTGCCCAAAAATGTGAGCTCAGAGCACCGGGCGAATGTTAGTGTCAGACACAGTACAACAGGCGTTATGGACCACCGGGAAGAAGAGGTTTTCTTTAGGCTTGCGACGTGGTGAATGTTGATGGGGAGAGGAACGGGTGTCGTGCCAGAACAGGAGCTGGGCAACTGGGAAATATAACCGGGCTCAGCAGACTCTATGGACGTCTCAATAAATCTATCAATAAATCTATTGATCTCCTAACCTACTAATAATTATGTTAAATGACTAACTTATAACAAACACATCACAATTTCCCAGAGCCCAAGGTGATGTAATCAAATTACTGAA